>JAHVAK010000275.1:0-1385000 GCA_019845155.1 Luehdorfia chinensis | reverse complement strand
GAACAATTCCAGGCTTTAGTTGAATACTATTGTTCAACCTTATGGTTATTGATGACAAGAAATTGTTTTGATGTTTATTTAAAATGAAAATTAAGTATTTATTATTACTGTTTTATTATTATTATTACTGCCTATTATGTAGATTGAGTGACGTAAAAAAATGGAAAAAATACATTAATTAAAGAAATTAAAGAAATGCGTTTAAAATTTCGTAACATCATTATTACATGCACTTTTAATCAATTACGATATTGATTCAGTGGTTACGTTAAAGAATAAAATTATGTTGAGACTAGTTGTTACGTTTAAGGAAATAAGTAAAGTAAATTTGCTAAGATTATACAATTAAGAATTATTCATCATCATCATCAATTCAGCCTATCAGAAGTCCACTGCTGAACATAGGCCTCCCCCTGATTGCCACAAAAGTTTGTAGCTCTCATTTTGAGGGGATTTTGCCATTGTTGCCACGATTGGCAAGGGGGTTGACAAACGCAGTTTATTTATTTAAATGTTCCAGGAAGATGCTGCTGGCCTTCTCCTTGTTTTTATTTTCCCTCTGTCGACTTTTACGACACCCACGGGATGGGATGGAGTGGTAGATTATTTTAAACCGCCACCACATGTCAAGAAATTATTAAGAATTAATAAAGTTATTCTGCCGTGAAGCAGCAGTGTGCAAACATTACTGGGTTACGGTTTGAATAAATAATAAAAATAGAGTAGCGTGTATTACTACACTACTACTTACTACTACTACTTACCACCTTGCCACAATAGCAGGATGGCGACTCCCAGTATGCAGATCTTAGCAAACTACTTTCTTTTAAAATTATAGAGGAGGTCGATAGCTGCCATGCGTCATACTTGTGAAGGGGTGCTGTTGGTGGAGGCTGGTCTGATTAAGTTTTCGATATACTTATATATTTATTATTGAATGTTGTCTAAAATTTTAACATAGAGCGTGCTTTAGTTTTCTTTGAGACTATTCTTGTTAATTTATTGGTATTGTATATATGACTAAGATAAAATAAAAACAAAAAAGATGATACCTACGCGGTTTTTTTAGCCTGTTTCATCTCCATCAGAGGAACTTTATTACTAAACGATGGCAGATTGTAAAAAAATAACGTCTGTTTTTTATTTCTACGTCAAAAAATAAAAAAAATATTTTACTTTCATTTAATTAACTTTGTTTCTTTCCCTTACTATAACAGATTTTCGCAAAGTAACGCCTGATTAAATTAGCTATTATTACGATATTTTAAAGTGCCATATATCCTTACCTTCAAGTATCGGATAAAGTAAAACATTTAAAGTTGGGCGGGCAGGAAGTTGGAACGTAGGATACATCGAAGACTACATCCAAAAGTTTTGCCTATTTTAATTGCCTTCGTTTGGGATTCGAAGCTTCGTTGCTCGACTGGCTGACATATATTATGGAACCACGAAGTCTGTACAAAAAGACGTAACTTCTTCACCCCAAAAACAATGTAACGTTTAAAACGAAATAAAAAATTAATGAAAAATAGTAGCGTCTGTGAAAGTTTACAAAAACTCGATACATAGAGAATGAATCGAAACCGTTTGATAGACCAGACGTGCGGATGACAATAGCCCATAAACCCGCTCGAGAAGGGAAAAAAAGTCAAATCATTTGAACACCTGCGATTGATTTCAATGCATGCATCCATTACCGAAGGATTAGTTACGCCGAGTTTACGAAAAAATGTATACAATATTGATCTTAATTCACTTGTAATACACTACAATTTGAATACTGAATTGGTAATGTCAATGCAGATTTTGTTTATTTTAGGGTTGCATCAGTTTTATTGAATAAATATTTTAAAACGAATAATTAGTCTGGCAGTTTCAATTTTTTTTCTTTTTTTATAAAAACGGTGCTACACACTGGCATTTCTCCTGTATCGTGAATGCGTTGTACAGATTTTTTTTTATTTGTATAATGGCGGGACGAGCAAAACGTTCACCTCATGGTAAGTGGAACGTCTGCCTAAAACAGATGCTGTGTTACTCAGAATATTTCTGTGTCGCACCTCACTGCGCCCGTTACCCCGAGACATAAGTTCATAAGTCTCAAATGCTCAGTGATTACACTAGCTCTCAATGCCCTTCACACCGAAACACAGTAATGTTTGCACACTACTGCTTCACGGCAGAATAACAGGTCTTGGGGTGGTACCCACCTAGACGGATTCCTGCATAGGAATCCTACTACCAGTGAAACAGATATAAATTTCACATGCGAAACACAGCCAAACCCGAAAATCCACAATTTGTGTTTTTGCAGACATGTCGGTTCCGACTGGGATACGAGCCCGCGGCGTAGAATTCGGGTATTCCGTCAACTTGGCCACGCGGTCGTCAATGATATTTAAATAATTCTTGTTGTATGACGGTGATTTATTTATCCTTTGCGAAAGTACACTATAGTGCAAGTGATATAGTCAGTCATTCGAAGGACGTGTCTGAGGACATGCGTTTATTCTGTTTTTTACTTAATCGACTTTTGCAACAGAAACTTTTGAGATCAGGTGGTAGCTGACATGTTCAGTTCTTAAGTCCTGTCATGAGTTCGTGACAGTTCTTAAGTCTCATATGCCCCGTAAAACTAGCTATCAGTGCCTTTCAGTCCGAAACATAATAATGTTTGCATATTGCTCATGGCATCCAGAATTACTGGCCCTGGGGTGGTACCTACCTAGACGGATTCCTGCATAGGAATCCTACTACCAAATATGAATATCGTGTAATGGACTCTTAATATTCGATTTAGTCGTCTTTTCTTTTACCAATATTACTATTTTGAAATTATTCACAGTATTATATCAGGTGTTGTTTTAATATCAGTAATCATATTCCCGGTACGACACAAACCATTAAATAATAATTCAAAAGATATTTAAAAAAAATACACCAATCTATACAAATAAATAAAATTGACGTGTCTGTTTTTAATAACAAAATAACGCTAATAGCTCATACTTAATGCTTAGGAAAGCTTATACGGTACTTAAAAGGAACAACAATTTTTATTTTTCTCTTTGTTTGTTTGTCTGTTTATTTCGGCTACTCTCCGAAACGGCTGGACCGATTTTGACAGGACTTTCACTGACAGATAGCTAATATTATAGCAAGTAATTTAGGCTACTTTAATTTTTGAAAAATAATTAGGATTCTGCGCGAAAAATTAAAACCATAAAATTCGATTCAAATAGGGGAATTATATATGTATATTATCGATCGGGGCCGGCTTTTTACCGCGGATGAAGCCGTAAGGCACAGCTAGTCTATGATAAAAATAGTCAATAAGCAATCATTTGTTGTCGGGCATTTGGCATTGAAAATCGGTAGCTTACTCGTAGCTTATCGTCACAACTTGGGCCCACACCTTAGCCGACTTGCGTAATACTTTAATGCTTAACGATGACTAAAAACCCACAATGATTAAAAACCCACAAGACATACATACAATCACGCCTTTTTCCCATATAAGGGGTAGGCAGAGGCCACACAAGTAGCCCACACCACGAGACGTGACGGGTGGCGAACCACGTCGCCATTTTGGTAAGAGTCAAGAAAATCTTACTCCTCATAGCTTTCCCAGGAGCAGTATAAAAGCCGTCTGTACAGGACCCTTTTTGCATCTAACGACACCTCGGTGGGAAAGAGGTAGGTGCTATTCTACTCTGCCGGACACCTATCGGCTATTATAAAACCTACAAGAGTAAATTACTAAGAAACGATGCTATTTTCTAATTTACTATAAAAACAAACGAACGTAAACCACAAAATGTTCAATGACCAATTCAAATCAAAAACTAACATCGCTTACTGAATTTTCTCAAATATACACGATAAAATGGAACATAGATCCGAGGTCAGACATCGCGTTGGCCATAAACATAATATTTCTGTGATTGTATTGCATTATAGTGCAGAAGGTCGTTTTTGTTTTACGTGACTCATACGCACATGCGGGCTCGCGTGACGGAAAATGTGGAAAATTCTCTGTTGGCTTACATTATTCTTGCATAATACAAAACATATATCAAGGATATAGGTGAATACGAAGTTTCGTATATGTACATATATAGTTGCATTTTTATTGGATTAAGTGACCAAACAAGAAAAACGTTCACCTCATGGTTAGTGCAACGTGTGAAGTTGAAGTGAAGTTTCAGCCTATAAATGTCCCACTACTGAGCACAGGCCTCCTCTCATTTCTGAGAGGGTTTTGGAGCTAGGAAGAATCCGCCACGCTGCTCCAATGCGGGTTGGCGGACTTCACATGTCTTCGAAATATTTTTTATTCCTCAGACATGCAGGTTTCCTCACGATGTTTTCTTTCACCGCCGAGCACGTGGTAAATCAGCACTTAAAATTGCAATTAACAATTTTAGTGGTGCCGGCACCGGGAATCGAACCCAGGTCACTCGCGTACTATGAAATTTAAAGCGAGCGCCTAGCCCCTGAGCTACCACGGCTCTGCAACGTGCAACGTGTGTCCATAACAAATGCTGTGTCACCTAGAACATTTCTGTATGACACCACACTGCGCCCGTCACCCGGAGACATCAGTTCTTAAGCCTCACATGCCCAGTGATTGTGCTAGCTCTCAGTGCCCTTCAAACCGAAACACAGTAATGTTTCCACACTACTGCTTCACGGCAGAATAACTGGCCCCGGGGTGGTACCCACCTAGACGGATTTCTAGACAAAAAAAAATAGAAAATTCTCATGCACGCACACAACCAAACCCGATAACCAACAATTTGTGTTTTTGCACAAATGTTTGCTTCGCCTGGTATTCAAACCCAAGAGCAGCGGGTTAGAACTGAGGTGCACTGGCCACTAGGCAACGCGGTCGTCAAAATTATTTCATAATTCTCTCACAATTTCAATTAAGGAGTTTCCTCCACTACTGAGTGTAGGCCTCCTCTCATTTTTGACAAAGCAGAGCTAGAAAACGTCTGTTTTCCCACACCGCTCGGCCCTTTTTAAATCGGCACTTAAAACTGTAGAAAAGCTTTAAAGGCTATTATGTTATCAATGCAAAATTTCAATGACCGAATGGCTGATAAAACTTAGATACTCGTATAATGAAGTGGAGTCTCATTTAATTTTGATCGTGGTTTAGATTTTGTAATGCACACACTTTAATACACATGGGCTTGAAGGCAAAACGCACACATACACAAACACACACAACACACACACACACACACACACACACACACACACACACACACACACACACACACACACGCTCACACACGCTCACTTTTGTAGTTTATTGCTTATATTTAAAGTAATATGTTTTTCTAATTCTGTCATCTTATAGTATGTTATGCAAAAGCGGGGCCGCCTGGCACAAGAGGCTTTTCCATTTAAAAGGTGGACCTAATCAAGTTATTTTTTTTCTAATCGTTAATTGTTGACCGCGTGGCCTGTATATTATTCCTATATTCCTTCAGAAATCCGAAACGGTTTATGGACGTGGGGTTGACGATTATTGACGACCGCGTGGCCTAGAGGTCAGAGTATCTCACTGGTCCTGGATTCAAATCCCAGCCGGAACCAATATTTGTGAGAAACTTAAATTATTTGTTTTTGGGATGTACCCGGTTGTTATATACATGTTAAATGTATGTGTAAGGTACATAACGCAATCACGATTAAAAAGAAACTGCAGGCGTTGTTTTATTAAAAAAAAAACTTAAATATAATGTAGTAATTCGTTGTTCTATAATTTTTCTTATTAAGATAAATATAATAGTCCAACATTTAATAAAAACACTACTTGACCGCAGAACAATAACAGTCTGGAAAATCGAAAAATGTACACGTCTCATGACGCTCCCTTAACTCTTAAGAAAAATAAATCGTTTTGAGTTTCGAATATTTCGAGTCATTTCCATTTCAGATGAAATCAGTAAGAAAAAATTATTAAGTATTTAATATTAAATTATTAAGTATTTAGTATTAAATATTAAGTTTTTTTTTAACTGTTTTGTTTTCAAAGTGGCAATATTAGATGATTTTTCAAAATATTTTTAATGAACTGATTAAGTGTTTTCTTGATATGAGTTTGTTCAAATAAGCATAAAAGTGCAAAATTATTATGAAAGAGGCATTAGAAGACCGCCGAATTGCTTGACCTTGACATGTCGGGTATAAAGCACTATCTCACGCCACTTCGCGCCATGAGACGTGCAGAAAAAGTTGAGCAAGTTTGTCAAAATTAGAGCCAAATTACTGGTGGTAGGATTCCTATGCAGGAGTCCGTTTAAGTAGGTACCAGGGCCAGTTATTCTGCCGTGAAGCAGTAGTGTGCAAACATTACTGTGTTTCGGTTTGAAGGGCACTGTGAGCTAGCGTAATCACTGGGCATATGAGACTTGAGAACCTATTTCTCAGGGTTATGGGCACAGTGTAGTGTCACACAGAAATTTTCTGGGTGGCACAGCATTTGTTATGGGCAGACGTTGCACTTACCATCAGGTGAACGTTTTGCTCGTTTCATCACTTTATACAATAAAAAAAATAAAAATAAAGATTATGTAAGTTCAACAGAAATGCTAAGAGTGATCCTTATTATCATAGGAATTCTCTGCTGCTTGCATCAAGGCTTATGAAAATTGAAGATTGAATGTATTTATTTAATCAAATGTTTTGATGTAATAGTTGTTGTGCTGTTTAAATGTTTTTTTTTTGTGTCTATTCTATTGATATATTGCTTACGACGTGAACTTATAGTGTCACTTTTGCCTACATATTTGCATAGAACTTTTTATATATTTACAACGGTCAGGATATAATAAAACGAAATATTATGACAATTCCTTTGAAATACATACGTGCAGCGCCGAATATTCGAATTAGTGCCAATATTTACTTGGGGTCCAAAATTATATTCTATCGGAGTCTTTTTGTCGCGACAATAAAAGTATTATAAATTTTTACTGACTCTACATCTTGACAGTTCACCGGGTTTTTTTTTAATCAAAAACGAAGCTTGTATCGTGGGTGCGTTTTACAGAATACATTTCACATGCACACGACAAAGAGACCCGAAAACCAAAAATTTGTGTTTTCGCACATTGGTTGGCTCCGGCTGGGATTCGAACACGGGTCCGATGGTGTAGAAGTCAGGTACTCTGACCACTAGGCTACGCGGTTATCAGTTGAGTTCTCCTTCTAAGTTATATGAATTGAGGTTCATTTTTATTTCAGTGAATAAATATATTTCTAAATGACATTGATGTGACGCCTTCTGACTGCAATAAGACACCCAACGATCGACCCAACTGATACAGGTGATTAAGGTGGCTTCTCTCAGACGGCTGTATAATAATAACACGATGACGAGGAGTAGCCGTGACTGGGTGCGAAGTTTGGTAGTACTGCGACCGGCACCTACCAACCTTAGCAATAACATCTAAACAGATAAAAGGAATGCAATGCTTACTTGGTAGAGGCCTTCACCTACCTGCTTTCATCAGTTGGTTTGACACAATAATACAATCAGGACAAGAGAGAATTTATCATCAGAAAAGAAATGTGGCAGGAATAACACGGATGCCAGTTTAAATATACAATTTTCAGGTGGTAGGATTCCTATGCAGAAGTCCGTCTAGGTAGTACTGTTGGTACGTTTTACTGGTGGTAGGATTCCTATGCAGTAATCTGTCTAGGTAGGTACCACCCCAGGGCCAGTTATTCTGCCTTAAAGCAGTAGTGTGCAAACATTACTGTGAAGTTTCAGTTTGAAGGGCACTGTGAGCTAGCGTAATCTGTGGGCATATGAGATTTAAGAAGTAATGTCTCGGGGTGACGGGCGCAGTGTAGTGTCACGCAAAAATGTTCTGGGTGACATAGCGTTTGTAATGGGTAGACGTTGCACTTTACATCGGGTGAACGTTTTGCTAAAAAAATATATACAACGACGTCATATCAGAACTTAGGCCTCACATAGCAATAAAACACGATCCTAAGCCATCTGCGTCCAGACAAAACATTACAGATCGTCGATCCATCCAGTGGGGGGGGGGGGGGTCGCCCTACGTAGTGTAAGTGTGTGTGTTTACCGTTACCAGGTTGCCACTCGAGATTCTTTCTTCCCCAACGATTATCGGCTCCACGAGTTATATAGCTAGCCATTTGCATATGACGGATTGAAATATACCTAACCTTAAATACCTATACCGGTGAAGTGTAGTGTAGAGGCATGGACTTCAGAAAGTCTAAGGCACCTGGTATTTTACCACCATTACACATGTCTTGCGTGACTGTCACGCCGTCCTTTTTTAAAGAAGCTTAAGTATCCGAGTAACAGTTAATGAAATTAAAAATAAATAAAAGTACCTAATATTAATACCGTCACTATGTGCCGTGTGGTGGCGGCTCGTTAAAAGAATGCTACCACTCCATCTCATCCAATGGATCTCGTAAAAGGCGAGTAAGGAATTAAACTGCACTGTGCACCCAACAGCGCATGATGGCGATGGGCTCACCACCTATCACACCAAGTGCATTATATTGTTTTGGTGAAACGTGGATTGTGGCAGACATCTGTTTTTGCAGTGAGTGCCCAGTCTCTGACTACCCCTTATGGGATAGAGTCGTGAACTTATGTATGTATGCTCTATACTACTCGCGGGAACGCAATGGAGGGTAAGAATATCTTATAATGTTTTCTTTTATTTACGCAAATACTACACATTTAAATAAAACTAATTTTTACGTATTTTATCTCTTTTAATTTTAACTATTTATAACCCGACGTTTCGAGTGCTTTACAGCACCCATGGTTACGGGGGGACTGAGGTGACAGATGTCCTTATGTCGTAGTTAACCCGGGGTACCTTCAACTTTTAATTATTATTTTAGATCCGATCTACGCAGAAAGAGCTAACTGTGTGTTGAAGTCTTGCAGTGATATGCTCGGTTTTTTGATTTAATTTTATTAATTATTGGATACCAAGCCGGTGGTAATACCCAACCATCATCTCTATTGAAATTAGGATGTTTTTTAATTTCAATAGCCTCGCGAATCATCCTTGGTAGGAATCGGTGTTATATATATAATGGTTGGGATGATCCAGAACATGGTCATAGACTGCAGACTTCCTTGAGCGACGATGCTTCACGTCAGCTAAACTTCTACCAAAAAGACGGTGAATCCGCCGCCCGTCACGTCTCATTCCTCGCCGGGGCCAAAATTAAGCTACGGGTGTGGTCCCTGCCTGTCCCTTATGTGGGGACAAGGTGTGACTGTTAGTCATCGGCAATAAAGACACCATTATTTTAGATAGCTGTTACCTTTAAAGTAAGCTCAGCTTGTTTTCATGTTTCGAACAATTATATATGACAAACCACAAACGAATCATTCAAACCACACCTTTCTAATCTGTTACCTCATTTAAAACGCTCGCTCTACTAATAGTCCAATAACGTATGCTAATTGTACTTAAAAACCGGAAAACAATAGCGGATCATTAAGCAGGTAAAAAAAATAAGACGCGGTAAATGTTTGTTGTGTGCTTTGTTTTGTTGTTACTTGCATTGAAGTTTTGATTAGTCTTAATTAGTATAGTGCAGTTTTCTGTTACGAGCATAATTTCTCTCTGATTTATTTACAAAGTAAGTAAATGAAAGTCTTTATGGCAAATTTGAATTGGCATATTCGAAGCTGACCTGTCAACCATTTCAGACGTTACCAAACTTGACAATGTTTGACTAAAGCATGACGACGAAAATCGCGAAAAAATTCCCAACAAATGTCTGTCCTGGGAGGAACTAGCGAGAAACCCGGCGGGCACTGTTTTTTCTATTCAGTTATTTTAAAAATAATGTAATAGAAAAACAGGGTCTTCTGACGATAGTCAGTAAAATAGTTTAAAATAGTACTGAAGTTAAATTCAATTATTTCAATGTATTTTTTTGTGGTTCATAAAGTGTATCCAGTCTTTCAATTGACACACAATAGACGCACGACAACTTAGTGTATAATTTGCTACCAATATTGAATATAAAAACTCGAAATACACACACAAAAATAATAAAATTCAATAGAAATCGTAACTTACAAATTGGCGCCAATAGTGCTCCTTAAATTATTATTATCCCATGGAAATTAAAACGATACAATCTAAAAAAAATTTTTGGATTGGCACAAATAAGTCCTCGTGTCTCAAAACACTAAATAGTTATGTATTCAAAAACAAACTTCGACTGGGATTCGAATCTGCGACTCACTACCGAGAAGTAAAGGAAAGAAAGAGGAGAGGAAGTTTACTACTGAGCCACCTAGCCGTCACAAGCATGAAATCTACCGTATTAAATCTACTCAAATACGTTAAAAGGACTGTAATAATACTTCTTGGAAAACGAAAGAAAACGAATTAAAAAAAAAATTTAAATTTCTTAGTATTATAAGTCAATAAACTCCATTAAACAAAGCAAACGGGCGAGCTTTTCGTTATCGAGCATTTCTACAAAGCGATTAACGTGACCATCGACTGCGCCATCATAAAGCTCGTAATAGTTCCAACGAGTACAAAGGTATTTTTTATTATTATTAAAATTTGACGGCTCGCACTTGTTATCTTTATTGCGGTTTGGTGTATGGGAAAAACACTGGCGAAATAGAGGATTACAACTAAAAAAACAACAATATTGTAAACACACAACTTAAGTATTGTAATTTTTTTTTCAATAATTATCCGTATTGATTGGATCTTCTATTAATGATAATATTGATATTTATTTCTTTTTTATAGACTAAAAAAGGGGATCTGTATACGATTTGAGTTGGTGTAATAATATTGTATATTTTTCTGATAATACTTTAAAATTTCAAACGTGTATGTATGTGTATGTGTGGGTATCCTTAAATATCATAGACACTTTTATTAAATTCTTTTTAATTGGCATTATTTAATATTAATTAATACTTACTGGTGATAGGATTCGTATGCAGTAATCCCTCCGGTTAGATACCACCCCAATCATATCTGCTGTCAAGCAGTCGTGGGCAAAAACTGTACATACATACATACATAAGATCACGACTGTATCCCATAAGGGGTAGTCAGAGACTGGGCACTCATTCCAAAAACCGATGACTGCCACAATCCACGTTTCACCTAAACAATATAATGCACTTGGTGTGATAGGTGGTGAGCCCATCGCCTCTATGCGCTGTTGGATGTGCAGTGCAGTTTAATTCCTTACTCGCCTTTTACGAGATCGATTGGATGACATGGAAGTGGTAGTATTCTTTTAACGAGCCGCCACCACACGGCGAACAAAAGGCAAAAACTGTAATGTTTTCTTTGTTCTAAAGGATGTCTTTATCATTCAAAATAGTATAACAGATACTGAATTTTATAAATCCATGCATTATTTCGGAGATTACTTTTTTTCTAGACCCAGGTAATGGCTACCCTTGGAAGGTTCGTAACGCAGTACTAGACACCTATTTTAGATGCTCATTCCTGTAAAATTCATAGTACGCGAATGGCCTGAGTTCGCTTGCGAATGCCGGCACCTCTAAAATTGCACTGCAATTTTAGGATCTGATTTATGACGGTGAAAAAACGTTACGAGGAAACCGGCATGTCTCATCATTTCATGCCTATCATTAGTCCACTGCTAAACTCTCATTTTCGGGGCATTTTGCTATAGTTGGGACGCTTGACAGGCATGTTGGCAACCGCAGTTTATTTATTCAGATGATCCAAGAAGATGCTGCTGCCCATCACCTGGTTTTCATTTTCCCTCTGTCGACTTTTACGACACCCACGGGATGAGACGGGGTGGTAGATTCTCGTCAGCCGCCACCACACGGCATCAGCCGCTATCACACGAACCTGCATGTCTATATAAAAATGTTTCGAAGAAATGTGAAGTCTGCAAACCCTGACAGGAGAGCGTGGCGGACTCTTCACGGCTCCAAACCTCTATTAGAAATGATAGGAGGCATGTGCTCAACAGTGGGACATTTATGGTTTACTTTACTTTTCCTCTTTCCTATTAAATACCTAGGCTATTTAGGTCTGATATTTTTCAAATGGTTATTCTTATTAGTAAATCTAATAGTTATATATCTATCGGAGGCCAAGGAATCTCTCGGCCAACTTTCGCAATACTCATGGTACAGGGTAAGTGATTTTCTTACGCAGATCTTACATGGACTTTACCTTTATTCTTTTTCATTTCACCTCTTTTGTCTTGTACCAAACACGATCAGAGTTTTATCTTCAGCAAACAGTAGGTTCAACTCATTTGTGAACACTTCACATCTTTTGTCATCCTTCATTACTGATAACGAGCCGATCTTTTGTTTAACTTAATACGTTATATGAAATTGGTATTACAACATTGTACATCGGTCAGTGCACTTTTACATGACTATCTAATTTTGAAATGGTTTTAATACCATCGACCGCATTGTGTAAATTATCGTTAATTACCTTCGATAATATTGGTATAGCGTTACGAATGCGATCCTTATTCATCAATGTCAGCTGTTGTATAGTTTTCTGCAGGTCATCGTACTCTTCCAAGTTTGAAGGATTTGCCGTAATTTCTACGCTTTGCAGATTGATTTTCCGGATTGACCAGGCAACTCGCTCCTTAGATAACATTGCTCTAAGAATTTGATATTGCATATTTGATATTTTTGTCTGAACCTTTTACAAATAAAATACTTAAAAAATATGTAACGAAATACTTCAGTACAGTTTTATTGCCTATGCCTAACATACACATTTTTGTTTTATGGAAGAATATGACGAGATAAGCAAATCGTTCACTATATTGTTAGTGCAACGTCTGCCCATAAATTATCGAATTAAATCTGAAGATATTTTTTTTTTGTTTGTAGTTTTTTGTTAGTGCTATGGCAACCGACAGTTCTGCAGAAAGTCGATGGATGCAATTGGCTCAGGACTGGGTTTTGTAGGAAATCTATGGGAGACGACCTTGTATAGCAGTGGACTAGTGATAGGTTAAATGATGATGGTAAAGAGTGCTACATAACGCTGGTATTCTGTGTTAGTGTGGTATTTCACGGGCCAAGCCGAACTATTTATGTGCCCCAAGTGTTACAGCCAGCAACATTATTCTACTATTACTCATTGACAGACAAATTGTTAATTTTGAGTGTTAAATGCATTGTCACTTACCCGTTATTTTGACAGTGCATCCATACCTCACTCCATCCGATATACGATGGCGACGCACCTACACCAATGGCATTACTCAATTTGCTCTGAATCAGGCCTTTCGACCACTGCCTTCGGAATGACGTTTCCCAAAGCGTAGTAATGCATGACTGACGATCGATTGTTCACTGGTCAGAGTACTTGAATTGTGGCTCCAGGGTTTAAATTGCGTATAATTCTTGTACAACAACTAGTATTTTGTCTCTCTGATACTGCAAGATTCTGCGGATCTCATCGCGTAAGCATTACTTCGTATATGGAGCCTATCACTAATCCACTGCTGAACTTACTCCCTCATTGATTGCCACAAAAGTTTGTAGTTCTCATTTTGGGGGGCTTTTGCCATAGTTGCCATGCTTGGCAGGCGGGTTGGCAACTGCAGTTTATTTATTCAGATGTTCCAGGAAGATGCTGCTACCCATCTCCTGATTATAATTTTCCCTCTGTCGGCTATTACGACACCCACGAGATGAGATGGGGTGGTGGGGTGGCTTAAGCCTCTACCACACTAATATTAAATATAAAAATAATGTAAAACTAATATAAAAATTACTATTTGCCTTGCGTATTGAAATAATTTGCCATCCCTACTTAAAATGATAGGTGTCGAAACCTTCGACTAAAAGGGAAGGAACGGTCTAAAAAGGAACATTGCACCCGATTCGTCCCTGGACCTGCTTACGAGAAACGTCTAAGATGAGAGTACTTTGATACTTTGATCGCTAGTCCATCTTTCCTAGCGTGGAGAGAAGAAAGAAAAAAAATAAAAATATAACATAACAACCCGTTACAAAAAACATGGCCTTAGTAAACAAAAAGAAACTTTTACAAAACAACAATATATAATAGAACGATCATTCAGTACGTAAATAAACCTAAGAAAAGCTTAGTAAGTGAGACCAGTGAAGGCGTAATAATAGCCAATAAAGACTGCTTTACCACTATGTTTAGTGCTGAATAAGATTGCTTACAATGTATTTTTAAAGTCAATTTAAAACACAGAACCCCTTTCTTTAGTTTCGATTTATGAGTGCTGAGGTAATACATTCAGTTATTTGATATTATATTGCTTTAATAGTGTTTTAAAGATCGTTAACTCAGTGTATGCGTGGCAATGAATTTGAAATTGTATAGAGGACGCATTGATATTTTTATTTCTGCTTGACTTGTAAGAGTACCGTTGATGAAAAAGTATGTTTTTATTAGGAACTAATTTACTTACATTTTAATTATGTTTTCTTGACATCCAAGTTGCCGCTCTCTGTCAGTCTCGGAAATATTTACATACATACAATAACGCAGTTTCCCCATATAAGGGGTAGGGAGAGGCAACACGTTGCCCACTATTCGAAACGTGACTATTCGACGTGAGTATAGTGACAGCATTGCATATAATGGTGTTTTTCTGCACGAATAAAAGCTGTCCGTACAATATCTTAGTCGCCTCTTACGACAACTTGGTAAGAAAGAGGTAGGTGATATTCTACTCTGCGGGACGCCTATCGGCTAATAACAGAGCTCAGAAATAACAGAAGACTTATGCCTTGCGGTATGGATTTCGCATTGTAGGACCTCTGACAATTCGCTACGAACTTAATAGACAAGAAATAAAGTATCTCTACTACAACTCTAACTACTTGACTGTATAGGAACAGACTTCACAGTGAAGTACCCCACCAAATTCATCGTAAGGAAACCTGCATCTCTGAGAAATAAAAATATTGCCCAATTGCGCCAACCCGAATTGGAGCAGCGCGACGGACTCTTTCCAGCTCAAAAATGAGAGGAGGCCTGTGCTTAGCGGTGGGACATTTATAGGCTTAACTTACCATACGAACTGTGATTTTTTTCAATATCCATGACTCTGAACTGAACTCAACCTTACGGTATTGAAGTAAGGGCGCAAGAGAAGCTGGGTGTAGTTCCTTTTGGTAAAAGTACCTTATATTAAGAACTTACAATATCCCCTCTTAATAGACTCTTTTAATTGTTAACAGAATTTTTCAGTGTTTTTTTGATGAATGTCACATCGTTAAGAGCCGTGGTAGCTCAGGAGCTAGGCGCTCGCTTTAAATTTCATAGTACGCGTGTGACCTGGGTTCGATTCCCGGTGCCGGCACCACTAAAATTGTTGATTGCAATTTTAAGTGCTGATTTTACCACGTGCTCGGCGGTGAAGGAAAACGTCGTGAAGAAACCTGCATGTTTGAAAAATAAAAAATATTTCGAAGACATGCGAAGTCCGCCAACCCGCATTGGAGCAGCGTGGCGGATTCTTCCTAGCTCCAAAACCCTGTCAGAAATGAGAGGAGGCCTGTGCTCAGTAGTGGGATATTTATAGGCAGAAACTTTACTTTTACTTTTTTTTTCACATCGTTTAATCAGTACGTAAAATGACATTGCCCAAATTCTTATGAATCAACATACGTTTGACCAACACCATAATCCTTAGCTTATTTTATGCCCCTTTTTCCAAATACCAGAATTCAACGGATACTTCGAATTGATAAAAGAAAATTAAATAGGCATTTCATTAATTACTACACTTTACCGTTCCTCTAAAAATATATAAAATCATCGCTTCAGCGCTGGATCCGTAAGACAGAAACCAAAGTTGCTTAAAGCGCTAAGTGCTACACAAATACGCGCAGCAAAAAAACATTGTAAAATGGCAGTGTTAACAATGCGAGCGGAGAAACAAAATATAACTTATCTAAGCGCGCGAGTGAGAGAGATTCTGAATGTTTGGCTGTTGTTTAGGTGTTCTGAGTGTTTTTTTTTTTCGATTTCCTTTTCGACAACCGGATTGTAACGACTGATGTTACGAAATAAATCTGAAATCGAACAGCAAAGCTATTTAGAATATATATTTAGGTAATAAATAAGTAATGAAAAGTGTCCGTCGTTTTAATTTGCAATAATCAATGTTTTATGAATGCAGGTTCTTGGGCGAACTTTATATGAGCTGAACAATGTCCTTTCAATATAGATACACACGATTCACTCGTGTTCCAGGGCGGTTCTCACCAACCAGAGTTACCGACAAACAAATCGACAGTCCGAATGCAGCCTCCTCCCTCGGACGGTCATTAGACGACTTGAAACATTTAAGATATTCGAAATCGCGAAAGCACGCAGCGAACGCGACACAGTCAAAATTTCGAGGTTATTGTAAGAGTTTATTTATTTATTTATGTTTGGGTCAAACCAAACCTGGCACGCGGGCCCCTGGCCCGTGAGCACAGTATCCGATGAAGCTGTAAAAGCCGAGAAGGCTAACAGCAATTACATCACCGAAAATGTATCACTATAGATGTTACGATCGCATCGGTAATCTCACTCAGATTAGTATTTAAATCAATAAGTTAAGTAATAGACATAATAGATATAAGTAATAAGTAATAGACTATGTAGGGTTTTGGAGCCGGCAAGAGCCATTCACCATGCTGCTCTAATGCGGGTTTGCGGACTTCATGTATCCTCGAAATATCTCTCTCCTATCGCCGGCACCGGGGATCGTACTTACGTTACTCGCGTACTATAAAATTTAAGACGAGCGCCCGGCCCCTGAGCTATCACGACACTAAATATAAAAATAACTTATTGTTAAAATATACTTTGTTAAAATACTCGTATGATAAATAAAGTCATAAAACTGTTACATAACTTTACGACGAGATAAAAATTTCATTTAAAGGAGCAGTACGCCATTGTGCTCACATTGTATTTTATTTTTTTAAAGATGGCGACTTAAACGTCCAGAAAAATTACGAGCTAATCGATCATTACATGGTTTTATTCGAAATAACGGTTGTTGATACGTGACGTTTAGAATGTTGCTCTATTTAAAAAAATTCGAAGCATCAACGGACAATAGTGTTGCTAGTTTATTGCAAGGTGTAAATCAAAACCCTCGTAAATCTAGTCTCGTTCACTTCTTCACGGTTTATGATGAGAAAGTGACTAAAATTATATTTTTTTAATGTTTCGTTTTCGTGATAGGTTGAGTTGTAATTTTAGACGGGTTAGAATTTGTTACCATATTATGCATGCCTACACGAGACTTAAGATGAACTGTATTATTTACTAAAAGTTTTAAATACTGAAAAAACTAAAATGTATGACGGATTTCAATATTTAAAAATGAGTAGACTACGCAATACTAAGCATTTTGGTTTTGAAGCTAATGATCACGTAATTGAGGAATTTTTTTTTTGTTGTTAAGGAGTATAAGTTTTGTTGAATATCTTTTAGTGTTTTTTTTTTATTTGATTCCTATGCAGGAGTCCGCCTAGGTAGGTACCACTCCAGGGCCAGTTATTCTACCGTGCAAACATTACACTGTTTCGGTTTGAAGGGCACGGTGAGCTAGCGTAATCACTGGGCATATGGGACTTAAGAACCTATGTCTCAGGGTGATGGGCACAGTGTAGTGTCACACAGAAATTTTCTGAGTGACACAGCATTTGTTATAGGCAGACGTTGCACTCACCATCAGGTGAACGTTTTGCTCGTTTCATCACTTTATGCAATAAAAAAAACATACCTAGACGGATTCCTGCATATTAGTATTGAAAAGAGTTTTTAATTGGTGACAAGTTAATTGGTGACAAGTTCATGGAGGCTAGTTGAAGTCATTTTTTAACTTGCCGCAATATAGCACGCCATTAAATAGTAAGCTTCATATCCAGTTAATATTGAACGGTCAATTTGTCGTAGTCTAACATTTAGATATTTTTTTTTTAATTCTCTTCCTTTGTCGTGAGAGTTTGTCGATCGGTGAGTCATCAGCGCCGGCGCATGGTATATACAGGTTGATAGCATTCTATTATTAAAATTTATATGTAAAATATTTCGTTGTTTTAGTTCGATTCTGAAGGATTCTTATGAAAGAAAATTGAACATACTATTTAATTTTAAAAAAATATTAAAACATTTTTATTTATTTATAATAAGCCAACGTTTGATCTTAATTCAACCTGATGTTAAGCGATGATAACGTCTTAGACAGTTTGCTGGTTAACAAAGAATATATGCCTATTTACTCTCGCCTCGAAGATGTCCCAAAAAAAAAATCATTTTCCGAAAATATGTATTTTTGAATAAATTACAGCCATTATTCTAAGCATGATTGGAAAATGAAAAATGTAGTTACGAAACTAGAAGAACTTATGACTTTCGTGCGATATATAAATAATTACAATTGAAGTGTCTGTTTATAATGTCAAAATACCAAGTTTTTACTAAATGCATATGAAAATATGTACGGTACTTATACGAAAATAACAATAATAAAAATGTTGTCTGTCTGTTTGTTCCGGCTAATTTCCGAAACGGCTGAAATGATTTTGACGGGACTTTCACTGGCTGATGTTATAAAAAGTGAGTAAACACTTGTGTTACTTGTATTTTAGAAAAAGAATTAGGGGAAGAAGAACCGAGAAGGGCCGAACGGTTAATGTTCAGGTAAGCGAGGTACAATTCCGTACGCCGCAATCATATATTCAGCTTGTTGAAGCGGCGAAAACCGCAGGGCACAGCAAGTTATTAAATAAATTTAACAATCAAACATCCTTTAACATTGACAACAGTCAATCGACGCTAGTAAATATTCGAAGAAAATTATTGCCTCATTTTTAATCTGTGTTTTCAACATCATATCGTAACGAAACCACGATAATGTATGTACGTCTTTACGATCTTCAAACACAATACTGGAGTTTGTCACAGACTCTAGTCTAGACAATGTACACGACGCCGTACATTGGTTTGCTTGAACTTGGCACATCTCACTGAAATTGCATGATGTTAACTTACACTTCAGCCGTTGTTACTGCACTCAACTAATTCACTTCCTTTCTTTCGGTTGGAGTTCGTTGAGAGCAACATTCTCTGTAAGCTGCAAAATAGAGACGTCACAGTGGCATTGGTTATGTTCAATGTTTAAATTACTTCTGGAAAATTACATCGCAGATGATAATCAGTGCTAGAAAATCTCTACTTAAAATATAATCTTCTACTACTATCGTCGGTGCCGGCGCGTCTACAATTATCATGCAATTTTAAGTGCTGATTTACCACGTGCTCAGCGGTGAAGGAAAACACGGTGAGAAAACATGCTTGTACGAGGAATAAAAATATTTCGAGAACATGCGAAGTTCGCCAACCCCCATTAGATCAGCGTGGCGGACTCTTTCTGGCTCCAAAACCCTCTCAGTATTGCGAGGAGGGGCTGTGCTCATCAGTGGGAATTTTAGGCTATTACATTACCACTCTTGCCAAATCAGAACATGGCCAACGACGTGATAGTTTCATATCGGCAATGTTTACATTTTACCCAATTGTCTTGCATTTAAATCTTAAAAGTGTAAGGTAAAATATGTGTTTAATCTACTTAAGTTTACAATTTTATACGTACAGTGTTTAAGTTTTATTACCAACTTTTATAACCTATCTGAAGTCGATAAAAATCTATTATGCTTGTTAAATATGTGCTGTCACCATAAGCTGCTTTATAACACACTCGAATGCCATCATTAACTCGAAAGTATGTGTTTACACTCTAAGAATAAATAGACGATAGATAGAAAATTGGTAAATTTTTCTATACACCTGTTACAAAAGACAAACATGGTCTACAATCCACTATATATAGAATATGTAACGAATATAACACGTGGTAGAAGCAATAGTATATAGACATAATTCACGACAACATATAATAATTATATTTTAAATTAGAACGTAATTACGTACATTTTGTTAAAATGCTCGCACTAGACTTTAGTATTGTACTCTGTACTGTAGTGGACAATTATACTTAATTTACTAGTGTATAAATATCTTTATTTATCTATTTTATTTATTTATTTCTTTCTTTCTTACAACTAATCATTACACCATTACAGTTAAAAAACCAAACCAATCCTATAACACAAACAAAAGAAGCTTTAAATATATATAGAAATATATATATATACGAATAACATATTTAGCAAACTCCGTTTTCTACGCATTTGTATGCTGCTATTGTGAATTTCGACTGACTGTAAGAGAAAATATCATTACCATAAGTAACGTATCGCACGTGCCAGGGGGTTTTGAAGCAAGTTAGATCTGGTAACTTTTCTTGTATGTTATTTGTCAGAATTAAATATATATGATATAGTAGTACTATAAATATACGACCTGCGTGGCCTAGTGGTCAGAGTACCTGACTTCTAAGCCTCGGGTCCCTGGGTTCCAATCCCAGCCGCAGCCAACATTTGTGCTAAAACATAAAATGTTGGTTTTACGGGTCTGGTTGTGTTGTGTGATTGTCCCCGTGTTTCTGACACTGCATCCTAGCCTACCTCCGATCTTATCGCATCAGCGTTACATCGGGCCCGGGTAGGTTGGGACGAGTGAGTGCCTTTGTGTTTGCGCGTACACTTGTGGCACTATAATATCTCCTGCGCAGTTGATGGCTCTCGACAGTAGTCGGCAGTTGTCGCCGTGGTCGAAATCGGCTAGGAGAACATCATCATCATCACTATAAATATTAATAATATATATCTTCTATGTAACATAATTATCTAATAAACATAAAACTGTTCACTGATAATCATTCAAATCAACAGAAAAATGTCTTAAATAGTGCCTATTATTTTGCATAGTAACACTGAGATGTTACTATGACTCACACCTTGATATTTAGTTACATACTGTATAATATCTGATGCAACAGATAAGGTGAGTACACACGGCGTTAGCTTTTTTCCACCGGTGCCTATTCGTACCACCGTTCTACTTTGCGATGGCGTGACTCATCCGTCGGGATGAAACGGAAAGGAATAGATGCGTTTCGAATATTAAAACATTTTTTTTACATAGCATTAATAATGTCTGGCTCTTACAATGAGTCATGGATATTGTTCTAATGGACGAATGTTGTGGGTAGATAGTAGGGCTAGAATTTATGACGAAGATGAAATTTATTGACGCCTAAAATGTGTCTAAACAGTTAAAACCTTCGAAATAGTGTAAAAAAAGTAAAGTTTCAGCCTATAAATGTCCCACTACTGAGCACAGGCCTCCTCTCATTTCTGAGAGGGTTTTGGAGCTAGGAAGAATCCGCCACGCTGCTCCAATGCGGGTTGGCGGACTCGAAAAAGTGTAAATTATTAAAAACTTTTTAATGAAAAATTAATTACCTTTAAATCAAATATTTACCTAGCCTACAGATTGGCTACAAGCCATAATCTATAAAAAAATGTGTGATTTTTTGGTAAACAAATTAGCATATAAATTTGGTTTAGAAGATTTGAAGTAAAATCAAAATCATCATCATTTAAGCTTATCACTAGTCCACTGCTAACATACGCCTCCTCCATAGGATTGCCACAAAACACGTTCATTTTGGAGGATTTTGGCATTTTTGCCACGCTTGGCAGGCGAATTGGCAGCCGCAGAGAGAGAATAAATATCATAAAATTTAAATTTTTACTTCTATATTACGTAACATATTTATAGCGGTTGGTAACATTTCACTACAAACAAAAAAGTACGAAAAAAATACCATTTATTTTGATTAATATTACATAATATATTTATTTCGACTTAAGAACTGATGTCTCAGAGTGACAGGCGCAGTGTGGCGCCACACAGCATCTCTTCTTACCACCAGGTGAACGTTTTTCTGGTCTCGTTACTTTATCCAATGAAAAAGGTACTTAAAAAAGAAATTAAAATTATTGTTAAAATGATATAATTTTGTCGTCTCGATGACATTCCTTGTGCTTCCGCTCTGTTGACCAAACTCGAGACGATGTCTTCAAACATTTTTTATTTGTCTGTTTGACGCCGAAAATATTTAACTCCTAAACGATTCAAATTATAATTAGGAACTTTTTGAATAGTTAACATCGGCAACGCACCTATATCATCCACTAAAGTCTTTCCGTTTCATTATATACCTTATTTAATATCGGCGATAAATGCTATACTGGATTAGATGAACGCTATAAAATAACTATGTTCAATGGATTGACTCGCGTTTGACCCGACAATGTTAATACGGTCGAAATGACCAATATTAATCTTAAAATGTCGCCTATTGTGTACGAACGATTGCCTATACCGTGCAATGATTTCTTTAATGTTTATTAACTATTACGCCTGAGAAGGGTTGAAGTGAAGATGACTTTCAAAATAAATAGCCGTGACAATGATGAATTAGATTTAATTATAGTTTTTTTAGTGCTTTGAATAATATTTTGACTGCGTGGTGGGTCTGTAAAGAATTTAAAAGCGGCGACATTTTTTATAACATAACTTTGCGGCCGTATAAGAAGCTAGAAATCCTAAAAGAAGGACGAACCTGGAGAGTAGCAAAATTATGCTGAATACTTCGAACACCCAACCTCAGATTGTTTCCTTTTTAAATTTTGCTAAATTATCTTGAATTATATCATAGTGTCACAGGTATGCAGGAGCCGTGTGGTGGCGGCTCGTTAAAAGAATACTACCACTCCATCTCATCCAATGGATCTCGTAAAAGGCGAGTAAGGAATTAAACTGCACTGTGCACCCAACAGCGCATGGTGGCGATGGGCTCACCACCTATCACACCAGGTGCATTATATTGTTTCGGTGAAACGTGGATTGTGGCAGTCATATATTTTTGCAGTGAGTGCCAAGTTTCTGACTACCCCTTATGGGATACAGTCTTTAAATTTCATAGTACGCGAGTGACCTGGGTTCGATTCCCGGTGCCGGCACCACTAAAATTGTTAATTGCAATTTTAAGTGCTGATCTTACCACGTGCTCGGCGGTGAAGGAAAACATCGTGAGGAAACCTGCATGTCTGAGAAATAAAAAATATTTCGAAGACATGTGAAGTCCGCCAACCCGCAATGGAGCAGCGTGGCGAATTCTTTCTAGCTCCAAAACCCTCTCAGAAATGAGAGGAGGCCTGTGCCCAGCAGTGGGACATTTATAGGCTGAAACTTTTACGCGACCGTAATGGATGCCTCATGGCCTTATGCTAATATCAACAACTAAATGACTTATAATCACGAGAGACTTTTACGCCGCGGGTCCTGTGTTCGAATGCCAACCGCAACCAAGAACAACCAAGTACAGCCGAAGTACTCTCTAAGATTGTGGTACTCCACCACGTATTTAAATGTCCAGTTTCATTTCTCCTCTCGATACAAAGTTGTAACTTACCTTAATTGTTTCATCGATAACTGCTGAAGTTGGACTGTCCATCGCAATATTCCGTTCTGTACTCAGTCGTTACCGTATCGGGCGAAATTCACGCCGGCTTTCATTAGTGCAATGGCAGAACTTTAAATTTAATCAGCACACTGCAACTTCACACAGACCACACTGCACCGTTGATTAGTTCTGGTTAGTTTAAACCGTATCATGATCGAACTTTATATTAGTATCTCTATATTTTGTGTTACGACGACTAGTTGTTATCATATTAATTTTTTTATTTATTTGTCCCATCCTGGATTTGAATCTTAGCTCAAATCAACATTTGACTAATTCATAGATTATATATATATTTATTTTTGGGCCTGGGTTTATAGCGACCATATTAATATTTCTGATACTGAAGTGTGATGCCCCGGGTCAGGTGGTTCAGAAAAACCTCGCTAAGGAAATCCCGGTCGAGGATGTCAAAGCCGACCTGCTCGCACAAAACCTCCCCATTCTATCCGTTCACAGTATAACATGGTGTTTATTGGTCTTCAGCGCTCCACAGCAGGCTAACAGATCTTCTTTTCACCTGAAAACTTTCAGAATCTGAAAACCTGTTGCAACCTATCGGGACTCTCAGTGGAAGAGATGGGTCTCAAAAACGGCTCTCTCTCCCAATTCCATAAATGTCAGATTTATGGCCATTCCTCCAGGAATTGTTACGCTCGAGATAGGTGCATAATATGCGTAGGCATTCATGACACCTTCGACTGTCCCAGACCAAAGGACAAATATCCTCCTCGCACCTTCGACCCTCCTCCTGTGTGCTATGTAACACAGAGGGCCATACGGCCAACTACCGCCGTTGCTCCAAAGCGCCGAAACCCAAAAGACCTGCGGCCATCTCTACACCCTCCGTATGGAGGAAACTTCGACCCCGCGTTCATTACAAACTTGGCTTCACCGAACATATCCATCGCTCCTGTCGTAAGTCGTCCTGTCGACTGAAAGCAATTAGTCTGCCGCTTCGTTGACGTCTTCAACGTCGCCGATATTTCAGGGGCTAGGCGCTCGCTTCAAATTTCATAGTACGCGAGTGACCAGGGTTCTATTCCCGGTGCCGGCACCAATAAAATTGTTACTTGAAATTTTAAAGTGCTAAACCACGTGCTCGCCGGTGAAGGAAAATATCGTGAGGAAACCTGAATGTCTGAGAAATAAAAAATATTTCGAAGACTTTGGAGCAACGTGGCGGATTCTTCCTAGCTCCAAAACCCTCTCAGAAATGAGAGGAGGCCTGTGCTCAGCAGTGGAACATTTATAGGCTGAAACTTTATTTTTTTTACGGCACTCAAAGCTACCAACCGTAAACCCGAAGATAGAATCCAAGCAGCTATGCGTTACCAACACCCTTCAGGCCGTTTTTCCTTATCTTGATTATGGCTAGAAGCGTAGCTGGAGTTTCTCGCGCCATTTCTTCTCCAGCTCCTACGCATTCCGAATTGGTGGTAAATTGAGATATTTAAAACGTCCTCCAGGTAGAAGTAACTGATCGAGCCGTGGTCGCTTACGCGCACAGGTTAACAGTCCAAGCCGAGGTCCCCTCACGTGGGCCCTTTAGCGCTGGTTTCCCATAATGCTCTCAGCGCTCGGCCACCTTTCAATCCGGGTAAAGTTTTAAAAGCCTTAGCGATAACAGTGACTATCAGTCCTAAAAAAAACTACTGAAGTATTAAAATACCAGAAATGCTACAATACATAGGAAATATATATAGTATTAATAATAATTAAATATTTACAGCACTCCTATCTCCGAAAATCTTTAAATTAGGCCAGGAGTTGTCGTCTGTATTTTACTAAGTGGTGTGATTCCTATGCAGGAATCCGTCTCGTTAGGAACCACCCCAGGCCAATTATTCTACCGTAAAGCAGTATTCAAACATAACTGCATGTTTGCCCCTCTTCTATAAAAGGAACTCAGTGTAAAATATTATTGCCCAAGTCTTCAAGAACACCTTACTCTCTTTGATTCTGAAGCGCAAAAAAGCTCATATAGTCTCATACAAAGCTGTTTGCAACTCATAAATTAATTCAGCTAAAATACAGGGACACCTTTTGTGACTAGCGAAATACATAATTAATTGTAAATATTTGAAACAACCCAAGTGGGGCAGGAACCATGGACAGTTGAAACTTTGCGACGCGGCTTTTTGTTCACAATATACTTGTCCAAAGGTCTCAAAGAGAAAATAATTAAATTCGTTTCAAGCATTTCATTATACAATAAAATTGGCTGCCCTTTGTCGCCTTCCATTTATTATACGTATAATTAACAAATATGACCGTTTCACGAGACATTCGAAGAGTGAATAGCTAGCTTTTGAATCGTGGTACCGGTACCGGGGCTCGAATTCCAAACAATTTTCAGATATTAGTTATTATACTGTTTGACATACATTTTTCCCTTTTTTTTCCAAATTGCGTATAAACTAGCAGAGGTTACGTCTTCAACGTATTCAGCATAATATTTCTACAGTTAAACGATTCATAATATCCTTACTAGAAATTACTACGGTTAAACTGGACCCTATCAACAATTCATCATTATCATCATCATTGCAACCGTTAGCAAATCCAGTGGTCCACTTCATAGATTGCCACAAAACACGGTCATGTGACGTACCCCATCAACGGGCGACTACGTATCCAACACTACGCTTTTCAGGACGAGGTTGCCACTTGACAACCTTTCTTCCTCAACGGTTGTACGAGCTTGTGGTCTTACCATTGCCCCTTTAGCTTACCGCTAAGCTAGGTCAAAAATATGTCACTAAATATTAGGGCAGTGTAAGAAAATCTGCCTTTGATCTTTCAAGTTGTTGAAAGGCTAAAAAATTTCATAATTAATCGTAATAAGCGTCCCAAAATTACCAGCCCGGAAATACAGGCACGGATGATGGGCAGCAGCGTCTATGTTCCGAGGCGTCTGGGTCAGCGATCCAATCTGTCTGCAAAGCGTGGTAATGACGGCAAATTCCTATCTTCTTATAAGAGCCCTTAAGGCCCTTAAGAGGCCTTAAGGCTTTGAGGAGGAGGATGTTCAGCTGCTATTAATAGGCTTTCTTAAAATGTAAGTTACCATCATCGAGTATGTCGTGTAGATGTGAGTTCGCAGTGTATTTCCGTGTATTGACATAAACTTGCACTCATCATTTCAGCCTATCACTAGTCCCCTCCTGAACATAGGCCTCCCCTATAGATTCCACAAAAGTTTCAAGCTCTCATATTAGGGCGAATTTGCCATAAGTTGCCACGCTTGTCAGGCGAATTGGTAACAGCAGTTTGTTTATTCAGATGTTCCAGGAAGATGCTGCTGCCCATCTTCTGGTTTGAATTTTCCCTCCTTTCGACATTTACGACACCCACGAGATGAGATTGAGTGGTACGAGTAGATTCTCTTGAGTTCTCTTTCTACTTACACTAACCCATACGCACTCTAACGCGCAATAGCGCACGTCATTTCAACAGTGATTCGATTTCAAAGGCAAATATATCATGGCGCAACAAATGGTCGAAGCTTTTACGAAGTTTGTTAAATATTTGTTCATGTGTTAGTCCAACATCTGCCTATTTTTCGAATCACTATTCTAGTGATGAATAAAAGGTATATAAAATATTTTATTAATAACTTTAATAGACTTTTAATGAACAGGGTAAAAAACTTATACTAAAATACGTTTGAGGCCATTTATATTTTTTGAGAAAATATTTCAATTACCTTTATTAAAAAATCCTTATACTTATTTTCTTTCAATAAGCTATTTAAAAGTAATGTTTATTTATTTACTTGGAAAACTTGTTTACAAAAACCCATAAATTCTTTGAAAAAACCTGTGCTGTAGGAGACAGAGTCCTCTCGTGCAAAAATAAGCTTCAGATGCAGTATTGAAGACAGTCACAAAACTTATGTAGATCCTTTAAATTATATATTTCTGTTACGGAAGATATTATTTACATATTCTACATTATATTATTATATCATATCGACTGTTTTACTTACAATACAACAGATTTCATTTAAAATATACATGTAACCTTCATGTCCAAGGAATAGAAATATTTTGAAGACATGTGAAGTCATTTATAAGCTGTTACTTTACAAAAAGTAAAGTAACAGCGTAAAACAAATATAATTTGGGTACCTAAAATTGAAGATTTGAAATCAAGTACAGCTACTTTTGGTTCCTATACCTTTCAGTAGTCTATTAATTATTAAATTTAAAATTATGTTTTCTGGAAGAAAGTGACGAGACGCGCAAATCGTTCACCTGATGGTGAGTGCAATGGTAGCCCGTAACAAATGATGTGTAACCCAGAATATGTATATGTGGCACTACATTTCTCTCGTCACTCTGATACATAATTACGCTAGCTATCAGTGCCCTTTAGACCGAAACAGGTAAGTTTTTTTTATAGGAGAGGGGGCAAACGAGGGCAAGTGGCTCATCTGATGGTAAGTGATCACCACCGCCCATGAAGATTCGCAATACCAGAGGAATCGCTGGTGCGCTGCCGGTTCCATAAAGTGGTCGTGCCTGGCAGAAAATTCCGCGAAAAACGCACTGTGGTGGAATGCCAACCATCCGGGTGGTGACGATGGAAGTTTGTGTTCTGCCGCAAAGTGCGATGGTGAAAACCAGCAGCTGGAATTATTCCGAACAATTCCTGGGAACACTTCCGTAGTAAATTCTGTAAAAATGCAAAGAAATGCATAATCTCTTCGCAGGGCCAGTGTATCGAGCCGATAGGAAACAACCTGGTCGTCGACGATTCGAGCCTCTCTTCGTTGATTACGGTCAAAAGGAAGGAGCTGGCACTGGGGTGCCCCCGCCCAATTATGAGAACAGTACTCCATGTGAGGCCGAACCTGCGCCTTATAAAGTTGCAGGCGGTGGACCGGCATGAAGTACTGTCTCGCTATACTGAGCACGCCAAGCTTTTTAGAAGCCAATTTGGCCTTCCCTTCCAAGTGACCGCGACCGCTGAACGTCACTCGATATGTCAACGCCAAGGATTCCGATACTGGCTGCGGCAACGAGGGGAGTGCTTCCAAAACGAGGTGATACGACAAAGGGTTTCTTTTTAGCGGTAAACGCGCAAACCTGTCTTTATTTGGCCCCAATCCGAGATTATGTCTAACAAAATCTCGACTTCAGGCACAAGTTTGTTGCGGCACTCGTCGACGTGTTCCCGAGAAATAATAGCACGGTCGGTGTACACGGCATCACCAGTGCTGTCATCTGCATAGCAATGAATGTTACTAATTTGCAACATATCATTGATATGCAGAAGAAACAGGGTTGGTGATAGCACGCAGCCTTGTGGAACACCAGCACTCACAGATTTAAAGTCCGAGCATGCACCGTCTACTACGACTTTGATGCTCCGGTCCTGCGAGGAAACTGGTGACCCAATTGCATAATTTCTCGGGAAGCATAGGAAGGAAGCTTCGAGGGAAGCGCTTTGTACCAAACCCGATCAAAGACAAGATCGACCACTATGATTAAGTTGAACCACACCTATTTCATAACAGTTACAGTATAAATAGTCATGAAGCTTCGTCATGGTTGCTAAATGTCGATTGGTGCTAATTAGGTACTCGTAGTATGAGTCACGTATGAACGTCGCAGACAATGAGCTACTTTTCACTGAGGCTGGAAAGTGAATCAGTAGCCACTTTATTATACAGCGGTCTTTTTTATTAACGCATAAAGTGTGCATGACGTTACGGATACTTTTATCGACTTACTACTGATATGCAATAAATTACTGCAGAGTTAAATGTTTATATATACTAATATTATGAAACTGAAGAGTTTGTTTGGTTAAACGCGCTAATCTCAGTAACTGTGGGTTAGTATTGAAAAATTGTTTTAGTGTTGGATAGCCCATTTATCGAGAAAGGCCATGTAACATCACGCTACGACCCTTAGAGCGATTTATTTTAAATTTAACGGCGTGTGAAACCACGAGGCACAGCTAGTCTGTAATAAATTAAGTTGAAAAGTGTGGTTGCGGCTTAAGAGAATCTATCACCCCATCTCATCCCGTGGGTGTCGTAAACGTCAACAGGGGGAAAATAAAAACCAAGAGATGGGCAGCAGCATATTCCTGGAATAACTGAACACAACCCGCCTTCGATGCGTAGCAACTATGGCTAAATCCCTCCTAAAGAAGAGTCACACAAACTTTTGTGGCAACCTATGGAGGAGGTCTATGTTCAGCAGTGGACTAGTGATGGGCTGAAACGACGATGATAATATAACTTTACTAAGACGTGACGAGACGAAAATATCGTGACTGCGATGAAAAAAATCTGTAGCTGTGTGTGGTTGAAGTTCTGGCGACCGACTGATCGCCAAAAAAAAATGCATCCAAATTTGCCGAACCTAAATACCACATGCTTGTTTGGAAAAGCAGTATCATTAATGCAAGGGTTCCACTACAAAGCCGCTTTTCCAGCTTGGCAAGTATAAATACGGCGCTGAGTCCGGTCTGTCGTAGAGTAGTCAATATCACTTGACAATGCCTCGTTTTGAGGTGAAACACGTGATCTCGTCTTCAGTGGTGTATATTGCCTAGTGGTAGTGTTTTAGTGGTGTAGGGTATCTGGTGGCGGTTCCTGGTGGCGGTGTTGGTTTGCTCGTGCACGCTACTGTATTAGGGCGGGCGGTGCTCTTCAAAACTAGGTAATATACATCATTTTCTATTTTGCATGCGGATCCCAGCAAATTAACTTTCTCTCCTTCATTATAATGAATTTCCGCAAACTAACGCCCGATTCTATTAACTACTATAAGTTATCGCTTTCGGTAAAAGCTATACTTATCATTGCTATACTCATCATTGCTATAAATAAAAGCGAAGAACCAGTCGGCTTATAAACCAAAATCGAAGATTAAGCTACCCACATACGCTTGTCTCTCTATAATTTTCCGATTTATCTAATAATCAGTCTTCTTTATCTGGACTATGAAGAATGTCGTTTGATTTGTGGTCTATCAAATCTGTGATAATTGTTGGGATTAGTCCAGAACATGGTCACAAACTGTAAACTTCCTAGTCGTTGTAGCAGAGCGTCGTAGTAGCCTTATTAAATTTCTATTTTTCACAAATCTTGGTTCGCTCTGCATCATATACTGACCTGGAGGTCTATTTTATAACTCTGGTAGATTTCGTGATCGGTTTTGTTTTGGCGTATGGAGCTCATTCATTGGTTCATGGGATCAGATGAAACCGATTACGAAACCAACCAGAGTTACACAGTAGACCCCCTGACCACTAGCTCGTCCTCTATGTATCCATGCAGCACTGATCGTGTTAAAACATTTTAGATCATTCATCTTACATAATCAGAGGATTTCACATTAAGGTAATTGTTGCTATAACTTCTTAGCAGGCGTTACACAAAGTATGCATCAATCATCAACAGCATTTAAAACTTATTCGACGACCCCGTGACCTAGAGGTCAGAGTACCTGACTTCTATGCCGGATTCGAATCCCAGCCGGAATCAATATTTGTGCAAAAATACAAATTGCTGGTTTTCGGGTCCGCATTTGTTGTGCGTGTGAAATTTATGCTTGTAAAACAAATCCACGATTCAGTGTAACTCCTAGTGAAATCCTTATTTTAAGCCTCATTTTTGCTTCGCCGTAGTCGGGGGAAATAAACAGTCCACTGCTGGATAGGCCTTTCCCACGAAGGAAGGTTTCACTGTAATCATGCTTGGCAGGCTGATAGACGATCACACTTCCAAAAGCCCCACACCTTAGATGCTACCCTATCACCGGACTGGATATTAAAAATCTGGAATTTTCCTTGCATAAATTCTATTATAAATATTGATTCATAAAACCAATATTTGTGCAATACGTTGTTTTGCTTTGGCCCAGCAGTTTTGGAAGGAAAAGAGAAGGGGCGATTTGATGTAATGCGATTGTCTCGTATCCCGCGAAGGCGAAAAGTGGGCTACGTGAGTGGCCTTTGCCAAGCCCTTAAAAAGGCATGACTGTATGTCATATTTATTTTAGTTTTAATTACGAAAAAATTTTTTGTCTACCATTTATAAAGCCTCTCCAGTTTCCTTAACTTTAACACTTCTGAAGTCAATTTTTCCACAATTTAACATATACTGATACTGAAGAACTTATTACATAATACACAACTCTTCCTCACATTATTATACGCTTACACTCTCCATTTTCCCATTCTCGCAAATGTATAAACACATATGCCAGAACACAACTCTCCTAAACAATATTAATAAATACATATTGTTTTACTTAAAACAAATATATATTACAGGACTCTTTTAGTTATATCTCTTTTATTTACTGGTGGTAGGATTCCTATGCAGGAATCCGTCTAGGTAGGTACCACCCCAGGGCCAGTTATTCTGCCGTGAAGCAGTAGTGCTTGCATTAACTGTGTTTCGGTTTGAAGGGCACTGTGAGCTAGCGTAATCACTGGGCATTTGAGACTTAAGAACCTGATGTCTCAGGGTGACGGGCGCAGGTGTGGTGTCACACAGAAATATTCTGGGTGACACAGCATTTGTTGTGAGCGGACGTTGCACTTACCATCAGGTGAACGTTTTGCTCGTTTCGTCACTTTATACAATTAAAACAAATATATATAGAGTACCTTTTTAATATTCGACATGTAAAAATTCTTATCTAATTTAGTGACGTAACTTGAGATAATAAAATTGTTAAATCGCATGTCAGGGTACTGCGATACAGTCTGTGCTTAGTTTTTAACCAGGATTTGTCTGTCTATGTAGAAGATAAGTATAAGATAAGCTGATTGCAAATGAAAAATAACCAATTATAAAATTAAGTGAAGTCCACCGCGTGGCCTAGTTGGCAAGTCATAGTTGAATACTTGATTACTGTATTACGAGTTCTAACTTAGAATCACAACCGGAATCAAAATTCGTGCAAAAAATTTCTTTATTCTTTAAAATAAAGTGGGTGCATTTTACCAGAACCGTATACCAAAAATTTGTGCTTTGCGCTAATGATTGGCTCCGGCTGGGATTTGAACCCAGGACCCGCGGCGTAGAAGTTAGGTACGCTCAGGTACCACTAGGCCACCCGATCGTATACAGATACAAATCATTGGTCACAAACAGGACCTGCCGTTAGTGTTGTGATTGTTTACGTGTTTCTGACACTGCACCATAGCTTACCTCCGATCTTATCGCATGAGAACTACATAAGAGGCGCAGGTTGATTAGGACAAGTGAGTGCCTTGGGTTTGCGCGTATGCCACTGTGTCCTATTCAATCGATACGTTCAAACAGTATTCAGTAGTTGGATTTCACACAGTGTTCAGTAGTTGATGACACAGCATTTATAATGGTCGTCACGTCAATTTCTCCTATTAAAAAACTGGTGTCTGTACTCGAAAGACGACCAGGAGGACATCGATAAATTATACTAATGATATGAAAAGACGTACTGAAAGATACCGTATATACTAATGATATTAGACATGGTACATTAGAAATTTGAGTTCCTACAGCGACAAAAAGACATACTGAAAAATACACATAAATATGTGTATTTTTAAGGATTGTAAAGTCAAAGCCCAGTTCGGGCATAGTCAAAGTCTACAATATCATTATCATCATTTAAGTCTATCATAGTTCTAATGTTGAACATAGGCCTCCCCCATAGATTGCCACAAAACACGATCCTGAGCCATCTGCATCCATCGGCTTTCCGCGAAACAGGCAGGCCGCGTGCAGGTTCGCTCCATCTGGTTGTGGGAGGTCCCCACCTGCATTTGCCGGTACGAGATTACCACTCGAGAAGCTTTCTTTCCCAACGGTTATCGGTTCTACGAGCTAAATAATACATTGACACCACCGAATGAATACCGCCTATTGTACATATTTTTAAACTTTTTTTGTTAATTTTTGTGCTTATTCCTGTATTTAGTGTACAATAAAGAATATATTGATTGATTTATTCAGAGAGACAGAGAGTTCCTATTTTTTCCTTATTAATACGAGTATGTCTTTAATTTAGGCAAGCAAAACAGTTTTTACAAAATTCAACATTGTTTGTTAATATTAATTTTAGTGTAACATTATTACAAAGATATTGTGTTCATAATGTCACAAAGAGCGTTATACTAGTTTATCGTGCTATGTAGATAAACTAACATAATGCTGCATTGTTGTTTGCATCGACTTGAATACATTAGGCTGAGCATTGTGTGCGATAAATGACTGATAGGGCATAGTTACACTTAGTCACTTTTTTCTTAATTGGGATTTAATGCGCTGATGAGAGAGAGATAGCAAAACTGAACACGTGCAAAGTCATTCTTTTTAAACCGCTTGACCTATACGCATGTAACTATCAATGTAATAATAAAATCATTCAATTCAATTTTCACCTACTTCTAGTTGTCCAAATGATTTGAAATTTTGCACACATATTAAAGACTAATACGATACATTAATTTGTAGACTTTCACCCGTATTCTTACCGGTATCAGGAGGTCATTTCTGTTCAGTCATGTTTTATTAGTCTTTAAACTATAATTTGATTATTTTATATTTCGGCTTTCAAGAACGTACGATCTACCATTATATTGTAAACCTAAGCTTTAGCCGTGCCAGAATTTGTTTTACACTCTAGGCTATTACGTACGTCCAAGACCATACCTGGATGTTAAGACTATGACTAAACTTAGACTCCGACACTAAAGTTAAAAGCCTATTTTTGTAATTTTGACCATAACTGCCGTCCAATCTACAGCTAAATGGTAAAGCTAGAGAAGATAAGCCTCTGACGTTTTGTTTTAATGGACTTTCACAAGGTAGGTCTACAGAAGACCGCTGTACACAGATCTTTCACAAGATTATCTCACTCCTTCTAGATTTAGGTATAAAATGCAAAAGTTTTTGGTCATATCGACGGTTATAATAATGCTTCAGTGTTAGCATGAATAAGTAGCGCTATAATTTCTCCTGTAAAGGATAGTTTCTGACCCCATTTAGAAGTTTTCGGCGAGGTCGATACGGCCAAGATGATACATAAACTAACATGTATAATTTTAATGAACGTTTAAATTGTTTGTCACGTATGGCGTTTACTTACAGCATGTACAAAATACGTCAATCTTTTTACTCTTATGTAATAAAGTTTAAAAAACGTTCGAAAATATTAGAGAGCTGCGCCGCCTCGAGCAACCGCCACCAGCTAGCGACAGACTCATTTCAACATCGTTCACGAGTACTAGCGTGTGCTCTATTACCTGTACACCACTTATCTCTAAGAAATTGTCTATATAGACCACATCCTAAACTTGCACTTGTGGATACTTTTATCCATCCTCTCTACACACGTAGACACGTGGAGAATATGGATGACAGAAGATTGGCGAAACAGATCTATGAGGCGAGTGAGAATGGACTAGTCGTAGAAATCTATTGAAGGGAAGGTCACGACCAAAGTACTGTACTGACACGACCGGACTGTGAGCGTATTGTGGTTGGCGCTCAGATGCGGAGCAGTGTTAAGTCGTCACCGGATCTTCACTCAGGAGTCCAGCGCGGTGCTGGAGTCAAACGTTGGACTAAAGTACAAGGGACCACCCACAAAGAAACCAATAATACACAAATTATCTCCGACCCCGCATGGGCTTCTAAAGATAGGTGCGACTTTTATTCAAGCTAAAATAATAAAACGTTACAAGCATAACTACAAAGTAATGTAGGAAGTTACTTCATAATATTAAGTTCGCATATTTATGGACAACATTTTCATAATTAAGGTATTTACGTTATCTATACTAAATACCATAGATTATAGACGCATAAATGCTCATGTAAATGCTAATGAAACAGAAATTCCGTACGATGAAATATTACACTAACAATACATTTGACGTTATGACTATTGTGATGGCCGTTCTAGCGATTTAGCCTGTTCCAGGCGGATCTAAATCACGCCATCATTGGATTTCTTCTAGATATCATCTAGGTAAGATACCTACTGATGGTAGGATTCCTATGTAGGGTGGATCCGTCTAGTCACCACCGCAGTGCCAGTTGTTCTGTCGTCAAATAGGAGTGTGCAAACGTTACTGTTTCGGGCTGAGTGACGCCCTTAAGTAGTGTAATTATTGGACATAAGAGAATTAGGGACTGATGTGTCATGGTGATGAGTGCAATGTGTTGCTCTACAGAAGTGATCTGGGCGACACCGCATTTGTTATGGGCAGATCTTGGACTTATCACCAGAACACTTTCCATTTTATCACTATATCACTTTATTCCTCATCACTTTATTCCATTGAACATAATACCTTATAAGGCTTTAGATTAGAAAGATATGCTTTCTGCTTAGTCTCTTCTCTGGCCCCACCTATCACTAGTTTAGGGAACGACATTTAATATAAGATTCGGTTACATTGCCAGAGGCGGAAGTACTGTTATATTATTTACGTGGTAGAAGTACATTGAAATATCACGATGACTGAATTACATGAATGAATTGGCTTAAGCAGGAATGATGCACGCTCTCACAGAAGATCGGAGCTAAGAATAAGCATTATTCGATTGATGAGTGAAAAAAACAGAGGTTCAATTAAAGGCAAAGAAGTATTCGATGATATTCTGATCCAGAGGAACACTCCAGATTTATTCATGACCAAATACGAACGTGTCTATGAGCCACAATGGCTACCCTTACTTCATCATCGTCATCATCATTATTTCATCCCATCACAAATCCAGTACTGACCGTAGGTAAGTAGGAACACGAAACACCGTTCTGAGTCACCTGTATCCACCGCAAATCGCTTAAATTTGGCATCAGTTTGAAAATAAAAATTGAACATACGTACGTACATACAGTCACGCCCTTTTCCCATATAATGGGTTGGCAGAGGCCACTCACATAGCCCAATTTTTGCTTTCGCGGGAAACGAGACGTGACGGGTGGCGAACCACGTTACCCTCATGTTTTTTATTGCGTTCCCACGAGCAGTATAATGACATAATTGTTTATTATGGCGTTATTCTGCACGAATAAAGGCTGTTCGTAGATTATCTTAGTCGCCTCCTGCGAGGCGAGAGGTAGGTGCTGTTCTATTCTGCCGGACTCATCGGCTCAAATTGAACACTGATACAAAAATTAAAATTTAACTATTTGTTTAATATATTTTTTATGTGGTTGTTGTTGTCAGTTTAGTCAGCATTAATATATATAAAATGAAAAAATACTATCTAAAAATTCTCGATCCCAAAAACCACGATTAAAGAAGTCGGTACACACTGACGCGTTGTTGTCGGTTCTATTGTTATATCCCTTATACACGCCAGATTTATGCTAAATGTTTTAATACCTTGGTATTACGCTGACAAATGAAAAATTATAATGTAAGTCGTGATGAGCGTTCCTATAATAATACAGGATAAATAGTTAAGACAAATTAGATGACTTAGCCGCGGTTATGATTTTTTTTCTTGAGCAGATTTGCCCTTTACTAGGATTTTAGCTGTGTCGATGCGTTTACATGAAATGAATTGGCACACACACAAGAACCCAGATCCGGGACAAATTTTGTTAAGATAACCTTCCGCCATCTATAGCAATTATAGACCCCGCTATATACCTGACCGGCGGATTTTTATTATATTAATAACCGAACAGATTTATTCCGACATTTTTTTTTCAATTTCTTCACTCGATGGTAAAATTGTCGTCACTCGATTGTGTCACGCTTCACTTAAATAAATTGTTGACATCGATGAGTTTTGTCTCATAGATAAGTTAAGATAAAAAAGCAAAGCGTTAATAATTCAAAAAATATAATTATAATTTTCTTGTTAAAACAATAAATGATAATGTCCTCTTGTTATGTATCCACACAGCATAACGGCCTCTTTTCCCTCAACATATTTCATTAATTATCAGAAAATCCAAAATATGTAAACCTAATAGAAATAGGACGTGGAGTAAGTTAGCGGCGCAGCTACAACTGTTATAGGGATATAAATAAACCGTTTCCTATATTTCTTTTTCATTCATATCATGATCAATATGACATTAGTCTAACTCAAAAATCTGTGGATCAGATATGAAGCACTACTAAGTCAACATAATTTGGCCACATGGATAAATGAGTACTAATGTAGATGCAGATCGAACAATACAAATTTGAGCAATGGTGAGATCTTTATAAATGTCCTGATTACGGTATTTATTCACGCTTACGGGGCGTAACGCGTAAATTGCGAGCGTCAGAATCACACTAACAATTACAACGATTTTACAACAAACGTAACATTTAAAAGCGCTTTATAGATCCTTATCCCGATTGGAATAAAGTTCTTAGTAGCAGTGCCGGCTGACTGATGTAAAGTTTGTGTTTTGAGACACGATATGTGTGCCAAGGGAATGGAGACTTTGCCGTGTTAATCGTATAACGCAAATGATGATCACTTCTCGGAAATCATGTTTTCACTCAGTGCAATTTTTTTAATGGCTCATTCCGTCTAATTGAAATTTAGATTACAACGTCGTTCATTGTTTGCAGTGCGGGTACAATTTTATCACTTTTTTTAGAAACCTAAATAAAGGGTGGTAAGGATATATGAATTTGATAGCATGGTCATAATAATACTTTATAGTCAGTCTCTATAGCGTCACGTCTCGTTTCCCGCGGAGGCGAAAAGTAAGCTACGGGTGTGGTCTCTGCCCATTATAGGGGAAAAAGGCGTGACAAGACGTAGGCATCCCCCAATTGATCACGATATGCAGTAATCACCACGCTGGGCTGATGGATTGGCGATCGCAATAAGCACCTCGCATGCTTATATGCTGCTGCCCATCATCATCATCATCATCATCATCATCATTTCAAACTAGCACTATTCCACTGCTGAACATTATGCTTCCCATAGATTGCCACAAAACACGTAAGTTGGCCCTAATTTTGGGGAGATTGCTGTCCGTCACTGGTCCAAATAATTTTAGTCTGGCATATTATAAGATGGTTATTCCGCCACCCGACAGAAGCTATGAGATTTATGCCGACATATTTTACTATACCCACATAATGAGATCACCACACGGCAATCCATATAATTTACATTGTTTGCTAGTATTTTACTTCATGCACGTTACTAATTATGGTTAGTGAAGGCTGTATAGCGCAGGTTTACATTAGAATCACCTATAAAATCATTAGAAATAATTATATCTTGAATGTATTTTAATAGCAAATTCACCATGGCGTTAAATTTAACACAAAACACATACTTCAATAATATTCTTTGCAACACGGCTTCTTACAAGGCTTGTAACTACCTTCGGAACAAAGGTAAGCTCGTACTTTTTTGGCTAACGGGCAATCCAATCTGCCACACGGTCCATGAACGTCTCTTTTATTAACAAATTGCCCATGTTGATATTTACCTTTAATGGTTTGACCGTAAATGAATTGATGTTGACTTCCCCTGTACTCCATCCGTTTTGGACAGTTCGTACCTCCACAAGGACCTTTTGGAAAGCCCATTGCTAGAATTGCAAGTTCACTGGACGTGAAGGGAGCTACAAAATCTTCATAGACTTTGGGTTCCTCGGCTGGTCGTATGGGTTCTCTAGTTATATCAGGAGCTCCAAAAAAGTATGCTATAGGTGGCACAGCATCTATTGTAGTTCCATCCCAGTGCCTTACTACTTCTACATCTTTCAGCTTTATATCATCAGTTAGATATTTTCGCCCCGGTATTCGTTCCATTTCTGGCAAAGCAACAAAGTAGCTGATCACACTGCTGCCCAAACAGGTTAGTCGAATTAAAAATTCTATTTCTCCGGAGGGCTTCAAATCTTCCTCGCATTGCAAGAATCTAGTGAGTTCTATTGTATTTGATATCATCTCTGGTCTTGAGGTGTCTCTAAATTCTCCCTTATCCATATTCACAGGGTTCAATTCTGCAGACCTCTTCAGGCACTCAAAGAAAGATTCATGCCATTCGACTTTGCAAAAACCAATGCAATCGAATTCCTGATCCCTGTTCCAAACTGTTACATAGATGGGAGTTTTACTTAGGACCTCTTCTAGCTTCGATGGTCGAGATAGGAACATGACCGAATTGCCTACACCGTAATATGGTGGTTGTGGTAGAGGCTCAGAAGGCAGGACTATCTTTATTGGAACGACTTTCTGTTTTTTACTTTTAGGCTTTTTTGGCTTTTTACCTTTTTTACCTTTCTTTTCAGGTGGTGGTGGCGGTGGAGGGGGAATAAAGTTATCATGAGCTACATAAAAATCAAAGAGCGGCAAGCAGTTCATTTGCAAAGTACAAGTTTGCATAAATTTCATTTCTTCCTCTGAAGGTTTAGGCGGTTCTTTTCCTTTTTTGCCTTTCTTCCCTTTTTTTGGTTTCGCAGCCTTGCCTTTTCCTTTTTTACCTTTAGCTGCTTCAGCCGCTGCCTGTGCCTCTGCTTCTCTTTTCCTTTCCTCCTCTTCTAATCTTAATTCATATTCATCTTTTTCAGGGGGTTCTATCTTCAATATTATTTTTTTTACGAAAACTTCTATCATAAAAATTTGCTCCATTGTGGTTACTGTACAATAAATTAAACATTACTTTAGAATGTGATAACAACAATTAGTAATCTATCACAGGCTAGGCAATGTGTATCGTTTTAAAAGGAACGTTTTTAATCCTGTGTTTTTAATCTGCTTTTCTGTGCTTTAAAGTTATTATACATATGTTATATAAACAATACTTACGATGTTTTAGTTAAAATTTTATCTTTTAATTAACGAAGAATGTCTTATTACTGGTGAATTCAAATTATTTGAATGAATCATATTTCAAATTGAAACAGCACTACAATTTTTTATTAATTTATACAAAGAAATAAAAAAATATTTACTAAGACATATTGAAAATAGAGAGAAAGAAATTTTAAGTTAATAATAACACAGATTTGGTGATACGCCGATATACATCTGTCAAACGATCGATATAAGTTGTCATTATCAATATATAAAGAGTTTACATATATTTCATTTACAAAACATAAACACGTTTACATTCCATCTCCGGATTTTAGTTAGATCATGAAATTGTACCTACTGGTGTTAGGATTCTTATTAAGGAATCCACCTAGGTAGCTACAACTGCTTTTTACTTCCGTGAAGCAGTAGTGTGCAAACATAACTGTTGCTCTGAATGGCACTGAGTGTTATAACTTAATAACTTAGACTTAAAACTGAGGTTTCAAAATGTTGAGCGCATTGTGTGGTGTGTGGTGGAGTGTGGTGCCACGCAGAAATGTATCTTAATGGGCAGATTTTACATTAACCATCATATGAACGATTTGCTAGTCTTGTCGCTCATTTTATCTTCCATAAAAAATAAAAATGAAACAATTATCATTCAATGACCTACACAATTATTACGAACCCACCAAATGCGGTCCATTTGCAAATTTTTTCTGATCAAATACAGACAGTCACATTAAATTAATAATAACAATCCTACACATAAGACAGCGTATGACAATAATAAGAGAAAAAAATCCGAGGCGTAGTTGGAGTTCAAACAACGGGGTCACGTTTACGCACGCGGGCAACGTAGAGACGCGCGGGCGGAGTGTGCGCCCGCGCACCAGTCTGTTTGTTACGGATTAAGTAACTGTTGGATTATACAATATATTTACAAATAGATCTTATTTTTATATCTTAATACAATTTGTATAAACTAGATATTTTAAGGAAAAGAACATATGTAAATTTTATTTGTATGTGCTTCAATTATAAAAACCCACATTCCTATTTTACTAATTTACTAAATTGCACAAAAACAATGACCTGGAACAATCATCTGTAGGCAATGCAAATATTTGTATAATTTAAAACTTCTTTTAATAGACAAGACAAGAGAACGTCCATACTCCAACGGACCATCATTATAAATTTATGTTCGTTATGATTCTGCGTTCTGAATAATTCGAGAGCACAATCACTAGTAATAAAGTACACCACCACACTTCACAGTGGTGTCAACGCACCATATATCTTCATTGGTGCTGGGAGGCACTATGCGACTTCAGCTATCACTACAGTCGCTATATGAAATAAGGAGAATATTTTCCTCTAATAAATTAATACTTTCATTATTATTCAAATGGCAGTCAAAAAATAACCTTTATTTTTGAAAACATTAAAGTAACAGTCTACAATAAACGTCCCGTTATTAAGCACGTATAGAGCCGTGGTAGCTCAGGGGCTAGGCGCTCGCTTTAAATTTCATAGTACGCGAGTGACCTGGGTTCGATTCCCGGTGCCGGCACCACTAAAACTGTTAATTGCAATTTTAACTGCTGATTTACCACGTGCTCGGCGGTGAAGGAAAACATCGTGAGGAAACCTGCATGTCTGAGGAATAAAAAATATTTCGAAGACATGTGAAGTCCGCCAACCCGCATTGGAGCCAGCCTGGCGGATTCTTCGTAGCTCCAAAACCCTCTCAGAAATGAGAGGAGACCTGTACTCAGTAGTGGGACATTTATAGGCTGAAACTTTATTACATTATTACTTATTTTTAGAGGGTACTGTAATTTTTAAAAGTGTTACGAATATAAAACATAATAGAAAATTGTTCTCATCCAAATCCGTACGTTAACAGTTATTAAGCGCACGAGCACATCCACCATCTCGCTCGCACACTGATATTTAAATTTAGAATCGCGTTTGTACATTACACGTTTTGCAGCGAAGTAGGTACACTTCGCTTGTGATGCGGGCTATGCATTATTCAAACACTAAATCTAGGTTTCTTTAAGATTGTTTTATTCTCAGAGATTTTTATCATAATGGATAGACAGAGAATCAGTTTATTTAAAGCAAATTGTAATTTTTGTCATTATGCATTATTATTAATTAAGAAATATTTATTTTATACTTGATGATTTAGTTAAGTAAAAGAATATAAAACAGAAAAGTTATATGAAACAGGTGGTGATCAGTTTTATATCGTTTCTGGAAAATGTGACTTTTTGAGTTAAAACGGTTTTGTAGTGGCATTGCTTTATGGTACATAGTCCGAATGTAACCGTCTGAAGGCAGCATAAACCATCTATCACCCTGTCATCCCGAATATCGTAAAATCTGACAGATGGCAGCAGAACAATCTAAAACCACACCATAATTGTTCTACTGTGCGACACCACACTGCGCCCGTCCATCGAGACGTCAGTTCTTTAGACTCATGTGCTCATGAATTACATTAGCTCTCATAATGATTTCTTATATTTACGCGAACACTACACATTTAAATGAAACTAATTTTTACGGATTTTATCGCCACCAAACCACAAATCCTCGCAAAAGAACACCGATTCCTACCAAGGATGATTCGCGAGGCTATTAAAATTAAAAATCATCCTAATTTTAATAGAGAAGATGGTTGGATATTACCACCAGCTTGGGATCTTTTAATTAATAAAATTAAGTCAAAAACCAAGCATACCACTGCAAGACTTCAAGACACAGTTAGCTCTTTCTGCGTAGATCGGACCACAAATATTAATTAAAAGCTGAAGGTACTCCGGGTTAACTATGACATCAGAACATCTGTCACCTCAGTCCCCCCGTGACCATGGGTGCTGTAAAGCACTCGAAACGTCGGGTTATACATATGACAAATATAAATACTCGTAACAAAAATTAAACGCGATAAAATCCGTAAAAATTAGTTAGTAGTCTGGCCCTGCGGTAGTATCTACCTAGATCAATTCCTTGCATAGTAATCCCACTACTAGTAAAAAATGGATGAGTACATGGGATTTACAGAGGGTTCATGTAAAATATGACAGACCTAAAGTATCCGGACCAGTGATGGACATCAGGCTGATGATGATGATTACGTATGCGTACAATGCACATAAAACCGAGTGTGGTAGTGGGTATAAGAGAATATTACCAAAGAAAATGAAATTGACATTAACCCAAATAGTGTCAAACTAGGATGTTTTCTTATGAGTTTTATGATCAATAGATATTTTTTAATAGCCAAATAATTGTATCAGAAAGGCTTCATATTTACTGCCTCCCAAATTAAATATGACTTAAACCATATTTTTTTTGGGAAAAATTCAACATTTGACCAGGTCTAAGATGGATGACACCTGATGCTTTATATATAATATACATAGAGGTCTCAGAGTCCTTGATATGTGTATTTTGCTACAATTAGATTGACTAAATGACTACTTGATTAAATGACCCTAAATATACCAAATAAAATTTTGCTATTAGCAATTACATTTATAACCATAAAATTTAATTTATAATCATTACATTTTGTAAGAATTGTTTCTACCTTTAAGTGTTGCAGTCAGCGTATAAAAAGCCAGTACTTAAGAATAAAAACTATTACATATTTTAAGCGTTGATTAATTTCAATGCCTTATTCAGATACTTTAAATTAAGTAAATTATCATTGATGAAAATCTATTAAAGAAACAACCTAATAAGCCTTCCTGAGCCATATTATCAACATAGAAATCGAAGTGGTGTCTAATAAAAAAGGTTGCTATAAAATTTTCCGTTTCGTCCGGCGATCGATAGCTGAGGATTGGAGGGGGAGGGAGCCGCAGAACCGGTAGCGAGCGCATCGCGCAGCTGCGCATGCGCACGGTTAAGACGTGATCACACTGCGTAAGATTATTAAATTTGTGTTTGTTGTATATTTACATGAGTCAATTGTTTAGTTTATATTCTTAACTAGCTGGAACCAAGATTTCTATCGCGTGTACTTTCGGATTGTTCAGACATGATATTAAAAAAGATGTAATCGAAGTATAAACATAGAATTATTAAAGAATTTAACTAAAAGATACTCTGAAAAATCTTATTCAATCGCTATTTTATGTGAATGTCCGGCGGGCAAATAACTGTAATATTTTCCAATTATGTATATGGTATTTTATTGAATCAATATAGTTATTGAGTTGAATCCTTATGTACATATAGACAAAAAGTACTCCTATTTTATATTTATGTATAATTATGATTTTTCTATTATTTTTATGTAACGGTTGACCCTCGAGCACATAGTCGATTTTTTATATTATTTTTCTTTAATGGTTGACCATCGAGCACACAGTCGATCACCACGGGGGTGATCACTAATGCGCACACACACTGCGCCCGTCACTTTTCAGTTCTTAAGTATCATATGCACAGTAATTACACCAGCTTTCAGTGTCCTTCAGGCAGAAACACAGTCATATTTGCACACTTGTTTACTGAAGAATAACTGGCCTTGCCTTGATCTAGTAGGTGGTACCTACTAGTTCTGTCCAGGAATCCAGGAAAATGATGGACGACTCTTTGCTAGTAATTGAGTATTCGGTTAATTTCTCACAGTATGTGAAAGAAAAGTGAATCAGGAAATGTGCAGCAGCATTTTCCTGAAACATCTGCCTACATCTGCCATAAACTGCCTTCTGAATAAAACCCGCCTGCCAAGGGTGGCAACTATGACGAAATCCCCCTAAAATGAGGGCGAAAATGATCGTGGCAATCTATGGGGAGGCCTACGTTCAGTAGTGGACTAGTGATAGGCTGAAATTTTTATTTGAAGATTGAGATTTATAGCAAGGTTTAGCTCAACTTTACAATGGCTGGCTTATGTTTAATAGGAAAAACGAGTGGGTTATTTTTTTGTTTGGTTGGAATTGAAATGGTCTGTTTCAAATTGCACGTCTGGTACGCTGGCCGAATTAATCCGTTGATAAAGAAAAAAATTTACGTATGAATACTCAAAGAAAGAATTCAGTTTCTTGGTCGCTTTATCGATAAAAAAAACATATTTTAAATATTAGTAACTACGAGGAATTTTGTATACATTCCCAGAAAGTTGAATTTAATAAATATTTAAATAAGCTCTTGGGGTATAATGGTTCAGGGAGAGAACTGTGAAACATAACGTTCCATGGAACGTTGTGAACCATAATCCTAGATTACCTACGATTTTGGACGGTAGAATAAATTCATCATCGAGGGACTGATAATTGCGCTGGAAGGCGAGTACTGAAACATCAATGGCTACTAGTAGATATGTCAAGTTGGAATTGTTTGATTTGTCTTGACGAGGATCCCTAGAGATCGCATCAAAGCCAAGGCGACATAAGTGCCGAAAGATGAAAAGGTATTTGCGTGCATTTTCATAGAAGCTACAAATCATATTGATTTACTTTTGGTGGAGATTGTACCATTTTAAGAGTTCCATAGTTCCCCTTATATGGTAAAACCAAATTATAACCAAATAACAATATGAACCAAACCGATAAATTTTCTCATATGAGTCTTTCATGGTGGCATTCTACCTAGAATGCTTAGGGTCATTTTGGCCACCTACATCCATCGATCCCTAAGGACAGTACGTCAACCAAAATAACATTAATTGAACTTGATAATACCTGAAAACTCGGAACTGAATCTGATAAAAGACTGAGACTTAACTATAGGGAGACCCGCGACACATGTGTATTGTGAACACACACACGCGTCCTCCAGTAACCCACTGCTGCCACATGCCTCATACTTGTGAACTGGTACTGCTGGTGGAAGCTAGCCTGCTCGAGTTTGCAATGCATTTATACATTTATTAATGAATGGTGTCTAACATTTTGTCATGGAGCGAGCATTGATTTTCTATGAGACTATTCTTTGTAAATTTATTTATAATGTACATACATACATAAATAAGATCTGTATCCCATAAGGGGTAGACAGAGACTGGCCACTCACTGCAAAAACAGATGACTGCCACAATCCACGTTTCACCAAAACAATATAATGCACTTGGTGTTATAGGTGGTGAGCCCATCGCCACCATGCTGTTGGGTGCACAGTGCAGTTTAATTCCTTACTCGCCTTTTACGAGATCCATTGGATGAGATGGAGTGGTAGTATTCTTTTAACAAGCCGCCACCACACGGCAATATAATGTTATATATAGTTTGACTAAGTTAAAAAAATAAATAAAGAGGATACCTACGGAGTTCATTTCATCTGGTTCTTCTCCGTCAGAGGAACCTCATTACGAAACGGTGGTAGATTGTAAAAAAATGACGTTTGACATACGAAATTTAAATTTGTTACGTTGAACAATAAATAATAGTCTTTTCATTTTTATTTTCTCAACTGGGGCAACATTTGTGCAAAAACACAAATTGTTGGTTTTCGGGTCTGGTTGTGTTATGCATTTATGTCTGTAAAACGAACAGACGATACAGGACAAATCTTAGTGTGAGGTATCTCTTTTTTAATAAGGTTTACCGTCCACAATCTAGGATATGTTCATGTCAATATCTTTACTGGCAGTATTGTTATTAAATTATTTTTAATAAATATTAAATTATTATGCTTATTGCAGTGACCGAAATCTGTACTTCAAAATTTTATTTTAATAACACATTAATGAAATAAAATGTTGATTCGTGTAAGTAATTTGATCCATGTGAAAGGACTGCTTCAATGACTCAAGCCAGTCATAAGTTTCAGCGTTACAGCTAATCCAATGTGTCATAGAAAAGGTCTTGTAGCTGTGAATATTTTATGAAAAACGACATGCGACATTACTTAGTAGAATTGTAGTGCATATGAAAAAATATAGATACAGTCAGCGCATCAACTGCATAAATAAACATTAGTGCTATAATTAAAAAAGTACAAAAGTTCTTACATGCAAAGTACGTTTCAAATTAATATTATTCTTTAAGGGATACATACAAATTATAAGTCATATAAATAAAAATCTCATTAAAAATATAAATATTAACAAAATTTATTTAAATGTTTGTCAGTATGTCTGTTACTTAAACGTAAACGAATTAAAAAGTTTTGGGATCACCCTTACGATACCTCCTCTAATAAAAAATAATAATTGAAATCGGTTCATAAACAAAGAAGTTATATCTCGACATACATAAAAAGCAAACAAAATATTTACAGACGAATTGAGAACCTCCCTATGATGATATAAAAAAAGCATATTGCTACTTCATTTAATAAAAACAATTACAAATACCATTTCCGATATAAACACACCTTTACTAATCTTATTATAATAAATAGGTATATCGAAAAGAGGCGACGGTAACTTAGCCACTTTTGTACTGATATAGGTGTGGCATTCCCATAAAATATAGCTTAACGATTTAACATTATTGGAAGCAGTTCTTATTCTAAGTATTGTTTTTTTTTTTTGTAGAAATTAACGAGACGAGCAAAACGTTCACCTGATTGTAAATGGAATCTGGACACAGTATCAGGGACTTAAGTCCCTGATACTGTGTCCAGTAGTTACCTACAATAGCTCTCAGTTTTTTATTATTATTGTATAAACTGATGAAACGAGCAAAACGTTCACCTAATGGTAAGCGCAACGTCAGCCCATAACAAATGCTGTGTCACCCAGAAAATTTCTGTGTGACACCACACTGTGCCCATCAGCCTGAGATATACGTTTTTAAGTCTCGTATGTCCAGTGATTACGCTAGCTCAAAGTGCCCTTCAGACCGAAAGTAATGTTTGAACATTACTGCTTCACGGCAAAATAACGGGCCTGCAGTGGCACATATATACACGGTTTCCTGCATATGAATCTTACCACCAGTTAATTGAATTGTAGGTGTGGGCTCCAGTCTCATTAATAACCGCCAAATAGTTGCCAGATAGCCTTAAAGCGGCGAAGGAAAAAATTGTGACGTTACCTATATGTCCTAAAAATAAGAACTATTTCGTCGTCATATGAAGTCCAGTAAGGAATTAAATTGCACTGTGCACCCAACAGCGCATGGTGGCGATGGGCTCACCACCTATCACACCAAGTGCATTATGTTGTTTTGGTGAAACGTGGATTGTGGCAGTCATCTGTTTTTGCAGTGAGTGCCCAGTCTCTGACTACCCCTTTATGGGATACGGTCGTGATCTTATGTATGTATGTACGTGAAGTCCACCTGCCCTATGTAATAGCTGATTCCTTCTAGGCCCAAATATATTTTCAAAAATGAGCTCATCCTCGTCAGATTATGCCATTTATAGGCTGTTACTTTACTTAACAAAAACAATTCCACGACGTTTCCGTATTAACACATTTATAAACGTCAGTCCACTCTTAGCTCGTAAGTTAAATTTTAATGCACACGTGCACAGAGTAACTGTATTTTAGCGATGTCTTTTTTATTTCCTCCACCGAGATGCACGAGCACGATGGGCTCGTACAAGATAACGCAATTCGCTCGAGGTTAATGAATTATAAAAGATAACGTACAAAGCTGCATCGCTTAGGTTGTATGTTTGTTAGTTTGTTGGCAGTAAAAAGTCGGGACGGAAGTACTTCTCAGTATTAACTGTAACTAAAGGTAACACACTAATTCATTGAAATTAATATGTTATATATCACCATCAAGTATACTGTAAGAGAAGCTACCACACCGTATCTTCGTGATCTTCGAGTATATTAAAAATCGATTAAGGGAAATGGCGTAAAAGCCATCTTAAATATGCCAAACCTAAATTATCTAGGTAACCTAATTATTTTGGTGGCAGGTACAGTACAGCTTTGTGGTAGCGTCTTAAGAAAATCTATCACCTCATCTCATCCCGGGGGTGTCGTAAAAGTCGACAGAGGGAAAACAAAAAGTAGGCGATGGGCAGCAGCATCTTCGAGGATAATCTGAATAAATAAACTGCGGTTGCCAACCCGCCTGCCAAGCGTGGCAACTATGGCAAAATCCCACCAAAATTACAGCTTCAAACTTTTGTAGCAATCTATGGGGGAGGCCTATGTTCAGCAGTGGACTAGTGATAGGCTGAAATGATGATGATGATGATGATGTAGTTCTGCTGTCACATGTTATCATAACAAAAATAAAAAAAAATCTGCTATGAATATTGATGTTTTGCGAAAAAGTATTTCTGGAAGACAACGCACAGCCTAAACAATCAGAGATAAAAACAAAATAAACGTACTTTATATTTTTTTGGTAAACGCTCTTCTGATTATCTTCATTAGCAAATTGCACCCATGCGATGGTAAAAAATGGGCTACGTGAGTGGCTTCTGCCTGCCCCTTATATGGGAAAAAGGCGTATGTATGTATGTATGTATGTACCCGTGCGAAGCCGGGGCGGGTCGCTAGTTAAACAATAGAAAAACAAATATCTAAGATAATCGACAAGCATTTTTTGGTTTGGCTCTGATCACACAACTTATAATGATTTCTTATATTTACGAGAATATAACACATTTAATAAAACTAATTTTAAGGATTTTATCGCGTTTTATTTTAAAATATTTATAACCCGACGTTTGGACTGTTTTACAGCACCTATGGTCACGGGGGGCCGGAGGTGACAGATGTCCCGATGTCAAAGTTAATCCGGGGCACTTCAGCTTTTTATAATTATTTTTAGTCCGATCTACGCAAAATGAGCTTACAATGTCTTGGTTTTTGATTTAATTTTATTAATTATAGGATCCCAAACTGGTGGTAGCCCCGTGACCATGAGAGCTCGTAAAGTACTCGAAACGTCGGATTATAAATAGTTTAAACTATTTGCTGGAGAAAGAATGTTAATACAATTTTTATTCGCCTTCGAATCTTCGACCTGTCTATAACTTTGGAATATTCCCTGCTCTGTCTTAATTAAAAATGAAATGTGGCCCGTAATACGTTTTAAGTTAAAAAAAAGTTTTTATTTAATGATCCCTCATTTTAAGTTTAAAAAGAAAAACTTTACTTACGTGTCAGCAATGTACTTAATATCCTCATCAATATCAATTGCGAGTTCTTTACTCTACGGTACGGAAGTTTAAAGTTTAAATGAAATTCTTTGTTGAGAAAAGTTTAATGGTATTATCGGAGGGAACAGAAAATACGCTTATTATATACTAAGATAATTTCGTTCTCATTTTTTTGTGTAGATGTAGATGATTAGTTATTGATTGTATAAATTTTAAAACTACATTACAAAATGATAATCTCGCATATAATGAGTCGGAAAAGAAAAAAATTTGAATTTTTTTCTTTTCCGACTCATTAGTAATTAAAATAAAAAGCCAGGCCATCCCATAAATTTCGAATTATGAAAACAACAAAAAAAAAACATGGCTTTTGACTAATGACACATTAACAATCTCAGGCAAACAAAAAAGATCTTAGAGCAGCGTCTACAGTGCGAGGTGCAACGCGTTCACCATTTTTCCTGCCAAGTACGGTGATTAAAAACCCTTCAAACTTGAAAAAGGCCTACGTCCCAGAGTGAACTGCATGACAGCTTAATCGAATGTAGATGAAATTGCATTTTAAGCTAACATAAGGAATATTCAACAAGGAATAATTGCTAGAATGTCGAATCAAGGACAAGTACATTAATTTGTACTATCTCAAAATCTACATTGTATTTGTATTTAAAATGTAGTGGAACGAGCTAGTGCCTTCAATTTAGTAGTAAGTGAAATAACTAGGAATAAATCCCGATTCCGACACCTCTTAAATTGGTATTTTAAATACTGTTAGGCGGAAGGAAAACATCGTGAAAAAACTTGCAAATCTAAGAAAATATTTCTTATGCAATTCTGAGAAGAATGTTTTGAGGACAGGTAAATTTCGCTAACCTGCTTTGGGGCAGCATAGCAGACTCCATTACCCCCAAAAAATACCTGTCCCTGGAAGTGAAATGTCGCATTTACTATAAACTTTTCCAGACATAAAATTATTCAAAACTACAAATCCAAAATCCTGTCAAAAGGGTACACGAGCTGATCATCAAACACATAACAGTTGATTTTTATCAAAGTTTACTCATCCAAACTTTATTGTCCACTCAATTTTTTATTGCACAAATCAACACAGAGCTCACAAATCTCCCCTCAAAACACAGGTGGCGCTGTTTTCACAGACGACCAGCCTGTATGTTTGCGCTTCAATTAAAACAAGGAATAATAAACATGAGTTGGTCATTTACGTTAGCTGTAGTTGGCTTTGAACTTAACGATTTTATGGTACAATGGACAAACTAAAAGCGACACTTTTTTAATAAAACAGTTTTATGGAAATCTATGGGAGGCCTATGTTCAACAGTAGTAGGCTCAAATGATGATGATAATATGATATGATAATTAAATGTGTAATATTGACGTAAATATAAGAAATCATTAAGCGAAATATATTTAAATATTTTTAGCGCATAAACTATAGATCTCATCTAAATAATGACACCAGGATCTAATACCAGAAACAGTTTTTTTTTTTTAACTTGGAGAATAGTAGCAATCATGTTAATATATATTTTATTTTACTAAAAATAAAATAGAGTTCTGTTATTGCAGGGACCGGGCTCTTCCCTTAAATCTTATAGTACGCGAGTGACCTGAGTTCGATCCTAGGCGTCGGCCTCTAAAATTGATATTTTACGTGCTGATAAACCACGTCTCCGTGGTGAAGGAAAACATCGTGAGGAAACCTGCGTGTCTGAGTGAGTGAGTGTCAACCCGCATTGGAACGGCATGGCGGATTCTTACCAACTCCAAAGTCTTCTCTAAAATGGGAGGAGGCCTGTGCTCCACAGTGGGGCATTTTTAGACTGTTACTTTACATATTACTGTTCGATTCGATATCTAGATCCCATATACTATACGTAAAGACTTATTGATTTAGTAAAACATTTTTTTACACAGAATCCTTACAAAATGCACATGACTTGATTTATTGAATAGATCTATTCCTGTCCCTTTATTGTGGTAGTAATAGTCGACATAGTAAATACATTTTCAAATTGGCACGTCCCTGTATATCCTTCACAAATTATTTTTTCCCACGACCAAAAACAGCTTGGGAATTAAATGAGTGACAACGTCACAGTTGGAAACGCAGTGTAGGACAATCCCCTATAAAGGAAAGTTTATATAAGTGTAGCTATGAATAAATCTGACGATTTGATGACGATGTTTCGGTGTCTAAGTATAAAATTATAATATTTTTTAAAAAACTGGTTTTTTGTGTGTTCTTGTATATAGAAATAAAAAATTCAGGAAAACGCTGCCTCATGTGAATTGGGTCCTTTACTAGGGATTACACAAAATTTATTGGACCTGATTGAAAATATTGTCGGCGAGTCCATTTTATGTGCTTTCTTAAATTACGCTCATGTTTACTGATGGCAAATTATACTTAACATAAATCCTGCGGATGAGAACAGGGCTATTTGTAAATAACTTGTTTAAATCTCAAAAAACGATACTAAATTTTGTAGGATTTATTATGATGACTATCTTTATGAGTTTTTAGTTTTGTAAGTGTTCTTTTATAAGCTTTGTTAAAAGAAGCTAAAAATATATTGTTAACCCCTTTTTATTATATTTCATTATGCGAAATGGGTAGCTACAATTATAACAGACTAGATCAGTGTTTACCCGTACAATGTATCTAACGGGATGCAGGATTAGCTTGGGTTACTCTTCCGTACCAAAACCAAAGAAGAAGACATATCATAATTTCAGCTTATTACAATAGTTACTTTATCTGTTTTTGCAGTGAGTGCCTAGTCTCTGACTACCCCTTATGGGATACAGTCGTGATCGTATGTATGTATGTACTAGTTAGTCCACTGCTGAACATAGACCTCCCCCATTGATTGCCACATAAATTTGTAGCTCTCATTTGTGGGGGATTTTTACCATAATTGCTACGCTTGGCAGGCGGGTTGGCAACCGCTGTGTATTTATTCAGATTTTCCAAGAAGGTGCTGCTGCCCATCACCTCAGCACCGCATCTATTGAATGAGATGAGGTGGTAGTTGACTTAAGCAGGAAAGAATAGATGTATAAAAATGAGCAAAAATATTTAATGAATCCAACAGTGAAGCGTAAATAATAAGGCAATTATGTCTGCGTGTAGGAAGGGCTATGCTTAACATTTCACTATTTTGGGTTAGAGTGCTGATGAGTTGATGACATAGACATAAATGACACTGGAAAATCACTCCGAATACATAGAACCTTTACTTAAGTTTCTTACTAGACTTACTTAGACTGGCATCCTCCTTTATGCACGTTTTATAAATTTAAATTACAAGCACATAAGCACCTAGATCTGTCTGACCATACAAATTTGTATTCCGTGAAGGAATCGAATTCGCAACCAATATTATAATAATACTTCCTAAAAAGAGCAAACCCAGTCAACGATATTTAAATTTTTCATTACTAAATAATTTGAATCCTCCACATATTCAGAGTGTTACATGAATATGAAAGACTTTTTACTAATCCCGTAATAAAGTCATGCATATATTATGCATATTTTTGAGAATTCTATGCAAATATGTTACGTTTCACATTGTTAAAATTAAACCCTGGCTATTTCGCCTCTATAGCACCACGTTTAGAGTCAACCCCTAATTGATTTAAGTCTAAAACACACGATACGAACTGGCCTTGCGCGAAATAACAGCTCGTGTTTAGTTTCAAAACACCTTAGGACTTATATAAACTGTGGCGAGCAAATAACGTTTGAGTCTAAGAGCCAACAGAAACACTTATGACGGGGGTTAATTGACATGGCAAAGGCATATTGTCCAATAGTTTTGGGGATTTGAATAAACAATGGCTTATTTCAACAAAATAGTAACGGCTTTTTGTAGACGTACATTTAGTAACAAAATGTTTTATAAGCCTCTTCAATTTTAAAAATGTATGTCGGCAAATAGCACTTAAAAAAGTGTAGAACAAAATTATAAATCCAATATTTAGAAATATTAGAAACACAGCGACATTGACAAACATATCAATAAAAGATTTTCTCTGTCTATCCGTTTAAACTGATATATCTACTACAGCTGTACATAACACTCATCTTCATTGCACTTCAGAAAGTTTTGTATTTAAATGACTTCTAAATTGCTTAAATCATTGCTGTAACTAACTAATTTCATAGAAATTAATAAACTATTTAGTGACACAAATTAGGCTGGGATTTATGTTTGAACAAAACCTTTAGTCACATCCTAGTAGGTGCGCTAAAATATGCACAATTTACGTTTTTTTTTACTTTCACCAACAACCTTCGACATTTTAGGATCTGCCATAATTGAATATTCGCAGTAAGTATTAGACGTTGCACCCCGTCTCCAGCATCGAGAATTTAGATCTGGCAAATCTGAAATAGTTACCCGCAATCTGGCAGAATCATAAAATTGCTGCTAGGCATTTTCCTTAACAATTGTTTTTTAATGAAGCGGGGGCAAACGAACAAACTGATGGTAAGTGATCATCGCCATCCATTAACATCCGCAATATCAGAGAAAATTTGGGAGCGTTGCCGGCCTTTGAAAAACATACCGGTAAAACCACCGGGGTAAAAGTGGTTGTGCGTGGCAGAAAAACGCACTGTTGTGGAATTTGTACGACAACCGCTTAATGACACGGAGTAGAAGATACTATTACGCCCCTGCCATGTGTATTTTTGGACTATGTGACAAGAAGTAAAAATCGTTCATCTGATTTTTTACAAGATGATCTGAAACGGCTGCACTTGAAAAACGCTGTGTCACCCAGAACATTGCTGCGTAGCACCGCACTGCGCTTGTCACCACGAGACATTCTTAAGTTGCATATGCCTAGTAACTATAGTAACCCGTGCCCTACCTAGACGGATTCCTGCATAGGAACTTTTACTTACAAATATCGGTGACGACTGGTCATGCTTATCGACTCCATTAAAGAAATATATAGATTAAAAGCATAATTAGCCGACACTTCCTCTATTTTTATTATTATACCCAATATTTGACAACCCTAATAAGGTCCAAGACGGAATTCACGTCAATGTTGATGGGACAATGCTTTGGATACTTCCATGTTTTACTGGCCAGGGAAGACGACTCAATTACCATGTTTTGATGTTATTGCTACTCAGCTTCACGTGTTTCTCTATGTACTAATAATATTGCTGATGAGTTTGTTTGTTTTTTTTTGTATGAACGCGCTTATCTCTGGAACTGCGAGTCGGATTTGAAAAATTCCTTTTGCATTTGATAGCCCAATTCTTGAGAAAAATTATAGGCTACTTAACAAAAGACCTTTCGAGCGATTTATTTTATATGAAACGACGAGTGAAACCGCGGGGCAGAGCAATTAATTCAAAGCAGATTAAATTAAATCAGAGCAATCAATTAAATCAAATGAAGAGAGATTACGTTTATATTTTTAGATCACCGTGAAAACGTCGGTTAAAATTTAAATTCGAATTTTAAAATTTATATTATGCATCTCTATTTTTTATATTGCGACGAATTCAAATGTTATAAATAAAGTCAAATTCATTTGGTAAAATAATACTATTTTAAATTTTTATTAACTTAAAAATACCTCACAACCTCTTTCATTCTGTCAAAGCAAGCATAACAAAAGACGTCTGTTTTAGTTTGCACGAAGCTAATTGGTTATGCAAAATTTGAGTGGCCCATCCAAGTCCCAGCCAGATAGGATGAAGATCAACGCAAACATGGCGCTATGGAGAAAATAATTGGGCTCCAGCGGACGAATTTCATCCCTGAGTGGCCTTTGTCTCATGATCTGGATAAGTGATTTTTTTTTTATTTCGTGGTAAAGTGGCCGCTTTGAAAATTACTTACTTGACTTGCGATGTTTGAGGGCCATTAAAAGAAAAAAAAAGTACACGAAATTTATGATATTTTGTTCGACTATACATTGTTACTACTATCTAGATATGTTACTACGTACTTTTCTGGTTACGAAAATATAAAATATATAAAAAGAAAAATTTTTTAATTAATAGCAAAATATGTACACAAAAAGTTACAGTTCGCAAACTTTTATTTTAAACCTTTAATCTGTTCTCTACTTGAGCTCTTGATTTTGATTATGGCTGGATATAGCTTTGTGAAAAAATTGTAATATCCAAAAGTAGCAGTTTTACAATAATCTTAAAAATATCGATCCTCTAAGCTAAGAAGTGTCCTATAGAAATAATCCATATTAATGTTGTAAATGCGAAAGTAACTCTCTCTGTCCCTCTATTTGTTTGTTACCATTTCACGATTTAACGGCTAAACCGATCTTGACAAAACTCGGCACAGAGATACCTTGCATCCTTTGGACGGACATAGGATACTTTATATTCCGGAAAAGCATAGAGTTCCGACAATATTTTAACAACATTAATCCACGCGGACTTTAGCTAGTTTCATAAAAAATGTGTTATTCCACAGAGCCTCTAACAACTTTATCATTTAGCGGCTTTATAGCAGAGATACAGCCTACTGGAGCACAAAGCTTCTAAGTAATTAAAAATATAGTGGTCACCCACCTAATCACCCTACGCAAATAAATCTCAACTTGACGATCCTTCACCGTTTAGAGCATCGCAATACAACCACGCTATGCTTTCTTGCAATAGAATAATGAGTTTTTATACGTTTTTTTTTTTTGAAAATACAAATAAAGTCCTTAAAACAATTAAAGTCCTTACAATTTTGGGTACCATTTGTTGTAAAAATAAAAAAAGTGTAAATTAAAAGATATCACGTGATCCGTTCAGGCTATTCGATGTCCGTCATTTTTTACGTATATTTTTTTTGTTAAAAACCCATAGAGTTGTAAAAATAAATGAGGCTTCGCGAACGCTGGGGCGAGGACAATAGTTGGGTCATTATACTCGGTCATTTGAAGCTACGGCTTCGATTTAAGGGAGAAGGGCGATGGGGTCGGAGTGAATAACCTGTGAACGCTTAGAGTGTTGGATTGTAAAAATGCAGAGATTGATTATTTATATTTATTATTAAGTATGATTATTGCAGCCGCATAGCCAGTGAAGCCAGCAGTGGTATAAATGGTAAATATTTCTGAACACTTTGCTATATTATTTTATTTTGAAATTACATACAATGTATTGACGTCGTCTAATGGTTAGCGCCTGACCTGAATTCTGCGCCGCGGGGCTTTGGTTTGAATTCCAGCCGGATGCCAATATTTGTGCAAAACACAAACTGTTGGTTTTCGGGTCTGGTGGTGTTGTGCATGTGAAAAATATGTCTGTAAAACGCACCAACGACAAACGATTCAAGTGGGAAATCGTTTTTTTTTTTAAATAAAAATAAAACTTCAACTAGTCAAATACGGAACCAAGGTGTGGTCATTCACTGCAGGCCGCTAGTGGAAACTCGAAGTCGATAACAAACTATGGACAGAGCTTTGCTCGATTTATTCTCTGTGAGATATGATGATGATATTCTCCTGGCCGATTTCGTCCACGGCGACAACTTCCGAATATCGTTTCAAATATCGCTATCAACTGATAGCTCTCGACAATATGCGCAGTTGCGCAGGAGATATTATAGTACCACAAGAGTTCGAGCAAACACGAAACTCATGATCTTGATGACATAAGTAAGTATTTCGACAGGGACAAGGAGAATACTCTTTCTTGTTAGTATTAGTGTCGAGTCGAATATACAGGACGCAACTAATTATTAAACTAAAAAGCTAATTCTCATCACGATAGCGTAACGAAAGTTTTTGAATAGAAACTCTTTTGATACAATGGACATTTAAATTATTCTAAAAATTAAGGTAAGCCTGCCTGGTTTATATACTGGGTATATTTTTAGAATAATTTAAATTCCCCCTGTAATTTTATTACCACGGTAATTTAGTGGTACTAGGCGCAAAGAAAAAAGATAGAGTAACGAAAACGTGTTTCGCTGGTGGTAGGATTCCTATGCAGGAATACGTCTAGGTAAGTACCATTATGGGGAAGTTATTCTATGGTGAAGTAGTAGTGTGCAAACATCACTTTGTCTTGAGAAATAAAGTCTCTGGGGGACGGACGTTGTGTGTTGCCACACAGAATAGTTCTGGGTGACACAGCATTTGTTATGGGCAGATGTAGCACTCACCGCCACGTTATCGTTTTGCACGTTTCGTCACTTTATCCTATAAAAAATTAGTATACTCTCATAGAACTGTATCAGCTTAAATGTAGAAATTACAGTAAGAAATATTTGAAAAATACAATCGTCGTATTATTTCCCTATCAACGTGCACCTAACAAGCGCCGCGGCAATTTTCCAGAAATTATGTCGCTCGTGTATCGTTACATTAATTTTAACGATAAAGCCTGAAGCATTCCTCTTTGCCACTTTTAAAAGGGGACGCCAAAAAGGCCTATTCAGATGTGGTCGCTATAAAAATGTGAACGAAAAATTTCTCATTCGAATGTGGAGGGAAAGCGTAATTGATATTCTTAGTGTGGTGACCAATACCTCGGTAAACTGAATATTATATTAAACATTCATACATTACAGTCACGCCTTTTTCCCATATAAGGGGTAGGCGGAGGCCACACACGTAGCTCACTTTTCGCCCCCGTGGGAATCAAGAAGTGACGAGTGGTGGACAATTTGGTACGAGACAAAAAAAATCTTACTTATCTTACTTATCCCCATTCTCACGAGCAGTATAGTGACAGCATTGCATATTATAGTGTTATTCCGCACAAATAAAGGCTGTCCGCAGCATGGTGGTAGGATTCCTATGCAGGAATCCGCCTAGATAGGTACCACCCCAGGGCCAGTTATTCTGCCGTGAAGCAGTAGCGTGCAAGCATTACTGTGTTTCGGTTTGAAAGGGCACTGTGAACTAGCGTAATCACTGGGCATTTGAGACTAAAGAACTGATGACTCAGGGTGACGGGCGCAGTGTGGTATCACACAGAAATAATCTGGGTGACACAGCATTTGTTGTGGGCGGACGTTGCACTTACCATCAGGTGAACGTTTTGCTCGTTACGTCACTTTACACAATAAAAAAAAATGTTTATTAATCCTTTACTGAACCATAAATGTGAGATGACGGAATCTTTAGGCTTTAACCGAAACGTTGATTAGTAATGGGAATCATGTGCACTGTGCGGCACTAGTGCGGTAATGCTTGCAATTTTTTCACTAACTGAGCCCAGCGTCATTAGCCGTTAAATGGCTTGCCGGCTTTCCATGGCACTTTACAGGAAACCGCAGCTACTAAATAGGGATTAGATTACCTGACTTTTAGACCGCGGGTCCTGGGTTCGAATCCTAGCCGGAGCCCAATTTATGCGAAACACAAATTGTTACATTTTGGTTTCGTCGAAATGTATGTCCGTAAGACGCGCACGCGATACGTGAGAAATCATAGTGTGGGGCACCGAAAAAAAAACCACAATGCAGCTGACTTTAAAAGGTTGGCGAAGAAAAAGTTGGATTGAGAATAAATTACTAATATATTTTGTTAGCTATATTAATTCATGTTAAATAATAAAAATATCGTTATGCGTAAATGTCTGAATACCTTTGTATTATGTGTATCGCGGATAAGTGTGGCTCGATGCTTATATTTATTGTAATTGTTATGTTTATGCTACAGTTGTAATACTGCCTGTACGATTTGACGTTTAAGATGGGATTCAAGAATTATTTCAAGCATATTGCTTTGGTAAGTCATGTAAAAATGTATTTTTACCAAGGAAATAATAAGTACATTTTATTTTTTGTGAATATAATTATACTAATTTTGTTGCAACTACCATAGCGGTAGCGGCCGGCCGTGTGGTAGCGGCCTAAGAGAATCTACCACCCCATCTCATCCCGTGGGTGTCGTAAAAGTCGACAGAGGGAAAATGAAAACCAGGAGATGGGCAGCAGCATCTTGCTGGAACATCTGAATAAATAAACTGCGGTTGCCAACCCGTCTGCCAAGCGTGGCAACTATGGCAAAATCCCCCCAAAACGAGAGCTACAAACTTTTGTGGCAATCTATGAGGGAGGCCTATGTTCAGCAGTGGACTATTGATAGGCTGAAACGAAAACGACAACCATAGACTAAATGTAATACGTCAAATTTATAATTATTATTCAATACGCTGTCATATAGCTCAGGGGCCGGGCGCTCGCCTTAAATGTCATAGTACGTGAGTGACCTGAGTTTGATCTCTCTCTAAAGTCCTCTCAAAATATTAATGCCCCATTGCTGAGCTCATAGCTCGTGTGCTGAGCAATGGGCCAATTTTAAGCTGTTAATTTTCCCTTTTATAGACGAGCTGCGGTAACTCAGGGTCCTTAAATTTCATAGTACCTACGCGAGTGACCTGAGTTCGATCCCCGGTGCCAACATCTCTTGAAATGTTCTGCAATTTAACTGCTGATTTACCACTTCCTCAGTGGTGCAGGAAAACATTGTGAGGAAACCTGGAAGTCTGTGGAGTAGAATATTTTGAGGACATGAGAGGCAACGCGGATTGGAGCAGCGTGGACGACTTCCCGACTCCAAAACCCTATCAGAATTGAGAAAGGTCTGTGCTCAGCAGTGGGACATTTGTAACTTTACTTTTTTTTAAGGCCGTGGTAGCTCAGGGGCTAGGCGCCCGCTTTAAATTTCATAGTACGAGAGTGTCCTGGGTTCGATTTCCGGTGCCGGCACCACTAAAATTGCAATTTTAAGATGCTGATTTACCACCGTGCTCGGCGGTGAAGGAAAACATTGTGAGAAACCTGCATGTCTAAGAAAAAAAATATTTCGAAGACATGTGCTGTCCGCCAACCCGCATTGGAGCAGCGTGGCGGAATTCTTCCTAGCTCCAAAACCCTCTCAGAAATGAGAGGAGACCTGTGCTCAGCAGTGGAACATTTATAGGCTGAAACTTTACTTTTTACTTTACTTTACGTTTTTACGCTGTTATTATCATCATCGTTATCCACCTGTTAATAGCTCACTGGTGAATGTCGCGCCCAAAAAGGGAGGATTTCATATTATCACCATTACTGGTAGGTATAGTATTACCGGTAACCTCGCACGGACATAATAAGTCAATTCGTAAACTATGTCTTGATTTTTATTTAAAAAAAAATGTTTAAAAAACTAAACTCGTTTATTAGACGGTTTTAACTGTTCTACGTATTCGTCCATAACAAGGTAATCATGGAAAAAAAGATACGGATGTAGCGCGTGTCGTGAAATGAATTCATTTTGAGGCAATTAACCAGAAAAATAATATAGCAATGCGGTTTACAAAAAGTCTATAATTTCTTTATTTTGTAGGTAGCAGAGTATATTTTAGCAATGAATATAATTTGTCGACGGAACAAGTAAATAAGCGCAAGCAAGAAATAGTGAGCATTTAGAAGCGGTTATTATTGAAAACAATGATCGTGGGAAAATTCTGAATAACTGTAACGGTGAAAGCAGACGGCTAGCTATTGTATGCAGAATCATACTGTTCAAACTCAAAGAAATCCATGTAGGAATTTTAATGATTTATCTTATGCTCAAGACTTAATTACTCGTACAGTGCTAACTAAGCTCTTATTAATGCTAGTTATAGTTCTAATTACCGCGTGGCCTAATGGTCAGAGTACCTGACTTCTAGGCCGCGGGTCCTGGGTTTGAATCCCAGCCGGAGCCAACATTTGTGCTACAACATAAATTGTTGGTTTTCGGTCTGGTTGTGTTGTGATTGTCCCCGTGTTTCTGACACTGCATCCTAGCCTACCTCCGATCTTATCGCATCAGCGTTACATCGGGCGCGGGTATGTTGGGACGAGGGAGTGCCTTTGTGTTTGCGCGTACACTTGTGGCACTATAATATCTCCTACGCAGTTGATGGCTCTCGACAGTAGTCGGCAGTTTTAATTGTTTTTTTCAACGTAGATTTATTTTGAGATATTCGCTAAAAATTTTAATTCAAATAATCATCATCGTCACCCCAGAACAGTCCCCTGTAGGACACTGATCTTTTTTTAATAGGATAAATTGACGTGGGAAGCAGAACGTTCACCTAATGGTAGGTCCATCATGTCACATCAGGTCACTCCGTCCGTACCCCTGAAACATCAGTTCTTAAGTCTCATATGCCCAGTAATTTCACTAGCTCTCCCGTCAGATAGAAACACAGTAGCATTTGCACATTACTGCTTGACAGCAGAATGACTGGCACTGCAGTGGCACCTACCTAGACCCTGCCTAGAAATCCTGCCATCATTAGCACCAGAGCTTTCCTACGATTAGTAAATTTGTCGTAATCACCATGCTTGGCTTGCGGATTGGTGATACATCACAACTTTGATCACAACTGTGATCACACACAAGCCTTTACATTTGGTGTCATCACATTATTTTTGCCATCTATAAAAATTCAAAAGTTTTTTGTAGAATATTCCTGACTACAATTTCGAAACCCAAGAGATGAGATAGGGTATCAACATATTAGTATGAATAATTTTTAATACTGTTGTGGTTTAAAAAGCTTGGTGTATCAAGCTTCATTTTGAAGAATTTTGTTAAGCCATGGTGGTGATGTGCAGCAGCATCTTCCTGGAACATCTGAATAAATAAACTGCGGTTGCCAACCCGCCCGCCAAGCGTGGCAACTATGGCAAAATCCGCCCAATGGGGGAGGCCTATGTTCTGCAGTGCAGTGCATACTAGTAGTATGATGATGATGAAAGATCGATGATTGAATTTACTCAAAAAACGAATTTAGCAGTCAATTAGTAAGCTATAGCCGATTTAATCGGGATAGGCTAAGATAAAGAAGAACTTAAAATTACGACTTCAAATTTAAGGCTCGATTACTATGTCAGAGATTCTATTCTATATACGATGAAATGTATTCTATGTTGCCAAAATATTGGCTGTAGTTGGAAATATAAGCCGCGGTACCGATTGTTAATTTATTTTATCTATCACTGACTCTGAATTCGTTAAAAAATTATAAATTTATTAACGAATTACGTATGCATAGCGTTGAAAACATTATATTGTTGCACTCTTGCATTGAAACATTTTCTTATTCATTATTTTCTTTTAATCATTGAGTGCATAATCTTCTTGTTGGATCATCATTTCCGGATAACGTATTGACGACCCACAATTTCCTTCTGAGCGCATTATAACTGAACCTCAATCTTCACACTCACTGATAGAGCTCGCAGAAACGGAAGCCAAGCGCCGACACGATGTACAGGAAATTGCTATTTTCATATTGATAAGCCATTTACGAGGTCGAATTGATTAATGTTCGTAGCTAAGTATTAAGCTACTAAGAGTATGCGTACAATTTACTATAAATTTATGAAGAAATACTTATCGACGAAGAAGAAAGAGACGACTGAAGATTAGTAATGACTCAAAAATAAAGATGTTGATAACATTTACTTGTTTTACAGTAACTGTTGTTCGTGACGCTTTTGCCAAGTAATCGTTGGGGCAACTGCCATAGCTGTTACGTTTGGCAGGCGGGTTTGCAACCCCAGTTTATATCCCCGCAAAATTATGCTGTCTGCTGCAAGCTCTCACCACTGACTGTGGCTTAAGGACAGCTATGAAAACAGCAGAATAACTGGCCTAGGGTGGTACCTATCTAGACAGGTTCTTGTATAGTAATCCTTTACAGGAATCCATCTAGGTAGTATCACCAAAAGTCATCAACCAATTGGTCAAATCTAGACGAATTCTTGTATAGTAATCCTTTACAGGAATCCATCTAGGTAGTACGAGTAGTACCAAAAGTCATCAACCAATTGATCAACTTAACTATCATCATTGTTTGATATCCATACAACATTATTATCATCATCATTTTCGATCTATTAATAGTTCATTGCTGGACATAGGCTTCTCCCAAGAAGGAAGGATTGGTCATAGTCGCGTGAATGGCGGATTGGCATTATTAGACGTCTATTGTACATTACCAGTCTTTCCAAGATATTGAGAGATAATTATTCTGTCGAAAGCTATAAGATGGCTGTTATGACTGACTATTCGAAAGATAACAGCACAATCTTACCACTTCACGCTGCGCTGCTGTGAGCGCCTGCTAATATACCATTTTTTATCTAGACTGCAAACTTCCTATTTAGCACATAACAATGAAAAATAGCCCCTTCCGTATGGTATTAAGATTCAAATGTAACGCATTTTACTAACCGGTTTGCAATCAAGCACAATAGGTGTAGATTCACTCTTTTTTTACAGTCTGCAGCGCTGGGTCAAGTTCAGACTTGCAATTAATTCAAGCGTGAAGTTCGAATCTATTATTACAAATTAACTGTTATTCAATATGTTACGGTCATGTATCTTATGATCATATTATATTTTAGGAAATAACCTGTATTTAGGAATGATCATGATTTTTTTGTAATAATGTACCGATACTAACTACTAAAAAAAGTATACCTGCAATGCTATTAATACTACTAATATTTACCATTCCAAATCAGCTTAAAAACTTTTGCTTGGAGATGGTTCACGACAATAGTTGAATGGCGAGCTCGAAACTGAAACGTCGTTTCGCAGTCCGTATCCGAAACTTTTGCACTATTGGCTCATTTTTATACTCAATCTAAATAGCTGTGGTAGCTCGGGGGGTAAACGCCCAATTTAAATTTCGTAGTATACGGGTGACCTGAAGTGTATCCCCGGTGCCGTCAGATCTTAGATTGTGCATCACACAAAATTGTCTCACATTCTCTCGAAAAATTGGTTACTTTACATTACGTTTTCTTTATAAGAGACAGTGACAAGACGAGCAAAACGTTCACCTGATGGTAAGTGCAATGTCTGACCATAACAACTGCTGTGTCAACCAGAACATTTATATGTGGCACCACACTACGCCCGCCCCCCTAAAACATCAGTTCTAAGTCTCATATGCCCAGTAATTATGCTAGCTCTAAGTGCCCTTGAAACTAAAACACAGTAATGTTTAAATACTACTGCTGCCGTTGACCCTACCATTCTATGCTGGATTATATCTAGGTAGGTACAAGCACAGTGTCGGTTATTCTCTCGTTAAGCAGTAGTGCGCAAAAATTACGTTGTTTCGTTTTGAAGGGCACAGATATTTAGTGTAAATACTGGTTAAATGAGACTTCATACAATCGATGTCTCAGTGTGGCGCCACATACTCGTACAAATGATATAAGTAACACTGCATTTATTTGCAACTTTATTATATATATTTATTAACATGGGCCGAAGTTGCAATTACTATCAGGTTTATGAATTGCTTATTTCGTCATTGTCTTTCATTAAAAAATTATCTGTTACATTTAAGTAATCTTCGATTGATCTAGTCGCTGTAAGATTTATAAACACTTTGTTTCATTTAGAAGTGTTCCCTTCGCTTCATGACACCATTAGGGCTTGTTATAATTACACTACCAAGGTTCCAAGCCCGTTTGAAATCTATTGTCTTTGTCTGATGCGGTCTAAAATTAGAATGCAGATTAGATATTGTTTCAGTTTCTCAATTGGCCGACTTATTGGCAATTGCGCTTTGAATGTTCTCCGTTGATAATTGTAAGTAAACAAACTTGTACGTTTATCGGTATGAATCATTAACAAGCAACTTATGCAAAATTATATGGTTACTAACTCATTATAGCACTATCTGCTTCTCATCGTAAGAACGTAGTAACCCTTGTAGAGTAAAGATCTTCATCATTGGTAGTGGAAAAAGCTGTGAAATAAATTACTACAGTAGCGATATTATTCGAGAAATCAGAGCAATTGTATTCGCTAAAACGAAGAATCTTAAGAAGTGTGTTAAGATTTTGCCTACTTTTCCTGAATAGTTAATGAATTTTGTAGCCTTATATGCGATTACACTGTAATTTTAATTATTAGGATAGACCTAAATTTAACATTACAATTCATTAAAAATGTGTATTCGAATATTTGAAATTTGTTTGTGAAACGCACTCATGGTACAGGAAAAATTCTTAGTGTTGGTCATCGTTATTTTAAATAGAAAAAAGAGCTCACTAAAGATAAAAAGGCCTCTTACCCTGCCTTTTTTATTTCTTTCTTCTTCTTTTTTATTCTACCACTCCATCTCATGAGTTTCATAAAATTCTACTAAGAGGTACATGCACAGAGAGTCACACCTCTATCCAATTGGAGTAGGCAGATACAACAACTTTTGCACTTGCGTTTTCATAGAAGTCCGTCGGTTGCGTTGGTTGGTACTTTTTGGCCTTTTCTAAAAATTATTTCGATCTGATTGTGAAACATTCTCTTACAACAAGTTCTCTTTCAACAAAACTACCGGCCCTTTGACTCTCGACTAATTAAGCTGTTTCGTTATTCTTCTATCATCTATCCTCTCCACGTTTCCAAAACATCTAAGCATCCATTTCTCTATCTATGTCACTACATATTCTACTACACCACAACGTTCTCTTATCACGCTGTTCCTTACTTTGTCTAACAAAGTCGCTCTAGTTATACTTCTCAATTATTCATTACAGACAGACCCAAAATTTACTACCATACCTAAGAGTGTCGTGCATTTTTAGATATGTTCTGGCTACATTACATAAATAATGCAGATATGCAGGGCCCATACACTTAATCCTAGTGGAATATCAGAGGTTGGTGATAAATATGATTATAAGATATATAATTTCGGTTATGTAAATGCTGTTAGCCTTTTTGGCTTTTACAGCTTCATCCGATACTGTGCTCAAGGGCCAGGGGCCCGCGTGCCAGGTTTGGTTTGACCCAAACATAAATAAAGAAATAAACTCGTACAAAAACCTCGAAATTCGGACTGACACGCGTTCGCTGCGTGCTTTCGCGATTTCGAATATCTTAAATGTTTTAAGTCGTCTAATGACCGCCCGAGGGAGGCTGCGGGCCTCCATTCGGACTGTCGACTTGTGTGTCGGTAACTCTGGGCGGTGAGAACCGCGCTGGAACACGGGTGAATCGTGTGTACGCGGTGTGAATCATATAGAGAAACGTCGGTTAAGCGAGAGGTTCCTGCACTATGGGTCCTGCACAGTCTCTGAGGGGACAAATATTTGTATGGCCTACAGATTGTTGTTTTTTGTGCAATTTATGTATTCACAAAATAGGAGAAATCCTAGAGTGCGATTTCGTTTAAAAAGATAAACATTATTAACTCATTGCAACAATGTGAAAGCTATTGTAAAAGTCTGGTCAATTTATTTTCATTACGTTGTTTACTGGCATTTCATTCACGACGAAAGGAAACAATATTAAATATGTCATAAACATCCCTACTCACTTAAATGCTATTGTCTATTCTCTAGAGGTTACAGACGACTATCCTATAAATCTGATCGGCTTTAAAATCAATCTCCGGATAGACCGATGGAAATACCAACAAATTAAACGTTAGTTATTAGGTTGTTAAGCGCTAGGAGTGCTCCCGTGACTATAGTTATGTTTATTTATTTTTATGCTAATTTACTTTTATTATGATACTAAACTAGATTTGAATTTTACAATTAACAAAATGATATAATTTCAATGATATTATATCTTTTTGAAACATATTCATCACGATGTGCCGTATGTAGCCGTGTGGTGGCGGCTCGTTAAAAGTATACTACCACTCCATCTCATCCAATGGATCTCGTAAAAGGCGAGTAAGGAATTAAACTGCACTGTGCACCCAATAGTGCATGGTGGCGATGGGCGCACCATCTATCACACCAAGTGCATTATATTGTTTTGGTGAAACGTGGATCTTGGAGTCATCTGTTTTTGCAGTCAGTGCCCAGTATCTGACTACCCCTTATGGGATACAGTCGTGATCTTATGTATGTATGTATGTATTCATCACCGTCATCAGCTTCTGAACAGTTCAATGGGACTTAAACAAATCCTGCACTTGATGGTAAGTGCAACGTATGCCCATAACAGGTACAGTGGAACCGTAACCGTTTCTGTGTCACCCTGACATTGTGTCATTCAGAACCTTGCAACATTCGGTTGCAAGATTCGTTACCCTGAGACATCAGTTAATAAGTTCATTTTTCATAATCGCCTCGCTTTCCAATCGATTCGAAATTGATTCCTCTATCTGTATAAGCCCATGAGATTTTTCTTGCATTTCCCTGAGTCGATGTTAATTACACCCATAGGATGTTGTGGAATGGTACATTATCTCCTTTTCCTATTCATCGTAAGTGTCCTTTGACCAGTCAAAAATTATACAATACCTAGTATATTATAAAGTGTGAAAATGAATTTAGTTTTATCCTAATAAAATAATTTAAGTCACAGTCAATAAGCGAAGGATTGCCTAATGGTTTAGGGTACGGACTGCGAAACATCACGTCGCAGAATCGAGCCCGCCTTGCGACTATTGTCGTGAGCCATGAGCCATCCACCGGTGTGATGGCGGCTTAAGAGAATCCACCACCTTAACTCATCCCGTGGATGTCGTAACAGTCAGAGGGAAAATGAAAACCAGGAGATGGGCAGCAGCTTCTTCCTGGAACATCTGAATAAATAAACTGCGGTTACCAACTCGCCTGCCAAGCGTGGCAACTATGGCAAATTCCCCCAAAAAGAGAGAGATTGGTGGTAATCAATGAGCGAGGCTAATGTTCTATGACTGATGACTAGTGATAGGCTGAAATGTTGAATGATGATGAGCTTCCTAGAACAAGCTTTTAAACTTAGTTGGAGAAGGTAAAAGGAAATATTAGTATTGCTAATAGCAACTCTAGTATTATTTAAAGAATTGCATCCATGGCTACAAAATTGCTTGCTTAAATATTTAGTAGACGAAGGCAAAACAGGCCATTAAAACTAAAACAGAAAAAAAAAACATAAACAATACATTCTTAGGAAGCAATGTACAAAGTCACTGATCTTTGTCACCCAAACGATTTCACCTATTATCCTAATCTCGGAGTCGAATAATAAAGTAACTTTAACTACCGATAAAATATTTAACACCGACACGATCCTGAGGAAGCCTGATCAATGACACTTCATGTTTTTTGGTGCTCGAAGAACCGATATAGCATGAACCTTAACGATCCCTACGGTTAGTTTCAGTATACTGTATTTTAACTTCGCCAGATCGTTTTCGTGGGTCACCTTTGTTGGTGTAATATTATAGGATGTTTTTTATGGTACTATTTTAAATATGGCGTCTTAAACGACGCCCCGGCTTTACAATTTATGGTGACTGTAATTTTCGTTGCCTCAAGACAACGGTTTTAATTATTTCGGGTGATAACTGTATTCCCTATAAAATGTTTTAGTGTCTTATGTTGATTACCAGGCATTGAAGTCGTTATTTCAAGATGCGAATTCATTTTCTTCTTAATGAGAAAATTATATAACAGCTTTGAGTTAACAGCTATCATCGCTACCGAGTTCAGGTATTTTTCTCAAAATATTTTTTTCTAATGTTTGTTAATTAAATCTTTTGTTTGTTTTTATTTAAATGAAATTAACTTTTTTTTATTTGATAAAGTGACGAAACGAGCAAAACGTTCACCTGATGGTAAGTGCAACTCTGCCCGTAACAAATGCTGTGTCACCCAGAACATTTATGTGTGACACCACACTGCGCTCGTCACCCTGAGATATCAGTTCTTAAGTCTCATATGCCCAGTGATTACGCTAGCTCTCAGTGCCCTTCAAACCGAAACATAGTAATGTTTGCACACTACTGCTTCACGGCAGAATAACTGGCCCTGGGGTGGTACCTACCTAGACGGACTCTCGATAGAAATCCTTCCACTTTCCAATTAAAGTGGTGCCGGCATCAGGAATCGAACCCAGGTCACGTACGTGCGCCTAGCCCCTGAGCCTGTAATTTAATTGGCCGGTACAAAGCTTATAGAACCAATTATCATTGGGAAGTACCTGAAATCGCAGTGTAGGATGAGCCCCTACTAGAAAGATTTTTTTAATAAGGAAAGTGACGAGACAAGAAAATAGTTCACTTGATGGTGACTGCAACATCTGCCAATAAAAAATGTTACGTTGTCCAGAATATTTATGTGTGGCACCACGCTGTGCTTTTCACACAGTCATTTCTTAAATCTCACATGCCCTTTATTCTAGATTATACTAGCTGCCAATGCCATTCAAACCGAAACACAGTAACGCTGGCGTACTTCTGCTTGTCGCCAGAATAACTGGCACTGCGCTGGCACACCTACCTAGATGAATTCTTTCATAGGAATCTTTTCACTAGTTTAAATAGATAGATCGAATGTTGCATGTTACTCTACGTTCGATATGTATACTCGTATATCTTCTTGTTTAATTGGTATTTTTAACTTTAACTTTTGTACCCAAAGTGAAGTTATATTTGCAGAAGCGTGCACCAATAAATACACATATACGCACAAAACGAGTGCCTACATAATTTTTAAACATACAAAGAAACAACTCAACTTTTATACTTCTCTTTAGAATGCAAAGATTAATTTAGTAAGTACATAATAATTTAAATAAATTCCTTGCAAAATATAGAAGTAAAGAGTCTCTAAACCCTAGATTAAGTATAAATTGCCGCGCTAAGTAATGACAGGGACAAAGGTAAACACATTAAAACTCCCACATGCCGCACACTAATACATATACTTTTTAACATGCGTCACTTTTGTCAGCGACTGTACATGCATCTAAATCCACATAATACTAAAACTGCTGTAAAAACACATAAAACTAAAAATAAGGCGCTGTGTACACTATACGTCAAACTAAACGCAATAAACAATGTCCAAAGAATCACTCGGTTATAATTGTCAGGTTTAAACATCGTTACGGTGGTTTAAAGTTAAGTTATTGTGTGATGGTTTATTAATACCGATTTAGTGTGATGAGTGTCTCTCCGTGTGTGTGTGTGTGTGTATGTACGGTTTTTTTTACTTTCTTGCTTCTTATTTAGTTTAGTACAGCGATATACTAAAATCCTACCTAAAATATAATTTCATAGAATTGTCTAGTTAAATTCTTGTTATTATTATGAGGCCGGTCGTCGTCGTGGTCGTTTCAGCCTATCAAAAGTCCGCTGCTGAACATAGGCCTCCCCCATAGATAGCCACAAAAATTTGTAGCTCACATATTGGAGGGATTTTGCAATAGTTGCTGCGCATGGCAGGCGGGTTGGCAACCGCAGTTTATTTATTCAGATGTTCCAGGAAGATGCTGCTGCCCATCTCGTGTTTTTAATTTCCCTCTGTCGACACGGCACACGGCCGCTTGCAGATTATTATCATAAAATTCATAGTACGCGAGTGACGTCAGCTCGATCCCCGGTACACCACAAAAATTGTCCTGCAATTTTAAATGCTGATTTACCACGTGCTCAGCGGGGAAGTAAACATCGCGAGGAAACCTGCATGTCTCGGGAATAAAAATATTTTGGGAACATGTGAAGTCCAAAACTCTTTTACTTTACTTTATTTTTTTTTAATATTGTTATGGAACTATAATATTGTACCGTAAGCACTAGAGGGAACTGAGTTCGATTCTTGGCGCTTACACTACTGAAATTTTATTTACGATTTTAATTTTAAATTATTACAAGTCCACTGCTAAACATAGGCTTCCGCTATATATTGCTAACACGGTGCTGAGTCAGCATTTAGCATCGTGTCCCTGTCATTACTTAGCGCGGCAATTTATACTTAATCTAGGGTTTAGAGACTCTTTACTTCTATATTTTGCATGCGGATCTTAGCAAATTAACTTACTTCCCTTAATTGTAATGAATTTCCGCAGAGTAACGTCTGATTTTGTTAACTAAAGAATTTTATTTATTATAATTTAATATTTTATTAACTGAAAAATTTAAAGAAATAGAAAATTCATCAACATTTCTTGATTTTTACGTTAAAGTTATTAATTGTACCGAAAACATACCGAAAACGGTAGCAAATAACCGAATTAAATAACTTTTTTATGCCCGCAGCGCCTGCATGGGAAATTCCAATAATGAACCCGTAACTAAAACACCACGGATCATTAGATTGACGATGTCACTGTAATTGAACGTCCCATGCAATTTAATTATTAAGACCTGGCTACTTACACACGCGACTTTGCTTGTATCTATTTCGCTTTTTAGTCTCATGTCAGTGGCAAAAGGAATAAAAATATTAACTATCAGAATTAGGAAAGTTACTCGAAGATTGATGATGTTCTCCTGGCCGATTTCGACCACGGCTACAACTTCCGACTACTGTCGAGACTCATCAACTGCGCAGGAGATATTATAGTGCCACAAGTGTAAGCGCAAACACAGAGGCACTCACTCGTCCCAACCTACTCGCGCCCGATGCTGATGCGATAAGATCGGAGGTATGCTAAGATGCAGTGTCAGAAACACGGGGACAATCACAACACAACCAGACCCGAAAACCAACAATTTATGTTTTAGCACAAATGTTGGCTCCGGCTGGAATTCGAACCCAGTCGTCAAGTCTTAAGTCGTCGTCAAGATTATTTTAGGAAGAAGCACAAAGTGTAAACAACAAATTTAAATAAAAAAGAAAGCTATGTTTATAACTAACATCATTTTTAATTATTTATTTCCGAGCGGGAATTGAATTCGCAACCTGCGGCTCAGAAGTCAAGGGCTTAACCACTGCGCCAATGGAGCCGAAATTTTTACAATTTTCTTTCTAGATAGTCCTTTCTAGATGCTGATCATGTTTTTGAATCATAATGACATAATAAAATAACTAGATGAATCCGAAACTTAGGCCATGTAAAGGCGTAATGAAAAATGAAACCCTTTCCAACATTATCCAAAGCGTTAGTCACCCAGGCTAAATTTAGGATAAGTGCCTTTAACTCTCGAAATTGGACCTTTTATAGTAAAAATAATCGTAGAACTCGCCAAGAAAAGACAAAGGTAATGGTAGAAATTTATCTATATGCCAATAGCCTAATACATAGTTTAAAAGTTTAGTCTACGGATTTACGGATTTCGATTATTGCTGTGTAGAGTGGTTGACAGGAATATTAGTTATGTTAATGACATTTCGAGTAATCTAAAAAAAATTGCAAAGGCAAAGGTAAAACACAGTTAACTTGATCTCTTTGAATGTTATCAGTATTGTATATCCATTAACAGTTTACCAATTAACAAATATAAAAGCAAAATAATGATTCAAGTTTGGTAGGTACCTGCTTTATTACCGGATGTAGCGACACGGTGTCTTTCTATAGATTTTTTTATTGTGCACCTAACGAGTCATTTAGGTGTCATTAGGTAAATACGATGCCATATCCTGTTCTGTGGAAAGCACATTATTGTAATTTTAGAGTTATTATTGATTTGAAAACCGGTTTGAGATTATTATGACACACTGGGGCACGGTAAGTTAGTGTAAGCTGTAGAGTTTTTAACACACAAACAGTTTAAATAAGAGTGATTACACACAAAAACAAACAAAGATATTATAATTACTTAACCGAGTCTATAAATTTTCAAACTCGCGAATGATCTTAGTTCGATCTCATCTGTCGCTATTATTTAAATTGTTAAATGCAATGTTCTAGGTTACGAATGAAATAATTTCACAATCCTGAAGCACTGAAGCATGAATAGGCTTTCTCTAAGCTAGTGTGCGTACCACATCTACATCGCCACCTACCATCAGGTGGTATTGTAGTTAAACGCTAGCTTATATATAAAAACAAAAAAGCATTATGGGATTTGTCTTTGAAACACACCACTGTATAAGAGACTAGTTAAACGCTAGCTTATATATTAAAACAAAAAAGTACTATGGGATTTGTCTTTAAAACACACCATTATATAAGAGGCTTCCGTTGTATACGGGGCACAATTTGTTTTAAGAAAAAAAAATCAAAATATCTTGATTGATTTCTTTTGGTAGTATGCAGGCAGTAATTTAAATTATGACAATATTCAAATAATTTTACATACATACATACATAAGATCACGGCTGTATCCCATAAGGGGTAGTCAGAGACTGGGCACTCACTGCACAAACAGATGACTGCCGCAATCCACGTTTCACCAAAACAATATTATTCACTTGGTGTGATAGGTGGTGATTGTTGGTGGTGGTTACTGGTGGTAGGATTCCTATGCAGGAATCCGTCTAGGTAGGTACTACCCTAAGGCCAGTTATTCTGCCGTGAAGCAGTAGTGTGCAAATATTACTGTGTTTCGGTTTGAAGGGCACTGTGAGCTAGCGTAATCACTGGGCACATGAGACTTAAGAACTTATGTCTCAGGGTGATGGACACAGTGTGGTGTCACACAGAAATTTTCTGGGTGACACAGCAACTGTTATGGGCAGACGTTACACTTACCATCAGGTGAACGTTTTGCTCGTTTCATCACTTTATCCAATAAAAAAGAGCCCATCCAAGCGCCACCATGCGCTGTTGGGTGCACAGTGCAGTTTAATTCCTTACTCGCCTTTTACGAGATCCATTGGATGAGATGGAGTGGTAATATTCTTTTATCGAGCCGCCACCACACAGCATAATTATTTCATAAATTATATGAGTTTGGAAATGGTACCCTTGCATCGTTTTGTTTGGTTTTGATACATTTACTGATTCGACGACCCCTGTACAGAAATCCTTATTAATCGGTATTGTTATTGCATACGTGCATGCAGTCACGCCTTTTTCCAATATGAGAGATGGCATAGACCATTCACGTAGACTTTCCGCCATCGCGAATACGAGACGTGACGGAAGACGAACCACTACGCCGCCATTTTGGTACGAGCAGATTACTGACAGCATTGCATATTATGGTATTATTCTGCACGAATAAAGACTGTCCGTACCTTAGTCGCCTCTTACGACACGTCGGTACGTAAGAGGTAGGTGCTATTTTACTCTGCCGGACAATTACCGGCCAGCTAATTTTTATTACACTTGAGTTATTTATTTTTGTAATATCAACGTTACCACTACTATTTCGCGATTGTCCTAATGTAATAGTTTAGTGATAAATAATTTAACAAAATTAATCCAAAAAGTATATCTATATAAATTGTCGGCTCGGTTGGCGCAGTTGTTAAGCCCTTGACTTCTGCGCCGCGGGTCGCGGGTTCGATTCCCGCACGGGACAAATATTTGTATGGCCTATAGATAGTTGTTCCGGGTCTGGGTGTTTGTGCATGTGGAATTTATGTCTGTAAAACGCACCCACGACACAGGAGAAATCCTACTGTGGTACAAAAAAAAGAGAGAAAAAAAACCTTGTAAATAACACAAGACAAATAAAGTGACCCTTTGGTAATCGCTCAAATTGCAATTAAAAATGTCAATCCGGTCTACGAGCTTATTGAATGTGTAATGCGCGCGTCATTGGCGCCTTGAGCATCATGTCAGTTTTCCCTTGCGGTACGGAGAACATAAGCGGCCCGGCGACGCCTTCCTACATATCTAGCACGCACAAACACAAATACCTTTTTTACTGGTGGTAGGATTACTGTACAGGAATCCGTCTAGGTAGGTACCACCCCAGGGACAGTTATTCTGCCGTGAAGCAGTAGTGTGCAAACATTACTGTGTTTCGGTTTAAAGGGCACTGATAGCTAGTGTAATCACTGGGCATATGACACTTAAGAACTGAGGTCTCAGAGTGACGGGCACACTGTGGTGTCACACAGAATTTTACGTGGTAACACAGCATTTGTTATGGGCAGACGTTGCACTTACCATCAGGTGAACGTTTGCTCGTTTCGTCACTATCTCCAATAAAAAATAAAAAAAAGTTTCGACGTGGCACAACCTATCAAGTAAACGACTTGCGCAGCCCGTCACTCAGTCCCATTAAAAAAATGCGGCCGTGGTCAAAATCGTCCTGAAGGTCAGTAAACTCTTAGCAAAGTCAACTATGATAACAAATCTACTTATATGTATAAATCCAATAACTAGACAATGAACAAAGGTCGACCCCATTGAGCCAATTCAAATATTTAAAAAATACCATTGTTTATTACCGTCGTACAAATGATCTAGTTGTTTTTCTTTTTATTTTTCAGAGAACATTTGCATTGTAAATTAAAAAAAAATGATCTTCATTAAACATCATTTATAATAGCGCTGAACAACGATAGCTGCGGGTGAATCAATAAATTTGGTTAAGTCATCATTCTTTATTTTGGCACGATCGTCTGTTGTTTGACACGCGAAACGTAGATTAGTGTGTGTACAGATTAGGTACATTTATTTTATATATATTTTTACCCATTGCCGATAGGTGTACGGCGGGGTGAAATAGCACCTACCTCTTTCCTACCGAGGTGTCGTAAGAGGCGACTAAGGTATTGTACGGACAGCCTTCATTCGTGCAGTATAACACCATAATAGTTGGCTCCGGCTGGCTTCGGACTCAGGACGCGCCGCGTAAAATCAGGTACCCTGGCCACTAGGCCATGCGGTCGTTATTTTTAAAATGATTTTATACAGTAGTGATATTCTGGAAGCCGAAAATACGCTATGAAACCAGCATAATATAGTAATCTTATGATGAGAAACATCAATTGGCGCCTTTGGGGTAAGACCGACTCTTATGCCGTGACGGCAAATGGCATTACGCTCCCTTACGCTGTCATGCCCCCTCTTCGCTGCTGCTCCTTACTCCCATGTGTATTTGTGGCGCGTTTGCTATATATATATATATATATATATATATATATATTATAGGAGAGGGGGCAAACGAGCAAGTGGCTCACCTGATGGTAAGTGATCACCACCGCCCATGAACAACCGCAACACCAGAGGAATCGCGGGTGCGTTGCCGGCCTTTGTGGAAGGAATAGGCTCTTTTCTTGAAGGTCCCTAAGTCGTATCGGTCCAGAAAAACCGCCGGCGGCAGCCGATTCCATAAAGTGGTAGTGCGTGGCAGAAAATTCCTGCGAAAAACGTACTGCGGTGGAATGCCAACCATCCAGGTGGTAACGATGGAATATTGTGTTCTGCCGCAAAGTGCGATGGTGAAAACCAGCGGCTGGAATTATTCCGAACAATTCCTCGGAACACTCCCCGTTGTAAATCCTGTAAAAAATGCAAAGAGATGCAACATCTCTTCGCAAGGCCAGTGTATCAAGCCGATCGGAAAGAACCTGGTCGTCGACGATTCGATCCGCTCTTCGTTGAATACGGTCAAAAGGGAGGAGCTGGCACCGGGGTGCCCCTGCCCAAAGATGAGAACAGTACTCCATGTGAGGCCGAAACTGCGCCTTGTAAAGTTGCAAGCGGTGGACCGGCATGAAGTACTGTCCCGCTCTACTGAGCACGCCAAGCTTTTTAGAAGCCAATTTGGCCTTCCCTTCCAAGTGACCTCGAAACTGAACGTCATTCGATATGTCTACGCCAAGGATTCCGATACTGGCTGAGGCAACGAAGGGAGTGCTTCCAAAACGAGGTGCTACGACGAAGGGTTTCTTTTTAGCGGTAAACGCGCAAACCTGTGTCTTATTTGGGTTAAACTGGACTAAGTTTAGTCGGCCCCAGTCTGAGATTTTGTCTAACAAAATCTCGACTTCAGACACAAGTTGGTTCCGGCACTCGTTGACGTGTTCCCGAGAAATATTAGCACGGCCGGTGTACAAGGCATCACCAGTACTGTCGTCCGCATAGCAATGAATGTTACTAATTTATAACATACTCGTATCATTGATATGCAGAAGAAACAGGGTTGGCGATAGCACGCAGCCTTGCGAAACACCAGCACCCACAGACTTGGAGTCCGAGCATGCACCGTCTACTACGACCTTGATGCTCCGGTCTGCGAGGAAACTGGTGACCCAATTGCATAATTTCTCGGGAAGCCCATAGGAAGGAAGCTTCGAGAGAAGCGCTTTGTGCCAAACCCGATCAAAGGCCTTCGCTATGTCCAAACTAACTGCCAGGGCCTCCCCCTTGCTCTCGACTGCCTCCGCCCATCTATGCGTAAGGTAGACTAGAAGATCACCAGCTGAGCGACCCTGACGGAAACCGTACTGGCGGTCACTAATCAGCTGGTGCTCCTCTAGGTACCTCAAGAGCTGGCAGTTTATAATGGACTCCATTATTTTGGAGAACAAGGAGGTGATGGCGATCGGTCTGTAGTTGGACAGATCTGAGCGGTCGCCTTTCTTAGGGATCGGGTGCACCGAAGCTGTCTTCCATGTGTTCGGGACGACGCCTACAGAGTAGAAGTACCGGAAAAGACGCGTTAAGACCGGTGCCAACTCTGGAGCACACATCCTCAGCACAATAGGGGAGATGCCATCAGGCCCACTCGACTTATGGATGTCCAGGGAGAATAGTGCTTTGCGCACAGAACTCTGCAGGAACTTGATTTCCGGCATAGAGCACTCACACCGCGAGATGATCGGCGGCGTGTTCCCCCTGTCATCGAGAGACGAGTTGGCCGCAAAAAGGGAGCCTAAAAGATCGGCTTTCTCCTTAGCGGCATGGGCCAGCGAGTCATCCCCCCTGTGCAGAGATGGAAGAGATGGCTGACAGAAATTCCCAAGGACAGCCTTGGCGAGAGACCAGAATGCACGAGTTCCCGAAGGGAGGCGGACTAATCTCTCGCCAATTCTGCCAATGTGCTCTGACTTTGACTTGGAAATAGCTCTTTTGAGGGACCTAGAGGCAGAGTTGTACTTCTTTTTCAGTTCGCTAGTTTTTACATCTCGAGACGCCGATGCTTTAGCCCAGGTCCGGTAACACTCCTGCTTTTGGCGTGATGCCATTTTGCAGGTGCGACCAAATCAAGGCTGGGATCTGCCACCGATGGGCACGACAGAGGATGGAATAAAGAGTTCCATACCCTGAAGTACAACATCAGTGACAGACTCAGCAACGGCGTTCGGATCATCTAGCGAGAAGCAAACCCGCCTCCAAGGGTAGGATGCAAAGAAGGACCGCATCCCATCCCAATCTGCTGACCTATAGTGCCACACACGGCGGTTGCTTGCAGATCGCAACCGCGATGAACACGTGAGAGGCACCGTACTTCGGATCAGACAGTGGTCCGAAGATCCCAGAGGGGCATCGACGGAGACTTGATATCTGTCCGGATGAGAGGTCAGCAGAAGGTCCAGCAGGGAAGGCGTATGATCCTCCACGTCCGGCGTTGGCGAAGGAACCAGTTGTGTCAGATCATAAGCCAAGGCAAAGTCATAAACAGATCTACCTGCATGATCGGTGGTACGAGACACTAGCCAATCGGCGTGGTGGGCGTTAAAGTCGCTAAGTAACACGATCTCTGCGGATGGGATCTGCTGTAACAGAGAATCTGCAGCCATCTGGATGTGGTCGATGAGTCGGTCAGTTTCGGTGTTACCGCTATGGGACCTATAGAGGCACCCATAGACGCGAGGATGGTCGTCGCTATCTATGCGCAGCCAAAGGATGGACAGGTCCGTACCTTCAAGACTGCCGAGGCGTCGAGAACACATATCCTCTCTGACGTATACACAAACCCCGGCCCGTGGCACAAAGGAGTGTTCCAATTTGTACCCCGGGTAGGAGAGATAAGCGGTATCCGCCGGAGAAGATATCTGTGTCTCTGTTAGGAAAAGCAAGACCGGCTTCGCCGTCTCTAGATGGTAGTGGACGGCGTTAAGATTGCAGTGAAGTCCCCTGATATTGCAGAAGTCCACGGCGAGCGTGGTAAGGGGTGCCGTAGTCTTGTTGCTTCGTTTGCCCCGAGCAGAGTGCGAATCGAGCGGAGTTTTGCCCCCCCCCAGAATACGCGGGGCAGCCTGAGCACCCACGCACAGATAACTATATAATATAATGATATATATATATATATATACATCTATATATATATATATATATATATATATATATATATATTATATATTATTTCATAACAGTGACGGAACGAGGAAACGTTCACCTGATGCTAAGTGTAACGTCTGCCCATAACAAATGCTGTGTCACCCCGAAAATTTCTGTGTGACACCACACTGCGTCCGTCACCTCATATATAATAAATAAATTATTCTTATTATAATAATATAATAAGAATAATGTATTTATTTTATTAACGAAACTGTGTTTTTGTTTATTTTACTCCATTGTTTTTTTAATTAGGACCATTTTTTTCTATAACACTAATAACGCCTTGATAATCGCAATTCCAGGCAACTAGCAGCTTAGACGCTGTGCCATGTTTCAGATGGTTGAAGTCCTTTCTATTTTCGTGACATTTTTATAAAACATTCGGTAACATTTGTAAACAATCGTGATTCATTACCCAATTCAATTAAGAATCTCAACTCACCAATGTTCATAAAAGTCTATGTAGGATATTTTTTCCCAATACAGATTGTATATAATAAGAACAAAATGTTACATGATCATTAAAATACGCGTTAGTGAAATAATATCACTGACTGTATTAGCTCATTTCATTATATCAGAAGTCACGTACGATGTACAGGCACTCGATATAGGCGCCAAAAACTGATGTAAGTGACCAACCTAAGTGATTTTTTCGGCATCGAAATTTGTCACTGTTTAAACGTTTGTGCTTACTTTAAATGTTTACTTTCTGAGCAATTTCGGTTGAAGATCACAATCTCGATATATTAAAAGTGATTTAGATGCCACTTTACAAACACGAGCTACGGTAGCTTGAAGACTTGGAGCCGGCCTTATATTTCATAGTACATGAAAGATCTGGTTAACATCCTCGATGCGTATAAACGAACCTTTTCTGGTTGGAGGATTCCCATGAAGATTCTTCCATCCGGGTAGGTAGTTTACCATCACCGCGGTACTATTAACTCTGCCGTGAAATAGTAGTGTGCAAACATTACTGTATTTCGGTTTGAAGGATACTGTGAGGGGGGCATATGAGACTTAAGAACTGATGTCTCAGGGTGATAGGCGCAGTGTAGTTTCACACAGAAATGTTCTGGGTGAAACAGCATTTGTAATGGGCAGACGTTGCACTTACCATCAAGTGAACGTTTTGCTCGTGTCATCGCTTGATCCAATCAAAAAAACTTTACTGTGTTTCGGTCTGAAGGGCACAGGTAACCTGCGTAACTACTGGGCATATAGGACTCAAGAATTATGGAACTATGATCTCAAGGTGACCAGCGCAGTGTGGACAGAGCATTTGTTATGGACATTCATTACATTTATCATCAGGTGACTAATTTGCTCGTCCCGTCATTTTCACGCATAAGTTTTTGCAATTCTAAATGCTTAATTACCATCGTCGTTAAAAAAAATGTTAGAAGCCTGCATGCAGTGTAATCAAAATCTTTCGAGGACATTTCGGGGGATTCGGGAAAACAGTCCGCGAACCTGCATTGGAGCAGCGTAATGGACTGTTCTCAGCTTCGGATATCCAATCAAATATAAGAGGATGCATGTTCTCAACATGAGATATTTATAGGCTATTACTTTACATACAAATAGGAGAATTATGAAAAAACAAGAGAATAAATTATGAGATTAACGTAATGAAGAATATGATGATCACATATATCTCAATCTCAATTAATTTATTTAAGTTAATGATTACATAACTCAATATTCACTAAGTTATAAACCCAGGATTCGAGGGGACACAGCATTTGCCATGGGCAGGCTGCTAAGACAGAGATCTACACTTTTCAAAATAGAGAACTAGTTAGATTACATTACATACTTATTACAAAAATCATAGGCAGAATGAGTGCTCTTGGCAGTTATCATTGTATTACGAGGTATTTTTTGTGGTAGAATATCTGTCCAGGAATCTACTTAGGTAGGTACCGCCACAGTCAAACATTGGTGTACAACCACCACTGCGTCGGTTTGAAGGGAACTGAATCTAAAATTGCACGGCTTAAGGACCGATGTCCCGTGGCGAAAATCGCAGTGTTTTCTACTAAGTTCCGAGTGACAAATCATTTGATCAATTAGTTTGTATCCTCACTTACTTCCATGCTATATGAAATAAGTTGAAACGTAACAAAACTAGTGAATACGAAGCAAAACGTGTTGCGAAGGATGAAGCGTTAAGAAAAAAAAAACTAATCAATTCAGTGCGAAGGCTCGACAAAGGCAATTTGGCCCAACGCTTTTTTTGCACTTTCAAATAGAAACCACCCTTTTGCACAACAGGTAGATTTACTAATAAGTTATAACCGAAACAGACCTTATGTCTGAATGATAAGGTTGATAATCGAGTGTGTAATTTTTTGTATGTCTTGACCTACCTAAAAGTTTTTGCGCTAGAGCCTTTTGTCATGAGTGCACGTGTTCCAACTTAGCGCGAGTGGTTTGTGTTTGTTGGTAAAAGTTTGTGCATGTTTAATGCAAAGTGTTATATTTATTTATGTTCACGAAAATATCGCGTTATTTATTTCACTACAAAGAAATTTTGTTCGTTTTGTTGAGTGCGCGTGTATGTATGTGTTTGCGTGAATGTGTGTGCGTGTGAGAAGGTTAACTGTAAGTAACAACCTATAAATGACCCACTGCTAAAAACAGGCCCCCTCACATTTTTGAGAGGTCTTCAGAGCTGGGACGCTGCTATAATACAGGTTCACGGATTTCACAAGTCTTCGAATTATGGTTATAGCTTAGACATGCAAAATTCCTCTTAACAGCCTTAACACCATAAAAAAATTAGTTATTTGCTCAGGCTACCTTTGGTTATCCTGAAGATCAATCGTCATAAATCAGAAAATTAGGCAACTAACGGTTAAGATCTTACAGAGTCTTTCAAATAAATCGTAATACTTTATTAATTAATATCATAACAAATATATTTCGAACAACAGAGAAAAATATGCGGTCATAAAGGTCAGGCTTCCTCTAATTTCTGAGGGGGTTTTGGAACCGGAAAGAGTCCACCACCCTGCTCCGATGTGGGTTGGCGAACTTCACATGTCTTCGAAATATTTTTTCTCAGACATGCAGGTTTCCTCTCCATGATTTCTTCACAGCTGAACACATGGTAACAGAAATGTTCTGGGTGTCACAGCATTTGTAATGAGCAGACGTTGCACTTATCATCAGGTGAACGTTTTACTGGTCTCGTCACTTTATGCAAATTATGTCTCACACAAAAAGAAACGAGTGCACACGTCCCCACACGAAAAAACAAAACAGCAAAAAAAACGCATAACAGAGATGCCTCTTGAAGGAAATCTATTATTATAATTCGCGTATTGTACGGACTAATTGCAATCCATGCTCATATACTACCAGCAATGCGGTCATAAAGGTCAGGCTTCCTCTAATTTCTGAGGGGGTTTTGGAACTGGAAAGAGTCCACCACTCTGCTCAGATGTGGGTTGGCGAACTTCACATGTCTTCGAAGTATTTTTTCTCAGACATGCAGGTTTCCTCTCGATGATTTCTTCACCGCTGAACACATGGTAACAGAAATGTTCTGGGTGTCACAGCATTTGTAATGAGCAGACGTTGCACTTATCATCAGGTGAAGGTTTTGCTCGTCTCGTCACTTATGCAATAAAAAAGCGCTCAAAACTAAACGCGATAAAGACCATAAAATAAGTTTTATTAAACAAATTAAAAGTTATAATAATCTTTAAGTAAAAGTAAAGTTTAAAGACGTCTCACACAAAAAGAAACGCGTGCACACGTCCCCACACGAAAAAACAAAACACCAAAAAAACGCATAACAGAGATGCCTCTTAAAGGAAATCTACTATTATAATTCGCGTATTATACGGGCTTATTGCAATCCATGCTCATATACTCGCAGCCATGCAGTCATAAAGATCTTTTTGCTTTCGTTTGTTCTCCATCGTAAGCAAAACGAACAAGCTCTATGGTGTCAAACCGACTACTCCCACGCGGATTGCCGACAAAAAAAACGCCTAATCCGACCCAATACAAAGACCTCAGCTGTATAAACATTGTAAGCCACAATAGGACAAGTTGGCGGTTCCAGTGAGACAATTACGAGCTATTTTATGATTTAGCTTCGTAACAGATATAGAAGTAAAGTTGTAAACTAGATTTAATATTATTATAGATTTTGGCGCTGTAAGAGAATCTACCACCCTATGTCAGCCCGTGGCGGTAACGAAAGTAAAAGGAATGCCAAAAAATGGGGCAACTGACCAGTGACGAAGTAACCGAAGAAAAAATAAATAATTTACATAAAAAATTTTGGGTTTAAATAAAAAAAAGGAAACGAAATGGTATTTTTTATCTATTTATAATTTATTACAGTGATCCAGAGCCTCAATATCAATATGCATATGAAGTTTCCTAAACCCATTGCATTTATGACATGAACAACTCAATGCCCGTTACTGCGTGCACTTCACAGTTCATGGAAATCTTCAACCTTTGAGATAAGGACGCAATACATTGTCTTGAAGTGTAAAATATAAAAAAGTAAATATCGATAAATATCCCCTAACTGATCACATGCCGTTATTGACAGTCAGACAGAGAGACACCAATTCGGATTCACATTTACAGCCTATAAATGTCCCACTGCTGAGCACAGGCCTCCTCTAATTCCAGAGAGGGTTTTGGAATCGGAAAAAGTCCATCACTCTGCTCCGATGTGGGTCGGCGGTCTTCACATGTCTTCGAAATATTTTTTCTCAGACATGTAGGTTTCCTCTCGATGTTTTCCCTTTACTGCTGTGCAGGTGCTAAATAAGCACTTAAAATGAAGAACAATTTTAGATTACATCAGATCGAACTCAGGCCACTTGCGTACTGTGAAATTTAAGACGAAGGCTTATTTGCTTAAGCATAATAGTATTTAAATTATTCTCTTTAAGACGGGCAGAGAAAACGTTTTAATTTTATCTAATAGCATGGACAAAACTAACATTGTAATACGGTATCGAAAAGAAGAAGCCGAGAGTTTCGAGCCTGTTCTCCCTTAAGAAGATCTTGTTTTTCGAACCAGTGTAGAGTTCAATGAGCTTTAAGCAAGCCTTAATTTAACGTAGAAATGTTGACGTGGCTTTAATAAAAGTTTACACTCATCATCATCATTTCAGCCTATCACTAGTCCACTGCTGAAACTGCGGGTTAGCAACTGCAGGTTTTTTTAGATGTTCCAGGAAGATGCTGCTGCGTATCTCTGGGTTTTCATTTTCTCTTTGTTGCATTTTTCTACACTCACGGGATGAGACGGGGTGGTAGATTCTCTTAAGTCGCCACCACACGGCTTACTTATAAATTAAAACAGAGAAGGTCTTAAAGATCCTGTTATCATTATAGGATAACAGATCTACGAAATTACACGAAATTAGAATTCAAGTAATAGAAATAAATCAACGGCCTGCCCTCGAACTGACCGAAATGTCTTCCAAAGATCCAAACAAATAAACGAGCCCGAAAGCTCTAGATCGTGGAATAACACTTAACTGTCGTTCAATCAACCTAGATTCGATTTAACTGCGTCGCGCAGATTTCTTTGTTTTGTAGCTAGTTATAACCGGTTTCGAATTTACAAGTTGTATAAAATTGATTATAGTTCGCACGATTTGCGCAGTAGCGCTTGAAGGCTTACATTTCAATTTTGTTGTTTGGTTTTTTAATAATAAATAATAACGACAGTTCAAACTGTCGTATTTCTAGTAAAATATCGAATACATTCTTTGAAATAAAATTGAAAAGCATTTCATTAAATGCCTTATTTACATGTTGTCCGAAGCTATTAACTGCGCATGAGATATCATAGTGCCACAAGTGTACGCGCAATTAGAGATGCACTCACTCGTCTCAACCTATCCGATGTGACGCTGATGCGATAAGATCGGAGGTAGGAATACATTGTCAGAAACACGGAGACAATCACAACACAACCAGATCCTAAAACCGATAATTTGTGTTTTTGCACAAATGTTCGCTCTGTCTGGGATTCGAGCCCAGGACTCGCGGCGTGTGGCATAGTCGGGTTCTCACCACTACGGCCACACGGTCGTCATATAGATGTCAATAGTTATATGGGTACGGACGCAGCTTCATGGTCCGTGTGTCTGTGTACTAAAACACGAGGTAAGGTTGGAATATCGTTGGTAAGTCAATTTATACAATACATAATATGGTGCAATAAGTTATCGATGATATGAATGAACGACTTCTTTCGGATGCATAGGCAACCAATAGAATAAATGTTTAGCTAAGGGTAATATTATAATCTTGGTAGGTAACGTGCGATCCGTCAGCCGTCATTTCGAATTTCGATATATTATAGATTTTCGTAGTAGACCTCCCTGGGCTCTATTCCCAGTGCCGGAACCACTATCATAGATTATGCAATTTAACGTTTAATTCACGACGTGATCTGCGTTGAGGGAACATCGTGAGGAAAGTTAGATCTCTGAGAAATAACGAATTTTTCGATGACAAACTCTTCCAATGCGACCTGTTCCCGGTTACAAAGTACACTTAATACGTGAGAGGAGCGCTATACTCATCAATGCGACATCAAGAAGCTTTACTTTGTTCTTTACTTTCTGAATGTATTGACAGTTATCGAGTCTACAAATCGATTGGGCGTTTCTACGAATACATGACATTTAGAAAAGTTAGCGGTGTGTCTTTCACTTGAGATCCATGTGACAAACAGAGTACGTCACTGTAGCTGCAATCGGTCCGAAAAGCATAAGAAACCAAGCCAAGCAAAAAATGCCTTGTAGGCTCATTCTGCTGATTGCCACGCCACTGGATAAAATACAGTTTTTTTTATTGATAGCTGCAAAAAGTATTAACAATATAAATGTACAAACTGTAGCATCTTAGCCTAAAAACTTTATAATAGAGACGAAAAGAATATAAGAAAACAATATACATACAAATATATACACACACGCATCCACATACATACATACATGCATATATAAGAGATTTAACTAAAGTATCACAAATAGAAGGCCACTGGATTGCAGGAACGGAAATGCAAACGACTCAGCATATTGCTACAGCTACAATGTACTGCAGCGCTGATATTCTGTCGGAGCTAGAAAAATAAATTAAGCTAATCTATATTATCAAAACAGCGCAAGCGATTACTGGGAATAATATATATTCGTTAGGGGCTAGGCGCTCGCTTTTAATTTCATAGTACGCGAGTGACCTGGGTTCGATTCCCGGTGCCGGCATCACTAAAATTGTTAATTGCAATTTTAAGTGCTGACTTACCACGTGCTCGGCGGTGAAGGAAAACATCGTGAGGAAACCTGCATGTCTGAGAAATTAAAAATATTTCGAAGACATGTGAAGTCCGCCAACCCGCATTGGAGCAGCGCGGCGGATTCTTCCTAGCTCCATAACCCTCTCAGAAATGAGAGGAGGCCTGTGCTCAGTAGTGGGACATTTATAGGCTGACTCTTTACTTTTTAATTACTTAAAATAATAACTATTTTTAAATTCTTATAACAAGAGTGATGTAAAAAAAAAACCAAAAAGTATTATTATTATAATATATGACGTCAAAGTGACATTCATTGTCTGTACTCTACATACATACATACATACATAAGATCACGACTTTATCCCACAAGGGGTAGTCAGAGACTGGGCACTCACTGCAAAGACATGGCTGTACTCTACTCAGTTCTTAATACGTGGTGTGTTTGTGTTATAATCTATGATTATGAAAGTCACATAGACACGTCATCTATTTCTCTAACTAGACCGGCAACCACTAATTGGCTACTTATGCAAAACAGGACTACTTTTGCAAAATAAGATTTTCTTTATACTGTCGGAACCTATCAACTGCGCTAGATGTATTACAGTGCCACCTTAGCCTACCTACCTGCGCTTGATATAAGTCAGAGCTTGAGTGTCAGACAAACTTACTTACAAAAAGGCTTCACAAATATAGGCATTTATTGGTAGATCAATCGCTACCCGCTTTAAATTTCATAGTAGGCGAGTGACCTGGGTTCGGCACCGCCGACCCCACTCAAATTGTTAATTGCAATTGTTAGTGCTGATTTACCACATGCTCTACGGTAAAGAAAAATATCGTGAGGAAACCTGAATGTCTGAGAATTAAAAAACATTTCGAGGAAATGAGAGGAGGTCTCAGCAGTGATACATTTATAGGATATTACTTTACTTTTTAATTTTCGTTAGTCGACTATTACGATACGTACGGGATGAAAAGGAGTGGCATTTTCTAACACCGCCACCACACGGTGGAAGAACTGCTGCTAGAATATAAATAAAAAAATCAATTTCGATTTTAATGTTCCTATCCAGACGTTTTCAGGTGACACTGCCTATCCCATTTGTAAAGGAAACAATTATATTCGGCTCGGTTGGTTCAGTGGCTGGCTAACCTGGGCTATTATGCCGCGGGCCGCGGGCCGCGGGTTCGATTCCCGCGCGGGACAAATATTTGTATCATCATCAAATGATACAAATACTTGTCCCGCTGACGATGATTCATTTCAGCCTATCTTAGTCCACTGTTGAACATAGGCCTCCCCCACAGTTTGCCACAAAGCACGGTCCTGAGCCACCTGCATCCGTCGACTTCCCGCAAAATCGCGCAGGTCGTCGCTCGCGTCGTGTGGTAGCGGCAGAAGAGACTCTACCACCCCATCTCGTCCCGTGGGTATCGTAAAAGTCGACAGAGAGAAATTTGTAAACCAGGAGATAGGCAGCAGCGTCTTTCTGGAACATCAAAACAAACAAACTGCGGTTGCCAACCCGACTGCAAAGCGTGGCAACTATGGCACAACACAAATTGACAAAATGACACCAATGAGAAATATTTGTATGGCATGTGGAATTTATGTCTGTAAAACGCACCCACGATACAGTAAACATCCTAGTGTGGGCCAACACTATTACATTGTTGGGTATTTCAGAATATTACAATTAAAAGTGAGTAATAAATGATTGTAATGAACAATGTCAGCCACCAGCATGTTACGAAACTTCTATTCCGGTATTTCAATGTTCAATAATAACTTGGTAATTTTGTTTATCTACACTGTCTAATGGATCTGCCCTTATCTGTTAATGGGTTTACAAACTTTAAATTTTTTTCGACAGTTTTTTTTTTAAATCACAATCGCAGGCACAAGTTTATTTTTTGTAGGAGAGTATTCTTTTGCGTAGTAAATTATCGACTGTCGGGTAAATGCCTATGTAGGTGGACAGTAAACTAACAACGTATGAAGGTTATATTCATTATTGTAAATCGATTTTGGACGAAAAATATTTTATCATCTATCAAAATAGCATTTTAAATTACAATAATTACTACACATTTAACCGTGTGGTGGTGGCTAAAGAGAATCTTCCTCCCCATCTCATCCCGTGGGTGTCGTAAAAGTCGACAGAGGGAAAATGAAAACCAGGAGATGGGCAGCAGCATCTTCCTGGAACATCTGAATATATAAGCTGCGGTTGCCAACCCGCCAGCCAGGCGTGGCAACTATGACATAATCCCTCCAAAATGAGCACTACAAACTTTTGTGGCTCTCTATGGGGATGGCCAATGTTCAGCAGTAGACTTGTGATAGGCTGCCTACAGATTTTAGCATTTAAGTCCAGCGTTTGATATTTTACTTTCAATAATTTTTCATCATTACCACCCCTCATAATTTTACTAGAGAACATAGACCTTCTCCATTGACTGCCAAAAAAAAGATCCCTGAACCACCCGCAACTGTCGGCTTCACGCGTATTTCGTCCGCCGCTTAAACACGCGATTTTTAAAAAATTTACTGTCTATCTGTTTGTCTGTCCGGGCTAATCTCCGAAACGGCTGAATCGTTTTTGACGTAATTTTTATTGACAGATAGAGGACTTTCCAAAGAGCAATTCAAGCTACTTTTGTTGCCATAAATATTTACTGCTCCTGCGTAAAATTTGAAAAAAGGTGATTGTTATATTATTTTTAATGTTTGTGCACTTTAGCAGTAAATACTGCTCTGTAGATGCACCTGTTGGTAGTCGATATTTGTGACTATTACCCGACAACGTTATCTCTAGTCCACAAGATGTCCGAAGCAGCAAAAAAAATGTTTACAATTTTTTGTAGCACTCAGCTGTGGTCTCTGGACGGTAGTTTTTGTTTCCTTGACGCAGTAGCTTCGGGGATTTCGGAATAGATTTTTTTATTTTAATATTTTGATGCAGTTTCGGACGAGCCAACAAGAAGAACAAATTCTATAATAAAGATTAATAGTTTGCAATAAATAAGCTGTAGATGCTTTTGATTAATCTGTTGCAATAATTTAAAGATTCTTATCTTTTTGCAACAAAAATATCTTAAATAGATACATATAACAGTAGACAATTAGCTTTGGATATCGTCGTAATGTTTTAGATATTATTAAACACGTATATAATATAAACTCTATTTTTGTTAAAGCAGTTAGTGATGTAAGTACTGTTCTCTTAGTTTTTTTTTGTTCTCTTACAAAAAGAGGCCTTGTATTGGGTCGTGGGTGCGTTTTACAGACATATATTTCACTTGTACAACGCCCAGACAGGATTCTAAAACAGGACCCGTGGCATAGAAGTCAAGTGCACTAATCACTACGCCACACGGTAGTTGTTATTTACTTTAGGAAATAATTGAACTAAGTTGTTTTAATTTTTTTTTTGGAGAAAGGGACAAGACGAGTAAAACGCTCACCTCGTGGTAAGTGCAACGTCTGACCATAACAAATATCACCAAGGACATTACGGAGTGGCACCACACTGCACTCATCACTGAAATATCAGCTCTAAGTCTCACATGCCCAGTGATTACAGTAGTCCTGAGCTGAATCGTGACAACGCAATTTTTTTAAATAAAAACAAATAATGGGATGAGTAGGTCATTCACCTGAGGAGAAGTGCTACCTATAACAGTTATGGCGCCACCCAGAACCACCATCATAGCACCTTCTGTGAAAAACAGCACCGCGCTCATCATCACGAGTCATCGGTTCTTAGGCCCCTGTAATAATTTTAGCCTCAGTGTCTTTCAAACCGAATGGACCTTACCATTTTTTATTTTTTATTGGAGATAGCGACGAAGAAACGAGCAAACGTTCACCTGATGGTAAGTGCACCGCCTGCCCATAACAAATGCTGTGTCACCACGTGAAATTCTCTGTGACACCACACTGTGCCCGTCACTCTGAGACTTCAGTTCTTAAGTCTCATATGTCCAGTGATTACACTAGCTATCAGTGCCCTTCAAACCGAAACACAGTAATGTTTGCACACTACTGCTTCACGGCAGAATAACTGGCCCTGGGGTGGTACCTACCTAGACGGATTCCTGCGTAGGAATCCTACTATAATTTGAACTACTATAATTTCTCCGTATCTGACCGCATCTTATCGAACTTTTGAAGGTAAGGACAAATCAATAATCATTACCAGCAACATTAAAAATTAGAAAAACACAATTACTAAACCGCATTATTCACGATTTTAAAACACGTTCCAAACTTGATTAAGTCTCAAATAATACCCTAATTTAAAGCATAAAGCAATAATCATAACGTACGTGTAAGCATATACGGTCAGTACAAGATTTCTCCATTAAGTTCCCATGGCTTTCGCTACCGAACGCACTCTGGTGTAACGGGGCCCAAACAAGCGGGCTCTAATGAAAGCCCGCAATAAGTCCTCGTATGGTAAATAATACGGATTCGCGAAATAACAGGTGGCGTGAAAACGATGCAATCTACCGCCATAACTCCGAAGCGTTGCGGATTAAGTAGGTAATGTTTAGAGTTGTTATTGTTAAAATACTCCTTATAAACAGTTCCCCTCGGATGCAGGCTTATTTTAAAACTATCCTGTGCCCCGCGGTTTCACCCGCCTAAAAAAGCTAATGTTTATATATACTTCCCTATTTAAATCAGATTTTGGAGTTTTATTTTTATTAAACGGAACCCTAATTATTTTTCAAAAAATTTAAATAGCCTGAGTTAGCCCGCTATAATATTAGCTGTCTGTCAGTGAGTCTCGTCAAAATTGGTCCAGCCGTTTCGGAGATTCGGCGGAACAATCAGACAGACAGACAGACACATTTTTTAAAAAATGTTTTTTTATGTTATAAGTGCCGTATATACTTTCATAAGCATTGAATAAAAAGCTGTTATTTTGTTATTACAAACGGACACTTCACTTTTATTTATTATAGATGAGTGATGGCCACGCTTAGCATATGGATTGGCGTAATAAAATAAATACTCCAATATTTGACGATATAAGACAATTCGCATCCTAAATGCAAATTCCCGTTACGTGTCTGATTATTTTGTAGTCAGGTTTTATAGCACATTGTGAATGAAATATTGCAAGTATGATAGTAAATTTATAAACTTAGCGACCTCAGTGGCCCAGGTTTCAAAATTCCAGACTTTCACCCCGCGGGTCCTGGGCTCGACTCTTAACCAGAGCCAACGTTTGTGCAAATAAATTGTTGGTTTTCAGTTCCGGTTGTGTTATGCATGTGGAATTAATGTCTGCAAAGCGTACAAACGATTAAGGTGCAATCCTAATGTTGGCATTGCTTTTTTTTCAAATAACACAGTGCATATTTATTAAGTTGTTTTCGCGTTAATATAAGAAATCTGTACAAAATTGTGCTACATTAAATACAAACGTAAACAAACGTATATGTACACAAAATTCTACACAATGGCCACCAATTCGAAATGCGGTTTTTTTTTCCGGGTAAATTTTAGTATTTAGTATTGTTAAACAACAATACTAAAATTTACCTGTTCAAAACACACAGGACAGGATAGAATGTGTAAAAAACTAGAAATATACAAGCAGTAAAAGTTTAATCATGTTAGATCGTGAATAGGTAATTATCTATTCTAGAGTTGTGTCCTAACTCCAGAATAGCTCTCATGCCAAAAATTTCAACTATTGTAGCAAACGAAGAAGAAAGTTTCCGTGTATTGACAGCTCTATATTATATCAAAGTATCGTGCAACGAACTCTTCATGGGCCGAGGCAACACTAATCTGTGCGCATCAGCCGTATTGCAATTTATTAACGCTGTCCGCGGACGTGTGTCCCAGCACCGCACGATACGTTTTGCTTTTCAGATGGCCCTTTTTTGTTTTGTTACTTTCGTTGAGATTAATATGACAAGAGTAACATGAGTGGCAGGTAGTTTTGTAGAGTTTTGTTGGTGTCGATGAAATATTAATTGGGTTACGTCAATTTTTTGACAAAGTTTTGTGTTTTTTTTTTATGGAAGATAACAACGAGACGAGCTAATCGTTCACGTGATGGTAAGTGCAACGTCCGCCCATAACAAATGCTGTGTCACCCAGATCATTTCAGTCTGGCAACACACTGCGCCCGCCTTCCTAAAACATAAGTTCTTAAGTTTCACACGCATCATAATTACACCACCTGTCAGTTCCCTTCTCTTTGACACAGTACTATTTGTATACTACTGCTTCACGGCAGAATAACTAGCCCGGTGGCGATACCTACCTACACGAATTCCTGCGTAGGAACTCTTCTTCATCATTATCAACATGTTGTCAGTCCACAGCTGAACACAGGCCCCTTTCAATAAGGCAGGCGGATTGGTCGTCGCAAAACCACGCGCCTCGCACCTCAGAGGCTGCAGCCCGTCACATCTGTGAATTTTAAGTCAAGTAACTACACCGTCATCTGTCGCAAGTCATGAGATTGTCCTGGCACTTTCCTTAGTCAACTCTTACGATACCTACTATCTCGACAACCACACGCCATATTTTCAAATATGCCAGACCTAAATTGTATACAACAGCGACGGGCAGCGGTGCGTGGCTTAAAGTGCGGGCTATCTCTGCGGTTGCCAACAACTCTGCTAAGCGTGACACGTGAACTAGTGAGTGCAGTGTGTGGACCGTTTGCAGTATCACTATGATACTTGTTTCGCTCTCAACTACAAAGGAAGCGAGTTTGATCTCCGGCGCCAGCACCTATTAAAAGTATTCTGCAATTTTAAGTGCTGATTCATGTTATGTGCTTAGCGATGAAGGAAAACATCGCGAGGAAACCTGAATATCTCATGAATAAAAATTAATTTTATATTTCGAGTACAAGGGAAGTACGCCAAACGACATTGGAGTAGCGGACTCTTTCTAGCTCTCCTCTCTAGCTCTCTAATTTTTTTTTATTAAACAAGTGCAAGCGTCTGCATTTACAAATGCTGTGTCAACCGGAACACTCAGTGTGGCAGCACACTGCGCCCGTCATCCTGAGACATCAGTTCTCAAGTCTCTTATGCCCAGTGATTACAGTAGCTCTCAGTTCTCTACAGACCGAAACACAGTAATGTCTGCGCACTACTGCTTCACGGCAGACTAACTGGTCTGCGATGGTACCTACCTAGATGGATTTATAGAATGAGGCCCCTTTGCCATTGGGGTAGGCAGATACCACACTTTTCACTTGTTACGATCCCGACACACATCTATCGCTTCATTTACTTTCATGAGCGTTTTCATACAAGCAAGTCGGTCTCGGGTACTTTTTACATGGCACTTTCTTAAAACGATTTCGATCTGATCGAGATAAGTTCGCCTAGGTCGACCCTTACCGACTTGTCCATTCACACCTTCGCGTCATGGTTCGGTTTTGTCAGTCTCCTTTCATCCATCCTCTTTACGTGTACAAATCATCTAAGCATACATCTCCTACCACACCACAACGTTCCCTTGTCATGCTGTTTTCACTTTGTCCAACAAAGTCACTCCATCTATACTTCTCAATGCTTTCATTTCCACAACATTAATTTTACTTTAATGCTTCTCCTACAAGACCTAATTTTCAGTACAATATGTAAATGTGGGGACCAGCGTCCCTATATGTACGTCTCTTTTTACTTTACTTGGTCTGTTATACTAAAAATTGATGACACATATAACGCAGTGATGCACAGAACTTTCTAAACAAATTTCTGGGTGACACCGCGATTGTTATGGGCAGGCGTGGTATTCACCATCGAGTGAAAGTTTAGCTCATGTCATTACTTAATTACCACAAAAAATTAAAAAAGCACACTGAATGGTATAATAGACGACCGCTTGGCAAGTGGCTACAGAACCAGATTTCTACGCTGCAGGTCCTGGGTTCGAATCCCAGCAGAAGCCAAAATTTGTACAAAAACACAAATTCTTTATTTACGGGTCTGGTTGTGATGTGATTGTCTCCGTGTTTCAGACCCTGCATCCTAGTCTATCTCCGATCTTATCGCATTAGCATTACATCGGGCGCGGGTAGGTTGGGATGAGTGAGTGCCAGTGTTTGCCCTTACACTTGTGGCACTATAATATCTCCTGCGCAGTTAACAGTATTCGGAAGTTGTAACCGTGGTTTAATATCGGCCAGGAGGACAAAATATTACTCCTTATTAGATTTCGCCTTGTTTGGCATACATTTTCTTTTTCTTTACATGTATTCATACATTTTATCTTCATCATCATTTCAGCCTATAACTAGTCCACTGCTGAACATAGGCCTCCCTCATAGATTGCCATAAAAAATTGTAGCTCTCAATTTAGGGGATTTTGCCATATCTGCCACGCTTGGCAGGCGGGTTGGCGAATATAAATTCTAAAATCTTACATAATTATATAATGAAGCATATTATATGAACCTAGAATGTATTTAAAGCAAAACTGAAGCACATATGTTACTTTATGTAGCACGATATCGAAACATTTCACGAACGAAAGTATCCCCACGCGTCGATTTTCATTTTGTTTAATCCCTGAACGTATTTAATAGTTTTTTTAAGCCAGGTCGTTATTTTCCTGACAAACAGCGAACAAAAATTTTGTTATATATCTATCGCGAACAGTACAAAGTTTGTCTAGCGTACACTCCGTAAAGGTAAACAAGTAAGTATTTTTTTTTTAATAAGACCGAACAGACGAGGTTCGGTCTTATATTTAAAAAAATACTCATACATACATACATACATAAGATCACGACTGTATCCCATAAGGGGTAGTCAGAGACTGGGCACTCACTGCAAAAACGGTGACTGCCACAATCCACGTTTCACCAAAACAATATAATGCACTTAGTATATACACTAAATAATTATAAAGCTAATTAGGCCTACTTAACGTATTATAAAATTCCGCTATGGTGTTCTTTAACATGGTTATGTTGTCGTCTTAATCAAATTTTGTAATTCGATAGAGTGACGAGACGAGCAAACCGTTCACCTGATAGTAAGTGCAACGTCTCCCCATAACAGATGCTGTGTTACTCAGAATAGTACTGTGTAGCACTACACTGCGCCTGTCACCCTGAGACATAGGTTCTTAAGTCTCATATGCCCAGTGATTACACTAACTCTCAGTGCCCTTAAGACCGAAACAAAGTAATGTTTGCACACTACTGCTTCACGGCAGAAATGAGCGTTACATCGGGCGCGGGTAGGTTGGGACCAGTGAGTGCCTCTGTCTTTGCGCGTACACTTGCGGCACTATAATATCTCGTGTGCAGTTGATAGCTTTCGACAGTATTCGTTGTCGAAAATCGTCCAGGAGAACATCATTTCATCATCAGCCTTTATACAGTCCAATGCTGGACACAGGCTTCGATTGGGAGAGTAAAGCGTAATTCCAACTCGTGGCAGGCGTATGGAGATCGTAGTACATTACACCAACCGCCTGTCACCGATCTGTGTATTTTCAGTTAGGCGTTCCTCGAGACCGTAATTCGATGTTTTTACGTAACGCCACGAGACTGTCCAGGTGTGTCCTTGGTCCAGTTTCTCGACAGCCACTGACTGATCGTGCTTCGGTTATCTATGGGACTATTCTCTGTAGATTTATACGAGTATATAAAGTTTTATAACTATGATAGAAATAAAAGAATTACAAAAAAGACGATAGCAGCGGTTTCTTGTGCTTTTAGATTCTTTCGCCTGTTTCTTCTCCATCAGAGAAACCTCATTACGAATAGGTTGCAGATTGTAAAATGAATACGTTTGACAAACGTAATTTATATTTCTTACGTAGAAACTTAAAATCAATAGTAAAATACAACGGGATAAAATCTGTAAATCTGGTTCTATTAAATATGTAGTATTAGCGTAAATGTAAGAAATAATTAAATTTTGATACTTTTTCCAATTTAATTTAATTTCTAAGACAATCGTATATTTTCTGACGCCGATATCACGCGCCGAAAAATATTTTATTCGCATAATTCGTCTTTTTAGACAATAGCGTACTGAGAGAGATTTTCAAACGCAGCTGTTATATGTTAAAATATTTACTAATTGCATAGTTTGAGAGATTCGTAATAACTCCGTATCAAATTATTATATCTTCTCTATTAAAATTAGGATGTTTTTTAATTTCAATAGCCTCGCGAATCATCCTTGGTAGGAATCGGTGAACACCGATTCCTACCAAGGATGATTTGCGAGGATTTGTGGTTTATCAAATCTGATGTAATGGTTGGGATGATCCAGAACATGGTCACAGACTGCAGACTTCCTGGGGCGGCGATGCTTCACATCAGCTATATGTTCTTTTACGCGGGTTTTTACTGATCTTTTTGTTTGCCCTATGTAAGAGAGACCACATTCACAATCAGGATGTTACACTTGACAGATGGTAAAAATTGACTTATCTTCTTCGGCGGCTTGAAAAATGTTTTTATGGAAGCCCGCTTCAAGATATAGCCAATCTTGTCCGTGACTCCTCTGACATATGGTAGGACTGCAGGTACACGCTCGACTGTGGCCGGCTTCACTCGGTCACTGCGACGAAGGCGCGGAACCCGAAGCTTGTTATCTTGCAAAACTTGCTTGACATGCTGAAGCTCGGCGGCCAGGTGTTTACTGTCACAGATCCCTTGTGCTCTCTGAAACAAAGATTTGCCCACGGTAGCTAACTGTGAAGGATGGTGGTGAGATTCACCGTTTAAATACCTGTTGGTATGGGTCTTTTTCCTATACACAGTGTGACTCAAGGTGTTATTAGGATTTCTAATTACTAAAACATCTAGAAAAGCTAAAGAGTTATTTGTCTCTAACTCCATTGTAAATTGTATTTTAGAATTAATGGAGTTAAGGTGTTCTAAAAATGCAGTGACTTTATTAGAAGGTAGAATTGTGAAAGTATCATCTACATACCGCTTGTAGAACCTTGGTTTTACTGGAGAAGTACGGAGGGCTTTCTCCTCAAAGTCTTCCATGAAAATGTCAGCAACAATGGGAGATACTGGGGAGCCCATCGCCACACCATCTACTTGCCGGTAGTATTGTTCCTTCCACAATAGATAGCCAGATGTTAGGCAATGTCTCAGTAATTCTGCATGTTCTAATGGCATGTTGTTCTCTGTTAGCTTCCTAGTCACAATTGAGATGCAGTCTTCAACAGGTAGACATGTAAATAACGACTGAACATCAAAACTGACCATAGTTTCATTGTCAGTAAGATGTAGGTCTTTTATCTCACTGACAAAATGGTAGGAATCCTTTGTATGTGCTCTTGTATGTCCTCTTAGTGGGGAGAGTATTTTAGCCACATGTTGAGCCAATCTGTAAGTTGGTGAATCGATCTGACTCACTATTGGACGTAGCGGAGCATTGAGTTTGTGTATTTTGGGTAACCCATACAACTTTGGTGGTTTGGCACAGGAAGGTATTATCGAATTTACGTCTAGATTTAATTTCTCGGCGTGTTTCTTTATTAGATCGCTAGTTGTTTTGAGCGTGTTTGTAGTTGGGTCTGTTTTGACCTTTTTATAGGTGTTAACGTCCGACAAAAGTTCTTGAATTTTAAAATTATAATCCGACGTATCCATTACCACCGTAGCGTTTCCTTTATCTGCGCGGAGAATCGTGAGTTCGGGTCTGTTTCGTAAGTTATTTAAAGCTTTTAATTCGTCTTTGGGAAGATTCAGTTTTGGCACAGAACTTCGACGTAACATAGACGAGATGTCTTGACGTATGGCCTCCAAATCTTCTTTACCAATATTATTTTTATACAGACAATCCTCAACACTACAAATAATTTCTTCGTACGGGATTCTTCGCGGTGTTATTGCGAAATTCATACCTTTCGATAATACTTTTAATGTTGATTCATCCAGTGTTTGTTTTGACAGATTATAGACCGCGCGTAATCTATGATCTTTGTCTTTACTCAACGGTCGCGTTCCGTTCATTCGTTGAGATTGAAGTTTGACATTTAATTTGGCCGTTAACTTTTGATATTTTTCTATGTGTTTATTTTTGCATTCATTATATTTAGCTGTTTCACGCTTATTTAAGGTTTCGATGCAATTATTAAAATCAAATGTCGTTAAAATTGTTTTTAGTTCACTGGATGAATTGTCTATGGCTGTATTTATTGTATGTAGATCGGTACGGTTTTGCTGAATCACCGTTCGTAACAACTTTTTACTTGCCTGATTTAAGATCTTAGCGCTTCCTCGAATGTCCTTTTTAGCTGATATTTTGACACACGTAGGAATGAGATTATGGTCTCTGCATCTCTTCAAGAAATTTAAAGATGTTATAAATCTTGCGCGCTTGGTCTTGAGATCTTCTAACCGGCGAATTTTGTTTGCGATTTCCAGTCCGTACTGGTTCACATAATGATTTCTTATATTTACGCGAACACTACACATTTAAATGAAACTAATTTTTACGGATTTTATCGCGTTTAATTTTATACTATTTATAACCCGACGTTTCGAGTGCTTTACAGCACCCATGGTCACGGGGGGACTGAGGTGACAGATGTCCTGATGTCATAGTTAACCCGGAGTACCTTCAGCTTTTAATTATTTTTTGTGGTCCGATCTACGCAGAAAGAGCTAACTGTGTCTTGAAGTCTTGCAGTGGTATGCTTGGTTTTTGACTTAATTTTATTAATTATAGGATCCCAAGCTGGTGGTAATACCCAACCATCTTCTCTATTAAAATTAGGATGTTTTTTAATTTCAATAGCCTCGCGAATCATCCTTGGTAGGAATCGGTGTTCTTTTGCGAGGATTTGTGGTTTATCAAATCTGATGTAATGGTTGGGATGATCCAGAACATGGTCACAGACTGCAGACTTCCTGGGGCGGCGATGCTTCACATCAGCTATATGTTCTTTTACGCGGGTTTTTACTGATCTTTTTGTTTGCCCTATGTAAGAGAGACCACATTCAAGCCATTTTCAAGCCGCCGAAGAAGATAAGTCAATTTTTACCATCTGTCAAGTGTAACATCCCTCTACAAGATGCAGGAGTATACAAGCTGGATTGTGAATGTGGTCTCTCTTACATAGGGCAAACAAAAAGATCAGTAAAAACCCGCGTAAAAGAACATATAGCTGATGTGAAGCATCGCCGCCCCAGGAAGTCTGCAGTCTGTGACCATGTTCTGGATCATCCCAACCATTACATCAGATTTGATAAACCACAAATCCTCGCAAAAGAACACCGATTCCTACCAAGGATGATTCGCGAGGCTATTGAAATTAAAAAACATCCTAATTTTAATAGAGAAGATGGTTGGGTATTACCACCAGCTTGGGATCCTATAATTAATAAAATTAAGTCAAAAACCAAGCATACCACTGCAAGACTTCAAGACACAGTTAGCTCTTTCTGCGTAGATCGGACCACAAAAAATAATTAAAAGCTGAAGGTACTCCGGGTTAACTATGACATCAGGACATCTGTCACCTCAGTCCCCCCGTGACCATGGGTGCTGCACTCGAAACGTCGGGTTATAAATAGTATAAAATTAAACGCGATAAAATCCGTAAAAATTAGTTTCATTTAAATGTGTAGTGTTCGCGTAAATATAAGAAATCATTATCAAATTATTATGTTATGTTAAATATGCATATTCAAAATCATATGTTGGATGAAATCTGATGTTTCGTTAACAGTTTTAATTATGCTCTCGCGGAGTGTCATATCATTAAAATTTTGCTTTCAACGGATTTCGCATTCCGTTTTACTGAAACCAACATGAATATTGTACGATAATATTATGATAATGGAGAAATGCCTATAAATTTGTCTAGTGTACGCACCTGCGTTGTAAAATTGACAACGCGGAGTGAGCTTATTAATCCATTTACGTTCTGACATTTGCGAAATTAACAAGCATGTACGGGTATATAGACACAGTCAGTAGAATCTCGTGTATTTTTATATAATTCCGTCCTCCTCCTAGATTATTTTACCACCCTTAATTCGTCGTTTCAGTCTATCACTAGTCCACTGTTCAGCAGTAGGCCTCCCCCATAGATTGCCACTAACGTTAGCAGCTCTTATTTTGGGGGGGATTTTGCCAAAGTTGCCACGCTTAGCAGGCGGGTTAGCAACCGCAGTTTATTTATTCATGTTCCCGGGATGCTCTTGCCCATCTGCCTGGTTGTAATTTTCCTCCTGTCGACTTTTACGACATCCACGGGATGAGATGGGGTGGTAGATTCTCTTAAGCCGCTACCACACGGATTACTTGCGTATAAGATATAATAGTGCCAGAAGTGTACGCTTAAACGGAGGCGCTGGTCCATCCAAACCTACACGCGCTCGACGGGACGCTCATGCGATGAGATCGGAGGTAGGCTAGGATGCAGTGCCGTGAACCAAACCCGAAGACAAAAAAATTGTGTATTTGCACAATTGGTATACCCGGCTGCGTGGTGCTCAGTCGCTCTGAACTCCAGACCAAGCAGTCGTGAAAACGTTTACAGTGTCTTACTCATAAATGGTATTCTATTAAGAAAGTGACGAGACGATCAAACCCATGATATAAATTAGTACTTAATATTATTATTAACAATTTTAGTGGTACAAACACCAGCGACTCAACCGAAGCTACTCTTTATGAATATAGTGGTAAGATTCCTATGCAGGAATCCGTCTAGGTAGGTACCACCCCAGGGCCAGTTATTCTGCCGTGAAGCAGTAGTGTGCAAGCATTACTGTGTTTCGGTTTGAAGGGCACTGTGAGCTAGCGTAATCACTGGGCATATGAGACTTAAGAACTAATGTCTGAGGGTGACGGGCGCAGTGTGATGTCTCACAGAAATATTCTGGGTGACACAGCATTTGTTGTGGGCGGACGTTGCTCTTACCATCAGGTGAACGTTTTGCTCGTTTCGTCACTTTATACAATAAAAAAAAAAAACCTTTAACTGTCATTTAGTTCCCATACGAAATTGATAATTAACTACATATTTCATTCCGATCCAATGTGAATGCAACGAACAGTACAGCTTACAAATTGTCGAAAACAATCACTTCGAGCTTATGAAATAAAACTACTTATTAACCATTCGCATGCGCCGCACTACTGCAGATTCATACACATGAGGTCAGTATTACTTTATTGCTTAAGGGTATTTGTATGCAATTTTTTTTTAAATTTATTCACTACGATTCAATGTCCCTTTGGTAGTCAGACAACAAATTGGCCGGGTATTGCGTTGTTAACTAGTTGTTAATACTATGCAAAGAAAAAATAAACAAAAGAAGCTCAATTTGTATTGAGAAAATACATATATAGTCGACGAACCGCGACGACCGCGCGGCCTAGTGGTTAGTGTACCTGACTTCTACGCGTGGGTGCACTAGATGCAATAACACTTATTGCTTCTAGGAGGTTGATATAAAAATTTCCGCATATGACAACAGTTTTGTTATGTTAATTAAGTTTTATTAAAACTTCTTACATAATTTTCTCAATATTATCATATAAAACACATACAACACACAAACACAACACAACTATGAGGTACTCAAGCTCAAGATTTCAAGAAACGCTTACATTGTCTTTACGTTCCTTAAATTGCAATAGTATTAAAGAGCCATCGCGTAAAGCGTTTCTCTATTAAAGAAACTAACCACCTGGTAGTTACTAAAATTAAACATTAAATAATAATCTTTTAACCAATGTTCAGTTATACTTAAAATATAAATATGATAGCTATTTAAAAACAATTCAATTTCTTATTCCTTTGCCTAAAATGCCCGGTATTTGATGCGCCGGGTGTATACAATCTTTATCAATAACACATTGTAAAGTGTTACAATTTATTACAATGACTTTCTTAATTTACTTATGTCACAATTATTGCTAGAGATTTCCTCTATTGTCACATTATTTCATCATCATCATCATCATCATTTCAGCCTATCACTTTTCCACTGCTGAACATAGGCCTCCCCTATAGATTGCCTCAAAAGTTTGTAGCTCTCGTTTTGAGGGGGGATTCGATTAATCTAATAATGATAAATTTCATTTGATTGACGTAAATCATATATTTAAGATGTTTTTGACAAACGATAGGTATATGAATGTGCTATCCTATTGTTTACTTTTTATTACAGCCAAGAATTTGTTTACACGGACATCTGCTTTCATTCGAGCAGTCTAATTATTTGACATTTGATTTGGAATCAGTTCCAAATAATTTAAATTAAACCACCCCATCCCATACCGTGGGTGTCGTAAAAGTCGACAGAGGGAAATTAAAACCAGGAGATGGGCAGCAGCATCTTCCTGGGACATCGGAAAAATAAACTGTGGTTGCCAACCCGCCTGCCAAGCATGGCAACTATGGCAAAATCCCTCCAATATGAGAGCTACAAAAATTTGTGGCTATCTATGGGGCGGCCTATGTTCAGCAGTGGACTCGTGATAGGCTGAAACGAAGACGACGACGACTGTATTATCACATTTAATGATATAGTACTACTTATTATTTGAACCACACAAAATTGACACAAAGGGCAATCAGGATCAGACGGAGGCGTGAAATCGAGCGGTAGCCACCACGGCCGCATTACAATTATAAGTCGGCCCCTTTTTGTGCGAGCGTGAAGCCCGAGATATTATTTTGTTCAGTTTTTTTCGTGCAATCGCCCGGTAGCCTCCTTTGTAACTTGATACCACGCTATCTCTTCGAATTATCGTACAAACGATGCCTGTCACTCGATGATGGTAAAGTGTTTAAGCAAACGGTCGCTTTTCGCTGGGGTCAGGGAACTTTCTTCGGCAAGGGATACCTGATTTGGCAATGTAAATTGTGACGGCTTTATGCAACAACGGTTAATCCTAGACGAGGTCGATATTGGTCTGAATGCATTGTGCTTCTCGCTACGTCCCTGACACTCCGACTCTGTCACGATCTGTCTGTAAAGCGATTGCGCCAAAAACGTCTCCTTCCGGGAGGCCTGTGTCCAGCAATGTTCTGAATAGGCTGATGACGACATCAACGTTGATTGTGCATATGAAGGTCAGCAGTAACTTAAACCTCACTTTCTTCGCAATCAGTCAGAAGGACATCGCTTAATATAAGAATTGGTAAACTATAGAATAGTTAGAATTAATAAAATTTATTTTAATGACCAAATTAAACGATCATTAGAAAAGAAACGATTAATATTCTGGTTGATGTTGAGTATATTGTACTAGCAGAATAAGACATAATGCCGCACTGGCTGATTTCTCACCACAATGATGACCACGAAATACTTTGGGAACTATCAACTGTACTGGAAATATTAAAGTGTCCACACAGTGTCAGAGACCCAGGGAAAATCACAACATAACCAGACGCGAAAACTAACAATTTGTGTTTTTGCATAAATGTTGGCTTCGTCTGGGATTGGAAACCAGGACCCGTGGCGAAGAAGTCATACCGGAGTGTCTGACTTCTACGTTACACTAAGAAGAAATCACGCGGTTGGCTGTCATTTGTTAGACAGGATACCAATGCGGTAATTCGTCCGGGTAGGTACCACCACAGGGTCATTTATTCTGCTGTGGAGCAATAGTATGCAAACATTACTGTGTTTCGGTGGGAAGGGCACTGATAGCTACACTAATTACTAGGCATATGAGACTTATGAACTGACGTCTCAGGGTGACGAGCTCTGTGTGGTGCCACACAGAAATGCACGTGTAACATTATTTGTTTTGGGCACACGTTGTCATATATTACATTACATATATTAATATTTAGAGGACATGTGGAGTCTGCAAACCCGCATTGGAGCAGCGTGGCAGACTATTCCCAGCTCCAAAAACTCTCTCAGAAATGAGAGGAGGCCTGTGCTCAGCAGTGGGAATTTTATAGGCTTTTTTACACGTTGCACTTCCAATCAAGTGAACATTTTGCTCGTATCGTCACTTCTATAAAAAAAATCGATTCATATTTATGTTCGATTGTCACATTAAAAAGAAAAGAAAAGGCTTTAGGAGATAGATTCTTTACGGGGACCGCTAGCCGTCGTCACAAACTAGATGTATGAATGATAGCGGAGAAAGGCTTTTAAGCTAGCTTGAGAATTAAGGCAAGCGATCTGCCTGTAAATAGTCATTATCTTTCAGATATGAGCTCGACCTCTCAGTCCCGTATAGTGAGACAATTATGATTATCTTAACTCGACGTATAATGACTCTGCCTAATCAACATAAATTTACAGGTGCATACGTAGAAAAAATAATGAAGATATTTAAAATGTGCTATTTAATTCAACATATTTAATAGTTTGTCTCACAGTGATAAATAAAAAAAGCTGCGAGAGACCGTCGATATCAATTCTTCGTTCCTCTGTCCTGTAGTATATCATCGTTCGCGCTACCTATGTTTAGTAAGTACTCTAGGTTTTAAGTTTCAAGACCGGTAAACCGTTATGGTATATTATAACTTGATTCAATGTAAGTCATTTATTAAATATATTAATAAAATATTATAACATATATAAATAAATTTTATTAATTATGTCTTAACAAATAATAACAAAATCCTCAATCATAACTGAGTTAACCACATCATCGAATGATCAACTAGCGTTAACAATAGCAGTTTTCATCATCTATCACTGACATCATACCATATACCTATTTAAATGAAAATTAATATAACTTAATTTTATTTATTAAATAATAAATAATTCATAAAATAATAAAATAATATTAAATAAAATAATGAATATTAATTAATCCATTTTTAATTTTAATGAATTAAATATTTTAAGTATTTATGCAACTTGTATAAAAATATATTCAAGCAAAAAATATAACATTATAATTGTTTCTGAACAATTTTTACCCATCGGCAAATAAAAATGTAACTTTGTTCGCTACAAAAGACTAGCAGCGCCATCTGTTGATTGTAACTGTATTTTAGTTTCTAAAATGTTGGAATATTTTTTTGTGGATATACTTTCATAAAAAATAATGTAATCCTATTTTATATATAGGTACTGTTTGTGATAATTTCGTGAATTATCCAAATTGTAGACAAAATACTTGACCGGTGAAATACCACGCTGTGACATACTCGTAATACTAGTGTAACGCATACATTTCGTATTATGAATAACTGGAACTAAAACGTGTAAATATATGATATTCCAATAAATGACATGATCATGACACTGAAAAAAACTTTCCCAGAGTTTCTTGCCCGTTTATTATTTATTTATTTACTCTCCTTTATAAAAAAAGGATTATAAATGGCGGACCTAATGCCTTTTGGTATTATCTTCCACTCAACCACGGGCATGAAGAAATAATCCCGTACATCTCCGGGATCGTGTTGTATTTCCTAACTTGCGTAGATTTGACTTTATTAAGAGCTTGAAATTGAGGTTTCAACAGTGTTAATTAAGTTTTAACAGTGTCTGGAATCCTAATGGAGGAGAAATGTGGCTTTGCCAAAGTTAACGTTGAATCGACGATTCTGGTGTTTGATCGTCATTCTTAAGTGTTATGTAACACGTAACATATGGACCCGCGTTTATTTATATTTCATTGTTATGCCACATCAACAGCATTTTCGAATCCAAAATAATAAATCTAAATTCCTTTGATCAGAATTTCTTCTCTTATGGTATGAAAGCGAATAACAGAAGCGTACGACATTGGCTTTATAACAAAGATATGTTATTACGTGTTATTAGATATTGCATTGTATATACATAGGTGGTGGTAGGATTCCCATGCAGGAACCCGTCTAGGTAGGTACCAGTTACCCCAGGGCCAGTTATTCTGCCGTGAAGCAGAGTAGTGTTCGAACATTACTGTTTCGGTGTGAAGGGCACTGATAGCTAGCGTAATCACAGAGGCGAGACTTAAGAACTGATGTCTCAGGGTGACGGCCGCAGTGCAATAAAATATGAATAATAAATAATGAATATCATGAGAAAATTATAATCTTTTTTGTTAACTATTTAAAGAAAAATAATAGATGAATGTAATAAATTTAAGTACATTTTTCTAAACCCAAAAAACGTGGTAGTATTCCTAAGCAGGAATCCGTCTAGGTACGAAATATAATAAATATAGGTCCCAATGAATGTTATTGGAGAGTGATCGGTGATAAGACTACTACTTGAACCGAAGTATGTATTTTATTTACAATTAACGCAAAAAGCTTTTTGATAACATATAATTCAACATAAAATATTAAAACATTTACGTTTATTTTTATTACGATCTACTAATGTAATATTATATAGATAAGTAGATACATACATACATATGATCGCGACTGTATCCCATTAGGGGTAGTCAGAGACTGGGCACTAACTGGAAAAACAGATGACTGCCACAATCCACGTTTCACCAAAACAATATAATGCACTTGGTGTGATAGGTGGTGAGCCCATCGCCACCATGCGTTGTTGGGTGCACAGTGCAGTTTAATTCCTTGTACCGATATGTAGATACGTATCTGTACTTTAGTAAATATACTTACATTTAAAATTTGGAATTAATTTCTTAATAAAAATATAAACTTATTATATTCCCTTTCTTAGATATTTCATTATTTATTTATTTTTCTATCTTAATAATAACTATTTTTAATATTATAGGAATGCTGTCCATACGACACAACATACGTCCAAACTTAGGAGAGAATTTAGGACTCTCCTTCAGAAAAAATTATAAAGTATTGCTATAATGAATTATGGTCACTGTATTTTTTTTACATCGTAGCTTACTCACTGTATCATCGACCCACTTTCCTTTCCGTCAGCTCACGCGATCACAAAGCAAGTCTGAACTTGAATGCAGTTCAATATCGACTTAAATGTAACCTCATTTGATCCCATTTGAAGATGAGTTATACATTTTATAACGTTATTAGTTATGTTACCTGTGTGATTAAAGAATTTGTCTAAAGTATTTTTGAGACTTCAAACATACGACAATTTTGCATTTACAGGGAAATTTATTTATTTATTTATTTAGATTGTTTTACATGAAATTAAATTATAAAATTATAAAATTCATGTACCCTGTCGGGCGTGGCAATGAATGTATGTGAGAGGCAGACATCTGTCTGAATAATTTTTCAAAATATTCTTCAAAATTATAATAACTTTTTTCTATTAGGTACGCTCTTAATTTTTTCTGAAATTATTTGTAGTTTTTTTCGTTTTTTATGTTAATCGGTAATTTATTATATATTTTTATAGACATGGAATGAAACAGAGTAAGGAGCAAATGCGACTTTGTCCCTAAAGTTAAAAAAGTTCTTATTTCATCGGCTCCTATGCGAGGGTTCATTGAGAGGGCTATGAATCAGCAGGGCATATATCTCTCTCAAGAATTGAAGATTTGCCGTAATCGTGATGCTTCAAGGGTGGACAGTCCGTCACCGGTGTTAGGTGAAAATACTCAGATTTTAGGTGTGACATTTTACAAGATGATTATTCCGCTCGCGATTGTTGTTAACAGTATTGCGCCACGACTCATTAAAACTGGAATCCTCTAAGGTTGGTACCGCCGCAGGGTCAGTTATTCTGCCGTGAAGCAGTAGTGTGCAAATATTACTGTGTTCCAGTCTGAAGGGCAACGAGAGCCAACGTAATCACTGGGCATATGAGACTTGAGATCTGATTTTTTGTGTGACGGGCGCAGTGTAGTATAACACAGTATTGTTCTGGGTTGCACAGCATTTGTTGTGGGCGGATAATGGACTTAACATCAGGTGAACGTTGTGCTCGTCTCGTCACTTTATGCAATAAAAAAACTATACATGTATCTTTAAATCGTCGTCGTCGTCGTCGTCGTTTCAGCCTATCAATGGTCCACTGCTGAACATAGGCCTCCCCCATAAATTGCCACAAAAGTTTGCAGCTCTCCGTTTTGGGGGGATTTCGCCATAGTTGCCACGCTTGGCAGACGGGTTGGCAACCGCAGTTTATTTATTCAGATGTTCCAGCAAGATGCTGCTGCCCATCTCCTGGTTTACATTTTCCCTCTGTCGACTTTTACGACACCCACAGGATGAGATGGGGTGGTAGATTCTCTTAGGCCGCTACCACACGGCACACATCTTTAAATAAAAAATCTAAATTACGCAATAGCAGAATGGTATAAATTCTCGAATGTATAGTCACCGGAGAAAAAAATTCAGAAGCATTTTGTGTTAGCTAAGATCTAAATGGTGTGATTCAGTGTCTATTAAAATTTTCTAAAGCCTGGCTAATTTTTATTTGATTTTCAAAATCGTACGATATTCCACACTAGGATTTCTCCTGTATAGTGAATGCGTTTTACAGAAACTTTGACATGTAGATGCACGTGTAAATGCAGAACCAGGTCCAAAAAGAAAAAAAAAACTGTTATTGTGTAGAGACGTCATCTCGACAGGGATTCGGTGTCCATAAAAGCTCTGACTACTGTGCCATGCATTAGCGTAGTCTTAAAAAAGGTTTCATTTTCACTTCTTAACTGTGAAAATACTGGTGTCTTGCTGGTCAATTTTCAACCATAGCGACTAGTTCCGAATACAAGGATAAACGCCAAATAACATTAACTCGGCCTAATCTACCCGTGTCCGATGTAGCGCTCATGCGATGAGATCGGAAGTAGGCTAGATGCAGTGTCAGAGAGTCATGGGGACAATAACAATACAACTGAGCTCGAAAACCAACATTTGTTCCTGCACAAATGTCGGCTTCGGCCGGGATTAGAACCCAGGAGTCGCGGTGTCTTAAAAAATTCTAGACCTAAATTATTGAGATTAGTAACGGGCCACAGCGTCAGAGTTACGAGCTTTCTAATACTGATAATTTGCCTGACAAAATTGGAGATTACAGAGCCTCTTGACTGGGAGGAGGCCTATAGCCAGCAGTGGACCGTTTTTTTTAAATAATACTAGCAATTCTGTTAATATTACTAATATTCCCGGTGACCACTCAAACAGGGCTTAAAAGCTTGCGCTAGGAGATGGTTCACGACAACAGATCAAATGGCGGGCAAGATCCTGCGACGTCAAGTTTTGCAGGCTGTACCCTAAACAATTGGCTATTGACTCTTTGTTAGTAGGCTAGTTATGATGACGATGATTTGCCAAGTATAGAAGCGTGTTGTAAAAATTTCTAATTCTTTTAAAGAACGAACTGACGTAATTTTTTAAGATACAACCAAAGATGAAAGCCTATTTACTATAAAGTAGATAATTTGTTAACTATAGATGCTTGACGTAATTTCTCTGTAGGTACTCGTTATTTTTTTCTTTTTTTTTTATAAAAACGATGCCCCACGGTAGGATGTCTCCTGTGGCGCGGGTACGTTTTACAGGCATAAATTCCACATGCACAAATCACCCAGATCCGGAACAACGATCTGTAGGCCATACAAATATTTGTACCGTGCGGGAATCGAACCCGCGACCCGAGGCGCAGACGCCAAGGGCTAGTCCCCCGACTACAGTTTCAATTAACTTGTTTATAATGTAATAGATTTTGTAGTATGGTATAATCATTTGTCGTTGTTTCATAATGTTTAGGAAATATTTGTAATAATATTTCTCCTGAATTGTCTACTCAGAATTTTTACGTCTTATTATGTTGTTAAGAAATTTCTAATTCGACTTTGCTATGCGATAATGGAAATCGTAAGTATCCTATGCTGTAGAATTAGGTGTACACAGTGAATATGGTATTTAAAACTATATTCACTCTGTACGCCAAAAGTAAAGCAGATTGAAGGATTATACTTAAATATGTCGTCTAATGTATGCCTTGCTATACCACGAGTAGGCTAATGTTTTATTAAAAAAAAATAAAATTCTGATTATCAGAGCTCATGCGATTCTGTTCACAACCTGTGACCGATGAGTAATATTGTACCTACGCAATAACTGCTCATTTATTTTCGAGAATATGTGGCTCTTTAAGTATTAAAAAATTATGTATTATACTGTTGTACGTTATTCAAGGTATTATTTAGTTTTTTGTGTAATTTTTAAGTGTATAAGTTATCGTGGTACTATTATTTATCGTAGCAATTTCATAAACCCAACCAACAATTAGTTTTTTTGAATTTATTTAGTACTAGCTGAAGCCTTTGCTGAGATGATTTTCCGAAATAAAAAGTATCCTATGTCCGCCTCCAGGATGCAAGCTATCTCTGTGCCAAATTTCGTCAAGATCGGTTCAATGGTTGAGCCGTGAAAAGGTAAGAAACAGATTAAACAGTTACTTCCGCATTTATAATATTAATAATATTAGTATGGATAAGCCCCTGGAGTCTTGCCGTCACTTTGAATGCAAATTATACTTAATCAAGAGCTGCATGCTGAGACTGTAGGCATTTTTAGTTTACGGAACTTTAACGGTGGTTAAAATTATTTAAATATAAGTTTTTTTTTTAATGACACGGACCTCTTTTTCGGCTTAAAGCATTTAAGAATAAAGGTTGACTATTCCAAATTTAATTTTAAAAATATAAAATGTTTATGTAGCACTGTGCAATATTTATTTGCGTTGTTTATGATATACTTACGGAATAGAACATACAAAAGTCTAGAAACTTTTTTAAGTGTGAATCCTGCAGCTGAAAAGCATTAATCATGAAGTTTGCATTCAATAATTTATCAATTATCTAACAGAAATCTTATTATTAACTGTAAATGGAGAAACAATTGTTAAAACAAAATTAAAAAATATAGCGATTTAAGTAAGTATGCTCTTGATAACTTAGTTTTATAAATTTTGACACATATTTTGAAACCGACGGATAACATACGACGATAAAACATTTTATTTCTAAGTTAGCAATCAATTTTATTGCCCATAATACATATGGACTCAGCGTCTAAACAAAGGTTTTCACTCGGCCCTAAACGCCAATAAACCCAAAAAAAAACACATTGGGTTGCACAAACCGAACGCTCGTGGCAAAACCGCGCAGTAAAATTCGTTTTGTATACGCGAACGCAAACTATTACCAAATTGCTGTCATAAAACACACGTTCCGACTGCCGTCACTAAATCGAATTGCCTGATTTTAGCACTAAAACGCTGTTACTAAATTAAATCGCCTGATGTTTGCGTTAAGCGCAAATTTACGTACGCGGTCTAAACAAAGAGTCGTTACATCGCCGTAGTTTATTACGCGAAATGCTTAAGTAATGCTACATCGCTGGCTCAGACTCGAGTGAACGCTTTCCGTTTAACAACCCCATGCAATATTCTCCTCTATTCTTACGTCACCTCACCCCATACTAAATACGCTGTACGATTGGCCAATTCACTTTGGCGCGCTTTCTCATTCCGAAGCAAGAACGTTTGTGCTCAGTGTATCTCTTTTATCAGGCCACAGAGAGAAGCGTCAGACGGAGAAAGAATGCTTTTCCAATGGCTTGCTTTTACAATGATGTAACCAGTTTAAAACAGGATGGATAATGTGGGTGAATGTGAGTGGGATAGAGACGGGGCAGTGTGCCGTTGATTGTAGTAGTGGAGTGCGAAGGGAACGTGCTACCGTGCGTTCAACTATTTATAATCAAATAGGATGTGTCTGTGTGCGAGTGTTCACACGTTATGCACCGCACACACATGCACAGGGAGTGGAGCGAGGCAATGATGTGCACGAAGTATTATCCCTTATTACACGTTTCGCTTCCACGCCGGCCGCACGTTCAATAGTGAGCCGACCTCTTTTCGAGCTGTGCGAAGTTTTAGTTTGTTTACATCGAAACCGCTGCGATGCATACTGCGTTAGCGATTGTGTCATCGACCGTACGTTTATCGCTGTATTGCGAGTAATTCACGGACAATGCTCGCCTCGGAGTTTTTTGCGTCGAAACTTTTTGTGAACTTGTGAACTCTCAGAGTCAGAAATTGCGATCTAGTTAGCGCGAAAACTGTGACTAAGTCGGCTTAGATTGTGTGCCATTTTTGTGTCAAAGTGTATTCTCGGCGAGGACGAGTAAATAAAATTTTAAGAATTTTTTTATATAAAATTAATTAGTAGTTGAAGAAAACTTTTCAAAGTGCTATTAAAACTTTTTTAAAAGCTCAATTATTTTAGAGACTTATAAAGTAAAATACGAAAGCCATATTGGAACTAAAATTAATGTAATACACATTTGAAAAGGAAGACTTAAAAGCCAAGGGCGACGAAGTCCAACGCATCACACAGCATTTATGCATACAAAACAAACGACAATCTGTCCACGCTTCTTCCGTAGAAAAAGACGTTTTGAGAGACAAAGATGGCTATAGCATTCAACCTTCCAAGCGAGAGGGAGGCGACAGAGGAGAATTTTTCACGACTGAACCGGCTCCTAGCCGAGCTCTACGAGGTGTTATGCCACATCTTGGTATCACGACAGCCTGGCCAAGAAGTCCAGGAGAATCGGCGAGGTGAGTGCCCTCGAGAGCCTAACATACCACCTTACCACTTAAGATGCAATTCGACCTACATCGTGAACTTGGTTATGGTAGTGGCCATCCTTAAAGTGTCTCTCGCATCGTCTCTCTTCAACACCATAAGATAAAAAACGAAGATTGTTTTAGATAAGTATTGTTAACGGTGATACTGCTAAGCAGATTCTGGACTATTGTTATATATTTCTAAGTCCATCCGTTTGTATATGTTAGACTTTATTTCGATGGGATGTTGTGTCAAACTGCACTTAAATTGTAAATGGTGGTTTCGATCGAATTAAAATGAAACTGATTTGCTAATCAATTCATTTCAATTCGATTATTGCGATTCTAACATGCGCTCGCTTTAACGGATTTTGCTTTTTGATTTTAAATTTGAGTGAAGTTCGACAAAACGCCACATTCATTTTTAATATCACAAATTGTATAAAAAATCTCTGTGTAGTTCTTGTGTTAAATTCTGAAAAGCTTTGACATTTTTTTTTATTATTTACTCATCATAATCAATGCAACTGTCTTTATTCTGAACAGTAGGCCTGTTTCTTGAAATCGCAAAGATTTAGCATTCACAATTTTAGTGTTGTTATGTTTTGATATTTAGTTACATTTCCATTTGATCTCTTATTTTATCGATTTTATAATAACATCGATTAGTTTAATTTATTACAGTTATACGAAGTGAATATTTCTTTACTAATAGCATTTATTTAATTTAATTTTTATCGTGGAACATTCAAATATGGATCTCAAATTTTATTTAAGTTCCAAATATCGATAGTCATAGTTGCTTTTGTTTTATAAGTTGAACAACTTTTTTTTTAGTTTTCCTAGACGCCAAATATTAGTTAAATGTAATACGGGATCAAACGATCTAGTTTCGATTCTATTGATCTCCGTTGATCAGATTGTGGGCAATCAAATACGTATTTCGTTTGTTATTTGTAACAAAACTTTTTTTTTTATTTAGATTAACTGTAAATATTAGTCACTTAATTTGTTGTAATAATTTTGTTCAAAATAAAATACGTTCTGTTTTCGATAAAATGTAAGAGAAATATCGATAAAAAAATATATGTTTCCTAATTTGTATAAACGAATTCTTCTAGAATAACGATAATGTAGGTCTTACCTTTATTTTCTACGACTTGTAAATATTGCATTTAAATGTTTGTGATTTTTCCATTTAAGCATTCTCAATTAACATTTCTATTATTATTATTATTATTATTTACATTTGCATATTTCATAAGAGCAGCATGTAATCGACAATACATAATCTGGATTGTGTTTAATTCTTAATCCCCAAACATTTATATGGGAACATTGTGAAATAAATTTATTATTTTGTAAAAAAAATGTTTTTCCTTAAACATTCTGATTGAAGAACCCTTTAACTTTCACCAGTTTGACCGTAAAATTCTATAAAATCACAAAAAACTGCGAAGATAAAATAAACAGTCTATAAGAAAATAACCATCTCCTTTTCCTGGCGACAACATAATATAAATGTATTTCGAACAAATGATTTAAATACTTCACAATAGGAACTTAATATTCAAATAGATATTATTGTTGATTTTTAAATTCTTTAATGAAATTTTGCTAAGTCGTAAATACAAGTTACGTATTCGAATAATTCAAGGAAAAGTTAATAATCATCCAAACAGAAGCTTACTTCGCAAACTCATAAACAATTTCAAAGCATTCTCATCAATCAAATGAATTCAGTTTACTCGCTAATATTAGATTTTGACTTGTTTGGTACGCTATGGGACTTGTTGTAACATGTTCCGCATAAAACAATGAACCGAAAAGGTTTCATCAGTTAGGAGCGCCTATTTGTATTTTCATAATAAAGTTTATTTCTGTTTTATAAATACTTAGCTATTTGCAAACGAGAAATTTAAAATTTACTCAAAAATATTTTGGCCAAAATCTTTGCGTATTAATTATTACTGCTAGTAATATCAAATCATAAAGAAACGTTCACCAGATCGAAAGTTTTTTTTAACACATAGAGTAAAAAGGACAGAGGAATCAGGAGACAAACGTGATCTAGTTCGAACTTGATACGTTTCTAAAACTAACACGGAGTCGTGCCTCTAGTCACGATTCAACTTGGTACAAGAATCAAAACGAAAACGACACCCCAGTAACAAATAACCAGGATCGTAACGTAGTAAAGGTTCAAATTATCGACGAGGAAATTATTTTGTTACAATTTGTATGTATACTGAAGTTTAATGGTAGAGGTATTTGAGAAATTCACTATGATATAAAAGTACTGTTCGATGGCGCAAAATATACACAAACCAGCAGAGCAGAGATGCATCTTATCTTATCATCAGCCCTTTGGTCCACCGCTTATCATAGACCTCTCCCAAGAACGGTTTTGCCCTAATCACTACTTCGGCCGGCTGATTTGCTACTTTAGTATGTGCATCGCCATCTACTTAGCTATACCATCATCGGTTCTGTATATTTCCGATGAGGCATTTTTCGAGTGTTTATTCCGCCTTAACATACTCATAACTTACACAAAAGTAACATTACACACAACCTTTTTTAAAGTTAGCCTATTGCGTGGCCTAGTGGTCAGAGTACCTGACTTCTACGCCGCGGGTCCTGGGTTCGATTCCCAGCCGGAGCCAACATTTGTGCTAAAACACAAATTGTTCGTTTTCGGGTCTGGTTGTGTTGTGATTGTCCCCGTGTTTCTGACACTGCATCCTAGCCTACCTCCGATCTTATCGCATCAGCGTTACATCGGGCACGGGTAGGTAGGGACGAGTGAGTGCCTCTGTGTTTACGCGTACACTTGTGGCACTATAATATCTCCTGCGCAGTTGATGGCTCTCGACAGTATTCGGAAGTTGTCGCAGTGGTCGAAATCGGCTAGGAGAACATCACATTGCTGGACCATACCTGGTGGTCTAGGTTACTACATACCAGCCTACCACCGCAGGGCCATTTATTCTGCCGTCAAACAGTAATGTGCAAACATAAGTGTGTTTCGGTCTGAAGGCCTCTGATACGAGTAGCTACTGTAATTACTGGGCACATGAGACTTAAACACTGATGTATCTTGGTGACTAGAGCAGGTCGGTACTGCAAAGAAATGTACTTTATGACACAGCTTTTGTTATGTGCAGACATTGCACTTGCCATCCGACGAACGATTTACAGGTGTCGTCGCTTTCTTCCATAAAAAAGGTCGCCTATTAATCGAGCTTTGTAGACCTATTTTGGGCAAAAACTACATGTTTACAATATTGTGCTATGATTGACTAACCCGATTTAACACAACTATGTGTGTAACTCACGTGCAAAAATATGTAATATTGAAAAGTAAAACAATTGTTTAAAAAGCCAGCTCGGTAGCGTATTGCGCGTGAGATACACTGCGGCGCTGGTTTAGCTATCTAGCTTCTCTAAAAGGAACGAATTTTAGATATGGCCTAACAATAGTTAATCTGGCTCTGAGTGAAAATTGTGAAACGGATCCACGATAGTGCAGAGATGCTATTTATATGGGGGCATTTTTTTTTAACAACACACTAAAATAAATAGTGGAGCAAGTTGATAAAGGAACGTTGCGGAGTGGTTTAAGATGCAGTGACAAAGTTAGAGAAAGGGATGCTTAGGTGGTTATAACACGTAGAGAGGATGGATGAAAGAAGATTGACGAAACAGATTTACGCTTCGAGTATGAATGGGCAAGCCGGTAAAGATCGACGTAAGCGAACGTATCGCGATCAGTGCGAAGACGTTTTAAGGAAAGGCCACGTCAAAAGTGTTCGAAGCCAACAAACTTGTATGAAAACGCTCATGAAAGTAGAAGTAAAGCGAAAGATGTGTGTCAGGATCGTAGGAAGTGAAAAAAATAGCGAGATTGTATTTATGTAAAATAAATATGAAGTAAAAATACACTACCATCAAACACATTCACTTAGGTGAAAACAGCATACGTCACAAAAAATGTTTGTTTGCTATAAATATTCTGTTCTTGATTTTGTTGACAGTATAAGTTGCCATTTGTGCAAGATAATATATTGAAATTCCATAAGCACTAACGCCAACGCAGAGGGCGATAGTAGTTACACGCACTGTACTGTTCCGTTTTCGTCACTTTACCAAACACATATGATTGGGGATAAGATGATATGCAGTGTTTGCGACACGCGATAATCACAGTACATCTAAAAACTTAAACTGATAATTGTTGAGTGGCAAAAATATGTGCTTCGACTGGGATTTCAACTCGGAACTCGATACTCTGCGGTCATGTATCCAGCAGGCAACTAAGTAACGCTATCGTCATTCTATATTTAATCTATTAAACAACACTAACCGAATATGACTCTTTAAATTGATTTTATTTAATACGTGGAAAGCCACTTGTTCATATCTACATACAAGTAAAATAAATTTTATCTCATTTGGGGAAGTTAGGAAAACTATTTTTAATTTATTTAAGAAAAATCTACACTATAAACAATGAAATACCTTAAATAACTAAAATCTAATTAAACGGATTGAAAGACGTGAACTGCTACTAATTAAGAATCATAGATAAGAAACAAATATTTCTCATTTATAATCGGAAAATTCACATAGATTTGTCTTTAATATTTTAATGATTGACAGAGATTTTTATATAAAAATAATGGTTATTCGAACTTCACAATTATAAAATCAAAAAGCAATGTATTTTTCATTATGCAATACCATTTTTTTGTGTCATATTACTTAAGTCATAGCCGTGCTCCGCTTCTGAACGTTTATCGTATTTTATTTTAACAACGAAAGGTAAGTAACGCTTTTATTCGATTCTAACCTGCTCCGATTTAAAATCGAGACGCTTGAACAATTCCAAAAATCAAAATCATAACGCTTTTTGTCGTCGATCCAACTAGAATTTAATTGTTGCTTCACACTTAATGTTTTTTTTTTGTTTTTCAACAATCGATTTCCACTTTCATTAATCGAAATGTTAGCATCCGATGTTCTTTCACTTCTTATATTGTAATTAATGTCGCAAGCCTTTCTTCGTTCAGAATTTTTTATTTTAAGGTACTTATAAGAAAAGTTCTCAGTCCAATGAAATCTATAAAAATCGTAGGTATGAATAGCCGTGTGGTAGTGGCTTAAGAGAATCTACCACCCCATCTCATCCCGTAGGTGGCGTAAAAGTCGACAGAGGGAAAATGAAAACCAGGAGATGGGCAGCAGCATCTTGCTGGAACATCTGAAAAATTAAACTGCGGTTGCCAACCCGTCTGCAAAGCGTGGCAACTATGGCAAAATCCCCCCAAAACGATAGCTCCAAACTTTTGTGGTAATCTATGGGGGAGGCCTATGTTCATCAGTGGACTATTGATAGGCGGAAACGACGACGACGACGACGACGAATAGCGGATGACATTAATTTGCAAGTGCAAGCGTTCCATTGAGTGAGCCATCAAAATTTCTAAGAAAATTGTAGTAGATAGTGTGCCTCTCTGCAAGGACACTTAGGATTTTACAAATTGAAGTGCATCAAACATTTTTCGATATTTTATCGTATGATGTCGCCGTCGTCCAAATCGATATCTTATAAAATCTAATCTAAAAGTATTCTGTTTCCGTTCTCATGGTTCCCAATCAATCTTAATTAATACGGAAATCTTATTATTTCGGAAGCCTACTTCGTTCTCTTTTTCGCCTGCGACCGATGCTTTATTGAAAGTCGCTTATCAAAACCACAATAAAATCTTAGAGTTTAAATAAAATATAATGCTTAAATGTTTTTTTCTCTTGTGAATTTTGTTCTATGTTTCTGCTCCTATTTTTAATAATTACTTATGTTTACGCGAATACTACACCGGGTTCCCCTACATATTGATGCTTCGAAGTGCTCGAAGCGTCCAGGACATATAAATAATTAAAAGCGATGAAATCCATAAGCCTATTTTACCTATGCAGGAATCCGTCTAGGGCCAGTTATTCTGCTGTGAAGTAATAGTGTGCAAACATTACTGTGTTTCGGTTTGATGGGCACTGTGAGCTAGCGTAATAACTGAGCATGTGAGACATAAGAACTTATGTTTTATGTATATGTTGAAATTTTCTGGGTGACAAAGCATTTGTTATGGACAGGCGTTGGACTTACCATCAGGTGAACGTTTTGCTCGTTTCAACACTTTATCCAACAAAAAAAGGTACCTATTCTCTAGGAGTCTCGGTGCCGGTACTAAAGCCTCTCAAAAATTGATATGCCCAGTAGTTGGACAGAACGTTGCGTCATAATCCGACAGATTGTCTGGTTATATATTTATACAGATAAAATAAAACTAAACTACTACAGACTAATAAAAAACTACAATTTTAGTAATTTTTGATTGTTTAAGTAGGGATACTAAACGAAAATACAGTCCACATGATGCCTGTAGTTAGAGTAAATCGTTAGAGTAAATCGTTTACCTGATGCCTTTGATTGCCTGATGTTTACCTGCCCATAACTAATGCTGTGTGGCACCACACTGCGCTCATTACCCTAAGACATTAGTTCTTAAGTCTCATGTAAAAGGTAATTAGAAATGGGTACACTTCTGCTTGACGGCAGAGTAACTGGAATTGTGGTGTTACCTACCTAAACGGATTCCTACACAGAATTTCTTCCACCGGTGTGATATATTAAATATGGTTGTTTACAATCTACGCCACAGATTTTAGGTTGACATCGTTTTATTGAGACACCCACGAGACAAGACAGGGTAAATGCTTTTACGCTGCTACCACATTATATGATAAATTGTACAATAATTTACAAAACCCAAAACGCCTCCCAAAAATGAAAGGAGGTCTGGGTTCAGCGGAGGGACATTTACAGAGGCACTTTACATTTTACCGGCCCTTTCAAAGTGCTCTTACAAAGTGTTACAACATTATCGTATTATTTTCCAAACGATAAACCACATTAGTCGGACGGCGTCGTTAAATTATTGTCCAGTCAGTATGTTAATTTCGGTTTATTTATGCTCCCAATTAACACTTCAACTTGTTCATATTTGCGGTTGAGAGGCCACTCTCCTGATTCTCTACAACATACTTTAATAACAATAAAGGGAAATTGTAATGTATAAAGACATAAACTAGTTTGTATGAATATTTTTTTCTCTCCGCGCTCTACAAATTAGTTACTTTCTCAAGATATTTACAGGTTTGTCAATATTGAGGGTATTTTTTTATATTTTTTATTGGATAAGGTGACCAAACGAGGCCAACGTCAAAATGTACACCTGATGGTAAGTGCAACGTTTGCCCATGACAAATGCTGTTCACCCAGAACATTTCCGTGTGAGATCACACTGCGCACGTCACGCTGAGACATCAGTTCTTAAGTCTCAAATGTCCAGTGATTACACTAACTCACAGTGCCCTTCAAACCGACACACAGTACTGCTTCACGGCAGACTCACTAGCCCTGTGGTGGTACCTACGAGTACCTAGACGGATTCCTGCATTAGAATCCTGCTACCAGTAAGACTAATTTAATTTAATATAATTAACTCCTGCTAGAAACTAATTTCTGCTATAAAAAAAACAAAATATTTTTTTGCGGTTTAAAAGTTTTGAAAAACAGAGCAAAATACTAATACGTAACTTAGCCAATCGCGCAATTTTGAACTTAAAACAAATGCACGAAAACTTTATTCTTGTATATACTTATAATATAATAATATACTTGTAAACTATCTATAAAAATGTCACCATATTCGCCACTCGTGTTATAGAAAATTGCTGGGGTAAGCGAATAATCGAACAAAACAAAGAGATATTTGAAAAAACGTAACATTTATTTTAATTTTTCATTAACAAATATAACAAATACTTGGATAAAATAAATATCTATTTGATGCAATTTTAAATTTATTAGTATTCAATGAACTTATATTTAAAATATAAATCAAATTATTATAATAAATGAATGATTGATTCAATACTGAAATGACTAATCCCATTCTTGAAACAATTCGTTTTCAAATTCGTGGAAGGATTCCTACGCAGGAATCCATCTAGGTACCACCGCAGTATCACCGCAGTTATTCTACCTTGAAGTAGAAATGTGCTAACTTTACTGTACTTCGGTCTGAAGGGCACTGAGAGCTAGTGTGATCACTGGGCATATGAGACTTAAGAACTGATGTTTCAGCAAGACAGGCGCAGTATTGCCACACACTAATGTTCTGAGCTACACACCATTTCGTATAGGCAAACGTTGCACTTAGCATCAGGTGAACGTTTTGCTCGTCTCGACATTTCTCCAAAAAAAAAAACAATCAAACAATTTGTGTGTGGCACAAGTATTTACCTGAGCAAGGATTAAACTAACCAGTTCAACGGTCAAATATGACGTCTGAACCCATAATTCGTGGAATTAGGGTCGCTTTTTGTGTAAGTTAAAAAGGCAACAAATTGTTATCGTGGTTGACGTACTAAGAGTTTACGATACACGCATAACATTAATATAACAGTAATGAAGAGATCCGTCTAACGGCAACTTCTTCATACAACATAATAATTAAATAGGAAACGTAATTTTTTTTTATTAGATAAAAGTGACGGAACGAGCAAAACGTTCACCTGATGGTAAGTGCAACGTCTGCCCATAACAAATGCTGTGTCACCCAGAACGGTGTGACACACAATGCGCCCGTCACCCCTGAGACATCAGTTCTTAACTCTCACATGCCTAGTCATTACGCTAGGTCTCAATGCCCCTCAAACCGAAACACAGTAATGTTTGCACACTACTGCTTCACGTCAGAATTAACTGGCTCTGGGGTAGTAGCCTACCGAGACGGATTCCTGATTTAGTAATTACAAAATTATTACTCAAGAATAAAACAGCCCTAGTTAATTTTATTATATACATCGAAAAGGTGGACCTACTCTTATAAGTTTCATTGAGTAGAAAGATTAGGTTAATAATTCAGCAAGCAATAGCTAAATTATATGGTACCGATAAATAGTGCATTACATGAAGATCTATTGCTATATCAAAAACCCGAAGAGCTATAAAACTTATCATTTAAGCATTTAAGACATAAATGATAAGCTAAGCTAAAATATAAGCTAAGTTAAAATGTTATAAATCCCTTTGAAAAACAAAACGGTATAGAAACTGACTAACTTCATATGAAACTCTATACCATTTATAGAGTATTTATTATATTGCAGAGTTATTCATATAACACTTGGCGGTTATTTTTGGAAATATTTAAACGCGGATTATATATACGCGGTAAAATTAGGTAACACTACCTATAAGTGTCCCACTACTGGGCAGAGGTCTCTTATCTCTGCGGGTTAAGACGCTGACGATTGACGGCACGGATTCGAGCTCAAGTGCTCGTGAACAATAATATTAAAGGCGCCCAACCCTGAGCTAACTCCTTGTTACTTACACACAGTATTGTAAATTGATAATACGAAAACTAAAGCATTACATTGATTGGTAAAAAGCTCGACCCCAAAAGAAATTACTGTCCAAAATCCGAATAAAACTGTTAGGCGAACGTTTTTTCTACATAACTATCTAATACATTAATGTGGAAGGGGGATGTAATGTATTCCACAGGTGTTGTCCCAAACAGGTGCCTGCGTTCCCTCTTTTTTTTTGGACAGGTCCAGACATGTTCAATAGAGCTTTGTCTGAGTTCGCTCGTATCCCCGATTTGGTGTATTTTGATTATTTTTTTTTCTTCGTTCTTACTTCGATGGTCGGAATGAATAATAATCTGTTGCAACCAGATTTGAATTTTAAGCAGTTTAGGGTAGCGTAGGTTGTACTATGTTCCGCATATTATGGCATTATTATAAAGTGGTGTATTAAGATCGGATAGGGTTAATCATCATCATTTCAGCCTATCACTAGTCCACGTCTGAACATAGGCCTTCCCATAGACTGCTAGGAAACACGTAAGTTTGTAACTCTCATTTTGGGGGAATTTTGGCATAGTTGCCACGCTTGACAAGCGGGTTGACAACCGCAGTTTGTTTATATAGATGTTCCAGGAAGATGCTGCTGCCCATGTCCTGGTTTTTATTTTCCCTCTGTCTACTTTTATGATACCAGTGGGATAAGATGGTGGTAGATTCCCTTAACCCGCCACCCCATGCATTCAGTCGCCAGATCCATAAACCAGAAATCTAAATAGACCAGGCAGTTAAGCCGGACTGTTGGATAAAATTGGGTAAAAAGATCGAACACCTCAACTTATTAAAGACTTTGTGTCTTACTTTTAAAATTATAAATATTACGAGCTGGTGCCCGCGGATTCCTGCGCATAGACATAGGTTTTTTTGAAGATCTCATAAGAACTATATGATTTTCCGGGATATAAAGTATCCTATGTCCGTCTTCAGGATGCAAGCTATCTTGTTGCGAAATTTCGACAAGATCGGTTCAGCGGTTCAAGCGTGAAAAGGTAACAAACAGACAGAGGAACAGAGAAAGTTACTTTCGCATTTATAATATTAGTATGGATTGTAAGTAAATCCAGGCTTTATAATGAAATCGTCAGAACTTCTAATGAAATAACGAGAAAGTTGAATGAATCGGCTTTCTTTATTATTTAATATATATTTTTTTCCTTAGATGCTGGATATGCAACACAATCAATGACTGATATAATTTAAAAAGCCTACCAAAAAGCGCTCAGCTCGGACACCGTCTAATTTGGTCGGACACTCATCCAAAAAGCCTAACTATGTACGGCGAAAAGGTTTTTTCCACTCGGGAGGACCCCTCTACAGTTATATATTGGCTGGAGGAGAATAATATATTGTCTAGCTAGACCAAGGAAACACTGAACTCTTGAACGCGACACAGTCCGAACTTCGAGGTTTTTGTAGGAGTTTTTATTTATTTATTTATGTTTGGGTCAAACCAAACCCGGCACAGTATCCGAAGAAGCTGTAAAAGCCGAGAAGGCTAACAGCAATTACATCCCCGAAAATATATATATACTGAACTCTTACAAAAGGATGATGATGATGATCTATTGGAAGATTTTCGACCACGGCAACAACTTTCGAATTCTGTCCGAAGATATCAAAAAAAACTTATGTTTTTACACAAATGTTAGCTCCGACTGGGGTTTAAACCCAGGAATTGCGGCACAGTAGTCAGGTACTATGGCCATTACGCACCCGGTAGTGCCCTGCAGTGTCAGATAATTCATACAGTCACGCCTTTTTCCCATATAAGGGGTAGGCAAAGGCAATTTACTTTTTTTAACTTGTTGCTGAACGACTCATGGGAATGAAACGCTATTCGCTGAGCCCCAAGAGGCGTATATACACATAAAAATATAAAAAGACAGAACACCTAACCATTGAAGATTCCCCTGTAATCCTTAAGACAGTTAAGAATATCACAAAAAGCAGTGTAACTCACTACCAACGGCTAATTTGCCAGCATTATAATGTATAGTATTTTTTTTTATTGGAAGAACTGACGAGACGAGCAAAACGTTCACCTGATGGTTAGCGCAACGTTTGCCCATAACAAATTCTACAGTATTCTAATCTACCGGATACCTATCGGCTAAATCTAAAACGGCCTTAAAGTCGAAGGAAATTTGAAACTTACATATGTGGGAAATCCCCGAGCAGCATTGGAAATTTACTGTAATTACCTTTCAGTGCGTATACGTGCGTAGTAAAATGTCAAGGACTTGCTACTCGATAAGTTACTACTACAACTTCTACTCTGTAGGTCAATGTGTCATAAGGCTTCTGTGTCAATAAATGTTTGTGAACTTAAAGTACATTTCTTTAACACTTCTCGTCAAGGCTACGATCAGAATCGTTTATGTAATCTATAGTTTTTGATAATTTAAGTCTATGCAGGAATCCGTCTAGATAGTTACCATCTCAGGCCAGTTACTATGTTTCGGTCTGAATGGCGTTTACGGTATCACTGAGTACATGAGACTTAGGAACGAACGTCCTAGAGGGACGGGCGCTGTGGCTCCACAAAGGAACGTTCTGGGAGACACAGCATTTGTTATAGACGTTGCGCTGTCTCGTCACATTATCCAATGAAAAATTGTTCTTTTCTGATTACACGCACTTTTTACATTAATTTTTCAAATGAAATAATCGTAAACGATCGCACCGCGATACTACATGGCGAGGTAATGCCGACCTCTCACTGATGGAGTCACATAAGCGCCGCCTGAAGACAAACGGATTTATACCGACTCACTCTGATGACAAGCTTCACTAATATCACCGGCGTTTCGCTCCGAAATTTCGTTTCTCAATGTTGTGAACTCTTTTTGTAAGTTTTTGTTAGTGTTGGATATTTTAATCTTGAAATATTCGGTATACATAATGACAAATAAGTGGTACAATGTATTCAAGATCGTACCTATAATATGCCTCGCGTGAGTTTCCCTGTAGTTTATCTAAATACATACATACATAAGATCACGACTGTATCCCATAAGGGGTAGTCAGAGACTGGGCACTCACTGCAAAAACAGATGACTGTCACAATCCAGGTTTCACCAAAACAATATAATGCACTTGGTGTGATAGGTGGTGAGCCCATCGCCACCATGCGCTGCTGGGTGCACAGTACAGTTTAATTCCTTACTCGCCTTTTACGAGATCCATTGGATGAGATGGAGTGGTAGTATTCTTTCAACGAGCCGCCACCTCACGGTTTATCTAAATAAAAGATTTTTTCAGATTAAGAACTTACTTTTTATTGTAAAATAACGATGCTCCACACTAAGCTTTCTCCTGTGTCGTGGGTGCTTTTCACAGACATATGACAGACATGCGGTGTATAAATTAGGTACCCTTACAACTATTCGAAGAACTCATGTGGCTGTACTTCTGCATAAGTAAATATCCTGCCAGAGTTCAAGCTTCCTAAGAAAGCTCAAAATGTACGCCTACTTTGGTATAATGTGACATAAGTCACATTTAATTTCGTTCATCATCGTCTTACCAATCACAAGTTATGACCTAACTTCTTTCTCTATCACACTCGACCACACAGACGACCAGGTGTATCAATGGCCAGTGTAGCAGCCTCTCGAGTCGTAAGTCCTGGATTTCAATTACAGTCAAAGTCAAATGCGGAGAAATCCGTCTAGGCTCTTATTATCCACCACAGTGCCAGTACTTATTCGTCAAAACTTTTTTTTGTTGAAGATTGCGACGGGCTGAGCAAATCGTTCACTTGATGGTAAGTGCAACGTTTGCTTATAACAAATGCTGTGTCAGCTAGAACATTTCTATGGCACGTCACTGCTCTCACCCATAGACGTTAGTTCTTAAGCCTCATATGCCCAATTAGTACACTAGCTATCAGTGCACTTCAACTGATTCAAGGCAGAATTACTGAAACTGCGGAAACACTTGTCTAGACGGATTCCTGTTGATGGAACCCTACCAGTAAATTTTAAGCGGTCGGATACAAGAACATAAGACTGACGATGAGTGTCCCGGTGCTGACATTGATATTTACTAAACTTGGTTACGGCGTGTGGTGGCGGCTTAAGAGAATCGACCACCCCATCTCATCCCGTCGGTGTCGCAAAAGTCGACAGACATTGAAACCAGGAGACGAGAAGCAGCATCTTCCTGGAACATCTACATAAACTGCGGTTGCCAACCCGCCTGTCAAGCGTGGCAACAATGGCAAAATTCCCCCAAAATCAGTGCTACAAATTTTTGCGGCAATCTACGGGGGATACCTAAGTTCAGCAGTGGACTAGTGATAGGCCTCCCATAGATTACTACCAAAGTTTGTTGCTCTCATTTTGAGGGGAATTTTGCCATACTTGCCACGCTTGGCAGGCGGGTTGGCAACCGCAGTTTATTTATTCTGATGTTCTTCTTCTAGTTTCTCTCTGTCGACTTTTACGACACCCACCTCTATCATGACTTATTTTATATTGAACATTTATTTCATTTCACATCTACGTTTACGGATTAGTTAACAGTGTATTCAAAGTGTATGCCAATAGGTATCGGGCAGTGCAGACCTACCTCTTTCCTACCGAGGTGTTCAAGGAGGCGACTGGTATTGTACGGACAGCCATTTTTCGTGCATAATAACATCATAATATGCAATGCTGTCACTATACTGAGTAAGAATTATTTGACTTGTAACGAAATGGTGGCTACGTCGCTCGCCACTAGGCACGTCTCGTTTCCTGCGAAGGCAAAAAGTTTGCAACGTGATTGGCCTCTGCCTACCCCTTATATGGGTAAAAGGCGTGACTGTATGTATTCATGTATACAAAGTATTTAGTTTTAATAAAAGGTACATACATAATTGGGAATGAGAGTAAATAAAACAAAATCTAAATTACTCAATGTTATTGTGTGCATATCGATAAACCGGACTATAGAGTCTATATAGAATATAGATTATCTTTTTAATTGACAAATTGTGATAAACGTTTTTTACGACGCTGTTCAGGACTGTGATAAGGCACCTTCTAGAACACGTTATAGTCTGGCTAGATCAAAGGCGACAGATATTAAAAAAAAATCTGAATGACTCAATGTTATTGTGTGCATATCGATAAACTAGACCAAAGAGTCTATATAGAATATAGATTATCTTATTAATTGACAAATTGTTATAAACGTTTTTTACGTCGCTGTTCAGGACTGTCTTGTGGCACCTTCTAGAACTCATTATAGCCCGGTAGCTCAGAGGCGAGAAATATTTTTTTAATTATGTCGATAATCTCGAACGATTTGTAATTTCGGTTGTAAATTGGATTTAATAATCTAGTTTCAAATTTGCTTGTCGAAGATACAAACCTGGCATTCTTTTTAATTAAGTAAAAAGGTTTTATAGCTTTTAAAAAGGTACCTACACAGTTTAACGACTTTTTCGAATTTAATTTAAACGACTAATTTCTTTTTATGTATATTACCTGCCAAATAAATAATGTTTGTTCATGTTTAAAAAAAATATTAATAGTAATAAATATTTATACTGCCTTGTTGAGTTTTAATAATTTAAGGTTCAATATTTTTTTGTATCATGAGTTCACTGCTGAATATGCTACTGATCTATAAGAGGGTATCTTCTGTAGTTGACATGCTAGGAATGCTAGGATTCCAATGCAGGAATCCGTCTAGGCAGGTACCACCCCAGGTCCAATTATTCTGCCGTGAAGCAGTAATGTGCAAACATTACTGTGTTTCGGTCTGAAGGGCACTGAGAGCTAGTGTAATCACTGGGCATATGAGACTTAAGAACTGATGTCTCAGGGTTTCGGGCGCAGTGTGGTGTCACACAGAAATTTTCTGGATGACGCAGCATTTGTTTTGGGCAAGCGTTGCACTTGCCATCAGGTAAACGTTTTGCTCGTTTCGTCACTTTTTCCAATAAAAAAAAGAAAAAGAAAAAAGATAATGTTTGAATTGCATGTAAGAAAGATTTGTTATTATAACCACGCATCATTGGCGATCACTGTATCGGAAACGTCGCTACTTGTACTCGATCCGATTCAGATAATTTGAGCCTGGTATATTTGAAATGGTTATTCTGCCACCTTAAGATTTTTGTGGCATTTTGCCTTTGTCGACTTTTACGACTACTATTATCCTTCTATAATTCTTGCTATCACATCTTATGACACCTACTGAAACGGATAAGATCTGTTTATTTATTGATACTTTATTCTATAAACCTTAATTAAAAGGGGTTTTTATAGGCGAAAGTGACGACACGAGCAAAACGTTCACCTGATTGTAAGTGCAACGTTGGCCCATAACAAATCGTGTCACACAAAAAAATTCTGTATGGCATACTTTTATATGGTATCCACACTGGGCCCGTCGCTTCCGCCGTGGCCTGAGACTGCAATTTTTATGTCTCAAATGCATAGTGATTACACTAGCTCCTGGTACCCTTCAGTCGGTCTGGACACAGAACAGTAATGTCTGCACACTTCCACTTCACGGCAGAATAACCGGCACCGAATAGAACGAATTCCTGTATACAGTAAATCCTACCATCAGTAAAAGTTAACAAAAACAAAGTACAGTAACGAAAAACAGTAAATCGTAACAAAGAGCGGACGTTATGCCTAAAGCCTATCTCTCCCAGCAAACACGCCCAGGCGTGAAGAAAATTGTGAAGAATTTTTGGTTTGTTTTTCTCAGATATTACATGGATTTAGTTAGTCGATATTTAGCGATAAATAAATTATAAATTAAACATTATCATCGTCATCATCATTTAGCTATAGCTAGCCTATCACTAGTCCACTCCTGAACCTAGGCGTCTCCCATAGTTTGCCACAAAAATTTGCAGCTGTCATTTTGGGGGGAAGGCAACCGCATTTTATTTATTCAGATGTTCCAGGAAGATGTTGCTGCCCATCTTCTGATTTTAACTTTTCCCTCTGTTGACTTTTACGACGCCCTCTGGATGACATGGGGTCGTAGATTCTTTTAAGACGCAACCACACCACGGCACAATTACACAATCAGAAATAATAAAATAAGAGAAACGTTCGCTGGTTTATTTGCTGATTCCTATCCCTTTGCGAACCAGTGAAGAGTACAAGTGTTTTGTTAATCTACATTGGATATAACTGATTAATCTATAATATCAATAGGATCTTTAGATCATTAAGTTACAGTCGACAGCTCTATTAAAATACTTACGTAACAGATGTGAGCGCTATAGCACGATAATTGTGGCCACGTGTGACCAATTATAGAGAAGACAAAGGCCCTTTTGTCGACATAATTGTCCAAGTTGACATTGTTTCACATCGCTCTCGGTGCCCGATCGCAAGCTTAGAACTGGTTCCATAAATAAGATATTATAAAACCAAACTGTTGCCTTGTAAATGTATGATATAAAATGAAAGGAAGGTTTTTATAATAAAAAATACATACATAAGGTCACGACTGTATCCGATAAGGGGTAGTCAGAGACTAGGCACTCACTGCAAAAACAGATGACGGCCACAATCCACGTTTCACCAAAACAATATAATGAAAGAAAGAAAGAAAGAAATAATACATTATAATGCACTTGGTGTGATAAGTGGTGAGCCCATCATCATCATGCGCTGTTGGGTGCACAGTGCAGTTTAATTCCTTACTCGACATTTACGAGATCCATTGGATGAGATGGAGTGGTAGTATTCTTTTAACGAGCCGCCACCACACGGCAAATTAATAATAAAACATATTAATATAGAAATTTAAAATAAAACATCAAATAACGTGTAGCACAAATTCCGGGCGCTCGGAGTGACATGAGTTCGATCCCCGGTGACCTCTAAAACTGTTCTGCAATTTTAAGTGGTGATTTACCACGTACTCAACGATGAGGGAATACATCGTGTGGAAACCTGCATGACTGAGGAATAAAATATTTCGAGGATATGTGAAGCCTGCCAACCTGCACCTTTTGGGCGGCGGTGATCACTTACCATCACGTGAGCCGCAGGATTGTTTGCCCCCTATTCTATAAAAAAAGAGCAGCGTGGGGGGCTCTTGCCGTCTCCAAAACCAATGCGAGGAGGCCTATACAGCAGTGGGACATTAATAGGTTGATACTTTTATTTTTACTAAAATATGCGCCATAGCCTTGGTGGCCATAAGAAAATCTGTCAACATTTCTCATCTCGTCGGTATTGCTTTACAATATGCTATAATAATTGAATGGTTTCCGTAAGATATTGGCATAACATTTTTTTTTAATAAAGTAACTTTGCCCAGAACAGATGCTGTGTCACCCGGAACATTTCTGTGACACCATACTGCGCTCGTCACCTAGAGACATCCGTTCTTAAGTCTCATATGCGTAGTAATTACACTAGCTATGGTGTCTTGAGACCGAAACATGGTGATACTTGCAAACTGCTTTACTGCAGAATAACCGGCATTGCAGTGGTACTTGCCTAGACTGATTCCTGCATAGGAATCCTGGCAGTAAACATACTAGATTTGAAATATCCGGAAAGGTGAAAGGGGGCATCGCCTTAGGTGTAAGGCATCTGGTACCGCGATCTGGAATCCGTCCAACATACGGAAAATCCTTCCCACTTAGGAAAGGCCCATGTCTAGCAGTGTTAAGGGCTTTGGTGTTGATGATAATTATCTGTCATTGATAGATTGGAGGTGTCTCAGCAGCTATCTCTACCTCTCTACCTTTTTCGAATCCTCAACCGATCATAGTTTATATGCAACATGAAATTAATCGGTCTTCGGTCTAATATCGTGACTGTGTGTCAGCATTACTTTCTATCTGTGGCAAGTCTGTGTTGATTGCTATTCTAAACCATAAATCTACCTAGTCCGAAAAATGACAACAGAAGTTTGTTGCTGTCTCTAATACAAAATCTAAATTAAGCCACAGATGGTAGAAAATTAAAGCTTCTGTTATAATAACTTCCAAAACAATGCAATCTTAATAACATAACTAAATGTGGGAAACGTACATGCTTCATTGCCTGAGAAATATAATGATAGAGTTTATTCGAGCTCAAAATTACTCCATTATACTTCGGCTTTTGTTTTATTGACGATTAAAAGAGATGTTACGCTTTATGTCTCGTTACTTGCTTCTAGTTTAAAAGCATTATTAAACATTCTTGCTTTATTTGATGTCATTAGTAACGTTAGACGAATAGCTGTAGAGCCTTTGACTCTTTAATGGGCTTAGAGTAACTACACACACATAACTATATTCACGACTTTAATTGACTAGGGTAAAATAGTTAAAGAAGCCTAAACTGAAGTTTACTACCTGTGTGATCCCGCGGTCGGCATGTCTGACCAATAAGTGGGTTGGTTCGTTGAAATTTTAGCTGACATTTATGAAACACATTTTAAATTTTCTGAGGGTAGAATAGTACCTACCTCTTTCCTACCGAGGTATCGATGACGAGGTATGCTGTCACTGAGAGTCAGTTTTTTTTTACTCGTACCAAAATGGCGATGACATGGTTCGCCACCGGTCAAGTATCGTTTCCCGCGGGGGCGAAAAGGATGTGTAGACTCTGCCTATCCTTTATCTGGGAAAAAAGCGTGACTATCTTATGTATGTTATAAACTACTGATTATACAATAACTGTAGTGTTATAGATATGAAGATGTAGAAATAGCTTGCCAGCGATAACCTCATACCCTAGGGTAATCATGATCCATGTATTCTTTAATATAACTATAAACCTTTTTGTAAAGCCCTTTTTAATAAAAAAAAATACTTCTCCTTTTATTGCAAAACATTATAAAAATACTTATTGATTGGAAGACTTTAAGCACTTCAAGATCATCATCATTTCAACTAGTCCACTGCTGAACATAGGCCTCACCCACAGATTGCCGCAAAAGTTTGTAGCTCTCTTTTTGGGGGGGATTTTGCCATAGTTGCTACGCTTGGCAGGCGGGTTTGGCAACCGCTGTTTATTTATTCAGATGTTCCGGGAAGATGCTGCTGCCCATCTTCTGGTTTATATTTTCCCTCTGTCGACTTTTATGACACCAACGGGATGAGAAGGGGTGGTAAGTTCTCCTAAGCCACTACCACACGGCGAACCAATTAATAAGCCGTGGTAATACAAAGGCTGGGCGCTGGCTTTAAATATAGATGGGTTCTACAGGAACGCATCTAGGTAGGTACCACCCCAGGGCCAGTTAGTCCAGCCTGCCGTGAAGCAGTAGTGTGCAAACATGACTGTGTTTCGGTTTGAAGGGCACTGTGAGCTAGCGTAATCACTGGGCATATGAGACTTCAGAACTGATGTCTCAGGGTGACGGGCGCAGTGTGGTGTCACACAGTAATTTTCTGGGTGACACAGCATTTGTTATGGGCAGACGTTGCACTTACCATCAGGTGAACGTTTTGCTCGTTCTGTCACTTTTATGAAAAAAAAAATAGTGCATGACTTGGGTACCATCCTCGTTGCCCCCACCTCAAATTTTCTGCAATTTTAAGTGCCGTTTTATCACGATCTCGGCGTTGAACGTCGGTCACCAATGATATTGTTTTACAGACAACAACTATACATGAAATTTTTTTGTGCGAGAATCGAACCGGCGATTGACGCAGAAACCAATCGCTTAGCCACTGCACGAACCGAGTCTGTTGCAGACATCTATTGTTTCATGTACATCTACTTTATCTACTTAATTTATTTACTATTGTAGTAATTATTAATTGTAATGTATGGATGCTACGTAAAGTGATGTATATGTAAATTAAAATTCACACCACAAGTTACAAATAACCAAGTATACATTTCCTGATAATACAAAATAAATATTAAATCGTTTTATTTCTAAGAAAAATAAGCAAACTGTTCAATTTTCCTTTTGACCTTCCCGGAACGCTGAATCGTTTTCTCAGAAATCAGTGTTGTGCTGTTAGTTTGGTTACCTTTAATTCGCTAAGATTGATAGCAAAACAATTTATACTCTGTGGAGAACGTATTATTTAATTAACTATCAGAAATCTTCTTTTTTTGACATAATTTATACGCTTATTTTGTTTGGTTTTATGCATTGTCGAATTAAACGGACAATGAAAATAATCAAATGAAATCCACGTGGTAGACGTCACATTTCATTACATTAAAAAATGTTTCTCGACTGTTTTTTTTTTTGGGTCCTGAACAAACAACGCAGGGTCACAGTGCTGTAAGTGTAATTGCTAATACAGAACTACACGACCTTCACGACCGTGTGGCCTAGTGGTTAGTATACCTGACTTCTACGCCGCGGATAGAGGGTTCGAATCCCACCCCGAAGCTAACATCTGTGCAAAACACAAATTGTTGGCTTTAGGGTCGGGTTGTTGTGCTAGTGAAATTTATGCCTGTAAAACGCACCCACGATACAGAGGAAATCCTACAGTGAGGCTTAATTCTTTAAAAAAAAAATAAAAAAAACACATTCGTCTCCACCTAGCCGTATCGTATCGTCTAGTATCATAATGCCTGTCCTACATAATTTATTTATTTATTTAAACTTTATTGCACAGTAAATGTACAATTGGCGGACTTAATGCCATTGGGCATTCTCTACCAGTCAACCACGAGTTAAGCAGAGAATTTAAGCGGGTGCTTTCAAATAAACATCAAAAATTAAAACAATAAAATAAATTGAATATGTACATAGGTTAAAACAAATAATTCCAAATGGATATGTACTTTTTTATTTCAATTCATTAATGTTGTTTTCTTTTGACTTTTTCAGGTAATAAACTTTTGTACCCTTCAGTGCACCTCTTAGAAAGTAAGTTAACATATTATCTACGCGTTATATAAGGCAACTGTGGAAAGAAATGTGAAACAACACACTTGAACAATTTCTTAGCCATCAATTTTGTTAAAAACTAAAACAGGTTTATTGTAAACCGTTAAATTAAGTCAACCATAAAGTTCAATCACACTCAATAATCTCCACCGCCTATTGTAACCTTATAACAAAAACGGTGACACTGGCTGCGCGATTACAAACTTTTCTAATCATTCAATAAACTTATACAAATCTAAATTGAACCCTATTACAATGATATTATCACGTCGACACATCCTAATTGGATTAAGTGGCAGAAGAAGAAAAGTTTATATGATGCAGCGTCGATCGATCATACAGCGTTTATAAGACGTCGGATTAACTTTCGATTTGAAGTAAGAAACGTAATTTGACACGAGACTTATCTGTGGATGGGAAGTTGTATTGGAAGATAGTGAACGATAGTTTTTTTTTTTAATTAATTCATGTTCAAAAACAAACAAGCTACAGTATAATGCTAAGATTTAGAGCCGCCCAGTGGCACATTATTCGCTTTAATATTCGCAATGCACGTGTGACTCAAGTATTCGTATTATATTTTATTATAAGTATTTATTTTATTATAAGTATTTATTTAATTCGTGCGTTATTATTATGTTCGTGCGATTCTCAATGCCGGCACAATTAAAATTGTTAATTCCCATTTAAAGTACTAACAACACATAAAACATTCGACAAAAAGTAAAAAAAATTTCGACGAATCGAAAAATTTTTTTGACAGCCTTTATTCTTGCATAGCAATGTTGTCACTATACTGCTCGTGGGAACGCAATGGGGAGTAAGATTTTTTTACTCCTACCAAAATGGCGGCGACGTGGTTCGCCACCCGTCACGTCTTGTCTCCCACGGCGACGAAAAGTGGGCTGCGTGTGTGGCCTCTGCCTACCCGTTATATTTTTAAGAGGCGGGACCTATGCAGGAATCCGTCTAGGTAGGTAGGCCAGTTATTCTGCGGTGAAGCAGCAGTGTGTAAACATTACTGTGTTTCGGTCTGAAGGGCACTGAGAGCTAGTGTAATAACGGGGCATATGAGACTTAAGAACTGATGTCTCAGGAGAACGGGGATGTGGTTCCACACATGAATGTTCTGGGTGACACAGCGTCTGTTATAGGCAGATGTTGCAGTTACCATCAGGAGAACGTTTTGCTCGTCTCGTCACTTAAACAATAATAATGTATGTTATACTTTGCCTAAAAATAATATAACTTTATTGAAGCACTAAAAAGAAAACGCACAGTGCGCCTCTGCTTAATTTTTCAAACACGAGCTGTACACGCGCCGTATTCTATTTACATATTCGAATTTCAAAAACCAAGTTCTTTTTATCTTTTTTTTTTACTGTAGAAAGTGACGAAACGAGCAAAAGGTTCACCTGATGGTAACTGCAACGTTTGCCCACAACAAATGGTGTGTCACCCAGAATATTTCTGTGTCTGCACCCGTCACCCTGAGACATCAGTTCTTAAGTCTCAAATGCCCAGTGATTACGCTAGCTCACAGTGCCCTTCAAACCGAAACACAGCAATGCTTGCACACTACTGCTTCACGGCAGAATAACTGGCCCTGGGGTGGCACCAGCCTAGACGGATTCCTGCAGAGGAATCCTACCACCAGTAAATATCTAATCACGTATTATCGTAAAACGGATTTTTATAACTATACAATTCTCACGTAGAATGCCAAATAATTGAGTGGTGGAGTTAGTGGCACCACACCGTGCCTGTCAGGCTGCGACATCAGTTCTTAAGTCTCATATGCCCAGAAATTACTCTAGCTATCAGTGCCTTTCTGACCGAAATACATATTTGCACACTACTGCTTCACGGCAGAATAAGTAACGCTGCGGTGATACCTACTTATATAATTTGACTTATAAATACGGATCCTTGCATAGGTTTTGTCCTATAAGTAAACTGACTTGACTGTAGGGGGTGACAATGGCTCATAGACAACTACGTCCATCCTCCATTAAGAATCCAAGTGCATCACAGTCTTCTTCACAGAAGACTGTGATGCAATGTCTGTATGCCAGTAACTGGGTTTCCGGCTCTTGTCACTCATCATTTATAACACAGCAGTGACATGGCGCATCTTTGATCTGATGGTATGTAAAAACGCTGTGTTTCCCTGATCGAACCAGCCCAGTAGTATGATATAAACACATACATAAAATATAATAAGAAGGAAGGTAGAAGGTTGCTATGCCATTTCCCCTTCCTTGGTAGAATGTCTTCTATATTCGTCTATTTCGTTGTCGTCGTCGTCGTTTTAGCCTATCACAAGTCCACTGCTGAACATAGGCCATAGAGAGCCACAAAACTTTGTTGTTCTCATTTTGGAGGGTTTTGCCATAGTTGCCACGCTTGGTAGGCGGGTTGGCAAAAAGTAAAGAAAAGTAAAGTTTCAGCCTATAAATGTCCCACTGCTGAGCACAGGCCTCCTCTCATTTCTGAGAGGGTTTTGGAGCTAGGAAGAATCCGCCACGCTGCTCCAATGCGGGTTGGCGGACTTCACATGTCCTCGAAATATTTCTATTCCTCGGACATGCAGGTTTCCTCACGATGTTTTCCTTCACCGCTAAGCACGTGGTAAATCAGCACTTAAAATTGTAGAACAATATTAGAGGTGCTGGCACCGGGGATCGAACCCAGGTTACTCGCTTACTATGAAATTTAAGGGGAGCACCAGGCCCCTGAGCTAGCACGGCGGGTTGGCAACCGCAGTTTATTTATTCAGATTATTTAAGAAGATGCTGCTGCCCATTTCCTGTTTTTTTTCGAAGGTCAACTTTTACGACACCCACGGAATGGGATGGGGTGGTAGATTCTCTTAAGCCGCTACCACACAGCACTGTTTAAGTGACAAAAATTAAACGTGAACTAACTCTGTGACCCGGAACAATTATTTGTAAGCCATGAAAATCCGCGACCCGTAGCGCAAAGGACCCAAGCCGACGAGTTATTCTTATCCTGATGGAAATCTAATTCCTGAATTAACCTGTGAAGGCACATTGTGCTAATCTGCAAAATAAAACTTAGACGAAACCGGAACGAAAACATAAATCATTCGTAAGCAACACTCAGCGTAAGCCAATATCTGATGCTGCTTCTGGCAAACTTAGATTTTCCTTTGCAAATTTTCTAACATCAGAATACTAGCAGTATCCCTTTTCAATAAAGATCAAAATTGTTTGTGCCCCGAACAAAAATTTTGAATAGAATAACATTGTTAATGGAACAAAATAAGAAGATAGTATGGAAGCAATACAAAACCTTATGGGTGCCACGCTTCATTTAGCAAAAGTATATCGAATTCATCTTCTGTAACGTCTGCCCGGCGTATGTTTTTACTAAAAATTGTGCTAGGACCTAATGGCGGTACTCTTGTGTCGCATTTTCTTGCTGATGGTACTGTGCTCTGATAAATTGGCACTTTGTGGATACTTCCCTGCTTGTAGTTTCATATTATTCGATGTTTTATTGCTAAGAACTATGATTATAGAGTAGATGATTCAGACTGCCATGGCGTAATGTTAGAAATTTTAAGTATTGTGTATTTATTACTCAACATTTTTATCGAGATATATGTACTTGCATTGCATTGAATTCAGTGTATTAGAGAGATTAGATTAATTTCTAGCTCTTTATAGTTCTACGAATTTCCATTTAAAAACTCCTTTCGAAAATGGTAAGAGATCTGTGCGAAGCAGTTGATAATTTTTAGGCAGGTGGGATATAACCTTAATGACTGCATCGCATACGTTTAAATCAAAAAGCGCACTGCATCAGTATGATGCTGGACGTAGACCTCTCCCAAAAGTGAAGGATATACTCTAATCACCACGCTTGGCATACGGATTGGTGATTTTTTCGGACGGGCGTTTTTTGAGGTTTGGCGGATGATCGAATGGTCTGATCTGGGGAGGACGACTCCTCCAACTAGTAATATTTAGATGTTGTATATATAGTTCGCATCTCAGCAAACATTCATAGCGCGATTATGGAATGAAAAATATTTCTTGAGCTTCTCATGTGGCGACATAGATGTCGCTACAGAGGTGGACCTTTTTCATTGTAGAAAGTGATTAGTCAAGCAAAACAAATGCCGTGTCACTCACAATTCTGTGTGGCACATGGCCGGGTGACGGCCGCAGTGTGGTGCACACACAGACTAAGACTTTAGTTGTTAAGTCTCACATAACCACTTTCCTTAAGATCAAATCACACTCACTTACACGTACTTTGCATACTACTGCTACTACCTACCTAGACGGATTCCTACGGTATGAAAAGAAATTTCAAAATAGATATGATAAAGAAAATCATTATAATACGGGTGGGAATGGGCAAGCCGGTAAAGGTAAACATAGGCGAACGTATTAAGGTCATATCCAAATCGTTTTAATGAAGGGCAACCGCCGAGCTTGTATAAAAACGCTAATGAAAGTAGAAGAAGCGAAAGATGTGTCAATATCGTAGCAAGTGGAAAGATGGGGTCTCTGCCTATCCCAAGTGGAAAGAGTAAGAAACTCTGTATGTATTAATATCATTTTATAGGAATTGTGATTGTACATATAAAGTGAAATGTACTTTTTCTCTGCAACTGTGAAAATAACTGTGACGAATATGTTTTTAATCATTAATTGATTAATTTTATTATATAAATTTAATTCCTAATTTAACTGCTTGAAAATGTTTTAAATCTAATCAGTGCTGTGAATTCTTGTGAAATTATCATTTTTAGATCCGATATCTAATTTTCCTTAAATATATCAATTAATGGCGCCTTACTGGCGACACTTTTATTACTCGAACCTTTAAATTCCTGATGAAAAAAGAACGTTATCGTATTAAAATACGTTTTGTTTACATTAAAACGTTGTAAAATGTAAATTGTTTTATCATTTTTTAAAACACATTCTATCAATTCTCCTACATTATAGTCGTGTTTCACTCTAATGTTTATGGTTTTGATTTCGATTTTAGCTTTTTTTCTGGCCTAACGTTACATAAATAAACTTGCCATCTCTTTAGCATATATATTGTTTTATTACACGGAACAATATTAATTCTTAGAAAACGTCAATGATAATGGATAAAGCGTTTGCCAATAGTCACGACCTGGTAAAGATTTCAATGGCATGCACACTATCGACTGGAGTGACACTGACATGACCCTCGTGGCTTTTAAGTCTTCCACTTTTATTTGGGTTGAGAATATCATTTTATATAGTGCTAAAAATTCGTACGCAAAAGGGAATTATTTTGTGCACAATAATTTAAAATAACATTTTTATTTTATGTCAGACAATTTATATAGAGTAAGAGTAGATTCATCTATTTTAGAATTATGTCAACTTTTATCTATATATACATTATTCTCAAATCAGCCCTTAATACTATATCAAACTAAATTTTTCATTTTGAAGATTAAATTAATTTAATATTTCTTTAAAAAAATGGATTGAAATAATAAAGTTTAATTGTAGAAAGCGCCATTTGTTCATGATCACGATACTGTGTGAAATAATAATAGCACAGGTTGGCTTTTAATAGCTAGTTATTAATTATACATAATTAAGATAACAAATCTTTTACAGGATGTGAAAAGTATCACATTTTTCAAATTAAATCATGCTGAATAATAATGTTAATAATGCTTGTTCTGATTTTTGTAAATTGGTATGTATGATGATGTATGGCCGCATGGTGGCAGCCTAAGAGACTCTTCCACCCCATCTCATCTCGTAGTTGTCGTAAAAGTCGGCAAAGGGAAAATTAAAACCAGGAGATGAGCAGCATCTTCCTGTAATATCTTATTAAATGAATGCGTGGCAACCCGCCTGCCCAGCGTGGCAACTAAGGCAAACTCCTTCCTAAAATGAGAACTACAAACTTTTGTGTCAATCTTTGGAGGAGGACTATGTTCAGCAGTAGACTAGTGATAGGCTGAAATGATGATGATGATGATGATGATGTATGGTTAACACTTATCATAGGACTATATAATAAAATATTTCTCGAATGACCTTTTGTTTTAAATGGCCACAATATTTAAATATTTGTTTAAAATATTATTGTTGGTTTGTCCCGACGCAAATACCAATAGTTTGAGTGCTTCAGCTGAACCCATAATTTATCAATCAGATACGCTGAACCAGGCAGTCTCCAAGATACGATAGAAGTCAGCTGTGCCATTATTTACAGACCCTGTAAACAATAAGAAATGCACGAAAGTCGGTTGTTACTTTAAAGTCAATCCATCATTGACTTAGTATGAACGTGATATATTACATTTTTTATTCTTAAGTGTACAGTTGTTACAGTTCTATGACAAATTTTTAGTAGTTTTTTTACTAAAATAACAAAGGCTGTGAGTAGGTGATTAATGGGTTGGTCTCACTAGGAAAGAAGAGAACCTGAGGCTCGGCTAATTGGAAAAGAGGCATTAGATCAGGCTCAGGGGAGACAAGGTTCCTTTCTTTCATTCTTTATCGAAGAACTTTTACTGGTGGTAGGATTCCTATCCAGCAATCCGTTTAGGTAGTTACCACCGTAGGGCCAGTAAATCTGATGTGATGCAGTAGTGTGTATACATTACTGTGTTTCGGTCTGAACGGCACTAAGAGCTAGCATAATTACTGGGCATATGAGACTTGAGAACTGATGTCTCTGGGAGATGGGCGCAGTGTTAAATGTAAGCCATACGAAAATGTTCTAGGTAACACCTCATTTGTTATGTGCAATCGTTGCACTTACCATGAGGTGAACGTTTTCGCTCGTCTCATCACTTACTACTCGTACTATAAAAAAAGGATCAATAGATGCATGTACGGTCGACAGTGACTTACCATCAGGTGGGCTAAGCGCTCGGTTGTTACCTTATTGTAATATAAACCCTTTTATCTTATTAACAAAAATTCCGATTGTATTCCAAAAATTACAATATGTCGACATATTGTAATTTTTAATTGGACGCAGTGGATAAGCGATTGTTTCTTGTTTCTTCGTATTTTTTATAAAACTTTTTAAACAAACGTCGGCTGGGTTTCGAAGCCAGGACCTGCGGCATAGAAGTCAGATACTCTGACAACTAGTCTATGCGGCCACCGAAAGTGGAGAAGCCGTGAGTGGAAGTGGATAAAAATATTATCATAACTTGAATGAACAAATAATTAGATTTTTTTTTTCTTAACAATTCTATTTTGATCGAACTTCAACTAAAACATTATTCAAACAATGGATTGAAACACTAGATAATATTTAGTCGGGAAGCTCCATCAAGCATAAACCTAAGCCATAAAGATCACATATTATTACAGCGCCATTATAGTCAACATTACGATAAGTAACAACTAACGTTTGTAAATCATTGGACGTTCGTTAAAAAGCTGCCATCAATCTGTTATGGCCATAAAGCCATTACAGCACGTGACCGCGATGCGTTTGCTCGAATAGGCACGAAGGCAGACGCTGTAAATAATTATTTATTATACACATGCACGATAAACGCTGATCTGATGAGTCGTAAGTTCTGTTTTTTTTTACGTTAGATTGTGTCTAGAGTAAGAGCAACATTTGCCTATAACAAATGCTGTGTCACTCAGAAAATTTCTGTGTGACAACAACACGCTGCGCTCGTCACACTAAGATATCAGTTCTTAAGTCCCTTAGGTTCAGTTATTACATTAGCATGTCAGTGTCCCTTTAAAAAGGAAAAGAAGTAATATTTTTAAGTTACTACTTGACTGCAGAGTAACTGACTCAGGCGGCGGTACCTACCTATTTTTATTGGATAAAGTGCAACGTCTGCGCATAGCAAATGCTCACCAGAACATTTCTGTGGGACGCCACACTGCGCTCGTCATCCTGATACATCAGTCCTTAAGTCTCATATGCCCAGTGATTACGCTAGCTCTCAGTGACTCAAACCGAAACACAGTAATGTTCGCGCACTACTGTTCCACGGCAGAATAACTGGCCCCGAATAACCTAACTGATTCCTGCATAGGTATCCTAACACTAGTAAATTTTCTTACGCCACTACCACACGGCGATAATATCCATTAAACAAAATACGATCTCCATTAAACTCGTATTCGTTTGTAAAAAAAAAATCATTAGATACTTCAACGCGTGTCGGTAGCAGGAAACGTAGGTTGACACTTGAAAAGAGAACGTGAACCCCACGCGACGCGCCTGCTCATCGTCAACATGACACACAGCTATAATGGCTCTGATGGCAGTTGATTGTAAAATAAGAAACATTTTTTATTTCAAGTTAATGGACGCTCCTATCGCTTACACACGAGCGGACTGCACGTTGATCAGAAAAGTGTTTATATCACTGCAATATTAAAACGAATACGACTGCATGAAATTGAAATAAAGATCAACTTTATACCACAAACGACACATACGTTCGTAAATTTTCAAGGTAAAGTTCGCAAATGTATCAGTAGTTCCTTATATTTTTCGGGTTGGTCAATTCGAATACTATAATTTAGAAATTGCCTGTTCGATTAGCGGTTTATCTTAATTATTAATTACTTTTAAACGTTAGGTTCAAAAACTTTTGCTTAGTCCAGCGCATTAATACGCCTGTTCAAAATTTTGTAACGTTTAAAAACAGACCCTAATAATTAAAACTGTCGATGCGCTACAACGCCCCACCGATTCAGTGACTTTCACAAAGAATTCATGATAATTAAATGATATTTATTATTGTTGAAAATTAAAAATATAAAAATTGATATGTTTATTCTCTGGGTTATTTCCTCCTGTCAGCCATCTTATTTTGTTTTTTCCTTTGTCTTTTTGAAAAAGAATTGCGTAAAGAGCTTCGCTTCTGTGGGCTGGACGACACCTCACTCCCTTTATTATTTTCTTTTTATTTCTTTTCATAAAATGTTATTAATAGTATTTTAAAAAATAAATATTTCGTCACTAAAATCTTTGCACCAATAAAATTTATTTATTTAACATAATATAGAAAGCTGTCCAATCTTATTGTACGTGTGTCACTCAGAAGCGAACGTACGCGCATCTCGAGTGGTATAACCTACGCAGTGACGGCCCAGTACAACAGTACGGTTATATTTAATGATCGGTAATCTTCGGTTAATTCGCCCTAATGAGAAGGTTAAGTACCCCTCGCCTGTATTATCTTTTCACCTAGTTAGCGCACTTTGCAGAAATCTCGTTACTAAGTATGAACTCAATAGGCAATGAATGTTCTAGAAACTTTTCCAGAGTCATACATATATACAATCACGCCGCTTTTGCATAATTAGGGTTGGCAGAGAGCACAGCCGCGTGAAATGAGACGTGACGGGTGGCAAACCACGTCGCCGCCATTTTGATACGAGTCAAAAAAAATTTACTCCCTATTCAGCGCTCCCACTCCCACGAGCAGTGTAATTAGACCATTACATATTATGGTATTATTCTGCACGAAAACAAGGCTGTCCGTAAAATATCTTAGTCGCCTCTTACGACACCCGTATAGGGAAGAGGTAGGTGCTATTTCCAGTATAAAAATGAGTATTATTGGCTTTATTCTTTGCAGAATGCTGATATACTAAATTAAAACAAATTATATTACTAGTATTCCTGTGAATAACTCCAAGTAAACTTACAGGCTTATGGTTTAAGATAATAGTTAGATAGCGCGGGTTCGAACATGTGACGTTCAAAGTTCGTAATGATTTACGCTATTGGTGCTTAACTTTTTAGCTATTATCTTACCTTGTTCTGAGGACCACAAATGTCTGTACATGTGCATATTTTTTGTGATTTAGAAAGAACACGAGAGACTAGGAAAGAAAACGAATTACGTCCTTTAATCATTCAGAGATGATTTTGCGTTTCCATTATCTATATTTTTCTCTGTAACCATAGTGTTTGTTGAATAATGACGACCGCGTGGTCTAGTGGTTAGAATGCCTGGCTACTACGATGCGAGTTCTGCTTCGAATCCAAGCGTAAATATTTTGTCAAAAACAAACTGTTCCGTTCCCGGTCCGATTACGTTGCGTTTGTCCCCATGTCTCTGACACGGCGTCCTTGCCCTCCTCAGATATTATCGCATGAGCGTTACGGCGAGCACGGGTAGATAAGAAGGAGTGAGATTGTGAGTGCCTCTGTAGTTGCTCGTAGACTTGTAGCACTATAATATCTCCTGCCCAGTTGTTAGCTTCCGACAGTATTTGGAAGTAATCGCGGTAGCCGAAAGTAGCCCAGAAGGACATAAAATGTTAAATAATAAAGAATAGAAATAATTTAATGGAGGATCGTAAATAAATTCATAAGCCTCCGAAGAATCTGCAAGACACTGGAATCTACTTTATAAATCCAAGGTCTGAAATAAGACAGAAATACTATTAAATCATAAGAAATTACCGCGACAAGTCCAGAGAGCTTAACTCGGCTAAACTGACGTCGTAAACTCTACAGTAGCCAGACGAGTACAAAGACTTCTTCACTGTTCATCACACCGACAGTTTTACTTTATTTATACATAATTATGCATCACTTAAAATTTAAAATGTTTTAATATGTAAATTTGTTATCATACAAGGGTTTGAATAGAACCGTGGTAGCTCAGGGGACAGGCGCTACCCTTAAATTTTATAGTACGCGACCGAGTTCGATCCCCGGTGCCGGCACCTATAAAACTGTTATATTAAGTGACGATTTACCATGTGTGCAGCGTTGAAGGAAAACATCGTGAGGAAATTGCATGTATGAGGAATAAAATCATTTCGTAGACATGTCCGCCAACCCGCAATGGAGCAGCGTGGCGGACTTTTCCCGGCTCCAAAACCCTTTCAGAGGCCTGTGCTAGAAGTGGGACATTTATAGACTGTAAGTTGACTTTACTGAGGGGTTAATTCCAAAATTCCACGTGACCACATACTTACCATAAACATTGATTAGAATGATTCCGACCGATATTCGGCCACGGCGACAACTTCGAAGCTATCAAGTACGCAGGAGTACAATAGTGCCATAAGTATTGGCGCAAAAACACAGATGCCCTCACTCGTCTTAAGCTCCTATCGCTCAATGCAACGCTAATACAATGTAACGCTAATACGGTAAGCTAAGACAGTTATTCTGCAGTGAAACAGTAGTGTGCAAACATTACTATGTTTCAGTTTAAATGGGCACTGAGAGCTAGCGTAATCACTGGGCATATGAGACTTATGAACTGTCGTCACAGGATGATAGGCGGAGAGTGGTGTCTCACAGAAAAGTTCTGGGTGACACAGCATTTGCTATGGGCAGACATTGCACTTACCGTCAGGTGAAAGTCTTGCTCGTTTGGAAGAAAGAAAGTAATGCGTTTCGTCACTTTGACCAATAAAAAAACAACCGGAACCGAAAACCAACCATTTGTGGACAAATGTACCGCGATGTTAAATTATCAGCCGTAAATAGTGTTAGGATTCCTCCACCTAGGTGTGTACCACCGCAGTACTAGTTATTCTCCCACGAAGTAGTGGGGTGCAACCACTGCTATGTTCCAGTCACGAGGGCACTGATAGTTACTGTAGTGAATGGGCATATGAGACTTGAACACTGAAGTCTGAAGGTGCCGAGCGCAGTGTAGTGCAAAACATTAATATCCTCAGTGATACATCGTTTGTCAACAGACGTTGCACTTACCATCAGGTGAACGATTTGCTCGTCTCGTTACTTTGTTTCTTAAAAAAAAACGTAAACCAGTACTGGTACTGCGCGGTGATCATTCTTCGGCTCATTGTCCAGCTCAAAATAAGGAAGGCCTAAGCCAGAATCGCTATTCTTTATGTTAATTATAATATAACATACATACAGTCACGCCTTTTTCCCAAATAAAGGGTAGGCAAAGGCCGCACGTACCCCACCTTTCGCCCCCTTGGTAAAGGAGACGTGACGGGTGGCCGAACACGTCGCCGCCATTATGGTTATGAGTCAAAAAATTATTGCGTTCCCAAGAGCAGTATAGTGGTAGTCATTGTATATTATGGTATTATTCTGCGCGAATAAAGGCTGTCTGTACAATAGGTCAGTCGACTCTTACGTCACCTCGGTAGGAGGTAGGTGCTATTCTACTCTGCCGGACAGCTATTGGCGAATTATAATATTCCATCAGAAATATAGAACAGTTTTATAATTTTGACTTTACTTATTTCTAAATGCTCACATACATTTCAAAATACCACCTACTACTACATCTAATATTCCGTCATTTACACAAGACATTTAATGATACTTTTATAAAAAACCAAAAATGGAAACTGTATAATGACGTGAAATCGTTGACTTGCAGTTACACCTATATTTCGTATCACCAAAAAAATAATCTTGGCACGCAAAGACACGATTTTCTTAAAAAAAAAAACAAAGTGAATTCGTATGCACTGCAGCATTACGAGCGTGCGTAATCGTTATTCATGTTAATAATCACGACATTACGCTGCGGTGAAATACGCGGCCGCTCTAAGTGGTCGCATAGTGTACTTCATCAAGCAACAACGAACTAAACAGCGTTTAAGTTTTGATTTATTATCCCATTGCGTCCAACGGTAGATCCGTGATCATTCCACCGTCTGTCGCTTAATGTGACTCCGGTGATAATGGATGGAATTGCGCAACGGGTGATACGAAAAGTCCGGTTGTAAATTGGACTGGCAGCGCGAGGTTATCTGAGCGATTGTTTTTGTGTCATTAAAATATTACCGAATTAAAATCCTTATGAGTCCACTTATTTATTTATTCATGAAAACAGTCTTAAACTATTTTCCAGTGTCAAGTAACATATCCAAATATACAATATTCAAGAACTAACACTTTTTAAAGAAGCAAAAACTTTGATCGAGAGTAAATTGATAGTTGACTTTTACTGAAGATTTGCTGGACTGATGGAGACAAAACGAAAAGCACAATTTTGGTCTTGAATGGAATTTTCCGATCACTGTACACTTTCAGGAGCACTTGCTGCGTAATAATCTATCAATATCAAACATCAAAACTCCAAACATAAACAGAAATTACAAAATTAAATAAAGACACTACTGCCCACTTTTCGAGTTGGCGCCATAAGTCCATGAGTCTGCTTATTAGTGGAAATCGTGTTTCGTCATTATTTTTAAGAAGAAGTACAAAGTGACAAGGAAAATCCGCTTGATAATAAATCTTAACATGACTTAGACAAATGCGTTTTAATGATTTTTAGCATTTTATCTACGTATTAACGATTTACGATTTACCGTAACGACAACTTGGCAAAATAATATAGTTAAAAGAATCAGGCTTTACTTTGCGGAAATCCATTACAAAGGAGGAAAGAAAGTCAATTTACTAAGATCACTAATGCAAAATTTAAAATGGTATATATTACTTAGTTTTTAAAGAGCAACACCAGCACGCTATTGTAGACCAGCACGCTATTGCGGGAGGGCGGACGATGTTCTTCAAAAAGTAGGTACTACATTTTAAATTTTACATGCGGATTTAAGCAAATTAGAATTATTTGCACCATTTCAACCCTGGCAACATTATCTGGATAAGAACCAGATATGTACTAGCAAAAGACTTCGTTTTTTAACTATGCTCCGCACTCTAATTTCGCATGTATCGTAGGCGCACTTTACTGACAAATATCCAACCAGCTTCAAAAACTATCAATTTATGATTTTAATCAAATGTTAGCTCCGGCTGAGATTAGAACTCATCACCTGCGGCGTGAAAGGCAGGCCCTCTGACCGCTATTATTCATATAACCTTTCTATAAAGGTTAGATTCCAATCGATAACAATCACAATGTCTCAAATCAGTCAACAAGTTCGCCGTGTGATGGCGGCTTAAGAGAATCTAGCACACCATCTAATCCGGTAGATCTCGTAAAAATTGACAGAGGGAAAACTAAAATTCGAAGATAGGCAAGCAGCATCTTCCTGGAACATCTGAATAAATAAACTGCGTTTGCCAACCTGCCGTGCTAAACGTGGCAACTATAGCAAACTCTCTTCAAATTAGAGCTACAAACTTTTCTGGCAATCAATGGGAGAGGCCGATGTTCAGTAGTGGACTAGTGATAGACTGAAATGATGATGAGTCAACAAAGTGTTACACAAATAATGACATGTCTCAACTTTAATTTTGTACTTCCCAAAGGTTTAGGTTTTTTTAAACATCATGGCAGCAGGGATCAAGGTGGTAAAGTCATATGTTCCATAGCATAACACTGTGTGCAAAGAATTACAATCAGTAGAAACAAAATCTTAATAAGCCTATTGTACGAAAATGTATTGTACCAGTATGTCGGATTGCAAAGTTCTGATTGAAGGAGAAAGAGTGGAACAAGTGAAAGAGTTTGTGTACCTGGGTTCTAAATTTACGAGAGACTGGAAAGTATGACTGTGATATTGAGAGCAGAGTATTGACAGGAAATCAAGTGAATGAGGCTCTGCATAACTTTATGTGTAGCCAGAACGTATCTAAAAAGGCACGACTGGCTGTACATAGGGGGGTTCTGGTCCCCACACTTATTTATGGTAGTGAATGCTGGGTCTGGCAGAAGAAGCATGAAAAGTACGCTGTGGAAATGAGATGTTTGAGAAGTATAGCTGGAGTAACTCTGATTGACAAATTGAGAAATAGCGTGATAAGGGAACGTTGCGGTGTGGTTGAAGATGTAGTGAAAAAGATAGAGAAAGGCATGCTTAGATGATTTGGACACGTAGAGAGGATGAATGAAAGGAGATTGACGAAACAGATTTATGAGGCAAGTGTGAATGGGAAAGCCGGTAAGGGTCGACCTAGGCGTACGTATCACAATCAGATCAGTGAACTTTTGAGGAAAGGTCACGTTAAAAGTACCCGACGCAACGCAACCAACGAACGTGTGTGAAAACACTAATGAAAGTAGAAGAAGCTAAAGATGTGTGTCAGGATAGTAGCCAGTGGAAAGATGTGGTCTCTGCTTACCCCTATGGGAAAGAGGCGTGACTGTATGTATGTACTAAAATAAGATGGAGACACTTTTTTAAAACAATGTTAATGCCGTATATAATGCAGCTAAGCGACCGGGCGCTTTCCTTAAATTTAATAGTACGCGAGGGACTAGAGCTCGATCACCGATGGCGGCACCTTTAAACTTGTGCCGCAAGTTAAGTGAAGATTTACGACGTGTTCAGTGGTGAAGGTAAACATCGTGTGGAAAACTGCACGTCTGAGGCATAAACATATTTCGAAGACATGTGAAGTCCGCAAATTAGCATTGGAGCAGCATGGCGGAAACTTCTCGGCTACAAAACTGAGCTGAGCTCAGCAGTGGGACATTTAATGGCTATACTTTTTTATTTATCCATGGGGAATGTGTTTTCATCTAAATTCACAGTAGTCACATGTAGTGTAATTCCAAAGAAGTAGTATTTTTTTTTTCTTTATTTGGGAAAACAAACAATTGTACAAGATGAAGTATTACAAAGTTGTTTGTACAACCTGCACTGTTTTTCCACATCAATTGAGGTCCCTTTGCTATGACATTACATTGAATTATTTAAATTTGAGATGACCTTCAATTATATAACATTACAATACAGAGAAAAATGCATAATATGATTAAAAAAAATGGTACTGAATAACAAAATATTAACTAATGACAAAGTGGTAAAAATAACAAGTAAATAAAATGCAGTTAAATAATTAGTCAATCTCGACCCCCAACCAAAAACTCTAAAGCAGTTTTCTTAAATTTTCTAGAGCTTAACCCGTATATATCTATTTCGTAGAAGATTTTATTATAAGTATCCATAATACGATGCAGAGGCGCACGATCGATTTGTATAATTAGTTTAAATTGTAGTATAATTATAGTCGAAAGAAAATTATTTTCATTTATTTTCATTTTTCCGTAGTATAATTTGAGTTCGTTGACAATGACACGGTCTTGATTGACAAGCGTCTCTCTGTACACAATAAGGCAATAAATACAATAATATTGAATTACAACTAGTGTTACCGCATTGGCGCGTGCCTTGATCAAATCCATCTGTCATAATCATAATGCATCTTCTTTCATAGTGTTGTACGGATATGAGAAGATGAAATTACGATGTTGCTAGAAAGAAGATAAAATAGAAAAGTAATTTATTTTTTATAAGAGGAAGTGATGAGACGAAGTCTATATTATTCCTCAACGTAAGAAATATAAATTTCGTTTGCCAAACGTCATTGTTTTACAATCTACCACCATTTGTTAATGAGGTACCTCTGACGGAGATGAAACAGGCGAAAGAAACTCCTAGGTATATTTTATCTGTGTCAAAAGTACATTATAAATAAATTTACAAAGAAAAGTCTCATAGAAAACCAAAGCACGCTCCATGACAAAGTGTTATACAAGATTTAATAACAAATGAATAAATGCATTGCAAACTCGAGCAGACCGGTCTCCACCACCAACACCCGTTCACAAGTATGAAACATGTGGCAGCCAGTATTAATTGCGGTTGCTGTACGTTTACCTATATATTATTTATTATTCTAAATTAATCAATTAATTCTTATTACCTACGGAAATAATTACACTGAACGAAACACTTTTTTTAGAATTGTTTTTTTATGGGTAACGAAATTTTACCTCATCAATTTCAAATAAAAGTAGCAAGTATATCGATATATACTTATCCCAAGTGTCCCAACACTATATTACCAGTTGTCGTAGAGGGAACGGTCCTGCGGTGTACGTAAAACATAATATTATGCGGTCTGTGAATAGAAAGACGCCGTAACTGGATCGTAGTGTTGAAAGTTAATCTAATATTGAAATAGGTAATACACTTTAGGGTTCGGTGAGCGCTGACCGCGGAGGGCGTCGTGCCGTCACTGCTGTCCTAATTAAAAGTTATGTAAATTGCGCAGTGTGGTGGCGTCGAAAGAAAATCCGCCATCCCATCTCGTCCTTTGAGTGTCGAATGAGAAGGCATGGGGAAAAGCTAGAAAAATGTTGCGGTCGGATTAACTAACTATACTATAGCTGGCTGACAACCCTGAATGTTATTGAATCTGAAATTGGTGCCGAAGAACATCGCCTGATAGGTGAAACGTTGTTACATTTAACTATGGCTATGTTATTAATATTGGTGGTACGATTTCACCGCAGGGCCAGTTATTCTGCCGTGAAGCAGTAGTGTGCAAATATTACTGTGTTCTCAAGGGCACTGAGAGCTAGTGTAATTACTGAGATTAAAGAACTGATGTCTCAGTGTGACGTGCTTAGTGTAGTTCTCGTAGTAATTGTTTATGAGCAGACGTTGCATTTACCACCAGGTTTACCTGAAAGAATCAGAAAATCTTATCGTTTACGATAACATTTTCTCGTCACTTACTCCTTATTTTTTTTTAAATCTATTATTTTACACTACCAATTTATTCATAACCCTGATGGCTTCATTCTTTCTTGAAGTGTAATTTCCAGTTTCAATTTCGGAACGCACGGTAGCATTGATTCCTCCAACATTGTTACGAGTGCATTATAATACAAACGTTGCACTGTACAATTATTAGCCTTTGTTTGTCTGGATGTTTCAATGTTTTATATTAGCTGGGGTACATTGAGATCGCATGCAATCTAATAATTTCTTTGCTACTGATATTACAGCAATTTATTTTATTATTGTCTACTCTCCATACACTGAAAGTAGCTTGCTGAAATAGTCTAGATGATTCTAGTCTCATTCAAACTTTCTTCATATCTACACAATTTGATGTTTATAAAGTTACATGTGAAGTATAATTGTAGATAAGAGGTATATAAGTTACATATACGTTTAAAAAGCGGTTATAACGTGTTTCTACAACATTATTAAATACGTATACAGCTTTAAGGTTTTAATTAGTAATATTCATTATTTACAACATCAAACTGTCCTATTAATGATTATATATTATATATAGCACGTTGAATAATCACTATATAAAATTGCATGCATCATACTACGTTTTAACACAACTTAATATTATTTTACAGCAGTGTAAAATTCGATAAGCCGCTATCTATATAGCTATATATAAATAGAATATATAGTTAATAAACATACTTATAACAACTATGTTTATTAGGTATATACAATTTTATTCAAAACATACGAGTAACTAGATGTTATATTCTGTAAGAAGGACATTTTACTTCAGTGTTCCTCTTATAGCTCTTATTCAATCGTCTATTATTATATATATAGTATAGTATAGTCTATTATTCAATCGTCTTTATAATCTGTTCTTCTTTGGAACGCTCTCCGTATCGAAACCAGGACAGCAAGTAATCCTTCCTCATTCAAAATGAAAGTTCGTGAGCACTTTATTAAGTAAATTGTCAGGAACATCTCGTAAATGGTCTTTTAATATTATTTTATTACTCATATATTATATGTCTTATATGTAATAATGCATATATATTTTGTATTATATTTATGTATATATTCGTTCATAGTTATTTATTTAATGTTGTTCGCTCTTATGTTTCTATTTCTAAGAAGTCTGTTGTAGTATCGCGGATTTGTTTACTATATGTATTGATTTTAATTTTTTAACTTCCTTCAACACCTACCTTATTCTGTCTCTACATAGCCCTTTAGTAGACTGGTAGAGAATGCCTTAGGCGTTAAGTCCGCTTATATACTAGTGTGTATGATGTTAAATAAATAAATATTTCTTTTTTATTATATATATAATAATTGTGACGGATGTCGAAAGGTTGGCTAAGACGTAAGAAGAACAAGGGTATCCTTCTAACCGGTTTCAACTTAAGGGTGTTACTACCGTAGACAAAAGGAGAAAGAATCACTGGCTTCACTTATTCTACAAAATATCAAATGCAGTGTCTGCATAAGGACATTTACAATATTAAATATAAAAGGGGTTACAAACGACCACATAGTCAGACGTACAGCCGTGGTAGAGGTCAGAGGCTAGGCGGCCGCTTCAATTTAAACTGCTCATTTACCACGAGCTCCGCCGATGAAGGAAAACCTAGTGAAGAAATCTATATGTCTGTGAATCAAAGAATATTTAGCCGACCGGACCGATACGATTCAGGGATCTTCAAGAAAAGAGCCTATTTTTTTTAAAAGGCCCGCAACGCATCCAATATTCGCTAGATGTTCAAGGGCGGTCGTGATCACTTACCATCAAGTGAGCCGCTTGTTCGTTTGCCCAATCTTTCATAAAAAATGAATAGAACAAGATCAGAAAACCCATAATTTTTGGTTTCTCCAGATATGGGTGCTGGCTAGAATTCGAGTCCAGATCTCAGGAATTAGCATAATACACACACAGGCAGTCAACAATTTTTAGCACCCTCATAACAGACATTGTCCATGCTTTTTTTTAAATCCTTTAAATCTTAAAATGAAATATATGACAATAACTAAAGAAATCAAATCCCAGAATAAACAAAATATGTATGTGCCATCTCTAACAAATATGGTTGTGCTAAAATACCCAGATCGTTGGTGGAGAATCTACCACCCCATCTCATCCCTTGGGTGTCGTAAAAGTCGATAAAAAACAGGAGATGGGCAGCAGCATCTTCCTGAAGCAACATCTGAATAAATAAACTGCGGTTGCCAACCCGCCTGCCAAGCATGGCAACTATGGCAATATCCCCTCAAAATGAGAGCTTCAAACTTTTGTGGCAATCTTTGGGGGAGGCCTATGTTCAGCAGTGGACTATGATAGGCTGAAGTGATGATGATGACCCAGATCGTTGACGTTGAAATATGGAACTTAGTTACTAAATAAGTTAACCTCTGTTATATTTTATCTGTAACTCGAATTTTTTTACTTTTTAATTGGAAATTTGCAAGTGGTTTAAAATACCTAATTAATAAAGTGGCACACATAGAATTTGTAATAATATTTATCTGTGTTCAGTGCCCTCGCATGAAATGTCTACAGTCGGTACTATCGAGAGCTTCTCTGTTTGGTTTCCTCTGATAACGAAGTGTCAATTCGTACGTTGTTTGTATTTAATTTTTAATTTAAGGCGCAGTTCATTATTGAAGATTAGAAAATTAAAAAAAATCGAAAAGTTTTTCGTTACCCTTCATTACGTATCGAAGCGTGATTTGATTATTTCTGTTTTATCTTCAGTCTCAATCAATCTCATAAGCGGTTATTATATAAATAGAAATTAACCATTTACATCTATTTTACGTTTGCATAGGCGAATTGCTTTTTTGAACCTGAGATTTAGCTAATATTAGCTAAATCTCAGGTTGGATGAGGGTTCTGCCCCTTAAACTCTTAAATTTGACACTCGTAAATACTTAGAAAGTGTAATGAAATATAAATGCATAAAAGTCCTAACTGGTCGCTAGTCATTAATAGTCACAGTAACCTATCTAAATTTAGGTCGCATTTTGAGTATGCAAGAACTGTACTTGTTTGTTCATTCTTTTTCCTGTCACCATCGGACCACAAGGCGAACGAAAATGTTTCTGGTTCACAATCGTTTTTGGTACATAAAGAAAGAAATGAAACTATTGCCAGCCTCAGTTTTTCAAAACTAAAAAATCAACCGGCAGTCTATATAACAAGCCGTCGCCGTAACTTTGTTAATTAATGAACAATGTTTATAACCTTTTTCAAGACATTGTAGTGATACACAGACTGAGGCAATTCAGTATTAAAAGTATTCGATGCTATTGATTGCGAACGTTGATCCAATTTCTATATTATTTTATTCTTCAATATATTTTTTGTAGGAGACAGTGACAAGACGACTAAAACATTCCCACGATGGGATGGTACTTATATGAATGTATATATGTATATATATATATATATATATTATGTACATACATACATAAGATCACGACTGTATCCCATAAGGGGTAGTCAGAGACTGGGCACTCACTGCAAAAATAGATGACTGCCACAATCCACGTTTAACCAAAACAATAAAATGCACTTGGTGTGATAGGTGGTGAGCCAATCGCCACCATGCGCTGTTGGGTGCACAGTGCAGTTTAATTCCTTACTCGCCTTTTACGAGATCCATTGGATGAGATGGAGTGGTAGTATTCTTTTAACGAGCCGCCACCACACGGCTATATATTATGTGTGTGTGTTTATGTTTGTATAGGTATATTTAATAAGTATTATTTATTATACGATCCTTTGTAACTGTCTTCGTCGTTAATCCACTGCCCAAAGGTTGACTGGCAGAGAATGCTTTTAGCATTAAGTCCGCCTTTTGTTCCTTTACTATAAGTACTACAATAAAGAATAAATAAATAAATGGTTAGTGTAACGTCCATAACAAATGCTTTGTCACCAAAAATATTTCTGTGTAGCATCACACTGCGCCCGTCCCCTCTAACGTAAGTACGAGTATCATATGCCCAGCTATTCGTGCCCTTCAGTTCGAAACACAGTAATGTTTGGACACTACTGCTTCACGGTAGAATAACTGGCCCTGCGGTGGTACCTACTACCAGTAGGTTTAACTTTGTAGCAAATGACATAAATCGTTTAGCCTTAACACATATAACGCAATACCGCTTATCGGCATGCGATGCGTAGTGCACGGTTGTAAAATTATCTCGCGAGTACGCTACATGTGCATTATATACATAACATTATATGTCACACAGACGTAAACGTGACTTTATTATCTCTAATTTATAATAAATTACAATTACAAATTGTTTACTCGTATATTTAAAGCAACGCATGACGTTAAGCGCTATAGTTTTAGGGTTGTCAAAAATAAACAAAGTAAGAAATCGGCATGGTATATGTACGAAACTTTTTTATTTTTATTGTAGGAAGTGGCTAGACAGGCACATTTTCAACTGATGGTAAGACAGCGTCTGACTCCGTCTAGTAACGATTCCAATACAAAACTGATTCCAATACAAAATTCTCTTGGCCGATTTCGACCACGGCGACAACTTCCGAATATTGTCGAGAGCTATCAACAGCGCAGGAAATATTATAGTGCCACAAATGTACGCGCAAACACAGTGTCACTCACCCATCCCAACTTACTCACGCCTGATGTAACGCTGATGAGATAAGATGGGAGGTAGGCTAGGATAGTGTCAGAAACACGGGGACAATCACAACACAACCAGACCCGTAAACCAACAATTTGTGTTTTAGCACAATTTTTGGCTCCGGGTGGGATTCGAGCCCAGGGCCCGCGTCTTAGACGTCAGGTACTCTGACCACTAGGCCCCGCGGTCGATATAAACATCGAATACAAAGGTAAACAACCAATGACGTCATCGATCATTGAACCCAATTTAAAGTCCTTGAGGAATGATTTTATCGCCAAATAAAGCCCAATTAACACAGACAAACCTGACACACAAAACTAGTTACGTAATGAATGTTTTAGTTGTGATAATGGGTCACATGTCGTGTACTTTTTACATGTCAATTAATGCCGACGTTAATAATTGAAGTGAACCTACAAGTGTTATTTATATGTTATACATTATTAATTAATCGCAATTAATTCATATTACGCTGCAGTGATTTTACAAATTCAGCTAGTTTTCCTTGTTATTTCGTGACGTGTTTCCAGAGAACGTTATTTTTATAACAGGTACGAAATTATAATAAATGTAAGTCGCCGTATAATTAAATTATTTGCTCTAATAAAACATTTTAAAAGACTTCTGGAATTAGGTTGGCAGAACTAAAAAATATACTGGTACACACAGACGGATTGCTACAGGAAGGTGGACCGCCTGAGTGCCTGTTCTTTACCCGTGAAACAGTTATGCGAAAACATTGCTGTGTTTCAGTCTGAGAGGCAATGATGGCTGGTGTGATTACTGCGTAGAAATGTATGAGACTAAAGGACTGATTTCTCATAGTGACGATCGCAATTCGGTGCCACACAGCATTCGTTATGAGCAGATACACACGCTAATATAAATCAGGTGAACGATTATTTAATCTCGTCACTTAATTTTAACCTTTATTTTAAGGCCTACAAGAAAGTTTTTAAATAAATAAATATTTTTATGTGAGTAGTTATCGTCCGCTACTACACCTTCAACAGACGTTTCAAGCTTGTGTTGCTTTTAGTAGACGATGATATCAAACTGTCTGCCAGGCGTGGCAAGTATTAATGCTCGTGACTTTATCTATTGAGCAGGCTTTAGCATCTAGCAGTTAACTAAAATAATGATGAAACGATGACAGTTATAAAATTAGTAATTAGCTAGTAGTTGAGTTGACGACTGCGTGGCCTAGTGGTCAGAGAACCTGACTTCTAAGCCGCGGGTCCTGGGTTCGAATCCCAGCCGGAGCCAACGTTTGTGCTAAAACATAAATTGTTGGTTTTCGGGTCTGGTTGTGTTGTGATTGTCCCCGTGTTTCTGACACTGCATCCTAGCCTACCTCCGATCTTATCGCATCAGCGTTACATCGGGCGCCGGTAGGTTGGGACGAGTGAGTGCCTCTGTGTTTGCGCGTACACTTGTGGCACTATAATATCTCCTGCGCGGTTGATGGCTCTCGTTCGTGACTAATTTTTCTAGTAAGCCACGTGACCTTCATATTTGATAAAAAAAATGGTTACAGTTCACATACCTTTTTAATTACATTATAATGTTACTTAACATATTAAATATTCCATATAAAATTTAGTGTGTTGCAATAAATCTGTGTGTCAAGTGGTTTTAAAACCAATATTTGCCAATGCACACACTTTCATTATCAAAAGTAAATATGGGTGGGAAAATGCAGAAATATTCTAATCGTTATCAATATTAAAGTTGCGTATTCTTGTGTATTTATAAAAGCATAAACGGATCGTTGTATTCGATCACAATTATTATAGTGATAATGTTTTGAAGTCGCTTTTTGAGCAAATAAATGTTGCCCATTTGGCATAAATAATATTATTTTTACTGGTAGTGGGATTCCTATGCAGGAATCCGTCTAGGTAGGTACCGCACCGAGGCCAGTTATTCTGCCGTGAAGCACCAGTGTGCAAACATTACCGTGTTTCGATTTGAAGGGCACTGAGAGCTAGTGTAATCACTGGGCATATGAGACTTGATGTTTCAGGGTGACATATAGAAGTGTTCTGGGTGACACAGCATTTGTTATGGGCAGACGTTGAACCTACCATCAGGTGAGCGTTTTGCTCGTCTTGTCACTTTATCCAATAGAAAAAAATCTTCTTTTTAATTTATGGCGCTTCTTAACATTGCATTTAAGTTAACAAGAAACTATGAAGGGTGAGTTTGGACTTGCACACAGAGGGCTGCGCATTACATTTTTACCGCATTATTCAAATCGACCAAAAAGATAAGTTGTTAATTTTTTTTATTTTTTTGAGGAAACTTTGGGGAAGGGATTATATTCTCGGATTTTTTTTATTTTTATTCTCATTAGTATCAGAAATTACTATTTTACGTATACATACATTACACGTTGACTAGTAATACGCTTAAATGATGATGATGATGACACGTGTATAATCAGCAATACATCATTTCAGCCTATCACTAGTCCACTGATGAACATAGGCCTCTGCCGTTGATTGCCACAAAAGTTAGTGGCTCCCATTTTGCGGCTTTATGCCATAGTTGCCACACATGGCAGGCGGATTAGCAACCGCAGTTTATTTATTCAGATGTTCTAGGAAGATGCTACTGCCCATTTCCTGGTTTTCGTTTTCACTCTGTCGACTTTTACGACACCCTACGATATGAGATGGGGTGGTAGATTCTCAAAAAAAAATGTAAAAACTCCTTTTATCGTGCCAGTGCCGGGGATGAACCCAAGTCACCCGCGTAGTTTGAAATTTAAAGAGAGCTCCGGGCCCTTGAGTTACCGCTTTTGTTTAATAAAGTAAAACTTTAATTAAATGACTAAACAGCGTAAATGCATATTTTAAATGCAGTTGGCTCTATTTCACAACGGTACTGCGCTGACCTAAGGCTAAACTGTCCTCATAAATACTAGAGGCACGCCTGGGGATAAGATGATCATAGCTTCTTACGTGTTCTAAAAACCCAAGTTACGTAAGTAAACAGAAATAAACACAATTCCCAGCCGCCAGGAAACCTAAGAAATGGCGGGCTTGAGGGTACAGCTACTGTGTATCGCGATCTATTAATAGGCGGTAGCGGAGCAAGTCGCACGTAGGCACTCGTTACATGTACGCTACGAAAAATCACGTTTATTATCATCATTATTTCAGCCTATCACTAGTCCACTGCTAAACATTGGCCTCCCCCATAGATTGCCACAAAACATAAATTTAGCTGGAGAGATTTTACCATAGCTGCCACGCTTGGCTGGTGGGTTGGCAACCGCAGTTTATTTGTTCAGATGTCCCAGGAAGGTGCTGCTGCCCATCTTCTGGTTTTCATTTTCCCTCTGTCGACTTTTACGACACCCACAGGATGCGATGGGGTGGTAGATTCTCTTAAGCCGCCACGGCACGGCTGTGTATTTATGTATTTAGGATAATAAAAATTTTAGTCAAAAATTTAACTAACAGAAAATTCGATGGCTCAGTCGTCCGAGTGACTGACTTCTACATCGCGTATACTGGATTCGAATTCCAGCCGCAGCGCATTTTTTTTTATTGGATAAAGTGACGAAACAAGCAAAACGTTCACCTGATGGTAAGTGAAACGTCCGCCCACAACAAATGCTGTATCACCCAGAATATTTCTGTGTGCGCCCGTCACCCTGAGATATTAGTTCTTAAGTCTCAAATGCCCAGTGATCACGCTAGCTCACAGTGCCGTTCAAACCGAAACACAGTAATGCTTGCACACTACTGCTTCACGCCAGAATAACTGGCCCTGGGGTGGAACCTACCTAGACGGATTCCTGCATAGGAATCCTACCACCGGTAAAGAAAATATTCGTGAAAACACACAAATCGTTGGTTTTCAGGTCTGGTTGGATTGTGCTTGTAAAATTTATATCTGTAAACGCACTCACGATGCAGAAAAATGTCATGGCCTATCGTTTTTTACTTGTGGTAACCTAGTTTAGGCAGACATTAACGTAACCGGCTGATAAGATGATGATGATGTCTTATATACAGGTCTTGATTATCATCATTCCGTTGGTAGTCCACTGCAGACGATTGTCCTTAACCGTTGCCTAACGGAAGCCACAAGATTTAATAATTATTCCTCACTAGCTAAAGCCCGCGACTACGTCCGCGTGTATTTGGGTTTTTTTAAATACCGTGAAAACTCTTTAATGTTTCGCAACAAAATTATCGTATGTCCGTCTTCAGGTCGCAAGCTATCTCTGTCATGAATTTCGGCAAGATCGATTCGGCGGTTGAGCCGTGAAATGGTAACAAACAGACAAAGGAATAGAGAGAGTTACTTTCGCATTTATAATATTACTTCTACTTCTTTGTCCGCGTTTAAATTTCCCGTGGGAACTAATTAATTTTCCAGGATAAAGAGTATATTATGTCCGTCTCCAGGGTGCAAGCTAGCTCGATGCCGAATTTCGTCAAGATCGATTCTGCGGTTGAACCGCGAAAAGTTAAGAAACAAATAGAGGGACAAAGAGAGTCACTTTCGCATTTATAATATTAATCTGGATAAGAACAAAAGTAGCGACGCAGTAGTGTGCAAACGTTACTGTGTTTGCAGGGCACTGAGAGCTAGTGTAATCACTGGGCGTATGAGACTTAAGAACTGATGTCTCAGAGTGATGGGCGCAGTGTAGTGTCCCACAGAAATGTCTTGGATGACGCAGCAATGGTACAGCAAGTGATATTTGGCTCCGGTTAGGGATCGAACCCAGGACCCACGGCGCAGAAGTCAGTTAACCACTACGTCGTCTATCTACCTCTCAATCGTCTATATTCTATATATCGTCTACCATTAGTTGAAATCTAACGAGACGCACGCTCGCAACTTGGACCGAACCGTGTATACTATTGCGTAGTACAATATAGCCGAGCGTATTCTCGTATGAACTTTTGCAGGCGGGGGAAAGGCAGAAGCGGTTATAGAACCGGTTTATAGAATAGTGCACATTGACTCCAGAGAACAAAGTTGTCGGGCGGATAGCCCTGCGAATCGTTGTCGATATTTATTTGCCTATTATAATATACCTGTATAAATATTTATTATGTATATATATATATATATATATATATAAAGATAAATTGTACATTGTTGTTGTGTTATATTGTATTGTTATCATAAATCAATTATTAGTAATCAATGAAATGTTTTAAATGCACATAGCAGCTTTAGAAGGACGTCGATATGACGATTTTGGGTTTTAGGGGGAAATTTTACGAGGACACTTACAGCTCTGTCAAAAATCCGGTCCAATACGACTTCAGGACTTTCAGGAAAAGAGCATACTCTTTTCTCAAAAACCGGATATGCACCCGGAACTCATTTGGTATTGCGGAGAGCGGCAGCTGCTCAGGGGCTAGGCGCTCGCTTTAGATTTCATAGTACGTGAGTGACTTGGATTCGCTTCCCGGTGCGAGCACAGCCCAGGTGAAGTAAAACATCGTAAGAAAACCTGTATGTCTGAGAAATAATAAATATTTCGAGGACATGTGAAGTCAACAATTCGCTAACCCACATAGGAAATAGCAGCGTGGCGGACTCTTTGCGGCTCCAAAACCCTCTCAAACATGAGAGATGACCAGTGTTCAGCAGTGATACATTTATAGGCTGTTACTGTGCGCGACGGCGATCACTTACCATCATTGCTCGTTTGCTCTCTCTTCTATAGCAAAAATATTGTCCTGCGTAAATACAGTCGTTATGAGAAATGACAAAGACATCATCACAATTTTCATTCCCTAAACAGACCACTGCTCTATTTTTATTAAAATCAATGCTCTATATTCCTTATACTTTTCGTATTTCCATATTTTCCGTAATTGCCACGCTTGTCTGTTGGAATAACGATAGCCAGTCCAGACAACGAATACTCTAGATCTAGACGCAGCGTCTCCTCACCTGACTGACCATATTAAATCTGGCTTATTTTGGACGCTTATTCCGCTACCTGTAATATTTCGTCATTGATTCCCCCTAGCACCAGTCTCCCCCAATAGATATTGATGAATAGATTGAGACTGTTGAACGTAGGCTCTACCAATAGATTGCCACAATACACGGTTCTGAGCCACCTGCATTCTTCGATCTAAATCCCTCCAGGTGAGAGGTACAAAACGTTAATTGACGCTAATATCAGCCGAAGAGCTTTTCTTAGAATTTTCTACCTTGATTTATAGATCCAGGCAACGAGATGTGGTTTTTATTTATTTGATAAAGTGACTTGACGAGCAATACGTTCACCTGATGGTAAGTGCAACGTCTGCCTATAACATATTCTGTGTTACTCAGAATATTTCTGTGTAGCAGCACACTACGCCTGTCATCCTGAGACATAAATTCTTAAGTCTCATATGCCCAGTGATTACACTAGCTCTAAACACAGTAATGTTTGCACACCACTGCTTCACGGCAGAATAACTGGAAATTGATGATTCAGAATAGCTGTGATGATTGATTGGGTGAGACATTATCATTAACAGTTTTTCATTTAAGTCAAGATATTAAGGTTGTCCTTCAACCAGATTTTATGTAAATAAAGGTGTGTGTGAGCCGTGGTAGCTCAGAGGCTAGGCGCTCGCTTTAAGATTTCATAGTACGCGAGTGACCTGGGTTCGATTCCCGGTGCCGGCACCACTAAAATTGTTAATTGCAATTTTAAGTGCTGATTTACCACGTGCGCGGCGGTGAAGGAAAACATCGTGAGGAAACCTGCATGTCTGAGAAATAAAAAATATTTCGAAGACGTGCAGTCCGCCAACCCGCATTGGAGCAGCGTGGCGGATTCTTCCTAGCTCCAAGAACCCTCTCAGAAATGAGAGGAGGCCTGTGCTCAGCAGTGGGACATTTAAAGGCTGAAACTTTACTTTTTAAACTTTAAGGTGTGTTAACTTATGATCTTTCTAGTAATTTTAAAGTCTGTTTCTAGCCCAAGTAATTATCAAAGCGTTCACATTGGTATGATGAATTGCTGCCGCGAGCACTGAAGTAACCCGTAGGCCATTGCTAATATCTACCAAAGATTGATGGTCCATTAACTCTGGTCTAGAGAAAACAAATAGTTCGGAAGCATTAGGGTTAACGCTCTCTGTTCTAGAATACGTTTTTCTACGTTGTGTTGGTCAGAGTACCTAACTCATACGCCGTAGGTCCTGGGTTCGAATCTCAGCCGGAGCCAACGATTGTGCAAAAGCACAAATTGATGGTCTTCGGATTTGGCTCTGTCGTGGTTGTCCCCGTGCCATTTGTAACTTTGCATTATAGCGTACCTCTGATACTATCGTATGAGCGTTTCGTCACGAGATACGCTAAAAGGAAGTTTTTGTATGTAATATTAGCTACTTAATATACATCGCGTATGGATAACTAATATTCTTCGCCTGCACAAATACTGACGTCTTGGTTTCGGAGACCTCCACAAATTTACCGTTGGAATTTGTAATCTTTCAAAATCACAATCTCTAAACACGACTTGCAACAAACATAACAATTTTAATCTGTTATACATAAATGGCGCGGCGTTAAATATCAGCTTTGAAGCTATTGCAATGACACAAAGCTGCTTTGCTTTGGCAAAGATACATAAGTCGTTGACAAATCATAAAACTGTTTTTACTGCGTTGTAATAGGTGTTAATTTTAAAATCTCCGTTGATAGTTTGTGAGACAAGTAATACAGCTTACACAAGTTGCCTCATAGAGTATTCATGTGCAAGTGCTAATTTAATTGATTCATTGATACCTTTGTATTCTAATTTCGATTAATGCTTTGTCTTTTAATAAATTTAAAGTGTTAGCGTTTTCTTTTGTTGAGGTAGCTAAAGATGCAACAGTGTATTTTATTACAGCGGTTTGCTTGAATCTTTTTATTCTCTTCGTGAGATTGTTGATGTGATGCTGATACGTGAGCCCTGGACCATATCCCATATGAAGTCAATATTTGTTAAATTCTAATTTTTGATTTTATGTCATTGATATACAAAAAGACACAAGACACAGTTCCATACAAAATCATTTCAAAAAGCATCCTCGATCAATCCAAACGTAAAAATGAAGACATACATACATACATAAGATCACGACTGTATCCCATAAGGGGTAGTCAGAGACTGGGCACTAACTGCAAAAACAGATGACTGCCACAATCCACGTTTCACCAAAACAATATAATGCACTTTGTGTGATAGGTGGTGAGCCCATCGCCACCATGCGCTGCTGGGTGCACAGTGCAGTTTAATTCCTTACTCGCCTTTTACGAGATCCATTGGATGAGATGGAGTGGTAGTATTCTTTTAACGAGCCGCCACCACACGGCTCTCTTCACGGCTTCTTAAGTCTCATATGCCCAGCGATTACGCTAGCTCTCAGTGCCCTTCAAACCGAGACACTGTAATGATAAACCACACAGTCATAAAGACGAAGGTGACAAAACGACATAAAGTAGCTTTTTAAATCAAATGAACCAACATTCCATGACATTTTGGCATCCCAGTCATCATGAAAGGTATCACGAGTTTACTTACAACTCAGCAGCACTCTCATGGACACAACAGAAGCCTGCCCGATACAAAAGACAAAAGAAAGAAACATATCCAAAATGAACAACCTACGCTAATCTAGCGGCCGCCCGCTCGCAGGTAGGCTAGCTTTGGCTTCCCCGTAGTTGATCTTAACAGGCTGGCCGGTCCGCGCAGAGGGCGGACTGAATGATGAAAATGTTACAGCATTTTAATGCACTCCAATGCCCCACATTTATTGGGTATGTGGCGATAGGATACTACTGAGAAGGACCAAGCCTCGGACAGTTACCCTTACGGGGCGCCGGGTAACTGGCCTATTGGGACATTTTGACAGTCCTTGCGTTGACATGGCTGGCAAGATGATCGAAATGAGCACATCGTGCGCTCTTTTTTGAGGACTGTGTCGAAATCAACGTATATATCAACGTTTTATGTATATTATATTGGTTAACTTTATTTTGTAGCTTTTAAATAATAACAGTTCAGAATTAAAAAAGACATACAGATACTAAATTTATTTCCATTGTTATGTATGTCTTAGTTACGAATCAAATACATCCTTAAAATTCAGCAAATATAATATCATTGTATCGTTTAAAAAATGTCTTGACAAGAGGTTTGTTTTCATTATGCCTCAGATCAATAAGCTGTCTGACAAACATGGCCTAATTAGAGCTAGTTTGTAAAAGAACACCCACTCGCATGATGGCCTTCCTAACCCAACATGGCTCAATTGCTTTTTATTAATTAACTATTTGAAAATATTGACCTAATATGCAATTATGGTGATAAAGATGGTAATTCATAGTTATTGGGCCAATTTTACAGGATGATGTTGCAGCCAGTACAAGATACATTGTACCAACAGTCTTCAACAGATGATGTTAAATGACTGATAGCCCTGAAAAAAATACGAAAAAAAATGTATATGATACATAAACAATGTTACGAGTTGGAACCCAAAATAAATGACAAAAATACAATTTCAAAGAACAAAATACACAAACACTTTCGAAAAGAACTAGGAATTCCGCACAATGACTAAAAGGGAAAGTAAATTTTAAACCAATCATACAGACCTCATAGTTTAAGAGAGTAATAAATACGGAATATTAAATACGAAGACATTTAGTGAGTTATTAAGATAAACTTTAGAACAGGTATTAAATATTAAACTTTACTCGACCAGCAGACATGCGTGGGATTTTATCTAGGTTCATAATATTATAAATTTTACATTAATCATTTCTAATGCAAAATTTATTACAAAACTGTAAATACATAATGAATTAATATTGTTTTACAGTATTTAAGAAATAAACCATACTTTAATTTCGTGAAGAAAAGTGTAGTTGTGCTATTGTATTTACATTTGAAGAAATTTTTGACCACTTTTGATATTAGTGGTAAAGTATTGATGTCTCCATAGTGGATTTCGTAGACACCGACATCTTCCGATTACAATGGGAAGTTATCTGTATCAATATATATATTTATTTATTTATTTATTTAAACCTTTATTGCTTCCTTTACAAATAAAAGGTTACAAAGGGCGGACTTAATGCCTGTAGGCATTATATATATCTCACCTTTAAATGCACGATGTTACTGTAATGAACTATGATCAGAGGAAAAATCGTATGCAATGTCAGAAACTATCTCTATAACCTTTAGATGTCATAATTTGTGGATTATACAAATATTCGCTTCTGATTTGGGTTTGCTTTTTTCGGCTTACCCATAACTTAGCAATCAGTTGCGCTGGCCAGCAGACATGATCGTCAAGTTTACCTGACTGAACCATATAGGATCTATCAACATCGACTTCCCGCAAAACCGTGCAGTGTAGGGACCCACATCCTAAATGGAGCGACGACCTAATTTTAAACATCGTCGCTCCATCTAGGAAGAGGCGGGGGGGGGGGTCCCTACACTGCACGGTTTTGCTGATATCACATGCGACCTGCAGTGAAGGACCACGTTTTCATGACTACATAACCGTTTGTTTTTCATCAGAAGAAACAGTTCCATATTCTAAATTTAACTCAACAACAAATTTTAATGTAAAACTTGCAACGTACCTATCAAATAAAGTTGAAAGTTGTTACATGCACAGAATAACATCGAACCTGCAAACTGCATTAGACCTGCCCGCCCACACACACGTTCTGTGGTCGACCACCTTGCGCTTTAAGTACGGTTCTCTTATTAATAGATCCTTATAGTAATAAATCTGCTGAATTGGTCAAACTGTATACCCTTTATTATAAGAAGCTGTCATTTCTGCGGGATATATTGCAGTACTGTATAATTCGACCAAAAACAAACGCTAATCCTTTTCACACAATATTAAGAGCGAACGATTGTTTATACGAAAGAACTCATTGAAGTTTCAGAAGCAGTGTCAGGGATACAGACAGATCATTAATCAGTATAATCATCATCATTTCAGCCAACAACTAGTCTACTGCTGACATGACATAGGCCTCCACCATAGATTGCCACTGCTGTTTATTTATTCAGATGTTCCAGGAAGATACTGCTGCCCATCTCCTGTTTTCTATTATCTCTATGTAAACTTCTACCCACAAGATGAGATGGGGTGGTTGATTCTCTTTAGCCGCCACCACACGGCATGACTGCGCCGTAGTGCATGGTACCTTGCAGACCTGAGTATTCACAGTTCGGCCCTTCTCGGCAATATTCGGTTCCTAGCACGCTAGACGGATCTTGGATAAGATTTCAGCAAGCGAGCCAACGTTCTGTCGTCAGGCAGCAGCAAGAAAATTGTTTCGGTGTGAAGGGAGCTGTTAGCTAATGATATAACTGCGCATATGAGACTTAAGAACTGGTGTCGCAAGGTCACGAGCGCAGTGTAGTGTCACACAAAAGTCATATGGGTGGCACAGCATTTGTTTGGCAGACGTTGCACTTACTATCAGGTGAATGATTTGCTCGTCTCGTGCCTGTCTTCCACAAAGATAATAAATATCACTTTAACATACACATTACACTATTGTAAAGGAATATTTTATCGAACCGTAAATGTTAAAAAAAATGATTCACAGTCAGCACCTGAGTTCTTGACCCACAATGCAGTTACGTTCACGTACGCCTTACAAGGAAATAGTAGTACGAAATAACAATGCAAACTAGTTTTTCCGGTTTTATATATCTAGTACCTACTACGATGTCGTATGTTATAGATACAAATACGCATGATAATTACTCTTTATTTATTTTTAAAGTTTATTTATGTTTTAATTAATTGTTTTTTGTGTGCATATGCGTGTTTGTGCCGTTATTAATCATTTTTCATTTTTATAATTATTGTTCTGTAACTAGTTTGTGCCGCGGTAGGTGTTGGCCTCAAATCTTTTATAACAAAACCTGCATGTTAAGAAAAATACTCTTCAGACTTTCGTTCGCCATCCCGAACTGTAACAAATTGACAGACCTCTCGGCTCCATTAATACTGTCAAGAACGAGTTAGGTTCACACGCACGTAAACGTTGCGTCAATTTTTGCCTATAAAAAAACGTGCCGCTGCTGTGAACGTGAGTACGCATGTTCCCAGCCCAGGCACGTTAGCTTGCTTTGACAAAGATTCTTTGAATACACTTTGACAAGGCTTTTCTCCTGTTTGTCTGCCTTAGCGAGGTAATCTGGCCACTATCAGAATTTTTCTTCTACGCTACAGGTGCGGAAAAAACATACCTATGTATCTGTTCGAATTCCGGCCTAATTCTGTCATTTAACATTTCGGAATACATAATTCAATACAACAGCCATTATCTGTCCTACTACTGTTAGTGTACAGCCTTCAACCCAGTAGCAGAGATTGAAACATAGACATTTCTTTCACATATTCGATGAAAACTTGTGCGGTAACACGTACGTTGCGTAATTAGAGACCAAGGACAATAATGATAAAAACACTGGTGGTAGGATTCCTATGCAGGAATCCGTCTGTATAGATACCACCCGAGGGCCAGTTTATTCTGCCGTGAAACAGTAATGTGCAAACATTACTGTGTTTCGGTTTGAAATGCACTGAGAGCTAGTCTAATCACTGGGCAAATGAGACTTAAGAACTGACGTCACAGGGTGAGGGGCGCATTTTGGTGTCACACAGAACTAGGTGACATAGCAATTGTTATGGGCAGAAGTTCCACTTACCATAAGGTGAAGATTTTATTCGTTTCGTCAATATCTCCACCAAATAAACCAAATCATTACAAATTTATTCTTTTGGCTGGTATTATCATACTCTGCAGACATGTACTCTGATCACCGATCAGAGTACGTGTCTGCTGAGTTTATATTATCATAGTATTGGTGATATATTGTAATATTCATAGCTTAAACTAACCATTGCTTCTTATCTATCATTCAATTTGTGCATTAACAGTTTTCCACACACGATGTCTAAGTCACGACGCATAACGGTACCCATTGCTATGCTAACTCCGAGCCTAGTTCTGAACCTAAAACACGGCCTAGTCGCAGACGTGTCTAGGTTCCCTATAGTGATATTACGAATAACTGATTAAGTCACGAAGCATGGGAATATAACTACCGGCTAATGTTGGACATTCCATCAATGTGTAAATTGTAATGCACCATTGTAAGGTGTACATGAAGTTATTGATTTATGCTGAGAATTGAAAACGCCCATTGTCAATTGTAATTTTTCTCACGCTTAATTTGCCTTTCGATGAATGTCTGGTAGTTTTCATTTCTCTAATATATTTTCTTAGAAGCCGATAACGCACTTGCAATTTCTCAGATATTGTTGATGTTCATCAGGCGGTGGTGATCACAGTCAGGTGAGCCACTTGCTCGTTTTTCTATAAAAAATATATATATTCGTATATTCAATAATGAGAACGATGCGTATATTCTATCTAGTACAAGATGATGATCATGCTAGGCTAAAAATGCCAATATGCTTCATAGAATGGAAGAAGATTATACTCATATTATGCACATTCCTCAGAAAGTACCTTCGTTTTCCAAAAAACGGTATTACATCAATTATTACCTTATCTTACTAGCAAATTGTTTCGTTTAACACACGTTTAGTCATGTATTGCTCTATACAATCTGTTCAATCTATCTATATATTTGGGCTCAAATGCTTCTAGTGTTCATATAGTAAATAGAACGACTATCTAATGACGCTGCATTATAATAATTTTTGAAGCGATCTTCCTAATTGAAGTCATTATGCCCGACTAGATGCGCAAGCGAATGTACTCGTATCATGACATCAAATTGATAAATAATTGAATATACAGTGAACGTGGCGTTACTCAAACTAATATTTTGAAACAAATTTTAGAAATTGTTTTTCTTTTCCTTATTGACTTTTACTTTTATTTTCGTGAAACTTATTAAACCGTGTTTTCAAATTGCACTATTATATTTGGCATTGCTGTTTATCGAAAGTCAAGTAACTGAAGAACGTTTAATAAAAAAATCCCCTACAAATTGCAATAAAGCGATCAATCAAATCCGTCTAGGTAGGTACCATCCCAAGGTCAGTTATTCTGCCGTGAAGCAGTAGTGTGCAAACATTTCTTTGTTTCGGTATGAAGGGCACTGAGAGCTAGCGTAATCACTGGGTATATGAGACTTATGAACTGATGTCTCAGGGTGACGGGCGCAGTGTGGTGTCACACAGAAATGTTCTAGGTGACAGACCATTTGTTATGGGCAAACGTTGCACTTACCATCAGGTGAACGTTTTGCTGATTCCGTCACTTTTATCAAATAAATTTAAAAAAAATCCTACATTCCAGTGCAGATCTATTTTGTACAGTCTCCTATAGCACACTTTCCAATATTCCTATACATAATCTGATTCCATTGTTAAAAAAGCTTTCCATTTTCTTTTATAGAATAGGGGGCAAACGCGCAGATGGCTCACGTGATGATAAGTGATCACCGCCGCCCATGAACACCTACAATACCAGAGGAATAGCAGATGCGTTGCCGGCCTTTGAGAAAGGAATAGGCTCTTTTCTTGCAGGTCCCTAAGTCGTGTCGGTTCGGAAAAGACGCTGACTGCAGCACTTTTATCGGGTTAAGTAATCTCTTACGTTTATTGTTCTTTTTATATTATTTTCGTAGGCCGCTATTTTATGTTTTCACTGAGGACTTTTTACAGAAATCAACCGTTTGTAACCCGTAAAAAAATTCAGCTCATGCTGTCGTTAGCTTTTCAGCGAACCGTATATACCTACGCAGTAATTTCCATTATTTAAATAAACCCCTTAGGTGCCTTTAGAAGTACGAAGGAGTTAAGAAATATGTTTTGCTTCGGGAATCCAGATTCAATTACAACAAAAACTTAGATAAAATTTGATGACATTGAGACCTAAATAAAACAGTGATATCGGAGAACTACACTCCCCGTATACAAAGTAATGATTATGCTATAAGATCAGATCATGGATCGGATGTAGTGTTCCAGACCCCAAAACGACTGATTGTAGCACATAAATGGGTCGTCACGACTGGTAAGTAACTGGAAGTGACAACCTCTCACTGAACATAGCATACAGCGGAAGGTATCAGCATAACGTTGTCACGTTTCGTACGGTGAGTAATAAAAACCGGATTAATAATTACTGCTGACGAAGAATTTCACGTAAGTTTTTACAACGGTTTTTATCTCTTCATCAAGAATGAAATCTGTATGCCACAGAGGGCACGTAGGTTCCATATGGACAAAACCATGCCCGTTTGTCAACTTTAAATATACAGCATAAAAATGTCTCACTGAATGCACAGGCTGATAGGTTTTTGGAGCTGGGAAGAGTCCGCCACGCTGCACCAATGCGGGTTGGCAAATTTCACATGTTTTGTTTTATTTGATAAAGTGTTCGAGCAAATAATTCACCTGATTGTAAGTGCAACGTCTGTCCATAACAAACGCTGTGTCACACAGCGCTCGTCACCCTGAGATATCAGTTCCTAAGTCCCTATATGCCGAGTGATTACGCTAGCTCTCAACGCCCTTTGAACCGAAACGCATTAATGTCTACACACTACTGCTTCACGGCAGAGTAACTGGCCCTGGGGTGGTACCTTTACAGACGGATTCCTGCATAGAAATCCTGCCACCAGTAATTACCACCAGTTTTCGATATATTCCTCAGACAGACAGGTTTTCTTACGATGTTTTTATTTACCAATCAATCAGTCAATCAGTAGTAAAAATTGCTACTTCACACTTACCATTCATCATATATATGCTTATGAGTAGTATATTTATGAGTAGTTGTAAAATCTAAAGCCGATCGGTGCCTGACAGTGGCAGAGTAGAATAGAACCTACCTCTTTCCTACCGAGGTCGTAAGAGGCAACTAAGTTATTGTACGGACAGCCTTTTTTCATGCAGAATAACACCATAGTATGTAAAGCTGTAACTGTACTACATATACTGCTCGTCAGTACGCAATGGGGAGCATGACTTTTTTTAAATGTACTTTTTACTGCGGGGGCGAAAAGTGGGCTGCGTATATTTCCTCTACCTACCCCTTATATAGGAAAAAGGCGTGCCTATATGTATGTAAAAACTAACGTACTTCCGAATATATATAGTTTTAAAATTACGTATACAAACAAAACAACATCAGATATCGCTTCCTTTCCTGACGTTGTCGGTGAATTGCGGTAAATTTTACTTGACAGCCCTACGTACCGGTAACGCGGTAGCGGGCTGCAAAAACCAGTCACGAATTTGTTGATACCATGATGGAAGATATTGAAACATTATAGTGTTGTACCGAAGCTGTATTTTAGTTCGTATTAGTTTGTAATAATAATTCATATTTAATGGAGAACTACATCATTTTAAGAATCAATCTACTAAAAAAGATAGAAAATATATAACATCAAATCTACTAAATCGATTTTGAGGATTTGTTCAAAGTCATTTACCTTTAATTAATCTTATTAACGGCTACAATTTTCATCAAATTTGGATAAGTACTCGTAGTTCCTGAGAAATTTGCAGTCAAACATATATACGAATACCTACTTGTTTAAAATTTAGTATATTATTTTGGAAGCCGTAATAGAAAATAGCAAAACATTTTTTTTTATTTAATGTAAATAAAATAAAAATCAAATTACCACCACAGCATTAACTGAGTGTAATTTTTATCTTTAGCACTATTTTGAAAGAACAATTTCTTAGTCCCATTATGAAATCCAGCGTCCTTTTTAGGAAAAATCTAGATCAAAATATCGAATAGAATAAAGGTTTCGGCTGCGGCAAATGCTTTTTCTCTGCAAATTAACGTTTATGGGCCCATGTATGGCCCCGTCCGATCCCACCGCATATCGGCCTATAAGCCTCCTCAAGGCCTTAGGCAAGATATACGAACGCCTACTTCTCGCCCGCTTAAGAGACTTCATGCAGTCTCGAGGGATCCCCATCCACGAGCAGTTTGGATTCCGTGCCAAACACTCATGTACCCAGCAGGTGCACCGCATAACGGAGCACATTCAATCCCGCTTCATACGCGGGCTTCATACCGGAGCGCTCTTCTTCGACGTGGCGAAAGCGTTCGACAAGGTCTGGCACAACGGGCTCATATACAAGTTATATGGACTCGGTGTGCCAGATCGCCTCGTACTCATCATACGAGATTTCTTACGCAGTCGAACCTTCCGCTACCGCGTCGAGGGGGTGCGATCCGAATCACATCCCATCCTAGCCGGCGTACCACAAGGCTCAGTCCTAGGTCCCGTGCTCTACACCCTTTTCACGAACGACATACCGCACCCCAGCGGCGTCGAACTCGCCCTCTTCACAGATGATACCTGCCTATATGTGTCTGGACGTAATCCAGACACTATCTCTAAACGCCTCCAATCCGCAGCCCGAACCCTCGGGAACTGGTTTCGGAAATGGAGGATCGAGGTCAACCCAATCAAAAGCAGCCAAGTACTTCTCGCGGCGCATAACGCAGCATCTCCCCACCATAGAGTTATTCGATCGTCCAATCCCCTGGGAAAAGACAGTCAAATACTTAGGCGTCCTATTAGACTCGAGACTCAGCTTCGGTCCACATATTAACCGAGTAAGGAACCGAGCGGCGTTCGTCCTCGGTCGATTACATCCGTTACTAAATAAAAATAGCAAAATGTCCCTACGTAATAATATTACACTTTACAAAGCCTGTATTCGGCCAATTATGACATACGCAAGCCCCGTATTTGCGCATGCCTCCCCGGGTCAAATTCACCGACTTCAGGTAATACAAAATCGATTCATGCGTAAAGCCACGGGAGCACCGTGGTTCGTGCGTAATGCTAACCTTCATATCGATTTAGGGCTTCCTACCATAGCCCAATATCTAAAGTTGGCCTCTCGCCGATACTTCGACTCTGCCGCCACGCACCCCAACCCACTGGTTATCAGTGCCGCCACTTACAACCCCCTCGCGATACACCAAAACTCGACCCGCGGAAAAAGGAGACCGAGGCACGTCCTCGAGGACCCTGACGACGCGACCACTATTGCCCAAGCGCTCTACTCAACACTACACAAACACCCATTATCACCATCATACCGCCCCCGCCGTCGGCGTGGGCGTATCAGACAAAGTTATTCGCGATACCGCCGCATCTCAGGCCGGTTCTCCCCTAGCAGTAGTGTTATAAACAGAAGCGTCGCTGGAGTTTCTTGCGCCATTTCTTCTCCAGCGGAAACGCATCCCGAATTGGTGGTAAACTTATCTAATAATAATCATGGTATTAATAATTATAGTAGTAGTAATATTGCCCTCCCGATTGCAGTAACTGACCGAGCCGAGACCGGCCCCCTTGGGCACCCTCGAGTCTGTTACTCTCGCGAACAGGATGACGGTCCAAGCCGAGGTCCCCTCTCGGGGGCCCTTGCGCCAGTCATCCATAAATAAAGGTTTCGGCTAAGCGCCCTCAGCGCTATGCCACCTTTCAATCCGGCGAAGCTGTAAAAGCCTTCGGGCTAACAGTGACCATCAGTCCTAAAAAAAAAAAAAAACATGTATGGCGTGGCTAACATCGTTGGTTTTATTCTTAAAAGTTCTCGCTTGTACTTAAACAATTTATTAAAATTAATACAAAATATAACTGAACTAAAACTAATGCGACGTTAAGTTAAATTTTGACGCGTCATCGTCCAAATGTCGCGATAAAGATAAAAACGTGATATAAATTAATAAATGTAATTGGCGAAATATCGATCGCTGTATTAAAATTCATTTGTCGATCGATCTTACGGCATAAACATTTCATCGGAAACGGGGAGGTGAACGGGAAGTGAATCTGATTTGCAATAATACTTGTCGCACTATAATATATACTCCGCAAATTACATCTACTAGTTCTTAACACGATATTACCGAATATGTGTTAGTGACTGCAATTTAGTGACTGCAATACGTAATATATTGTCGAAATAACCCTATAATATCTTTATCGTCGATTATAACCATTAACAGTACTGTTGTCTCCTTCCCTTAAAGTCCTTTCTTTTTAAAGCACCTCGGTTGTTATCGGAATCTATTTTTACACAAACGGGCGTTTTATCTCTCGTCGGTATCGTATTACGCGATAGCATCACCAAACAGTACTGCCACAGAACAAACCTGACGTTTCTCCGGCGGCTAATTACTCACAAATTGAACGTTTACTGCCAACTAAGCGCTTGGTCCAAGTTACACAGGAATTTAAGGTTAGGTTTTTTTTTATTAATCATGATAAAATTTCAATTTTCTTATATTAAAAACTTAATAAGCAGAGATGAATGACAGTGGGAGGGAGGAATGATGAGGTAACAGAGGTAAAAATTTAAATGAAAGCCCACCTATAAAAGGAATCCTTTATATTTGTCTGTTAGTTCGATCATCTATCGAAAACGAATGAACAGATTTACATCCGATCTTTATTTTACGACAACCTATATCTTGAATAATCTTAATTACAATACTTTAAGCCTAGAAATATCTCTGATAGATTGGACAGGACAGAACTCGTATCAAACCTCTATTGAAATCTGTCATTCTTTATATTTGTTATATATAAAATTAGACTATAATAAACACATAAGTTACTATCACCACTGATAAAAAGTATCCTATGTCCGTTCCTACGGCGCAAGCTATCTCTCTTCTAAATTTCGTCAAAAACGGTTCAGCGGTTGAACGGTGAAAAGGTGAACAAACAGACAGAGTGACACAGAGAGTTACTTTCGCATTTACAATATTAGTATGGATTCCACAGACCATTGCGGTCTTCTATATTTTTCTAAGATCTCCTTTAATCGACTTTAACTCTTTAAACCAGGATATGTAATCTGTGGATTTCTTTACAAAGCAAGATGTATGAATTTTGAAGAATTAATTGTAAAAGATTATGTAACAGCACGTTCTAATTCGAAAAGGACGTGATTTGTACATTTTTCGGTTTTTACCATCTCGTCTTACTTCGGCAAATTTACTCTTGAACCCACAAGAGATTTCATGTCAATCCTACAATTATGATGTTGTCCTATTGGCCGATTTTGACCACGGCGACTACTTCCGAATACTGTCGGTAGATATCAACTGCTCAGGAGATATTATAGTGCCACAAGGGTACGCGCAAACTTAAAGGCACTCACTCGTCCAAACCTACCCACGCCCGATGTCACACTAATGCGATAAGATCGGAAGTAGGCTAGGCAGAGTTAGAAACACAAGCCAATCAAAACACAACTAGACCCGAAAACCATTAATTTGTTTTTAAGCATGAATGCCGGCTCCGACTGGGATTCGAACCAAGGACCCGCGGCGTTGAAGTCAGGTTCTCTGACGACAAGGCCACGCGGTCGTCAATCCTCCAAGAGTCCTCAAATTTACCCTCTTACCAATAGAAGATTTCATGTCATTCCTTCTATAACAGCCGGACACCTCGCCGTAGATTTATAACATATGTTTTGATATATGCACCGAAGAAGACCACTGTACTAACAAACATAGAAATTGAAATTCTGACAAATTTCTATTTTCATATTCTATTTAATGGGTGATAGTGGAACCATTAATGACGCGAGAAGTTTAAGAAAATCTGCCACTCTTATCTCTTCCCATGGATTTAGTAAAGGTCGACATAATTTAATAACTCGAAAATCACATAGCTTCCGATAGATAGCGTTATAACCAAAAATACTTAAATTGATGACAGCAGTGTCTAAGGTTCTGCTAGTAAGATTCCTATACGTGAATCCGCCCAGGTAGGTTCCACTGCAGGGCCAGCTATTTTGCCGCGAAGCAGCAGTGTGCAGACATTGCTGTGTTTTGATCGGAAGAACACTGAGAGATAGTGTTATAACTGGGCATATGAGACCGTTACTATGTTTCCGTTTACAGAGCACGAGAGAGAGAGCTAGTCTACTGGGCATATGAGACATAAGAACTGATGTCACAGGGCGACGGGCGTAACGCCGTGTCACACATAAATTTTCTGGGTGACACAGCATTTGTTATGAGCAGACGTTGCACTCACCATCAGGTGAGAGCTTTGCTCGCATTGTCAATTTCTACTTTAAAAAGGTGCTATGGTGGCAGCTCAGGGGCTAGGCGCTCGCTTTAAATTTCGCTTTTAATGATCGCGTCGCATGAAATCGCGATTCGATTCCCGGAGCCGGCAAAACACAAAATTGTTGATTGCAATTTTAAGTGTCGAGGAGCAGCGTGGCGGACAACTCACGGCTCCAAAACCCTCTCACAAATGAGAGGAGGTCTGTGCTCAGCATTGGGACATTTATAAGCTGTGACTTTACTTTTCTTATACTATAAAAAGGTGAGAGGTCTAGAACCGCAACCGTCAGTCAATCTGCCTAGCAAAGTGATTATGACTAACACCAAAGGATTTGTCATTACCACTCCTCAAAATAGGCATTTATACTGTAACAGTAGACTGTATACTGATGACGAATAAATGGCTTTGACTTCGTCCTAACCTAAAAACTGAAACTTTCCGCTTTATTATTAATTCTTGAACCAATACACTGTTGCTGTTAAAACAGACGGTCTCTTTGATGGGCACCCTTGAAATGTGACACCGTTTGGTAAACTGTCTGAACTTCAAACGTGATAATATATCGGTTCGAATCTAAATATAGGGGTTTTTGAAACTGTTCATTGTTTAATAATTTTTTTATTTGATATGGTGACGAGCAAGACATTTACCTGATGAATATGGTGTCACACAGAAATAGAGCACTTGGTGAATGATAAACTGTCAATAATAAACATCAAAACTCATAATATACAGAAATTAACATTTATCTGGTTGCGATATATAGAAAATACTTTAATTTTCTGTGTTACACCACACTGCGCCTGTCACCCTGAGACATCAGTTCTTAAGTCTCACGTAACCACTGGTTACGCTAGCTCTCAGTGCCCTTCAGACCGAAACACGGTAATGTTTGCACACTACTGCTTCACGGAAGAATAAATGGCCCTGAGGTAGTACCTACTTAGACGGATTCCTGCATAGGAATAGAACCACGAGTATGAAGTGTTTACGTTTATGTGAATGTAAATAAATAAAAAAATGTATATTTCACTTTCGTTATATAAAACACAGACTGCACATAATTTATTATGTCCCGGACCATTTTTGATCACCGCGCAACTGCTGCAGGAGATATTATAATGCACTCACTCGTCCTAGGCTATGATGCAGTGCCTGAGTCGCGGGAACAATCACAACACAACAAGATCCGAAAACCAACTATTTGTGTTTTTGCACAAATGTCGGCTCCGACTGGGATTTGAACCCAGGATCCGCGGCGCAGAAGTAAGTTACTCTGACCACTGGACTACGCGGATGTCTCGTTGATTATGCGGTAACAGTCATAAGGTATTTGTATTTTGTAAAGTGTGCAAACATTACTATGTTTCGGTTCGAATTGTACCGATAGCTAGAGTAATTACTGGGCATTAAGATTTAAGAACTGATGTCTCAGGGTGACGAGCGCAGTGTGATGACACTGACTTTATTACTATTTTTTTTCATTAAAAGTAAATATATGATATACATCATTCATTCACTTATAACACTCCACTTCAATATTCCTCTCTTTATAAGAACAACGTAGCCTGATCTTCGGCCTTAACTGTTCCTGTGCCATTACTTTCATTTCTCTCTAAACCACCTTCATCTGATTAAGTATCGCTCGGTATGGACTACAGGCATAACTGTTCGAAGACTCTCATCCTAAGTTATTAAAGTTAAAAGCATTATATACTGTATAAGTTTTATTGAAGGCTATAAATGTCAATTCATTCAATAAGTTCATACCCTCAAACCTCAAGCCTCGGGCCTTAACAAATTGAAACAACAGAGATCGTCGCCACGGCGGACCTTCGAGATACGTTTATTATAATAGACGAAGTAATTTATCGGACCATAAGTCCCAGAAAGTCCTTGACACGTCAACATCGAGTTTAGAGGCACAATAATTGCGTACTGAACACCTGCGACTGACTAGCTAGATTGGTTTTAGGTTAGCTATTGGCCTTCCGCGCTTTGATGGCTTAGTACTTAAGTCTTAAAACATTGACAATTACGAGTAGTACACTTATAACGCATTGTACTTCCAAACTGTGTTGGCAGAATCCCATTTTTTATAGGAGAGTGACGAGAGGAGCAAAACGTTCACCTGATGATAAGTGCAACGTAATGTATGTACACTATTGCTTCACGGCAGAATATCTAGTCCTACCGTGGTACCTATCTAGATGGGTTTCTGTACAGAATTCCGTCCACTAGGTTTAGAAGATCATTCATTCCATTACCTGGTATTTTCTTTGTCGACTCTTACGTCGGATGGATATGGGGAGGCAGATAATGTGATGTTATATTGTAGATGACAATGTTACAATAATCTACATTGATATTATAAATGCGAAAGTTACTCTCTCTGTGTCTCTATTGGTTAATTGGTTACTTCTTCACGGTTTAACCGTTGAACCGATCTTAAAGAAATTCGGCACAAAGAGAGCTAGCGTCGTGAAAATGTTATTGCGTAAAATTAAAGAGTTCCCACGGAATTTTTAAAATCCCAAATCCACGTGGACTAAATCCAGCTAGTATCATGTAATATTAAAAATAAAAATAAAAAATCCAAATATCCTCAATTAATTAAAAAAAAACATAACGACTAATCAGTCCCTCAACGAAGATCAGTTTCAATTTCTTTCTCATATGTTTTAATCGGCTCGCGTGGCGTAGTGGTTAGTGTACCTGACTTCTGCGCCTCCGGTCCTGGGTTCGATTCCCAGCCGGAGGAAACATTTTGTGCAAAAACACAAATTGTTGCTTTTCGGGTCTGGTTGTGTTGTGGCATGTGACATGTATGTTTGTAAAAACGCACCCACGATACAGGAGGAAATCCTACTGTGGGGCTTCCGTTTTTTAAAAAAAAGAATTGAAAGAAAGAAAAGAAAGAATTTTAATGATAAACATCGAAATTTATAACCCTTGCATTTATTTTCACTGGTACTTGTTGCTATGTTAGGCTATTTCAAGTTACAACAAAAAGTCTTTCTCCCTTTTTATTTACACATTGGCATATTTGAACGGGCAACTTATTTAAAACTTAGCGTACACCGCGCCAGATGCAGACGAATTCCAAAATCTTTTACGACACGTCCACGCCGTGCTCGGAACACGTGCCTCCAGATCGTGCGTGCATTATTTTCTATGTAAATAAATATGGCATTAAAGTTTCCTCGTCGCTGACAGTGTAAACACACCCTTACCTTTACAGCTGGGGTTCGAAAACGTTTGAAAGTTTAAAATTTCAGCAGTATTAGGGTTATCGTGAATAAAAATTTTATTCAAGAAATAATTAATTATCTGTAGTTATTAGTTATGTGCAGTAATATTTTATAGTTGTTAGTGACCTAGATTCTATGCCCAGTTCCGGCACCTCTTTATTGTTCTACACTTTTAATTGTTGATTTATTAGAACGGTCAAGGAAAAAATCGTGGGGAGACCTGCATGTCTGAGGAATTTAATTATTTCGAGGACATGAGGATGGATGTAAGCATCTGTTGTCCGGTGACCACTTATCAACAGGTGAACTCGGTATAACCTAAAGTTAGAACAAAAATTATACACTTACAAGCTTCCATCCCTTATTTGTCATCATTATGAAATTAATATTCAAAAATCCTTTCTTAATGCTCACCTACGTAGTATAAGGAAACGTACAGCTGGTAATGGTGGATGGTAAGTGCAACGTCTGCCCATAACATTTGCTGTGTCACCCAGAACATTTCTGTGTGACACAGCACGGCTGCCCATCACCCTGAGACGTCAGTTCTTAAGTCTCATATGCCCAGTGAGTACGTTACCTCTCAGTGCCCTTTAAACCGAAACGCAGTCATGTTTGCACTTCCACTGCTTCACGGCAGAATAACTGGCCCATGGGTGGTACCTACCTAGACGAATTTCTGTATAGGAGTCCTACCACCAGTAAAGCCTCGAGATCCACCGGTTTAGGCTGTCCGTACTGTTGTCAGTCAGCAAGTGTTCAAGTTTTATTAACATAACATTGCATGAATGCAAACACCATCATCTTTCGGTTTGAAGTGTACTGCTAGCTAGTGTAATTACAAGGCATTGTGACTTAAGAACCGTGGTCTTATGGTGACGAGCGCAGTGTGGTAAAAAGTAAATCAACGAACAGCTTATGAATGTCTCACTTTAGAGCACGGGCCCCTACCATTTCTAAGAGGCTTTTGCAGCCGGGAAGAATATACCACGCTGATCCAATACGGGGTGGCGAACTTCACATGTCCTCGAAATGTTCTTATTCCTTAGACATGCAGGTTTCTTCACGATGTTTTCCTTCACCGCTAACCATGTTGTAAATCAGCACCTCAAATTCCAGAACAATTTTAGAGGTACCGGCACCGGGGATCGCACTTAGGTCACTCGCGTACTATGAAATTTAAGGCAAGCACCCGGCCCCTGAGTTAGTTTCATACTAGTTCTCAATGGAATGTGGGGGACACCGCACAGTTGCGAACGACTTGCTTGTTTTCGTCACTTAATTCACAAAAAAAATCGGTTTCATAATTTTATTAAATATTAATATTAAATCATTAAATTCAGTCACTGCTACGGAACCACATTTGAAAAGCAACCAGACCGCACTTTACGGAAGTTTTTTTTCACGACAACGCTGTGTGGGGCGCACTTTGATGTTACTATTGTTTATATTTTGTATTTTACCTTAAACTAAAATTATCTACATCTGTTCCGACCCTTTCGTTCTTCCTGCATATCGCTTGGTCTCTATGTAACTTGTCCTATAATCAAAATTTCTTTGTGAGGGTTCCGTAAAATAGCACGCACTGCAATGCCTACTGATGTTAACACCAAAATTTGGATGTAGTTTAATCATATCATACTCGTATGTAATTTAAGTATTACTACGATAAGAAGCTCCGATATCGTCCCAAAAATACGATAAGCAAAGCAGTACAGTTGTCAATATGCATGGTAGACAGTATCTATACTGTAATCTTTAGATAGATACTACCACGGTTCCCGCAAATCAGGTGTACAAGCAATACAATGTATTTCGGTTTGAAAGGCACTGTACCTAGCACTAATTATAGACCTTTAGACTGAGGCGTGTGGCTCAAACGACAGTGTACCTGCCTGCTGAATTATTAGTCGGGATTCCCATTCCTCGCCGCAATCTTATTATATATTGCATAGGCGTTATAACCTTGAGCTGAGTCGCTACTGAGAGCTGAGAAGCCACTCACGTATACCACTTTTCGCCTCCTGGGAAACAAGACTGTGACAAGTAGTGAATAACGTCGCCGAAAAATTCTTATACCCCATTGCGTTCCCACGAGCAGTATAGTGACAAAATTTCATATTATGGTGTTATTCTAAGGCTATCCGTGCAATACCTCAGTAGCCTCTTACGACACCTCGGTTGGAAAGAGGTACGTGCTATTCTACACTGCCGGACACCTATCAACATAAATTGGGTAAATTTAAGGAAACAAAAACGACTTAGATGGCGGGTGCTGCAGTGACATAAAAATGCCATAGCTCAGTGCAATTTTGCTCAGTGACTTTTTACTATATATCAGTCTGTTCATAGTCCACTGCTGGACATAAGGTTTCTCCCAAGAAAGTAATTTGAGTGAAAGGATTTGTGATCGTACTACCAGATGCAACACAACCCAGGCGATCCACTTAATATAAGCATGGTTTTGCTAGTACTACTACTAATAAATTATCAGTAATCGAATCGATCAGGGATCACATGGTCGCAGTAGAAACATACAGTCACGCTTTTATCCCATATATGATGTAGGCAGGGCCTACTTACGTAGTCATCATCGTCAAAAACCATGCTTTTCATAATATTCACAAGACCTATACATCGCAGTAAGGTCCAACATAAATAGCATGGTTACGAAAATTACCCACAGACATGAATATTGACTAGTTGTATTTGAAACTTCACACTCGTGAAATGCCTAAGCGATGCCAAAGGTTTCTGTCCTCTAGTGAAATTATTGGGAAAGATAAATGAATAGCACTATTTATTTGAAACTACAGTTTTCACTGTTTTTCACGAAAATTCTTATGATTCAGATAAACTTACAGTATGTATTATTTTTTTTTTATGACAAAAGGCCATAATGAATAGAATCACACCAGACGAAACCATTTTTGTTGTAAGTAATGATGAAACACAAGCACTCATTTCACTTGATGCCAGGATTCCTATGCAGGAATCCTTCTAGGCCAGTTATTCTGCCGTGAAGCAGTAGTGTGCAAATATTACCGTGTTTCGGTCTGAAGAGCACTGAAAGCTAGTATAATCACTGGGCATGTGAGACTTAAGAACTGATGTCTCAGGGTGACGGGCACAGTGAGGTGTCACACAGAAATGTTCAGGGTGTCACAGCATTTGTAATGGGCAAACGTTGCACTTACCATCAGGTGAACGTTTTGCTCGTTTCGTCCACATTCTCAAATAATAAAAATTGGTGTTTACACATCACTGTTTGGCGGCAGTATAACTGGTACTGTGGTGGTACCTAAATAGTGGATTCCAATATAGGAGTCCTACCACCAGTAAAGATTGTTATGAATATCAATAATTCTAATAAATCATAATATCATTTAACTTCCGCAGTTTACAATTTCGAGACAGAACACTTTGTGTCAGTCGTAAGTCGTGAAATGGTTATTGAATGCATTCCAAAAGCAACCCTGTTAATTAAGGATCTTATATTAATCTAAACATTAATCCCCTAATCGAATAAACAAACCAAAACATCAGTACCATAACAACATTAACAATACCAGTAGACGCCTTTGTTAATAGATATAATCACTGTACACGTAACATAATTATCTAATGATTTAATGACAGAAGTGAACAAATTATACATTACTTTGCTTGCAACACGCACATACACATACACATCTACATAATAACTCACGCACACATGCTTAGAAACGTGGAAAACTATAGATTCTCGTATTACGCTAAATTGCGAAATAGATAAACGCAGAAGTCTTTGTTATGGTAGACTTTATTTCTCAAACTTTGCACAACTTTTTATTTATTTTGTTCGATCACATTTTATTTAGTTATTTCCTCGCGCATTATGATTACAGTAGTTTAAACACTCTGTGAGTAGGTGGTAATTAGATTATTAGATAAATAAAAATTTCAAACAAAGTATTGTGCGTTTTGGCAGGACTTTACATGTTGTTGCAATATTTTCTTGACGGAAAGGAAGTTAATTTGCTAAGATCAGCATGCAAAATATAAAATGGTGTATATTACCTAGTTTTTGAAGAGCATCGCCCGCCCTCCCTCAGTAGCGTGCACAAGCAAACTACCACTACATAGGTAATATACACCACTGAAACCGAGAACACGACACCTGTTTCGCCCCAAAACGATGGCATTATCAAGCATATCATAGACTCTACGACAGACCGCCGCCGAGCTCGGCGGATCTTAGCAAATTAACTTCCTTTCCCTAATTATAAAGGATTTCAGCAAAGTAAACGCCTGATTATTAACTATTCTGATTCTATTTTCTATTCCTCAAACATACAGAATTTCTCACGATGTTTTCCTTCACCGCCAAGCATATGATATATAATTCACGTGGTGCCGGCCTCAAGATCGAACACAGATCAGTCGTGTACTAGGAAAACAAAGCAGAACTGCACCTGAACCACGACACTTAAAAAATATTATGATTAGATATAGTTAGTTGTAAAGTTTTAGTACCACTTACCTCTAAGTTGATTCGCTAATCGCAAAATAACGTTCACTGCATCGACACTAACCTTGCACAGATGTTTATTTGGTTCGGTTATTTATGTAGTGTCCGTTTCAGTTACTGTTTATTGCTATTGCGAGATACAGTAAACTAATTCAGTTCTGTTGCTTAGGACCGTATTTATAAAATAATCACAATATTCTATTATAACTATACAAATAAATAAAATTGAAGTGTCTGTTTGTAATAACGAAATAACAGCTTTTTACTCAATGCTCATGAAATTTTTAAAAAATTTTCTGTCTGTCTGTCTGTTTGTTCCGACTAATCTCCGAAACGTGCCGGATACTCTACGCTATAATGTATCTTTTAGCCGTAAATATTTATTTATATCCTGTGTTCTTGTTCAAAAAAAAGAACTTAAAAGTAAACAAATTAATAATACTTAAAAGGAATATGATACAAACAACGTTTCATACTAAAACAGGAAACTTCAATGTATCGCAATTATTATCATAATATCATTCGTCGCTTACTCAATCTTTCAATATTTTATGTCTGATATTGTATAAGTTGTATGATTGTACGAGTACTGTATGATTGTACAAGTTCTCAGTACTATTCCACGGTGTCCGATACACGTAACGGCTACTGTGTCGAACTGCTAATGACAAATCACAGTGCACTTTAAGATCTGCTCTGCAGCAATAGTGATGAGAAAGTGTCGATATCGGAATATATACTAAAAAGAAAGAAAATTATTACATTAAATAATAATCATCATCATCAATTCAGCCCACTGCTGAACACAGGCCTCCCAAATAGATTGCTACGAAAGTTAGTAGCTCTAATTTTGGGGGGGATTTTGTCATAGTTGCCACGCCTGGCAGGCGGGACCACGCGACACCACGTGATGGGCTGAATAAATACTTCAGCCCATCTCGTGGTTTTATTTTCCTTTTGTCGACTTTACGACGCCCAGGGGATGAGATGGGGGGGCGGTACTTATGTGTAACAATTTATCTATACAAATAAATAAAAATGAAGTGTCTGTTTGTAATAACAAAATAACATCTTTTTACTCAATGCTCATGAAAGTATATACGGTACTTATAAGAAAAAAACTGTTTTTAAATTTTTGTCTGTCTGTTTCCGGCTAATCTCCGAGACGTCTGGACCGATTTTGACGGGACTTTCACTGACAGATAGCTGATATAATAGCGGGTAACTTAGGCTACTTTAATTTTTGAAATGTATTAGGGTTCCTAGCCAAAAATTGAAACACCAAAATCCGATTCGAATAGGGAAGTATACATGTATATCATCGACCAGAGTCGGCTTTTCAACCACTAGTTCATAATATGTTGATGAGTACGTGTCTCTGTGCACAACGCACCTAATTAATTCGTTTATCGTAAACTTAAATTGGAGTTTCTCTGCTAGATAAAATCAGTAACAATGATATCCGCAGTAGAACTAGAGTAACCGACATATCGCTATTGATTAGCAAGCCAATGTAGCAATGGGTCGGCCATACATAAATACATAAGATCACGACTGTATCCCATAAGGGGTAGTCTGAGACTGGGCACTCACTGCAAAAACAGATGACTGCCACAATCCACGTTTCACCAAAACGATATAATGCACTTGGTGTTATAGGTGGTGAGCCCATCGCCACCATGCGCCGTTGGGTGCACAGTGCAGTTTAACTCCGTACTCGCCTTTTACGAGATCCACTGGATGAGATGGAGTGGTAGTATTCTTTTAACGAGCCGCCACCACACGGCCGGCCATATAGCTCGTAAAACCAATAACCGTCAAGAAAGAAATGTTATCTAGTGGCAACCTCGTACCGGCAAACGCAGTGTAGGGACCCCCCACTAGATAGCGTCTACCTGCATGGTTTTACGGGAAGTCAATAGATGCAGGTGGCTCAGGACCGTGTTTTTTGGCAATCTATGGGAGATGTCCACTGTTAAACCTAACCCTATGTTCAACAGTGGACAATGATACTGAAATAATGATGAAGAGGTTCAAATCCCAGCAGAAACCTATAATTTTAGTGTTAGGATTTGTTCCGTTTCTATGAGACTCATACATACCGTATGTACGCCTCTTTAACATTGGGGTAGGCAGAGACCACATATTTGTGGGCGGCGTGGTACGCCACCCGACACGTGTCGTTTCCCGTGGCCTCTGCCTATCCTTATATGGGAGGAGGGCGTGACTATACGTTGAAAGGGCTTATGACCACCAGGAGTTAGACAGTTTGAATAAGTAGAAGAAAGAAGTGTTCTTCTAAATAACCTGCAAAGGTCCTACCTCATTTACTACATTGCAAGAAGACGTTGTTTGGAAAGTAAATTTACTTTCTTTGCACAAATTAATTATTACACGAACAGGAGGCAAGTGAAAGCTTTTAAATTCACGGTCAACTTCCGAATGTTTGGCGAAAAAAATGTAAACAAAGAACCTGTACCACCAAGTAAGTCCTCGAAGTAGTCGCATTGTAAAAGGAAGCTTGCTATGTTGCATGAGTGAAAGTGGTTCAAACAGGTTCGATCTTAATTTATTCCTGCTCATTTACATCGTAAGCGATATTGTAAAAAAAATCTTGAAAGATTTTCTAGAATGCTATTTACATACGTACATACAGTCACGCTTTGTTGGCATATAAGGGGTAGGCAGAGCCCACACACGTAGCCCACTTTTCGCCCCTGCGAGAAACGAGAGGTGACGGGTGGTCAACCACGTCGCCGCCATTTTGGTACGTGACTAATTAATTCTTACTCCCCATTGCAGTTCACACGAGCAGTATAGTGACAGCATTTAATATTCCCGTAATCTTGCCATGTGGTGGAATCTACCACCCCATCTCATCCTGTGGGGTGTCGTAAAGTCGACAAAAGAAAAATTAAAACCAGAAGATGGGCAGCAGCACCTTCTGGGAAAATCTGAATAGATAAATTGCGGTTGTCACCCCGCCTGCCAAAAGTGGTATCTATGGCAAAATCCCCCCAAAATGAGAGCACAAACAAATTTTTGTGGCAATCTAATGGGGCAGGTCTATGTTCAGCTGTGGACTAGTAGGCTGAAATGATGATGATGAATAGGGGGCTGATAATAGGTCTGTCCCACAAAACACCGTCTTAATCCACCTGCATCCATCCACTTCCTGCAAAATCAAACAGAATGGCGAAATCCGTCCAAATGAGAGGTGCTGGGATATAATTATAATGAAATGCCTTTTTGTGTTATAATGCATAAAATTAATGTCTATATCGATAAGTCTGCAACACTAACATTAATTCACAGCAGCTCGCGCTCTTGAAATAGAAAAGTTATCGATAAACATATAGTAAAAACACACAGAATCACCAATTACCATGATGAGTGTAGGAAAATTATTGCCTTGGGACTGTCTACCTCATTCTGTCTCTTTTTCTTTTAAATTATTTTATACGAGCGAGCGAGACGGGTTGGACCTCAAATGACAGGTTCAGTTGTAATTGAACAAGTTCTTTTTGTTTCGTGCCTTAACGTCTATCCCTGATTTCCAGGTAGCTCAGATTGTTTTCATTTACAGTTATTTAAACATTGTTTTTAAAGTTGTGCTATCACGCAGAAACAAAGACGAAAACTAAATAATTAAACAAAATAAGACAAGTAAAGTAGATGTGTCTGTCTACTTGATATGTTCCCTTTAGTTACTTGTAATATTGCAATTTATTTATTATAATTAAGTAGAGCCGTGCTATACAGGTGGCGACATGCTGACAGGCGTTTTAAATTGCATAGTACGCAAGTGACCTGGGTTCGATTTTTTTGTTATTTGATAAAAGTGACGGAACGAGCAAAACTTTCACCTGCTGGTAAGTGCAACGTCTGCCCATAACACATGCTGTGTCACCCAGAACAGTGTGACACCACACTGCGCCCGTCACCCTGAGATATCAGTTCATAAGTCTCATATGCCGTGATTACGCTAGCTCTCAGTGCCCTTCAAACCGAAACACAGTAATGTTTGCACGTTACTGCTTCACGGCAAAATAACTGGCCCTGCGGTGGTACCTACCGAAACGGATTCCTGTATAGCAATTCTACCACCAGCAAAGGTTTCAGCGACTATCATCCATTTGTGCAATCTTGGCTACCTGTTTTCTAAAGAAACATTGTTAAGATAATGGAAACTTAACATAGACATAATATTTAAATGAAACTAATTTTACGGATTTTATCGTGTTTTATTTTATTATTTTTAACCCGAAGTTTCGAGTGCTTTACAGCATCCATGGTATGCACACATATCCTACAATTAATAAAATTAAATCAAAAACCAAGTATACCACTGCAAGACTTCAAGACACAGTGAGCTCTTTCTGCGTAGATCTGATGATTCTGGACCAAGAATGATAATTAAAAGCTGAAGGTACTCCGGGTTAACTATGACATCGGGACATCTGTCACCTCAGACCGCTCGTTACCATGTTAGTAAATGTGTAGTGTTCGCGTAAATATAAGAAATCATTATATAAACATAATATATAATTTCGGTGATGTAATTGCTGTTAGCCTTTTTTTGGCTTTTACAGCTTCATCGGATACTGCATAAACATAAAGAACACGTACTTCGACTCGCTCTCATACAGTACACCCATCTTATTCAACCTAATTACTTACACCTATCTAAAGAAGTCGTCATTAATCCATGTGAATTATAATTTTCCCACCGTGTAAAAATAAATCAATTACACTGTAATTATATCCTAAAATTAAACCACAATCATCTAAACAAATCCTCATAATGCGCAGCTTTACGTACATACAGTTTTCGCCCTAATACCAACGGAAGTGAGCCTATACCTGCTTGAGTTCTTAACGTGATGTTATCCAAAAAAGTAACCACGAGTACTAATAATACAGCACTCAAGGCCCTTGTTATACATTTAGTAGTCAAGATGTTATTTCTTGCATTAGATTTAGAAGTACTCTATATCAAATAACGACATTTCGAGTGTTTAGAAAAAAATTCCCATGTCGCTCAGAATAAATTAATAATTTGTAGCAGTCAATGACTTTAAACATATTTAATTAATTAGCAAAATTGCATTTTATTGTAAAATTAACAATCGATAATGTCATTATAACTACATTACAAAAAAATATTAATAATTATGTTACATAGTTATAAAATTATAGTGTAAATGACATTAACCCTCGGGTATGAGGTGATAGCGGTCAGGCCATTTCTAGTAATACATTACTATATAATTGTGCATATTATTTTTAAAGTTCAGTTCCTTACTGGTTCTTCCCATGTCAGAGATATTTATGGTACTTAAGGTAAAAAATTGTCAAAAAATGTATTCTGTTCTATATAAATACAATAGAATATTTTTAAGCTTAGTATGCACTGGTGGTAGGATTCCTATGCAGGAATCCGTCTAGGTAGGTACCACCCCAGGGCCAGTTATTCTGCCGTGAAGCAGTAGTGTGCAAACATTGCTGTGTTTCGGTTTGAAGGGCACTGAGAGCTAGCGTAATCACTGGGCATATGAGACTTAAGAACTGATGTCTCAGGGTGACGGGCACAGTGTGGTGCCACACAGTAATTTTCTGAGTGACACACACAACATTTGTTATGGGCAGACGTTACACTTATCATCAGGTGAACGTTTTGCTCGTTCCGTCACATTTATAAACTTTTAAACACTTATTTTAACACTTTTATAAATAAAAATTAAAAAGTCAAAGCTTTGTAATTTAAGTAAAAGCTCATTTGAATTATTTTCATTTTCTTCTTACTATGCTATTTTGAATTATTAATAAGAATAGGTGTCTGCACAAAGTAGAATAGCGTCTACCTCTTTCCTACCGCGGTGATGTAAGAGGCGACTAAGGTATTATACGGGCTTTTCTTTATTCGTGCTGAATAATACTATAATATGCAATGCTGTTGAATTTAGTGACTCGTAACAAAATAACGGTGACGTGCGCCTCTGTGGCGTGGTCACTGCCTACCCCTTATACGAGGAAAAGGCGTGCCATATCTATATATGTAATATGAATCACTTATCATAACATAATCATAGAATCTTTAATAAATCGAGCTCCATCGTCTGTCCATGACAGTTGCAGTGTCAACAAGATAAATTAATTGCAAAGTTGTATGGCACCGCACTGCGCTCCTCACCATGAGACTTCATTTCTTAAGTCTTACATGTAACACTCTCAATTTCTTAAGTCTTACATGTAACACTCTCAATTTCTTAAGTCTTACATGTAAAACTCTCAAGTCATTCAGTGACTCAGTTTGACCTGCTCTCTTCAACTGAGCCGTGGCAGCTACAGAGGTAGGGCTCTTACAATTTTACAGTTATCCCCAGTGCCTGTACCATATCTTTTTCACTATTGTATATACCTAACTCGGCCAGGGATATTTGCTCTAGCCTTGTCCGGCAAATATGGTAGAGTGCCGGGTAAGCGACCTCGGCCTACCGAGCTACTGCTGACTTCTCCTGCTCCTTTTTTTAATTGGATTAAGTGAGGAAACGAGCAAAACGTTCACCTGGTGGTAAGTGTAACGTTTGCCCATAACAAATGCTGTATCACCTAGAACATTTCTGTGTGACACTACAATGCGCCCGTCACCGTGAGATATGAGTTCTTAAGTCTCATATGCCCAGTAATTACACTATCTCACAGTGCCCTTCAAACCGAAACACAGTAATGTTTGCACACTACTGCTTCACGGCAGAATAACTGGCCCTGGGGTGGTACTTACCTAGACGGATTCCTGCATAGGAATCCTACCACCATGTTTCCTAGCTCCTTCTGAGATAGTAGTACTACTACACCTTATAGTTCCTTTCCCAACTGCCCATTTCGGACCCTAATCCTTTTCCCTTCCTCTCCAGCGAAGCATGTGGCAGGCTGTGCCGATGGGAACGCAATTGGGAACAGGAATTGCAACTCGAACCACAACGGCGGCGATGTGGTTCGCCGACTCGTCATGTCTCGTTTCCTGTGCGCCTTCCTCCTCCTGTTCCTACGTAATGTGGTCTCTGTCTACCCTTTATATGGGAAAAAGGCATGATTGTATGTATGTATCGCCATCTATCAGTAGATTTCCATATTCCGTTCTAACTACGACGGGTTGAGACAGAGTAGCAGATTTTCTTCTTACGCTGCCACCACAATACTAATTAATATTTATTTCATTTAAGTAAATATCATTACATAAAATTACATAACCATAAATATCAATTATCGTATGCAACGCTTCGTCCACTCTGTGAGTTCCACAGATTTACTACATATAATCCGAGAATTTTAACAGAAACGTGTTTTTATAAATTAGTAACTGCTTTGTTAGGATGGGGGATTTAAAAGTATTCACTTTTGAAGAGCGCGGATTTACTACGAGCGTTGTAGCTTTATTTTTTATTCTGGTAGAGATACGTTATACCGAAATTATCGACGGAGTGGTTAGAGAATATTAAGCTTGTATATCTTTTTTACTTACAAAATTTAGCAAAGTAACTTAAACTTTAATTTAATAAAATTAATTTAAAAAAAGTAAAGTCACGAGACGGATAATTCGTTTCACAGTTGTAAGTACGAGTACAACGTCTGTCCATGACAGTTGCAGTGTCAACAAGATAAATTAATTGCAAAGTTGTGTGGCACCGCACTACGCTTCTCACCATGAGAGATCACTTCTTAAGTCTTACATGTAACACACTCAAAAAGACTTAAGAGCCCCTTTCATTCGATGACTCAGTTTGTCCGGCTCTCTTCAACGGGACAAGATTTACGAATAATTCTACTCAAATCGTCTTCTAGCAGGGACGTAAAATAATCCATCACCTCATCTCTTCCTCTGACCAACCCTATTACTATCACAAACATGCTTGAGCTATTATACCACCCAGACTAGCAAAGAAAGCAATATCAAAGCTGCGAAGCGGCTATTACTGCGATCGGCAATTCGCCTGCCAAGCGCAATGATAGCTTGTGAGAGACATGTCCAGCAGTTTACTTGAAGATGAAGAATTTAAAAAGGAATTTAAGGAATCGTGTTCGCATCACATAAACCAATAATCAATATTAGTGAGTCGGTGCATTAGCCATTCCGATTGCCGATCCGTGAACCGTCTCTATTAAAGTAAGAAGTCGCTATGAAATATTAATAAACATGTCACTCTACTTTGCTTCTGTTCATTGCCACTAACTGTCTTGAAAGATAAAGAAAATAAACCGTAAAAGAAAATTATGAATCAATTGAGTTTAAGCTGCGTAGTGACTAGAGATTTTTTGTTTGAATTCTAAGACATTTTAACGTTCTCAATTCATTTTATTTTTGTAACTATCTTTTGTCTTATCATTATTGCTCATACATGATATTACAGAGCATTTAGTAACAGTTTTTAAGTAAAACTTCAAATAGGCGCTTATGGCAGAATGTCGTCTTAAGTTCAAATTATTCCAAAGTTTAATTTAACCGATCATGGATATTGTATTCACCAGTCAGTCTATCATTCAATTAGTCTACGCCACCGCTATTTTGGTACTAGTCAAATAAATTCTTAATCACCATTGCGTTTCTCACGAGCATTATAGTGACAGACAGCATTGCATATTATGGTATTATTCTGCACGAATAAAGGCTGTCAGTACAAAACTTTAGTCGCCTCTTAGGGCACCTCGCTAGGAAAGAGGTATGTGCTATTGTACTCTGCCTGACACTTATTAGAAACATAATGTTATAAAAGCTACTCGTATAACCTTAACATCTGTTACGTTATAACACTAAGATGGATCTCAAAGGCCTCAAAGGACTGATAATAGAAGCTAATTAATGATAAACGGATGTAAATTTGCTAACATTAAAAGTGATTTTGCAAAATAGCCTAAAACTGAGCTTGCTTAAACTCCACAGTCTGCAACCGGCTTAAGAGTGAACGTTAGTTTTTATGTTACTGCCGCGATTGAGCGAAATTGACATCTATATGAGTGAAGTTGGGAAGATCGCAGCTTGAGCGAAGCCACCCAAGTCCGCTGATAGACTAGAAAGTTCTTTTTAAACATCATTAATTTCTAAATTGTCCATGGTTACTGCGATAACGTCGAATCGTTGGTCGCTAACGATATTGTCCGTAGTCGGAGTAGAATTTTTAATGGTTTTCACTTTTGCTCGAATTTCTTGATTCTTTTGCTTATTAAAAGAGTGAACCGACACTTACGAACAAAACTCAGCGCCTTCTCATACTATTAAAGTAAACACAGTCCAGTAAACAAAAATGAAAAAGTTTAAATGCATAGAAAATATTTTGTATCAGTTTTTTTTTTAATATATTCAATGCAATGTATCAGTATACATAACCAGATAATATTTTTAATGATATATTATCTATTTAAAATGCAGCTAGATGGTTTTTTCATGACAACAGTTGTCAGTTTTTTGCCAGTGCCATTGTACCGTATTCATATAATTTTTATTAACCTTACTTCTATAATAAAAATGGAGATTTTTATAATATGATATGGTAGAAGAGATTTTTATTAAAGATTAACCTTACTTCTATAACAAAGTCTATTTAAATGCTCTAATCTCAAAAAATACGTATCATATTTCAAAAATTATTTTGTAATAGATATAGATTAAGATCGACCGACATTTATTGAGTAATTCTACGCTTTAAATCTTTACACGCTTTAGCTTTAAGGAGTCGCACTCTGAGAACGGGATATTACCGATAAGGGGGCGAACTGTGAATGTCTAGGCCAGCATTGGTGCCTGGAAGAGTCCGCTACGCTAACGCAATGCAAGCAGGCGGAGTTCACATGTCCCCGAAAAATCGCGGAGTACGTGAGAAATCACTACTTTTTTGAAATACTCGTACCAATAATGAGGATAGAACTCTGGTCACTCGCGTAGTATAAAATGATAGACGAGCGCCTTCCCCTGGCGTACCTCTAAGATACCGCAGCTCTAAAATCAATAGTATCAAAGCTATTTACTTATCGTAACACCAATAAATCCAACAACACGGTCTAGTCTTCACTCAAATTGCCTTTCAACAGAATACCCATAAGCATAATTACACCCAAATTTATTGACTGTCTCGGTAGCGTCTTTAGTTCTTAAAAACTCTTTGTAAAAAAAAGCTCCCATTAATTTCCAACGTCGAGTTTGAAGAAACATTTTGTCTTCTGACTTATTTGAGTGTGGGATCACCTAAATTAGGGTGCCTTTGTCCCCACATAATTAATATACGTTTAAGCCGTGGTTCTTTACAGTTGGTATTAAGTTTTTTTCTCGGCGCTATTGTACTATTTTCGAATGCAACTATATTCGTCATACATATTTGTTGCTTTCGAGTGCGTTTGATATATGGCTTGCTATTTATTACGAATGAAAGGAAATATTAACTGGTCGACTATTTTAATTTGTCGAAAGATGTTTATGTTAATAACAAACTAAACTAATTTATGGTTTTGATTAACCCTCTTTAGATTAAATATAAATAATAAAGTGCGCTTATGTGTAGCTAATTCATTCCAGCGAAATAGGACATAACAAATATTGTTTATATATTAAATAATATTAGACTAACTTCAGCGCTGTTAAAGTATCTGTATAAATATCTGTATGTAGTCTAAATAAGCTATAGCAACAAAGTAGTAAAGTAGTAAGTAGTAAGTAGTTAGCAGTTAATTATAAATTATTAACACACGTGTACACGTACAATAATAATTGATAATGGTTTAGTTTTTTTTTACTATAAAAGTTCAACAAATGGTAAGTGCAACGTTTGTCCATAACAAATGCTGTCACGCAGAACATTTCTGTGTAACACCACACTGCGCTCGTCACCCCGAGACATCAGTTCTTAAGTCTCATATGCCCAGTGATTACGCTAGCTCTCAGTGCCCTTCAAACCGAAACACAGTAATGTTTGTATACTACTGCTTCACGGCAGAATAACTGGCCCTGGGGTGATACCTACCCAGACGGGTTCCTGCATAGGAATCCTACCACCACACTGTATTCACATGTCCATAACAAATGCTGTCACACAGAACATTTCTGTGTAACACCACACTGCGCCCATCACCCCGAGACATCAGTTCTTAAGTCTGTTATGCCCAGTAATTACAATAATATTTATACTAAGGCCACAAGCGATAGTACAAACGTAGAAGACATTTTACTCTACACACGAAGGTTACGGTCCCTGCGCCCGCGAGCCTTGTGTTGATGAATCTGTATATGGCAAAACAGCTAACAGCACAGACTTCTATGAATACAACGTACATTATCAAAAAGTTATCGATGTAATTAATGTATTGAACACAGCGTCAAAGACTGAATGGATTTAATTGGGAATTACTAGACTATCTGACTCTGTTACGAATACTGTATGTTATCCTGGTATTACATTATCCATAGTAACAGTAATTTTCCACCGATTTCGATCCATTTTGGAAAACTTTATTAATGACCAATGTCAAATCAAATACGTTATGACAGTAAACTATAAAATAATTACTATAAAATAAATTAAATAGCCGTGTGGTGGCGGTTTAGGAGAATCTACCACCCCATCTCATCCTGCGGGTGTCGTAAAAGTCGACAGAGAACCAGGAGATGGGCAGCAGTATTTACCTGAAATACCTTAATAAATGAACCTAGATTGCCAACCCGCCTGCCAAGTGTGGCAACTATAGTAAATTCCCCCAAAATTAAAGCTATAAACATTTGTGGCAACCTATGTGGGAGGCCTAAATTCAGTAGTGGACTAGTGATAGGCTGAAATGATGATGAAAAAATCAAATAGTTTCACTAATAGATCTCTAATGTTAGATCTGTACAACAGTATAGTAAACGATACAGTCGAAATATATAATTCTATTCTTAGTTCACTTAAAAAATCATGCAACAATCGTATACAAAATTAGAAAACAGCTAACACGTCGATTGTCGATACTTACAAAAGCGGGCAACTATTTAAAGAAACATGAAGAACACCCCAAAATCGTAGTTTAAGACTTACAAAAAAACGTGTAGCCTCCGCATGATAAATGGACCGTCTCTTGACAGTGTGACAGGGGCATTGATTTCCGACATTTTAATTTCAGGTTAAATGGCAGCTCCCTAACGAAGTATTTCGGTTCGAGACGTAACATTCGAAATTGCTTTTAGACTTCCCGTCGAAGAAAATGCGAGGAATTTGTTTGTGCGACTGTTTGACGTGACGTGTCACCCTAAACAGTTCGGTTCATGTAACTAAGTTTATAAAATAAACTTGAGATTTTTTTTAAATATTCTGAATGATTTTTGGCTTTTATTAGAGATTTTGAGATGACTAACAGCGGCTTACCTGCGTTAACACGCGGCTTAGCGTGCTACTCCTTAAGGCCTTATTATTGAAGGTAAAACCTTCTTCAATAAACAGGCTGTATAATAAAAAATATAAATTCAAGTTAATGTTTCTTGAGATAAGCACGTGGGTGGTGGCGGCCTAAGAGAATCTACCACCCCATCTCATCCCATGGGTGTCGTAAAAGTCGACAGAGGGAAAATGAAAACCAGGAGATGGGCAGCAGCATCTTCTGAAACATCCATATAAATAAACTGCGGTTGCCAATCCGCCTACCAAGCGTGGCCACTATGGCAAAATCCCTCCAAAATGAGAGCTACTGCGCTTTGTGGCTATCTATGGGGGAGGCCTATGTTTAGCAGTGGACTAGTGATAGGCTGAAATGATGATGATGATGATGATGATGATGATTATCGAACAGCATTTAACATTTTATGTTATATATTTGTAAAATCTACATATCCTTTTAGTAGTAGTACAATTATGAATATTTTCAATAATATGATTTTTTTACATTACCAAGGATTAGGTCTTATTACTTTTAAAATAAAAAAGCTTTGGTAGCTCAGGGGCTAGGCGCTCGCTTTAAATTTCATAGTACGCGAGTGATCTGGGTTCGATTCCTATATTATAGGCACGACGACGAATATAGGAAACGACGACGACGATTACGAAGCACGTTCAAACATACAAACTCCAGCTTTAATATAGTAGTAAAATAATACAATTTTACTAGTGGTAGGAATTCATATGCAGGAACCCGGTCCTGCCACCGCAGGGCCAGTCATTCTGCCGTGAAGCAGTAGTCTGCAAACATTACTGTGTTTCGGTTTGAAGGTCACTGAGAGCTAGCATAATCATTGGGCATGAGACTTAAGAACTGACGTCTCGGGAGACGTGCGCAGTGTGGTGCCACGCAGAAGTATTCTGGATGAGACAGCATTTGTTATGGGCAGACGTTGCACTTAACATCAGGTGAACGTTTTGCTCGTCTCGTCCCTTTCTCCAATAAAAAAAAAAATAAGATAATTTAACTATCGTTTTATAATTGTCAGTATGTATAGTTAATCTAAAAGAGAATATTTAAACAAAAAAACATTCACAGACAGTCACCAGTGCGTAGAAGTTATGCTCCCAACTTGTAATCCTCTTGTAAGAGTTCTTGTAAAAGTTCAGATTTAAATTTAAATCCAGAGCTCGTGAAGGAGTAGTACAACTATCTCACATATACTATTATGTACTACACCAAACCTATGTTTTGGGACTGGTGACGAGCAAGTTGAGTCGAGCCTGGCAAGCGTGGCAATTACCGAAATGGGCATGCCATTTTAATATTTAGATGCTGAATATAACTAAGTTTGGAGTAATTAATGTTAAAGTTAGTATTGCATGTAAAAGTTAGTATTGTTTCGAATGTTTTGTTCCACTCATGGTCATGAAGGAATCGAGGTGTTAGATGGTCGAACATTTAGATCTAGATATTTGGATGCTGTAATAGTAATAATAATATTAATAGTATTTATTTGCGAGAACAAGGTTGCGAGAACAAACAATTACGATCTTAAATTAAAATTTAGGCACGACACATTCTACTGTATCAGCATGCAAAATTCAATAGTTACACACAAATACGTCATATACAATAATCGTCAGTGAGGTTGTGGTCAGAGCAGCAGTGATATTATGCTAGCTTACACTAGCAATCAGAGATTGTTTAAGCTGGCCAAATTGTGTGATTCAGTAAATAAATCAATTCAATTAAAAAAAAACTGCTGTACGGTGAAACATATGCATAATCGTATACAATAAAAAAAATCATCTTGCGATATATTTAAAAAAGGTACTTTTTTTGGATAATGTGACGGAGAGGGGCAAAACTCTCACCTGACGGTAAGTGCAACGTCTGCCCATAACAGATTATATATCACCCAGAATATTTCTGTATGGCAACACACGTTCCCGTCACCCTGAGACATCAGTTCTTAAGTCTCATTTGCCCCATGATTACTCTAGACCTTAGTGCAGTTGCACACTACGGCGGCGGATCCGCAAGTCATATCCACCATGCTAATTGACTTTTGTCAAGTTCAAGAATGATGATACAAGATGATGACATTTTTCTAATTTTGATAATGAAGTATTCACTTTAACAAAAAGTAAGGCATGTTTTGGGTTAATGTTATCTCTTATTTGTCCATTGTTGTCCTAACAAAAGTCATAATCATAATTGTAATCACATTGTGAAGGTCGCGGTAGCTCAGATGCCGGGCGTTTGCTCAAAGAGTATGTAAGCAACTTAAGCTTGAATCGCGGTATCGAAGAATTCTTAAGTGTTTATTTAGCACATGCTCAACGGTGACAAATATAATGTGAAACATGTATGCCTGAGGAGTATTAAAAAATATTTCGTGGAAATGTGAAGATCGTTCCACCTTCACTAGAGCATATCTGAAGTAGCAATACTCACTTCAGAAATGAGGAAAGCCTGTCCCCAGTAACAGAGTATTTATAAGTTATTTATTTTAAACCAATTAATTTGTTGTGTGCAATATAATTTTAATAAAAAAGTTATTCTTCTACTTTTATATATTTTGATATATTAAAAGAATTACTGACTGGAATTCAATCAGCTCCACCGATACAAGATCTAAATTTGCATTACTCCTAACAATCTATACGTCCGTACAGTCTATACTTCAGTACATTATCGTTCAAATAAATTTTTCAGTTAACGTCCAACGGTCCAAACATAGTAACTGTTTGAAATTCCTTAGACCGTACGCTTTTTCATTTAAATGATATTTTGCTGCAAAATTTATCTATAATTTTCTAAATAAGCGTACAGTCAAAAGCATTAATAACGTTTGTTTAAAACTCTGATAAAACGTTTTGATAAATGAAATGTTCTTACTAAAACTAATTTAAAAGAAAATTGTTGGATATTAAACTGCATTATTAAACAATAATATAAAATACGTTTGAGGGGGTCCACAAGCCGTTAATGTTCAAGCATAGTTTTCCACGATGGCTTGCGTGTTGGCAAACTTGACGTGTTCGTAAATTTTATTTTTAATGATATTATACTTGTGCATACAGATCTCCTTACGATGATTTCTTCATCGTTGAGCGTGTGGTTAATATGTACGTAATGTTCTACAGTTTACTTTGGTGTACTAAAAGAAATGTCATATAAATATTTAATGTCGTTGAGGTGGAATATGGCGACCAGTGCGTCATACTTGTGAACAGGTGCTGCTTGTGAAGGCTGGTCTGCTTGAGTTTGCAATACATTTCATCATCATCATTTCAGCCTATCACTATTTCACTGCTGAACATAGGCCTCCCCCATAGATTTCCACAAAGTTAGAGCTACAAGCTCTCAATTTGGAGGGATTTTGCCATAGTTGCAACGCTTGGCAGGCGAGTTGACAGCCGCAGTTTATTTATTCTGATGTTCCAGGAAGATGCTGCTGCCCATCTTCTGGTTATTATTTTCCCTCTGTCGAATTTTACGTCACCCACGGGATGAGATGGGGTGGTAAATTCGCTTAAGCCGCCACCGCAATGTATTATTTTATCTGTTTAAATTTTTTGGTCGTGGAACGTGCTTCGATTGTCTATGAGATATTTTTGTAAATTTGTATTAAATGTTTTATGACAAAGATAAAAATAAAAGAATTACAAAAAAGAGGCTACCTGCGGAGTTTCTTTCAAAGGAACATCTTAACGAAACGATGGTATATTGTAAAAAAAGACGTTTGACAAACGAAATGTATATTTGTTACGTTGAAAAACAAAGAATTTTCATTTAATTCACTAAACCTATTTTTAGACTTTACAGACAAGAATATTACAGACGGCTTAATATATTATATCTATACTTCAAACGGTCACCAATTCACCGCTGGATTGAAGCCTCTCTCAAGTCTTGGTATGCGGATTGGCCATCGCAGTACTAAGCCCCTCGCCATCAGAATTTTTTCTAGTAAATCCCAAAGTCGACTAAGGGTTCCCTTAGTCGACTTTTATAACACACGCGGAACAAGGTAAGGTAGTGGGCTGAAATTCCTAAAGCAGCGCCATAAGGAAATTCAATTGAGACAATGATATCTCATTATCATACAATTGTGATCTTATGTTTAATTAGCATGAAAATGGCTTTCAGTGTATATTCAGTGAATAAAGTAAAATTTTCTAGGTATTTTTACAACTGAATCACTTGCTCCAAGAAATACGTAATGTATTTCTTGCCAAGCTAACAAATAATCCTTGGATATTATCATCTCTTGTCAACTTTTTACCGACATTTCAAGAGCTGCGGTCGTTGCATTTGAAATCAGACATTTCGACCTTATAAATACGATTTCAAATGCATTGTAACAGTAACCTTCTTGCATTTGAATAAAAACAGTGTCTAATACTGTCTGTATAAGACCGGGAATCGCATTCCTGCGATCGCTTGACCGTTTTGGTCGACGCCACTGAGTCTAAAGCGTTCAGTTCAGCTATTTCTGTAATGCACGGTGACACATGCTCAGCTGGTGTTTGTGATTTGTTATAAAGGCATTTGATTCTAATGAAGTAGGTATTTTCAGATTCTGACTACTGTACATGAACATCCATAATCTCGTATAGAGGATGGATGAAAGAAGATTGATGAAACAGATTTATGGGGCTAGTGTAAATGAGCAAGGCGGTAAGGTACGTCGACACGTAGGTAAACGTATCACGATCAGGTTGAAGTCGTTTTAAGGAAAGGCCACGTCAAATGTGCTCGAGACCGACGAGCTGGTATGAAAACGCTAATGAAAGTAGAAAGAAGTGAAAGATGTGTGTCAGGATTGCCTACCTACCACAATGGGAACAGGCGTGACCTTATCTATGTATGTATATGAATATGTTATAAATAAAGAGTACTATCGGTATCGGATCTTGCAAGCTATCGGTGTGTGGTTGCCGGCTTTAGATCTGTCCCTCTATTCATCTTGTATGGAAATCGCATTGCCTACGATTGATGGCGAAATAAAAATTTCTGTTATACCAGATCTCATTTATCCGGACCGGTAACGGCCAGTGGCAATGCCAAGTGATAATGGCCAGTGGTAAAGGTGGTGGCGGCTCGTTAAAAGAGTACTACCATTCCATCTCATCCAATGGATCTCGTAAATTAATAATGCCAGTAAATCGACTTCAACAGGGTCAGTAACTCTTATAAGGGGCCATATATACGTTTTTACAACAAAATCCCAGAAAGTTTACAAAGTCTTTCAATAAAACAGTTCAAATTTTATTTTAAACAAAGGCTTCATAAAAAAGGTTATTATAATATTAATAATACATAGATGATGATAACCCCTGGGAATGAGGTGATCGCTGCCAAGCTATTTCTATAACTTTATAATACTGCAGTTATTGTAGATGGTATGTGCCGTGTGGTAGCGGCCTAAAAGAATCTATCACCCCAAGTCCACTGCCGAACAGAGACCTGATCTCGTAAAAGGCGAGTAAGGAATTAAACTGCACTGTGCACCCAAAGGCGCATGATGGCGATGGGCTCACCACCTATCACACCAAGTGCATTATATTGTTTTGGTGAAACGTGGATTGTGGCAGTCATCTATTTTTGCAGTGAGTGCCCAGTCTCTGACTACCCCTTATGGGATAAAGTCGTGATCTTATGTATGTATGTATGTATTAATTTATGTTTCTTCTTGGTATTTACGTTATAAGCATCACTTTTTTAAACTGTTTTATCTTCTTGTGTACGTACAAAACGTTTACAAATATATATTGAGAACTTCTACATCAGTCGCATTTCCCCATCGCAAATTATCATAAGACATTATGCTATGAAAATAACTAAAATAAACTAATCTAGCAGTTTCAGAATTAGTCAAGTTCCTAATTTTTTTTACAGCTTAAGCTGCAGAGCTAAGTCTACCTGCCAGTTTAGATATATGAATCATGCTCCATTGAAGTTTTGCAAAAGTTATTCCAAGAAAGACAGTGGTATCCACAAGCCTCAACTCTTGCCCATTTCCATATTCCCTTTTGAATAAGCTATTAATGTAAATTAATTACCATACTACCTTAACGGTAATTCAACGACATTTGAGTCTTTGATAAGCTTTCGTATTTCCTAGTACAATAGCAACGTGAATCGGACTTCGGGTGCCAGTACAACTAGAACTATTTTTTTTTTATAAGAAAGTGACGAAACGAGCAAAACGTTCACTTAATGAAAGTGCGACGTCTGTCCCATAACAAATTCTATGTCACTCAATACATTTCCGTGGCCCCACTCTGCGTCTGTCCCTCTGAAACATCAGTTCTAAGGTCTTTCCCAGTAATAAAATTACCTTTCAATGCCTTGCAGACCCAAAACACAGTGATTTTTGCACGATGCTTCACTGCAGAATAACTGGCCCTGCATAGGAATCCTACCACTGTATAATTCAACCCCGTGTGCGATGTCTAAGGAAAACAATGTGAGAAATCCTGCATGTCTGCAAAATGAAATATTTTTCAACGGCATGTGAAGTTCCTCACCGCAACGGAGTTGTGCCATTTTTTATACTTACGAGTACTATGATAATCATGATGTCCCGGCCGATTTTCGACCACGTCGTCAAATACCGAATATTGTCGGCAGTTATCAACTGCGCAGGAGATATTGTAGTGCCACAAGCGAACTGTTATTGGTCTCAGATTTAGGCCTTTTAAAAAAAAAGGTTTTGTAAACCTAGAACTAGAAATAATACACTGAGTTTTAAGTTGGATATTGAGTCCTTAAGCAGCTTCGTCTGTGCGTCTTGAATGTTGGAACCGGACTGACTCTAAGATAGCTAACAATGATTCTCAATCCTCTGTTATATGCTGACTCTGCAACCTGGCAATAGACAGAGTCGCGCTTTGGCATATGTCCCTACATGTACAGTATGGGCACAGTGGCGCTCACTCCTCCCAACCTCGGGTAGGTTACTCGATGTAAAACTCATGCGATAAGATAGAAGGTAGTTTAGGATGCAGTGTCAAAGTCAAACACGACAACCAGACCCGAAACCCAACAATTTGTGTTAATGCTCAAATGTCAGCTTCTTTTTCTAACCCTGGACCCGCAACGTAGTGATCAGGTACTCTAACCACTAGGCGACGCACATATATAAATAAGAATAAAACCCTCGTGAGTTGTTTTATAAAACGCGAAATGAAATTTTTAGTTCCAGGACCGAGGCTCGAACAGGAATGGTTCGAGTTACTACTACTCTTGCTGTTGGAATTACGAGGAATAAATACGCATTTAAATTAAATACATTTATGTAAAAACAAGACAAACGGTACCTACAGATTGTCGTGACTTGTTGTAATTATTCAATAAACAACAAATTAAGCGTTCGCTTGCACTTTTACCCGTACCGTACATCACGCATTTACGCACTTACACAAAATATGCAGACAGCATGGTGCCTTCATAGGTTTACCAGAATGACTAGGAGAAAAATTAGGACAATTTTTATAACCGCAATGTTTTGATGCTTCTGTGTTTTGAGGATTTCTTCCGTGTCGCAAGTGCGTTTCGCAGACATACATCTTACATGCACAATACAGACATACCCGAAAACCAAAAACTTGTGTTTTATCGCAAATGTTAGCACCGACAGATCTTCGATTCCCAGGTCCCGCGGCGAAATACCAACTAACTGCGGTGATTAACATTTGTTACTCTTATCTCTCATACTAGTTAACGGGTCGACTGGATTCTGTGGGAAAAAAAAATATTAACATTTTACTAGTGGTAGGATTTCTTAATTAAAAAAAAAACAACGGAATGAGACGGGGTGTTAGATGATCTCAAGCCGTTATTGGTTGTTTTTTTTTTATTTAAAAAAAGTGACGGAACGAGCAATACGTTCACCTGATGGTAAGTGTAACGTCTGCCCATAACAAATGCTGTGTCACCCAGAAAATTACTGTGTGACACCACACTGCGCCCGTCACCCCGAGACATCAGTTCTTAAGTCTCAAATGCCCAGTGATTACTCTAGCTCTCAGTGCCCTTCAAACTGAAACACAGTAATGCTTGCACTCTACTGCTTCACGGCAGAATATCCGGCCCTGGGGTGGTATCTACCTAGACGGATTCTTCATAGAAATCCTACCACCAGTTAAACGGTTTATGGGTGTTGTAAAAGTCGACAGAGGGAAAATTAAAGGTGGCAATTAGAAGGTGGGCAGCAGCGCCTTTGAAACATCTGCAATACACTACGGTAGCCAACCCGCCTGCCAAGCGTGGCAACTATAGCAAAATTCCCCCAAAATGAGAGCTTAGTAGCTCTTTTTTGGCAGTGTATGGGTGGTCCAATGTTCAGTAGTCGACTAGTGATAGGCTGTGATGACAATATTCCTTAGGGCAGTTCGATGACCAGTGAGTTTTGAACGTCACGTACACGTCACGTACACGTCACGTACACGTCACGTACGTACGTGTTCATCACGTACAGCAACCGAGTAAACTTATGTACGTCAGGAACATATATTATTTTATTGACTACTAAAAATATTTTTGGTAGGTAATTTTTGATTTATGAAAAATCATAACAGGACTATCCTAACAACCCCATGGGACTTGGGGACCCGACTGAAACCAGACTCTTTGTTTAACGCAGCCTCACGTTCGGTTCCCGGCCGCGAACAATACACAGGACTCTTTTGTCGCGGAGACCTTCGCGCGGCCTTCGCCAATATTATTACTGAGGAGTTTAAGTTAAACACTCCGTGCACGTGAACAGATACTTGAATATTCGCCTCGAACTTGTAATGTTAATTTTATTTTAAAGCGTTCTGTGGAAAAGAAATAGCTAATAATGGCGAATGGCGATATTGTTATGGCCCAATAATTTGCCTGCATCAATTTTTCAGATTACAATGATTTGGAGAACGCGTGGCCTAATGATCCATGAAAAATGTTGTAAATCCGATTGTATGTCGAACTACACTGGCTAGACGGCAGAGTATCTAAAATAAAAAAATCAAATAAATTATTAAATATTTATACACTAACTGTAAAAGAATGTAAAACTGTAGTCACAAACTGGCTATCAAAATAAGATTACCAGAAGACCAAGGAACTGTTCCAAGCACGTACTCGTATGTAGCTTCACTGGATCACACATCAGCGCACACGCACAACACACACATACACACCCACTCACTCACTCACTCACTCACACACACACGCATACGCACGCGCGCGCATACACACACACACACACACACACGCGCGCGCGCGTCGCGCGCACGCACGCACGCACTCACACACACATATATATATACACACAAACATTTGTTTTAAATTTTTACCAACCCGTAATGTGAGAGATATGACACTCGATAATAATACTGTGTAAAATATCCCTTTTAAATAGGATTCGAACTTTAGGACCATAACTTAGAGGGCAATAAGTAGAAGTCCGCGTGACCTAGTGGTCATAGTACCTGACTTCTACGCCACAGGTCCTGGGTTCTAATCCCACCCGGAGCTAACATTTGTGCTAAAACACGTTTTCGGGTGTGATTGATTTGTGCGTGTAAAATTTACGTCCGAAAATGCACCCACGATACAGGAGAAATGCCAGTGTACGGCGACGTTTTGTCTACGTTAAAAATAATAGGCCAAGAATTGTTTCTTTAATAATTATTATTATCTAATCAAATAACCGACTTTCAAGCAGCACGTTCAAACATGCTGTTGCGAATTCATGATTTTCCCATGGATCCCACCATCATAACTTGACTAATTTTATATGGAACAACTCCTACGGTATACCCTTTCTTATAAAAAAAAATCATTTATCAATAATAATCATAATTCAATCGGTTCATAAACCAAAAAGTTATGGTTGAACATACATAAAAAAAAAATATTCAGACGAATTGCCCTCCGGTTTGAAGTAACTGACCGGGCCAAGGCCGACCCTCAAGTCAGTTACTCTTGCGCACAGGACGACGGTCCAAGTCGAGGTTCGCACTCGGTGGCCCTTGCGCCAGTCATCCATAAATAAAGGTTTCGGCTAAGCGCCCTCAGCGCTCTGCCTCCTTTTACCCGGCGAAGCTGTGAAAGCCTTCGAGCTCACCGTGACCATCAGTCCTAAAAAAACAGGCGAATTGAGAACCTCCGCCTTTTTAGACGACTGTTAAAATTAGCAGTTGACTGAAATTTCGAAAAAAATTCTTTCCCTTAAATGACTGCCCGCAATATGATATTTTGCAGCATTAAACCAGGAATTGGCAAAAAATCCAAATTCAGACATCCAAAAGCAGATACAATAAAACGCGGTCGACGATCAAATCTACATGATCACACACACACAACTACAACAAGTCTTTTGATATAAGAGTTATATGTGGTAGTGTTAAATTGATCTTACTGGTGTTTTTTTATGTAAGAAAGTGACGAGACTACAACATCGTAGCCTGATAATTAGTGAAGGGCACCGGAAAGAAAAAAGCTCATTAGCATTATCATTGTTTAGAGTAATCAAAGAATGTTAAGTAAAAATTTTCAATTTCAACAATTACACATTACCTTGAATTTGATTTGTACCTTTATGAAAAAGTAACGTGGTTTCATAGGCAATCGGCGCCTTTTCACTTAGTTTGGGTTGACGACCGCGTGGCCTAGTGGTCAGAGTACCTGGCTTCTAAGCCGCGGGTCCCGGGTTCGAATCCCAGCCGGAGCCAACATTTGTGGTAAAACATAAATTGTTGGTTTTCGGGTCTGGTTGTGTTGTGATTGTCCCCCGTGTTTCTGACACTGCATCCTAGCCTACCTCCGATCTTATCGCATCAGCGTTACATAGAGCGCGGGTAGGTTGGGACGAGTGAGTGCCTCTGTGTTTGCGCGTACACTTGTGGCACTATAATATCTCCTGCGCAGTTTATGACTCTCGACAGTAGTCGGCAGTTGTCGCCGTGGTCGAAATCGGCTAGGAGAACATCATCAGTTTGGGTTGTAATGAGCGCGTTTTATTCTAATGTTAGTTTTTTTTACATTGACTTTACGCAAAATTTGCATTTTTCATTTTTCAAATAATGTGGCCTGTTTAGTCGAAGAAAAACGATGTGAATGGTATAGTTCATTCAAAAAATAAAAAAAAATAAAATGAGCTCCTTCTTTCATGTGCCCTTCAAGTGTAACATCTGCCCGTAATGTGTCAGACGTGACCGACGACCTAGTGGTTAGGTTACCTGACTTCTACGCTTCTACGGTTCGTAAACCAGCCGAAGCTTTGTGCTAACACATCGTCAGGTTGGGTCTAATTTGTGTTATATATGTAAAATGTATGTCTGTTAAACGCATCCACAACAAAAAAAATACGCTATGAAATTTCTGGCGTTTCTGGATTTTTTAATTCTGCCGCCATACGTTGAACAACGGAATTAAAATAGAATATTCTTTAAAGGTGTTATGAGGTTAATTCAGTCATTGTTTAAGTTTACTGGTGGTAGGATTTCCATGCATGAATTCGTCTCCGTAGATTATTCTGCTGTGAAGCAGTAGTTTGCAAACATAACTGTGTTTTGGTCGGAGGAACACTGAGAGTTTATGTAATTACTGGGCATATGTGATTTAAGCACTGATATCTCGGGAGAACAGGCGCAGGCTGGTGCCACGCAGAAATGTTCTTGGTGACACAACATTTGTTATGGGCAGACGTTGTACTCACCATTGTGAACGTTTTGCACGTCTCGTCACTTATTTCAATAAAAAACCACATAATTTTACCATAATACAAGCATATTCCAATCACTAATATCAAGTTAATAGCTTAGCAAAATGTTGTTTGGACGGGACATTGCACAGTGAAACCAGAAAACCGGTTTCAACTGCGTCGCAAATGCCCGGGCCCATCATCTACACTCGCTAACCTTTCGAGCTGGGACACACCCACGCGTAAGCAAAGCATTCGGACTGGAAACAGGATTTTCTAGAACAATTCTGTACTTGAAACTCACCAGCTGCCTGTAGAATGTTGAAAACGGAAAAGGTAAAACAGAGCGCATTGGTGCCATTTGTGGGATTCGAAACTGATTACTACCATGAGATTCAAATTGTGAGATACGTCTTTGGTCTCCGATTATACCTCAGTCAACAAAATCGTAACTTTTTAAACGTAGACATTAGCCTCGGTTTCGTTACATGTTTTATTGTATTCATAACACATTTAACGTTATAAAGGAATGTAAAATCTGTGGTTACGCAGGTCGAATATTTGACGAATTTTTTTTTTTGCATAAAGTGGTGAAACGATCAAAACGTTCACCTGATATGGTAAGTGCAACGTCTGCCCATAACAAATGCTGTGTCACCCAGAAAATTTCTGTGTGACACTACACTGTGCCCATCACCCTGAGACATAGGTTCTTAAGTCTCAAATGCCCAGTGATTACGCTAGCTCACAGTGCCTTTCAAACCGAAACACAGTAATGTTTGCACACTACTGCTTCACGGTAGAATAACTGGCCCTGGGGTTGTACCTACCTAGACGGACTCCTGCATAGGAATCCTACCACCAGTTACCACAGTACCTATATAAATATTTATACACGCACGGTATATCATCACAATATTCAAAGCATTTAACGTGCATTAATTTAATGGTTATAGCTCGTGTCAAGTAATGCCAAGGGCCATATTAAACTAAGCTATTTTCCAGTTTCCATTTTCAGTAAAAACATGTTCCGACACATTCGAGTTGCATATGTAGTCATATGGTCCATCGTTTTCTTTAAGATTGTAACAACCAATTATTCAAAAATAAATTAAAACATATGCTCAGGTAATAAAGCTCACTATCCCATAGCAGCAAAGGGTTTATTACCTTTTATAATTGTATCTGCACGTAGGGCTACGGTAATCAAGGTCTTCAAGTCTGCGTGTTGAATGTCAAAGTTTTGTTTACATTCGTGTATAAAAAACATCATCAATAATGCATTATTGGCAATATTGTTTTTTGCCTGCTTTTAATTTATTTAAGTTGAACGTTTTGTGCTTAATTTTTTAATCGTAAAGACAATATTACGCAAATTATTTTTAACAATAAAACTTTATTAACAACGAACTGGTTGCACAATGGAGCTTTTGAAGACGAAAAAAATAAATTTCGAAGTTTGATGGGCAGGGCTCATGATGTAATACATCACATATACGTTTTTACACAATGTGAACTACAAATTTTAATACTTCTTATCTACTACTATAGTATACGTTTAAGGCGGCTTTTACGTGTGATGGCGGCTTAAGCGAATCTACCGCCCGTCTCATGCCGTGGGAGTCGTAAAAGTTGACACAGGGAAAATTAAAACCAGAAAATGGGCAGCAGCATCCTCTTGAAACATCTGAATAAATAAACTGCGGTTGCCAACCCGTCTTCCAAGCGTCGCAACTACGTCAAAATCCCCCAAATAGAGAGCTATTGGGGCAATCTTTGGGGTAGGCCTATGTTCAGCAGTGGATTAGTGATAGGCTGTAATGATGATGATGATGATGATGATGATGATGATGATGATGATACGTTTAAGGATTTTTTTTATCGAACAAAGTAACCATCAAATAGTTCACCTGATGCCCATAACAAAAATGCTGTGCTCGTCATCTTGAGACATCAGTTTTTAAGATTCATATGCCCTATAATTACATTAGCTACCATCAACCTTTAAACCGGAATACAGTAATGTTTGCACACTACTGTTGACGGCCGAATAACTGTAGTGTTGGATATCCTTACTTTGTTCTAATAACCTCATGGAAAATTCGAAACATAAATCTTGATCATTCTTTCTTTATTTTTGAATTATTGCGTTGCTTTAAATAGTCTGAGGGAGTATATTGTTCTCTTTAAAATAACTATTTATTTATTCGGTCGCCAACCTGCCTGCCAAGCGTGGCAATTAAGGCAAAAACCCCCAAAAAGAGAGATAAAAACTTTTGTGGCAATCTATGCGGGAGACCTATGTTCAGTTGTGGATTAATGACAGGCTGAAATGATGATGATGAAAATAAATAATACACTGATGAAGTTTTATATCGCCAGGCAAGAGTGTCATGTCCTCGTTTACGTTTCTACAACAATATAATTCGGCGACCCGCGTTGCATCGGAATATCGTTGTTTGTGTTGGGACACTAAAATTAACGGGACTTCGGCAAGCCTGCGCAGGCAATGAGCGACTTCTAAGGCATAATCTTTCAGCGATTTAGGATCTGTTGTTAAATAAAGTTTAATGGTGCAATGATGATGTTTTTCTACCTGATTTCGACCACGGTGACAACTTCCGAATCCGAATTTCGAGAGCCATCAACTGCGCAGGAGATATTATAGTGCCACAAGTGTACGCACAAACACAGAGGACACACACTCACTTGTCCCAACCTACCCGCGCCCGATGTAACGCTGATGAGATAAGATCGGAGGTAGGCTAGGATGCAGTGTCAGAAACACGGGGACAAACACAACACAACCAGACCCGAAAACCAACAATTTGTGTTTGTAGCACAAATGTTGACTCCGGCTGGGATTCGAACCCAGAACCCGCGGCGTAGAAGTTAGGTACTCTGACCTACTAGGCCACGCGGTCGCCGTGTGCAATAGTGGTGCAATAGGTAGTTCGATGGGGCCCCACCAATGGGTTCTCGCCTTGTCGTTGCGGGGGGGGGGGGGGGCTTAGTAACTGTGGCTTGGTCACCCACGGTGAAGCTAAGAGGAGCCCACATGGTCGGCCTGTGGCGACGGGCTGGCCCCGAGGAGATCGCTCCGAGTGGGCTACGCAAGCCCACTCCGGATGTGAATTGGTGGACTGCTGGGGGGAGCAGTACGCTGCCCTCCGCAGCCGAGGTGGAGTCGCGGAGGAAGAGGAGTGTAGTTGTATCGTTGCCTCACTCCCTATCCTCCGCGACTCTGGCGGGGCCGTACTGTCGATGCGGTGATGGTCGACTGCTGGGGGTAGGAGTGAGTCGACACTGCTCACCCTGCCCTTCGCAGCCGAGGTGGAGTCGCGGGGGAAGAGGAGTGTAGGTGTTGCGTTGCCTCTCTCCCTGTCTCCCGCGACTTTGGCGGGGCCGCACCGTAGATGCGGCGGTGGTGGGGCCGCGGAGGGAGAGGAGTGTTGGTGTGTCGTTGCCTCTCTCCCTATCCTCCGCGGCCGAAGTGTGGTTGGCGGCGAAGCCACAGACCAGATCCGCTGCTGGGGCCAGGAAGACTGGTGCTTTCGAGTGCAAGTCTCCTGGCTCCGTGGCCTCCGCGTGGCTGACTCGGGGGGGTCCGTTGCGCGCACAAAGGGGGCCGTGCAGGAAGGCGCGTTATGTGTTCCAGCGCGCTTTGCTGAGAAGGAGAATGGGGAGGAGTTGTCCTCTCCCGAGAAGGGGCCGCCGATGTTAGGCGGCCAGCGCCGGTGGGGTCGCGGATGTGTGCGTGAGCGTTCCCGTGGCCCTGCCAACATGCGGCGAAGGCGGAACCCCATGTAAAAAAAAAGGTAGTCGATGAGACCGTGTCAAGCTTCCGGACCTTTTGATATTTATGCGTTCGTTCACATTAATGAAAATTTACCATAAACTTCCGTGTGGTAGCGGCTTAAGAGAATCGACCACCCCATCTCATCCCGTGGGTGTCGTAGAAGTCGGCAGAGGGTACATTAAAACGATAAGATTGGCAGTAGCATCTTCCTGGATCATCTGAATAAAGTTGCCAACCCGCTCGCCAAGCGTGGCAACTATGGCAAAATCCCCCTTAAAAAGAGAGTTACAAACTTTTGTGGCAATCTATGGGTGAGGCCTATATTCAGCAGTGGACTGGTGAATTTTTGCATGTTGCTTATCTCGTCGTAAATAAAAAATACCGCAAATAGAATAGTAAGCCATAAAATTATCTGTTATTATAACCATAGTTGCATTGTAAATATATTACAAGTTTCATTTATATCTCTACCGTACCATATATATATATATATATATATATATATATTTAGGAGATAGTGACGAGACGTGCAAAACGTTCAGCTAGTGGGAAGTGTAACGTCTGTCCCTAAGAAATGCTCTGTCACCAGGAACATTTATGTGTGGCACCACACTGCGCCCGTCAACCTGTAACTTCTTAAGTCTCAAATGTTTTACTGGTGGTAGGATTCCTATGCAGGAATCCGTCTAGGTAGGTACCACCCCAGGGCCAGTTGTTCTACCGTGAAGCAGTAGCGTGCAAGCATTACTGTGTTTCGGTTTGAAGGGCACTGTGAGCTAGCGTAATCACTGGGCATTTGAGACTTAAGAACTGATGTCTCAGGGTGACGTGCGCAGTGTGGTGTCACACAGAAATATATACAGAATATTTCTGTGTGACACAGCATTTGTTGTGGGCGGACGTTGCACTTACCATCAGGTGAATGTTTTGCTCGTTTCGTCACATTATACAATAAAAAAAAAATGTCTAGTAATTACGTAGTACAGTACACCTACATTATAAACGCACGAAAATGTTTGTACTAATTATTAATAATTGTAACCCGCAGTGAGGTTAAATTAATTGATTATTCATGATGCTCATTCATGAATTACGATCGTGTACCATTTATCGCGTGGCGAATGAAATCCTTAACACCCTAGAGAGGCCATTTGAATCGAGTTAACAAATCGCTACCTCCCATGAATTCGGACACCCGTCGTCCTCTAAACAGGCTTTCGTGGCTCAGTGTTTACGTTTGTTTACAGTATACTTTTAGCGATATCTCTTTGAATTATGATCGTACGAATTACTGTTGTATTATTGAAGCGATTCCATTTTAATTGCACATATAAAAGTTTTAATATAATTACACCTTCGAAATAAACTTTTGAGTTCGACTTTGATTTTCGTTTCAAATTATTGTGGAATTAATTGCGTTTTGAAGGTTTTTTAATGCCTTTTTGAAAGTTTTAACGCTAAGGTTTATATTTTATGAAATTGGAAAACAATTTTATTTTATTTTGTTGTTTTGGAAAACTTACTGCAACTGCATTACGATTTATCATAAAGAACGTGGAGAAAGGAGGCCAACTAAAAGTTTTCTCAAATAGGTTAGGACAAATAGATATAAAAACAAAGTTCTTTGTTTACGATGAAACAACTAAAATAAAATACTAATTAAAAATTGAAAACTACATTAAAATGGAGACTGTTACTTAAGGTATTTAAGCGACATAATGTCGCTATTAATATTAGTTAATATTTGATTACTATTATGAAATTTACGCTAAAAGATCGTTGGACGGGATTTTAACAAACTGTGCATGCCATTTAAATTTTTCATTTGCCCTATGCAGGAATCCATCTAGTGAAGCAGTAGTGTGCAAACATTACAGTGTTTCGGTCTGAAGGGCACTGAGAGCTAGCGTAATCACCGGGCATATGAGATTTAAGAACTGATGTCTCAAGGTGACGGGCGCAGTGTGGTGATGTACCGAAATATTCTGAGTTACAAAGCATCTGTAATGGGCAGACGTTGCACTTACCATGAGGTGAATGTTTTGCTCGTCTAATCACTTTATCAAATAAAAAAAGGAATCGCTGCGACGCCTTTACGTTATCCTCGATGATCTCAATAGTGGTTCCTTACTGCCATCTCTTTAGATGAGGAGAAACTTATATATAAGGTACTTTGCACACCTACATCGTCTGGGAGCGTAACTGAATGAGTTTTTTTTTTGATGAAGTAAGTCGAACTTTCTTCTAGAGGGCAAATACGACGGAGTCACATTGAAGGTATTGTCGGTAACATCTGGGTTAGGAAGATATAAGCAGTAGACCTAAAGTAACCAATACAGTCCATAAAATCAGTGAACCGCAATAGACTTGTTTTATATTTTCAAAAAGCGTCTATAGATGAGTAAGAAATTTCACAAGTTATCTGGACTCGGAGATCCCTAGGATCTCCGAGTCTTGCACGGTGTTTATATTATCTTTCATTCTACTGTCGGTACAATACCTTAGTCGCCCGCGTGACCTAGTGGTCAGAGTACCTGACTTCTAAGCCGCAGGTCCTGGGTTCGAATCCCAGCCGGAGCCAACATTTGTGCTCAAACACAAATTGTTGGTTTTCAGGTCTGGTTGTGTTGTGATTGTCCACGTGTTTCTGACACTGCATCCTTGCCTACCTCCGATCTTATCGCATTAGCGTTACATCGGGCGCGGGTAGGTTGGGACGAGTGAGTGCCTCTGTGTTTGCGCAGTACACTTGTGGGCACTATAATATCTCCTGCACGTATTCGAAAGTTGTCGCCATGGTCGAAATCGGCCAGGAGAATATCATCATATCATTAGTCGCCTCTTATGACACCTCGGTGGGAAAAAGGTAGCTATTCCACTCTACCGGGACTTCTATCGTACTACAGAAATAATTTGTTTTAATTCTATAGTGCACTAATTTGATTTGCCGGTATCACCACGCCTTACTAACGACCTCAGTGTTCGGCGCACCTTAAGCGCTCTTGCACGTCAATTGCCGACGAAGGTCTCTGAACGCTCCACCCAAGACAGAAAAAATATATACAATGATCTAAAATACATCCCTAGTAACAAAACTTTTGATGTGATTTTAAAGAAGCCATGCTTAAATGTTAAGTACACGTCTCAGAAAATATTATACCTATTTTGTTATTTTATTTTCAACTCAAATCTAAACACTATTCGAGTCACAATAAAGTTAGAATCGCTCACTGAATATATTTTATATTAGCGTCCATCTATGGGCAAGTCATTGATATTTTGATCAAAACAAAACATTGTTTGACTTTCTCATCAATATATCTGTCTCATTCGAATGCAGCGGCACGCTCGCGCCACCTATGGGTCGTAGGCGATGGTCCGATTGTGGTGATACGTGAAGGAAATATTAAATATAACCATGGTGAATAGACCCTTCATTTGTAAACTAACGTTTCAGGACGTAGATCTGTGTAAATTTGGCAGTAATCCTGTATATCCATTTAGTAAAGAACTGCCGTCGTCTTTTGCGCAGCGACATTTAAATAATGAATTGATAAAGCTGTAAAAATCGAACGTTTTTTATTTATTCTTTTAGAGGCAGAAGTATTAAAAGTCTGGTAATTAAAAAAATTGTTGCTTTTTTAAATGTCTTAGACCAATTAATATTAAAAGAATACTCTGTATTAATCACCAGTCATAACAATAACCGGACAACATGGTCAGATGATAACGTTACCTATCCTGGTAAGGAAATAACATTATTGTGCTAATGCCTTCCGCGGCTAATTCAATCTTCATCATGCATAAAGTAAAGTAAAGTAACAGCCTGTAAACGTCCCACTGATGAGCACTGGTCTCCTCTAATTTCTGAGAGGGGTTTGGAGCGGGGAATAGTCCGCCACGCTGGTCCAATGCAGGTTGGCGGACTTAACATATCCTCGAAATATTTCTATTCCTATATAGTCGGATATGCAGGTTTCCTCACGAAGTTTTCCTTCTCCTCTGAGCACGTTGTAGATCAGCACTGGAAATTGTAGATCAAATTTAGAGGTGCTGGCACCGGGGACTAAACTTACCCAGGTTGCTCGCGTACTATGAAATTAAAGACGAGCACCCGGCCCCTAAACTACCATCGGCATCATCATGCATGCAAGCATGCAATGGACAGCTATGGCAGTCTATTCCAGCATATAGGCCTCTCCCAATACGCACCACTTCAGTTCTTCAGTTCCAGTCAGCTGCCTTGCAAAGATCGTGGTATTCACTCCAGAATTAATATATTCCATCGGTTGTCACTTCTGAGATTTATATGGCCAGCATATTGCCACTTCAGTCTGGAAACTAATCTATCAAACAAACGTCATGAATTAGATCGTCAGTCGGATTCTTTCATTACGAACCTAATCCATCTCGAAAACTCTTTCCATTACTCTCTGAATGGGCTTGAGCTTGTGGTGTAGGCGGCCATCAGCTTCCACGCTTCGGATAGATAAGCACAATCATGCAGAGCAGATTTTACCTACTTTTTTAAATACAGGTAGGTACAGGCCAGGGCCTGTCGGTATAATGCCGTGAAACAGTAGTGTGCAAACATTAATTGTGTTTCGGTTTGGGCAGACCTTACACTAACCACCTAGTGAACTTCTCTCCTCCGATAAAAATATACATATACGATAAAAATAACTCGATCGAAAAAAAACAATTAAAGTTTTGCGGTATGTAAGACTGTGAATCCTGGCACAATTTCCTACATGCGGGCAATTCTTTCATTAAAAAATTAACTAAATTGAAATTGAATGGAGAATAAGACACTTTACAGCCGTTATAATATTTTTCTTTAAACGGCAAACTAAAGTTTGATCATAATTTTGAATGCTGGGCATGTTCTAAAAAGTGGATCCTTTCTAGAAAGAAACTGTCGGAGACTTCACAGTTACATAATAAATTTCAGAATGATTAAAACGATGTTTGCAGTTTCAAGAAATAATTTATAAAGGTTATTTTACATACTTCAGTAAATGGAGCAAAATACCAATTAGTTGTTGTTGGGCTTGCCGAAACATTTTAGTGATTCAAATATTTTAGTGAAAACCCACTACGATGGCTTCTACATCACTGAGCACAAAATAATAATTTCATCAATGCACCGCGTCAGAAATAGCGGAGAGTGTGTGAGGAAAGCATCTAGACTCGCCAATTTCGAAACCTTCGCCAAATGTTCATTTCACAAAAACTATTAAATAAGTAACCTAAAATTTGGGTAAAGAGATTTTTAAGCTTTTACAAACAATTTGGATATGTGTCTTACTCTAAAATACATTATTATTTTGCCGCGTAGCTAAGGGATCGGGCATTCGACTTAAACTCCATAACACGCGAGTGATAAGGATCTAATTCCTGATGCAGGCACCGCTAAAATTATTAGTTGTGTGTTTATCACGTCCGGTAAAAGCAAAGATCGTGAGTTGCATGTCTGAGATTTTTTTTTCTCGAATTTATGTTGCTTGCACTGAAGTTTTCCTGGTCCCAAATCTTTTTTCGAAACTGACAGGAGGCACAGCCGTTTGACTTTTACAGGCTGTTAATTTAACAATTTTTCAAAAGTTATCTACAAAGAAACATATTTTTAAAGCACTAATCGTTTAAAGTGCCGCGAGGGCGCTGCAAATGGTCTCTTAAAGGTGCTTATTACTTGTATAATGGGTTGAAAGCCTTCTAATTTTAGAAGCAAATAATTCGAGGCATGAAGACGTACTCCAGGAGAATATAAAGTCCTGCCATATCTCTCGTTAGACAAAAATGTACTGTTTGTTCTTTTTCAGAAATAATATGTACTGATACTTTTAATATTTCACGACGTCTCTGTTGGTGCACAGACTAAGTGACTTTTGCGCTACGGATCCCGGGGATCATTCTAGCAGAGGGCACATATTTGTAAAATACGATAATAATCTTTGTAATAGATAGTTGGCACATCTAAGTTATCATCGTTATTATACTACGTAATCCGCTATTATTATAATATAATAAGACTTATATTAAATTCGTAACTGTAACTGGAAAGCGAGCAAAGCGTTAAAACCGTCGTGAATTTTAAATACTTAATCAAGTTCTTATGTATATAATATATATTAATATATGTAACATAATATACTAATTTAAGATAGAATACTTTAATATAGTTTTATTTAATGTGATAAGAAATCATTATAAAGAAAAAAGTAACCGTATGGTGGCGGCCTAAGAGAATTTACCACCCCATTTCATCCCGTGCGGGTTTCGAAAAAGTCGACAGAGGGAAAATGAAAACCTGGCGACGGGCAGCAGCATCTTCCTGGAACATCTGAATAAATGAACTGCGTTTGCCAACCGTGCCATTATGGCAAAATCCCCCAAAATAAGAGCTCCAAACTTTTGAGGCAATATCACATACAATAGGCTGTAATGATGATGTCGATGACGTAACCGTTGATAGTTACAATTTATCGAATCATTATTTACTAATTTACTAATTATCAAACACCTACCAAGGATACTGGTTTCTCGTTTACTAATTTCGCAGGAAATGTGACAAATTACAGTTTGTTACATACAACGTGTTTCACTAACGATTTATTTCTCTATGCTCGCAACAAATCTCATTCACTTTCGTAACGTTCAGGCTAACTAATAAATCAGTACTCAAGTATTTATTTGCAAACCAATATTGGCGGCAAATATTATGAAAGCAATATTTCATCGGTGGAAACTCTCCGACGCCCCGACACAGGTAAGGAACGAAACAGTGATGGTCCATAGTAAACAAATTTCTGTTTACTATTTCTTGTTATTTTCAGCTTCATAAACAGACGAGTTGCGCTGGCGCTATGCTGTTTACTCAATCCTGTAGTCTTATTGTAATTGTAATAAAGACGAGAATGCGCAGTGTTTTAATGGAGGTATTTGTACGTCTGTTATGGAGAAATTATAGAGCGGGGGGCGTTGACGTAGGTCGCGAACATCTGGAGCTTTCAGGGGCTGACAACTGCTTTCAAGATTCGTTTTATTATTTCTTCGCCTGTGGAACGTATGGTCGTGAAGTTTTTATGCGTATTTTAATTAAATGTTTCCTTCTATTGTCTATGCTTATATGAGATGCTTAAATAATTATCTGTGCCGTTCAAAACGCCGCCATAAAATGGGTATATTGGTTTTTGTAGGTAGATTTTATTAAGATAAAATAAATAATATTAATTAAGGAAAGAAAGTTAATTTGCTAAGATCCGCAGGCAAAATTTAAAATGGTGTGTATTACCTAGACAGCGTGCACAAGCAAACCAATACCGCCACCAGGTGCCGCCACCAGATACCCTCCACCACTACTACACTACCACTAGGCAATACGCACCACTGAAGTCGAGACGACACGTGTTTCACCTCAAAACGATTGTCAAGTGATATTGACTGTACGGCAGTCGCCGAGTGAGCTGTCGTCTTTTCTTTATTATAATGGAGGACCTCCAATATGCTACAATGATATTGTGACACAATACAGTAATGTGGTAAAAAATCTAGGTCTGCTCATAGATAACACACTGAGTAGGAGAGTCAATGTTACAGACATTAGCCGAAGATTCACTGCCGCCTTGCGGTCTATTTATCGCTTAAAATATTTCCTTCCTTTTAAATCAAATCTCATGCTAGTACAGACGCTCATTTTGCCCATAATTGATTATGCAGATGTGTGTTACCCAGATTTATCCCAAGATCTTCTTAACAAGCTAGAACGCCTCCTTAATATTTTTTTTTTATGAAATTAAGAGGCGAAGTAAATATAAAACAAAGCAACGGGCGAGACGTTCATAAATATATGGTGGTAAGTGCAACGCCTGCCCATTACAATTACCGTGTCACCCAGAAGTTCCTACCTTGGGTTTGACTTCTGTCGCACTGCACTCGTCACCTGAGACATGAGTTCTTAAGGTTAAGTTAAGTTCTTAATATGCCTTAAAACTACACTAGGTTCAGTGCCCTCCACAGCCGAAACATCATTAATATTTGCACACCACTGGTTCACGACAGAATAACTTGAACTTGTACTAGGCCGATTCCTAGTACAGTAAACATAGTTTCCTTAAATCAAAGAAATACGCTATATTTATTGTGTTATAGTAAATATAAAACTAACTCTTATAAATCAGAACTGGCACCAACGTCACCAAAACAATACAAACACTTACAAAAGCTCTGTACAAAAAAGGTAGTAAGATGCGCCAGCGCACGCCCCGCAGTGACCGACAGGGTTCACTCACCTTTGTCCGGTAGCTCGACTACTTTTTAATCTGTGTCTATAGTATATTAAAATGGTAATGCCTTTTTTGTGTTTTATTGATCGAAACTTTTGTGGGTCTTGTTTTAATGTAACTTATCAGAAAAAATATATACTAATGTGTGCTAGTTATAGTTGCCTGTTGGAAGTTCTTTTATATAGTTAGATTTTAAATCTCGTACTGCTAACAAATGTTGAGACAACCGGGAAGAGTTTACCTCGGTTCAGCCGACATGTATTTCTTATTCCTCAGACATGCAAGTTTCCTCACTATTTTCTTCACCGCAAAGCATGTGATAAATCAGCACTTAAAATTGCAGTACGGTTTTAGAGGTACCGACACTGGGATTTTTTTTTTTAAAAAAACGATGGCCCACAGTAGGATTTCTCTTGTGTCGTGGGTACGTTTTACAGACATAAATACCACATGCACAAACCACCCAGACCCGGAATAACTATCTGTAGGCCATACAAAATATTTGTCCCGTGCGGGGATCGAACCCGCGACCCGCTGCGCAGAAGCCAAGGGCTTAGCCACTGCGCCAACCGAGCCGAACTCCGGTTACTCGTGTACTATAAATATTAAGGCGAGCGCCCGATCTCTTTGCTACCACATCATCATCATCATTTCAGCCTAACACTAGTCCACTGCTGAACATAGGCCGGCTCCATAGATTGCGACAAAAGTTTGTAGCTTTAATTTTAGGGGTTGGCTACCACAGGATAGTTTATTTAGATGTTCCAGAAAAAGGCTGCTGCCCATTCCTGGTTTGTATTATTCCTCTGTCGACTTTTACAACACCCACGGTATGAAATGGGGTGGAAGATTCCCTTAAGCTGGTGGCAATTCGGCTCTTTACAATAAATGTAACTCGATTCATTTCATACGTGAACAACAGGGTAAAGTCCATGTCAGAAGGATACGCCGTTGTTGCGCCGCTTGGCAATCGGATTGGCGACCGCCATATCAGACGCCTTGCACCGTACACTGCAATCCGGTCGCTGCATTTTCTGTCATTTTTGGTAATGACTATTCCGCCTCTTAGCGGAAGAGTTAAAGGAAACCTACATGTCTGAGGAATAATATATATCCTGTAACGACCGCGTGACCTAGTGGTCACAGTACCTGACTTCTACGCCTCGGGTCCTGGGATCGAATCCCAGTCCACCAAATTATATGTTTTCGGGTCTGGTTGTGTTTTGATTGTATCTGTGTTTCTGACACTGCATCCTAGCCTACCTCCGATCTTATCGCATAAGCGGTACGTCCGGCGCGGTTAGGTTAGGACAAATGCTGCTGTGTTTGCGCGTGCACTTGTGGCACTGTAATATCTCCTGCGTAGTTGATAGCTTCTAACTATTCGGAAACTAATAACTAACTATTCGGAAGTTGTCACCGTAGTCGAAATCGGCCTGAATAACATCATGTGTTCTGTAATTGCCCTTCTTCTTCATTTCCCTTCAAACCCAAAACACATTGATGTTCGCACACTACTTCTTTGACGGCTAAGTTACTGGCATTGCTCTAAAATTCTACTACCCTTTGAGAATGCATACACAACTTAAACTGTAAGGGTGAGGTGTCAAGTAAAGCAGTCACACGATTAAATATTTAAAATTCAAATACATTTATGAAATCTGAGTATGCATATCCGTCTTTGTGCAACACATTGGTATTAAAATACTATAACAAAAGATATGAAATCGTTTTTAAAAATAATCAATTAGATTTAACACCCGCTTGTCAACGATCCTATATAACTAAAAGTGATAAATCATTTATCATTCATACCATAATCATGGTACGGAGATATTCAAATTTTAGATCAAAAAAGTTCATTTTATATTCAGAAGCCGGGTAACGATTGGTTTGTATTTAAATTTGGAATACCATTTACGACAGGTTAAATTATTCTTGTACTTTTTTTCTTTGGCAATTTCTTAAAGACATTTGACGTTACTGGAAAAATAATACTTTAAATATTTTGAAAAAAAATCAGATAGTATGACAGTGCCTACATTTATTCTTTGTAACATCGACTAAGGCAGGGCGGATTTCACCGTTGAAAATAAACCCGATCAATTCAAGTTAAACGAAGTAAAAGCGCTTAACTGAGTTCAATGCAACGCTGAGTACAAGTTTGCATTTCATCAACATCAAATGAACGCCTTCAAGAAAGGAGCCTATTCCAAACACATCTGCTATTCCTCTGCTATTGCAGATGTTCATGGGCGGCGGTGATCATTTACCATCAGGTGAGCCGCTTTCTCGTTTGCCCCCTCTTCCATAAAAAAAAGTTAAAGCTAAACGCGATTAATGTTCAGAACGCCCAATTTTCGGCGTTCAACTCTTTAAACGCGTTTAGAAAGCTGTCATTGTCAATTGCACAACTATGTAAACACAAAAATTATTATTAATTCGTATTGTATTTGCATACCTATGTAACCTATGCATAAAAACAGGCTGTTTGATGTCGCAAAATACGAAATACATCGAGTTTTTGTTTTAGATTGTGACGATATTTCATGTAAACTTGGTTTACCTAAACACGATCAAAATAGAGCTAGTGAAATCGGTTAGATGAAAACCGACATCAAAAGATGTATTTGAACTCGGTTAAGGAAAACGTGGTTTTATTAAACTTTGTTTTCAAAACGATCGGTGAAATCGGGTTGAGAAGTGAGACTAAATCGTAAACGATTTTTGGTGGCTTGTGCCTAACCTTCTTTGTAAAGACACATACAATTAGAAATTTGATGTTTAGAGGTTTAAATCTATTACGTTTTATCACCATTAATATTGCGGAGGCTGTTAGGTGTCCTTCCTCTTTCCTACCGAGGTGTCGTAAGAGGCGACTAAGGTATTGTACGGACAGCCTTTACTCGTGCAGAATAACATCATAATATGTAACGCCATCACTATATTGCTCTTGGAAACGTAATGAATTTTTTTACTCTCACGAAAATGGCAGAGACGTGGTTCGCCACCCGTCACGTCTCGTTTCTCGCGAGGGCGAATCCTATATCCGTCTAGGTAGGAACCACCCCAGGGCCAGTTATTCTGCCGTGAAGGAGGAGTGTGCAAACATTACTGTGTTTCGTTCTGAAGGGCACTTTGAGCTCGTGTAATCACTGGGCATATGAGACTTAAGAACTGATGTCTCAGGGTGATGGGCGCAGTGTAGTGTCACACAGAAATGTTCAAAGTGACACAGCATTTGCTATGGGCAGACGTTGCACTTACCATCAGGTGAACGTTTTGCTCGTTGCATTACTTGATCTAAAAAAAAATGGTTTGTTTAGTATTGATTTCAACTGGGTTTTGAGCCCTGGGCCATAGGCCCGACTTAAGTAGAACATAGTCACACATATTTCGATACCCTAAAGTCATCAACGCCCACCAACTTTACTAAATACGAAAACCAAACGAAACAAGCTGTCGGCACGACCATAAATCAATTTCAGCCTGTGACAAGCGCAGCATTAGCAAGCTTCATTCTGCTAGCTGCGCTTTACTTTGTTACCCCCTTGCTAGAATCCTTGTGTGTAATACGTTTAGTTGAAAGAAATCGCTACTGTGCTGTGACTTAAAAAACATTTAGTATTTAAATTAAAACAAGTTCTGAACCGAAATTTGAATTGGTTAAAAAAACACTGTCATTATTTTCATAAAATAGTCATAATTAACTTCATAATTAAGCTTATTTTATTTTCGGCCAGTGATTCATATAAATGTTATTAATATCATCTTCATATTCAGATTTAGATTTAGAACAGTTTTTAAATTCGATAACGTTAGGTTTTTTAAAATTTAGATCTCGACTGATGAACGGTATAATAATAATATAATAATATCATAATCCTTATTGTTTTGTTACCTGAATTAAATGAAAATGAAAAAATAATTTTAATGATATGTGTAAACATTATTGCTTAACGACAGAATAATTGGCACTGCAGTGGTACCTGCCTCGACGGATGCCTGTATAGAAATACTACCACCAAGCACCTATCTACTATAATCCTACCACTTGGTGCCGCGCTTGTTCAAACGCATGCAAAAGTGGCAACGACGGTAAACGTTCCCGACAGTGAACTGTTTAAAGACGGACGATGATAATAATGAAAGATTGAGATACCTAATAAGGTCTTTAAGCTCTGATATTCGGTTAATAGAATCAGGCGTTACTTTGCGGAAATCCGTTATAATAAAGGAAAGAAAGCTAATTTGCTAAGCTCCGCATGTACATTTTTAAAATTGTAGGTGTAGTAGGTTACTTAGTTCTTGAAGACCTGCGCCCGCCCTCCTTCAGCGTGATATTGACTCTACGACAGTCAGCCGTCCGAGGTCTTGACTATACTACAGTCAGTGAGAATATCACTTGGTAATGCCTCGTTTTGTGGTGAAACACGTATCGTGTTCTCGACTCCAATGGTGTGTATTACCTAGGGGTAGTGTTGTAGAGGCGAAGGGTATCTGTTAGCGGCTCGAGGTGGCGGTATTAGTTTGCTTGTCCGCGCTATCGAGGGAGAAAGGGCGGTGCTCTTCAAAAACTAGGATTCGGATCTTAGCAAATTTACTTTCTTTCCTTTGTTCTAACATTCAGCATTAATATAAGCGATTACTTTCTGGAAACACAAGGAGCGATCATATTTAACCAGCACGGTTACAGTACATGACAAAGTCATGCGCCGCTCGTGTCTCAGTTCTATTCTGGTCCGCAACAATAAACTAACACAGCGATATTAGACACAGACAGGCGGTCAACTTGTTAAACGATCCCCCTGTAACTAATTTACGAATGATTTTACATTTTAGTACCGATAACGGTGTTCAGGACGTTTGTTCTTACTCGCGGGACCTCAGCTAGCGAGTCTTTTCAATTACAGTTGTAATGTACTAACAAACACTTTGACCCCAACCATATTGTTCCTTACTATAAGCAACTGTAATATATTTAAATGAAACTAATTTTACGGATTTTATCGCGTTTAATTTTTTACTATTTATAACCCGACGTTTCGAGTGCTTTACAGCACCCATGGTCACGGGGGGACTGAGGTGACAGATGTCCTGATGTCATAGTTAACCTGGGGTGGGGTTTGATTTAATTTTATTTATTATTGGATCCCAAGCTGGTAGTAATACCCAACCATCTTCTCTATTGAAATTAGGATGTTTTTTGATTTCAATAGCCTCCCTAATCATCCTTGGTAGGAATCAGTGTTCTTTTGCAAGGATCTGTGGTTTATCAAATCTGATGTAATGGTTGGGATGATCCAGAACATGGTCACAGACTGCAGACTTCCTAGAACGACGATGCTTCACGTCAGCTATGTGTTCTTTTACGCGGGTTTTTATCGATCTGCGTAATATACGCAGATTATGATTATTGTTATTTATTACGTTTATTTTATAAAGTACAAACTGAGTATTAGGTACCAAATAATAATTATTTTCTAATCATGTTAATACGAAAAAGAACGATGTAGAAAGACAAACCATACTAATATTATAAATGCGAAAGTAACTCTCTCTTTCCTTCTGTCTGTTTGTTACCTTTTCATGGCTCAATCGCTGACTCGATATTGACGAAATCTGGCACAGAGATAACTTGCATCTTGCGGACGGACATAGGATACTTTTTATTTCGAAAAATTAAATAGTTCCCTCGGGATATTTAAAAAAAACCTATATCCACGCGGACGAAGTCGTGGGCGTCGGCTAGTATATTATAATCGCCGTGTGGTAGTGAAGCGGCTGGCGTAATTGATACGCTATGGGTCACTGGTTCGTTCGAGGACAAATACTAGTAGAGAGCAGATTAGTGTTTGTAGAAATATTTGTCTATGACACTCATTCACGATAAAGAACAGGGTCTAGAACAGTTGGGTCGATTAAAATATATACATACATATATATAGTCACGTCTTCTTTCTATATAAAGGGGTAGACAGTGGCCACTGACGTAGCCCACTTTTCACACTCGCGGGAAACGAGACGTGACGGGTGGTGAACCAGATCGCTAACAATTTGGTACGATTTAAAAAAACATTACTTCCCATTGCGTTCCCACGAGCAGTATAGTGACAGCATTGCATATTATGTTGTTATTCTGCACGAAAAAAAGCTGTCCGTACAATTCCATAGTCGCCTCTTTCGGCACCTCGGTAGGATACCTCGGTTGCTGATATTATACTCTACCGAACACCTAATGGTTAATAATATATATATATATATATATATATATGTAAATCTATTATCCTATCTCATTAGCCCCATTTCAGTATGACCAAAAAGTCAACTTCGGAGAAATGTGAGAAAAATTCCGCGGCTCGACAGGACCACCTCGAATATGCATGGTTCCATGATCGCCAAAGCGTCAAAACTAGCTGATGCCCGCGAATTCGTCTGCGTGGATAAAGGTTATTTTTTTAACATCCCGTGGGTATTTTTTACAAGTTATCTCTGTGCCAAATTTTGTCAAGATCGGTTCAGCGGTTGAGCCGTGAAAAGGCAACAAACAGTTATTTTATATCATTACAGTATGGATCCTCTCAACTTGGGAGAGGCATTATATGTACAGCAGTATTAATAATAAGAATTATGCATAGACTTATATTACCGTGTGGTGGCGGCGGCGACAGAGGGAAAATGAAGACCAGCAGATGAGCATCTTCCTGGAACATCTGAACCAATAAACTGCGGTTGCCAACCCACCTAACAAGCATGGCAACTACGGCCAACCCCCCGTCTTGTGGACAAGTGATAGGATGAAACGATGATGATGATGATAAAAATATTTTTTTTTTTATTGTATAAAGTGACGAAACGAGCAAAACGTTCACCTGGTGGTAAGTGCAACGTCCGCCCATAAACAAATGCTGTATCACCCAGAATATTTCTGTGTGACACCACACTGCGCCCGTCACCCTGAGACATCAGTTCTTAAGTCTCAAATGCCCAGTGATTACGCTAGCTCACAGTGCCCTTCAAACCGAAACACAGTAATGCTTGCACACTACTGCTTCACGGCAGAATAACTGGCCCTGGGGTGGTACCTACCTAGATGGATTCCTGCATAGGAATCCTACCACCAGTAAGCATATATGCAAGAGCGTCACCGGAGGGGGTGGGGGTTCCCGACCACGGCAACAATTACTCACATTTTTAGTTGCACACTGTTATCTAATATCTTCTTATTCTATTTAATATCTCTTCTTATCTAATATCATAACGATCATCATCATCATCATTAGTATATTGTGTCCTTGTTTATAATCGATTTTCTCCTAGCCGATTTCGACCACGGCGACAACTTCCGAATACTGTCGAGAGCCATCAACTGCGCAGGAGATATTAAAGTGCCACAAGTGTACGCGTAAACACAGAGGCACACACTCGTCCCAACCTACCCGCGCCTGATGTAACGCTGATGCGATAAGATCGTAGGTAGGCTGGGATGCAGTGACAGAAACACGGGGACTATCACAACACAACCAGACCCGAAAACCAACAGTTTGTGTTTGAGCACAAATGTTGGCTCTGGCTGGGAATCGAACCCAGGACCCGCGGCGTAGAAGTCAGGTACTCTGACCACTAGGCCACGCGGTCGTCAAATTATAATTTCGGTCGTCAAATTATAATAATACGTATTATTTATATCATATTGTAGTTAGGTATGTGTATGTATGTATATGGATGTGACTGCATATACGTTTATTTCTTTAATAATATTCTATTCTTTTTAGTAACCGTCTTCGCTGTTTACTCACTGCTCTAAGGTTGACTGGCAGAGACTGCTTTTAGCATTAAGTCCGCCTTTTGTTACTTTACTTATTGTAAGGTTCAATAAAGAATAAATATATAAATATGTATGTTACATACAATCTAGCTGTGATAGCTCATGAGCCGGGCACTCGCCTTAAATGTTATAGTACGCGAGAGACCGTTTCAATCCCCGGTGCCGGCGCTACTAAAGTTATTCTCGCAATTTCCATGCAGATTTACCGCGTTCTCGGCGGTGAAAGAAAACATTATAAGGAATCATATCTGCAGAATAAAAATATTTCGAGGACATGGTTGTGAAGTCTACCAAAGCGTAGTAGAGCAGACCAAAACCCTCACACAGGAGGCCTATTCAGTGAGACGTTGATAGACTTTAACGTTACTTTTTTTAACACACTATGTTTCAGTTTGACGAAACGCAACGTAGCATTCAAAGTTGCCAATACCGATTTAAAATGAGTTTAGAAATATTCTTAAACTCTAAACTATATTGTATTAACATTTAAGGGCGAATTTCTAAGCTAAACGAAGTTTAAGCGTTTAACTGAGTTCAATGATACATTTTGCATTTAATCAACATCAAATGAACGCAGTTAAAGCTATACGAGATCTATATTCAAAACGCCCAATTTACGACGTTCCAACTCTAACGCGTTTAGAGAGGTGTCATTGTCAATTGCACATAAAAAAAAATTATTCGTATTGTTTATTGTTTGCATACCTATACTATGTAACCTACGCATAGAAACAGGCTGTTTGATGTCGCAAAATACGAAATTCATTTACATTTATATTTATGTATTTAAAATACGAACTTTCATGTTGAATTCGTTTTTCTAAACGCGATCAATATGGAGCTTGAGAAATCGGTTAGACGAAAACAAATGATACATCTGAACTTGATTTCCAAAGCGATCGGTGAAATCGGGTCTAAATCGATTAAAAAAAGAAACACGTGTCACATAGATAAACCTCTGTTACCCATTTCAAACATTTATTTCATTTCAAATACATGTAACAGAAGTACTCGAAGCCAAATATTGACCTTATATGAGTACAATTTGTAGACGCAGTGTACACACGGCAACGCAACACCGTCGTAAACGTAAAATGGGAGCCCATCAATAGTCATTGTGTTTGTAATGTGGTGTACGTTACCGATTGAATACGATATCGAGACTAGTCCAGTGTTAGATTACAGTCTTAATATGGACAAGACTCTAAAAAATATTTAAATATTTTGATAGTCAATCGTAGGTAGTAAATACAGATCAGATTACTAAAAAAAAATTAAATAAAAATTTGAATTTCTTTCTTCATAAAATGAATAAAAAAATCTTACATTATATAGCCACAATACAGTTAGATACTGACTTAATCATATACACATGTGGCTTGTATACATAAATGTAAACATAAAACGTAATACATAAACAGAAGTAGTTTAAGGTAAGCTTATTTGTCTCACTGCAACTATTCATGGTAACTAACATGTTAACAAAAGTACAAACATAAATATATTATCGCCTTTTTCCATATAAGGGATAGGCAGAGGCTACACATGTCGCTCACTATTCGCCCCCGCAGCAAAAGAGACGTGACGGGTAGCGTAGTACGTCTCCGCCATTAAGGTACGAGGCAAAAAGAAATCTAACTCCCCATTGCATTCCCACGAGCAGTATAGAGACAACATTGCATATTATGGTGTTAATCTGCATTAATAATGGGTGTCCGTATAATACCTTAGTCGCTTCATACGACACCTCGGTAGGAAAGAGGTAGGGTCTATTCTACTCTGCCGGACACCTATCGACACCTATATAAAAGTATACAACATATATAATAAGATACACTGGTCCGCTACTATGCTTAGGTGATTATAGAATCACCGCTGTTTTTCTATCACAGCCGATTATTAGCTGGCAACGAGACATTCTACTCGTACCATCCTCCTGAGGGATGATGACGCCCACACCTTCAACAATATGTAAGTGTTAGCCACCACTCACAGCGATCACCAATTCGTCCATCAAACGCAGCGATTGCAGCAAATCTTCTCAAATTGGAAGAGTTCTGTGTCCAGCAGTGGACTGAATGATTGAAAGAATTGATTATGATTGAATGAACGGAATGATGAATATGAATGAATATGATTGAAGAAACAGGATGATGATGATGATCACATGTACGAAATTAAAAAAAATTTAAAAGTCATGACGAACATGTAGAAGTATTGTAATTTATTATAGTCCTTAAAATATGATGAAACATTAAAATCGAAAAAATATTAAGCGTGTATGTAATTTAATAACACAATTTTTTGTGATGGCGAGCAATTTCAAACGCAGGCATATCCATACTATTTTTTTTAAGGAGCACATTTTGGTTCGTATTTCCATAGTTATTTATTAAGTAGGGTTTTTAATATATTATCATTTAAAACAGTTTATTAGATAATTTATTAACAATAATAGTTAATAAAATATGCATATAACGTTCACTTCAGTATAGAGTTCACTTTTATACAACATTATTAATAAGATTGAAAATTTTATTGAATATCATTTATTTTTCTTTCTCTCTACTTTAAGAAACCATATCCGACACTTTTCTCGTACACACGCGTTTGTAACCAACGATTTATGTTTATGCACAAATTATGACTTTGGCTAGGATTTGAACCTAGGGCCCGCGGAGAGTACCGGTCAGGCTATGGCAAGGCTATGACCACTAGGCTACGCGATCGTTATTTTCATTATAATCATCAACATCAGCCTTTATACCTAGGGGTGGTACATAGACGGATTCCTGCATAGGAATCCTACCACCAGTATACATACATACATACATACAGTCACGCCTCTTTCCCATAGGGGTAGGCACAGACCACATCTTTCCACTTGCTACGATCTTTAGCTTCTTCTACTTTCATTAGCGTTTTCACACACCACCAGTATGTGTATTTAATATGAGCTGCTCCCCACAGTTTCACCCTCGTAAAATACGCCGATCACATGACTGCACTATACGTTCGTCTATAAGAGAAATAAAGCTTAAATAATGCTTTATAGATTTCATAGAGGTTAGGTACACATTATAAAGTATATTCTTCTGTTGGTGAATGCATTGCCCTGTTTTCAAATTTACGTGGAACGAAGATAAATCTAATAAGATTTGTACAAAAATCTAATTTTTGTTACAAGCATTTACTTGTGAGGCCTATAAAATAAAGTAGCAGCATAAAATGTCCCACAGCTGAGCACAGGTCTCCTCACATTGCCGAGAGGGTTTTTGAGCTAGGAAGAATCCGCCGCGCTGCTCCAATGCGGATTGGCGGACTTCACATGTCTTCAAAATGTTTTTTATTTCCCAGACATGCAGGTTTCCTCACGATTTTTTCCTTCACCGCCGAGCACGTGGCAAATCGGCACATAAAATTGCAATTAACAATTTTAGTGGTGAGCCCAGAACCGAGAATCGAACCCAGGTCACACGCGTACCACGAATTTTAAAGCGAGCGCCTCGCCCTTGAGCTGCCAAAGCTCTTTTATTTTAAAAGTAAAAGGACCTAATCCTTAGTAATGTAAAAAATCATATTATTGAAAACATTAATAATTTTACTACTACTAAAAGGATATTTAGATTTTACAAATATATAATATAAAATGTTTAATGTTGTAGCGACATCTATGTCGCCACATGAGAAGCTCAAGAAATATTCGCACAAGTCCATAATCGCGCTATGAAAGTTTACTGAGATGCGAACTAAATACACTACATCTAAATATTACTAGTTGGAGGAGACGTCCTCCCCAGATCAGACCATTCGATCTGGCGGGTAGCTACCCTTTTCCTTGGCACCATCATCCGCCAAAATGCTGTTCGATAATCATCATCATTTCAGCCTATCAATAGTCCACTGCTGAACATAGGCCTCCCCCTTAGATTACTACAAAAGTTAGTAGCTCTCGTCTTGAGGGGAATTTTGCCATAGTTGCCACGCTTGAGAGGCGGGTCGTCAACCGCAGTTTATTTATTATGATGTTACAAAAAGATGCTGCTAAGGGAAAATTAAACCAGAAGATGGGCATCTTCTGGTTTAATTTTCCCTCTGTCGACTTTTACGGCACCCACGGGATGTGATGGGGTGGTAGATTCTCTTAAGCCGCTACCACAGGGCTGTCCGATAATAATTAATTTGTATTACTTACTATGAATACATATTTTATTAAGTTTCTATACAAAACTGCCATTTATTATGCACCTGCGAAATTCATAATATAGTGTTTCGTGGACCTTCCCCTCTTATCTTTTCTTACTCGTGTAATAACGAAAAAAAAACAATAATTTTGCAGCTCAACAAAAACGACGCCCCTAATTTACCTTACGTTCGAGATTCCAACAATAGGATTAGTTTAGACAACAGGTGTTCCACTTTTATTATTATTACGATACATTAGTTTACGCATTAAACTAAAAAAAAAAAAACTAAGCCTTCGAATCAAAATCGGTATACGACAATGATTGCTTTACGTCGAAAAATAACACATCTGTAATGTCGCTGGCGACAAATGAAAATAAACTTTTATGTATTGACTTAGCGTGGACATTTATTTGCATGCTTTCACGCTGTTGCGTCGTTTTGCTATTAAGTTGTGTAGAGGTCGTTGGTACTCTGGGGAAACTAAAGCACAGGTGTCCAGCGTTCGGCCTGAAAGAACAAGATGGCAATAGCCATTATATTTAAGAGTGAAAGAGACACGACCAAAATAAACGTTGAACTTGTTTACCGCTTTTTTCTTTTTTTTTCTCTCTCCCTAGCCTATGTTCGTGACGGATCTTTTTTTATTTCTCGTTTCGTTTTGTTGCTCTTGGCCTCGTCTTTTTGGATTATACTGTGGCTTTTAGCTATATTTTAAACTAACTTTACCAATTAAAGTTATACATTGTTTATTTCTCTGCGTTCGATACAGAACCGGTTTATTTGCGCGACTTTCCGATTATGTACTTGAAGTATTTCAACTTTGTAATTATTCGAGATCGGCCCGATAGGCCGCTTGAATTCATTTTTTTTAAATAGCTGATCCAGAACGACCTGCCTTAATCAGTGATGGGCAATATTTCTCTTCAAATTAATGGGTTAATTCGATTACGTCATCCGCGATGTTCGCTGTTTTTTGTTTTTAAAAAATCCTCACCAATATTATAAATGCGAAAGTAACTCTCTCTGTCCCTCTGTCTGTTTGTTATATTTTCACAGTTCAACCGCTGAACCGATCATGAAATTCGACACAGAGATAGCTTGCATCGTAGAGACGGATATAGGACAGTTTTCATCCCGGAAATTCAAAAAGGACGAAGTCGCGGGCATCAGCTAGTTGTTAATAAATATGTTTTGGCGATTACGGGCGTCTCGTTTTTATTGAAGAGAGGGTAAACGAGCAACTGATGGTAAGTGATCACCAACGCCCATGACATGAACATTTACAATACCAGAGGAATAGCAGATGCGTTGCCTGCCTTTGAGATAGGTATATGCTGTTTGAAAGTCCCTAAGTCGTATCGGTCCGGAAAAACCGCTGGCGGCAGCATATTATTGTATCTTTAATAGAGTTAAAAAAAATGGAAACATTCTTACGTTTTCTTATTGACAAACGTTTATCACAATTTGTTTTAGTTCTTCGTATTTATATATCGGGCCATGTCAAAGTGTATATTTGTATTTCATTTTACGTGCTCGACGAATCGACTATAAATAAGATGTTAATGAAATCCTTGAACGAACTTGGAAATTGCATTTAATTAGACAAAAATGAACACCTTGAAGAGGCGTAACAATTTTGCTTCTTTATCGTGCATAAAATGTGTAAAAACACCGGTTTTATTATGGGGAAGATAACATCGAACTGCTTTTAACCGCGAAAAGGTTTCTCGTGATATTTCGAAGTGAGAATTGCTGAGCGACAAAGCGCCAATAACTGGGCACAAATCACAAACACAATTCACGACAGTCAATCATTTAATCAAATGTTTGTCTCGAATTATAGACTCTGAAAATAGCTAATTTATTCTATACTAGCTGAGGCCTGCGACTTCGTCCGCGTAGATATAGGTTTTTTAAATATCCCGTGGAAACTATTAGATTTTTTGTAATAAAAATTCCGTCTCCAGGATGCATCTATCTATCTATCTCTATGCCAAATTTCGTCAAGTTCGGCACAGTGGTTGAACCGCGAAAAGGTAACAAACAGACAGACAAAGTGACAGGGACGGAGAGAGTTACTTTCGCATTAATAGTAGTAGTATTGAATTAGAAAAGACCATTACTTGGTCAAGCCGTGTAGTAGCGGCCTAAGAGAATCTACCACCCCATCCCGTGGATGTCGTAAAAGTCAACAGAGGGAAATTAAAACCAGGAGATGGGCAGCAGCATAACAGCTGTAACATCTGAATAAATAAACTGCGGTTGCCAACCCGCCTGCCAAGCGTGGCAACTATGGCAAAATTCCTCCAATATGACATCTACAAACTTTTGTGGCTACCTATGGGGGAGGCATATGTTCAGCGGTGGACTTGTGATAGGCTGAAATGATGGTGATGATGATGATGATGATGACGATGTCCAGTGATGGACTACTTACAGTCTGATATAATGTTGATGTCAAAATTATTCTTGAAATTAAAAAGGCAAGACTAATAATCATAGTATTTGGTAGGATTCCTATGCATGAATCCGTCTAGGCAGGTACCACCCAGGGCCAGTTATTCTGCCGTGAAGCAGTAGTGTGCAAGCATTACTGTGTTTCGGTTTGAAGGGCACTGTGAGCTAGCGTAATCACTGGGCATTTGTTACTTAAGAACTGATGTCTCAAGGTGACGGGCGCAGTGTGGTGTCAGACAGAAATATTCTGGGTGAAACAGCATTTGTTGTGGGCGGACGTTGCACTTACGATCAGGTGAACCTTTTGCTCGTACCGTCGCTTTATACAATAAAAAAAAAACTTTATCTTATTTTGTACTTTATCATAAAGTGTTCTCTCTTTTCTCGCTTTTTGTATAATTTTACTTTTCAATTAAAATATTTAACTCATTCAGAAATGTCCATTATTTACACAGCAGGGAATTATCTGTGGTATAAAAATAATTATCTAGGCATTACGCCTATTATTCGCGGATCAAAAAGAATTATATCACCCTAACGACATTTTGGCGGGAAATCGTATTATTTAAGATTAGTCTTCGCTTGTGTGGCCTTATTATAAATATTCTATCGCAAAGCGTGGATGCTTCGCGAATTTTGCGCAAATATTAATTGAGCAAAATACATTCACATATAAAGCACAGTTTTTTTTCTAGGGCGCCTATCTATTTAAATAAGCGATTCACAACTGTCTGATCACGATATCTCCGAAACTACACGACCTGTTAATTTGAAATTTGACATACATTTTCCCTTTCCCGACATAAACCCACTAAGAACGGATTTTTCGAACATTTACTTGTAAATGTGTGAACGGGTTGGTGTGGTGGCGGCTTAAGAAAATCTACCACCCCATCACATCCCATGGTTGTCGTAAAAGTCGACTGAGGGAAAATGAAAAACCAGAAGATGAGCGACAGCATCTTCATGGAACATCTGAATAAATAAACTGCGGTTGCCTATGCGCCTGCCAAGTGTGGCAACTATGGCAAAAACCCCCCAAAACGAGAACTACTAACTTTTGTTGCAATCTATGGAGGAGGCCTATGTTCAGCAGTGGACTGTTGTTCTCCTAGCCGATTTCGACCACGGCGACAACTTCCGAATACTGTCGAGAACCATCAACTGCGCAGGAGATATTATAGTGCCACAAGTGTACGCGCAAACACAGAGGCACTCACTCGGTCCCAACCTACCCGCGCCCGATGTAACGCTGATGCGATAAGATCGGAGGTAGGCCAGGATGCAGTGTCAGAAACACGGGGACAATCACAACACAACCAGTCCCGAAAACCAACAATTTGTGTTTTAGCACAAATGTTGGCTCCGGCTGGGAATCGTCCCAGGACCCGATGTAATGCTTATAAAATATTACCTGAGACCGTAATTAGAATCTACAAATTGAAGTTCTGAAGATTTAACAATGGGAAATGATTATGATTTAACAATACCTAAAACATTTTTTTTTACTGTAGTTCGAAATAGTGATCATGTCTATTTAAACGAAATCGGAGAATGGAAGTAGAACGAGAAGAATTACGGCGATCCCACCCAACTTGGTAGACACCTACAACCTCTGCAGTGACCTATTTAGAACCTAGTGGTAATTTTGGTGAGGTATGCAGTGGACGCTACACTATCGAATCTTCATGGTGAAAAACTTGCCAAGCACATTTGGTTATTTACAACATCGGTTAAAAGCAAATACAAACCAAACAATATCACAAGCGAGCAACACTACGTTTACACACACAAGCGCCAGGCGTACAACACAAAATTAATACACCCACACAGAGACGGGGAGTAAAACCAGTAGCCGACCAGTTATACGTAACAGAACGGTAATAATCTTGATATTGTTGTGTACGGACAGCCAGTGAATAAATTTATATATTTACTTTAAAACGCGCGCCTCGATGCGTGGGCTTGATTCTACTTGGCCGTTTTTATTTCGTGTTATTTGAAATTATTTATTTGGGAATACTAAAGGAAATGCGCGATAACTTTAAGCCGCTTAAAAAACACTAAGAAGGTTTAAGCTGGGGATTTTTTTTTTTTAATTATAAAAATATTGTTGTTAAATATTTAAAAAAAACGAATACTATGCTTTCCCCTGTATCGTGGGTGCGTTTTACATTCATAAATTCCACATGTACAACATACCAGACCCCAACAATTAGTATACCGTTTGTGTTTTTACACAAACGTTGACTCAGGGTTCGAAGCCAGAACCTGTGGCGTAGATATAAGGCACTTAGACCAATATCGCACGGCGGACAAATAAAAATAAGAAACACGAAATTTTAAAAATACGACACAAAAGTCGAGTAAGAGAAATTTAAGGAAAATCTCTTAAGACCTACATTATCCGGACCGGTGATGGGCGACAGAGGACAACATATAAGGCGTCTGGTACTGCGATTCCTATCAACCTGCAAAGCATGGTGTTTACATCAAATCCCTCTTCTTGAAAGAGGCCTATGTTTACCAGAGTCTATAAACAGGTTCTTAATAAGTCCCATGTCGATATAAGTCGATACCGATATGGATATGGGAGTTATGAGACATTTGCAGACTAAGCATTTCCTGTGCATAATTACAACATTCTGAATACTCTTTCAAGTTTTAATAAACAACTTTTTTTTTTACTTTACGTATTTAACATGTCGTGTTTTCCACTTAAGGCCACAACATTTTTGAGCTATTTTATATTATTCATAGATTTTTTTACTCAAGTTTATAATCAACTATTTTTAACAATCAATAAAATGCACATGTCAATAAATTAAATAACTAATTTGTAATAAACAATTATAGATATGTTTATATTTTTGAAAACCGTACAAACTCGGTGTCTTCCTGCACTCGCGTCTCAAACACGTGGTACAAGAAAGAGAGAAAATATAAACCCTTTAATTTATGCCACGATAGTACTTGTATCTCGAAAATAAAATATCATCTTATTCTTTTTTGGGTCACTGGCCGCGAGTGACGTGCTTTGTGCTGCATTATCGATATGTTTTATTTTTCATTTCAGATCGTTGAGAGGAAATAATTTTTTAATATTGTAATTTATTTGATGTGGTATATTATCTATGAAATCGTGTGAATAAGGGAAGTTGAATTGTGTATTACTCTACGCTAAGTACAACTTCTTTGAGTTTAAATACAGGTAATGCAATAAGACTGGACTAAGGAATTAGGTGAACGTAGTACGAAATGATCGTGTCCACTCTTTTATACAGAACAAAAGAAATCAAAAGGTTGAAAGTCGAAACAATTAAGTCAAAGAGAATGGAAAATAAACATACATACATACATAAGATCACGACTGTATCCTATAAGGGGTAGTCAGAGACTGGGCACTCACTGCAAAAACAGACGACTGCCACAATCCACGTTTCACCAAAACAATATAATGCACTTGGTGTGATAGGTGGTGAGCCCATCGCCACCATGCGCTGTTGGGTGCACAGTGCAGTTTAATTCCTTACTCGCCTTTTACGAGATCCATTGGATGAGATGGAGTGGTTGTATTCTTTTAACGAGCCGCCACCACACGGCTCATGGAAAATAAAGCCAATAGAAAAGTCACAAAGCAAACAAATGTGCAAAATATAGCTAATATAATCAGTCGTTATTTTGCCAAAACCCATTATAATAAAGGAAAGGAAGCTGATTTGCTAATAATCGTGTTCAAAAAGTAGGTAACATAACCATTTTATATTATGCATGCGGATCTTAGCAAATCAACTTCCTTTCCTGCATTAAATGTGTAAAAGAGTGGTGGTAGGATTTCTCCGCTGAAGAAACCGCCTAGGTACAACCACCACAGTGCCAGTTACGCAAACACACAGAAACACAGTTTTTTTGCTGGAATTACAGGACATATGAAACTAAGAAGCGATATCTTATTTAGTCAAGGGCAGTGCGGACAGAATTTTCTAAAGAAAAGTGGATGACACTGCTATAGCATGAAAAGACGTCGCACTCGTAATCAGGTGACCGACTCGCTCGTCTTCTCACTTACTTCCCTTAGTGGCAAAAGTATCAATTACTAAAGTATTAAAGTAATGAAGACTTTAATGAGATGATAATAATAAGGTGCCGGTTGCCGTGTCGTAGCGGGAATAGAATCTACCGCCCCATCTCAACCCGTGGGTGTCGACAGAGAAATAAAAACCAGAAGATGGACAACAGTATCTTCATGGAACATCTGAATAAATAAACTGCTGTTGCCAACTCGCCTGCCAAGCGTAGCAACTACGGCAAACTCCCCCCTAAAATGTTAGCTACAAACTGTGGCAATCATTGGGGGAGGCTATATATGATATATGAATTTGATTATGATACTTAAGGTTTTTTTGTTATTTAAAAAAAAACGATGCCCACAGTAGGATGTTTCGTGTATCGTGGGTATATTTTAAAAAAATGTTGCCCAGCCCCAGCACTGTGTTCTGTAACATAGGTACTTTCTGCAGACATAAATTTCACATATACAACACAACCAGACCAATTTGTGTTTTTCACAAATGTTGGCTCAGGCTGGGATTCGAACCCAGGATCCGCGGCTTAGTGCTGTCACCAGTAGGCCACGCGGTCGTTGACTTTTGCTTGAATTGAAATGCAAGAAATTGAATTACACATTCATCACGTAATATAAAGTATTTGTTTTGGTTACTTTAAGAATTACTTATTCTAACTTAAACTTTAAAGGTATATGTTGCGGCTATTTAATCAGTATATTTATCTGAAAACTGAACTATTGCAAGATATTAAAAAAATTATCGATACAGCATTAGAAAACTCTACTAGATTGTACGGAAGCAGTCCAACGCCTACGCGAACCGCACGTCACAAATCACGTCATAGAATCTCGCTTTTGATTTTTATGAAGATCGTAAAAAAGAACCGCAACGTACAACATTCGAATGACTGCAATGTACAAAAATAATAACTCACAAGTCGGCACTAAGCGGACGCCGAAAACCACAGCTACCTGAATTAACGTTCCGATACGGGCCGAAATATTTTTGTATGTAATAAAATTTTGAGCGGGAAAGCTCGGCTGCCATGTTTAATAATATGCGGTAGACCACAGATAATTTATTTATGCTTATACGGGTCTAAATTTCCGAAATTTATTCGATTATTGATCACTGATTGAACAAAGATGAGCTTGGTGATAGGAGCAGAGGTTACTGGTATGAATGCAGGAATCCGTCTTGGTCTGAAGGGCATTGAGAGCTAGTGTAATCACTAGGCATATGAGATTTATAAACAGAGAAATGTTCTGAGTGACACAACAATTGTTTGTTGACGAGCGAAGTGTGGTGCTACACAGAAATGTTCTGGGTAATACAGCATTTGTTATGGGCAGACGTTGCACTTACCATCACGTGAACGTTTTCATCGTCTCGTCACTTTGTAAAATATTTTTTTTTACAAACTAGCGCTATTACAAACAAATTATAACATATATAACATACAACATTTTTAAAAACCATTTAGAAAATATATTTTATATTGTTAATTTATCAGCAGACTATTAAAGAGGTTAACATTTATTTCCGCATGCTATAATTTTCATAAAAAAGTAATTTTTGTTTTGGAATGCTTGGAATTTGACTTTCCGCGCCAACTGGAAAAATAGCGGTAGTGTTTTTATTGAATTTTGTAATTTCTGAGTATAATTTGCGTTTTGATGTTTATTATTGATACTTTATTGCAGCAAATGCTTGAGAAACTGTACAGTGATTGAAAATTAAATTCAAGACCAAAATAGTTCTTTTGGTTTTATCTGCATCAGTCCACAAGAATTCAGTAAAAGTAAACTATAATTTTACTGTCGATCGATATTAAGTTTTGGTGCTTGAAGATGGCTACTTATCTTAAAATTATATATTTATACCTGGATACTTGACACTGCAAAAAGTTTAAAGGTGTTTCTATAAATAAATAAAGTTTCGAATTTAATAAAAAAAAGATAAAACCACAGACTATAAATATACTATTGCTATATTTATGTGTTATGTAATTATGAGTTGAAACAGCATTCTATTATTGTAGTGATGAGGGCAGAGGCTCTCCCTCTCGTTTTCATCATCGATATTACACCTAAGCTAATAAGATTTGAGATAGTGTCGGATGGCAGAGTCGGTTGCCGACTCTAAAACCATTCATTGTAAGCCGCACAAATATTAGCTCATGGTCAGATTATACCCACGATTCAGCGGCTAGGAATCCTGATCTCTGAGTCAAAGGGCCCCATGTAGCTAATAGACAGAAATAAGTTAACTAACATTAAAATTGAATAATTTAAAGCGCATTTCCAATGAAAGACAAATAGATCAAACATTGCAAGTTTCTGTCACGTGTGCTCAAAATGACAAACATAATGACTTCTAACTCATAACCATTTGAATGGGTGCGTAGTACAGTAGCTGGATAGCTTTTACAAAGAATAGTTAACGCAGTCTGTCGACTATTATGAAAAAAACTGGTCAAAAACATGTTAAAGTTTATAACTAGTAAAATGGGTACTACCTGCTGCGTCTTTCAAATCCTTAAGAATTCTGTATTTATACTCACATTGTACACACATTACACATAATGGTACATTTATATTTCTATGTAACGTACAATTATAATTGTTTTTTTCCCAAATAATGGTTCCGGACTCATAATACCAAGACTATACAAAAACATATTATTATCTGTAAGTATAATTTATGAAAAGTAAACTTGAGGCTAACTTAGTATTTGCTTAAGTAAGTCCCATGTTAATGGAGTTCGTGTATTCTTAAATCAACTCGGTCTTAGTCGCGGATTTTACATGTAAACTACAAAGAGCAAGTTTGTATCCAATATGTAGTATGTATGTACTTGTATGTACGTGGTGGATAAGAAGGCAGTTTTTATATGTTTAAGTAACAAAAGTTGTCATCATGGTTAAGAATCCAAACTTTATTAAGGTTAGCGGGTACCTTAATAAAGTTTGGATTCCTAACCATTTTAAGTTAGAATTTTCATAAACTTCTTAAAGCCGTGGTAGCTCAGGGGCCTGGTGCTCGCTTTTAATTTCATAGTAAGCGCGGTTCGATCCCCGGTGCCAGCACCTCTAAAATTGTTCTACTAATTTTAAGTGCTGATTTACCACGTGCTTAGCGGAGAAGGAAAACATCGTGAGGAAACCTGCATGTCCGAGGAATAGAAATATTTCGAAGACATGTGAAGTCCGCCAACCCGCATTGGAGCAGCGTGGCGGATTCTTCCTAGCTCCTAAACCCTCTCAGAAATGAGAGGAGGCCCGCGCTCAGCAGTGGGACATTTATAGGCTGAAACTTTACTTTACTTTTTACTTTCTTAAACTTATTTTGTGAACTTGTGTCGAGCATCAGTCCGCGTTCTAGTGAACTGATCATTATTCAAAACGGTGCTCAACTACAATAATTAATAAGTTTGAGCTTCGAAGTGTATTTGCATACAATGCGGGACGTCTGGACGCGAGTGCGTTCGGAAATGAACTCCGCTTTTGAGTTCTGTTACAATAATTACTCGTGTCATTCAGTCACCAGCTTATAGGCCGGTGTCTACTGATTGATTGCGGATAATTATAAATTTAAATTATTCTTTTTTATGAATTTATTTTTTCGTAAAAATGTGGCCAGTTCGCATACTCAGTACAAACTGCATTTTTTTACGCTACAGCAGCAGATTATGACAGCTGAAGGGTCGACGATCACCTCGATCTTACCTCAAAGTAATCGAGGAGGATTCATTCCTTCTTCAAAATGCCGTGTGGCAATGGCTTTCTACTACCGTCAGAAGCTATTAACTGAGCAGGAGATATTGTAGTGCCACTAATGTAAGCACAAACAGAGATGCACTCAGCCATCCTAACCTACCTGCGTTCGATGTAGCGCTCATGTGATAATGTCGGAGTTAAGTTTTATTCAATATATAAGTGTTAAGTTTTATGTAGTATATATCATAATTGTTAATATAAAAATTAGCTTGCTTAAATTTTTTTTATTCAGGTGCACCTAATCAATTATAAACGTAGTTTCCCCTGTAATTAAATAACCCTTTCATATTATATATAATTTCACATAAGGACGGTGATATATTTCAGACCCATTAAGACCTACCGGAATCGTACTCTATCATATAAACTGGATTCGGAATTGTAAAGTACAAATTAATTTCATGATAATATCTAACTGTTCTCATAATAATAGGTAACGACAGCATGCGTAGTGGATTTGTTGCTAATGTCTTAATGTTGTACATACATACACACATAAGATCACGACTGTATCCCATAAGAGGTAGTCTGAGACTGGGCACTCACTGCAAAAACAGATGACTGCCACAATCCACGTTTCACCAAAACATTATAATGCACTTGGTGTGATAGGTGGTGAACCCATCGCCACCATGCGCTGTTGGGTGCACAGTGCAGTTTAATTCCTTACTCGCCTTTTACGAGATCCATTGGATGAGATGGAGTGGTAGTATCCTTTTATCGAGCCGCCACCACACGGCACTTTAATGTTGTAATATTATATAAATAGCATAGCAAAGAAGCTTAGACGAATACTTTCATTTTAAAAGTATTAAACGTTACATTGTTAAATGAATACCAACAAAAACTCAGTTTACTTAATAGTAGACTAATCCCCCCCCCCCCCCCCCCCCAAAGAACAATAATACTCTCTAGCGAGAGATCCCACCTCTCGCCTATCCAACAGCGATCACTCAATTTTACATCGTACACATTACGTACAGAAATAATTAATACAATTAAATCGATTTAAATAGAAGCCAATTCAGTACTACAAGTTATTGCTCTCTCTGAATCGTTAAATATAGCATCATTGTTACTTGTCTATGGGAATAGTGATGGTTTGATCGTATATAATGATACGTCTATGATTTGGTATATCACAGTAATAGGACTAGACTCGCCAAGACGAAGACAATTTTTTTAGGACAGTCCCACTATATTAATTTATTATTAAATAATGTGTTTTGATTGGATGTTAGACACTAAATGAACAAGTAGTGCCTAGGCCAAGTGATGGCGGCTTAAAAGAATATACCACCCCGTCTCATACCGTGGGTGTCGTAAAAGTCGACAAAGTGAAAATAAAAAGCGGGAGATGGGCCACAGCATCCTTTTGGAACATCCGAATAAATTAACTGTGGTATCTGCACACTACTACTTGAAGTTGTAATAAGTCGTACCGCGGTGATGAATATAACATCGTTGTCATGGCGAAAGAAAATCTGCCACGCCGTTTCATATCGTAATTGCTTGAAAATGTCTAGTCTGTCTGTCTGGCGTATTCCGCTACCACAGCGTAAAATGTCAGGCCCAAAACTAAATAAATATTGACAATTATGTGGTCGAATGCTAGTCAAACCATACTTATAGTAACAAAAGTAATTATGCACATTTTCAGCTTAGAATGTGTGTTGCAGTGTAGCACTGGATTCGAAAATGCCTGCGATCGCATTGCTTAAGTTATCTATTGAATGCAAAAATGTAAAGACGAGTGAATGTGTGTGTGTGTGTGTGTGTGTGTGTGTGTGTGTGTGTGTGTGTGTGTGTGTGTGTGTGTGTGTGTGTGTGTGTGTGTGTGTGTGTGTGTGTGTGTGTGTGTGTGTGTGTGTGTGTGTGTGTGTGTGTGTGTGTGTGTGTGTGTGTGTGTGTGTGTGTGTGTGTGTGTGTGTGTGTGTGTGTGTGTGTGTGTGTGCTTGTGTGCGTGTGGACAACCAATAGCACTATTATTTTCAAAACAGAGCCTGCTCCAGGTAGGTAACTGGAAAAGTCACCAAATTTAACATTGCTCTGAAGAACAAGAGTGTTCAGTCCCATTTCGTTCTACAAATTGAATACAAAGAAACTAAAAGAAGGGTTATTTGTTTAATATTGAGTGCTTACTGGAGATTCTGAGCCTTTTGTACAATATCGGGACTATCCGCATTGGCACCCATTGCATGGCTACCTTTAATAATACCTGCAATTAACTGTAATAATAGGTAATTGCATTAAAACGATTTTCGGCATTATGCCTTCGTGAGCTACTTTTTATTTAACAATTTAGATACATTCCAAGTCTGATATATCGCTTTGGACCTCTTTTTGTGTTTACCATTGTTCATCAATAACTAACTCTATAATTTTAACGAACGATAGTTTTATAAACGAGATATTTTTGAAAGGAATCTCGCTCGTACCAATACTTAGTGTATATACTACGTTTAAGTCGTGGTAGCTCAGGAGTCGGGCGCTCGCCTTAATATTTCATAGTTAACGAGTGTCCCGAGTTCGATGGAGATTTCTGAGCAAAAAGAAAAACATCGTGTCTGCGGAGTAAACCTTAGTATTTTTAATACGTAATATTAAAAATATTAATGGCCTCACGAGTCGGCCGAAATTGGAGCAGCGTGACGGACTTTTCCTGGCTTAAAAACTCTCTCAAAAATTAAGAGGTGGGTCTCTTTGGGATATCAGACAGTTACTTTTTACAACATACATTAGCAGATATATTTTTATATCCATCCATCTAAAGGGGTCTATCTTTTGTTCTTTTTTCCTATTGATACAAAATACTTACCAATTTAAAAACTTTGCGGTTTGTTTAAGTAAGTAAACTTGACAGAATTTTCTCATTAAAATTTAACAAAATAATGACATTAAAATTCAGTAAATATCAAGTATAATTAATAATTATTAATACAATTTACATAAAAATACTATTTAATTTAAAAAAACATTAAAATCGCAAAGTAAAGATAAAAAATTTAAAATTCAGTGTGATGAACCCGGTGCCGATTGACTTGTCGAGTTTTTCATCTTGTTCGAACTTGTGCATTCTGATCGACTTGTTGAGTTTTTTAAAAGTACAGCAATGTTACTTCCTACTAAAATATTAGTCATTCTTATAACAAGTTGGTACACGTAACACAACTGATACAGTATCTTGAAAGTTTTAAATAAGAATTTGTGTTAATTATTAGTGGTCGATTTTTAGACCTCGTAGACGTCTTCAAAGTCAGTTTTCGTTTATGTCGACCCCGGGAAACCGATTTCGATCCCAAGCGGTCGATATCGACCACTATGGAAATCCCTGATCTATACAAATAAATAAAATTGAAGTGTCTGTTTGTAATAACAAACAGCTTTTAACTCAATGCTTATGAAAGTACGTACTCGTACTTACGGTACTTAAGAGAAGAACCATTTCTTGTTCGTCTGTCTGTTTGTCCCGGCTAATCTCCAAAACGGCTCGACCAATTTTGCTAGCTCTCAGTGCCTTTCAAACCGTAACGCAGTAATGCTTGCACACTACTGCTTCACGGCAGAATAACTGGCCCTTGAATAACCTAGACAAATTCCTGCTTAGGAATCCTACCACCAGTTAAGGATACATAAAAGACTTAATGCATTCACAACGCAAACGGAAAGTTTTTCATTGCAATTATACAGTTAATACTTGTCGAGAAGCCATAGATCCGTGTATCGACTCTAATTGTATAGCTATCAAAGAGGAATGACGGCCGCCGCCTTCCGTTTAATTGTCGTTAAGGACTTAATCCTATCTTCCAACTGCCGATGTAACTGTTCTGCAAACCAGTTTATCGACCGCGCAAATTACAGTGATTTCAAAAGGATGCGCCTGCACAAGGCGTGTGGCTGCCGTGGTAAAATCTCCGAGTGGGAGATGACTGTCCGTTAAAGCCTTAGGCTTGATGACTTCCTGTTAATTTGTTCAGGTTAGTTGTTACTTTACTGTAGCAACGTGATAGGTCAATGTCAAAAACTCAGATTGGACAGCACGCGCACAGTGGCTATGCGATCGATTTATACGCTACTGGGTTGCTTCTTTTTTTTAATTGGATAAGGTGACGAAACGAGCAAAACGTTCACCTGATGGTAAGTGCAACGTCTGCCCATAACAAATGCTGTATCACCCATAACATTTCTGTGTGACACCGCACTGCGCCCGTCAACCTGAGACATGAGTTCTTAAGAGAATAACTGGCCCTGGGGGACTTTAATGAAAGTCTATGTTAGAGAATCTTTAACAAAGTCTATATTTTTTAGTTAACTGTCCAATAAAACCTTATTTGTCAAAAGTTTTCAACAGATCAATTATATATATCTATTAATTTCATGTTACACAATGTAACAAACGTTACGTTTCAAAATGTAAATTTAAACGTGTTTTAAGATTAACGTACCCGACGTTTGTCGCATCATTACTCGCCATCAACTGAAATAATCCCCAGCATATAAATACAAAATAAATCTTATATTTAGGTCAATCCAATAACACACGAATGAACGCGAACGGGATCTAAAGTTTAATTTAAATCGTTAATTTGAAAAGATAATCCCTATTACGTTTCGAGAGTATTTTAAAAACGGGATGCGAATGATCAGTCAATTAATCATTCGGTCACGAATCGTATTTTGTGAAGTCATCAGTTTTTTTTCTGCTGTATTCACCTTAAGGCGAGACAAAGGTAGTCGTTGATAAATCCATTCATTCACTTTTGTTGCTTGGACAGTGGTCAGTGGCGTGTGAAACTGCGGCCTAAACACTGGTTTCTATGTGAACTTCTGTTAAAAAATTTACACAGCTGTCGTCACTCTCAGGATAAAGATGATTCGGTGTTTTATTATTTTCATTATAATTAGGACAGAATTTACAGATTAGTTTATAATTAAACAATTTTGTATTTGGTGTATTTTACTTTAATAAAAGTATTATTGTTTATTATTTTTTTTTCGATTACAACGAGGTAGAATGTCGTTCGGCTTATTGTACGCTGGTGAAACCGTGAAGCACAGTAAGTGCCATATATGTAAAATCTATTCGCAAACAATTATTCAGCAAGCAAAAAGTGCGCTACGAATGTTTTTTTTTATTGGATATAGTGACGAGACGAGCAAAACCTGATAGTATGTGCAACATCTGCCCATAACAAATGATGTGTCACCCTGAACGAGTGACGCCACACTGCGCCCGTCGCCTTAAGACATCAGACAGTGATTACACTAGCTCTCAGTGTCCTTCAGACTGAAACACAGTAATCTCTACACACTACTGCTTCACGGCAGAATAACTGGCTCTGGGGTAATACCAGGTAGGTATAGACGGATTCCTGCATAGGAATCCTAATCTACCTTATATGGAAAAAAAGCATGACTGTATGTATGTATATGTGTATGTACTATTTCTTGTGTTCGAGAGCCTTGCTGCCTAAGCCAGATTTGTCAGTTGAAATAAAATCAACAACGTCAAATGCCAGAACCGCGCTAGAGAGCCCTCAATCTACTTTGAAAGTCACAGCGCATTTCTCGATAAAAGCAGTGCTTTATCAGATCCTATTAGCAATCGCATTTGTCGAAGCCAACGGCCATGTGATACTTAAAAAATATTTTTTCATTGCGCTGTATCTAAATGTTAGAAGGAGTGGTCTGAAAAGAATGAAATATTCATATCAGCATTTAAACAATTATATGTTATCAGAATGCTGGCTCAAGAGTCTGTCCAAAATCTCTTTCTTCTTTTTGCAGTCAAAAAGTTATATTTCATGGATATCTAGTATCGTTCAGTATCCTATACGCACCTAATACATTCGATTCAATAAGGACCAGTGTCGAATTGTCATTGAAGGTGCGCACCGATCGATTCCAAATACGACTATGGTGCAAAAGCGTTCGCGCTAAAAGCTACTACACTATTTGGAATAACAAAATTGGCTCTTTTGTTATTACATAAATAAGAACATTAACGTCTTTAATCAAGTCGTTCAACCTAAAGAAATGCATAAGCGACGTTTTCATTGTTACGTCTCCCATTTGACCGGTCCTATCGACCATCGGTACTTGATTTACGTCCACCATAAAACTGACCGTTTTATAGCATTCAATGTTTGATGTTCAACTTCTTACACCTAAAGGTTTACTTACGAACAAAGTATTAAAGAGTTTATTTAGTCCTTGCGGTGTTATTTTATTGACTCTTAATTTTAACGCGTTGCTTAACTTGCAGTGCGGATGATTTGTAATAGAAGAAATTCAATCTATAAATCCAAATTCCGATCAACACTTTGGCCAGAGTAGCTCTTGATGCAACATGGTGACGTGCAAAACTCTTTATCTAATAGGAATTATACTGGACACCGCAGAAATAATGGGGCGTTATAGCTTTGTCTATATTCGGTCGGTGGCTTACCTCAATGTAAAATTGTTGAAATTTAATAAAACGTCTGCATTGCTTGGGTACATTATTTAAAATAATGTTTTTATCTTAACGATCTTTTATCGTTTTGTAATAACGTCATTCCTCGAGGAAACGGCGAAGTAAACTTTGCGTGTGTCCCCTTTTTCATCAATACATTTAATTTTAATTTTAAGAGTGTCATTAAAAGTCCATCTGAGTGACCTAGACTAGACCATCTGAGTACTATTCACAATACGCACCAATGTTAAGCAAACCAATTTCATTTTTAATCTTGATATCATATCGTCATAAGTGTCTCTGAACGTCATCTTTAATTCGTTTCGATTAAGTTATATATGATTTGGGTGAGTGAAAGAATGAAATTATTTTGTTTTCTGTTTTCAGTACGCGAGTGACCTGGGTTCGATTCCCGGTGCCGGCACCACTAAAATTGTTAATTGCAATTTTAAGTGCTGATTTACCACGTGCTCGGCGGTGAAGGAAAACATCGTGAGGAAACCTGCATGTCTGAGGAATAAAAAATATTTCGAAGATATGTGAAGTCCGCCAACCCGCATTGGAGCAGCGTGGCGGATTCTTCTTAGCTCCAAAAACCCTCTCAGAAATGAGAGGAGGCCTGTGCTCAGTAGTGGGACATTTATAGGCTGAAACTTTACTTTACTTTACTTTCAGCTTTATCCAAATGTTACTTTCAAAATTTGGCTGGACATAAATTATTACTATTAACTTCATTATGCTCCTTTTCTGGCTACTATTAAAAGTTTCCGGGCAATAGCTAGTCGGTAACTTCATTCTCAATTTAGTAGTCTGACAGATCGAAATGATAGCATTACATTGTATCTTCATAATAAATCGCTCCACGAATACGTTTCTTTTATTTCCTTTTTTTCGAATTCCAGTTTCGCTGAATAATAAAGTTCAAGGTTATATTTATCGAGTATGGTGAAAACATTGTTTACGCTTTTTGTTTACGTGAATTATGAAGATTCAAATAGTTCCAATCTGTTATTAACCTTGGCACTATTTCAATCTATGATACAGAATAATATGTCAAAAATGTAGATTAAAATATCTAAAATTAGATATTAGATGAATTGGATATTTATTCAGTGTTTTATTCGTGTGTCAACGGTGAGTTAAGCAGACTTTAATTAATTTTATGTCTAATTATAAAAGACTTTCATTTCTACTTACTCACGCCTCGTTGTCACTTGTAATGCCGATTACACAACTCAACAGAGTTAGTAACTCGTTGTCATTTCCTCCAAAGATTGCCACAAAAATTTGTAGCTCTCATTTTGAGGGGATTTTGTCACACTTGCCAGGCGGGCCAAGCATGATGGCAGACGCAGTTTATTTATTCAGATGTTCCCGAAAAATGCTGCTGCCTATCTCCTGGTTTTCATTGAGATGGGGTGGTAGATTCTCTTAAGCCGCTACCACACGGGTAACTCATTCATGGACAAAGTATACGTTTTTATAGTATCGATATTTTATCATATATACACATCAATTGAAATAGTTTATTAAACAAAGACCTTAAATAGTATATTGCGCATTAATAATAGGTTGCGCAGTTTCTTTCGCCTGTTTCTTCTCTGTAAAGAGGAACTTCATCAAGAAACAGTATAAGAGAATTACAAAAGATACATTTGACAAGGAAATCTGAATTCCTTAAGCCAGAGAATATTCATTTATTTCATTTTGGTTACCACTGGATGTCGCCGCGCAGTGGTGAACACAGAATGAACACACAAACCAATATTGTTGCTATTTTTAAATGATTGCTTTTCGAATCTGGTCGTATTGCTACTGCTTTTTGTCTGTTACATTAAATCCGATGATAGTATAGCTACCCTCCAGACAACTGACCGAGCCGAGGCCAGCGCCCTTGGGCACCCTCGAGTCAGTTACTGTCGCGCGCAGGATAACGGTCCAAGCCGAGGTCCTCTCTCGGGGGCCCTTGCGCTGGTCACCAATAAATAAACGTTTCGGCTAAGCGCCCTCAGCGCTCATTCACTGCCTTCGGGCTAACAGAGACCTAAAAAAAACTAAGTCTATTACACTGCACCTGACTCTCGCGAGTTACGTTTCAGATAAGTGAATTCTAGTGACAGCTTTTGTCTTTGTGCTTATAATTACGACACTATAATATTTACAAAGATGTTCACTTTTGGTTATTAACTGAAAGATATAGCTACGGTCGATATAGACCCAAACGGCGTTCTGCGTATTCCGATTCGCAATAAAAATTGTCTCAAACAAGCAATCTGTTACAATGTCATTAATAAACGTGCATTTATCTGCACAACTGCTACTTAATAACTTATTATAGAAAAGAAAAACGCATTCAAGAATATTGTAAATATACACAAGTTTGAGACACCTGTGTTACGCATCCAGGGTAAAAAAAAAGTTCTTGCGTATCAACGTGCATTAAGACAGAATATTGTGGATATTGATGTGTTATTTGTATGACAATACAAAGAAAGATTTAAAAAATCTCTTTGAAATACATCGATGTACTTACCACACATGGTTATATATTCTTTGAATTCTAAATAAAAGTTTTGTATTTTAATTTTGGTAGCGTCGTGGCGTTTTTAATTATATTTTTTATTTTTCAAAACTAGAATAACTTTATTTTTAAAGTTTAAATGTCTTTTAGACAAAAATAGATGAAGGGTGTTTTACATCCTTCATTTATTTTTGTTTAAGAGACCAGAAGTTACAAAATGTAATTATACTACTTTCATTACCTAACCTATACTTATATATTATCTATATTCTGTCATAAACTAAGCTACTCGTATGGGGTAACACTGTTTAGTTTTTAAAGTTTTAATTTCCAATGTAAAATGAGCCGAACTGTATTATAATTGAGGAAATTACATTTTAAGTATAATTATAATTTTAGCGTCACTAAATTTATAAGAACCATTTACTACAACTGTAGAAATTTAACAATTTTATCACATCATCATCACTTCAGCCTATCACTAGTCCACTGCGGAACATAGGCCTCCCCAATAGATTGCCACAAAAGTTTGTAGCTATAATTTTTGAGGGCTTTTGCCATAGTTGCCACGCTTGGTAGGCGGGTTGGCAACCGCATTTTTTATATTTAGATGTTCCAGGAAGATGCTGCTCTCCATCTTCTGGTTTTAATTTTCCCTCTGTCGTCTTTTACGACACCCATAGGATGAGATGGGGTGGTAGATTCTATGGTCGCTACAACACATGTTAAAAATAGCTGGGCAGCGAACATTAGCAGGGCTTATTATCGTTAATATAAATGCCTTTTTTATAGTCATATTTAAAGACTGTTCAATTTCGGGAATTTTGATGTAAACTTGTATACACTGCCTTTGTTACTGATTCTGTGAAGTATATGAGTGTTGTATCATATTTATGTGATTATCATTCCAGACAAGTAATAAATGATTTAACTCTTAAAGTGTGTTGACTATTACTGTGACGTACTCTATTAGTATAGTAAACTTATAGATACGATTATAGATGTGAATAAAACTGTATTATCAAATAAAAATGACGCAGAAGCTTCACACTTATTCAATCTATTACACGTGTGACAGATAATATACATAACGCAATTACAATGGCGCATACAAAACCGGAATAGAAACTTACGTAATATAAAACTGTCGCCTAGACTTTGCGGTTAAGTCTGACCGCCGCATCCACAATATTCTGAACGTTGCACTTTAGACAGGGACAGTAATATGCTAACATCTCTTTCGCTTGCCGGCCGGTCGCTGCACGTGTGCCATGACGAAACGAGTTTTGCCTGCGGACGGCTCAAGATTTTATTAATTTGTGTTTCTTATACATTCTGTATATTACTTCCAACAGACTGCTGCTATCCTGGTACTTGGTCCATCGATTTCATTGATAACAAATTGCCCCCTTTGTTCTGTCTCGGGGTCTCTCCGCTCCTAATTTTTTTTTTGTTTTCGTATAACGTACATTTGTCATGTCGGTTGAAGTTTTGATTTCAAAAAGCGATGTATTATAAAATTTTTGTTATTCGAACAGAACAAAATTACATCCGTATAATATAATAAGTAAATGTATCCTTCATAAACTGCCTAAACATCATTCAAATTCATTCGTTGCCAGATTAGTAGTATAAGTATAAGTAAATAATAAAAGACATATGTTAAAATGTCTTATTGTTTTGCTGTAGAACTTTCAGCTAGCTTAACTTATAACTTACTCGTTAAAAGAATACTACCACTCCATCTCATCCAATGGGTCTCGTAAAAGGCGAGTAAGGAGTTAAACTGCACACCCAACAGCGCATGGTGGCGATGGGCTCACCACCTATCACACCAAGTGCATTATATTGTTTTGGTGAAACCTGGATTGTGGCAGTCATCTGTTTTGGCAGTGAGTGCCCAGTCTCTGACTACCCCTTATGGGATACAGTCGTGATCTTATGTATGTATGTATGTATAATTTGTCAAAAACTATCTAGCTTAAATTTTATTGCTTCCACAATTCATTCTTACGATCTACATAGTAAATATTTCTTCAATTAAATAAGTAAGGTAAATGCAAAATTATATAATAATCTCAAATATCGCTAAAGTGAAATGTTGATAATTCTTTAGTTTATGGTGTTAATATAAAGAGACTCTTTTCCATTCTTGTCTTTAGTCCTTAGTCGCTTTTAATTATTGATTATATGTCAATTAGAAGCGAAAGAAATGTGTCAGGATCGTGGCAAGTGGAAAGATGTGATCTCTACCTACTATGTATGAATATAACTCATGCAGCTGTTTACAGTAAGTTATCTTTAATGACTTCTGATTTATTGACAATTAGCGATTCTGCTGATTAGCAGTTTTGCTGTCAAATATGAAAATATTTGACAGCAGAACTGTCAAAGTGAACGTCACTTTTCTTTATTGATATTTTAAAACACAAATGCCGACTCTCCGGTAGAATTTCCAAAAAAATAATATTCTTACAAACCTTGTCCTGATAATTACAAACGGAACACGACAAAAAAAAAATCAGACAAATCGGTCGAGCCGTTCTCAAGTGAACAAATCGAACTAGTATTTTGTAGTGGTAACGCCTTTTAATTTTTAACATTTTAACATATTTTGGATACATACTTACAGACGTTTCAATTTGCTAAGATCGCGTGGGCGCTCTTAAGCCGCTACCACACGGTCATATCTCATCCCGTGGGACACCCACGTAAAAGTCGACGGAACACCAGAAGATGGGCAGCAGCATCTTCCTGGAAAATCTGAATAAATAAACTGCGGTTGCCAACCCGCCCGCCAAGCGCGGACTATTGCAAAATTCCCCAAAATGAGATACAAACTTTTGTGGCAATCTATGCGGAGGCCAATGTTCAACAGCGGACTAGTGGTAGGAACGCCTTTTCCACCCCCGTGGGAAACGAGACGTGTCGGGTGGTGAACCACGATTATAAAACTACCTCCAAATAAACATTTTGTATGCACAATCTTTTCACCTACTTACGAAGTTTAACACATAAACAAAGGGCTTCAATACTATAATTCGTGTTCGCTAGCAATATTCTATTATTTTATTAATAAACTAATATTAGTCTAAATCCTGCATTAAATATATTTTTTAAAGTTAATACACATTAAATCTATTAAAACATAGTACTAAATAAATGTAGATCAATTTTACCAGTTGTAATTTGTTAAAATCGGGAGCAGTTAAAATGTCATTCAACATTCGATATTCCCAAAACGTATGGGTATATCGAAAGGGCAATTGTGATTATAGCGTCTATTTATCAATCTTCAGAACAGGCAATGCCCTAGCCTCTATAAAACTCGCTAAAAATAAACAATGTTATGTTCCCGCCCACGACATGTTGACAAGCGTACATGACGTATAGGTGAAATGGCCGCTAATAAACATCTGATTTATATTCCAAGATTTATTTTTATACGTGCTTTGTTACTATAACCGTGACTATTGAAACGAGATGTCGTTATTATTTTTAACGATTTGAATTAATGTGTTTTAATGATTTTAGTTAATGTTTTCTTGTAGCCTTGCGTCGGTGCGTAATATATAATCTACAATTTTTAAAGCGAATCTAATCTCACTTTCCCGTAATACTTATTATTTAACCTATTAACTAACTCGACTCTAGCATATAGTCTAGTACTTTTATTGTCGCGAATAAGCTAAAGTCTGAGACCTGCTCAGAGATGAGATAAGTTTTTGTGTATGTGCTTTACTATTGATTTATGTTCTGAGCTAATTTTTATAGTGATTTTCTAACTTATTCAACTAATTTGTGAAAACTTTTAATTGGCCTTCTTTCTCTACTTAATTTATTGGAATTCGTGATGAAACTTAATAAGCTAATACAGCTGTAAGTTTTCCAAAACAAAAAAAATAAAAATAAAATAAAATAAGTTAACTATAGAGGTGACTTAAGTAAATGAACAGCCTGTAAATGTCCCACTGCAGCACAAGCCTCCTCCCATTTCTGAGAGGGTTTTGGAGCCGGAAACAGTCCGCTGCTCCAATGCGGGTTGGCGGACTTCACATGTCCCAAAAATATATCATATTCAGGTTTCCTCACGATATTTTCCTTCACCGCTGAGCACGTGGTAAATCAGCACTTAAAATTGTAGAACAATTTTAGAGGTGCTGGCACCGGAGATCGAACCAAGGTTACTCGCTTTATATGAAATTAAAAACTCATTCTCTGGAAATTAACTTCTCTAAGAAATCATTACAGAAAGCATTCAAGGATATGTCGTCGTCTTATTTGATTTTTTTATGGTAAGTAAGTGACGTGACGTATGGGTCTTTACTTGATAGTAAATGCCACGCCTGCCCATGACAGTTACGGTGTCACCCAGAATTTTGCGTTAAAAATTCTGTCTCACACCACACTCCACTCTTCACCATGAGACATCGGTTTGTAAGTCTCATATGCCTAAAGTTACACTAGCTTCAGTGCCCGTCAAACCGGAACGTAGTGGTTTTTGCAAACCGCTGTTTGATGACAGAACCACTGTCACTGCTGTAGTACCTATCTAAGAATCCTTCCACCAGAAATCCTGAGAGTGATTCAGGGCCCATACTGTACAACTGTGTAATCTATAATAATATTATAAATGCGAAAGTAACTCTCTCTGACCCTCTGTCAGTTTGTTACTTTTCACAGATCAAACGTTGAATAAATCTTGACATAAACAGAGAGCATGCATCATGGCCACGGATAGGATATTAATTATTCCGGAAAATCAAAGAGTTCCCACGGAATTTCTTCAACATAAATCCTAGCGGAAGTAGTTGCGGGCTACAGCTAGTAATATTAGAAATGCGAAAGTAACTCTCTGTGTCTCTCTGTCTGTTTGTTACGTTTTCACGATTGAATCGTTGCACCGATATTGACGAAATTTCGCACAGCGATAGCTTGCATCTAGGATGCAAGCTATACGGACGGACATAGGATACTTTTTATCCGGCGAAATCAAATAGTTCCCAAGGTATATTTAAAAAAAGACGAAGCGTCGCGGGTATCAACTAGTTATAAATAATATAAATGAAACAAATTTTACGGATTTTATGGCGTTTAATGTTTTTACTATTTATAACCCGACGTTTCGAATGCTTTACAGCACCCATGGTCACGGGTCGAACCGTCGTTCTAGGAAGTCTGCAGTCTGTGACCATGTTCTGGATCATCCCAACCATTACATCAGATTTGATAAACCACAGATCCTTGCAAAAGAACACCGATTCCTACCAAGGATGATTCGCGAGGCTATTGAAATCAAAAAACATCCTAATTTCAATAGAGAAGATGGTAGGGTATTACCACCAGCTTGGGATCCTAATAATAAATAAAATTAAATCAAAAACCAAGCATACCACTGCAAGACTTCAAGACACAGTTAGCTATTTCTGCGTAGATCGGACCAAAAATAATAATTAAAAACTGAAGGTTTTAACCCGGGGTGGGTTAACTACGACATCAGGATATCTGTCACCTCAGTCCTCCCGTGACCATGGGTGCTGTAAAGCACTCGAAACGTCGGGTTATAAATAGTAAAAACATTAAACGCGATAAAATCCGTAAAATTAGTTTCATTTAAATGTGTAGTGTTCGCGTAAATATAAGAAATCATTATAGTTATAAATAATTTAAATAAAGAGCTCTGCTATATACCATCACTAATATTATTTCTCCTTTACAGATCGCCCTTACTCCGAGTCCGATATCGATCGTCCAGCCCCGCAGCCGCCACCGTGTAGAAGATCCGCTTCATCACCTCCTCTAGCTCTGACCCTGGACTCCGATTTGGAAGATGACGTATTCGATAATCCAAGGACCAACAGTGGAAGCGATCCGTTCTCAACCACGAATTTGGAGATATTTCGATACGGCAGTCCTAGGACTCCGGCTGGGATGTTACTGAGCCCTAGAAGAGAAAGATCATTCACGTTTTCTGTTACGAGTGAGAAGCATTGGAGGGATAAGGGGGGGACAGATGTCGCAGATGGTATCGCTGACGCTGATGTGGTAAGTTAAATAGCATTGTCACCGAGCCAGTTTATTTTTTACTGGCTGTGCCCTTTCACCCGCGTTATAAATCCGTCCTCGAGCGACGAGATACATATATACTTCCCTATTTGGATCCGATTTTGGGGTTATAATTTTATGCGCGGAAAATTTTAAGTAGCTTAAGTTACCCGCTATAATGTCAGCTATCTGTCAGTGAAAGTGCCGTCATAACCGGTCTAGCAGTTTCGGAGATTAGCCGGAACAAACAAACAGACAAAAAATTTAAAAATTGATTTTTCTTATTATCATTATTAAAACTTTATTTCGGAATAAATCCATAATAATTACATATTTCTTTCTTAAATTTGTTACAATGTTGCATATAAACAAACATTATTTGTAAGCGTGGAGCTGTATCCATCTCCTCATCATAGGAGATCCCACCGATCTATGAGTGTTCATAGATCGGTGGGATCTACCAACACTATTCTGAGTGTGTACTCAGAATAGTGTTGGTGGTGCCACAGAGACGTGCCAGTAGGGATGCACACCGTTTCCTCACGATGGCGGCAAAACCATCAATCCGAACTCCCGTGAACATTCCTGATGCACTACAATGCCACGACAACCCCAAAAGTATCCTGAGTGCATTATTACATTGAACACGCATAAGTACCGTATATACTTTCATAAGCATTGAGTAAAAACAGTTATTTTGTTATTACAAACCGACACTTAAATTTTATTTATTTGTTTAAATGTATAAATTGTTTTTAAAAAACTTTGCTGTACTATCTGCATCAATCGAACCAAGAAATTTTAATAAGAATGTTTTTGTTCAAATGTTGTTTTTTTTTTAGTTTTGATTGTAGAAACTTCAGTCTGAAATATCTTTTTATAATTTCTTTATAATTAAATTAATGTAATATTAGAAACTAAAAATTCATAACAACAATGAATTTAGGCGACGATAGAATTCTACTCAAGTGGGATTTCAACCACAGAATAATTTTATTGATGTCTTGTACAAACATACATACAGTCACTTCTCTTTCCCATTGGAGTAGACAGAGACTTTCCTTTTTTTTAATGCATAAAGTGATGAAACGAGCAAGACGATCACCTGATGGTATTGGCAACGTCTGCCCATAGCAAATGCTGTGTCACCCAGAACATTTCTGGAGCAAGACGATCACCTGATGGTATTGGCAACGTCTGCCCATAGCAAATGCTGTGTCACCCAGAACATTTCTGTGTGGGAGGCCTATGTTCAACAGTGGACTATGGTAGGCTGAAATGATGTTGATGATGATGATGATGATGATGAGATCCAAGAGAAAATCATGAAACTTTGTTTGGAGCTGCTGCGTTGAAGTCGGTCGGTAAAATTTTTAAGATTTTTTAAAAATGGTGCAATAAATATTTATTTAATTCCAGCTAATGCCCGCGACGTCGTCCGCGTGGTTATAGCTTTTTTTAGTATCCGTGTAAACTATTTAGTTTTTTGAGATAAAAGTATCCTATTTCCGAATCCAGGATGCAAGCTATAGCTGTGCCAAATTACGTCAAGATCGGTTTTGCGGTTGAACCGTCAAAATGTAACAAACAGACAGAGGGACAGGGAAAGTTACTTTCGCATTTATAATATTAGTAAAGATTTTTTTTCACACTGTCTTAAATATTTAAGATAGGGTGAAAAGATAAGCGTTCAGTTCATTTTACCGGCGGTAGGATTCCTATGCAGGAATCCGTCTAGGCAGGTACCACCCCAGGTCCAGTTATTTTGCCGTGAAGCACTAGTGTGCAAGCAGTACGGTGTTTCGGTGTATAGGGCACTGAGAGCTAGCGTACCTACATTATAAAGTATATTTTTTTGTTGATGAATGCATTGCCCTGTTTTCAATTTTACATGGAACGAAGATAAATCTAATAAGATATATACAAAAATCTAATTTTTGTTACAAGCTTTTACTTGTGAGGCCTATAAAAGTAAAGTAGCAGCCTATAAATGTCCCTCTGCTGTGCACAGGCCTCCTCACATTTCCGAGAGGGTTTTGGAACCAGGAAGAATCCGCCACGCTGCTCCAATGCGGATTGGTAGACTTCACATTTTTTATTTTTAAGACATGCACGTTTCCCCACGATGTTTTCCTTCACTGCCGAGCACCTGGTAAATAATCACTTTAAATTGCAATTAACAATTTTAGTGGTGCCGGCACCGAGAATCGAACCCAGGTCACTCGCGTTCTATGAAATTTAAAGCGAGCGCCTAGCCCTTGAGCTACCACGGCTCTCTATGCCCTTGTCAAAAGAAGGCCTCCCTCGGACGGTCATTAGACGACTTAAAATATTTAAGATATTCGAAATCGCGAAAGCACGCAGCGAACGCGCCACAGTCCAAATTTCGAGGTTTTTGTAGTAGTTTATTTATTTATTTATGTTTGGATCAAACCAAACCCAGCACGCGGGCCCCTGGACCGCGAGCACAGCATCCGATGAAGCTGTAAAAGCCGAGAAGGCTAACAGCAATTACATCACCGAAAATGTGTGTCAAAAGAAATCCAACAAACCCAAACGTGACGGAGCTATCTTGCTTAGTTGAAGAGTTCCCACAGACAACTTACAGCTCCAACAAGAGACCGCCTCCATAGTAGCATATTATTGCATTGTCACCGAAGCTACATAGGTATGCTAAATTTTAGCTCAATCGGATATCGGATATTTCCCAACCCAAAAATCTCTCAAAAATCCAATGCAGTGCTCAGTAGTAGGACATATATATATATATGCTGTTTTTTTGAAGTTATAACCTAATAATTTCTTATATTTAGGCGAATACTACCCATTTCAATAAAACTAATTTTTACGGATTATATCGCGTTTATATATTTTTTTAAGGATTTTGAACTATTTATAAATAATTTATTTTATTGTATTTATTTATATTAAATTACTTGCGTAGATCGCACTAAAAATAATAATTAAAAGCTGAAGTTGCCCCGGGTTAACTATGACATCAGGATGTCAGTCACGTCAGTCCTCCCGTGACCATGGGTGCTGTAAAGAACTCGAAACGTCGGGTTAGAAATAATTCCAAATTAAACGCGATGAAATCCGGAAAATTAGTTATATTAAAACAGTTATAATAGTTATATTAATACAGTTATAAGCTATTTATTATTTTATAATATTAACCATGTTTTAGTCTCTATGCAACAATCTATACGATTGTAAAATCAGCATCAATCACTATTAAATTACAACTTCACATCACTTCAAATGAAACAAAACAATGTTGGTGCGTAAATTGGAGGATTGTAATGTTTTTATTTACTGTAGTTTTAAACAGCTGTAATCATAATATTTACTAGCGCGTATGTGGTTATAAAGCATTACTTCCACGTAATAAAACCAAAAATAGACAGACGTGCGAAATTCCGCCGCTTTACTGGCACAAATTGTTTTTCTAAAAACTCGCACGTGCAAACCTTTGTCTCACCGCAAAGTGATTCATCAGTGAGTCGATGAACTACGCATCACGTAGGTACGATGGTTAAACAAGATCGTGTTATTTGTTGGCTGTTGAAAACATTATCATTTGTATTAAAATGATTAAAGCTAAACGAAAAATTCTGTACAATAATTGTTCTACAATGTTCCTTAAGTCTACCATTCAAAAGTGATATAATACCTATGTTTAACAGCAATTATGAACTTGATTTACATTACATAAATTCAATAATTATTTTTAAAATGAATTTAATATATCCTAGTTTACGAAATAAGCATTTCAGTATTTTATTTGTACTTCGGGAATAGACGTTTCATAAATATATTTTTTTTCCTTATGATCACTCTCTTTATTTAGAACTTTATAATTCACACAAAGGATTTTATATCCTTGGCAAAAGTTGACACTCAAATGTCTTTACATCATCAAATTGCTATTCGAAATGGGCAGGCGCTAAAAGGCGCACTTTCAAAAAAATCAAGTTAAATGTGCTCTACCACAGATCAGTAACACTACTCTTGATCAATGATTTTAGATACACTTTATACAATGCAATTATATTGTTAATGCTACGATAAAATAAAAAGTGCTGACTGGAACGGAAATTAAATCTTTCCGAATGCGCACCGGTTTACGCTCAAATAAAGTTTAGTGGCCGAGTGTTTCTTTTGTTATTTATGTTTATGCTCATATAAAGTGGAGTGGGCTTTTCATGACTGCTACTTCCCTGTGATAAATACTTTATATTGGTAGTTTCATCATTTTAACCGAATGTCCACTCATTTTAAATCATTATAATTCTTCTTAACAATCTCAAAGTGTAATACTTAATTCAAAAGGAGCATCTCCTTATTTATTAAGTATACATTTCTCGGCATTTCTGCATATCCGTTTATGTGTGTCTCTAATAGTTATCCCATTAAAGAATTGTGTAAATTTAGTTAATGCTTCGCAAAAAGTTTTAAACAAAATAATTTTTTAGTGCGTAATTGTTATGTAATTGTGGTGGCTTTTCAAATTAGACAATCTGCCGTCCCATTTCCTCCCTTGAATGGGGGAAAAGCCCGGAATTTCTCATAGCCTCTTTGAATGATGGTGGAATAGCCATCTCAAACATGCCATACTTAATTTATCCCGACAGGATTTCCTGGTAGCAGGATTTCTACGCAGGAATCCGTCTAGTTAGGTACCACCCCAAGGCCAGTTATTCTGCTGTGAATCAGTAGCGTGCAAACATTACCGTGTTTCGGTCTGAAGGGCACTAAGAACTAGGGTAATTACTGAGCATATGAGACCTAAGAACTGATGTCTCAGGGTGACGAGAGCAATGTAGTGCCACACAGATGTTCTGGGTAATACAGCAGTTGTTATGGCAGGCGTTGCACTTTTTATCAGGTGAAAGGTGCTCTTCTCAACTCCTTCTCGAATCAAAAAGAAGTTGACGGGTAGCAGTGTCTAAGACGAAATTGGTACCGCGATTGGCAGACTGCCTGCTAAGCATGGCAGTTAAAACATATTGGCCTCTCCAAAATTACTATAACTTTGGACAGGTCAAGAGAATGAACAATAGTAGTCAGTAAAACATACGAGTATGAAGTAAAGAATGTATGTATTGATGAGTGAAGTATGAAGTAAATGTAAACGGTATATTTATTAATATAACAATCGACACTAACGTTCCAAAAAATAAACCATGTACTGAGTGATCAGCGCTCATTCGTTTGTAATCTGTTATTTCTAGTTTCATGGTTTATTTTGGAAATCGTTTGCGTATTATTTAACGTCAGACGTAAGTAGGTCGCGGTTGATGGACGGACATCACGGCGTGTTCTGGATTTATTTACCTTTCCTAATTAGGTCATGACGATTATGATAAATGTTGCTATTTGCTCAGCACTGTTAAAACTTATTTTCGAACGGATCGGATAAATATATTAAGGACTTTAATTTTTAACCATTCTGCAATTTATAGTGGTTATTAGGCTGATGCCTTATAATCGGTGTAAATGATTCCCGAAGCATCTTTAGAGAACTGGAGGGGCTACAGTTTAACTCTGGTTGGTTTCGTGATCGGTTTCATGATCAGATCTTTTACTGGTGGTAGGATTCCTATGCAGGAGTCCGTCTAGGTAGGTACCACCCCAGAGCCAGTTATTCTACCGTGAAGCAGTAGTGTGCAAACATTACTGTTTCGGTTTGAGAGGCACTGGGAGCTAGCGTAATCACTGGGCATTTGAGACTTAAGAACCTATGTCTCAGGGTGATGGGTACAGTGTAGTGTCACACAGAAATTTTCTGGGTGGCACAGCATTTGTTATAGGGTAGACGTTGCACTTACCATCAGGTGAACGTTTTGCTCGTTTCATCACTTTATGCAATAAAAAAAAAAGATGCGGTGCCGATGTCACGAGACAATCACAAAAATCGACACTATAAAAATGTGTTTTCCTAGCACCTACATTTCTAATGGTACTATAAGCCAATAACAGAACTCAAATTGCTCACATTGTTTGTAATTAGGGAGCATCGAGCCCTCTAAATTGTGACGACTATCATAAACTCGTTACTGATCACGCAAACGCCAACAATCATTACTAATAATAGTGCCATAAGGGCTACATTTCTTTGCCAGTCATCTTCAAATAAAAATTACTTAAATATGAACCATACTGAAAATTCTCTCTCAGTTTAAAGCATCAATATATTTAAATGACGACCGCGTGGCCTAGTGGTCAGAGTACCTGAATTCTAAGCCGCGGGTCCTGGGTTCGAACCCCAGCCGGAGCCAACATTTGTGCTAAAACATAAATTGTTGGTTTTCAGGTCTGGTTGTGTTGTGATTGTCCCCGTGTTTCTGACACATGCAGTGTCAGAAACACGGGGACCTAGCCTACCTCCGATCTTATCGCATCAGCGTTACATCGGGCGCGGGTAGGTTGGGACGAGTGAGTGCATCTGTGTTTGCACGTACACTTGTGGCACTATAATATCTCCTGCGCAGTTGATGGCTCTCGACAATAGTCGGCAGTTGTCGCCGTGGTCGAGAACATCATATTTAATTGAGAAGTCGTAGACTATTTTTATTGTTCATTTCATAACAATTTATAAAACGTAGATATTCAGAGCGAGAGACAGGTTTATAAAAGCATAATTTGCACATTTTTGCAAAATCTTTTTCGAATTATTGGTTGAAGCCCATTCCACAGTAAGGTAGCCCTCTTCTTTCAAAGATGACTTTCACTCTCATTGTAACTTTACGTTTAGTGTGAAATAAACTTATTTTAGTATTTAGTACGAAATTAATTGCCCCACAAAACATGGCTGGGGTCGGAGGATTTACGCCTTATTGGATGTATTTGATGGGAGAGCTTAGGATTTCGAGCAACGGCTCATTCTGGTATTATGTTTCATAAAGTTTTGTTATTTATCGACTATACTGCAATGAATTGTATTGCTGTTGGCTTAGATTACGACAATGGCTTTACTTTTTAGCGAGGGAGCCCATCTCATTATTCTGTTTCAAATCATAACTGAGGCGGAGAGTGATACCTACCTAGACGGATTCCTGCAGGCTTAGATTACGACAATGGCTTTACTTTTTAACGAGGGAGACCATCTGATGATTCTGTTTCAAATCATAACTGCGGTGGAGAGTGATACCTACCTAGACGGATTCCTGCAGGGTTAGATTACGACAATGGCTTTACTTTTTTAGCGAGTGAACCCATCTGATTATTCTGTTTCAAATCATAACTGAGGTGGAGAGTGATACCTACCTAGACGGATTCCTGCAGGCTTAGATTACGACAATGGCTTTACTGTTTTAGCGAGTGAACCCATCTGATGATTCTGTTTTAAATCATAACTGAGGTGGAGAGTGATACCTACCTAGACGGATTCCTGCATAAGAATTTAGATTTACCAAATAATGATCATCATCCCCATCATTACTATATATTATTCTAGTTTATAATAATATACGTATATACGTAGGAATATGTATATTTATTTATATTTATGTGTGTGTTTATGTTTGTATACGTGTAGGTACGAGTATATTTAATAAGTATTATATATTATATCGTTCCTTTGTAACCGCATTCGTCGTTTACTCACTGCCCAAAGGTTGACTGGCAGAAAATGCTTTTAGCATTAAGTCCGCCTTTTGTTCCTGTAGTAAGGTTCAATAAAGAATAAATAAATAAATAAATAAATCCTACCACCAGTAAGAAATACTATTAGCAATACTCTTGCTTAAATAGCGCCTTTCAATTTTAACTACATCTCACTAAATGGCGTGTAACATAATCATCTAGGCACAAACCTTAATTTATCATAGAGAGTGTCGTTTTTATGGAAGAAAGTGACATACATACATTCACCCCTTTTTCCCTTATGGGGAAAGCAAAGACCACCTAATAACAAAGGCTGTGTCACGTAGATGATTTCTGTGTGGCACCACAATGAGCACCCTGGGTCCATCTGTCCATAAATATATATATATATACGAGTATATATATATATATATATATATATATATATATATATATATATATATATATATATATATATATATATATATATATATATATATATATATATACGAGTATATATATATATAAATGTGTGTGTGTGTATAAATATAAATACATATAGCTTGTACGTACATTGTTTAGAGTTTTATTTTAGTATCTAAGTGGTGTTTTATATTTTTTTATTAATGTGTTAAAGTGTGTTATTGTTTTGTTTTCGATTTCGGGCTGGGATAGAATATCAGCAGTGTACACCATGTATGTGACCAATCTGAGTCCTAGACCCTTTTGTACTAGAACGAGATTTATATTCAATATTATTAAAATTTAACTTGTATACCTGTTTTTAGACAAATAAACTTGTATTATTATTATTATTTTTATGTCAAGTGTCTACAACCCATAATGAAGTCGTGAAATAAGTGCACATTTGTAATAATTACCTACATTGAATATAACAGCAACATGATCTTTAACAACTACCGCCGAAATAAGAACATTTTTAATAACCGTAAACACTAGTACAAGAAGTAATAAAAAGACTGCTATAGGTCATGACCTTGTCATATAATATTATAATGTTGTTTTGTCTTACTGTGTGTTCGCCCGCTCATAAACGGACGAACGCACGCACCAACTGTCATAACATCGTTATTGCTGTACACTTTAATATCCAGTAAACGGCAGATCTGTGTCTTAAGTGAGGTGGTGCTATAATGGCCCGTTGCTCCATATGATATCCACGCCTGCGATATATTGTGCCTCAGTACCTTCAAAGGCTAATAAAGATCGAAGCTTAGGGTTCATAATTATGGCGGCTAGAAGTTCTTTTCTGATACCTAATGTAGGTAACTTGAGGACTTTTCAGTGTCACTTTGGATTTCTAAGTTTTGTGTGGTGTAGCGACATCTATGTCGCCACATGAGAAGCTCAAGAAATATTCGCATACGTCCATAGTCGCCCTATGAAAGTTTTCTGAGATGCGAACTATATATATATATATCTATATATATATCTTCGGTTGATACTTAATTTGTATTCGTCTTCCTTGATCATTGCATTTTTAAGTATATGTAACGTATATATAAGTATGTATGAATATGTGTGTATGTTTATTTTGTATATATATATATGTGTATTTATGTTTTTGTATGTTTATGTATACCATATTATTATAATTTTTTTTTTCTTAATTTTTTTATTTACTTCGGCTGGTTATTTATGGTATTTTTCACATATTTTTTTTATTGCACCCTTCACAACTTTCTCCACGCCCACGGGTTGACTGGTAGAGAATGCCAATAGGCATTAAGTCCGCCCATTGTTACCCTTTTAATTAAGGTGTACAATAAAGTTTTAATAAATAAAAAAATAAAAAAATATACAACATCTAAATATTACTAGTTGGAGGAGACGTCCTCCCCAAATCAGACCATTCGATCTGGCGAGTAGCTACCCTTTACCTTGGCAATATCATCCGCCAAATGTGGCGTGTGTGCGTTTGTCTCCTAATGGTAAACCCAGTAATGCCAGTACCGCCCCACTGCACCAGCACTGCACCGGTACTGGTCTAGACAAACTCGTGCAGACCATAGAGTGACTTCTGGTTCAAAATCAGAAGTTTTGAGCATACATTCTGTCACAGAGCATGTGTTAGCGCAAATACAAAGGCGTTCACTTGTCCTCACCCTCCCGTTTCCAATGCGACAAAATCGGAGGTAGGCGTGACCACTGAAAATCAGAAGTTTTGAGCATACATTCTGTCACAGAGCATGTGTTAGCGCAAATACAGAGGCGTTGACTTGTCCTCACCCTCCCGTTTCTAATGCGACAAAATCGAAGGTAGGCTAAGATGCAGTGTCAAAGACACTAGGATAATAACGATGTATCGGTATTTTCGGATCTAGCTGTAGCTAGATCTGAAAATCAATAAATAGTTTAAAGGAACAGAAAGTTAATTTGCTAAGATCCGCATGCAAAAATAAAAATTGAAAACGTCTACTAGCTAGTTTTTTGAACAGGACCGCCCGCCCTTCTACAACAGCTTGCACAAGCGAACCGCCTCCTGGTACCGCCATCAAAAACCCTCCACCACTACAACACTATCAGACAATACATAGACAATACACACAACCATAGTAGTATCTTAGCAAATTAACTTTCTTTCCTTTTTTATAATGGCCTTAGCGACCCGGTTGGCTTTCGCCCGGGTAAAATTTTGCTTTTGCAGTGATATACTTTATAAATAAATTGGGAAAGGAAAACAACAATATTTTATACATTCATACAGTCAACCCTTTTCGTATAAGGGGACAGGGGCCGCTCATATGGTCTACTTTACGCCCTTGCGGGAAACGAGACGTGACGGGTGGCGAACCACGTCGCCGCCATTTTGGTACGTGTCAAAAAATTCTTACACGCCATTGCGTTCTCACGAACAATATAGTGACCAGCTTGCTAATAAAGGCTGTCCGTACAATACCTTACTCGCCTCTTACGACACCTTAGTGGGAAAGAGGTAGGTTCTATTAAACTCTGCCGGATACCTATCGGCTATAACTAATAGTATCAAACTTTTTAACGACTCGATTCACTAATAATACCGTCAATGCTCAGCTTCTATAAGAGCTTAGGCAATTTTAATACATTTAAATATTTCTGGAGGAATGCAATACATATAGCATGCAAATTCGCTCAGTAGTTCTATAGAGTACTGCGGTCATAGAGAAGGACAGATGCTCACCAGGGGCTTACTTTTATACTATAATAAATAGTTGGTTTCAATATTGGTTTATGTATGTGATAGGATTTCTATGCAGGAATCCGTTTAGGAAGGTACCATTGCCGGGCCAGTTATTCTGCCGTGAAGCAGAAGTGTGCAAACATTACTGTGTTTTGGTTTGAGCTGAGAGTTAGTGACTGATGTCGCAGGGTCACAGGCGCAGTGTGGTGCCACACAGAAATGTTCTGGATGACACAACATTTGTTATGGGCAGACGATGCACTTACCATCAGGTTAACGGTTTGCTCGTGCTTTCTCTAATAAAAAACAGTTATTTCTGAAAATATTATTATGTCATGCTCAAAACATCTTCTGGTTCTTAATCACAGGATTTCTTAAATAGAAATCGGGCACAGTGTAACTCAGCGGGCGTCGGTCTTCCCAGACGTTTATGCCATGAGACTCTCCAAGGCAAGAGTATAAAGACATCTTCTAAGCAAACACAAGGTGGGATCTTGGTCAAACGTTATCCGAAACTTTATATGGAATACAAATTATTTCGACGATGTCTGCGAAAATGACAGAAGACTTGTTTTTAGCAGCGAGAAAATTGTTAGCTGTTACTTTACTTTTTTCATTATAATATTCGCCATGGCGATTAGTCAAACTTTGTTCTCAATAAAACAAGGAGTTTTTATTTTTATTTCACTGGGCCAATACTCATCAATCCAACTATAAACCAGGATACAACTTTATAATGTATAACTTGCTCTATTCTCGTCGCAACTGATTCACAGCGGGAGAGCACGCAAACAGAAGCAAGCGTAAAGTCGCAAGAACACGCATGCATCTCTTGAACCTCTGTGCAATTAAACGATAACCTACCGTTTACCACGTTGGCGTGAGAACGGCGTAAAGCTTACTTAGCAATGGTTGCAACGTTTTATTAGACATTTTATTAGCAGTATATCGCGAATGATTGTTTGTACTATAGTTGATTTAACGAAGCGCAGTAATTCAAAATGTAACTGCAGATATTTGTTTACATCTGATTATACTGAAACGTACATCCTCAGTTCTTTGACTAACGTTAAGGAAAAACTTTATTTTTAGTATATATGATTAGGTCAAGGTAGACTTTTTAATAGCATATAGCAACTTACTGGTGGTAGGTTTACTATCCAAGAATCCATCTAGGTAGGTATTATACCAGGGCCAGTTATTTTGCCGCGAAACAGTAGTGTGCAAACATTATTGTGTTTCGTTCTGAAGGGCCGGAGAGCTAGCGTAATTACTGAGCATGAGACTTAAGAACTTATGTCTCAGGGTGACCTGCGCAGTGTGGTGACAGAAATGTTCTGGGCATTTGTTATGGGCAGAGTTTGCACTTACCATCAGGTGAACGTTATCCTCGTTTCGTAATTTCTCCAATATAAAAAATTATCAAGGTACGTCAGCTTCGTTAAAATGTAGTGGACTCTAGCGCGAGCGAAGCCGTGGGTATCAGTAATATTATATACCAGAAAATCTTAGAAGGCTATGCTATAAAATACGCCTCTTAAATAAATACTTTATTCTAAGAGCACCTACAGCAAACCAAATACACCTCAGTTTGAATTGTGCAAACAAAACGGCATCCCATTTGAGAATAAGAACTTAGAAAAATGGGATCTTCAGTGAAATCTTTCATTTTAATACAGTAAACACTCTCAAATATTAAATGCACAGGAAACTCTGAGAGGCGTCCTTTTCCGCGTTGTGTTTTGTCATCCGTCAAAATATATTTTCGCATTTTCAAGGATCAGTGGAGGGTTCGCCGATTCTTTGTCGACGGTGTCCGCTTTTTTTTTTCGATTCCATTTTTTCCGCATTTTCTCCTCGAGTTCCCTTTTCTACGCGATTAATATTCATAAGTAAATTGGTGGGATGATCCGACATGGACGCCGTTATTTTGTGTGTGAATAAAAAATTACCTAGGAATAAAGGATTTAGAGGAGGATTATTTCAATACACGCGTATATTAACCGCGCGGTATAATGGTCTGGCTACACTGAGTCGTGCGTTTTGAGTTTTTTTTTAAATGATTAAATACTGAGACGAACAAGTGTGAATACCCGGTGTTAGGTTATCCTCTTGTCCTGTACAGTAGCATTTCAGCCAGAACTTTGCGCTCGCATGTGAGTGGCCTGACTCTTAAAGCATAAGAGAATCTACAACGCCATCTCATCCCGTGGGTGTCGTAAAAGTCGAGAGAAATAAAATCTAGGAGATGGGCAGCGGCATCTTCCTGGAACATCTTAATAAATAAACTGCGGTCGCCATCCCGCCTGTCAAGCTTGGCAACTATGGCAAAATGCGGACAAAACGAAAGTTGAAATTGATAAAAATTAGTGACGTGAGTTCGATTCCCGGTGACGCCTCTAAAATTGTTATTTTAAGTGCTAGCTTACCACGTGCTCGTCGAAGGGCGAATTTTCCCCGCATTGGAGCAGCGATTTTCCTGCTCCAAAAGCCTCTCACAGATGAGAAGATGCCTGTGGTCAGGAGTGGAACATTTATAGGCTGTTACTTTACTTTACTATGACCATTTCGTTTCATATGTCCAGTAATTTTATTAACTGCAATGGCTATCAAATGAAAACATAGTTTAACTCTCACCGTACTACTCGACGGCAGAATAACTGGCATTGTGATGCATTTCACATCATTTATTTATTTATTTTATTTTATTTGGAAAACATACGGTGCGGTCCTATGCAAGAATCCGTCTAGGTAGGTACCATCCCAGGGCCAGTTAATGTGCCGTGAAGCAGTAGTGTGCAAACATTACTGTGTTTCGGTTTGAAGGGCACTGAGAGCTAGCGTAATCACTGGGCATATGAGACTTAAGAACTGATTTCTCAGGGTGACGGGCGCATTGTGGTGTCACACTGTTCTGGGTGACACAGCATTTGTTATAGGCAGACGTTGCACTTAACATCAGGTGAACGTTTTGCTCATTCCGTCACTTTTATTAAACAAATAATTCTTGGTTATCTTAAAGTCACTATTATATAAAATCTTGATCAGTTGGAAGGCTGTGGATGTGATCCCAAAAAGTTAACACCCAGAAGTTGCTGCTGTGCTATCAATCGGCCAAGTGGACAATCTCATCACTACATATTTATAAAAAACATAGACCTACTTCATGGTGGGCTGGTGGTACGATTCCTATGCAGGAATCCAGGTAGGTCTAGGTACCACCCCAGAGCCAGCTATTTTGCCGCAGTACTGTGCAAACGTGACTGTGTTTCGGCCTGAAGGGCAATGAGAGCTAGTGTAATCATTGGGCATATGAGTCTTAAGAACTTATCTCTCAGGGTAGCAGGCGCAGTGTGATGCTACACAGAAACATTCTGAGTAACACATCATCTGTTATGGGCAGACGTTGCACTTGCCATCAGGTGAACGTTTTGCTCTTCTGGTCACTTTATCAAATACAAAATAAAAAATCTCCCGTGTCGTGGGTGCTTTGGAACTAAAGTAACTGGACGTAGGCCATTTAAGTATGCACCCGTAACCCATTACACAAAAACCATCTTCTGGTATTAAACCAGAATCGTTTAGCCACTACGCCAATTCTGCCACAGAAGTTTGCCTGCCATATTTTTAATCTCAACGGTATGTACGATTTTGTGTTTCTTCACATTTAAGAGTAATCTTAACGGGCAGTACTGCTAAAGTAATCAAAAATATAAAGTAACAGCATATGAATCTCCCACTGTTGAGCAGTGGCCTCCTTTCATTTTTGAGAGGGTTTTGAAGTCGAAAAACTTCCACTACGCTGTTCAAATGCAAGTTGAATTTTTATTCTTCAGACATACAACCATGCAAAATGTCCTTTCCTTCACAAACAAGCACGGATTAAACCAGCACTTACCGGAACAGGGGATCGTACTTAAGCCACTCGCATACAGTGAAACTTTATACTGGTGGTAGGATTTCTATGCAGGAATCCGTCTAGGCAGGTACCACCCCAGGACCAGTTATTCTGTCGTGAAGCAGTAGTGTGGAAACATTACTGTGTTTCGGTCTGAAGGGCACTGAGAGTGTAGTGTAGTCACTGGGCATATGAGACTTAAGAACTGATGTCTCAGGAGGACGGGCGCAGTGTGGTGTCACGCGGAAATGTTCTGGGTGACACAGCATTTGTTATGGGCAGACGTTGCACTTTTTAGAAGACTGAAGACGTTGAACGTTTTGCTTGTCTCGCCGCTTTATCCAATAAAAAAAAGACGACCGCCTGGCCACTGAGGGTACTACGGATGTTTTGCACACGTGTGTACATGTATAGTAACACGATACATTTATAGACAGAAACAAAAAAAAATCAGAAAGCGCTATAATAAAAGTAGTTATAACAGTACCAGTGGTCGAAAATCGACCGCGATTCATAAAATTTTCGAATTTAAACGGTTTGAGTAATTATTTATTGGCAATATTTTAAAATTCTTAGGTGACTTCCGCCGTCTGGTGGCGTCAAAATCTACCACCCCATCTCATCCCGTGTCGTAAAAGTCGACAGAGGGAAAATAAAAACCAGGAGATTTGCAGCAGCATCTTCCTGAAACATCTAATTAAATAAATTGCGGTTGCCAACCCGACTGCAAAGTATGGCAACTATGCCGAAATCCCCCCAAAATTAGATCTATAATCTTTTGTGGCAAGCTATGGAGAAGGCCTATGTTTAGCAGTGGACTAGTGATAGGCTGAAATGATGATGATTAGGTGACAATCTCTACTCTGTGCGACTGTTTGTATATAGACTATTATGTGTTTGACATTGGCAGTAAGAACGCAAATTATATAATATGTCAATATGTGTTACAAATACTAACTACACTACATATATAAAATATACTTTTCTCGCTTCTTCAAACTTCAACTATGCTAAATCTCACACTCTTTCGTGAGCGAAATATTCTTAAAAAGGGGTATAAAGTTTTCACTTCACTTAATATAAAATAATGTATAGATTTGACAAACTATTTTTCTTAATTCATCCTTAGGATTTTAATCTAACTGGATAACATGAAAACTAGCGTTTGTTGATCATGACTCACCGTCATTAAATCCGTCAGAATACCGTTCTTAACAACTCGTGCGTACATCGTACGTCATTACAGATATACATAGCCCTGTACATATACCGCGCAAGGATGAATCATATCCCCTCAAGGGCATCGCAGACAAGGTCTGTAACAGTTCCATTGCAGAGCTGCATTATTCAGGTATCCTAACACACCTGACTCATTTAAATATTCCCTCAGCCACCCCTCGTATCGCACTGAAATGGGGTGTGCTTGAGTCCAAGATAAGGGATTAAAAAGAAAATGCCATCCTATTGTAGAGACGCCCACTTGTACGCGACGGAGCAATCATCCGAGACGCTCGCGACGAGAAAAAGGAAAGGGGAAACGTGGAAAAAAAGATAAAAATATTGTTAAGGAAAAGGTAAAACAAGTTACACGGTGTCCTTTAGACGATGAGTGTAATGGAGATCGCGGATTTGAAAATGAGGAGTGTTTGTAAGTGAATGACGTCAGTTTTGTTTTTTATATTACTTATTTTTAAAAATTTTTACAGGTTGAGATATTGAAGTTTTGAAATGCAAAGACGTTGTTGTAATATTTGGAAATATATAAATTTCTTAGAACGGGTTTTATTGTTTTTCAGCAATATATAAAAAAAATATTATGAATAAATTATAGATTGGAAAGTATTGTTATAAGTTTGTAGTAAGAATAGTTTAGGTTTTTCTGTACTGGTGTAGTTTCATTTCAGTTTTTTATTTTACCTCTGTCGACTTTTACGACACACACAAGACGAGGTGGAGTGGCAGATTCTCTTAATCCGCCACCACGCCGCAGGACACTTAAATGACTTTTATGAAATCTGCGGACAGAATGGCTTAGCCCTACTTCTCTCTTTACGTAAAAAATGATTTAAGAAATCTGACATTATATTGGTTTAATTTAAGCCGTGTGGTAGCGGCCTAAGAGAATCTACCACCCCATCTCATCCCGTGGGTGTCGTAAAAGTCGACAGAGGGCAAATGGCAATGGGCAGCGACTTCTTCCTGAAATATCTGAATAAATAAACTGCGGTTGCCAACCCGCCTGCCAAGCACGGCAACTATGGCAAAAATTCTCCCAAAATGAGACCTACAAACTTTTGTGCCAATCTATGGTGGAGGGACATGTTCGGTTTCATTTTATGCTATACACTAGCTGACTGGCCCTGGCTTCGCGCGGAAGTTGTCAGTATCTATAAAGTAAAGTAGAGAAAACAGCACCAGCCCGTTTACCCATTTAGGAGTTATTGTTTGTAAAATCAGTTCTTAGTGGGCGTCTATGTCGGAAATGGAATACATACATACAGTCACGCCTTTTATTCCATATAAGGGATAGGCACAAACGTAGCCTATCTTACTCCCCATTGCGTTCACAGGAGCAGTATACACTCCAATAACTTAGTCGACTCTTACGACACCTCGGTAAGAAAAGGTAGGTGCTATTCTGCTCTGGCCGGACACCTTTCGGCTACCTACGATCAGCAGGACAAAGATATGTGAGAATAACTCGCTCTTAATATTATAATGAGTAAATTTGTAAAAATATTAAATGATGTTACAAAATATTAAAAAAGGTTCCAGTTCTCTTTGAGCAGGTTTTATTTATCGAATACTTCATATACTTAAGCTTTTTACCACCCTAAATTGAATTAAAAAATTTCGACTTTAACTTTTCATGAGAAAATTGAATAGACATACTGGTGGTAGGATTCCTATGCATGAATCCGTCTAGGTAGGCAGGGTCAGTTATTCTGCCGTGAAGCAGTAGCGTGCAAACATTACTGCGTTTCGGTCTGAAGGGCACTGAGAGCTAGTGTAGTCACTGGGCATATGCGACTTAAGAACTGGTGTCTCAGGGTGACAGGCGCAGTGTGGTGCTACACAGAAATATTCTGAGTAACACAGTATCTGTTATGGGCAGACATTGCACTTACCATCAGGTGAAAGTTTTGCTCGTCTCGTTACTTTAAAAAAATAAAAAAAATAAAAACATACAATCGAGTACATAGACTCACGCCTTATTTCCATTGGGCTAGGCAGAGACCACATCTTTCCACTTGCTACGATTCTGAGATACGAAAGATGTATCTCAGAATCGTAGCAAGTGGCCTTCATCTACTTTCATGAGCGTTTTAATATAAGCTCGTTGGTTGCGGGTATTTTTGTCGAGGCAAAAAATCAATTGTTTGGGGCCCTGCGTAACTTTATGTGTAGCCAGAATGTATTCAAAAAGGCAAGTCTAGCTGTAAAAAGAGGTTTACTGGTCCCCACGCTTATGTATGGTAGTTAATGTTAGGCCTGGCAAAAGAAGCGAGAAAGTATGATTGATTCCGTGGAAATGAAAAGTTGGAGAAGTATAGCTGGAGTGAATTTGTTGGATAAAGTGAGGAACAGCGTAATAAGGGGACGTTGTGGTATAGTAAAATATTTAGTGACAAATATAGGGAAAAGTATGCTTAGATGGTTTTGACGGAGAGAAGATGGATGAAAGAAGATTGTACGAAACAGATCTATGAGGCGAGTCTGAATGGGCAAGTCGGTAAGGGTCGCCGTAGGCGAACTTATCACGATCAGATCGGAATCGCTTTAAGGAAAGACTTCTTTTAAAATTTAATAACCCAAAAATAATCCGAAACTGCTCCGTCGATGTAATTAAAGATTGGCTTCGCTCGAGAATTAAATTGCTCTTCGTTTAATATACTAACCTACTTATTTTGTCCCAGTTTAAATACCGAAACAAAGCCAAAATGTATGCATCACACTCAGTGCCGAATAAAGCCCGCGCGGGGCCCGTAGCAAATATGAATATAATGGGGCCCTGGAATTGCATGGTATGCCCAGCGATCACCTTGGGAATAGCGCTATTTTTAATACCAGGTGTATATCTAGTGGGTGAATGTTGGTCACAGAGGTGGGGCCCCTCAAGGCACAGGGCCCGTAGTATTTGCTGTCTCTTGCCATATAGCTAATCCGGCACTGATCACACTAAGTATTGATTTTACAAGTCCTTGTGCTGACACTGTGTCATAACCTTCCACCGATTTTTTTTACCTTCCACCGTTTAATTGTTTGAGTTTCATCGTATTAAGGGAGATAATTATGAGTAAGAGCTACTCGAACAGATATGACACTGTTATATTCTGCGTAAATAACGTTTTGTTGTAGTAACAGAAAGAAAGCCCTGATTAAAATTAGTTACTGATTTTTTATATTTGTTAAATACGCTTGTAGGTAATGACATAAATTAGTACAGAGTATGAATTTGCAAACATTTTTTTATTTATTAAAACTTATTAAACGGATTTCATCGCGTTTAAATGGTAAATATTTATAACCCGACATTTATAGCTAAAATAAATACAAAAATAAACGATCACATTAAATGTCAAACTAATCTCAACATATGAACATAATTAAATGCCGAAGATTCCCCGGATGACTATGACATCAGGACACTTCAGTCCTCCCGTGGCGCTGACCATGGGTGCTGTAAAGCACCCGAAGCGTCGGTTTATGAATAAATAAAAATTCAACGTTGTATTATGTGTATTGCTTTTACTCAGACACGTCAGCCTGTTCTAATCTCAAATATTACTTTTGCCTTCTCGAAATCAACAAAAAGTGGTAAAAAACCGGATGAAACATTCTCGACTGGCTCGATGCTTAGTCTTGAGGTTTTGGTGCTCGAGGAAGTCGAGACGTTTCTTGTTCATTGCGAAAAAATCCGGAAAACGGATCAAAAATAGTAGAAAAAATCGAGACATCTCCTAGTAGCGTCTCAAGCCTCGAACCTTGAAGTAAATGGCCGTAGCTCACACCGTTCATAAACATTCAGTTAAAATTGTAGTTGAATCAAGACAAGTGACTTAATAAAAACGTATTTTTCATTTTATGTCATAACGCATTGTTACTTCCCTTTTATAATTTACCTTATAGTCCACGGTTGGGAATAAGCGTCTCCGAAGTTGGGAAGTTGTCGAATTTAACACAATTGGTAGATGGATTGGCGATCGTGGTACCAGATAGCTCGCACCTTACACGCAGTCGCAAACTTCACCACATCCTTTTATTCTATCACCAAATATTCTTATTATCCAGTAACACTACTGAATGTCGGATTTTTATATAAGAAGTGACAGGACGAGCAAAACGTTCACCTGAGGGTAAGTGTAACGTTTGTCTATAACAAATACTGTATCACACAGAATTCTGTGTGACACTACAATGCGCTCCTCACACCTGAGACATTAGTTCTTTAATCTCATATGCCCAGTGATTACACTAGCTCTCAGTGGCCTTCAGACCGATGCACACTACTCTTTCACAGCAGAATAACTAGCCTTGCGGTGGTACTTACCTTTACCGTTTTTTCTTTACTGTTTATAGGTTACTCTAGTTCTGCTGCGGACATCATCGTTAAGGATTCGTATCTCGCTGAGAAACATCGAGCCCTTTCCATCTGGATAAGCGATTTTGAGCCTTCCCATCCCTTAATATTTTTGAATATCATCATTATGTACTTCTAAATAATCCAATGCTGTACATATGCCTTTCCCAAGTTCTGAGGATTTGCCATAATCACCTAGTTTGGTCTAATCGACGATCTCAGGAAATTTATGTCTAACGTATAAGAGATGGTTGTATCGCCATCTGTTGGAGACCATAAGATTTTTCCGATATTTCTCTTAAATTATGTTTACGACGACCACGAGATGAGATGAAAAGGTAAATTCTTACATAGTGTTACCACGCGGCGATTATTTATAATTTATATTAATTTATACAATAAATATATATTAACTTGACGATCGCGTGGGCTAGTGGTTAAAGTTGACAGCCAGAGTTGACATTTGTGAAAAATTGGAATGGTTGGTTTTAGTTCTATGAAACGCCATAACGATACAGGAGAAACCCCAAGCGTGGGTCATCGTATTTAAACAAGATTAATTTACTTTCATAAATTAAGAACGTATTACACGACCGTGTAAATGCGACCGAAGCTTTGTTTCACCGTTCGCGCCATACCGTATCATTAACTCGGAGTGGATGTAATCCTTTTTTACTTTTTACCGTTACTTTTTTTTATTTACGTTATAGCTGAGCTTCGTCACCGATCTTTGAATTTACGAGAGGCGATGAGCGAAGCTTGAGTGTGGTATTAATTAATAGAAGGTGTTAAGGAGCGTCGTTGTTGTTGTCTGATATTAGAAAAAACATATACTTAATGTTTTTACTTGATGATGGATAATTGTTCAGATTGATTCAATAGTTACATAGTTTAAATTTCGGTTGTTCAGTTTCAAAACTGAATTGTAACTGACCACTTGCTAAGTTGTGATACGTAATGGGGAAACTTTACCAAATAGTACCAAAGATATTTAAAGGATATTTATGTAATAACCAAAAAAAAACAAGTATATTCTGTTTGAGGTAATAAATTACTTTATACGCTATAATAATTTTCTACTTTTTAATTCCTGTGAAGAGATTAAAAATGAAAATATTAAAAGGGCTTTGTAGTAGAGAAGAGTCCGTCACGCTACTCCAGATCGGGATGGCATACTTAACAAATTATCGAAATATTTATGAATAAAATAAAGGGTGGATTTAAATTGTTTACATTACTGAATAAAACCATCATCATCATTATTATCTCTGCCTATCACTAGTCCACTGCTGAACAGAGGCCTCCCCTAAAGATTACCACAAAATACAGGGATTTTGCCCTAGTTGCCACGCTTGGCAGGCGGGTTGGCAACCGCAGTTTACTTATTCAGATGTTCCACGATGATGCTGCTGCCCATCTCCCGGTTATCATTTTCCCACTGTCGACTTTTATGACACCCACAAGATGAGATGGGGTGGTAGATTCTCTTAAGCCGCTGCCACACTGAATAAAATCAAAGAAAGGATATATCAAAATCAAACTGTAGCCTTAAACTATTGAGTGATATAAAGTTATTAAGAGTCAATAAAAAGAAGTTGCAACACGTCATCAAACAATAGCAAGCCGCACGGATATCGGCTTCCCTATTGTGCGTTTCCATTCCCATGACTTCGCGTCAGGTGTTGAAAGAAAGGGCTGTAACGCCTCATAATTTTCTTTTTAATCAATTCTTTCACTATAGTTATTATTTACGTAGAAACAATTAATTATAAATTAACTACTTTTGGACATTGATACGCTTATGACTTCCCGCCACCCATTAAAAATCTTACGCTTATTCTGTTATCATTAGTTTTATACTTAGTCATTTTATGATTTTTAGTTGCATGTGAAGATGCAACTGAAGTGGTAATGGTCCGGCCACATAAGTCGGAAACCGTTGGATAAGAATGGTTCTTATGTGGTAACTGGAAACGTCGTAACGTCTCGAAAGCCGGGTGTAGGACAGCTTCGATGCTGAGACGTCGTTCAGACGCAGTTCAGACGTGGTTATCTGAAAGTAAAGGAGTATACTATTTGCGTCTCGTAAAGTCGATTTAGGTATTCATTTGGAATCACTTCCATAACTAAAGTATTCGAGTCAAACATACGTTTTACTTACGCGCTTGCATCGAACGAACACTTTTAGGTCGTCTTGAGTTACTCGAATTTTAAAAATTCGGACATGTATAGCATCAAATAAAAGCCCAAAAAACACTGGTATTATTGTTGTCTTTGGAATATTAAATTAAAAAGTGTATTACTCAGATTTCTAAATCATGAAAGAAAATTCCAAATCAAATTACTTATGTATATTACAATAGATGGTACCATATCTTAATGAGATCGGAAGACGACAGAAATGTATGCACACAAAAGCGAAAAAATATAAATATCTGTCCCAGAAAATACCGAAATGAAATTGGATGGATGAAAGGAGAATTCGAAGGTGAGGCGAGGCGCTTTGATACCGATGGGGCAAGTTGATAAAAAATTCATTTGTTTTATTTATTAATGTAATAAAGTTATGTCAAAAATTTTAGAAATTAATCATTTATAATTTATTTGTCGATAATAATTATTTTAGGATTAAAGGAGTGTTTAAATGAATCAACAAATTTATAAATAACACGATGTTTTCTAATTCTGCAACTAATTTTGAAATACTGAGACTTAAGTACAGAAGTACTTCATACTAGTACATAGTACTTTACTGGTGGTAGGATTCCTATGCAGAAATCCGTCTAGGTAGGTACCACCCCAGGGCCAGTTACTCTGCCGCGAAGCAGCAGTATGCAAAAATTACTGTGTTTCGGTTTGAAGGGCACTGTGAGCTAGCGTAATCACTGGGCATATGAGACTTAAGAACTGATGTCTCAGTGCGACGGGCGCAGTGAAGTGTCAAACAGATATGTTATGGGTGACATAGCATTTGTTAAGGGTAAACGTTGCACTTTACATCAGGTGATCGTTTTGCTCGTTTCATCGCATTATCTAATAAAAAAAATGTCTTATTGAAATCATTAACGTATTTTACAGTTAATTCCACAAAGAATGATGTCAAAGAACTACATAAATAAAATATATTTTAACCGAAATTTACAGATTGGTTAAAACAAATCAAATTCATCATAATTTAGACACTTAATTAATGATTCATGTAATTTTCTATAATTATGTATGTTATAAGCGGAATTCTTTTAAACGCCTACCCACTCCTTGACGACGATATGCTATTTATAAAAGTAATGTCTTAAATCTGTAAAAACAACTTAGTATTACTATAAATGGACCACATATTTAAGATTATTTTTGATGTCCTATAACTTAGCTTTCGTTATTACCTTTCACTTTATTGATTTTTAGATACTTTGTTTTTCACTACAATAGAATACAAAATTTCCAATTTTAGTTTCTTATCCATAACGCGTTTCTCTCAACAGATATTTTAAACAGGGCTTCATAACGAAAATTCTTAAACTAATTTGTATGTACAAAAAATTCTTAAAACTTCGGATATAGGTGAGACATCGTAACTCCTAAAAAAGATAAAGATAAAAAATAATCATACCTCAAAGATTTCCCTCGTGAATTCGGGTGTTTTTATTATTTGGACGCCTTTTCCATCAGATAGCTGCGAACGTTGGGGCGGGGGATTGTATGAATTTGAATTAAGTCTAATTATATCGTTGCGGTGAAATATACGGCAGTAAAAGGCAATCACGAAAATTCAATGTGATATCTTTCAATTCGTATTTGAGGTTAGAATATAACGTTTGGTAGCGGCTTGAGAGAATCTACCACCCCACCTCATCACGTGGGTGTCGTAAAATTCGACAGAGGGAAAATTAAAATCAGAAGATGGGCAGCAGCGTCTTCCTGGAATATCAGAATAAATAATCTGCGGTTGCCAACCCGCCTGCCAGGCGTGGCAACTATGGCTGAGTTCGCCTCAAAATGAAAGCTACTAACTTTTGTAGGCTAGTGATAGGCTGAAATAATGATGGTGATGAAATATCGTTGGTAGAAGCTTGATGCATTACATTTAATTTAAGCACAATTGAAGCTATTCTCTATTATATTATGAAAAACGTTATCATCATCATTATTTCAGCTCATCATAAGTCCACTACTCAATATAGCGGTACCGACTGTTTAACTGGTGGTAGGGTTCCTATGCAGGACTCTGTCTTTGTAGGTACCACCGCAGGGCCAGTTATTCTGTCGTGAATCAGTATTGTGCAAACATTACTGTGTTTCGGTCTGAATCGCACTGAAATCTAGTGTCCTAATGTAGTCTTAAGAACTGATGTCCCAGGGTGGCAAGCTCAGTGTAATGACACAGCATTTGTTATAGGCAGACATTGCACTTACCATCAAGTGAACGTTTTGCACGTCTCGTCGCTTTCTCAAATAAAAAAGCTACCCGTATGCATCGACTTCCCATTAAATGGAGGGTACATTCTACGAGCTATATGGCTGGCCCACTGTCACTTCAGCTTGCCGATCCTTAGGGCTATCGGTCATTCTATTTCTGCCGCGTATATCATCGTTACGGGTTCTATCTCGCAGAGAAACATACAGCAGAATTTTTCCATAGCTCGCTGAGCGACTTTGAGCTTCGTCATGCGGCCCGCAGAAAAGAACAACGTCTTGGTTCCGTACGTCATCACTGGCAACACGCACTGGTTGAAGACTCTATTTTTGAGACGTTGAGGTTGAGGTATATTCGACAAGAAGATGTGACGCAATTTATATCAAGGTTAATTGTGGAAGCCGTGGTAGCTCAGGAGCTAGGCGCTCGCTTTGAATTTCATAGTACGCGAGTGACCTGGGTTCGTTTCCCGGTGCCGGCACCACTAAAATTGTTAATTTCAATTTTAAGTGCTGATTTACCACGTGTTCGGCGGTGAAGGAAAACATCGTAAGGAAACCTGGATGTCTGAGAAAAAATAATATTTCGAAGACATGTGCAGTCCGCCAACCCGCATTGGAGCAGCGTGGCGGATTCTTCCTAGCTCCAAAAACCCTCTCAGAAATGAGTGGAGGCCTGTGCTCAACAGTGGGACATTTATAGGCTGAAACTTTACTTTACTTTACTACTTATGTCAAGGTTATACTTCATCCGTTTTCAATTTTCGACAGCCTCATCGCCTAGAGCAGAGGTTCATGTTTTTTTTTAATTCTGCGTCGCGGGTTTGTATATACGCGGTTATAGGTACGCGGGCCAGCATCTAAGGTACAGGGACTTGAACGACGCGTGCCTGTGTGCGTGCGAGCGTGTGTGCCCCCGTATAGTTATTACAATAACAACACTTTATATAAAATCCATGTGATACTCATATATATTCCAATATTCTTACAATGTCAACAATATCATGACGCAATGATGGAAAATGTATAAACTGTGTCGGCGATGTATCCCCATATGTTATTGCAAAGCTCTTTACTCCCTTATAAAATGTTTAGAGGCGCTGACTTCGTAAAATATTGCCATAACAAATGCGGCACGCGTAAAAACGGTTTGTTACTTGTGATGTATCGACGATAACACTACGGATCGAAATCGATTAAGTTTAAAATCAGGAATTCGCGATGTACTTAGTAATTTATGTTCATAGGCGGCAAACAAATATATATGTGTAGCAATGACAGGCTTTTACGCTGACCACCGCCACGTGACTGCAACGGGCCTGTTCTGTTCTGAGTTTGAATCCTTGCTATCGTTAATATAGTAGAAAACATAGATTAATGGATTTCAGGTCTACTTGTTACTGGTTGTAGGATTCCTATGTAGGAATCCGTCCATGTATATACCGGCCCAGAGTCAGTTATTCTGCCGTGAAAGCAGTAGTGTGCAAACATTACGGTGGTTCGGTCTGAAGGGCACTGAGAGCTAGTATTACACTGGGCAAAAGAGACTTAAGAACTGATGTCTCAGAGTGACGGGCGCAGTGTGGTGCTACACAGAAATATTCTGAGTAACACAGCATCTGTTCGGTATTCTATAATATATTCACCTTATTTAAAATAAAAGGATTACAAAGGGCGAACTTAATGCCTTTTGGCATTCTCTCCCAGTCAACCCAAAGCATAGAGAGATATCGTTATAGGTGCTTTACAATGTGCAAATTCATACACTTAGCATCAGGTGAACATTGTACTCGTGTCTTTTGTGACCCTTCCTGCTATCTTAGCGCACCAATGTTCTATCGAGTTCGGGATGGTGAAAATAACAGGTGGTCTCTACGTGCGCTAATAGCTACGGCACTATAATATATCCTGCAGTCGTCAATCATCGGCCTAGAGGTTAGAGTACCTAACTATCCCGAAGGTCCTGGATTCGAATCCCAGCCGTAGCTAAAATTTGTGCAAAAAACACAAATTGTGGGTTTTCGGGTCTGGTTGTGTTGTGATTGTCCCCGTGTTTCAGTTCCTCCGATCTTATCGCATGAGCGTTACATCGGACGCGAGAACGTTAGGACGAGCGAGTGCCTCTGTGTTTGCGCATACACTTGTGGCACTGTAATATCTCCTGTGCAGTTGATAGCTTCCGACAGTAATCGAAAGTAGTCGCCGTGGTCAAAAACCGCACAGTGGACTTTATGAACTTTGGAAAATGTTTTAAAAATACACCGATCAAAGGTAAATTAGAAAGTATATCTGATTTAGATATTGATGAAGATGGAGACTGTGCACGACCCCATCTGACAACCATGAGATAAATGGAGATGTGTTGTTTTATTGACTTTGTTTTCAATGTATTTAATATACCTTTTCCGATTCAAAATTTCAGCCTGCCACTAGTCCACTGGTGAACATACGCCTCCCCCATAGATTGCCACAAGTTTGTATCTCTCATTTGATTTTGACATAGTTGTCACGCTTGGCAGGCGGGTTGGCAACCGCAGCTTATTTATTCAGATGTTCCTGAAAGATGCCGCTGCCCATTTTCTGATTTTACTTTTCCGTCTGTCGACTTTTACGACACCCACGGGATGAGATGGAGTGATAGATTCTCTGAAAACGCTACCACACGGTGAAACACGGTTTCTTTTCAATGTATTCAGTATACTTTTCCCGACATCTATAAAAAAATATCAATTATATATTTTTACATAAGACCTAACAAAACACCTTCGGCTCTCCCCACGCCATAGTCGAAGCATTATTGTAATCTGTGCAATAAAAACGATATTAAATTTAAGACTTTCGCTTTTTATAACGGAAGATGGAAAATGCGAAGTTTCATATCAGTTGTTAAAATAAACGATGGATTTAGATGACACACGGCCACGTGCGGCATGCGAATGCAATACGACGAATGTGCACGTTTTCTTCGTTTTTAAACTGTTTTTAAAAGTTGTTTAAAAGTCAACCTTTCTTAATTTGTATTTTTTAAGTAATCTATAACTTCAAAACTTTGATATTACCACCCTTTTGAAATATTCGTTTGTGTCTGATAAAGAAATTCAACATTTCGAAACATACATAATTACAGCAATTATTTTATTGGATGAAGTGGCAAGACGAGCAAAACGTTGACCTGACATTTCTGTGTGGCACCACACTGCGCCCGTCACCCTGACACAACAGTTCTTAAGTCTCACATGCCCAGTGATTACACATATTCTCAGTGACATTTAGACCGAACAGTAATGTTTGCACACTACTGTTTCACGGCAGAATAACTGGCCTAGGGTGGTACCTACCTATGCAATAATCCGTCTAGGAAGTCGTATTTCACGACTAATAAAAATCTTAACACTCTTTTTATAATAATTTTAACGTCGCCCGCGAAACGTGCTAGACGACACGGACGTCTCAGCTCTTTCTGACCACGATACGGTCAGTCACGATCCAGGCCACACTGTCAATCAGGCACCACGACGCGCGACCGCCGTAGAGAGCGGCGCGCAATAGTCAATAATCACACAGCGTACACACGATTCACCCGTGTTCCAGGGCGGTTCTCACCGCCTAGAGTTACCGACACACAACTCGACAGTCCGAATGGACGCCCGCAGCCTCCCTCGGACGATCATTAGACGACTTAAAATATTTAAGATATTCGAAATCGCGAAAGCACGCAGCGAGCGCGACACAGTTCGAATTTCGAGGTGTTTGTAAGAGATTATTTATTTATTTATGTTTGGGTCAAACCAAACCTGGCCCGCGAGCACAGCATCCGATAAATCTGTAAAAGCCGAGAAGGCTAACAGCAATTGCATCACCGTAAATGTATTATAATAATTTTAATCATATTTATATCTTAAGTCTTGTAAAAAAAACCTAAAAAAACATAGATTTTCTGTAATAAAGGTGTCATTTTTGTAGTGAATAAATTAGAAAGTTAATTATGTACGAATTAAAAAAAATATGTACAAAATGAAAACGATTATACATAGAAATTTTCCGATGTTATGTAAATATTGTAATAAATATTGAAACTCTCTACTCACATTCGTGTTATCATATTTCTTACTGCCTATTTATTATTAGTCGTTTACGAATGCAATTTTTATGCTCCGCTTTTATTCGCTATAGCTTTTACTGTTCCGACATAAAGTAAAAGAATAAAAGATTTGTTATAAAAATTAAACTCTTAAGAAAACCCCCTTATCAGTCGGTTGCGAAAGAACAGGCGCATTATATTTTTTATTATTGTTCTAAAGCTGGTCGTATTTTGGAGCCGCCATTTTTGTTTCAGCCGTTCGAATTTTAAAAAGCACGGAATAAAACGTGCGTAAAAATGTTTTGAATTTGTTGTTGCTTTTATTGCCAGAACGAAGAAATGAAAAATTATGGCTTCGGGCCTAATAAATGTTATGTAAATAATGATAGAACAAAATTGATATATTGAAGTATTTGTTTTACTAATTCAATCTTGAATTGAAATCTTTTGTTTAAGAGCTGTTTTAATCTTCTATGTATTAGAAATACTCTTTTCAAAAATAATATTTAACATTGTTTTACCTCTATTTTTGAGAATAAGTACTGTTTACAATACACATATTAATAAGTGCATAACGTCATATTTTGCAAGTAAATATAACTATTATTACTTTGTCTCCTTTCCAGAAAAATATATTTCAGAACATTCAGTATCAGTTAGTATTACTAATGAAACCTTCACAACGTAATTATATTTTTTTTCTTTTGATGATAATATTGTTCACAAATTCTTACTGCAGGGGTTCCCGAACTAAGTTCCGTTGAATCTAAATAGGTGTTCTAAGACAATTTCAAAAGAATACACTGGTATACATTTAAAGATTTTCTAGTTTATATACAATGGCGGGTGATGGCTAATTGTTTGCAAAAAAATCCGGATGATACATAAGTGTTCCAGAAAAACTTCCGAGTTCGCGAAGCGTTCCACTGCAGAAGTTTGGGAACCCCTGTCTTACTGTATATATGTATGACTTAACAGTACCACCACAGTTATTGTCATTAGCTATATACATAACACCAATTACATATTATACATCAAATAGATATGTAAAGAGATGCGTGTAGAATTATGAGTGCACACAGAAAACTAGCCGTGGTAGCTCAGGGGCTAGGCGCTCGCTTTAAATTTCATAGTACGCGTGTGTCCTGAGTTCGATTCCCTTGTGTGTTGTGTTCCTTGTTCCTTAAGTGCTGATTTACCACGTGCTCGGCGGTGAAGGAAAACATCGTGAGGAAACCTGTCTGAGGAATAAAAAATATTTCGAAGACATGTGAAGTCCGCCAACCCGCATTGGAGCAGCGTGGCGGATTCTTCCTAGCTCCAAAACCCTCTCAGAAATGAGAGGAGGCCTGTGCTCAGTAGTGGGACATTTATAGGCTGAAAGTTTACTTTTTTTTACAGAAAACTAACAGAAAAAGAATATGAAAAAGACCATGATCTCCTTGCAATGAAAGTTCTTCAAGAATCTTGCATTTATTATTTTTTCAGTCTTGAACTTGATTTAAGCACTGTGTCGGATCGGATATTTATGTCAAACGATCCAATAAAAATTAAAGTCACAACAAATTCGAGACCTCATCAAAAGTCATTAGTATCTTTAACTGACAATAAACAAAATTTAACGAGCGCGTTGAAGAATGAGAAAACGTGGTCAAGCGTGAGTCGGATCACTGTGTACAGGTTCTTAATCAGAGAACGGATAACACTTATATACTGACATTTGTAAAGTTCTTAAATTTCTATGCTACATGCCTACGGTAGACGACAGTTTGCCTAGCTGGTAGTAGTATATATACTATCCTAATTTCTATAATTTGACGTGTGTTTAAGAGAATCTAACGCCCTATTTCATCCCGTCGGTGTCGTAAAAGTCGACAGAGAAAAAATGAAAACCAGTTAATGGGCGGCAGCATCTTCCGGGAACATATGAATAAATAAACTGCGGCTGCCAACCCGCCTGCCAAGCGTGGCATCTATGGCAAATCCCCCAAAATAACCCACAAACTGTGGCAATCATTGGGGGAGGCCTATGTTCAGCAGTGGACTAGATAGGCTGAAATGATGATGAATTTCGCTAATTAATGGATATCAAGTTCTTATTCAAAAGTTTTTGGATGACACTATATGAAAAGATAGGGACAATAGAGAAGAATAGAGAAGCGGTATTAGTGGAAACAATTTCATGACCGCGGCATTTTGTGGAACCACTAAAAATGCTCATTTACTAGGTTCTCGGCGGTGAAGAAACACATCTTGAGGAAACCTTTTTGTTTATTTTAGGATAAAGTGCAACGTCTGCCCATAACAAATGCCGTGTCACCCTAAACATTACACTGCGCCCGTCACCCTGAGACAACAGTTCTTAAGTCTTATATGTTCAGTGATTACGCTAGCTCTCATTGCTCTCAAACCGACACACAGTAATGCACACTACTGCTTCATGGCAGAATAATTGGTTCCGGGGTGGTACCTACCTAGACGGATTCCTGCATAGAAATCCTACCATCAGTAAAGAACCTGCATGTTTGAGAAATAAAAAAAACCTAATTCGATGATATGTTAAGTCGGCGAAGCCGCATAAGAGGAGAGTGCTTCAGGGCTCCAAAACCCTCTCAGAAATGAAAGGAGGCCTGTGTTCATAGGTCATTCATGAACTGTTAGTTAACTTTATTTTTTTTAGGATTTCTTTGTCTAGCTATCATTACTCCACCTTTGTATAAGTTTGTCAGCAATACCAACCACGCCTAGACCAGCCTTCCAAGTTTGACACTCTAACGCCAATTACTTAACATACATACAAAGAGTTTCTCCCATAAAGGGTAGACAGAGACCACGTCCGTAGCCCTCCTCCTACTTGCCTTTCTTACCGAGGTGTCGTAAGAGGCGACTTAGGTATTATACGGGTGTGATCTCTGCCTACTACTTATATGGGAAAATTGGCGTGATTGTATATGTATGTATCTGTGCGCAAGAAAATAATTAAAAGGAAAGCTAAGATTCAGACGCAGTGAAAGAGACCTGAGATGAATCACAGTACTCCCAAACTCAAAAACCAACAATTTGGACGATGCATTAATATCTGTTTCCGGGATATGAACCGATGATTAGGTAGGTACGCCGATCGTTGAACCACGCCGACATTTATTACGTGGGTCCAAAGTAACAATGACATCATAAATATCTTCACGACATCATCGGAGAGTTGGATATCCGAATTTTATTCCGGGTTTTATGTTCCCGACGCGTGCGCATATGTTAATGACATTGCATGCTTTTATGAATAATACGGGCTGTTACAGTTTTACGATGGGTCGGTACTGCAGTGATAAAAGGCGCCGGATCCATTGGCGATGTGTTTAGCGCTAATTGGACTTTTTAGTGGCGTTACAAATGAGAATTATTCCCATTTAAAATTATCGCATGTAGATTATATCGCTTTTTTTAGATGCCGTTAAATTTTTTTAAATTTTATTTTGTTTAATAGGGACTTATTTTTATTAAATCGGACGACAATAATTATAGTTAAGTTGCTAATTCTTTTCTTTTTTAAATAATTATAATGTATATAATAGTAAGTACCTTCAATATTACTTACCACTGTACAAACAAATTTGTTATAGTAAATAACTTTAAGCTTCCATTGAATCTATGCATGTCGTGGCAGCCTTGAATTAAGGCAACACTAAGGGATGCTTCTCTAGTTTGTGTAATTTTATTGTTTAAGGCGTATGCTTTCTTGGTTGTCCATTACAATAAATTACAATAAATAAACACTGGCGACCGTGTGTATTAGTGATACCGAATCGTGGATCCTCGGTTCAAGTCTCGACCGAAGTCGATGCTCGGTTCTGTTTGGCCTCTAATACTATTTCAAACCCTTATTCCGATCTTATCTCTAATATAAGATAATTTGGTGGCGGGAAGGTGAAGTCGAGTGTGTATATGTTTGAGCTAGTACTTACGGCACTATGATATATGCAACTCAGGTGACAAACATCTTCTAGTAGTTAAAAGTAAGTCTGTCTTCTTCCAGTACGAACTGATGGACTGAACGAATCCCTAACTAAGTTAGATATACAAATTTCTTTACAATGTTAAACTAAGCGCCAAGTACGTAGTAAGTTTTGATAGGTGGTAGGATTCCTATGCAGGTATCCGTCTAGGTGGGTACCACGCCAGGGCCAGTTACTCTGCCATGAAGCAGTAGTATGCAAACATTACTGTGTTTCAGTTTGAAAGGCACTGAGAGCTAGCGTCATCACTGGGCATATGAGACTTAAGAACTGATGTTTCAGGGTGACGGGCACAGCGTGGCGTCACACAGAAATGTGGGTAACACGGCATTCGTTATGGGCGGATGTTGCACGTACCATGAGGTGAAATTAAAAAAATCAGAATAAATTGTGTTTGACAATTTAAAAGCTACTAACACCGTTTGAACTCGAGTTGCTTGTGTGCCATTTTCTGCTATGAAATTCAAGACGACGTTTAGGCCCTAATATTTATCTCAATACATTAATTGCTTCGTTTAAGAATTCCTATTATCAAGAAACAAATAAAGATATCTTTATTAGAAATCGTATTATTGCGTAAGTGACATTAAACTATGAGCGTGACTGGGGAATATTATTTCGATCAATAAACAGTTTACGAGGCACGTCGTCGGTACATTTACGGCGAACGGGAACCCGCTTTACTATGGGGCAGCGATTAGCCAAAATCCTTATGGCCTGACCGTAAATAATATCTGTAAAATAACTATAAATAATATTATGTGATCAAACGCTATATTTTTCAGCATAACAAAAGCGAGTGTTTCCGCTTTCGGTAGTTCACTCAAAATTATCATAAATTTTGAATACTTGTCCTATGTATACATACATACATACATAAGATCACGACTGTATCCCTTAAGGGGTAGTCAGAGACTGGGCACTCACTGCAAAAGCAGATGACTGCCACAATCCACGTTTCACCAAAACAATATAATGCACTTGGTGTGATAGGTGGTGAGCCCATCGCCACCATGCGCCTTTTACGAGATCCATTGGATGAGATGGAGTGGTAGTATTCTTTTAACGAGCCGCCACCACACGGCGGATCCTATATATACATAAAGATATCTACACATATTTGTGTGCATATATGAGTAATATGTGTATGTATGTATTTATGTAGGGAATTTTTATATGGAGTGTTTTGTTTTTTGCATAGACACTTATGTTTGGCACTTTTACTTCCTTTTGTATTTTTATTTTTTTAATTACTTTTAAAATTTTTTACGGCAAATAAGGAAAATCTGTCTATAGCTTTACTTTTGTAATAACACTGTTATGTATACATTAGTAATTTCGATGTCGGTTTAAATTAAAAAAAAATGTAAATATACAAGGAGGACATTTAACACGGAACTGCGATCTGAAGAAATTACATTAAACTGGTAAATGTTTAGCTTTTCAGTTAATATTTCTTCTTTACATATTCTTCACGAGTCTTCTTAAATCATCATCATCATTTTGTGCTATCAATAGTCCACTGCTGAACCTATGCTCCAGGTTCTGCATCTCTCATGTTCCAGGAATATGTTGCTGCTCACCTTCTGGTATTTATTTTCTCTCTATTGACTTTTACAGCACCCACGGGATGAGATGGGATGGTAAGAGTGTCGCTTAGGCCGCCACCACACGGCTTTTTAAAAAAGCACAAGATTATAGTATTAGTTACATCTTCAGGTATTTCATTATAAAACTGCGTTTCTCTTGCCGTAGTTGGTTCTCGGTTTTGATAATTCTAATTCATATACGATCAACTTACGGCCCGGAGGACGGACGAGGCCCTGAATCCGGCCCGCGGAACATTTTTAAAATCGCGCGCGAACGTCTCTGGATCCACGCCAACATGTGAGTGACAGTAGCATGTTTCTCATGGGTAGATTCAATCATTCACAAAACTGAATATTTTAACGTAAATTATGTCCGTTGTTTTGTACAGTTTTTATTTCAAATACTTTACGTAGGTACATCATTTAAGTATTACGTGGATGTATAAGGTAAACAGTAATCTCTTTTACAACTTTGTATTATTTGCGGCCCGCGACTTCGTTAATATTTTTAAGTTTAGCCCTTAACTTTCCAAAGGTTGCCCATCTATACTAATATTATAAATGCGAAAGTAACTCTCTCTGTTCCACTGTCTGTTTGTTGCCTTTTCACGGCTCAGCCGCTGAACCGATCTTGACGAAAATTGGCACAGAGAGCTTGCGTCCCTTTCCAGAGTAATAAGTATCCTAGATCCGTCTATATGGGATACTTTTTATTCTGGATCAAACTGTTCTCTCGGTGTTTTACCAAACCTAAATCCACGCGGACGTAGTCGGGGGTTTTAGCTACGTACCTTTACAATTTGTGGCTTCGCCTAGTGTTGCATGTATTGATTTTTTATGAAAATTTATTTATGAATCTGTATCATTAACATGAATGCGGTGACAGCGCCAGCGATTAGTGTAATTATGTGTTGATTCATGAATTCTTGATTCGAGTTCTAGGCAAATATTTGTGCGGTACATAAAGCAAATCCAGATTTATAATTGAAGATAGTGACGAGAAGTTGCGATGTGACGAGAAAAATGCTAACCTGATGGTATGTGCAACGCTTGCCCATAACAAATGCTGTGTGTTGCCTATAACGTTTCTGTGTGGCACCACACTGTCTTCGTCATCCTGAGACATCAGTTCCCGAGTCTCATATGCCCGTCAATTACACTATCTATCCCTTCAGACCAAACACAGTACTCGCAACCGACGACCTTGTATGACATATCTAATGTAATTAGAAGAAGCGAAATATATGTGTCAAGATCGTAGCAAGAGGGCAGATGTGGATTTACTGGTGGTAGGATTCATATGCAGGAATCCGTCTAGGTAGGTATCACCCCAGGCCAGTTATTCTGCCGTGAAGCAGTAGTGTGCAAACATTACTATGTTTCGGTTTGAAGAGCACGAAGAGCTAGCGTTATCACTGGGCGTATGAGACTTAAGAACTGATGTCTCAGGGTGGCGAGCGGAGTGTAGCGTTACACAGAAATGTTCTGGTTGACACAGCATTTGTTATGGGCAACGTTGCATCCGTTTATCCGTTTTCCGTCACTTTTATCAAATAAAAAAAAAAGATGTGTTCTCTGCCTACCATATTTGAAAAGAGATCTCTCCCCCGGAGGATTTGCCTCAATCGCTACGCTTGTCGAAAACACAGTCGTTCACATTTCACAGTTTTAACGCTGCCATCTATCTATTTATTTATTTAGAAAACCAACAGTATTTGTTAAAAATAACAATTGTACCTTATGGTATAATCTTAACACTAGCCTATTATAGGTTTCCCTAGACTGACTTTACAAGGAGGTATTCTAGGAGTGATGCAACCATCGGTATAATATAATAACATCTCAATAATTTTAAAATTTAAGTTGAAATTAAACATCAAAGTTTTTACATGTTTAAAAGTAGGTAAGGATGCGCTTTATTAAATAAAGTAATTGTGTTATGCGATTGCGATGTTTATTTACAATGATAATAAAATATGTTTGTGTGTATGTGTGTGCGCGTGTGTGCTTGCACGTTTTTGTGTGTGTGTGTGCGTGTGTGCGTGCTATCACTTGTCTAAGTCTTTTAAGGAGTCAGCAATATTTGCCCCGTCCGATCCCACCGCATATCGGCCTATAAGCCTCCTCAAGGCCTTAGGCAAGATATACGAACGCCTACTTCTCGCCCGCTTAAGAGACTTCATGCAGTCTCGAGGGATCCCCATCCACGAGCAGTTTGGATTCCGTGCCAAACACTCATGTACCCAGCAGGTGCACCGCATAACGGAGCACATTCAATCCCGCTTCATACGCGGGCTTCATACCGGAGCGCTCTTCTTCGACGTGGCGAAAGCGTTCGACAAGGTCTGGCACAACGGGCTCATATACAAGTTATATGGACTCGGTGTGCCAGATCGCCTCGTACTCATCATACGAGATTTCTTACGCAGTCGAACCTTCCGCTACCGCGTCGAGGGGGTGCGATCCGAATCACATCCCATCCTAGCCGGCGTACCACAAGGCTCAGTCCTAGGTCCCGTGCTCTACACCCTTTTCACGAACGACATACCGCACACCAGCGGCGTCGAACTCGCCCTCTTCGCAGATGATACCTGCCTATATGTGTCTGGACGTAATCCAGACACTATCTCTAAACGCCTCCAATCCGCAGCCCGAACCCTCGGGAACTGGTTTCGGAAATGGAGGATCGAGGTCAACCCAATCAAAAGTGCAGCCATGTACTTCTCGCGGCGCATAACGCAGCATCTCCCCACCATAGAGTTATTCGATCGTCCAATCCCCTGGGAAAAGACAGTCAAATACCTAGGCGTCCTATTAGACTCGAGACTCAGCTTCGGTCCACATATTAACCGAGTAAGGAACCGAGCGGCGTTCGTCCTCGGTCGATTACATCCGTTACTAAATAAAAATAGCAAAATGTCCCTACGTAATAAAATTACACTTTACAAAGCCTGTATTCGGCCAATTATGACATACGGAAGCCCCGTATTTGCGCATGCCTCCCCGCGTCAAATTCACCGACTTCAGGTAATACAAAATCGATTCATGCGTAAAGCCACGGGAGCACCGTGGTTCGTGCGTAATGCTAACCTTCATATCGATTTAGGGCTTCCTACCATAGCCCAATATCTAAAGTTGGCCTCTCGCCGATACTTCGACTCTGCCGCCACGCACCCCAACCCACTGGTTGTCAGTGCCGCCACTTACAACCCCCTCGCGATACACCAAAACTCGACCCGCGGAAAAAGGAGACCGAGGCACGTCCTCGAGGACCCTGACGACGCGACCACTATTGCCCAAGCGCTCTACTCAACACTACACAAACACCCATTATCACCATCATACCGCCCCCGCCGTCGGCGTGGGCGTATCAGACAAAGTTATTCGCGATACCGCCGCATCTCAGGCCGGTTTTCCCCCAGCAGTAGTGTCATAAACAGAAGCGTCGCTGGAGTTTCTTGCGCCATTTCTTCTCCAGCGGAAACGCATTCCGAATTGGTGGTAAACTTATCTAATAATAATCATGGTATTAATAATTATAGTAGTAGTAATATTGCCCTCCCGATTGCAGTAACTGACCGAGCCGAGACCGGCCCCCTTGGGCACCCTCGAGTCTGTTACTCTCGCGAACAGGATGACGGTCCAAGCCGAGGTCCCCTCTCGGGGGCCCTTGCGCCAGTCATCCATAAATAAAGGTTTCGGCTAAGCGCCCTCAGCGCTATGCCACCTTTCAATCCGGCGAAGCTGTAAAAGCCTTCGGGCTAACAGTGACCATCAGTCCTAAAAAAAAAAAAAAAAAAAAAAAAGCAATATTTGAAATGGTTATTACGGCATCGGCACCTAACTCCAGTCTCGGTGTAGTTCCCTATTTCTGTTGTCTTATTTATTTATTTTTTATTGGACAATGTGACGAGACGAGCGGAACGTTCACCTTATGGTAAGTGCAACGTTTGTTGACAAATGCTGTGTCACCCAAAATATTTCTGGGTGGCACCACACTAAACTCGTCGCCATGAGACATCAGTTCTTAATCATATGCCTAGTGATTACACCAGCTCCCAGTGCCCTTCAGACCGAAACACAGTAATGTTTGCACACTACTGCTTCACGGCAGAATAACTTGCCCCGCGGTGATGTCCTACCTAGGCGGATGTGATCGTTTTTGAGTAACGGTTTTTAATATAACTATTCTGTGCGGTGGCGGCTTAAGAGAATTTACCACCCAATATCATCCCGTGGGTGTCGTAAAAGTCGATAGAGGGAAAATTTAAACTAGAAGAAGGGCGGCAGCATCTTCCTTGAACATCTCAATAAATTAGCTGCGGTTGCCAACCCGCCTGCCAAGCGTGGCAACCATGGCAAAAACCTCCCGAAATGAGATCTACAAACTTTTGTGGCAATCTATAGGGGAGGCCTATGTTCAGTTGTGGACTAATGACTGTCTGAAATGATGATGATGATGAATTTAACTTTATTGAACTCTTCTGTAAGATTATTTAAATATAGCTCCAAAGTCAAATAGGGTCGAGTGCGATTGTGAACTGTTTCGATTCAATTAAACAAAGCAACGTTTAAATATCTAAGTAAATCGTGTACATTTCTACATAGACGGTACCCCACAAAAAAAAAGAAATAACTCAAACGTTTTTTATTGGACGCGTTTATGAGTGCAGACATTTTTTTATAGTGATGCGACACACGTCGATACAGTTCGATATTTTTTATGGCTGAGTTTAATTTATTTGTGCCATCGTAAACGTCCATGTGGAGTATCAATGCTCGTTGCATTCAGAGATTATTATTTGTTGCCGGCGCGGTTTTTTAACGACGCCATTACAAGATTGGTTCGCGATTCCGCGTTTGAAAGTTTTCGACTCTATAAATAGCTTACTTTGTTTGTTTATAAAAACGCCATGAGAAGAGATATGCCTTCTTTACGTATTAACCGTCGTATATTATTAAATCTTTGCAGAAACGTCGTTAGAAGTCCGGCAGAGTAGAATAGCACCTAACTCTTTCCTACCGAGGTATCGTAAGAGGCGTATAAAGAACGAATAATGTATTCTCGTGCAGAATAATACCGGAATATGCAATTCTGCCAATGGGGAGTAAGAATTTTTTGACTCTGTGTATTATGGGAAAAAGGCGTGATTGTATGTATGTATGTTCATTGCTGAAAACTAGGCTTGAGCTTACTTTACAAGAATGAACTGGATCGAACGCCGCATCGCTAATACGAGTATGAGGGACTATTATAAAAGTAACTTGCAGCATCATTATGTTAAACAATTGATCTCTAATTCTTATATTCCTGCCCCTAATACAATATCACAGTTAAACTTAGTCGGGCCTTTGTCATGATCTGTTTGACTTTGTAGTTGTTGACTAAACTTCGTACTTCATTCAGTAAATATTTTGCAGCACTGTCTACGGCCTGAAGTAAGTAATTTGACCTCAAGTCCGTTTGCGCACCTCCGCCGCGAAACCATAGACGTGAAACTGCTGGAGTTTCACCATGATTTGTAAGCAGTTCAACAAGCGAAACTGAAGCTAAATTGCCCGCTCTAACGCATAGATTTGACTATAAATTTATCTCTTTCGCACCCGGTTTCGCCGACACACGGAGATTCTGGTAGTACATATACATCTCCGACTAGGTCCGCTATATAATAGTTGTTTGCAAGAGATTCCTCTGTAAATGACAGATTTTAACAGCGAAATTAAATGGATGTAAATTTTACTAAAAAGACGGTTGTGAAAATTTTTTAAAGCTTTGGCGACTTTAAAATATATAAAAATAATAATATAAAAACGAACAAGACCTAAAGCGATTGTCAATTTCGTGATAAAGTGTTCTGATTGCCAATTATTTTTAGTAATTTTTGAACTATATATAAATTTATGTTGCCTATTTCCTGCCTGCTTTAGCTTTCAAAATGTAAAAATAAATACACCACACCAGCCTATAACATATAAAAAATTTGAGCGCTCGCGCCACTATAACTATTCAAGAATTGTACCCACTACTCATTTTATATTTTATAAACATAATTACACTTCACAAACGCACAAAAGCAATTCTACCTTCCTTGCATACCTCTTTTTTCTCTGTCTACACATATCACAGCTGTCTATCCTACTTACAGATATTACATGTTATAATTACATAATATTTATTGATGTTTTATCTATATATATACCTGTATACGCTACAGTACTACTCAAACACAAACAAATTTTTATAAAGTTCTATTTTTTAATTTGCAGCCAAAGATCGTATAAAATAAATATAATTTTATTTTATCCTAACTTAATTTATTTAAACAAACTATTCGAAAACCCCTTAAAAAGTAACCATAATTTAACAGTTTTCAATATTCGCTGACTTAAACAATATAAATTCGTTGGATAAATTTGAATTAACTAAGTTACAAGTCTGCGAACCAGAGTGCTGCAAAACCGTAATAGGCAATCCCTCGTCTTACCTAACTATTATACAACATAACATAAGGAGTATTAATAAAAATCTCACTAGTTTTTATGTATTATTATCAAGACTTGATATAACGTGTGACATAATAATTCTTTCGGAATGTTGGCTCTCCCACTTAAATAACCTACCATCAATGCCAGGTTATTCTACATTTAGAACTATGATAAACTTTAATCAAAATGATGGGGTTGTAATATTTATAAATAAGAAATTAAATATTAAAATTGAAGAACCTAATATATCAGAGGCTAACTGTTTAATGATAAAAATCAATAATGATATCGTTATAATTGCTATTTACAGACCCCCTAGTTTTCTTAATCCCGACATTTTTTTACAATCCTTAGAACAGCTTTTATCTACACTATCTTCATACAAAAACATCTTTATTATGGGGGACATAAATATAAACATTGCTGACTTGAACCCAACAACATCCAATTACCTTGAACTGTTGTCTTACTTTGGAATGTTTCCTGCCTACTATACACCGACCAGAGGAAGCAGTTGTCTGGATCATGTCATTCTAAAAACTAAACATCCTTCTAACACTTTTATTCTACAAACTGCCATAACAGATCACGAGCCGATCCTTTTCTGTCTCAACAACAGAAAGCGGTCTACTCAAAATATAGTAAAATACACTAATAAAATTAATTTTGAGACACTGTATGAAGAATTTAAAAATATTGATTTTAGCCTAATATATAATAATGAGTATAATCCAAATCAAGCTATTAACTACTTAATAGAAAATATTCAGAATTTACTAAAAAACAACTCCATAAATATTAAAATACCTAGAAATAAAACTACAAAAAAACCCTGGGTAACAATGGGTTTACTTAAGTGTATACGAACGAGGGATAGAATGCACTACAAAGTTAAAAAAGAGCCAAATAATGAAACACTTATAATTACTTATAAAAGATACAGGAATTACTGTAATGATATTCTAAAAAAATGTAAAAGAAATTATGAAAGCAACGAATTAAAAATTGCAGGAAATGACAATAAAAAAAATTTGGACAGCTATTAAAAATATAAATAACCTCAATAAACCTAAAGATTTGCCTTCGGAGCTCCTTAATGTAAGAAATACTCCTATAAAATCAGTAAATGCAGTTAACCACTTTTTCTCTAACGTGGGTGCGAATTTAGCTAACAAATTCACATCACATGTACCTCATCTTCCTCCTAATATCAATAACACATCCGCCACTTGTACCTCTTTTGTTCTCCTAGCTACAAACGAAGAGGAAGTCGAAAGACTTATTTTAAACCTTAACCAAGAAAGTTGTACAGGTTGGGATCATATTTCTTCAAAACTTTTAAAGTGTTTAAAAAATCTTATTGTTCCACCGCTAACTCATATATTTAATAGATGCTTAACTGAAGGTATTTTCCCTATTTCTCTTAAAAAATCAATTATAATCCCTATCTACAAAAGTGGTGAAAGAGACAATTTTTCAAACTATCGCCCTATTTCCATTCTGCCATCCCTATCTAAGATTCTAGAAAAGATCATAAATGTTAGAATTGTTAAATATCTAGAAGACAAAAAGATTCTCTCAAATGCTCAGTATGGTTTTAGAAAAGGCATCTCCACTTCTGACGCTGTTCATTCTCTAACCAATTATATTGTACAAAATTTGGATAACAAAAAGAAAGTTTTAACTGTCTTCCTTGATCTCCAAAAGGCATTTGATACTGTCTCCTTTCCCAAGCTATTAGCTAAACTTGAAAATATGGGCATAAGAAACATACAATTGCTACTCCTACAAAATTACCTGCAAAATCGCTCTCAACGAGTGAAAATCGGAGATATTGTCAGTGAAGAATGCTCTGTTAGCTATGGTGTGCCACAAGGCAGCATTTTAGGTCCAACACTATTTCTTTGCTATATTAACGAACTCTGCAACTTAAATATTCATAATTGTAAAATAATTACATATGCTGACGATACCACACTTACCTTTCACGGTGACACATGGGAAGAAGTCTTTAATACTGCACAAATCGGCTTCAATGCAGTTTGCAAATGGTTAGCTTTTAATACCCTAACACTGAACACGGAGAAAACAAAATATATAACTTTTTCTATTCGGAATTCAAACTTTAATAATAACAAATATAATATAAAAGCTCATGCATGTCATCTAACATCTAATACACACTGTTCCTGTCCAAGTATAAGCAATGCACATGAAATCAGATACTTGGGCATAATAATAGATGATAATTTAAATTTCAAAGAGCATATTAAAACTTTAACACAAAAACTGAGAAAATTAATCTATATATTCAAAAATCTGCGATACATCTCAAATTGGCATTTGCTAAAAAATATTTATATATCCTTATGTCAATCTCTTTTCACATACTGCATTTCCGTTTGGGGAGGTTCAAATAAAACACTCATGCTAGAGATCGAAAGAGCTCAAAGGATTATATTAAAAGTAGCCCTACATAAACCTAGAATGTTCCCCACCACAAAACTTTATGAAGAAGCAAATGTCTTAACGGTCAGAAAACTCTATATACTAAATATTATCTTAAAAAGACATTCCAATATGGTATACTTACCCAATGCCGAGCATGATAATAATAGAAGGAACTACAATGTATGTAAAATTGTGCCAGTAAAAAGCATGTTCGCACAAAAGTTTTATGACTTTAGAAGTGGTAAACTGTACAATATAATAAACAAAGAACACTCTATATACCAATTATCAAAAACCGCATGTAAAAAAATTATAACAGACTGGCTTTTGGGATTAGACTATGAGGAGACTGAGAGACTATTGCAAGGTACGAGATAACGATTGGCAAACAAAAACAATAATAATAACATCAAAAACTAAATCACTGGTGATAGAATACTAACATAAAAAAACAGCACATTTTCATGAATACACTCGTACACATATAACACTCACCCACACTAAACATCCTATATTTAGATTTAATTTCATATTACTTAATACATGTAAAATAGTTAAAAATCAATCATACTTGTCAACAAAAAAGCATTAACTTCCAAGAGGGGGAGCCAGGAGACCCATAGCACAGGGTTACCTAGTTTGGGCTCCTGTCTCCCACATTATAAAATAAGAAACTTTTGTTGTTTCACTATAATTTGTTAACTAAACTACCTATTAATGTAATGTATGTGGGAGAAAATAAAAAAAGTTTTATTTTATTTATTTATTTTATTTATTTAAAATATAATTTACTCATTCTAAAACATAACATTTTTTCACCCAATTTGTTTCTTGTAATTAATTTTCTTTTAATTAATTTTGTTTATCTAGTTTTACGCCTTTCTAAAGTTCATAATATCTCTTCCTTCTCTAACTCCTTAAGCGATGACATTTTATTTTAACTGTTAACATTTAACTGCACTCTAATTTGGTTACGCCACTCAAATTTCGCGTAGGTGTATTATCGTTTGGCTAAGCAGAAAATCTTTTTTTTTTTTTATAAAATAGGAGGCAAACGAGCAGGTGGCTCACGTGATGGTAAGTGATCACCGCCGCCCATGAACACCTACAATACCAGAGGAATAGCAGATGCGTTGCCGGCCTTTGAGAAAGGAATAGGTTCTTGGCTCTCTCTTCTCTATCTTGCGGATACGCTTCCTTTTTTTTCGCGGCGTTGTTGAAAGGCCTTATAATTCGTAAACACTTTCAATACAAATAACGTTACAGTGTTAATAGAGTTTGTAGTTGTGGCATTCACGTCATCTTACGGTAACGCTGTGCGTTATATTATAACAGACTAGCTGTGCCCCTCCGTTTAATTTAAGAGAAATCGCTCCTAAGGGTCGCAGCGTGATGTTAAATAGCCCAAGAAGAATCTACAAGAATAAAGCTATCAAATACAAAAAGAATTTTTCAAATCTGAATGGCAGTTCCAGAGATTAGCGCGTTCAAACAAAAAACTATCTGACTTTAGCTTTATTATTAGTATATAGTAGATTATCGACAAAAAATGTAATCTGAAGCTCAGACGAAGTCTGCGTGTTTTAATAAGTACTAAGGGAAGTATATACTACATATACTAAAGAGACAAAAATTGAACTGCATTGTATCTACGAGTATCACGATAATTTTGTGTAGCGATGCACTTATGAAACGTAACGAAATTATTTATACATTTTGATTTATTTATGAAATGTTTACAGTCGGATGCTGGCAACAATTTAATTGTGGAGGACAATCCACGGCCGTTCTTTGCCTATAAAAAGTTTTTACGACTGACTCTGATTGGTAACTCCTTTCGAATGAAAACCTATTACCCTTTTACCGATTGATAAAGAATTCATAGCTGTAATAATAAAATATCGAATCGCTGCTGATAAAGTCTTGAAGTCGACAGTTTATTTTTATTGGCATCACTTACTTCAATGTAACAATCTAGTATTGGGCTAATGCATACATTGTAGATTTTATAATCGCAATGCTCCTTACAATTTTGTTGATTTCCTTAAAATTTGATGGGCTTTTTAATCTTCTTTAGCTATTAAAAAAGTACGAATAAAATGGTTGTAATAATGTATCAAGAAAATGTAGGTAATGTGATTGGCAGTCCGCAGCGTGTTGATTATGACAAATCCTTTCAACTATGGAAAGTTCTACGTCACGCAGTGGGTTTCCAAGACTTATGATCGCCATCAATCTTGTACTGTTGTAGTAGTTGATATTGTTGATGATTTAGACTTTGCCCGTGTATACTATAAAATTTTTAGATATCGAGTCTTTCTAAGTACATGTTTTATACTAGTTCCAATATTGAACTGGAAACATAACAGAAATATATCTTCGAACTTCGCATTCGAGAATAGATACTTAATCGAGTAAAGACATGTTGGGGATGCATGGAGATACGGTCCGACACGAACGACGAACTTCCGAAGGTTAGGGAGATCTATTCAGTAGTGTATTCAGTACATGGGACAAATGCATTTTTTTCTGTGTTTAATCAACTTTACAAAGTTTCAAAATTTTATTCGCTTCAAACTAGAACTAGAAATCGCATTGTTACTTTAATCATCTTCATATATAATTTCGGTGATGTAATTGCTGTTAACATTTTTGGCTTTTACAGCTTCATCGGATACTGTGCTCACGGGCCAGGGGCTCTCGTGCCAGGTTTGGTTTGACCCAAACATAAATACTTAAATAAACTCCTACAAACAAATCGAAATTCGGACTGTGTCGCGTTTGCTGCGTGCTAGCGCGACTTCGAATATCTCAAATGATTTTAAGTCGTCTAATGACCGTCCGAGAGAGGCTGCCTCCATTCGGACTGTCGACTTGTGTGTCGGTAACTCTGGGCGGTGAGAACCGCCCTAGAAAACGGGTGTATCGTGTGTACGCGGTGTGATTGTCGACTGCTGCGCGCCGCTCTCTACGGCGGTCGTAAGCCGGCTCTTAAAACCCGATGAGAACCGCCCTGGTAAGTAACAGCCTATAAATGTCCCACTGCCGAACACAGATCTCCGCTCATTTCCGAGAGGGTTTTGGAGCTGGGAAGAGTCCGCCCACGCTGCTAAAATGCGGGTTGGCGGACTTCCCATGTCCTAGATTTTTTTTTCATTTCTCATACATGCAGGTTTCTTCACCGTTGAGCACGTGGTATACATCAGCATTTAAAATTGCAATTAACAATTTTAGGGATTCCGGCACAGTGAATCACCGCCCCAGGATCGCGAGTGTATCTTGTGTACCGGATAGTACCTATTGATGTTCCACTGCTGGATATTTTTAACGATGCCCCACCGTAGCAATTCTCTTGTGTCGTGGGTGCGTTTTTACATACATAAATTCAACATGCACAGAGACCCAGACCCGGAACCCGTGCGGGAATCGAACCCGCGCCCCGCAGCGCGGTAGTCAAGGGCATAACCTCTGCGTCAATAGAGCCTTTCCCAAAATGAGTCTTTCGCAATATGAGGGGAAAAAATTGCAGCAGTCACCAAGCTTGGCAGGCGGATTGGCGATTACAACAAGACACTAGCATCTCTGACGCTGTTGCCCTTCACAGTATTTCAATTTGGTAGGTGTAGTAATTCGTAATTGTTCACTTTGAGATGGTTAGTACACCATTTGTCGGGATCAATGAGATTTAAAAGGCAGGCTTATTCGACTGGTACAACGTTTGAAGACAGGATTAGAATAGACTAAGACAGTATTTTCTTACGCTTGTGGAAGCGATACCAAATTCTGGTATATGTCAGGAGTTGGTAGGATTAGAAGGACTAAGTAGGTACCACCGCAGAGCCAGTTATTCTGCCGTGAAGCAGTAGTGTGCAAACATTACTGTGTTCGGTTTGAAGGGCACTGAGAGCTGGCGTAATCACTTGACATATGAGTAGTACTAAAGAACTGATGTCTCAAGGTGACGGGCGCAATGTGGTGTCACAGAAGTGCTCTGAGTGACACAGCATTTGTAATGGGCTGACGTTGCACTTTCCATCCGGTGAACTTTATGCACGTGTCGTCACTTTATCAAATAACAAAAAACAGCAAAATAACTGAGAATAAAATAATACCTTACAATTTCGAATATGCAAACGCGTTTAATTTTTTTCATGTGCTTATAATAAACCTTCGCAGATACTGTATTCAAACGTCAGACTAAATCAATTTCTTTTGCGACTAAGCAGAAAAAGTATTGCGAAATTAAATATAACTCATTTCGAGTCTCCTTTCATAAAACCTCTTTTCTTATAGCGACACTGTAAATAACCCAACAGATTGTCTCCTTAAGATTGCACACAAGAACAACTCTTAGTCTTTGGTTATATGATTTAAATTCAGTTGTCACGTTAAAAGTTTTTTAAAGTAGCAGGATCGGTATCGAGTGAAAATTATCCACCCCAATCCCTTTGAGGCGATTTGTCGTGATCCAAGGAGTCTTTTGTTCCACTTCAAAGGTATTTTTCTGCGCGCATTATTATTACGCTTACACGGGTCGAAAGGATTTTAATGCGATTGTTATTTTCGTGTTCGATAATAATAAAAATGATTCGTCGTTTCAGGGAGATCGTGGAAATTAATATTAGATAAGTCTCTGAGAGTTAAAAGACTAACAAGTCTTTCGAAACTTTAAAATGTTATTTCTTAAATCATTTTTTTTATTGGGTAAAGTGATGAAACGACCAAAACGTTCACCCGATGGTAAGTGCAACAAATGCTGTGTCAACCAGAAAATTTCTGTGTGACACCACACTGTGTCCATCACCCTGAGACATAAGTTCTTAAATTACTTATTTTGTAACTTAGTAAATGGTTTTCACTCGTGAAAATCATTTACTACGTAAATAGGCTAATAAAAATTTATTTAAAAGGAACTTATATTTTATTTTTATTTATTTAAATTTTATTTGCGCACACAACTAAAAGGCGGACTTAGCAGTAAGTCCGCCTTTTTGTTATTTTTATATTACATTTAAATAGCATACGGGAATAATAGATATACACATATACCCAAACAATACACTTTCCATACACATATACATGCATGCATAAACACATACATATCTTATTTCGTCGGCTCGGATGACTAACATTCGTATGGCCTACAGATAGTTGTTCCTGGTTTGGGTGTTTGTTCATGTGGTATTTCTTTCCGTAAAACGCACCAGACACAGGAGAATTCCTGATGTGGGGCCACGTGACAAAAAATGACTTATAAGATACATAGAAGTAGGTGATACTGTCATAAATATTTTTTATTGTATTTAATAAACTGACAAAACGTTTATTAAATACAATAAAAAATATTTATGACAGTATCACCTACTTCTATGTATCTTATAAGTCATTTTTTGTCACGTGGCCCCACATCAGGAATTCTCCTGTGTCTGGTGCGTTTTACGGAAAGAAATACCACATGAACAAACACCAGTTGTTATATAAAACAACATTTGTTATGGGCAGTTACCATCGGGTGGTAACTGCCCATAACAAATGTTGTGTCAACTAGAACATTTTTGCGTGACATTAAACTGCGTCCGTCACCCTGAGACATCAGTTCTTGAGTCTCATATGCCTAGTGACCTTCAAACCGAAACACAGTAACGTTTGCACACTACTGCTTCACGGCAGAATAACTGGCCCTGGGGTGGTAACTACCTAGACGGATTCCTGCATAGGATTCCTACCACCAGAACTATATAATAGAACTAACAGCTCCTTAACCTCGCATATCAATTCAATTCAAACTATAATAGTTTAGCTACTTTTACCTAAACAAACAAGGCTTTGAGAATTCGAAATCAAAGATTTCCATCAATGTTCCTATCAGATACATTAAAAAGATACTCTTTGATCGGAACATCATATTTGGATAGTCAATAAATCAATCGGATAGTTCAGTAAACTAAACAATCCTCATATTTGTTCACTTTTAAAACGTTTCATACTCGAGTAATTGAAGTCAATCGGCAAAGGAATTTTTATTTTGACATAAAAAAATACGACTCGATTTGAAACGGCACTGTTCAATTGTATTTAAAATTAGGACATTACTCCTCAAACGAATTTGCATCTTGTTACGATTGTTTTGAATGCAGAATCGCACTGTGCGATATACAGAGGGAGGAACAAAAACGGCGTCTTACTAATTTATTTTTTTATTTACATAATGTATACGCGAATGTAAATGATTCCTTTCGATTGATGCTTTGTCGTAAGATTATCAGGTGGATGTGTTCTCTCTTTCTATCTTATTTAAATTCGTATTTATTTTTCTACGCTCCCCGGTCCCGAAAAAAAGTAATTTGTCGGTGGCGCTTTAATGTTGTTAAGGGAAAATTACGTATAGCCAAATTATACAGGTCTTTAATGTGCACCGATGCTAAGAGGATCGCGGTTCTCTAATTCCGCATTACGTGGGGTCTTTGGTACCTGCGGTTTAATATTGGTTTAAATTGGTAACAGCGACTATTGTTAGGACATCTGTCGTTAATTCTTAAAAAAAAACAAAGTATTGTTGCGTAGAATTTCTTTTTTATTGGATTAAGTGACGAGACGAGCTAATCGTAAACCTGATGGTAAGTGCATCGTCTGCCTATAACAAATGCCGTGTGACACCTCACTGCGCCTGTCACCCTGAGACCTCTCAGAGCCCTTCAGAGTGAAACATAACACAGTAATATTTGAACACGACTGCTTCACGGCGGAATAACGGACCCTGGGGTTGTACTTACCTAGATGGATTCCCGCATAGAAATCCTACCACTGGTGAAAAAGAAAAGTGTTAATTTATGGTTCAACAAACTGATTTTCGAATCTGGCCAAATTGTGACCAACAAGTACTTTATAGAGAGCTGCCTACACAACACTACAACTGCGATTTTACGATTATACGAAACTCTTAGGCGAATTTCACGACATTACCAAGACAAAATGGGTAGATTAATTAAGTCAAAATAATGTTATATAATAGATATTGGTATGTAAGCGAATTTAACTTCAAAACCATAACACTACATGTGTTACCCCGGCAGAATAAAAAAACGATTTAAATTATCCTTACTATAAAACAGCTAAGTGTATCACTCACTTGAATTACAACGAAAAGCGCTTTTACACCCTACGTTCATTCACAATTATTGTGATCGTTGCCGTGTCGTTGCTATTATAAAAAAAATATAGAAGAATCGGCGTTGGCTTACTTTTATAGTTCTGCAAAATAAATTAAGAAACGGAGTGATGAATTCATGGAAGACGGCATAATATCACTCCACTTCTTCATGAAAGACCTTGCGATAGGTTTCATCAGGAGAGGGTACTCGTATTTTATATGATAGAAATAAAAAATGTCAAGTTACAATCTGTAATGGTCACAAAGGAAGACTTGAAATTGCAATCAACAATTTCAATGATGCCGGGAATGAGAATAGAATCCTGGTTACGCGGTTACTGCAAGACATATGATCACACACGTCACTCAGTTACTAGTGTGGTTACCCGCGTATATTAAGCCATCCATATGATTATATTACAAATATTTGTATTCATATCTTCTGAACCGTGTGAGATACCAGAATGAATACATACAATTCCTTACAATTTTCATTGAAATTCGATGAGCCATTTCGGAGGCTATTCGAGGCAAACTTTCAGATGGACAGACAATTTTTTTTTAAAACGGTCATTTATGTTTAGGCATCGCATAAATAATTTTCACTTAAATATTGGCATTTATTTTAAAATCTCAGACAGACACGTGTGTTTACGATTATGTTACGATTTTTAAGTCGTGGACTGTAAAAATGAGAATCTGTGCTTTGTACAACTCCCCATACTAAACTTTATGAGGGCATTGTTTTATTAATATCTATAAAAAGTGCTTCCCAGTATAACGTTTCAGTTTTCTTATAGCTCTCTGTATTTACAATCTTTATTGAGTCGCTTAGTTTATGGCTTTATGGTGAATTAGCTTTCTCTATTTCGCTACAGAATACTGATTAAAATATCATAACAATAGTTAGGTTCGAGGCACATATGCGTTATTATTAACATGAACAATACTCCTATCTGTACACTTCACGTTCGAAAGAACTATAAATTACGTTTGCCAATCGTCCTCGTCCTCATCCTTTCAGCCTATCACTAGTCCACTGCTGAACATAGACCTCCCCCAATGATTGCCGCAAAAGTTTGTAGCTCTAATTTTGGGGGGATTTTGCCATAGTTGTCGCGCTGGGCTGGCGGGTTGGCATCCGCAGTTTATTTAATGAGATGTTCCAGAAGGATGCTGCTGTCCATCTCCTGGTTTCTCATTTTCCCTCCGTCGACTTTTACGATACCCACGGGATGAGATGGGGTGGTAGATTATCTTAGGCTTTTTCTACAATTTACCACCGTTTTGTAATGAGGTTCCTCTGACAGAGAAGAACCATGAGGAAGAAACTCCGTAGGTATTCCCTTTATATCTTAGTCAGATTACATAATAAATATATTTACAGAATAGTCTCATAGAAAACCAAAGTTCGCTTCATGACAAAATGTATGAGAGCTAGTGTAATCACTGGGCATATGGCTTAAGAACTAATGTCTCAGGGTGACGGGCGCAGTGTGGTGTCACACAGAAATGTTCTCGACGACACCACATTTGTTATGGGCAGACGTTGCGCTTACCATCTGGTGAACGTTTTGCTCGTTAAAAAAAATGTTAGACAAGATTACATAACAAAATTGGAAATGCATTTCAAACTCGAGCAGACCAGCCTCCACCAACAGCACCTGTTCAAAAGTAAGACGTCTGAACAAGCAAAGCCGCACAAGCGCAAATTGTTAAAATGTACAAACTACGGTGTTCCAATTTTATAACCAAATTCTAACTGAACTCGTTGGTACGCGGTGGTGGTCCGGCTATCTTGACAGATTCCTGCATAGGAAATCTACCACTAGCAAATGATATTCTAATTTAAACTTAACAATTATTTATTTCATTTCAGACTGACTCTGCATCGGCAGAAGACGCGTTTCAACCAGAGAAGTCCTCATCTGAGTCCTCGATCTTCTCTTCAATTATGCCTGACAAGTTATCAGGGTCTATATGTACCGCAGTCATCTTCGTGCTGGGATGGAAACTTTTAGCCAACAAACGATGAACTGACCGTCTTCTTAGCAAGGACATAACGACAAAAAGTGATACGAATAAGGTTTTTAGATTATTCTAGGAGTCACTTCATTAAACCGTATTTGTCTAAACGGTTATTTTTAATATTTTGGACGTTATTGCTTCAAAGTCCGTACCCAAACGGCCATTTTGTATATTTATGTATGTATAGACGAAATATATTATTCAATATTGCTTGTTGAAGTTCGCTTATAACAGAAATACTTTTCTCGGTTAACTAAAATTTACAAAAATAAATCCAAAGATGTTTTATATGTAAAATAAATTTTCAATTTTTTTTTCATTAAATAATTACCAAATTAAAATTTTGTAACTGAGTGCAGATTTTGAACTCAAAGTTAATCTACAAAATAATTGCTTCGAATTGTTTTCGAACACCATTTCATTTAAAAAGAAAAAAAATTCCAAATATAAATTCAGATATTAAAAATATATAAATGGAACAGTGTAATTATTTTAAAAATCGAAAAGAATTATAAAATAAAACAATTGTCATACGATAATGGCGGTAAACATAAACAATGGCAAGATCGGGTCGATTTTAGGAGAATGCATTTAAAGTGTATATATTTATAAGATAAATAATTTCTTAAATAATATTTGTTTACAAACGAGTGTTTCAAATTCTGTATTACGCGGCGAAAGATCTTTGATAATTCGTTAAGGAACAGGTTCGACCATAAATAATCCGAGCCCTCGGTCGTCTTCCTGTATCTAATGGTACGTCTATGCCATACGACCGACGAAAGGTTTCGATGCAGTCTCGGAGATATGGAAGCGGTGACATTACATCCAGACGCCAATAATATTTATTAACGTCAATGATATAAGTGGAAACAAGGTCTAACAGAATTCAAAATTCATACTCACTCGCCATAAATTTATGCTTAAATGGGAAATTGTAAAATAATTTTATAATGCAACGCGTTAATATAACCTGCTTTAGGTGTTGAAATATAATATAGAAATTTATATAATTATATTTTTAAGCTCCATATTTAATAACATTAGAGAAATCTGTAATCAATTTTTGATAACTATACCGTAATCAAATTAATAATAAAAAATAATTTTGAATTATTACAAATAATAAACGTATATTATATATATATATATATATATAAATGAAGGAAATGTTTCATCAACTGTAATATAATTATAATGAATTCTAATGAAGAAGTAGCACCGTGTCACTTTTACAAATATTTTTTGTTATATAAAAAATAATAGATCAAGGAACAAACTATACAGATTTCTCAACTCCTAAGGGATCATACACACTGAGGTAATTTACCCTGCATTGGGAAAAAAACTTCGACACATAGGTACATGTACTAAATGTCAAACCGAGCAGTGTGTATGAAACCTTTATTTCAAACATTCCGAAGTATGGACCAGCCGTATGTATGTAACGAAAATAATAATTTTTAATCTAAAACACGTTTTCATTGTTCCAAAGAGAGCAGCCTAAAATTATCATCGATTGATCTCATTATATTATATTTGTATTAAAAAAGCTTTTATATTAGTAATAAATTAGTATAAAATCGTTTAGGTTACGTGCCAAGCTGTTTGAGAATTATATTTGAGAAGGTCTATTTTAATATAATCATTTATAATTGTAAATAAATTGTGTAGAGTAGATAAGACAGTATGTAATTGCTTTGTACGGAATTTTGTATTACAGTTCATATACGTCCTTTTTGCATTGAGAAAAAACCGTTGATCATTTATATTTGTAAATCATGATTATATATATGTATTCAAATCACAGGTACAAAATGTTATATTAAACTCAAACGATTGAATGATGAAGATAAAGATTTGACTGGTTTCGTTACCGGTTGATTATAAGTATATTAAGGTGTCTATCTATTAAGTAATAGCTATTATATATATAATATGTAATATAGAACTTTGCTAGCAGATTACTCATACAATTAAGTTGTTTAGAGGCTTCGAATTTAAGTACTGTGTCAGCAGCCGCACCGCGCCGATATATATTATTTCGAGTGCTGTACGGACACGGCATTAGATATATGGCGCCTTAACGTTATTGTTTTCCTTATTAAAATTACAAAAATAATTTATAACTGTCCATTTCTGGAGAGCGCGTCTTGATTTTACCTCATTCAAGTTCCATTTTCTAGCTCTCTTCTAAGCAAACGTGCCCATCAGTTATCGTCAAGTTCGTGATGGCTTTTATCAGTTAAAAAGGCAGCGGCGTACTCGTTCATTCAGCCCAAAGAAATATATTATTTTGTAGTCAAATTTGATTTAGTTATTGTCTTAAACAGATGCTAACTTAAAAAAAAAAACTCGGGTTACCTTTTCTGATAATTGACAAATATCGCTAATACTCGTATATCGTCGTTTTTGAAATTAATACGATTTCTGTAATTTTACGTAAGGGAACAATATATTGGGAGCAAATTTTATTTTACAGTTTAATACGATATTTTAAGTTTTTTGCGTTAAGTTAAGGAACAACAAATTACTGATGGATGTGTTCAAATGTGATATATATTTATTTAAGATGATTAAATAGAGTTTGAAAAAGAAGTTTTCCTAATGATCTCTCGAAAACTCTTATTTGCTGGTTATTGTGTTATAAGTTCTAATTGCAAGTGAATATAAAGGTGTTAGCGATTGCGATGTAGTTAATATTTATTGAATACTGTGTGAAAAAACATAGTATATGTATAGTTCTGTGGCGGTGTAAGAGTCGTGTCAAAAAATCAACTAAAGGAAATATCCCGGAAAACCTTGTGGCCTCCGATAAATGCCAATCTGTAACCCCGTCTCTTCCTGTCGGCATCGTAAGTCTTAATGGCCACCGACAGATATAATAGTTCATAATCTTATCACTAAATGACCTCTAGACGATTTTCGACCACGGCGACAACGTTCGATTACTATCGAAAGCTATCGACTGCGCAGGAGATATAATAGTGCCACACGTGTACGCAATGTAGAGGCACTCTCTCATCTATCCTACCCGCGGCGCGAGGTAAACTAGATTGCAGTGTCAGAGACACAGAGACAATTTATGTTTTCGCACAAATGTTGGCTTCGGCTGTGATTCTAACGCAGTACCCACGGCATCGTAGCCAAGTCCTCTAAAAGTGACGATTACGCCGTGTCCTCTAAACAGTGCATCACTTATAGGCTCATGCCGATGATCAAATTAAATGATAAATCATCATCATCATCATATCAGATTAGAAGTAGTCTACTGCTAAACATTGGCCTCCCCCATAGATTGCCACAAAAGTTCTTAGCTCTCACTTTGGAGAGGATTTTGCCATAGCCGCCATGGCTGCGGGTTGGCAACCGCAGAATTCAGAGGTTTTTTTTTTCTCTGTCGACTTTTACGTAACCCATGAGATGATATGGGGTGGTAGATTCTCCAGTGCCGCCACCACCCGGTACCATGCCACATGCAGTATCGGATATCGATGTTTCAAATGATTTTTTGAACTTAATTGTGAATAATTTTGTATATTCTACTTATTAATTATAGACAACAAAAATGGACATTGTGTAAGCGGGTTCAACAAGTACATTCGAAATAAGTAAAAAAGAACTGAAAAAAATTTGGCGACTCTTCAAGCGCAGTATTTAAGCAATTGGCTTGTAAACAATAGATAACCATTAGGTATTGGGCAACGTTTTTAATGAGATTTTTTAAAGAATTATATAGGTAATGCCTGTACAGATTAAAGATGCATTAATTATTTAGTTATTTAACCTTTAAAGATCTACATAAAATATAAAGTTTTTTGATTTTTATTGTAGCGGAACAGATTAATAACAATTGTACATTTAACAAAATTTGGCGTCGTATATTCGCATATATTATTTTATATTCACTTGTACGTGGAATAATGCAATTAAATTGATATAAAGCAAAATAAGAGTTTTGTACATAAATTTTAATTGGTATGCTTAATGCTCTTTATAAGAATTGTAGAGACAATTTCTAAATTTCCATTAATAACGCTTCACGTGTCATTTAACATATTTAACTGTAGAAGATGCAAGGCTGTGTAAACATATTCATGCATAGATAAATTAATTTATTTCTCTAATGTTAGAAAGTGTCGAGACGTCTCATTGCTCTTCCCTCGCCCATTCATCCTTTTCTATTCAGTCTGTCCTTCTCTAGAACTCACTCACTCTCAAAGTCAGAACAGCCAACAATCGTTGCTTGTTCAAGATGAAAGTTCAGGACTTTCTTCTTAATAAGTTGGCAGAATCTTCTCAGCAATAGTTTATCCGCACTTTTTAATTATTTATTAATTAAATATTTATACGTACTTAGTTATATATTTAGTAATCTAATTATGTACATATTTATTTACATTTATTTCTATTACATTTATTTATATATATAGTTTGTGCGTGTATTAGTATTTATATAAATACTAGCGGACCCGACAGACGTTGTCCTGCCCGAACGTTGGCTTGCCTGCTGTTAACAGATTCAGCAAACGATTTTTCGATATTCGAATTATCGATAAACTATATTCTGAGTGACTTTTGTCATTTTCCTAGAACTCAATCGCAGCGACACCTACCGGATCCAATTCTGAATCTAAACCATCCAGGGAACCACACAAATACACGCAAAAAAATTCATCAACATCGGTCCAGACGTTTAGGAGAAGTTCAGTGACATACACACGCACAGAAGAATTATATATATAAAGATATATTTAACTTTTCATAAAACTGCACCTACCTCCAATCTCTCCAAACTACACTACTGCTTCACGGGAGAATTACTGGCATTTAGCCTAGCTTCCAAGTTTCAAATGGCATATGAGATTTAACTAATGTCTATGAGTGACGAGCACAGTGTAGAGCCAAACAGAACCTTACAATTTTTGGGTGGAACAGCGACTTTTAAGGAACGCGAGTGACCTGAGTTCGATCCCCGGTGCCGGTACCTCTAAAATTCTTATTTTAAGTGCTGATTTACTGCGTGCTCAGCGGGTAAGGAAAACATCGTGGAACCTGCAAATCTGAGGAACAAAAATATTTCGAAGACGTTAAGTCCGCCAACCCTCATTGGAGTGGCATGGCGGACTTTTCCCGGCTCCAAAACCCTCACAGAAACGAAAGGCGGTCCATTGCTGTGTTCAGCAATGGAGCCAACCCGTCTAATTACATTTATACGTCAGCGGTATCTTACATTTAGTACCGTTAGCTAAGATTTGCGAAGTATGATGGTGCCTTTGGTGGTATTGATGGTGAGTTTGTTTACGCACCATTTATTTCTGTAATTAAATTTCTCTACTCTTTAGACGTTAATATTGTATATTAATTTTATATAAGACTCGCCTTTCTTATTACAAAAGTGAGGATATAGGCGTCTGGTCTGCATATACGAGTATATTTAATAAATAAAAGCAGATGGATCAAAATACGAAAAACTGTTAATTTTAAAGTTTTACATGGGGTTCAGCCTTGCATTATCTACGCGATTTAAGAAGCTCTTGCTTACTGCAATACTAAATGTCTATAATAACTCGTAACAACTACTGAATTCTAAGCAATAAAAATATTTACTCTTAGCCCTAAGGAATCTCACTACAAAGTCTTTCTTTCTTATTTTCAAATTTCTCGGGAAATTATGTGTTATATCTCCAAATATTCTACGCTCTAGGTTATTAGAAGTTACTTTTTTGTATCAAAATTATTTCTCTCTATCTATCTTTATTAACAGCGATATGAAATTTGTAAATGCTTTGAAGACACAGTCATAACCTTAAAAAACGAAAAACATGTATATTAGTTAAAGAATGCAAATGATTAAAGGGAAAAATACATTAAATAACAAGAGTAAAAGAGATAAGTAATTTCAGTTTGACATTTATGACAAAATGCCGCCATTTTAGTTATTTCCTTAATCTGTGCACATCGTAGGCATTTATATATTTCATTTCACTGTACAATGTAGTAAAACGTGTGATTTTTAGTATAATTTTTCAAAGGCCTGTATATTTTAGAAAATATTATAATTTAGTATTATAATTAAGTTATATTTTAAGATTTTGGTTTAATTTTACAGTCATACCAATTGACTTTAACATAAGTTTGTATGCTATTATTATTAACATATTTTCAGAACAACTGCCAATCATTATTTCTGTTTTTACTTTTTATATTCTTTATTTGAAAATAATATAATTTTATAAATAAAGCATATATAGTTTCATTGTACTTTCCTACTTTACACTTTTTCGTTTTAATTAATACTGGTGTAGCGACATCTATGTCGCCACATGAGAAGCTCAAGAAATATTCGCATACATCCATAATCGCGCTATGAAAGTTTTCGAAGATGTTTACTATATATACAACATCTAAATATTACTAGTTGGAGGGGACGTCCTCCCCAGATCTACCAACAACCCAACCAACCCAACAAGCAACCCTTTTCATTGGCAATATAATCCTCCAAACTGGTGGTAGGATTCCTCTGCAGAAATCCGTCTAGGTAGGTACTCGTACTATCTCAGGACCAGTTATTCTGCCGCGAACTACAAATTCTTCTTGTAGAGAATGCCTAAGAATGGAGCCCTTTGTTACCTATTGTATAAGCTTTAGCAACCAGGATAAATAAATTTTTAATGGAGGAAAGGGACGAGATGAGGAATTCGTTCACGTGCTGCCCATATGCGGTACCAGAACATTTCTGTGTGACGCCACGCTGCGCTCGTCACTCTGAGACATAATTTCTCTAGCTGTCACTGCCCTTCATACCGAAACGCGGGAATGTTTTCACACTACTGCTTCGCGGAAGATTAACTGGTACTGTGGTGGATAATACTGTACAAAAAATAACAGACTATAAATTTTCCTCTGCTGATCATAAGCCTCCTCCCGTTTGAGAAGGTCACGTTCACGTTTCTTCGAATATTTATTATTCCTCAGACGCGTATCTAGTATCCTCACGTTACAGCACTTAAAGTTGCAGAACAACTTTAGAGGTGCCGGCACCGAGTGTCGAACTCAGGTCACTCAGGTCACTCGCATAATCTCAAATTTAAGACAGGCGCCCGGCCCCTGAGCTAGCACAGCTTTCAGTACTATATGCTCGTTCGTAGTGTCTGTCTTGGAGAATGAAACTTTACCGTTTACCCATACAAACGATCTTAAATCTGTCCATCAAAACTTTCACACACTGGTGATTTTCTTTACAAACGGAAACTTTAAAGTTTAAGTTTCGTGCTCATGTGCTGTAAAAGTATCATCCGTCCAAGTTAGATTACTTCCAACCAAGAGGAACGTTGCCACACGTATTCAGCTTAATGCTGTTTGTAAGACTTTAAACTTCTGTTCAAAGTGACTCAGGTAGTTATGACGTGGTGGTTATACTTTTTTCGTATACTTTGAAAAACTTTAGAAAGTTTTCGAATTGTCTCGGCCATTTTCTTAAAATCTAAAGAAAGATTGTTTATTCAATCACGAACCTGAAAAGAAATTAATCAGCTATAGAAACCGACTTAATATTTTTTTATTCCATTCATTTTTAAAAGATTCTTGTGTTACATGAACTATAAAGTGTATATGTACAAAGTGCGGCTTAGGGACCTACAAGGAAAGTGCCTATTCATTCCACAAAGGCCGGTAACGCACCAATCTTTGGCGGATATTACTAGTCGGCGGTGATCGCTTACCGCTTGCTTGTTTGACCCCCCCCCCCCCATTTATAGTTTTTTTTTTTTGGAAGAAAGCGATTAGACCTGCAAATCGGTCACCTGATAGCAAGTGCATCGTCTACCCATAATAAATGCTGTGAACTATTCTGTTTGGCATATAGTAAATACATCATCTATCAGTGCCTTTCAGTCTGAAACACAGTAATATTTGCGTACTGTTTGATGGAAGAATAACTGGTACTGCGGTGGTACCTACCTAGACGGATCCCTGCATATCCTACCACCATTTCTTCGTATCTATTCGAAAGTCTTAGCTAGGAAAACATCTAAATTGAAAATAAATTGATCACTATGGACTATAGATCATGCAACCGATTAGTCTTAATTTTATTGTAGTAATCCTCAAAAGATCCTTGTTCTTATAAAAAAAAGATCCTTACACCCGAAAATTGGCGTGGAAATCTCAAGTCTCCCGTATTTTCTAACCTACCTATGTGTTATGTAATAGGCAGGGATTACCACCAAAATGAAGTAAGAAAATATGTCACACTATAGCTCGTGGGTGTTGTAAGTCGACTTCTGGAACTTCTGCGATCGCCATTTTGCCTGCCAAGGATTGTGATTAAGGCATATCCTTCCTCTTTTAAGAGGTCAATGTGCAGCAGCTGTCTGTTGACGGGCTCATTATGAAACTGACCTCCAAAATTTCACACTCTAAAATAACAACACAAAGTCACCGACGTTTCCTAGCTTGGCTTTAATGTTCTGGTAATTTCTAGAAATTCCGTATTGTGGCGGCGTTTAATGCAATGTCGTGGCCGAGTCAGATAATTTGCCAACCGATTTCCTCCCGTGAGGGCCGTAAAATTCAACTAAGGGAAATGTCAGAAAAATCTCATCGACCCCGACTGAAGGCGGAATAACCGTCTCATTTATTGGCAGAGTAGAATAGCATCTACCTCTTTTCTACCGAGGTGTTCTAACACGATATATGCAATGCTGTACCTATACTGCTGGTTGGAACGCAATTAGTAGTAAGAATTTTTTGACTCGTACCAAAAAGGCAGCGACGTGATTCGCCACCAGTCATGTCTCGTTTCCGTTCCGTTTCGACGAAAAGTTGGATACGAGTCTGGTCTCTGCCAACCTCTTACATGGGAAAAAGGCGCGACTGTAAGTATGTAATAAATAATGTGTAGCAATATTAAATAAAAATAATTCTAGTAATGTATATGAATACATTAATAGAATCATTTTATTTAATATAGATTATTACATAATTATTATTGAAAGTAAAGGTGTAGAAGAAGTAGAAATAGCTTGGACGCGATCGTAATCATCGATCGTCTCCAGTGGTTTTTATCATCCACATCTATCTATATATCTGTATTTATTATTTGTCAGAGGAGTTTTTTTTGTCGGTATGAAATATCTGCTTTAATACTGTAACAAAATATTTGTTTGACAAGCTATTTTGAATATTATTTTTCTCTCATTTGACAAAAAATAAGTAAATGTCTTAAAATTAACATTATCATTAAAAAAATTATTAAAAGAATGAATGAATTAATTTAATTGTAGAAAGCGCCATCTGTTGAAAATCTGTTCAACTAACATGTACAACAGCTGTCGGTTGGAGCGTTGGCGCCATCTGTTCATGATCACTATACTGTGCGAAATATCCACACAGGCTAGCTAGTGTTCTTTAATATTAACTATTTTATAAAGTTTTCCGTAGTATGCCAATATCAGTTATAGGTATATTCTGGAATTCGGAAAGGGGATACCCGCTATTGAGCAGGAAAGAATTTACGCTTACATGCACTTTCAATTATGTAAATAATTAATTAGAATTTATTGTCTACGCAATTAGGTAAATTCCTTTGTAGAGTTATTCGAATTTCAAAATAGACTACGTATTACTCACGTCGTTGTACCGATAATGGATAGTTTATTATTGTAGCTTTTCCTTAATTACTCTGTTCTATAATTAGCATAGTGCATTTATAGCAGTCATGATTATTTTTCTTTTTATATATTCACTTCACTAATTCATTTTAATTATTATTATTAACCTGAGTAAATAACTATAGTTGTTATTTATATTCGTATGAACAGTCAGATTACAGACATCGATGTATGCGTCCGAAATTACGAGAATTAGACGTAAGCCAACTTTAAAGATTTAAAACCCCGTAGGAAATACGAAACACTCACCAGCAGGTATCTGTTCCCAAAACGTGTTGATTAACATTCGATATAAAAGATTAAACACACCCCAAAAACGATTTAGAGTCAAATTTATGGACATGGGGCTTTAATATAGTATCACGTAATGTGTCTTTGCATACTTTATAAAGATACTAGCAAAAACCCGCAACAACCGTGTTTAAAAAAATACCGTGGGAATTCTTTGATTTCCCGAAATAAAAAGTATCCTATGTCTGACTCCAGGACGCAAGCTATATCCGAATTTTGTCAAGATCGGTTCAACGATTGAGCCGTAAAAAGGTAACAAACAGTCAGAGGGACAGAGATAGTTACTTACTCATTTATAATATTAGTAAGGATTGAAATTTTCACACTATTTTTACCGCTCCGATTTTAAAGATACTTACATACATACAGTCACGCCTTTTCCCCAAATAAGGGGTAGAGGCCACTCATGTAGCCCACTTTTAACCGTCGTTCATACTCATTCATAATAGTAAGTAAGCGGCCGCTATGTAATACAAACGTTAGATAATACAAACTGACAACGTGTTACATCGTACATCGACGAAAAAGAACAGTCTAGAAATATTCCCCCTCTCCACATTATTGAGAGGATTTTGAGTTTTTTTTTTTTGGATAAAGTGATGAAACGAGCAAAACGTGCAACGTCTGCCCATAGCAAATTCTGTATCACCCAGAACATTTCTGTGTGACACCACACTGCGTCCATCACCCTGAGACATCAGTTCTTAAGTCTCACGTGCCCAGTGATTACACTAGCTTTCAGTGCCCTTCCGACCGAAACACAGTAATGTTTGCACACTACTGCTTCACGTCAGAATAACTGGCTCTGAGGTGGTACCTACCTAGATGGATTCCTGCAGAGGAATCCTACTACCAGTGTTAATTTTTTTATACTAAAAAGTGAAATTAGTAAAAAGTGACGAGAAGAGCAAAACACGCAGTGCACCACACTGCGTGTTTTGCTCTTCTCGTCACTTTTACATTCAACACTGATACATTCTAGGTGACACAGCATTGCTATGGGCAGACGTTGCACGTACCATTAGGTGTACGTTCTGCTCGTCTCGTTTCTTTCTCCAAAAAAAAAACCTGATGGTAAGTGCAACGTCCGCCCATAGTATTTTAAGTTATATATAATATTGTAAGTTGTAAGCGAACTGAGCCTTGCCTTTTAGCCTTAAACAAATACTACTTATTTCTTCTACATTAATAATACGTCAATCAATCACAAACATTGGCAGCCATTGAAACCAATTTGGCACCGTAGTGAGGAGACCCGAACAAATCAGCATTTTTGCATACGTAATATTAAAACGTCAATACCGTCCGCACTATTAGTTTCGAATTGAAAAAAAAAAAACACAAATAACCTTCATTTGAAATTCAAATATCTCAACCGAACTATGATTTATTTGCATATAGACAAGGTGAAAATCATCAATCAGATATTATTTCAATGCTAACGGATAATCTACGGTATGATTAAAAAAATGCTAGCATAAGGGCTGTTCACGCAAGTTTGCATTGTGAAAAAAAAGTTTATGATTCTCATATTGGCAAACATTCCCTGGCGCTGGTAATGTTTCTCGTTATGTTTTTCAGAAAAGAATGCTTCCGAAAGACTAGGACTATTTAGAAGATGTAAAAAATAATTAAGTATTTCAAAATTTGAATCAACATTTCAAAGGAAGAGGAATTATTTGTAGCCTCGGAAATTCTTGATAACAGCATATTTCATATTGAGTGTTACTTGCAAAAAAAATATAAAAATTAATTAAATTTAAAACTATCCGCTCGGTTGGTGCAGTGGTTAAATGATTAGTCTATATGGTAAGTGTTACAGGTTCGATTCCCGAACGGGGCGAATAATTATATAGGTAATTGCTCCGAGCTTCAGTAAATCTATCTTAAGACGTAGTATTACGTTGCAGAACGGTAAATTTTAGGGAAACTGTACTCAACTCAACGAAGGTAATGCTCCGAGTCTGCTTTTTGTGCTGATTTACCACGTGCTCAGCGGGAAAGGAAAACATCGTGAGGAAACCTACATGTCCGGGAAATATAAAAGTATTTCGAAGACATGTGAAGTCCGCCAACCCGCATTGGAGCAGGGTGGCGGACTCTTTCCAGCTCCAAACCCCATTCGGAAATAAGAGGCGGCCTGTGCCTAGCTGTGGGATATTTATATTGGGACTTTACTTTTAATAAGAACGTAAGAAAAAGTGCCACTAACTTTCATGACGCGAAAATTTACAATGTAAAATGCCGGGAAAATATCGTAAAATACCACACGGAAAATGCAAGCACAGGTAACATTGTCTAAGATACGAGACACGTACGGTGGATTGGCGAAGCAGTAGTAGATCCCCATCTTGTACTGCTTCCGCCAATCCGTCTACCAAAAGTAAAAAAAAAAGTAAAGTTTCAGCCTATACATTTCCCACTGCTGAGCACAGTCCTCCTCTAATTTCTGAGAGGGTTTTGGAGCTAGGAAGAATCCGCCACGCTGCTCCGATGCGGGTTGGCGGACTTCACATGTCCCCGAAATATTTCTATTCCTCGGACATGCAGGTTTCCTCACGATGTTTTCCTTCACCGCTAAGCACGTGGTAAAATCAGCACTTAAAATTGTAGAACAATATTAGAGATGCTGGCACCGGGGATCGAACCCAGATTACCCGCTTACTATGAAATTAAAGGCGAGCACCAGGCCCCTGAGCTACCACGGCTCTACCAAAAGTGCTGATTGTTTTCTCCATTTTCCTTCACTCACCTTCTTTTCTTGAGAGTTGTCTACGTGCATCACTGGTGGTAGGATTTCTATGTAGAAATCCGTGTTGTTATGCTGTGCCAGTTATTCTGCCGTGAAGCTGTAGTGTCATACATTTCAATGTTTCGGTCGGAAATGGTCTGGGCATATGAGACTTTAGAACTGTGTTTCAGGGTAACGAGCACAGTGTGAGCAACCACATATAAACGATGAACAATTTATTAAATAATTTACTTCATAATAAAAAATGAATCAGATTCAGGTATATTGTTGCTTCAAAACAACAATAGGTAATTCCTTTCACAGGATTTTGCCTATTAATACTAGATTTCAGGGGCTAGGCGTTCGCTTTAAATTTCATAGTACGCGGGTGACCTGGGTTCGATTCCCGGTGCCGGCACCACTAAAATTGTTAATTGCAATTTTAAGTGCTGATTTATCACGTGCTCGGCGGTAAAGGAAAACATCGTGAGGAAACCTGCATGTCTGAGAAAAAAAAAATATTGCGAAGACATGTGAAGTCCGCCAACCCGCATTGGATCAGCGTGGCGGATTCTTCCTAGCTCCAAAGCCCTCTAAATAATGAGAGGAGGCCTGTGCTCAGCAGTGGGACATTTATAGGCTGAACCTTACTTTTTTACGGGCATAGACGGACGGGACGGGTATAATACGAATAGGTAGACAACCGTGTGGTAGCGGCATAAGATAATCTACCACCCCGTCTCGTCCCGTGGGTGTCGTAAAAGTCGACAGAGGGTTATGAAAACCAGGTGATGGGCAGCAGCATCATCCTGGAACATCTAAATAAACAAACTGCGGTTGCCAACCCGCCTGCCAAGCGTGGCAACTATGGCAAATCCCCCCAAAATGTGAATCTATGGGGGAGGCCTATGTTCAGCAGTGGACTGTAATAGGCTGAAATGATGATGATGAGACAACATCAAGATATAGTAAAATATAGGTGTTCCAGATAAAGCTACTAGATATGTATATTCGCTACATAATATCATTAAAAACCAATATATAATCGCTAAAGAATAATATTTGTTTATTCAGAATTTGAAGCATAACATTGAAAACCTGTCAAATTGACGGATTTCGTAAAACTAGTGTTAAAGATATACTTGTTTATATGTATAGACAATATAGTTTTTAATTACAAAACAAAACTCAGTCCAGCGTATCAAATGTAACAAAGCAGACGCGCCACAACAGAAAAACCCGTCAGCTATTAACGAAATTCATAGGCATAACAAAAAAAAAATCTTTCCGTACCCACCTTGCGTATGCCTATAAAAGCTAAAAAAAAAACGCAAAAAAAAAATTATTCACGAATCATAAAAACCACAATACGACGTTTTATTTGGTCGTGTTACGCGGTACGCGGCGACGGGCCTCTGTATGCAAAATTGGTACGAAATTGAAAAACAAATTTGTTACATATTGCTTTTTTGATTCAGGGTGCGTTATACGGATCGGGTTGAATTTGGGTTATTCTGTTGCGTGAAATTTAAAGGTATTTTGATACATACATACATACAGTCACGCCTTTTTTCCCTATAAGCGGTAGGTACAGAAACGAGACGTGACGAGAGGCGAACCCGTCGCATCCATTTTGGTACTAGTCAAAAAAATTTACTCCCCACTGCGTTGCCACGAGCAGTATAGTGATAACATTGCATATTATAGTGTTGTTCTGCACAAATAAAGGCTCTCTGTATAATACCTTAGACGCCTCTTACGACACCTTAGTAGGAAAGAGGTAGTATATTCTACTCTGCCGGACACCTAACGGCTTTTTCGATAAGTGATTTTATTTGCATTTAATCTATGTACCTACTCGTATATAAAAAATATGGTGGCCCTAAATACTATATTCATCAAACAAAATTTGCATTTCATTTATTTTTCTTCTACAAGTCATCACATTCACAACAAGCATCGGACAAGAATTCATATTTTAAGATAATAATTATCACCTTTATAAGCGTTATTGCTAGCACGTACGTCCCACTGCTATGCACGGATGTATATGGCCTTCTCTTATTTCTGAGAGAGTATTGCAGCCGGGAAAAGTACGCCACACTGCCGGTTGACTTACGTAACATGTCGTTGATTTTTTTTTATTTGTAGGTCGTATCGGTTTCCTCACGACATTTTCCTTCACCGCTGAGCATATGGTCATTCAGCCCTATCTTAGTTCCCAGTTGAACATAGGCCTTGCTATGCAGGAATCCGTCTAGGTAGGTACCACTCCAGAGCCAGTTATTCTGCGGTGAAGCAGTAGTGTACAAACATTACTGTTTATCGGTTTGAAGGGCACAGAGCTAGCGTAATCACTGAACATATGAGACTTAAGAACTGACGTCTCAGACGGACGGGCGCAGTGTGGTGACACACAGAAATATTCTGGGTAAGACAGCATTGCTATAGGCGGACGTTGCACTTACCATCAGATAAATAAGGCAAAAGCTATAATGTCTCCTGCACAGTTGATAGCTTTCTTCTGTTTAGGAATTGTCGCTGTGGTCGAAAATCAGTCAGACGTATTCTACGTATAAAAATAAAGTAAAGTTACAGCCTAGTCGTTCTGAGAGGGTTTTGGAGCTAGGAAGAATCCGCTACTCTGCTCCAATGCGGGTTGGCGGGTGCAGTCCGCCTTCTTGTCTTCGAAATATTTTTTATTTCTCAGACATGCAGGTTTCCTCGCGATGTTTTCCTTCACCGCCGATGACGTGGTAAATCAGCAATTAAAATTGCAATTAACAATTTTAGTGGTGCTGGAATCGAACCCAGGTCACTCGCGTACTATACAATTTAAAGCGAGCGCCTAGCCCCTGAGCTACCACAGCTCATTCTACGTATACATATTGCAAAGCTTGCAGAATAACCCAATCGTGTTAACAGAAAGGGGTTGTGTGATCGCGACGCGTCGTGTTACTTCATTATAGCAGTATTATCGTGGAGCCGGAATGTCAGAATAGACTTCATATTTTTTTTGCTCTTGTTTTACTACCTATTATGATATGAAACGGGAAAGTGTTGTGTTTCCAGATAAAGAGAATGGAATATTTTTTATTCGATATCGAAAGCCATTTGTTTTAGTATCGGTCGATTTTTTAATCTTACTACTCATAATCATCATATCACCCTATCACTAGTCCACTGCTGGATATAACCTTTCCTATACAATGCCACAAACTTCGAACCTCTCATTTAGGGGGTATAATGGTGGTAGGAATCTAGGAATTCGTCTAGATAGGTACCACCCCAGGGCCAGTTATTCTGCCGTGAAGCAGTAGTGTGCAAACATTACTGGGTTACGGTTTGAAAGGCACTGTGAGCTAGCGTAATCACCGGGCATATGAGATTTAAGAACATATGTCTCAGGGTGATGGGCCCAGTGTGGTGTCACAGAGAAATTTTCTAGGTAACACAGCATTTATTATGGGCGGACGTTACACTTACCATCATGTGAACGTTTCGTTCGTTTCATCACTTTATGCAATAAAAAAGGGGGAATTTTGTAGATGCCACGCTTGGCAGGCGAATTGGCAGTTTATTTGTTTAGTTTTTCCAGGAAGATGCTGCTGTCCATCTGTTGGTTTTCATTTTCCCTTTCGCCGTGTGGTGACGGCTTAAGAGAATCTGCCACCCCATCCAATCACGAGGGTGTCGTAAAAATTGTAGTAGTATTTTTTTTAAATAATCCCCAAAATTTACATAATAAATCTGCCACCACCACCTCCTCTCATCCCATTGGTGTCGTGAAAGTCGATTAAGAGAAATGATTAAGCTATTTGTTTCACAAATGTTGACACCTGCTGGGATTCGAAAACAAGAACCGCGGCGTATATGTCAGATACAGTAACCATTAAGCCACGAGGCGGAATAATATCGAAGAACCACAGTGTGTGACATCGTTTAAAAAAAGAAGAATAGAAAATAAACGACTACAGACTCCTGCGCAATATCCGCCTAGCTATAACTGACAAAATGTCACTGAAATAAATCCATCCACCAAGGTAAATATAGGAGTAACACAGTACACAACACCTACACAGTTATTGTGCACAAGTATCACAAGCATACAGAGTCACGCCTCTTTCCCATTGGCGTAGGCAGAGACCACATCTTTCCGCTCGCTTCGATCCTGGCATACATCTTTCGCTTCGTCTACTTTCATTAGCGTTTTCATACAAGCTCGTTGGTTGTGAGAGTTTTTGTCGTGGCCTTTCCTTAACACGACTTCGATCTGACCGTGATACGTTCACCGACGCACTGATAAGTAATTGTAATAATTTCGCATTTCTGACTTAAGTGACACAGCATTTGTCGTGGGCAAACGTTGCACTTGCCATTATGTGAACGATTATTTCGTATTCACTTGATTCCATAAAAATGAATACGCGCACACGCATCTGCTACGCTACATTAAGCTACGCTCTATTTTCTTTAACAAAAGAAACCTATTCACAAAAAGTATCTGTATTTACAAATACGCCGTGTGTCGGCGGCTTCAGAGAATCTTCCACCCCATATCATCCCGTGGGTGTTGTAAAAGTCGACAGAGGGTAAAAAACCAGGAAATGGGCAGCATCTTCCTGGATTGTCTGAATAAATAAACTGCGGTTGACAACCCGCCTGCCAAGCGTGGCAAATATGGCAAAATCCTCCTAAAGCTAGAGCTACAAACTTTTGTAACAATCTATGGGAGAGGCCTATGTTCAGCAGTGGACTAGTGATAGTCTGAAACAATGATGATGATGATGAACCACGTTACAGGCCCGTTGTGCAGTCCAACGCCTCAACATCTTACCACGGGACGACGAGTACTTCTACTTAAAATAGTAGAATTACAAAATAGGTTTCTCTTTTTAACTAATCCATCACCTTAACCATGTATTACTATATTAATCGTATAGTGTAACTCAATTATTATTAGATTCCACCGTTAGATAGTTCCGCTTAAATTGGTCATTCCACGTTTGCCGCACATCGACCGGTACCATGCGACCTTTTGTCTAACGCATTATCTATCGCTAATTCATCCATTGGCAAGCCGTCATCGTTCCGAAATTGCCGGAATCAGTCATGACATGCTCGCGCATTCGCTTCTAATATCACTTAAACACGCTGCTCACCCCCAAATGGGAAGCCTTAATAATGTTCACGTAATGCTATAGAATAGTTAGTGCAGACGCGTTATCACACAGTTATGTGCGTTATTAAATTAATCATCAGTTCTAATTTTTAATCAAAAAAATAAGATTTGTTTCATTGGGTAAAGTGACTAGACTATCAGAACGTTCACCTGATGGTAACTGTAACGTCTGCCCATAATAAATGCTGTATCACCCAGAATATTTCTCTGTGGTACTACACTGCGCCTGTCACCCAAAGACGTCATTTGTTTAGTGTCCTATTTCCAGTGATTACACTAGCTCTCAGTGCCCTTTAAACACAGTAACGTTTGCACACTACTACTTCACGGCGGAAATATGAGGAATACGATATGGTTTATGATGAAACGTGATATTAGTATAAGAATAATAGCCGTCAAGACACCAGACACTGTCAACTAGAGTAATGATTGGGCAGATGGGACTTAAGAACTGATGTCTCAGTGTGACGAGTGCAGTGTAAATAAATGTTCTGTTTGTCATAGCTTTTCTTCATGGGCAGACGTTGCAGTAATTTCTTCGTCTAGTCACTTTCTTCCATAAAAAAACCCGTGTCACAAACGTATTTTAAGTAAATAAAAGAAGCAACATTAGCACCTCTCTGATAATTTATAATCTTTGCCGTGTAAAATCATCCCTTGATTGTACATGGAATAGGCGCTGGACATTCAATATCGATGCAAATGTCTCGGTCTGGCGCGAGGGTGCACGTTTTACTACCGGCTTTATAATTGTTATGTTTCATACAAATGTACACGCATAATGTTACCAATATATTCATTAAAATGGAATATTAAAGATACTGTACCCATACAAAAGATTTTATAGTGATTACATAATACTGCGATCCTTTCCAAGAAAAGTACAAGTTGCATCGGAGAACTCCTACCGCTTCTAACAAAAATTAAGTTTACTGGCATCTCAAATATTCATTGGGTTTTAAAATTATCTGTTCCTGCTAATTTTAATTTCAGGTATTTTTAATAATTATAAAACACCTGTTCGCCTTTTTCAGTCTCTCTTGGGGACATTACAAGGGGGTTATTAATTATTTATACTTTATTGTAGTAATTGTACAAATGGCGGTCTCAATGACATGTGGTATTTTCTACCGGCCAACTAGAGAGTTAATGGGAAGCAAGCGAGTACGGGTATGGGCAAGCTTGAAAACATAAAAAATACATATATATGCAAGCTATAATCACTACACATGTATTCCAAAAAAATACCAAGTAATATAAGAATATAAAACTATAATAAAGAACAAGTTAAAATGTCAGATGAGTCATGAACAGTACTATTTTAGCTCAGATTTAAGTCCACATGTTGGGATTTTCTTACGTATAAAGGAAGCGCTTTCTAGAGTCGTGCAGCTGTAACAGCAAAAGAGTTTGTGAAAAACCAGTACGGTGAGGGGGAAATTAGAGTACGAGATCTCATGATTATCGAATTATTATGTTGCTCAGACGTTCAGGTTTCCCCTAAAGTGTTTTTGTTTTCTATTATAAAATTTTGCGATCATTGTCCTCCACAGTCTCTTCGCACAAAACTGTCGTCGTTCCATCCAGTGGAAGGTCGCCTATTAACCTACGTGATTTAGATTTAATTAATTTCATAAGTCATTGACATTTTACCCATTATTTTGAACCTACAGAATTCACCCCAGCATTAAAAGTATTTTTCATAACAAAGATTAGGGGAACAAATCCGATTAAAAATTAATAATTATATAATATTACTTAAACAGCCGTAAACTTCAGCGGTTAACCCAAGTTCACACCGCGCTCACTCAATAGTAAAGCGCCGAGGTGCGTCGATCATTCCCTGACCATTTTCTCAACAAAGGGGCCTAATTTTTCGACACGTGTACAAAGTTTAATAAGTTTTTTATTGTTCATAGTCATTGGCTGTGGGAATACGATAAAAATGTTTATACCTGTAGTAATCTTTATAATAGTAATCGTGACGTAGACATTTGGCGCCAAATTGAAAAGTGGCGGTGGTGTTTTTATTGAATTTCGTAACTTTGTGTATATTTTGAATTTTGATATTTAATATTAATAGTAATGATAACTGCGTAATGAACGCAGCAAGTGCTCGTGAAAGAGTACAGTGATTAAAAAATTCAATTCAAAACCAAAATTGTGTTTTTCGTTTTGTCTAGATCAGTCCAGCAATCTTCAGTAAAAGTCAACTATCATTTTACTGTCGATCGAAACGAAATAAATTATTATTCGACATTGGCAAAAATGGCTCGATTTGGTAGCTAATTGCTAGAATCAAAAAAGAAGAAGAATAATCATGACGTAGCATCCCAGGGTAGTTTACATAAGAATACCAAACAGAAAACAGAAAATACGGAAATTAACACTGCCGAGGACAGGCCTCATCCCATTTCTGAGAGGATTTTGTAACTATTAAGAGTCCGCCACGCTGCTTCCGTGCGGGTTGGCGGACTTCGAATGTCTTCGAAATGCTCTTATTCCTCAGATATCAGATATGCAGATTTTTTCACGATGTTTTCCTTCACCGCTGAGCATGAGGTAAATTAGTACTTAAAACTGCAGAACTTTTTTTTGGATGTGGCGGCACCGGGATCCAACTTTGGTCACTCGCGTTCTATGAAATTTACGATGAGTGCTAGAGCTACCACGGCTCTAATTCGGTTATTGCAACATTTAAGACGGCTAACTTCATATCACACTTTCAAATTCGCATTAGCTGCAAGAGCGTTTCCTTTCCCTGCCAAAAGAAGTATAACTTCAAAAATAAATCTTCATAAACCTCATCTATCCAGCCATCAGAACACTGGTTGTAGGATTCCAATGCACGAGTCTGTCAAAGTAGGTCCAACCACAGGGCCAGTTATTTTGCCGTGAAGCTGTGTTTGCAAACATTTCTGTTTCGGTGTGAAGGGCACTGAGAGCTAGTCTAATTCCTGAGCATATTTAAATGAAACTAATTTTACGGATTTTATCGCGTTTAATTTTATACTATTTATAACCCGACGTTTCGAGTGCTTTACAGCACCCATGGTCACGGGGGGACTGAGGTGACAGATGTCCTGATGTCATAGTTAACCCGGAGTACCTTCAGCTTTTAATTTTTTTTTTGTGGTCCGATCTACGCAGAAAGAGCTAACTGTGTCTTGAAGTCTTGCAGTGGTATGCTTGGTTTTTGACTTAATTTTATTAATTATAGGATCCCAAGCTGGTGGTAATACTCAACCATCTTCTCTATTAAAATTAGGATGTTTTTTAATTTCAATAGCCTCGCGAATCATCCTTGGTAGGAATCGGTGTTCTTTTGCGAGGATTTGTGGTTTATCAAATCTGATGTAATGGTTGGGATGATCCAGAACATGGTCACAGACTGCCGACTTCCTGAGGCGGCGATGCTTCACATCAGCTATATGTTCTTTTACGCGGGTTTTTACTGATCTTTTTGTTTGTATTGCTTGTATACTCCTGCATCTTGTAGAGGGATGTTACACTTGACAGATGGTAAAAATTGACTTATCTTCTTCGGCGGCTTGAAAAATGTTTTTATGGAAGCCCGCTTCAAGATATAGCCAATCTTGTCCGTGACTCCTCTGACATATGGTAGGACTGCAGGTACACGCTCGACTGTGGCCGGCTTCACTCGGTCACTGCGACGAAGGCGCGGAACCCGAAGCTTGTTGTCTTGCAAACCTTGCTTGACATGCTGAAGCTCGGCGGCCAGGTGTTTACTGTCACAGATCCCTTGTGCTCTCTGAAACAAAAATTTGCCCACGGTAGCTAACTGTGAAGGATGGTGGTGAGATTCAACGTTTAAATACCTGTTGGTATGGGTCTTTTTCTATACACAGTGTGACTCAAGGTGTTATTAGGATTTCTAATTACTAAAAAAACAACCCCAAAACAGACCCAACTACAAACACGCTCAAAACAACTAGTGATCTAATAAAGAAACACGCCGAGAAATTAAATCTAGACGTAATTTCGATAATACCTTGCTGTGCCAAACCACCAAAGTTGTATGGGTTACCCAAAATACACAAACTCAATGCTCCGCTACGTCCAATAGTGAGTCAGATCGATTCACCAACTTACAGATTGGCTCAACATGTGGCTAAAATACTCTCCCCACTAAGAGGACATACAAGAGCACATACAAAGGATTCCTACCATTTTGTCAGTGAGATAAAAGACCTACATCTTACTGACAATGAAACTATGGTCAGTTTTGATGTTCAGTCGTTATTTACATGTCTACCTGTTGAAGACTGCATCTCAATTGTAACTAGGAAGCTAACAGAGAACAACATGCCATTAGAACATGCAGAATTACTGAGACATTGTCTAACATCTGGCTATCTATTGTGGAAGGAACAATACTACCGGCAAGTAGATGGTGTGGCGATGGGCTCCCCGGTATCTCCCATTGTTGCTGACATTTTCATGGAAGACTTTGAGGAGAAAGCCCTCCGTACTTCTCCAGTAAAACCAAGGTTCTACAAGCGGTATGTAGATGATACTTTCACAATTCTAACTTATAATAAAGTCACTGCATTTTTAGACCACCTTAACTCCATTAATTCTAAAATACAATTTACAATGGAGTTAGAGACAAATAACTCTTTAGCTTTTCTAGATGTTTTAGTAATTAGAAATCCTAATAACACCTTGAGTCACACTGTGTATAGGAAAAAGACCCATACCAACAGGTATTTAAACGGTGAATCTCACCACCATCCTTCACAGTTAGCTACCGTGGGCAAATCTTTGTTTCAGAGAGCACAAGGGATCTGTGACAGTAAACACCTGGCCGCCGAGCTTTAGCATGTCAAGCAAGTTTTGCAAGACAACAAGCTTCGGGTTCCGCGCCTTCGTCGCAGTGACCGAGTGAAGCCGGCCACAGTCGAGCGTGTACCTGCAGTCCTACCATATGTCAGAGGAGTCACGGACAAGATTGGCTATATCTTGAAGCGGGCTTCCATAAAAACATTTTTCAAGCCGCCGAAGAAGATAAGTCAATTTTTACCATCTGTCAAGTGTAACATCCCTCTACAAGATGCAGGAGTATACAAGCTGGATTGTGAATGTGGTCTCTCTTACATAGGGCAAACAAAAAGATCAGTAAAAACCCGCGTAAAAGAACATATAGCTGATGTGAAGCATCGCCGCCCCAGGAAGTCTGCAGTCTGTGACCATGTTCTGGATCATCCCAACCATTACATCAGATTTGATAAACCACAAATCCTCGCAAAAGAACACCGATTCCAACCAAGGATGATTCGCGAGGCTATTGAAATTAAAAAACATCCTAATTTTAATAGAGAAGATGGTTGGGTATTACCACCAGCTTGGGATCCTATAATTAATAAAATTAAGTCAAAAACCAAGCATACCACTGCAAGACTTCAAGACACAGTTAGCTCTTTCTGCGTAGATCGGACCACAAAAAAAAAAAATTAAAAGCTGAAGGTACTCCGGGTTAACTATGACATCAGGACATCTGTCACCTCAGTCCCCCCGTGACCATGGGTGCTGTAAAGCACTCGAAACGTCGGGTTATAAATAGTATAAAATTAAACGCGATAAAATCCGTAAAATTAGTTTCATTTAAATGTGTAGTGTTCGCGTAAATATAAGAAATCATCCTGGGCATATCATCGATTCAGCCTATCACTAGTCCACCGCTGAACACAGGCCTCCCACACAGTTGCTACAAAAGTTAGTAGCTCTTATTTTGGGGGGATTTTGACATAGTTGCCACGCTTGGCAGGCGGGTTGGCAACCGCAGTTTATTTATTCAGATGTTACAGAAAGATCCATCTCCTGGTTTTTATTTAAGACGGGACGGTACGGACTACGGGATGAGATGGGGTGGTAGATTCTCTTAAGCCGCCACCACACGGCATATGAGACTTAATAACTGATGTCTCAAGGTGGCGGGCGCAGTGTGCTGACACATTGAATTGTTCTAGGTGACACAGCTTTTATTATGGGCAGACTGCACTTCTCATCAGATGAACGTTTTGCGCGCCTTGTCACTTTCTCTTATAAAAAATACTAGTAGTTTCACATGGTTAATTACAGAAAACAACACTCTGTTTAAGGGTGTCTCTCACTGTTGATATTTACTTATTTTTATTTATATTTACTGGTTTTTATAATTTTGTGTGGGAATACTTTACTACACTGATCGTATCGATCGAACGCAATGGCGAATAACAATGTCTTGACTCGTACCAAAATGGCGACGACGTGGTTCGCCACCCGTCATGTCTTTTTTTCCCGCGGGTGTAGCCTCTGCTTACCCATTATATGGAAAAAAGGTGTGACTGTATGTATGTGTGTCGCACTGGTTTCCTCACTATGGCTTTATAAACCAGAAAAAAATATTGGGTCCATGTCCAAGTAAAATAGGCTTACTTGGACATGACGTGGGGTACATTTTTAATTGTTTTAGATTGTCAATGTATTTATCAAAGATAATAAAAGATTGTATAAGATAATATATAATTATAATATGTAAAGATTATATAACATTATGCAACATATTAATGTATTTTCATCATTTTATGAACATTACTTGTCACACCCCTATCCATAACAAATCCTATAGGAACAAACAATTCAAAAAATACGTATAATCAAATCGTTAATGACGGTATTTAATAATTTATTTCATACCAACGCTTCAGGTCTTGTCTCAACGCCACGTGACTGCCACGCGTTGGACACCATTTGTAAAAATGAAACCGAATTAGCGAGAACTCTTCCGTGGTGAAAAACATTATTGGGAAGAGCTTTTACATTATTGGACATATTAACAACTATTATTTCAATCATTTAAGTTTCGGATTCGTTGAATACAGATCACACTTTTTAACAAACATGATACAAGTGATTTGACGCTTATTACCAATGGCCCAAGGTATAAAGTTAAAGAAGCATCTAAAAGTTTTAGAAAACTACCGATTTACACTTACACTGATGTGAATTTTTCAAACAAAAATATGCCGTAACGCATAATAAATAAGACGATGCTTTTGAATACGTTCCTAATTTTAGAAATAAATCTTCAAACCAGCGTTATCCAAAAAGAATTTTAGAGCTATGAGAATAAGATTTAATTTACAGTACAAAAGTATATGAATAAATTTTGTATATCCGGTTTAACTCATATAATGGAATCAGAATTACAAATTGTTTGGGAGGTTATGAAGCGATGATTACCAATAATTTATGTCGTATTGTTTGTGTTTGGTCATACATCTTTAGTTTATTTATAGGGTGTTAACGACGTGTTGTTGAATATTAACCGTTAGATAAAAGATTTAAATCGCGATGTAAACAAAATATTGCGTACTACAATATTATTTCCCTTTTACAAACAACTAGTATTTTTATACGCACTTTCGAATGACTGTGTATTTAACTAAAATCACAATATGTCTCATAGCCAACAGTTTCGCTTTAAGACAAGAAGGAACACTACAAATTCAGAAATATGTCTAGTTAATCGTATGCTACTGTGATGGAAAGCTTTGAGGATACTATTATATTTTACTATTATTAAGTGTTTCTGTAATCTCACTCCAGGGCTCTGTAAATGAGTGTTCCACAGGGGTCAACCCTCGGTCTGTTTCTATTTATAATTTACATTAATAATCTTTTGTATATTGGTAAACGACGAAATTGTTTTCTGCTGATAGCAAAACTATGATATTAAAATTAAAAGAATGTAGTAATGTACAAAAGATCTATTTTAGAGCAGCATAACCGTATTCTCGATAAAATGTTTGTTTTACTGCTAACCATTTAGCTTTGAATGAGAATTGAATTTACACTGTTATTAAAAGCTTTTATACCAGAACAACAGACAGAATGACGGAATACTGACCACGTGGAACTCTTTTTCAACTCTGTATTCTAAGGCATCGTAGTTGATCCAAGCTTAAATAATAAGAACAGCTTAAAAATTCACGAAAATCTATACATATAAAACAAAGTAGTGTTGGTTACACCAATTATAAGTCAAGAACGGCGGGACCGATTTTTATAATGTAGGATTTGTGGATTTGTCTCCGCCCCGAATAGCAGAATAACTATTAAAACGCCGCAAAAAATTACGAAAAAAAAATTATGAAGAAATTTTATTTTCTCATACATTTTCCGTATACAGCACCATCTAACAGAAAAAAAAACACGGAAAAAATGAATAAGGCGAATAATACATACATAATGAATTTATGACATTTATGGCCAGTAGATAGCGTTGTGTGCATTATCGATAAGGAATTTTAGTTAAGGTTTATAATTTTGTATGCAAGATAGTTCTGTGACAATGTCTTTTTCTTTCTTTCTGTCTTTTATTCATATCCTCTGACAGCTGATTCAACGGTGCGGTCCTTTCATTGTATACCATGGAGCTAGCTGTGCAGTCGGGCGCCGCGATTAGTGAGATCTTTTTTCGAGTTTTCACCAATTTTCATTAAGTTTTCGACCGTTATTGCATTTATAAGTCAAACGGTAAGTTGCCTTCGAAGATGTTTACTTTGTGAGTTTATCTAATTTGTGATTGATAATTGCATGATTATGTAATTTTGAATTGTGTTACCATTGTTCCTGTGTTATTTATAATGTCGCGAGCCAGAAGATCAAATCTTTCACATCGAAGCCATAATGAAATTAGTCTTCGCAATATTGAGAATTTGCAATATTGAGTATTATAATTTTCAAGTTTCATGCAGAGGATTGCTGCATGAAACATGAAAATTATAATACTTCACTTTGCAATGCGCCTTTGTGTGGCTCGTTAAAAGAATACTACTACTCCATCTCAGTGGCAGTCATCTGCTTCTGCAGTGAGTGTCCAGTCTCTGACTACCCCTTATGGGATACAGTCGTGATCTTATGTATGTATGTATGTAATGCGCCTTGAATATTTTGGAAGGAGTGGCGAGTACGGAACCATGCAAGTTATAGGTTTTACCGTTATCACCGTGCATGGTCGACGGCAAGTGTTCCATAAAACATAATTACAAAATACGAAGCGTTATGTGGCGCTGTGATCGTGTGGTAATTCAGAAATCAAAATCATCAGGACAACGTCTGCCGGGTCAGCTAATAATAAAATAAAAATAGATAATCGTACAATGAAGCACATAACAATTATAAAACAAACGAATTATTGCTTAGTTTCACAATGTAATGCCTCTATATCACTTTACTTCGAGGCCCTAAGGCCTCGCTTAGGCGGCATTGAAAACCATACTTTGACTAATAAATTAAATTGGATAAATTGGAGCAATTAAAGCAATTTAAAATAAATAATTCGAGAAAACATACTGTTGCATACATACTTGAAATTAGTCTAATTCGAGTATGTAACAAAATAAAGTAACAGCCTATATATAGCCCACTGCTGAGCAGTGCCCGTCCACTCATTTCTGAGAGTGTTTGCTGCTCCGATACAGACCAATCCAATCCAATACAGACAAACTTCACATGTCCTCGAAATATTTTTATTCTTCAGAAATGCAGGTTTCCTCACGACGTTTCATTTAACAGTTTGCCGGCACCGGGGCTCGCACGAATTAAAGCTAACTTGAATTTTACTATGATATAAATAAAACAGCATTTGTGCCGTGCGGTGGTGGTCATGGGGTCAGCTAACGTGAATGTCTAAAAAGAATATAAATAAATAAATAAAGTTTAAAATTTCCTATTAATAGTGGAAAAACAATGCACAATCGTCCAGCTACGGGTAGGCAACATTAACGTAAAAGTGTGAGGCGTCCGGTACCGTGAGCACCAACCCACCTGCTAAGCGTGGCGATAATGTTAAATTTTCCCAATTTGATAGAGCCTAGTGCTGCACTTCTGATGACTATGATAAGGATCATGTATTACTATATTCGTACATATTTACCTCCGATAATATATTTTTCTGAATTTTCGTTGAATCCAAGAGATGGAATATTCACCGATTTAACTACATCCGACTGGTCATGAATGGATTTGGCATCAAATCACAGCATCGTTAAAAATAATAAAATATGAGTGAGGAATCTTGTATAAAGTACCATACAAATATCAATTCATCCCTTCGCTATAATTCCGGGGACCGCAAAAATCATAATCAGCGTAACAGCGACCAGACGTGTTAAAATGAAAAAAAAAATTATCGACAAGACGGGGATTGACACAACCAATTTACATTGATCTCTACATTTTGCGCTGGAACTTCTCATTATTAGAGATTTTTACAAGCGTAGAAGGTCTTAATATATTTGTTAGTACGAGTATTAATGGTTTTGGAGCAAACGAGACGCGCGAAATTTAATCTTGCGGGCAAAAAGTATTGAATAGAACGCGACAAAAAGAACGAAGTGATAAATGAATCGCCTGGGTCATCATGGGCTCCTAGGAACCTTTAAGTACGTACTAAGTTTTAAAGATATTAATAAAAGTTGATGTATTGTCTATGATTTGATTTGTTTATTTAGTTAAGTCATAGATTAATCTCAAAACAACTTAAACATAGGTTATACTCGTATGTTCTTGATTTGTAAATGAGCACCGATAGCAAACATAACCATACCTGCTAACATTTAATTTGTCCGCGTGATTACATACTCAGATTTTTGTTAGTACAACTAAAGAAATTAGGATTTAATCTTCCACCGATGTTTTTTTTAATGGATAAAGTGACGAGGCGAGCAAAACGGTTCACCTGATGTTAAGTGCAACCTCTGCTCATAACAAATGCTCTATCACCCGGAACACTTCTGAGTGGCACATAAATCTGAAGTCGCATATGCCCAGTTGTTACACTAACCCTCAGTGCCCTTCATACCGAAACACAGTAATGTTTGCACACTACTGCTTCACAGAAGAACAACTGGCCCTGCGGTGTACCTACCTAGACGGATTCCCGCATAGAAAACCTACCACCAGAGAGAAAATTTTGGCGATTGGCGATCGAAGTACTAAATGCTTAGCATCCTAGACGCTGCTCGTGACCAGTCTGAATATCGTTGACTTATTTGCCTTCTTATCTTATTACTGATGTGATGATGGTCTCCTAGCCGATTTCGACCACGGCGACAACTGCCGACTACCGTCGAGAGCCATCAACTGCGCAGGAGATATTATAGTGCCACAAGTGTAAGCGCAAACACAGAGGCACTCACTCGTCCCAACCTACCCGCGCCCGATGTAACGCTGATGCGATAAGATCGGAGGTAGGCTAGGATGCAGTGTCAGAAACACGGGGACAATCACAACACAACCAGACCCGAAAACCAACAATTTATGTTTTAGCACATATGTTGGCTCCGGCTGGGATTCGAACCCAGGCCACGCGGTCGTCTTATTACTATAATAAAGCTGAAGAGTTTGTATGTTTGAACGCGCCAATACTTATTCAATCTAAAAACCAATTTTAACATCATGCTACCGCCTTAAAGAGCCGCACGCTGAGAACCGAACATTGAAATTAAATGAATTTGTTTTTCAATCTACCACAGATTCGTTATGAGTATCTTCTGACGGAGAAGAAACCGGTGAAAGAATCTCTGTAGGTATCCTTTGTTTTTGTACACATACATAAATATTACAAAGAATAGTCTCAAAGAAAACCAAAGCACGCTTTATGTTAAAATTTTAGACAAGATTCAATAATAAATATATAAGTATGTATATTGCAAACTTGAGCAGACCAGCTTCCACCAACAGCACCTGTTCACAAGGATGATGCATGTGATAGCCATCGAGACGTTATCACCACAGCCATCTAGACGATATTACCGAGAAGGGAGGAACTATGAATGATCACATCAGCGAGGTACCATAGCGTACGGACAGCCATCAAGACATCATTAACACAGCCATCTAGACAATATTACCGAGAAGGGCCGAAGTGTGAATGAGTTTATATATAACGAAGGATGTTATAATTCCCTCTTCGACCTTCACAGTTTTCCCCTTAGTCGATCTTTACGACACTCACGGGGCACCGTACTTCTTATTACTATTTTCAAAATCTGTTTTACATACCCTGTGAAGAAATATAAAGAAGGATAATTTGAAAAAAATAGAAATGCTACCTCTAACCAATCTGCCTGGTGGGTGTGGTGATTATAATAAATCCTACCTTTTTTGAAAGAACTAAGTCCAGCGGTGGATTACTATCAGGCTAAAAGAGAAGAAAATAAGAAGAATAAAAGTCCGTCAATTCGCAGTTAATGCGCATGCTGACTTGCGTCTGATATTTAGATATTAATAATATGTCTATGATATAACACAATTGTATTGCTTAACACATTCAGATTAGTATTGAAAATAAGGTCAGCTACATTAATACAAATAAAATAACAGCTAAAATAATAAGAGCGTAATAAATGTCACTAGTTGCAAAGTAATCAAAAATAATTAATAAAAAAACAAACACATCTTGGGAACTTTTTCTTTCTAGTTTTCAAAGTTAACCACTCTCTATATTGCTTATTTCTACACGATGTTTAAAGTATAATTTTTATGAACTAAGCACCCCTAAACTTTTTTCATTAGCATTTAACCATCCAAATCAAAATCTCTTTCCCAAAGGGTAACTAACCCTAAACAGCGATTTCCTCAACAAAACCATAAGGCGGGGAGTAATCCATCATGAGACCATCGCCATTGCATTATACTATAATTATGTACACTACAACTTATTATATTGTCTATACTTTTTAATGGAAACCGCTATTTTAATCTTTACTGTTCGGTTATTATGGGTTATAATAGCATGTAGTTAGGAAGGGGGAAATCGAAACTTGATTATGTGTTGTACGTCAAACAAGGGCTACCAAACGCTTCACCACAATTTTAGTTCCTAAGACACGTGTCCTTTGTTTGGTTGAAGTTTAGGGAACAAATTATAGATCTTTTACACGAGCGGACTTTGTTTATTGTGTTGTTGATGTTTCATTGCTTTAGTCGTAAATGGTTTATTAGAAATGGATAATATTTTCTGATTATAAACTTTAAAAGGCCTGTTTCGGCACAAATTTACTAATATTTCGATTTAATATTGAAGCCGTAGAGTCCGCCAAACTGCCTCTGTGTGAGTTGGCAGACATGTGGTCTGCCAACTCGCACAGAGGATAATAAACCTTTAAAAGATTTATTTTATTATAAATAAAACTATTCCTTATATTTACGTGAATACTTAACAAAATTGACGTAGATTTACTAATTGCGAAAGGTTTCCAGCGCTTTGCAGACATGATCATGGTCGTGGGTGCTGCAAGATAAATAATAATAAAAGTTAATAAATAATAAAAGATAGATAAATAATAATAAAACACAAGTCTAAGAACAATTGCATAATTAAAAGCTCAATATGTAATAAATAATCCCAAGGTATATGAGTCATTTGGCGACTCGTCGTGAGTGAATAAAAAGCACGTGCAACGTGTAGCACAAGTGAAAGTTATGTATATTAGAAATTTGATAAAAATAAAAATAAATAAACGTGAATTAACAAAAATATAACTCATAATAACTGATAAATATTATTTAAAAACGCTGCCTTTAAATTTTACACTCATCGCGGCCAAAGAAGTTTCACTTCAAAAAGTTGTTATTGTTCATTGTGCATATGACCGATAATATTTTTCTTGCGAAATACAAAATCTATGTTTTGAAAAACTTACCCGCTCGCTGCTCAACAGTTTGCTGAATTATTATACTTACACCAAGTAGTACTTAACACTAAGTATAAAACTTCGTCTGAATATTGTAGACGAAATAAAACATGAAATTTGAAGCGCCCTCGAGTTTCACATTTAAATACAGTTTCTTGCTTAAAAAATGGATCCACCCCAGACATAAAAGTCACAAAAGTCCAAAAAGATAAGGCCTTGCCACAAATGGCGTTTCCAGACAAGAGTCCATCTGAATTACTATGTATCGTTTATCCCTCTGTCGAAAAAAGAGGCCCTTCAAAGGCTATCACGAGCAACAAAGGAAAGCTTGACGTGCTGAAAATTTTGTATACGAATATACATATACGTATGAAAGTATGCTGTCAAATGTTTGACGCACCATGTTTTTATCCAATTTGAAGAAATAAAAATCTACTTATGGAATATTCTTGTAACATTGGTTTCTCCCGAATGTTTCCAAGAAGGAATTTGTTGTGGTCGCCACGCTTGGCAGGCAGATTAGCAATTAAACATCAAACAAGTCTGGCATGATTGAAATGGTTATTCCGTCATATATTGGAGAGAGGCCATTAGACTTTTAGTAGACTTTTACGACACTTACGGGATTAAGCGTGGTCATTACAGAAAATCGTCCGTTTTGGACGAGGCTTATGTCCAGCAATAGATTATAAAAAGGCTGGTGATGATGTGAGGCATTCTAAATTGGAATTTGTAATTAATCGGTAATTTATTAATTATTTTTAAAAACTTATTACTGGTGGTAGGATTACTATGCAGGAATCCGTCTAGGTAAGTTATTCTGCCGTGAAACAGTAGTGTACAGGCATTGCTGTGTTTCGGTTTGAAGGGCACTGAGAGTCTAGCGTAATCTGGGCATATGACACTTAAGAACTGATGTCTCAGGGTGACGGGCGTTTCGTGGTATCACACTTTTCTGGGTGACACAGATTTTGTTATGAGCAGACGTTGCACTTACCATCAGGTGAACGTTTTGCTCGTTTCGTCACTTTTATCAAATAAAAAAAATAACATTTAAATCTTGAATATTAAGAACGTTGCGTATAACTCGTCCGTCTTTTTAATCGTACTGATACGTAAGTGCATTTTTTCAATTTCTTCTTTGTTTCTGTTGTCTATTTTCGGTACCTAACTGATATTATTTATATCAGTTCATGTTATTTTAATTAATATATAATATTGTCCTTCTAATACAATTTTTTTACGGGGTAATTTTTGTTGATGTTGTTTGGTTGATGAGACGGCTCAATTGAAAGAGAACGATGCTTCACAAGAATACCAGTAGCAACATTATGCTGCTGTTTGGTATGGTGAGTGATGAAAAAAAGAAACACTTACTGCTTTGCCTTACCTTAGAGACGTTTCATATTACCCCTCATGGTTGATATTTAAAAAAATCTTTACAACACGCATGCTATTTTCTAACATTGTAGATTCTCTTTGATTTAATATGCCACGGTTTTAATTACATTCCATATTAGATGCCCCGCTGACACATCCACATCAAAGTGAATAGAAAACAAATTCAAACACGTCATTCCGAAATGTAAATATTGTACTCTAAATTTATAGCAATAAAGTATAGAATCCGAAATTTGTGTTTTATCAAAAGCAGTTTGCTTGGACAGAGATTAGGGGTATTAAATTAATATCCGTCAGCTTAAGGTGCTTATTATGGAGCATTCGACACTAAAAGTGTGCGATATATGTGCGAAGCACTTTGTGGGATTACGTTTAGTTTTTCTCTAATTTCTACTGATACTATAAAAGCACTCTAGAATAATAAAGAACCCATATTGAGTTAATTTAGCTATTTACTACTTGATTTTTTTACTACATGATTAGAGCCGTGGTAGCTCAGTGGCTAGGCGCTCGCTTCAAATTTCATAGTACGCGAGTGACCTGGGTTCGATTCCCGGTGCCGGCACCACTGAAATTGTCAATTGCAATTTTAAGTGCTGATTTACCACGTGCTCGGCGGTGAAGGAAAATATCGTGAGGAAACCTGCATGTCTGAGAAATAAAAAAATATTCTGAAGACATGTGAAGTCCGCCAACCCGCATTGGAGCAGCGTGGCGGATTCTTCCTAGCTCCAAAACCCTATCAGAAATGAGAGGAGGCCTGTGCTCAGCAGTGGGACATTTATACGCTGAAACTTTACTACTTGATTCAAAACAAACTATCGCTAGGAATTCTTCAGTATCGTGGGTGCGTTTTTCAGACAATATTTTCAAACACACTGACACCTCGAACCGGAACTACTATTTATGGACCATACAGTATGTCGTGAAGGAGATTGGATCAACGTCTCAGAGATCAGGAGGCAATCTTTTTTTATAGCCTTTGCAACACCCATGACTTGTGGTGGGTTGACATATTAGTTTGCTGCCACCACACTCTTTTTAATTAATAAAGTAAAAAGACAAGCAAAACGTTCACCTGATGGTAAGTCCAACACCTGCCCATAACAAATGCGGTGTCAAGCAGAACATTTCAAGTCAGATTCAAAATATAAGTCTCATAGGCCCAGTAATGCGTATGTATGCCATAGTATACTAAGCTACTTCGCCAACCAAGCTTACTTGTAACTTGTAATGTAATTTTCATCGACATAATTATCATAATTTCAGTCGCCCAGCTCACTGCAACCCTTTTGTACTAATTGTATTATGCATATCTATCTAGATAATAAGGTGCACCTACTTTGTGCTGGCTGGAATATCCACGTCATCATTACGGTTTTTTTTATTTAATATGGTCAAGTAACGACACAGCTAATTCATTCATCTCATGGTAGTTACTACTGCAATGCCTAGTACATAATTATTTATTTAAAAAACCGACTTCAACGGAACAGCTACAAACATGCTTAAGCTAATTTAAGATTTTCATGATTTTCACATACAGGTGACACAGCAGTTATGAGCGGACGTTGAACTTGCCATCAGGTGAACGTTTTGCTCGTCTCGTCTCATTCTACAATAAAAAAAATATTAATTATTTAATACAAACTGTAAGAGGGGTTTTATTACAACGTTATACATTTTTTATAAATTAATACTATAATACGTACAACTAAATATACATATAACACGTAATTTTGATACAAAACGTAGAGGTACTCCTCCAAAACGTTCCATAAAAATCAATTTTTATTATCATTTCGTACATCATCAGTCAAATCTATCGTCACTCGGTAAATGATATATCGGTTCCAGATCATCATCTAGTAAGGATGTCACTGACAACAGAGTGGAATCGGTGAAATGGATCGAATCACCCGCATCTCCCCTCTCGGGCTGATACCTGTTCGTCCCTCGGGTCTGAAGAAGTAATATTTATTATAATATACTTTGTACAATATTTATAAACATTAATGGTACTACGATCACTAATCCGCCTACCAAGTATGGTGATTATAGCGAATCCAGGGAGAATCTTTGGCCTATGTCCTGTAAGTAGTTTGAAGATGTTTGATTGGCGTTAAACCATCGTCGTTCATCGTCATAGGTACAACTATAGCGCCAGTTATTCTGTCGCCAAGCAAAAGTGTGCGAGCATTCTTGTGTTTAGATTATAAGGTCCCTGTAGCTAATGAAATAACTGTACTGGGCATTAAGACTGAATAATTTACGTGAAGGTGTCGCGCAGTGCAGTGTTACAGGACTTTTTAATTCAAAGTCTTGAGTAACCCTGCAAAGGTAAGAGCAGGCATTGCTCTTATCATCAGGTGAACAACTTGCTCGACTTGAAAATTAATTACCATAAAAAATAATATATAAGTAATTTGTAATAAAAAGAGACGTGAATAGATGACCATGGCGATATGATATGAGCGATATTTACGACATGACTACTATCGTAAGTGACTGCGTAAACCAGAACACACCTTAAACTTCACTTTCATTCTCAATCGAAAAGTTAGTATCGGGTTGAATTTGAACACTGTACCCAAAGTTCAGTAAAAAGATGCACTGAGCCTCACTGATCAGGGTTTTACCAACTGCTTGGCAGTACACTTTCCCGGCAGCAAAAAAAAAGAAAGTAAGAAGAGGCCTGTGCTCAGCAACTCGACATTCATCGCCTGTTACTTTACCGACTATATATTTAGGGTTACTTTGAATGTTATTTATAATTTCTTTAAACAACTCACATCAATTATAGCCATGTGCAGTATAGGAACTTCCAGTTTCAATGGTGTGATTGGCTGCGGTTCTTCGTCTAAATAAGAATATTCGGTTTGCCACCTGTACGTCAAGTAAACAGGATTGAAAGAAATGCAACAGAGAATATGTAAAAAACACTTGAACAAAAATATAATCATTGTCACTATCATTTAACTTTATCAGTCCATAGTAGTGGACTTATGATGGACTGAACATAGCCGTCCCATCCCATAGTTGGCGACAAAACACGGTGTTGAGCCATCTCTATCCATTGACCACCGGCAAAACCGTGCAGGTCGTTGCTCCATCTAATAGGCGTCGTGCCACAATGTGTGTGCCAGTACGAGCTTGCCACTGGAGTACTATTTCTTCCCCAACGGTTACCAGTTCTATGAGCTATATGACCGGACCATTGCCACTTCTGTCGGCTGATCCTTAGGGCTACGACGGATACTCTAGTTCTACTGCAGTTATCAGAGTTTCGTATTCTATCTCGCAGAGATACATCAAGTAGGAGCCCTTTCCACAGCTCGCTGAGCGACTTTAAGCTGCCCCATGCAACCTGCAGTGTCGAGTATACCTAAATGTCCTTTTTAAAAAAAAAATCGCTTGCGTACCTGTTTACTGGTGGTAGGATTGCTGTCGACCTCATTTGTCTTTTGAAGTTATATTTAAATACTCCCACAAAATAGTTCATTAAATTTAAATTAAAAAAGTTGATCAAAAACGGTCTGGGTAGGTACCTCCAGGGCCAGTTATTATGCCGTGAAGCAGTAGTGTGCAAATATTACTTGTGTTTCGGTGTGAACAGCACTGAGAGCTACCGTAATCACTAGGCATATGAGACTTAAGAACACATGTCTCAAGGTGACGGGCGCAGTGTGGCGTCACACAGAAATGTTCTGGGTGACACAGCATTTGTTATGGGCAGACTGTTGCACTTATCATCAGGTGAACGTTTTGCTCGTTTCGTCACTTTATCCAATAAAAAAAATATTATTTCTCACTCTTCTCCGTCGCCACTTCTCAAGGAAATCGTTTGTGGTTCGTAACGCTTGTCTGCTCTCCTGGAGAAGGTCATCAATACGATCTCTCCTTTTTAGTACACTGTATCTGTTAATCAGCTGAAAACAGGCATTAAATATTAATAATACGTTAATGACCACTTTAAAACGTTCACCATGACATGATTATAAAGTCAATACTTTAAAATCTTTAAACTCGTTAAAATTGATTTTATATTCCCGATGTTTCGAGAACTTTTTAGCATCCATGGTAGCAGGGGACTGTGGTATTAGATGCTCTGATTTAATGAATTCATAGTTAATCCGGGCTACCTCCAGCTTTAAATATTTTTTGTGCGATCTATGCAAAACGACTCGAGCGACAAACATTGCTGACACAACAAGAACTGATGTCTCAGGGTGATGATATATATTTTCGGTGATGTAATTGCTTCAAAATAGCCTTCTCGGCTTTTACAGCTTCATCGGATACTGTGCTCGCGGGCCAGGGGCTCGCGTGCCAGGTTTGGTTTGACCCAAACATAAATAAATAAATAAAAATCAGGGTGATGATGACATACAGCGTAGCCACACAGAAATATTCTGGGTGATATAGCATTTCCATGGTAGGACGTTGCACTTACCATCAGATGAACGATTTGCCCGTCTCATCCCTGTCTAAATTCTAAATAGTAATATAATATTTTATTTTTAGTAGAATTTTTTCCGTAGTACCACGGATTTTATTTTATTATTATTAAATATTACAATAGGGGTAGCCTATCTTCAGCAATGGACTTGTAATGGGCAGAAATGATGACGATGATAATAAACTAGAGGATTCCAATCCGATGGTAGTACCTCGAACTATCTGCTCTTTTGAGATTAGGATGTCTTTTTTCAATTTCAATAGCCTCGCAAATAATTCTTGGAAGAATTCTAAACTTTTTTACCTGTGTTCTACTTTGGATGTGCATTTGTTATGGGCAGACGTTGCACTTACCATCAGGATGAACGTTTTGCTCGTTCCGTCACTTTTATGAAATATGAAAAAAAAAAGATCAAGAAATAAAATGACCGTTGGCTTTCAGGGAAACAGATATTCCGCTGCCCACAACCACGACGATACCTTTCGATTAACCATCATAGGTTGTTTCGCGCGGGATATACTAAAGTGTTATATGCAATTAACGTGAATGCGGAGGTACTCATTCATCTACACTTTCTGGTATCCGATGTAAGCCTTATGTAATACGATGACAGAAAAATTCAACTGCGGTATCGAAGACGGACAATCCAGACCTAAAAATTGCTTGAACAATTTCCTCGTCGTCGTCGTCGTCGTTTCAGCCTATCACTAGTCCACTGCTGAACATAGGTCTCCCCCATAGATTGCTATTGCTTAAAATTGCTTGAGCAATTTTCTATCGCACAAATATTGGTTTCGACTGAAATTGCCCAAGGCATAAATTTCTAAGTCCGGAAACATTACCTGGTGAAATTCGCGTCAGAAGATAACTTTATTTAAAAATTATGCAAGATAATACAAACCCACACTTACCGCCATGGTTAAAGATATGAACAATACTTCGGAGATAAGGACAGGGGATGTTCATTGGTACCTCATTCTCTGTTACTTGGAGGATTGTCTTATCTATTATAGATTTTTTTAACGAAACAGATGACACGGCATATCGTTCTCTTGACTAAATGTAGCAATCCATTACCAAGAATATAATCTACAAGTAATAGACTTAAGAATATCATAGCAGATACTAGAATATTCCTTGCTTTCAGCATATCGACGATGATTTTGCACGGATATTTAATATACACTTATAATAAATTTTACATAATTGGCACAAAATACGAAAAATTTTAGGTTGTATTTTTACAGCGTCAGTGTTGTTTTGTCATGTTTCAAAAAGATTACACTTAATTATCTATGATTACACTATTTCTTCTAAATGTATTCTTTGATCTTCTTTTTTGAACCTGGCAAGTAGCTTCTAAATCGAGCTATTATTGCAAACGTCGAGTAATCATTTTCCTGTTATATTTGATTATTGGTTTATTTATGGGAGCGGTCGTAAACTATTTTCCAGTGTCTTTTTTATTTGATAAGTCGTCACCTTTATCAAATAAAAAAAGAACGAAAAAAAAGCGAGCAAAACGTTCACCTGACGGTAAGTGCAACATCTGCCCATAACAAAAGCTGCGTCACCCAGAACATTTATGTGTGACCCCACACTGCGCCCGTCACACTGAGACATCAGTTATTAAGTCTCATATGCTAGTATCGCAATATATTAAGAAACCTGCTATATTTTGGAGTACTTTCGAATGAAACTAGTAGCTAACCAACTGATACTCTATTTAATGACGGCATCTGTTTGTGATGTGTGTTTAATGACCAGGCCAGTCTCTTAATATGGACGAGTCGCAATACTCCGGCGAAGATCATATGGCGGGTTCTGAGTTCGAATCCCTCTGATGTAATTTGTGCAAAAACAAATTGTAGATTTTCGGGTCCGCTTGTATTGCATGTAAAATACGCACTTACGATACAGAAGAAATTCTTGTATGGGCATTTTTTTGCTGAGTTTCTTGGCAGTAAGTATTTTATGGAACCTGTGATGAAATATAAAAAACGATTAAATAGAATTATGTTAATATTAACGTAAACAGAAATTATAATTAACTCGACGTACCCAAAGAATCGCTAAATCTTATTATCTATACTATAATATAGCAAAGCTGAAGAATTTGTTTGTTTTTTTTTAATTAAACCGCAATTCAAACCGCTGAGCCGTGGTAGCTCAGGGGCTAGGCGCTCGCTTTTAATTTCATAGTACGCGATTGACCTGGGTTCGATTCCCGGTGGCGGCACCACTAAAATTGTTAATTGCAATTTTAAGTGCTGACTTACCACGTGCTCGGCGGTGAAGGAAAACATCGTGAACATGGAGCAGTGTGGCGGATTCTTCCTAGCTCCAAAACCCTCTCAGAAATGAGAGGAGACCTGTGCTCAGTAGTGGGACATTTATAGGCTGAAACTTTACTTTACTTTGAAACCGCTGGGTACAGCTAGTTACTATAATAAAGCTAGGAGTTTGTATGTTTGAACGTGCTAATGTCAGGAAATAATAATCCGATAAAAAGATATGTTTGCATTAGATAGCTCGTTTATTGAGAAACATTCTAGGTTACAAAATTTCAAGCTACGGCTTTAAGGAGCAGCACGCTGAGAACTTATAATGATGTGTAGATTCTTACGCAGATGTCACCTGCAGCTGCCACCCTCATGTTACGATACTATCCCTCTCCTTGTGCTATCCAACCACAGCCAGTAGTTGTCAAACATAAAGACGCAGGACGTCTATCACCTCAGTCCTCCCGTAGCCATGGGTGCTGCTAAAGCGCTCGAAACGTCGGGAAATAATTAGTTAAAATAAACACGACAAAATTTGTAACATTTAGGTTTTTTAAATGTGTTATATTCGGGTTAATATAAGAAATCATAAAGAGTATTTAAAGTTCTGTAGCAACAATAGGTAACAGTAATTAAATACTTTTATTTTTGCCTTTGTGATTTTCGAACAAGGATATTATACATCCGGGCTATTTGATATAATGAGATAGCATACTATTAATCTGAATCAATCTTTCAGAACAGTAACTATGGAACCAATTCTCTCTTTACGATGATCAAACACTTTCTGTGTTATATATATGAACTTAAGTTATTCTAATAGCGTCAAAGCGAATTAAAAAGTCCTCGAATCAAACCTATGTCTAAAGGTATCTAATATTATGTCCATGTCTCAGATTTTTAAAAGGTTTTCGTATAGTATCACAAAGTAGTATAATAATACTATTGGAACATAGTTATTATTTAGGTACCGGTAATGTAAACATTCTCTCATGTACTTGTCACCATAGCTACCAACTCACTATTACGTCGCTCATGGCAACATTGTCAACAAATTTATTTTGTTCGCTTTTAATTTGATACAAACTCGTATTATTTTTAAGTTTTGTGCATGTTCTGTTACTATATTCTGTTACTTTAAGGCACTAAAATGGTAAGTACTGAATTCATTTGTATATTTCATTACAAGTTACCTTTTGTCCGACAGAAGATAGTGGCTCCAAAAAGGACAGGTGATTAAACGGTCGGATGTTTGTGAATGGAGACTAATGTATATCGTAAGGTATTTGAAGATCCTGTCGGTTAGAGATCAGCTTACCAGCTTTCTGAGACATAGGCTGCCAATTGGTCTCGGTTACCAATGTAACTCACAATAGGATTTATTGTGAGTGTTCGCCGTCACTAACACTACTTACATTGTCATTAACATCTTCCCCAGATCTCGCAATCAGGTGAAAGCGAATGAACATATCTATGACTTCGTAAACATTTATGGCCCACAATTTCAGGTGGCTTACCGTAAGATGTCACTGTGATCGAAATCAACCAAGACAAATCATTGATACATTTTTTTTTTTTATAGAATAGGAGGCAAACGAGCAGGTGGCTCACGTGATGGTAAGTGATCACCGCCGCCCATGAACACCTACAATATCAGAGGAACAGCAGATGCGTTGCCGGCCTTTGAGAAAGGAATAGGCTCTTTTCTTGAAGGTCCCTAAGTCGTATCGGTCCGGAAAAACCGCTGACGGCAGAACATTCCATAAAGTGCAAGTGCGTGGCAGAAAATTCCGCGAAAAACGCACTGTGGTGGAATGCCAACCATCAAGGTGGTGACGATGGAATTTGAGGTTATGCCGTAAGGTGCGATGGTGAAATTCAGCGGCTGGAATTAATCCGAACAATTCCTCGGAACACTCCCCATGGTAGATCTTGTAAAAAATGCAAAGAGATGCAACATCTCTTCGCAAAGCCAGGGGATCAAGCCGATCAGATAGGATGATGTATATTATAAGGGTGGTAATCAGGGGCCGGGCATCCCCTTAATTTCATAGTATGCGAATGATTTAAGTTCGATTCTCGATGCCAGTGTCTCTATAATGGTCGGAATTGAAATTTTAAGTGTTATTTTACTACGTGCTCAGCGGTGAAGGAATACATCGTGAGTAAAACCGTATGTCTGGGAATTAGAAAAATTTCGAGGACCACCGCCGGACAGTTGACCACGCTTCAATCCGCATTGGCACATCGTGGTGGACTTTTCCCGACTCCAAAATTCTTTCAGAAATGAGAGGAAGTAGGACATTTACTGGCTGTTTCTTTACTTTTATTAGATTACTAACTGACGCCCGCGACGTCATCTGCGTGGATATATGTTTAAAAACTTCGCCTAAGAACTATTTAATTTTCCGGGATATATCCTATGTCCGTCTCCAGGATGCAAGTTATCTCTGCCCGAAATTTCGTTGGTTGAACCATAAAAAGGGAACAAACAGACAGAGGGACAGAGAGAGTTACTTTTGCATTTATAATATTAAGGAGGATAAGGTTATGCAAAACTATATTCTATTTTACAATCATAAGCATTTGCCAAACCATCAAAAACTAAGACGTTTTGGCTTTATATTCCCCAATGATACAATCTTAATATTTATGTTAGACAAAGTGCAATTTCAAGTTTATAAAAAAAACACTTTATGTATAGTCAACATGAAATAGTGTCATCATTTTAATCTTTTTTAGGCACCTAAAGGAGGCAAAGGTGGAGGGAAGAAGGCGCCGGGTAAAGAACTGTTTTCCATTTATCAAATACCTAACAACGAGAAAGAAAAAAGTAGATAAAACAGTATACTCACTATTATTATATTTCAGCTATCATCATAGATGGAGTAGATACATCGGAGATGACACGAGAAAAACTTGAACAGTTTACTCTTCGCGTAAAAGAGGAGTTAGATAAGGAAAGAGAAGAAAGAAACTACTTCCAACTGGAAAGAGATAAAATTCGCACTTTTTGGGAAATAACGAGACAGCAGTTAGAAGAAGCGAAAGCGGAATTGAGAAATAGAGAACGAGCAACTGAAGAAGCCCAGGAAGAGAATGAGGCACTTTTAGAAACTGAGAAGCAGAAGATTAAACATTTAAAATATGAACAACAGGCCGCCGCAGCCGCTTTGAGAGCAGAAAATTTAGTAGCATTAAAGGCAGCTAAAGAAGAACATGTAGAACAAGAGTTAGAACTTTTGAACGACAAACGTATGCTTAGGCAAGAAATGAGGGAGAAAATGCTAGCAGCTCAGGATGAACTAAGAAGGGCTAAATTGATACATGCGGAAGAATTATCCAAGACCAGAGATGTATTTGAAGAACGCGCCCGTCAGATAGAAGAGAAAGCAGAGAAGAAACTTCAAGAGACAAAAGTAGAGCTGACTGTCAAACACAGAACAGAAATAGCAGAAGTAGAGGAAAGAAAGAATAAACAATTATCAGAATTGATAGCACATCACGAACGTGCATTTGCAGACCTGAAAAACTATTACAATGACATAACGCTAAATAATTTGGGTACGTTTATTTAAACTAAACGAATATTTTATATGAGTGCAAAGGATTCTTAAGGTGCAGCAGTGTCTATGGTACAAGGTATAATACACGAACGCTAATTCGTATGTAAACTATTTCAATGACGGCAATCCCTCGCAATTTACGAGTATGATAGGTTCCGCAGTGGAATGGTTCAAACTGTGGTATAATAGATGAAAATTTGCAACGTTGAGACAAAACATTCATATAGTACAGATACATATTATTTCGTTTATATGTAATTTATTTTATTTTTTTATTTTTTATTTTTTTTTTTTTGTTAAAAAAACGATGCCCCACAGTAGGATTTCTCCTGTGTCATGGGTACGTTTTACAGACATAAATTCCACATGCACAAACCACCCAGACCCGGAACAAGTATCTGTAGGCCATACAAATATTTTTCCCGTGCGGGAATCGAACCCGCGACCCGCTGCGCAGAAGCCAAGGGCTTAGCCACTGCGCCAACCGATTATATACGTGTTTATACATGTATAATTTATTTGTTTTATATATAAATTGTACATATAAATACTAAGTCCTCCCACTATTATTTTTTTTTGGCTAGCACCTGCCATCTACTTTTCACCATAACAAGGGTTGACCGGTAAAGAATGCCACTACGCATTAAGTCCGCCCATTGTAGCCCTTAGCTTAAAGTGTCAGCAATAGAGAATAAATAAATAATAGATATAGTAATTAAATGTTAGTTACATTACATTTTAGGTCTTATAAGTAGTGTGAAACATCAAATGGAAGAAATGCAGAAAGTTAAGGAACGAGCAGAGAAGATTGCCAAGGACGCAATAGCAGAAGCAAAAAGTCTGCGTGAGCCTTTAGAAGCGGCCATCTTGGATAACAAAGAACTGAAACGTCAAATGTCAAACTACGATAGGGATAAGGCAGCCCTGGCTGTAAGTACTGTAGAAACCGAATGCCTTGTATCGAAACCAGATGAGATGCTTTAATGCAATTATCATTATCATGAAAGTCCATTAATAGTCAGATATTAAACATATACCTCCCCAATACATCTTTTACTTTTCATCTGTGTAGGAGTATTCAACGTTTTACCGCAGACTTGATCGGGTCGCCATTACATCTAATAAGCGAATCATACACTACATTAGGTGATACGAGTTTGTTACTAAAAATACTTCTGTCCTCAGTGGCTGTTGCTTCTTCCGCTCACGTAATTCTGCTATCATGAAATTTATTAATATTTTTAGACGAAAACAAAACAATTGTCATCCTTAGAAAAGCAGTTTGAAGTACTTAAATGGGAGTACGAAGTTCTCCAGGTCAGGTTCGACCGGATGCAAGCGGAGAGGGACGAACTGAAATCAAGGTTCACGAAAGCAGTGCTAGAAGTACAGCAGAAGTTGTCACTAAAGACCGCTCTAATGGAGGCTAAACTGAAAAATTTAGAGGCAAGAGATCTGGGACCAAAGGAGATACATGTAAGTTCATTGGATATTTTCATCTAACAATTGTAACGTGAATTATAACGCATTTTCATGCAAATGTCAACTACACCTGAACATAGTTCATCCTGCCGGTTGACAAACGAGGCTCCTATATCCAAATTTGATGAACCTCTATCCAAAGTGGTATACGGTAATCCGTCTAGGTAGGTACCACCGCATTGCCAGTTATTCCGCCGTCAAGCAGTAGTATAGTGTTCAGTTTAAAGGGCAGTGACAGCTAGTTTAATTACTGGGCATATGAGACTAAAGAACTGATGTCTCAGGGTAACGAGCGAAGTGTGGTATCACGCAAATGTTCTGGGTGACACAGCATTTGTTCCGGGCAGACGTTATTATCACTATCAGATAAACGATTTGCAAATCTCATCATTTAAAAAAAAATACCGTCATGTTAATTTTTAACTTTTTATAATGTAACGTTTCGAGCACTCATCGGCTCTATGAGTATAGATAAAATCCGTAAATTTAGTTTCATAAAATATTGATGTCCAAAATGAATTCTCCCACATGTGTTACAAGTGACGGGAAGTAGCGTCTATTACTAGTTTATATTATTCTCACACCCAGGACTTGTTAAAGCTGAAAGACACCCAAATAGAAGATCTTCAATACGAGGCAGCGCGACTACGCAAGGCACACGACGATCTACTCGCAACATACGAAGCAAAACTTACTAAGCTAGGTATCGCGCCGGAAGAGTTAGGCTTCAAGTAAGACACAATTTATACATAACCATCCATACATTCTCGTATTGCTGTTATTGTAAAAGTTGATTGACGAATGAATACTCTCGGAAAGAAACCTAAGGACAACGTAGCCTAGTGGTCAGATTACCTGTCATTACCTGTCTTCTATGCCTCAGGTTCTGAATTCGAATACCAGCCGGAGAAAACATATGTGCAAAAACAAATTGCCTTTTTTTGGGTATGTTTTGTTGTACATGTGAGATTATTCTGTAAAATGCACTAGCGATATAAGAAAAACCTTAATGTTAATTTATTGAATAAAAATGTTAATTTATTGTGATAATATCCTTTACAAGACTTTCAAGTAAAAAGAGAAAGTTTATACCAAAATGTAAATAATTGTTCTACTTTTTAATAATTACAAAACAGTGACATCTAGCGACTTCTCTATGAACTTGAGTAAATTCACACAAGTACATGCACGTATAAATTTACAACAGCGCCATCTTGTGGTTACATTGTTACGTGGTTTGCGTGGAAAGTAACACCATCTGGTGACAATTATGTCATCCACAATATTTAAATTGTGACTGCCATCTACCCTATTTAGATGAAACTAAACGCATCCGCTAAGTTAACTTTAGCCTTGTAGATTGAAAATGAGATGTCACCTATACTATATTCAACAAAAAGTTGTGTAGCACACAAGAGTTTGTTCAACTTGTGCTCTTCTAATTGATTGGAATCTACAATGGATAAAAAAGTATGGGCAATGCAACATTTAACACTCACACTCGCCTTTAATTTCATAGTAAGCCAGTAACCTGGGTTCGATCCCCGGTGCCAGCACCTCTATAATTGTTCTACAATTTTAAGTGCTGATTTACCAAGTGCTTAGCGGTGAAGGAAAACATCGTGAGAAAACCTGCATGTCCGAGGAAAAGAAATATTTCGAAGACATGTGAAGTCCGCCAACCCGAATTGGAGCAGCGTGGCGGATTCTTCCTAGCTCCTAAACCCTCTCAGAAAGGAGGCCTGTGCTCAGCAGTGGGACATTTATAGGCTGAAACTTTACTTTTTTTTTACTACTGTTTTACTGTCTAATCATGTTTACGATTGATTGGGTATTTCAATCGTGATCAGCCAGTAAGATCATAGACATAGGCTTATTACAAGTAGTGTATTTGCCACCTTTGTGATTATTTGATAGGTGTCAGAGCACAATAGCACCTACCTTTTTTCTATCGAGGTGTCGTTAGAGACGACTAAGGTATGGACAGCCTTTATTCGTCCAATATAATACTGCCATAATATGCAATGCGGTCGTTATACTTCTCGTGGGAACGCAAAGTAAATTTACGAGCATTTCTGTTAGTTGACTTTTGCGACATTGGAAGGACGAGATGGGTTGATGCATTCTACATTATTTAACGTTGCAGCCAGACCACGCCATACTTTTGAAATTATCTTTCTTAAAACTGGCTCGATAGTGGTAGATTTTTTTTTCTTTTTTTTTATTCGATTAAGTTACGAGACAAGCGAAACGTTCAACTGGTGGTAAGTGCAACGTCTGCCTGTAACAAATGAAAAAAGGCAGAATAACCGGCCCGGGGGTACCTACATAGATGGATTTTCGAATACGAATCCAACCATCTTTAAACGGAAAAGGGTGTGACTGTATTTATGTATGCGCAAACAAGCTCTCACTGGTCTTCACCTACCGACGCCCGATGTAACGCTCATGCGTAAAGATCGGAGGTAGGCTAGGATGCAGTGCACCTAAACAACAATTTATGTATTTTCACAAATGTTGGCTCCGTTTTGAGTTCGAACCCAGAAACCGGGGCGTAAGTCAGGTACTCGGACCACTAGGCCGCGGTCGTCAATTATCTATGGCAGGGCTGGATGACTAAAATAAACAAGCAAACCCAAAATATAACTCAAAGGCTTTTCTTTGTGCGGACCTGGGTCATTTTTAATTAAATCACAAGTTTGAAAAGCGTACACTCCGCAACCGACTCGTTAAAACGTTCTTCTTTGTCAGGTATATTTACTTGCAGTCCAGACTATTAAAACGAAGCTTAAATAGGTCAACCACTTGCCTGGTCAAGGACTCACCTTGTGCTCCTGTTAGTTTGAGATGACCTTATGCGAAACCGATTTAGTTATATTTTTATCGATGTAGTATATTTTTATCGTATTATTAATTAATCTGAGACCTAGTTGTAAACGTATAAAAATGCATAACATGCATGTTTTTTTTATTAAAAGAACATAAAGCCTATAAATTAAATTAAATTCTGAGAATCTACCACCCCATTTCATCACGTGGGTGTCGTAAAACTCGACAGAGGGAAAGTTAAAACCAGGAGATGGGCTGCAGCATCTCCCTGGAACATTTGAATAAATAAACTGCGGTTGCCAACCCGCCTGCCAAGCGTGGCAACTATGGCAAAATACCCCCTAATTGGAAGCTACAAACCTTTGTGGCAATCTATGGGGGTGGCCTATGTTCAGCAGTGGACTAGTGATAGGCTGAAGTGAGGGTTTTCGAGCTGACACACGCTGCTCCTATGCGGGTTGATAGATTCCACAAGTCATCGAAATGATTTGTTTTATTTCTCAGAGATGCAGCTTTCCGCAGATTTTTCAGCTTTCCGTAGATTTTTCAGCTTCCGCAAAGGAAGACTAACTGTCTTCCTTTGCCGGCGAGAAACTTTTGAATCGGCACTTGTATTCAAAATCAAAGACAAAGTCAACATTTCTTTATTCAGTTTAAGCTTCTATAAAGCTCTTATGAATGACACATTCTACACCGGTTCAAAAAGACAAAGACCTTGTCACAGAAGAACCGACAATAAACTCCGGGGTCTTTCTTTTTTCTTCAATATCATATCACATAATGTCATATATACAATACGTTATTTAATAACAAATTAGTTTTAATAAGAATTAAGTAGAGATGAGCAACGAGAACATTTCCGCAGCTCCACATCAACAACAATCATTTTAGTTTATTCGAGTTAATCAAACTTTCAGTAATCCCAGACCCTTTCTGTGGCCGGCGACCTGGGCGAGTCGAGGTACTTGCCCGGTTCTGCGACCGTAGGACAATCCAGTAGAACATCGGCCGCCGTTTTATCTGTCTTCATGCAGGCCCTGCACAAAGGGTTATCCGGAACACCTAAAGAAAACATATGTTTGTTAAAAGATCCATGTCCTGTTATTGCGCTACTTACCGTTCTGATTTAGGTTTTCAGACTTAGCCAATTCAATGGTTAATTTGCAATTAACAATTTGAGAGCTGCCGACACCGTGGCTATAAGCCCAGGAAAGCCAGGTAGTGTCCGCCACGCTGCTCCAATGCGGGTTGGCGGAGTTCAGATTGCTCGATTTTTTTTATTCGTGCGGTTTTTTATGTTTTTTGGGTTTTTCTTCACCTCTGAGCACGTGGTAAGTCGGCACTTATAATTTCAGAATAATTTGAGAAGTACCTGCATTAGGGATCGAACTCAAGTCCCTCGTGTTGTGTGAAGTTTAAGGCGAGCGCCCGACGCTTGATCCACCACGTTCAACAAATCCCAGAGGAACCAGGGCTAGCACAATAAGAACTATTTTTTTATTTTTTTTATTTTAGTTGTATCTACGACTTAGTTTATATAAGTTCGAAAATTCATTTAACTCAGAAATTCTAATGTAACTTAATTTCAAGGTTATTCTCAATCAGTCAATATTTTATTTAGTTTACAACTTATGTCCATCCGTACAGATTAATTACCATAAAATCAATAAATTTACAATTTTATTTTTGCGGGCATACGTAAACAGGATCCGGATATATATGTATATCATCGACGTGGGTTTACGCGGGTGAAACCGCGGGAGTTAGTTTTAGTCTAGTTCTTAATAGGAAGGTTTATTTCTTCTTTCTTGTGAGTCGACGGAATACGAATTCCTATAACAAAATAACATAATTACAACAAACAACCACAAAATAACACCATCAGATACATAGGTTTATGTTCAAACGTGGACCTGACCAGTACCTAAAAAAATTAAGTGTCAGCTATGATTTTTATACTTAGCTAGCTGTGCCCTGCGGTTACACCCTCTTAAAATTAGCCCGCCTCGCTTACCTGAGTCTTCACAGTTCAGCCTTTCTCGGTAATGTAGGAAGATAAGATTGAATGAAACCCTGTGACTGACTTGGTCTTTCATTGGTGGTAGGATTCCTATGCAGGAATCCGTCTAGGTAGGTACCACCCCAGGGCCAGTTAATCCGGCCTGAAGCAGTAGTTAGCAAACGTTACTGTGTTTCGGTTTGAAGGGCACTGAGAGCTAGCGTAATCACTGGGCATATGAGAATTAAGAACTCATGTCTCAGGGTGACGGGCGCAGTGTGGTGTCACACAGAAATGTTCTGGGTACAGCATTTGTTATGGGCAGACGTGGCTCTTACCATCAGGTGCACGTTTTGCTCGTTTCGTCACTTTATGAAATGTAACAGCCGATAAATGTCTGCACAGGTCTCCTCTCATTTTTGATTTTGAAAGGGCTTTGGAACTGCGAAGAGTCCGCCACACTGCTCCAAGGCGGATCGGCGGACTGATATCTCAATACGTTTCGTGAATTTTTAGGGTTCGGGAACTAAATCCCTAGCTGTACTAGGGATGCTTTTGAAAAAAAATGTCCTGTGTTAGTGATTGTTTTTAAAACGAGTTATGGAACTATGAAAATAGAATAATTGCATGACTATGATCGAATTTTCTCACTAGGATGCTGCTGATCATACAGACATACATTCACGCCATTTTACTATATATTGGTTAGGCAGAGACCACACTCAACAAGACGTGACGGCTAGCGAACCATTCCGATTTCTTTTACCCAGTACAGCCGAGCAGCATTGCATATTATGGTGTTATTCTGCAAATGTAAAGGTTGTCCGTACAATACCTTAGTCTGCTCCTACGACACCTCGGTAGGAAAGAGGTCTACTCTCCCGGACAATGCTGTTCAAGCGTTTTTTTTTAGTTTTGGTACTATAACATGATTTTGGTCCAGATCGCCTTAGCTTCAACACATCTTCTTTGTCCAAATCCAATTTCTTTATTTAATTTAAAAGTATTTAAAGTTTTTTTCACTTAGGGCATTAGTTAACGATACGTGTATGTCGTTTACCATGTGGCAAGTGCCACGTCTGCCCATAACAGTTGGAATATGCCGAGTGGTTGGAGTATTTGACTGCTGCGCCGCGAGTCATAGGTTCGAGTCTCGGCTGGAGCCAACATTTGTAAAAAAACACAAACTGTGGGTTTTCGAGTGTGGTTGTGTTGATATTATCCTCGTGTCTTCGATAATGAATAGCCTACCTCTAATCTCATCGCATGAGTTTTGCCAGGCGCGGATAGGTTAGGATGTGTAAGTGCCTTAGAGTTAACTTATGACACTATAATACATCCTACTATTCTTGTAGCTTCCGACAGTATTCGGAAGTTGTCGCCGTTGTCGTAAAACGGCCTCCTGGCATCATGAAGAGGAGAAAGACATTTTTTTTCTACCTTCATCATCATCATTTCAGCCTATCACTAGTCTCCTAGTGAACACAGGCGTCCCCCCAAGTTTGCCAGACAAGTTTGTAGCTCTAATTTTGAAGGGATTTTGCCACAGTTGCCACTCTTGGCATGCGCATTGGTAACCGCAATTTATTTATTCAAGTCCTTTTTTTTCTTTTCTTTCTTTTTCTTTCTTTCTTTCTTTCTTTCTAGTCTTTTCTTTTTTTTCTTTTTTTTTAAAGTAATGAAAAAACGATGCCCTACAGTAGGATTTCTTCTGTGTCGTGGGTGCGTTTTACATACATAAATTCCACATGCACAAACACTAAGACCCGGAACAACTATCTGTGGGTCATACAAATATTTGTCCCGTGCGGGAATCGAACCCGAGACCCGCGGCGCAGAAGTCAAGCGAAGCGTCCCAGAAAGATGCTGCTGCCCGTCGCCTGAATTTTATTTTGTCTCTGTCTTTTAGGCACCCACGGGACCTACGGCCAAGACACCATTGGCACAGTCTTCCTTATCAATTCTTAATGAGGTTCCTTTGTCATAATTTCACCCTTTCCTTAGTTCATTGCTGAACAAAGACTTCCCCTATAGTTGCGACAAAAGTTTGTAGGTCTCATTTTTTCATATTCAATCACAGTATGTTTATTCAGATGTTCCAGGAAGATACTGCAGTTCATCTTCTGGTTTTCTTTCTGGTGTCGACTTATACGACACCCTCGGGATGAGATGGAGTGGTAGATTCTCTCGAGCCGCCACCAGCCGGTCAGTTGATCTATTTTACAGATAATTTTTTATTGATATTTCAGACCTCTGCGGGCGGTGGCGGTAGCTGGACTGTCGCCTATCCTGGGCCTGGGCCCAGCCGGCCTGGTTACCGAAGATAAAGCATAAATCAACTAGCTCTTGTTCAGTTGTGCTACCTCACGAAATTTATTATTTTTCGAAGTAAATCATTTTAAATTTGCACTTTCGGTTTAATTTTCAAAGGTACGGTCGTATGTATTTCTGAAGTATTTGAGATTTAAAATCGACGTCTCAGGGTGACCTGCGCTGTGTACACTGCAACTGAATGTTCTGTGTGAAACAGTATTTGTTGGGGGACGAAGCCGATAGGTGTCCGGCAGAGTAGAATAGCACTTACCTCTTTCCTACCGAGGTGTCGTAAGGCACCGACCTCTTTCCTACTACGGTATTGTACGGAAAGCTTTTATTCTTGCAGAATAACACCATAGTATGCAATTTTGTTACTATACTGCTCGTGGGAACGCAATGGGAAGTAAGATTTTTTAACTCGTACCAAAATGGCGGCGACTTGATTCCACTCGTGACATCTCGTTTCCCGCGAGAGCGAAAAATGGGTTACGTGTGGCATCTGCCTACCTTATATGAGTAAAAGGGGTGACTGTATGTGAAGTCGGGTAAACGATTTGTTTGTCTCTCTACAATACAACAGAAAGCCAAACCTCAGACCTAAATATAGGGATACCGCAGTGCCAGTTATTCTGCCGTTCAGCGATGGTTTACGTACATACATACATACATAAGGTCACGACTGCATTCCATAAGGGGTAGTCAGAAACTGGGCACTCACTGTAAAAACAGATGACTGCCAAAATCCGCGTTTCACCAAAACAATATAATGCACTTGGTGTGATAGGTGGTGAGCCCATCGCCACCATGCGCTGTTGGGTGCACAGTGCAGTTTAATTCCTTACTCGCCTTTTACGAGATCCATTGGATGAGATGGAGTGGTAGTATTCTTTTAACGAGCCGCCACCACACGGCTCCTCACACGGCACACAGGATGGTTTACAAACACCTAATAAGGCATATGAGACTGAATAATCATGTATTTTATACATTGATGTACAATAAACCCAATATACACAGTTCCATACAAAAATAATTTCAAAAAGCGTCCCCGATCGATCAAAACGTAAAATTAAACACAAATGAAATCACATAAAATTTTATCGGAATTTGTTATAAATTGCGATTAAATAAACCCAAATATAATCTTACATCTACGACATAAAGTAGCTTTTTAAATTAAATCAACTATCGTTCCACGACGTTTTGGCAGCCCTTGCGTTGACACGGCTGACCCTTTTTTCGAGGACGTTTTGAGTCACTGACTGTGTATCTAGGATGGTTTGTATATCAATGCAATATATAGAACTTTGCTATGTACGGTCACGGTTGGGGATCATACCGAAACTGTTATGGGCAGCCGTTGCACTTATCATTAGGTTAACAACTTGTCCGTCTCGTCTCCTAAATCAATTTAAAAAATGTGTCATTTTGTCCACGCTATTAGTTACTGATAAAAGATTCGTATGCAGGAATCTGACTAGGCAGGTACCTCCGCAGGGCCAATTATTCTGCCGTGAAGCACTGGGACCTAGTGTAATTACTGGGCAAAAGACTTAAAAGCTGACGTCTCAGAGTGATAGACGCAGTTTGCTACACAACAATTTTCTGGATGACACTGCTTTTGTTATGAGCAGACGTTCAACTTACCATCACGTGAACGGTTTGCTCTTCTCGTCACTTTATCTAAGGATTTCTATTATAAATAAAACAATATTTCGAAGCCAATAAGTGTATGTATTACTACTTACTTTCTCATTTATATCTTTATATACAAAACTATCATAAGGCAACAGTTTCAAATTAATAAAAACGCTTTATAATCAAAATTTATAATCATAATATTACTTGTTGTTACATTTAGCGAGAGAATTTGCGTCATACTTTTTACCTGTAATATTTTCTGCCGAATAAATATTGTATTTTTTATTTATAGTCAGCAGTCTAAATTATTTTACATCGTGGTAAAATTAAGTAATGTAACGAATAATATACTAATATTAATGATAAAACCAAAGTATTGACGCTTTTGTCTCTTTTATAATTAAATAAATATCACAAAAACCGTTGCATGTTACAATGGAGAAAGCTATTTAACGTAAAAGCAATTTGCTACATAAATTAATGAGAAAAGATAAATACAAATATAAAAGAAAATTAAAAAGATGACCTGTCGTCACTGAAATGTTATCAATTGAGTGTAACATTGCTTCAAGTGTGAACAATACCAGCGATCTTAAATATAATTTTGCTATCAGCGTGAAGCTTACTCCTGCCATTAACTTGTGTTAATGTTCCTTTAACATACCATTTGAATAGCATGTTTATCTTTGCTGGTTTGAACTCTGAATACAAGAACAACAACAAAGGAGGTAACGTATAATCTCATTTTGGTTTTAAACGGCAATAAAACAAAATGTATTAAATTCACAACACCAAATGTTAAACAATTAGATGTAAATGTGCTTGTGAGTGGGGAAGAGTTGAGCCTTGTGGATACTGCTGTCTTTCTTGGAATAACTCTTGACGCAAAACTTCAATGGAGCCCCCATATATCTAAACTAGCAAGTAGACTTAGCTCTGCAGCTTATGCTGTAAAAAAAATTAGGAATTTGACTAACGTTGAAACTGCTAGATTGGTTTATTTTAGTTATTTTCATAGCATAATGTCTTATGGTATTTTGCTATGGGGAAATGCAACTGATGTTGAAGTGATTTTTGTTTTGCAAAAGAGGGCCGTAAGAGCTATTTATAATCTTGGCTCTAAAGTGTCTCTTAGGGATAAATTTAAAGAAATTAATATCTTAACCTTGGCCTCTCAATATATATTTGAAAACGTTTTGTATGTACACAAGAACATAAACCAGTTCACTAAAAAAAGTGATGTTCATAATGTGAATACCAGGAACAAGCACAAATTAATTATGCCAGTTACCCGACTTCACAGAGTCAGTAACTCTTTTATGGGGCAATGTATACGTTTTTACAACAAAATCCCAGAAAGTGCTAAAAGTCTTTCAATCAAAAAGTTTAAATTTTATATTAAACAAAGACTTCATAAAAAGGGTTATTATAATATTAAAGAATACATAGATGATGATAACCCCTGGGAATGAGGTGATCGCCGCCAAGCCATTTCTACATCTTTATAATACAGCTATTGTAATACAGTTATTGTACATTATTTTAAAAATGACTAAAAAAAAAAAAGCCCGCTGGGTTTCTTACTGGTTCTTCCCAGGACAGAGGCATTTTTGCGAACCAGTGTAGCTTAAAAAAAAATGACTTTCAATAAGTACTATGTAAATAGTCTATATTGAATAAAAATTTATTCTATTCTATTCTATTCTATTCTATTCTGGTTGTAGATCTTAAATATTAAAAAACAAAATCATCAGTGCTTATTTAATCTACTCTTCCATTGAATATAACTGAGTTTATCGTTTTTATCGCGTTTACTCGTATTATGTAATAATTTTAACAAATTTCCACGACAGCAAAGTAAATACGGACATCTCAATTTTTTGCAGATTATTTTTATTTCATAAATAGACATAAGAATTTAGGTTTTGTGCAACCGTTAAAAAAATTGATTTTGTAATTACTTGTAGTTCCGTCTATTTTAACGTGTACAGAAAATTACGTAACAAAAAAAAAGTGTGAAATTAATAATGACAATTTTTATTGTTCTTGTATACTTAAAATTAGACGACCAACATTTGAAATAACTAAAAAAGTTAGTGACTGCTTAGTAACTAATTACACTAAAACGCGATCAAAAAAAAATTGAACGTCTTTCTCTAAAATCATTCTCCTGAAATCCGTCTTTTCTTTGCGATCGTCGATTTACAACCCGACGTTTCGTGCGCTTTACAGCACCCAAGGTCAGGGGCCGTGGGTGCTGTATATCGCTCAAAAGTCGGGTTATAAATAATTAAAATTAAAAGTGATAAAATCCGTAAACGTAGTTTTATTAAATGTGTAATGTTCGTGCAAATATAAGAAATCATTCATTTTTATATTTATTAGACAAACTGGTACAGATTAAACAAAAATGGTGCTGTTATTCAAAATATATTTGCTTTCAGTATTGATACAAAATATAGTAATGAATTTTACTTACCTGCCTATTCAACAAAACATTTTGACATAATTAAAATGTGCTTGAAAATAGATCTTATGCCATAAGCATAACAATCTAGATTAATGACAGCTTATGAAACGTATTCAGAGAAAATATGCTAATTTTTTTTAATTTCAAATATTTTTCTTTGCTTACATACAAAATCGGTAACAATAGGAATATAGAATAACAAATCATTTTTTCCTGGTAATAATAATTTGGTTGAAAATATATGAAATCGGTTTTTCTTGTCTTATAAAGAATTAATAATTCGCGATAAAGAAATGACGATCAGAAAATGTGGAATTATCTTTATCAGTGGAAGTCACTTAGCAATGCATAGAAAATATGAACAAGATTAAAAAATAAACAAGCGCATAATTCGGGACTATGAAACATAGACAATATCGAACTTAAAATACATTATTCATTAAAACTTATACACTATGTTAGGTTTTACGTATGAGATTTCATTTAAATGCAGAATTTAAAAAGAAATGACTAAAAGTTTTAATAAGTAATAGATACGTTTGCTGTTGTGTTGAATGTGTGAAATACAGATTAGAAAAGATTAAAGGTTTACACATAATAATTTTATTTGTGTAAAGAGTGTGTTGACAAAGAGGTTAGTTTAAAAATATTACTCTTAAATTCATGTTTGAAGTTCCTTCTATGGTAAGATTTACGTTTTATAAATTGAAAATCACAGTTATTTATATATTAATAAATGAACATATAAACTTACTTAATTTAATGTAGATAAAATAACACCATAATTGATCATATAAAATATTATCTAATTATTTTAAAAATAAACATTTTATAATCAGTTCAATAATCAAATAAATATAACATTATGAACATAAAACTTGAATTAACACATAAGCTGTCGGTTGTATATAATCGCGAGAAAAATTTAGTAAGATTTGTCCACAACCGAATTAATTCGCTTACAAGGTGAACTAAATATTTAATTAAGTGCTTAAAATTAGTTTGACTAAAGATTACACTGTGATATTTACGAATTGCTTTTCAATTTCTTCTAAAACTATACAAATCACTGTTCTCAAACCATATCACTATGTTACAAAATAAAGTCATAATTGACAAAAGATACTATACAACGTATGATTCAAATATGACATTCTATAAATTATCATTATAGAAATTGTTATCGATAATCGAAATCGTTCGTGATTATAGAAATAAATGAAATATAAAAATGAATGTGTATGTAGATATTTAGACATTGGAATCAAAGAATCCTGTGTAAAGCATATAAAAATGAGAACCAAAAATTATTGTAAAATATTCCTTAAATACCTTTTTAAGCATTATTCTAAAAATGTTATCATGTTTAAATAATAGCTAAAAGAACTAAAATATATGATACTACACCGATTTCTTTTGTTTTATTTATTATTATTAGTGTGGAAAATTAAATAAATTGAATTAAATTTGAACAGTACTCGAAAAAAAATGTTTTTACCCTCTGCGGGCGGTGGCGGTAGCTGGACTGTCGCCTATCCTGGGCCTGGGCCCAGCCGGCCTGGTTACCGAAGATAAACCATAAATCAACTAGCTCTTGTTCAGTTGTGTTACCTTACGAAATTTATTATTTTTCGAAGTAAATCATTTTAAATTTGCATTTTCGGTTTAATGTTCAAAGGTACGGTCGTATGTATTTCTGAAGTATTTGAGATTTAAAATCGACGTCTCAGGGTGACCTGCGCTGTGTACACTGCAACTGAATGTTCTGTGTGAAACAGTATTTGTTGGTGGACGAAGCCGATAGGTGTCCGGCAGAGTAGAATAGCACTCACCTCTTTCCTACCGAGGTGTCGTAAGGCACCGACCTCTTTCCTACTACGGTATTGTACGGATAGCTTTTATTCGTGCAGAATAACACCATAATATGCAATTTTGTTACTATACTGCTCGTGGGAACGCAATGGGAAGTAAGATTTTTTAACTCGTACCAAAATGGCGGCGACTTGATTCGCCACTCGTGACGTCTCGTTTCCCGCGAGAGCGAAAAATGGGTTACGTGTGGCATCTGCCTACCTTATATGAGTAAAAGGGGTGACTGTATGTGAAGTCGGGTAAACGATTTGTTTGTCTCTCTACAATACAACAGAAAGCCAAACCTCAGACCTAAATATAGGGATACCGCAGTGCCAGTTATTCTGCCGTTCAGCGATGGTTTACGTACATACATACATACATAAGATCGCGACTGTATTCCATAAGGGGTAGTCAGAGACTGGGCACTCACTGCAAAAACAGATGACTGCCACAATCCGCGTGCATTCACCAAAACAATATAATGAACTTGGTGTGATAGGTGGTGAGCCCATCGCCACCATGCGCTGTTGGGTGCACAGTGCACTTTAATTCCTTACTCGCCTTTTACGAGATCCATTGGATGAGATGGAGTGGTAGTATTCTTTTAACGACCACACGGCCGCCACCACACGGCTCCTCACACGGCACACAGGATGGTTTACAAACACCTAATAAGGCATATGAGACTGAATAATCATGTATTTTATACATTGATATACAATAAACCCAATATACACAGTTCCATACAAAAATCATTTCAAAAAGCGTCCCCGATCGATCAAAACATAAAATTAAACACAAATGAAATCACATAAAATTTTATCGGAATTTGTTATAAATTGCGATTAAATAAACCCAAATATAATCTTACATCTACGACATAAAGTAGCATTTTAAATTAAATCAACTATCGTTCCACGACATTTTGGCAGCCCTTGCGTTGACACGGCTGACCCTTTTTTCGAGGACGTTTTGAGTCACTGACTGTGTATCTAGGATGGTTTGTATATCAATGCAATATATAGAACTTTGTCTATGTACGGTCACGGTTGCGGATCATACCGAAACTGTTATGGGCAGCCGTTGCACTTATCATTAGGTTAACAACTTGTCCGTCTCGTCTCCTAAATCAATTTAATAAAATGTGTCATTTTGTCCACGCTATTTTTACTGATAAAAGATTCGTATGCAGGAATCTGACTAGGCAGGTACCTCCGCAGGGCCAGTTATTCTGCCGTGAAGCACTGGGACCTAGTGTAATTACTGGGCAAAAGACTTAAAAGCTGACGTCTCAGAGTGATAGACGTAGTTTGCTACACAACAATTTTCTGGATGACACTGCTTTTGTTATGAGCAGACGTTCCACTTACCATCACGTGACCGGTTTGCACGTCTCGTCACTTTATCTAAGGATTTCTATTATAAATAAAACAATATTTCGAAGCCAATAAGTGTATTGTATTACTACTAACTTTCTCATTTATATCTTTATATACAAAACTATCATAAGGCAACAGTTTCAAATTAATAAAAACGCTTTATAATCAAAATTTATAATCATAATATTACTTGTTGTTACATTTAGCGAGAGAATTTGCGACATATTTTTTTTACCTGTAATATTTTCTGCCGAATAAATATTGTATTTTTTATTTATAGCAGACTAAATTATTTGATATCGTAGTAAAATTAAGTAATGTAATGAATAAAATACAAATATTAACGATAAAACCAAAGTATTTACGCTTTTTCTCTTTTTTAAAGCTAAATAATTAAATGAATATCACAAAAACCGTTGCATGTTACAATGAAGAAAGCTATTTAACGTAAAAGCAATTTGCTACATAAATTATTGAGAAAAGATAAATACAAATATAAAAGAAAATTAAAAAGATGACCTGCCGTCACTGAAATGTTATCTATATATAATAATTGAGTGTAACATTGCTTCAAGTGTGAACAATACCAGGGATCTTAAATATAATTTTGCTATCAACGTAAAGCTTACTTCTGCCATTAACTTATGTTAATGTTCCTTTAACATACCATTTGAATAGCATGTTTATCTTTGCTGATTTGAACTTTGAATACAAGAACAACCACAAAGTAGGTAACGTATAATCTCATTTTGGTTGTAGATCTTAAATATTAAAAAACAAAATCATCAGTGCTTATTTAATCTACTCTTCCATTGAATAAAACTGAGTTTATCATTTTTATCGCGTTTATTATGTAATAATTTTAACAAATTTCCACGACAGCAAAGTAAATACGGACATCTCAATTTTTTGCAGATTATTTTTATTTCATAAATAGACATAAGAATTTAGGTTCTGTGCAACCGTTAAAAAAAAAGATTTTGTAATTACTTGTAGTTCCGTCTATTTTAACGTGTACAGAAAATTACGTAACAAAAAAAAGTGTGAAATTAATAATGACAATTTTTATTGTTCTTGTATACTTAAAATTAGACGACCAACATTTGAAATAACTAAAAAAGTTAGTGACTGCTTAGTAACTAATTACACTAAAACGCGATTAAAAAAAATTGAACGTCTTTCTCTAAAATCCTGAAATCCGTCATTTCTTTGCGATCGTCGATTTACAACCCGACGTTTCGTGCGCTTTACAGCACCCAAGGTCAGGGGCCGTGGGTGCTGTAAATCGCTCAAAAAGTCGGGTTATAAATAATTAAAATTAAAAGTGATAAAATCCGATAACGTAGTTTTATTAAATGTAAAATATAAGAATAAATAATAAGTTTGTCTAACAAATATAAGAAATCATTACTCTTTCATTTTTATATTTATTAGACAAACTGGTACAGATTAAAAAAATGGTGCTGTTATTCAAAATATATTTGCTTTCAGTATTGATGCAAAATATAGTAATGAATTTTACTTACCCGCCTATTCAACAAAACATTTTGACATAATTAAAATGTGCTTGAAAATAGATCTTATGCCATAAGCATAACAATCTAGATTAATGACAGCTTATGAAACGTATTCAGAGAAAATATGCTAATTTTTTTTAATTTCAAATATTTTTCTTTGCTTACATACAAAATCGGTAACAATAGGAATATAGAATAACAAATCATTTTTTCCTGGTAATAATAATTTGGTTGAAAATATATGAAATCGGTTTTTCTTGTCTTATAAAGAATTAATAATTCACGATAAAGAAATGACGATCAGAAAATGTGGAATTATCTTTATCAGTGGAAGTCACTTAGCAATGCATAGAAAATATGAACAAGATTAAAAAATAAACAAGCGCATAATTCGGGACTATGAAACATAGACAATATCGAACTTAAAATACATTATTCATTAAAACTTATACACTATGTTAGGTTTTACGTATGAGATTTCATTTAAATGCAGAATTTAAAAAGAAATGACTAAAAGTTTTAATAAGTATTATATACGTTTGCTGTTGTGTTGAATGTGTGAAATACAGATTAGAAAAGATTGACGGTTTACACATAATAATTTTATTTGTGTAAAGAGTGTGTTGACAAAGAGGTTAGTTTAAAAATATTACTCTTAAATTCATGTTTGAAGTTCCTTCTATGGTAAGATTTACGTTTTATAAATTGAAAATCACAGTTATTTATATATTAATAAATGAACATATAAACTTACTTAATTTAATGTAGATAAAATAACACCATAATTGATCATATAAAATATTATCTAATTATTTTAAAAATAAACATTTTATAATCAGTTCAATAATCAAATAAATATAACATTATGAACATAAAACTTGAATTAACACATAAGCTGTCGGTTGTATATAATCGCGAGAAAAATTTAGTAAGATTTGTCCACAACCGAATTAATTCGCTTACAAGGTGAACTAAATATTTAATTAAGTGCTTAAAATTAGTTTGACTAAAGATTACACTGTGATATTTACGAATTGCTTTTCAATTTCTTCTAAAACTATACAAATCACTGTTCTCAAACCATACCACTATGTTACAAAATAAAGTCCTAATTGACAAAAGATACTGTACCACGAATGATTCAAATATGCCATTCTATAAATTATCATTATAGAAATTGTTATCGATAATCGAAATCGTTCGCGATTATAGAAATAAATGAAATATAAAAATGAATGTGTATGTAGATATTTAGAAGTAATGAAAACATTGAAATCAACGAATCCTGTGTAAAGCATATAAAAATGAGAACCAAAAATTATTGTAAAATATTCCTTAAATACCTTTTTAAGCATTATTCTAAAAATGTTATCATGTTTAAATAATAGCTAAAAGAACTAAAATATATGATACTACACCGATTTCTTTTGTTTTATTTATTATTATTAGTGTGGAAAATTAAATAAATTGAATTAAATTTGAACAGTACTCGAAAAAAAATGTTTTTAATACAAGTATTTCCAACAAAACTTTTTTTTAACTTACTTTATTAAATTTCTTTTCTCTTAATTTATTATAAGTAATTAATCGAGCGTTAATTCTAAACGTGTGCGTGGGTACTTTTGCGATTTCTAACTAATCCTTACAATTTTCACAGTCTAAGCAGTTTTTTTTTTATTTTGCCTATTTTCGTTTAATATATTATAATTATCATTTAATTGCATTAACATTTATATAGCTTTTATACACGACTCACTAAAGTGAATTTACTTATCAACGCTTTATGGAAAATATAATAAATTATTTGAAATTATTTATTATCTTTTTTTCTGCCTTAAATGTATAGATTTTTAAATTTGCAAAAAAGGTCACATACAAAGGTTTTGTTTACACATGCGATACAATAATTTAAAAAATACAAGCAAAGCAAGAGGCTTTAGGTCTTATATAATTTTTAAAAAAGCTTTGATTTTTTTTAACACAGTCGAAATTTATGAAAATTAATACTTTCACAACAAATACAGTCACTATATTTTGTTACGAGTAATATAGAGCGCATTTTTCGCTTCGCAATAACACTAGTGTACGCGATATTCACAAGCCTTTTCATTACATGTAATTAAAGAAATTGTTAATCAATTAGCGTTCTAATACAACCATTAAGTACGTGTAATTTTAGATGCAATCATGCAATCGTTTCCTTCAAAATGTTTTCTCGTACTCGCTTTCAATCTATATTCATACAACATTCACAAATATAGCTTCGGAAATCGTAATTGCGATAGACAAAACTTAGTTAAAAATACGTGACGTATAAACCGTAATCATAACGTAAATTATGTATAGCAGTAGAAAATATCGATTGTTTGGGGAGTCGCGAAAGGTAAAATATATATAGGACACATAATTATTATTCCAATAATAATTTAGTCAATACCAAAATAGTACAAGTAACATTTAGAAATTGCTTTTCTAAATTACACTCGAATTTCTATTTTGGTGAGCAGTTAGTGTTGTCGGTTCGGATCGCTATGGACAGTGAGTATCGATGAATTTTTAAAAAGTTAGGCACGGGACGGAAGAATCGATACTGACTACAACGGTACGGCTGGGACGATAATTGTTTTAGAATGATTCCAATTCAGGCTCAATAATAATCGCTCAGCCTTATTCGGAACATTTTTTTTAGGGAACTTCCTTTCCATTGGGCGGGTCGTAGCCTCACTTAAATGCCTAAATGTCGAGGAATAATCCTTTTTCAATTGATTACAAAATTTTTAGACATTGGCCTGGAAAACGTACTCATATTAGGACGTGTTTTTTTTTTATAAATAACTATTAACTTTTATAGTGCATTTAGAAATAAAATTCTTCAGAAGCTTTTCTTAATAAATATGACATTACGACAAAATTAGGATTATAATTATGTTATTTATTCTTACTGTAAGTGTTTATTGATTTTTGTCAATATGTATTTTCTAAACAATGTTATCTCTTTCTACTATTTGATTTTGATCTATTAGGTATATAAGTCAACAGCCAATAACTGTATGATTGTCTGACTGAATTATATGAATTGCATTAATGACTTGACTTTATTGAACACTCAAAATACATACTATTAATGGTAAAATATTTTTAGCACGCGTGCAAGACACCAACAGCGTTCGAGCGTGTTTTATTGTTATATATTCGTTATAATAGGAGTTAAAAATCTTTCCTTATCTAATAATGGTATAAATAATTTTCCGTGACGATATTCTCTATTACAAATATCGCAAAGATTTATATTGAGCAATAACTTACAAAACAAATATATACGACTCCCATTCGATCAACCAAATTGGCGCCATCTTTATTTACTTAAAAGATAAATATGCTTTATTCAACATTCAGAGGACGTCCTTTTAATTGAAATTATTGATTTAAATAAAGTTTCATTTAATTCTTACAGTTACGAGCTTAATTATGCATATTGCTTTAAGATTTTAATATGACAATTCTGTACAGTTTTTGGAAATAATTTGTGTTCTAATTTTTGTTTAGAAAAATATGCTGTTAAATCAACATTAATACTCAGATCTTCAAAGTTTATAAATTCAATATTCAATGATATTTCGAAATAGAAAACACATCACGAAAAATTTTGCATAATATTTTTTTTATTTCACAACGCGTTATAAAAATCTCTCTGCTTCTTCGCTTGTCCGAATTTTCGGGCTGAACTTTCTAATTCCTAGCATTTTCACGACCATTTTTAAGCAAAAAAGCTTTGTGACCACATATCGAGTAAAATTATTCTTCTAATGTCCTTTCCGTACAGTTCATCTTAGCTCGTGGTGCACTTTATACGCCCTGCCGATACCAAAACCGCCTCTTCAGGAGCCCTGTCATCTGGAAGGAAAAAATACATGAGTTATTACGTTTAATGTTTATGTAATTTCTTACGGTGGAAAGATTTGATGCAAAGGCGAATAACTAATTATTCCAACTTAAACGTACAACTTTGCTGTTTTTTTTTATTTATTTACAATTTACTTATGTTAATTAGCAACAATCGTTTGTAAATATCATAAACATACAATTTTATAGTTTCTTCAATTTACTTTTTAATATTTTAATGTCTAATGAGTTTAAAATTATAAAAATTGTAAGATCAAATTATTATTTTTTCCATTATGTTTTCGTATACATATAAATTTAAAATAAAATATCTGTTATCTAAGAAAAGTAGTTGTTTTAAGTGACTTCTATAAAACCTAAACATTCCCTAATATGAATTCAGCCAGTCTTAATTTTCGAAGTCAACTTTTTGCTTTAGTCATGAAGCTTTCTAAAAACGTCTTCTATTTGAAAATAAAGATGTGCCACAAAATATAAAAATTCTTTTTTTTGCATGAAAAAGCAGTTTTAGTAGTTTTCTTTAAATAGTTGCAAAGTTTCTGTGTGGAAGCATTAAAAATTATTGCACAGTTGTAGCAAGCGTTATAAAAGTTGAAGTACATCGAAGCAAAAAAAAAGTTGTTTTTTTTTTAATTTGACATTTTGTAGGAGTGCACAGTTTAATGTATACAGGATGCGTTCTGTGATTATGGTCTTAATGCGTATAGTTATAAAGCTCAAGCCTTCAAACGTACCTCTGCGCGTTATGTTTCATTAGGCGTTCACGAATGACGACTTGGTCCTGTCGAGACAATATTTGTATGAGACTTGTATTTTGTATGTTTTGTCGGTAGGAAAAGTTAACAAATATGTGATCTTAGATTGCGGTCACTCCCCTACATTTCTATTGTTTATTTGTGTTTTCATTGTATATTATGAAAGTGATTTAAATCGGTTCTAATTTCATATTCTTACTCAATAATATTAAAATAGATGGGTGGAATTTCGACATAGGATGACAAAAAATATTTATAAATATTTGTTTTTGTATATGATTTGGTCTCATCATTATAAGAAAAACTAATGGAATAAGTAAAAAAAAAGAAAACGTACGGAACTAGACGAGTAAGGATTAGGAAATTAAAATTGAAATGGACAGCCCACTTCATTATAGATATAGAAAAATGGATTATATTTAGATTATATTCTGGTATCCCAGAAGCAAAAAAAGAAACGGAGAATACCGATTCGAAGGAAGGAAGAACGATTGACTAGGACAGCGCTAAATAGAACAGAATGGAGAGAAATGGACGTGGCCACTTAGGAGAAAACTTTCTAAAATGGAGTCAAAATATTATAGTACATACATTTATTGTAAATTCTGTGACTGCTTAAAAGCGTATATTCTTATTATTCTGTGATGGTATATCTATAGTTTCCTCGTCTAGCTGGAATATACACATAATTTAAAATACAATAATATATGTAAATAAATATTATTATTTGTAAGATTTCTCTATAAGAAACTTGAGATATAGCGACGTTTGTGTCGTCACTCAATTACACATTGAAAACAATTTATTATTTCTTATAAAATCTTTGTCATCGACTCTTAGTCCACTGCTGGACATATGCCTCTCCCAAGATTTGTCGTAATCACCACGGTTGGTAGCCGGACTGGCGATTACTATATTAGACGCGTAGAACGCTAGTGACATGGGTTCGATTCCCGGTGCCGGCACCACTAAAATTGTTAATTGAAATTTTAAGTGCTGATTTACCACGTGCTCGGCGGCGAAGGAAAAAATCTTGAGGAAACCGGCATGTCTAGGAAAAATTTATATTCCGAAGACATGATGCTCGGCGGTGAAGGAAAACATCGTGAACCTGCATGTCTGAGAAAAATTAATATTCCGAAGACATGTGCAGTCCGCCAACCCGCATTGGAGCAGCGTGGCGGATTCTTTCTGCCTCCAAAACCCTCTCAGAAATGAGAGGAGGCCTGTGCTCAGCGGTGTGACATTTGTAGGCTGAGACTTTACTAACTACTTATTGCCAAGAAAAAGGGTAGCTACCCGCCAGATCGAATGGTCTGATCTGGGGAGGACGTCTTCTCCTAACAGTAATCTTTAGATGTATAAATAGTTCTTTTCTCGGAAACTCTAACAGGGCGATGTTGGATATATGAGATATCTCTTGAGCTTCTCATGTGGCGACGATGTCGCTACCGACGCCTCGCATCTTAGGCGTTGCTACCTATAAACGAACTTTGTTTTTTCGACCTGGCATTTTTCGAGATGGCCATTCCACTATTTATCAAAAACCATGGGATTTATTAGATTTCCCTTACACGACTCTTACGTCACCATCGGGATGAGATGTCGTGGCAGATTTCCCTAAGTCGCTACCACACGGCTATCTAAAAAAATTGAAGTAACAGCCTATTAATGTCCCACTGCTGAGCATAGCTCTCTTCTAATTTCTGAGTGGGTTTTGGAGCAACGCTGCTCCAATGCGGGTTGGCGGACTTCACGTGACTTCGAAGTATTTTTATTCCTTAGACATGCAGGTTTCCTCACGATGTTGTCCTTCACCTCTGAGCACTTAGTAAATTGCAGAATAATTTTAGAGGTGCCGGCACTGTTATTCATTGAAATGTATATTTTTCCCCGACTACGCAAAGCGAAAAGGACGGTTATACCTCGATCGATGATATACATACATAATTTCAAAAGTTGTTTTTTTTTTCTTTTAAGTACCGTATGTAATTTCATAAGTATTGAGTAAAAAGAGAGCCGTGTGGTAGCGGCTTAAGAGAATCTACCACCCCATCTCATCCCGTGGGTGTCGTAAAAGTCGACAGAGGGAAAATGAAAACCAGGAGTTGGGCAGCAGCATCTTGCTGGAACATCTAAAAATTTAAACTGCGGTTGCCAACCCGCCAAGCGTGGCAACTATGGCAACATGGCCCCAAAACGATAGCTACAAACTTTGTGGTAATGGTGGTAAAAAGTATGGGGGAGGCCTATGTTCAGCAGTGGACTATTGATAGGCTGAAACGACGACGACGACGACGAGTAAAAAACTACAATTTTGATATTATAAACAGACACTTCAATTTTATTTTCCGGACTACGTAAAAGCGCCATGGTTTAAATTTTGTCTAAAAGAATCGTAGCGACGTGTTTCATTTCAAATTATTTGTGAATTTACATGCGAATTATTTGTACATTTTTAAGCAGAGTTTCGTGGTAGCTCAGGGGCTAGGCGCTCGCTTTAAATTTCATAGTACGCGAGTGACCTGGGTTCGATTCCCGGTGCCGGCACCACTAAAATTGTTAATTGAAATTTTAAGTGCTGATTTACCACGTGCTCGGCGGCGAAGGAAAAAATCTTGAGGAAACCGGCATGTCTAGGAAATTAAAAATATTTCGAAGACATGTGAACTCCGCCAACCCGCATTGGAGCAGCGTGGCGGATTCTTCCTAGCTCCAAAACCCTCTCAGAAATGAGAGGAGGCCTGTGCTCTCAGTAGTGGGACATTAATAGGCTGAAACTTTACTTTACTTTAAGCAGAGTTTGTACGTATATTATTTAAAATTGAATTAAAATAATTTGTTGCAATTCAAATACTCTTTTTTATTTCCTATTTAGACTCGGTATCAAGTAGGCAGAATAAACGGCATACCGTATATGCGACATATCGCATCTGCGCGCACAGATTTTAATCTATGAGTAGGTATACACGCCCGCCTCGCGGATGCGTATTTCGTATCAAATAACTCCTCTAGTACATAGTAAATAACAGCTCAATGATATTAGCTGACTTTAAAACTATACACAATTAATTTTAAAATTAAGAAATACATACATCATCTTAATTTCGGCCTATCACTAGTCCACTGCTGATCATAGGCCTCCACCATAGATTGCAAGAAAAAATTGTAGCATTTTGGAGCGATTTTGCTAAAGTTGCCACGCTTGGCAGAAGGATTGGCAACCGCAGTATATTTATTCAGATGTTCAAGGAAAAGGCTGCTGCCCATCTTCTGGTTTAAATTTTCCCTCTGTCGACTTTTACGACACCTACGGGATGAGATGGCACACGGGCTAGACACGGGTTAAGACATATAATTTGATAAATCAAACTACGAGTGTACGTCTTTTAAGAGTAAAAAAAGAAAGTAAGGTTTCAGCCTATAAATGTCTCACTGTTGAGCACAGGACTCCTCTCATTTCTGAGAGGGTTTTGGAGCTAGGAAGAATCCGCCACGCTGCTCCTATGCGGGTTGGCGGACTGCACATGTCTTCGAAATATATTTTTATTTCTCAGACATGCAGGTTTCCTCACGATGTTTTCCTTCACCGCCGAGCACGTGGTAAGTCAGCACTTAAAATTACAATTAACAATTTTAGTGGCGCCGGCACCGGTAATCGAACCCAGGTCACTAGCGTACTATGAAATTTAAAGCCAGCGCCTAGCCCCTGAGCTACCACGGCGATATCACACGAGTATGTATAAATAATTGGTTGACTCCAGCCACCACAACCAAGAAACCTGAAAAGATATGTCCATTTTTCATTAAAAATAATTTGCAAATATTTATTAATACTACTTGGTATCCTCGCCGCTTCACCTGCCTAATAATTCAACAGTTTTCGATACATTTATTCGAACTGTAACTAAGAACTAAGCTGCCCGATAGTGAAATCGCCATTCAGAACCATTTAGTATTTTTTTAGAAGATTAACGCAAAAAGAAATACTTATTTGTAATATTCGTAGTAGCGATGCGTAACGGTTTTTTGGCAATGACTATTACCATTCTACATTACTTATTATATTTCTATGCTAGCCGTGTGGTGGCGGCTCGTTAAAAGAATACTACCACTCCATCTCATCCAATGGATCTCGTCAAAGGCGAGTAAGGAATTAAACTACACTGTGCACCCGACAGCGCATGGTGGCGATGGGCTCATCGCCTATCACACCAAGTGCATTATATTGTTTTGGTGAAACGTGGATTGTGGCAGTCATCTGTTTTTGCAGTGAGTGCCCAGTCTCTGACTACCCCTTATGGGATACAGTCGTGATCATATGTATGTATGTATGTATGTGAACGTAATCCTCTCTACTGATTAGGGGTGCATTAGTGTCGGGAATTATGAATTAGGACTAGTGGGCAGATGGCCGGAGCCAATATTTGTACAAATTACGAAATAAATCATCATCATCATTTCGGCCTATCACTAGTCCACTGCTGATCATAGGCCTCCGCCATAGATTGCAACAAAAATAGTAGCATTTTGGGGGGATTTTGCCAAAGTTGCCACTTGCCGTTGCTTGGCAGACGGACTGTTAATTTTCGGGTTTGACTGTGTTATAATTGTCCCCAGTGTCCCTGGCACTGCATCCTAGCCTACCTCCGACCTTAATCTAATAACCTCCGACGGTAGTAGGCCAAGGAGTAGGCTAAATATTGTGACGGTCATTCCGACTGGCGCGAATCAACCCACGCCTGATTTTAATTTGAAAGAACAGACTTTCGTTTTTTCGTACAGCTTTCTAAAAATGTGTATATGTGCGATCACTGGCCGAAGCCAGCCGAAGTAGAGCTTTGAACCCGAACCCTTGCCTCGACGTCAAAATGAATAACGACTTTTAAACTAAAAGAAGAACAGTCATCTATTTACTGTACCCCTTTTCGATATCAATAGCTGAAACAAATTTCATTTGACTACCAATCGATCTTCGACGCCGTTTAGCGTCTCAATATTTATTCGATTCCATTTACAAATTGTGTTTTTTTTTACATTTTCATATTCTGAGATGTTTCTAGAAAAATACTTTCGCGATAAATAAATAAAGCAGCCTCCGTCTGTCGATCTGTCAGACAAGATACCACTTGATTATTATTAAAAGTAAAGATATCGGGATTTCTAAGCCATGTTGCACGCATGCTTGTTAAATTAAAAGAAAAAACAGAGTTGAATTGTCCCACTGCTGTGCACACGCCTTTTCACATTTTTGAGAGGCTTTTGGAGACGGTATGATTCCACCATGCTTCTCCAGTCAAGGTTTGCGGACTTCAATGTCGAAGAAATATTTGTTATTTCTTAGACATGCAGATTTTCTCACGATGTTTTCCTTCGCTGCCGAGTACGTGATAAATCAGCTCTTTAAATTGCAAATTATGATTTTACTGGTGCCGGCACCGGAACCAAACCCGGGCTACTCCGCTTACAATGAAATTTAAGGCGACCACAAAATTAAAAAGATAATAAAGACAATCACCTATTTAGAGAGAAAGAAATAATCTTTATTTAAGAATTAAGAAATTGAAACTTACCCAGACAGTGAAGCAGAATTGGAAATTGGAGGGCTGTTGGACTCAAAACCTTCTTTCGGCTTTTCGTTAGCCAGCTGCATCTTCAACTGGTGGCCAAAGCAAGCCAGATCTTCTCTAAATGTATCGGAGCCGGGAGTTGTTGGTTTCCCGTCATCGCCTGTGGCCATTCCCTCGGCGTCACTCTGCAATGGAGCTTGCTCCGACTCTTCTTCAGTGTTGTAGATCTTAAAATACGCAAACGTCAAGTATATCACAGAAATTATGAAGGATGGTATTGGTATGGCCATAGCATACACAAGATTTAAAGTATTCTGCCACATATCCAAGTCTGTTATTACCAGACCAGGGTCCACGCGGCTGTAGTAGCAAGTATAGTTGGTTCCTAGTGGTTTGTACTTGCCGTAGAATATGGTGCAGTTAAGGATTGGCGGGTAGCCACAACCCTTCACATTGGGGAAGAGCCGTGCCCCAGTGAAGTACCACTCGGAATCGTTGCCTTGTAACCCGGTGGGTATGGCATCGGGCAGTTCTTGGTCATCCATCTCCGGATAATTCTTATCGATTGGCGCTTCGTAATTGTTCTCGTAATCGTAATCCTTCCTAAGGGATCTCTCGGCTCTGATCAAGTTCTCGAATTCGGTGGACGTTATATTCGGATAGATTCCGAGTTTGTAATTGACACGTATCTGCGTGCACTCGTACAGATCCTTTGTACAGCCCTCTCTACAAGACGCCCAAGAGCAATTGCTCACTCCCAACAAATGTTTAACTTGAGCAGTGACACATAACGCCCCCACTGGATCGAATTGCATGAATATCGTTGTGAAGGCTGGCTCGATAACGAAGGGCACTAAGAAAAGGAACGCGAAGAGACTGAAAGTGGCGAGAAGAACGAATGTCGCTGTCGTGTAAAATAGAAGTTTCTCGAGAAACGTTGGGGGAATCGGTAACTTCTCTTCCTCGGCCATGTTGGCGTGGACGCGCTAGAAGCGACCATATCGCTTGTTTCAGCTCGGCTGTATCATTTCATTTCAATTTGTTTCAGTCTTATAACACGCAATTGTTTTCTTAATTTGTTTTTAATTTTGTTCGAGACTACACGCTTACATTTTTATCTGTGGTTTGCAGTTTAGCGCAGGCAGGTTGAAAGCTGTAGTAAAGACAAAATAGGTCAAGAATATATTTTGCTTCGTTCGTTAATTTTTTGGATTTTTTATTATTTATTGGAACTATTCTGAGTTTGCATTTTAATGCAAGTGAGGGTGACAAACGACACAACACAGAGTCAAACCACTTATCCTTATGATAAGTGGTTACTGTGCTAATGAACACCTCAGTCATCCAAAACAAGGATGATGTATTGCGAAATCATATTGATCAGAGTACCTGATTTATACGCTGTGGGCCCTGGGATTCAAATCCCACTGACTGGTGATGGCATGTGAAATGTATGTCTGTAAAACGCAGGAAAAACTCTAGTTTTTTTAAAGAATAAAAATCCCATGCAGTTACTGGGTTTCCGGTTTTCGTCATTCAGCATACGAAACATTGTAGCGTTATACTCCTAACTTTCACTTGTATCGTAGAGAATCGGAAATTTTTTGGATGACACAGCATTTGTTATGGGCAGACGTTGCACTTCCCATCAGGTGAATGTTTTGCTCGTTCCGTCACTTTTATAAAATAAAATAAATAAAATAAAAAATAAAATAACACTTCTGTAAGTGATCCTGATTTTAGATACGCAATATTCCCGCTGATGGTAAGTGGTGAATTAGTTTTGGATGATAAACGCACTATCTTAGTGAAAGCCCTGTTGAAGACACTTACATTGTAATCGAACGGAACGACTTTAAGAAGAGGAAAGATAAGGCTAAAGAAAGATTTGTCTTCATCTGCAAATTATAGACATTTGATTGAAATTATGAGACACACCAGAAGATGGGCAGCAGCATTTTCTTAGAACATCGGAATAAATAGACTGCGGTTGCCAACCCGCCTGCCAAGTGTGGTAGCTACGGCAAATTTTCCCCAAAGTGAGAGCTACAAAATTTTGTGGTAATCAATTGGGGAGGCCTATGTTCAGCAGTGGACTAGTGATAGGCTGAAATGAATGTGTGAATGATGTTTTAGGGTAGCAAGATACAAACACAGAATTCTTCAATTAAATGTTCCGTTTGACAATAATAACAGCTATTTTTAAATTATAACTAAACTGCTTTAGTCTACATGACATGAGCTATGTGGTTTGTCAGGTGTTCGAATAATTCTGCGGTAAATAATTAACAGGACCTATCGGTTACTTCACTGTTGAAAAAGAAGACCGTAAATAGCCGTGTCAGTGAAATGGCGGGGTACGTCTCGGACATATCATTGGCTTACATCCAAAGGTGGTAGATGTAGAGTTGTCTGTGGTAATTGTAAAAGTAGAGGTTAATGTCGCTTTATCTATGGCATTATTGGGAAGACTATAAAAATGTCTGTCTATGTTTGGAGATGCTAAATAATAAAATAAAGATTCAAATTAATCAGTCGTATTATTATTCATGGTGGCAGCGGTGAGTCTACTAAACGCGGAAGTGCGAGATTAAAATAGTAAATAACGCTCTAGTAATGGAAAAAGGCACGATGGCAGTTTCAACTGTGACGCCGCCCTCAGAATTTAACTTCGACGAACCAACTCGATGGAAAAGTTGGCTTAAGAGGTTCCAGCAGTACTTGTCGATCACTGGAAAACGCTCAGACGAAGAAGCGAAAAGTTTACTACTATATTGTATGGGGGAGAAAAGCAATGAAATTATCTGTCAATTTGAAAAGCCCTGTACAACATTAGAAAATCTTGTGCAAAATTTTTCAGAATACTTTGAACCTAGGAAAAATATAATATTTGAAAGAGCTAAGTTCAACGGAAGAAAACAAATGAAAGGTGAAGCGGTAGATTCCTTCATCACCGACATTCACAGCATGGCTCAAAAATGTGAGTTTGAGAAAATCACTAAGGATGAAATAATACGAGACAAAATAGTTGTGGGTATAAGCGATAGGAAGCTAAGTGAGAAATTGCAAATGAAGCAAAATTTAAATCTTCAGGATGCAATGACTATAGTGAGACAATGGGAAGTGCAAAATAGACAAACAGAGCAGTTGTTTCAAGAACAACCTAGCGAAGTGAGAGTGGAAGCTGTAAGAAAAAATCATTTTAGACAGAGAGACCAACTATATCAAGAACAGCTTGGTGAAAAGAAAACAGACACAGTAAGACAAAAAATTGTGGTTATTGTGGTTTTAATTATCACACTAGAAATTTATGTCCAGCTAAAAATGCAGATTGTTACAAATGTCATGGAAAAGGACATTTTTCAAGAGCATGCAGGATACAGGATGTGAAATAGGTCCGACTGATAGAAGAAAAGAAAGATAAGGAACCAGATGATACAGAAGGTAAGGATTTTTTATATGGGCAGTTGGGGGTGATAATAATAATGGAGTATGGACATCAGAGATTTATATTGAAGAATTTAGATGGTTTTTGATCCCTACCCCATATATTAAAAATAATAATATTAATGAAAGCCAAAGAACAGTTAGTTTAGAAAGGTTAGCAGATCAAGATGATTGTTTAAATTATCCTCAAAGGGAGGAAAGAGAAGTGTTGGATGGAAATAATTGTAGTAATAACATGCAACCCCATCTGACTGTACAACGACCATTAAGACAAAGATTTAAACCAGCATATCTTAGTGACTATGTTATATCTTAAATGGTAACGATTAATCAAACAAGGTTTAAAATGATTTATAGCAACATATCTTTTAAGTTATACTACTTTCTTTCAAATTACATTGTTATTTCCTAAATCTAATTTTTGTATTGTATTAGACTAGCTTGTGAAAGGGGATGTAGAGTTGTCTGTGGTAATTGTAAAAGTAGAGGTTAATGTCGCTTTATCTAAGGCATTATTGGGAAGACTATAAAAATGTCTGTCTATGTTTGGAGATGCTAAATAAAGATTCAAATTAATCAATCGTATTATTATTCAGTAGAGAACTACTACAGCCTTAAATTCCAATTACATAAATATAAATTAAGCTTGAACAAAGAAAGAAACAAAGTTTTTATTGATAATCAGGCAATAGACAACAAATACAGAATTTTTGATTAGTACTGAAAAGATTTGTCCTCTGACGACTTTTACCACACCAACGAAATGAGATGCGGGTGGAAGGTTCTCTTATGCCGCCACCACAAGTTAGTTCTTCTTTGCGAAGGTCTTATAATTCGAACCGGTGTAGATTTCGACGTTCACACAAGCTTTAAAAAAGCCTAAATTGAAGAAAGAATTTTTGACATTGAATTTGAAATGCTACCAGTTTAGTACCTGAGTACGGACAACAGCGTTTTCATTGCGGAATTTATGGCCCTGCAACTGCCATTCCACCTGCCAAGCGTAGTAATTATGACAAATACTTTTTTGGGAAGTCCAGGCCAGTGTTGGACTATTTACAGGCTTGTTTGATGATAAAAACGTTAATAGAATCAGGCGTTAGTTTTCAGAAATCCGTATAGGTAGGTACCACCCCGGAGCCAGTCTTGCAACCGTGTAGTAGTAGTATGCAAACAGTACTGTGTTTCGGTTGAAGGGAACTGTTACCTAGTATAGTAACTGGGCTTAAGAAGTGAAGTCTGAGGGAGACCGGCTCAGTGTGGTGCCACACAGAATTGCTCTGGATGTCAGCATTTATTGTTCTGATGTTGCACTTACTACCTGGTGATGGTTTTGCTCGTCTTGTCACTGTTTTTGTATAAAAAATACCACTAAAGTCAAAACACCGTTACACATACACACCGTTTTAAATAATGCATGCGGATCTTAGCGAAGTAAACTTTCTTTTTTTTTTATTTGTAGAAGCTGACAAGAAGAGCATGAAACACAAAAATATATTTACTGTTGAGAACAATACAAATGTAAATAATCTGAGCTTACAATAGAAGAAGAAGCGACATAAATAAAGATTTCTACGATAGAATCCATGAACAAGGGCTCACATACCTTGCATAACCATCCGAGGAATATTCGCTAAGCTAATTCCAGCCACAATCGATAGTCAGAGGCTAAATTCCTGGCCTAGGCAGACAGTCTGGCGCCTTTGACCGTGCATGAAATAGGTATGTTGTAGGATATTAGCTTTGTGAAATTGTACTTTATTTCGTAGAAAGATTCGACGTTTTTTGCGATGACTACGACTACGAGTTACTTTCTTTCTTTACGCTAAACAATTCTATACAAATAAATAAAAAATCCACTGTATGCCTGTGATTTTTAATTTTTTTTTTATGAAATATTAATCGGTACTTCGAAACGCCTGTAATTCGAATTCCCATACATACTGTTAAAGAGCCATATACCATATACCATACGAATAAAAATTCAGGAATGCAAAAGGTTTTAGAAATAAAGTCACGGACTCGATTAATAAATAACACTTTTTTTGTAAGTAAGGATGATAAACGGGCACACATTCAAGTCACGCAAGGGTCATCTAAGCAAACGTGTTCACTGCGATCTATAAAATGTAAGACCATCACCATAAAGAAGAACGAAGAATCCAAAAATATGTGCATTCCATTTTAGGGACCACTCGTGATGGCCAGGTTAGTTCGTTGTGAAGAAGTCACCTTATAGTCACCTTATTATATGGAAGAATGTGACGATACGATCAAATCGTTCACTGATGGTAAGTGCAACGTCCGCCTACAACATTTCTGTATAGCACCACACCGAGCTTGTCACCTAGACATCAGTGCATATAAGACATATGCCCAGTAATTACTTTAGCTATCAATGTCCTTCAGACTAAAATTCAGTAATGTTTGCACACTACTGCTGGGCGGCAGAATAACAATGCGGTGCTACGTAGTCGGATTCCTGCAGAGGAATCTGTTTCCGTTGAGGACTTATATATGAAGGAAAGGTCTCTTTATTGTCTTCGTTGTAAAGTCGAAATATGGTCTCCAGTTCTCGACATTTATCGTACACAATGCAGCATCGTTAAGCTGTTACTTTACGCTGGTATTCTGTGACAAACGCGGTGTCTGGTCAGACTGACTACCTGACATCTGAGCCGCGGCTCCTAGGTTCGAATCCTAGCGTGACCTAAGATTTATGCAAAAACACAAAATATTACTTTTCGGATCTGATTGTGTTATGATTGTCCCCGCATTTCTGATTTAGCATCCCGTCCTGCCTACAATCTTAATGCGCGAGCTTTGCATCGGGCGCGGGTAGGTTGAGACGAGTGAGTGCATCAGTGTTTGCGCGTAAACTTGTGGCACTTTGTCTTTGTGTCTTTGACTTTGTGGTCAAATGGGCTCCTGCCTTGTTTCTCATTCTGTGAGAGCAGTGGTACTTCCCCAGAAGACTACTAAGACTACTACGCATAACTGTTTAAAATAGCTGACGAAATTTACGGGTAATGGTACGATTTCTATGCAGGAATCCATCCAGTTATTCTTCCGTTAGGCAGTTATGTTTAAACATTACTGTGTTTCAGTCTAAATGGCGCTGACAGCTGGTATAATTACTGGACATATGAGAGTTAAGAACTGATGTCTGAGAGGACGGGCGTAGTGTGGTTCCACACAGAAATGTTCTGGGTGACCCAGAATTGTTACGGTCAGACGTTGCACTTACCATCAGGTGAAAGTTTCTCACGTCTCCTCACTTTCTCTTATAGAAAAATACTTTAAAATTACAGTCAATTGAAAAAAACTGTCGTTTAAAAGGAAATGTCAGAGGTATTAATGTTTGAAAAAGTCGTGAAGTGATTCTAAAGGGTAAATAAAAAAGTATGGTTCAACTTTGTATTCAAGTTCTACAGCGATTCTTTTGTTGTGTCATTTTAAATGGTATTGTTTTAAAACTGTTTTACGTTTCGATGTTCTTATGTTACGGTAAAATTCTAATATCTATCTATCTATATGATTCCTCAAAGATGTTTTTTAGTCTTTATGAAATATCTTACTTAATACTGTATCGAAATTAATGTTTGATACGCCATTTTGAAGACTATTTTTTCTTTTAATGACGAAAAATAAGAATAAGATTTAAAATTAATGTTTTTGTCGAAAAAATTAATAAAAAGGTTAAATTAATTAATTTAATTGTAGAAAGCATTATTTGTTGACAATCTGTTCAACTTAATTGCACGACAACAGTCGGTGGGGGTTGTTTACATTCTTTAAGGAAGATAGATGGCGCCATCTGTTCATGTTCACGATGCTTTGCGAAATATTCGCACGGGTTAGGTAGTTTTCTAAACTCTAGATAAGTATTATTTTTGTTATAATAATAATAGTTAAGCATAGATAGCCCACAACCGTGAGGACTAAAAAATCTCATTAGGATCACAGACATGTTAGATTTTTTTTAAATTGGATATTTCTTATGTAATTATGACGACCGCGTGGCCTAGTGGTTAACGTAACTGACTTATATGCCGTGAAGCCTGGGTACCAGGGTGCCAGATGTTTGTGCAAAAAACAATAACCGTTGATTTATCGGGATCAGTTGTGTTATGCATGTAAAATTTATCACTGTAAAACGCACCCATGATACAACTATTTCACCTGTGTCATGGGTGCGTGATAGTGAGGGGTATCGTTATAAAAAAGTCTGTGAAACGATATAGGAGATATCCTAGTTTGAAGTAAACAAAAAAAAAGGTTATGAAGGAAGTTACCGCCTATACTACCATAGTCAATATCTTTAGTTACCTCCCCCAACGTAACTATTCAAAATTAGTTTGGAACAGATTGTGTGAGGTGATGTCTCCCTACTATTGAGTAGAAAACTTCGAATGCATAATAATTATAACCACCAAACACCGTTTTAGCAACCTGTGGACAACGGGGCTGGTTATTCTTCAATCACCATTTGTAATATTAATTATTTTATTATGTAGTGTAATTGTTTGTCATTTATTAATAAATGTAAAACCATTTATGCCATCTGTCAAGTGTAACATCCCTCTAAAAGATGCAGTAGTATACAAGCTTTATTGTGAATCTCTTAAATACAGCAAATTAAAAAATCAATAAAAACCCGTGTTAAAAAACATATAGCTGATGTGAAGCATCGACGCTCTAGGAACTCTGCAGTCTGTGACCATGTTCTGGATCGTCCCAACATCAGATTTGATAAACCACAAATCCTTGCAAAATAACTCCAATTACTACCAAGGACAATTCGCGAGGCTATTGAAATTAAAAAAAAACATCCCAACTTCAATAGGGAAGATTTTTGGGTACGATCACCGGCTTGGGATCCTATTTTTAATTAAATATAATTAAAAACCAAGCATATCACTGCGAGACTTCAAGAGACAGTAAGCTCTGCGTAGATCGGTTTAAAATAATAATTAAAAGCTGAAGGTACCCCGTTTTAATTATCAAATCGGTACATCTGTCATTCCTTATGTATTATTATACTTCTCAGTGGTCTAGTGGTCTGGGATGGACCAAAATAAACACGACGTCGTCGTCGTTTCAGCCTATAAATAGTGCACTGCTGAACATAGGCCTCCCCTATAGATTGCCACAAAAGTTTGTAGCTCTCGTTTTGGGGGGATTTTGCCATAGTTGCCACGCTTGGCAGACGGGTTGGCAACCGCAGTTTATTTATTCAGATGTTCCAGCAAGATGCTGCTGCCCATCTCCTGGTTTTCATTTTCCCTCTGTCGACTTATACGACACCCACGGGATGAGATGGGGTGGTAGATTCTCATAAGCCGCTACCACACGGCCAAAATAATAACACGATAATATCGAAAATAATAAAATCGAAATAGTTTTACTTAAAAATGAAAAAAACACCATATTCACAAACACTTAGACCACGGTAACTGAAAACATAGTGTATGTTGCTCGATTCTTAGTAATTTTAGTCTAATAGCTACTCTTTTCCGCCCGCCACGCGTGGCAACTATGGCAAAATCACCCCAAAATGAGAGCTACAAACTATTTTTGCGATCTGTGGGGAGGCCTATGTTCGGCAGTAGACTAAGTGATATTCTGAAATGATGATGATGATGATGTCAACTTTTTTAATTAATGATGTAAATCTTTTGTTGATAATTTTATTTTCAAATATTTTGAAAGGAGACTCCAAAAAAAAAATCTTCGCTATGGAAAATAAGCAATCGTATTAGTATACACTAAGATTTCATGAATTTTCTGTTAATTTTTTTAAACGTTTTAAAAAAATAAAGAAGAAGATTTTAATTTACGTAATCGAAAATCGGCAAGAAGTTATTAATAAAGCGCATCCATGCCATTCAAAAAGCCTAAGAGGAAATCGTTATTAACTTTGAAACACTTCGAAATTAGCAAGAGCTCTATCAAGACTTGACGTCGAGTGTCAATTGTTTTCTTACATCGATGATTATATCGTATAGAAGCTTAACCGACATATTTGTTTACTTTGGGCTCTATTTATATATTTTTTTATTGGATGTAGTGACGAAACGAGCAAAACGTTCACCTGATGGTAAGTGCAACGTCTGCCCATAACAAATGCTGTGTTATCCAGAAAATTTCTGTGTGACACCACACTGTGACCATCACCCTGAGACATAAGTTCTTAAGTCTCATGTGTCCAGTGATTACGCTAGCTCACAGTGGCCTTCAAACCGAAATACAGTAACGTTTGCACTTTACTGCTTCACTGCAGAATAACTGGCCCTGGGGTGGGACCTACCTAGACGGATTCCTGCATAGGAATCCTACCACCAGTTATTTATGTAGACTTTTGATTGCAATTAGAAATGTTTTTGACATTATTCTTTCTTTAAGTGTAAGGAAGAGACGTTATGTGCCTCGACTGCCCGTGATACTTGCGATGTCAACTAGGATTTTGAGTTCGAAAGTTCTGCGTAACACGCTCGTCAAACAGTGGTGTGCAAACATAGTGGTGCTCGCACACTGCTACTTGACGGAAGAATAACTGACACTACGACAGTGCCCAAGAGAATCCCGCGTAGAAATCCTACCAACAATATCTTACCGTTCTGAAATATATTACTAGCTGATGCCCGCGATTTCGTCCGCGTGGATATAGGTTTTTCAAATATCCCGTGGGAAATATTTTATTTTCCGGGATGAAAAGTAGCCTATGTCCGTGTCCATGATACAAGCCAAAATACGCCAACATCGGTTTACTTTCGCATTTATAATATTAGTCTAAGTTACATCAAAGAAAAATCCACTAACTCAAATGCTTAGTCTTTACACAATACTTGATTGCTCATTTATCGTGGGTGCGGTCTACATTACTTTCCTCTATTAATTACCTACCTACTCATTTTATTTTTTGTAAACTAGTAACAATTGAATAGTAGTTTGTAATTTTGATTATATATATATATATATATATATATATATATATATATATTATTTAAAACTTTGAAACACACGCGGTGTCTCTCGAACGCCGCGCCGCCGCCCGGCTCCATGCGACATGGGCATCACCGAGGTGCGCGGCCCTTTGCGCTGCAGTAGAGAGCGTTCGTTATATTTGCTACCGCAACAAATATTGTTTTTATATCTTAATAATCATAAAATATATACCAATAAGTCAGTCACATAATACACAATCAGATAAAAAGAAAAACATTTAAGACAAAGTCAAAATTCAGATGCAATATTAGAAAATTAAATTTTTTTTCATTATGTAATATTGCATCTGAATTTTTGCCGTATTTTAGACTTGTGTTCTTATTCATAAAAAATACTTATGATAGATTTATAACACTGTATAATTATGAAGCTAATTAGGCCTACTAATCGTATTATAAAATTGCTATGGGATGATTCAACATGGTCAGGTTGTCCTAAAAACCTCCCAAATCTCATATCTACATAGGAGAAACATCTGTAATTTTGTATTATTTTAAATATATTTGACGGCAAACTTTTGTCAATAATGAGTAACTCTTTGTAACAAGACCATGAATATGCTTACAGAGCCCTGAGACTGAGACTAACACTAATATATTTCTTCATTCACATTCATCCAAAGATTACTTCTCGAAGTTACTATTAGTTCCACAGTTCCATAGAGTAAACTGATTCGTCAACTACTTTTAATATTCCATAGAGTAAACTGATTCGTCAACTACTTTAAATATTCCATAGAGTAAACTGACTCGTCAACTACTTTAAATATTCCATAGAGTAAACTGATTCGTCAACTACTTTAAATATTCCATAGAGTAAACTGATTCGTCAACTACTTTAAATATTCCATAGAGTAAACTGATTCGTCAACTACTTTAAATATTCCATAGAGTAAACTGATTCGTCAACTACTTTAAATATTCCATAGAGTAAACTGATTCGTCAACTACTTTAAATATTCCATAGAGTAAACTGATTGGTCAACTACTTTAAATATTCCATAGAGTAAACTGATTCGTCAACTACTTTAAATATTCCATAGAGTAAACTGATTCTTCAACTACTTTAAATATTCCATAGAGTAAACTGACTCGTCAACTACTTTAAATATTCCATAGAGTAAACTGAGTCGTCAACTACTTTAAATATTCCATAGAGTAAACTGATTCGTCAACTACTTTAAATATTCCATAGAGTAAACTGATTCGTCAACTACTTTAAATATTCCAAGGAGTAAACTGACTCGTCAACTACTTTAAATATTCCATAGAGTAAACTGATTCGTCAACTACTTTAAATATTCCATAGAGTAAACTGACTCGTCATCTACTTTAAATATTCCATAGAGTAAACTGACTCGTCAACTACTTTAAATATTCCATAGAGTAAACTGATTCGTCAACTACTTTAAATATTCAATAGTTTAAACTTAGCAGTACGTTAAGTTTAAACTATTACTCAGGGGCTAGGCGCTCGCTTCAAATTTCATAGTACGCGAGTGACCTGGGTTCGATTCCCGGTGCCGGCACCATTAAAATTGTTAATTGCAATTTTAAGTGCTGACTTACCACGTGCTCGGCGGTGAAGGAAAACATCGTAAGGAAACCTGCATGTCTGAGAAATTAAAAATATTTCGAAGACATGTGAAGTCCGCCAACCCGCATTGGAACAGCTTCGCGGATTCTTCCTAGCTCCATAACCCTCTCAGAAATGAGAGGAGGCCTGTGCTCAGTAGTGGGACATTTATAGGCTTAAACTTTTTTTTTATTTACATACATACAGTCGCCGCCATTTTGAGTGTGAGAGTAAGAATCAAAAAATTTCTTACTCTCCATTGCGTTTCCACGAGCAGTATAGTGACAGCATTGCATATTATGGTGTTATTCTGCACGAACAATGGCTGTCCGTACAATACTTTACTCGCCCCTTATGACACCTCGGTACGAAAGAGGTAAGTGCTATTCTACTCTGCCGGACACCTACCGGCATTATTATTAGTTGTAACAATAAAGGTCAAACAAATTCTATACAAGAACGAATTTTCCAAAATTCGACAACTTAGGATTTCTCCTGTATTATACATTAAATGGCCTTAATTGCATATGCACAGCATGCACTCAGACTCGAAACAAATACCTGTAGACCATTTTTTTAAAAAAGAAACAAGACGTTTAAAACGTTAGGGTTTCAACTGTATCGTGGATGCGTTCTAGACCCGATTTCACCGATCGCTTTGGAAACCAAGTTTAATAAAACCACGTTTTACTGAACTTAGTTCAAATGTATCATTTGAACTCGGTTTTCGTCTAACCGATTTCACCGGCTCCATTTTGATCGCGTTCAGAAAAACGAAGTTTATGTGATATATCGTCACAATCTAAAACAAACTCGATGTATTTATTATTTTGCGACATCAAACAGCCTGTTTTTATGCATAAGACTCATAGATAGGTATGAAAACAATAAAAAAAACGTATCAAAAATATTTATTGTGTTTACATAGTTGTCAATGACAGTTACAGTTGACAATGACAGCTCTCTAAACGCGTTTAAAGAGCTGAACGTCGAAAATTGGGCGTTCAGAATTTGAACCGCGTTTAGCTTTAATCACGTTCAGTTGATGTTGGTGGAATGCAAACAGTAGCATTGAACCAGTTAAACGCTTGAACTGATCGCGTATAGTTTCAACGGTGAATTCCGCCCTAACAGGCATGAATTTCACAAACAAATCAGAACCAGACCGAAAAAACCAAAAATTTGCATTTTTCCAAATATGTTGACTCTATTTGGTATTGGAATCCAGAACTGCGGCGTTGATACAGTCAGATACAACTAGGCGGTCGTGGTCGTCCCACCCGGCTCCTGAGCTACTACCGGCTTTTATAAAATCTGTCGTTTATTTATAACTCCGTAAAAAGCGGCTTTGTTTGCTTTGCGGTAGATATAATCGATTTACACTTAGACAAAGTGGCTTGGAGTAGCTTCCGAGCATGTCGTCGAATCACTATAACTAAGTGGACAACTTGACAATAATGGCCCTGTCGATCAACTTATAGATTTTTCGAAGCTCTCGTGGTTAGGAGCCGACTTTGGTCCTCTCAACCGATTTTAATCTTGACTAAATTTTGCGATTAACAACCAGAAGCTATCAACTGCGACGGATATTAAAGTGCCGCAAGCTTAGGCGCAAAAATAGACTAGAAATCACTCGGCTCTACCTTCCCTTATCCGATGTTTGATATGAATATGCAATTCATCATCATCATCATCACTTCAGTCTATCACTAGTCCATTGCTGAACATAGGCCTTCCCAAAAAAATGCCACAAAAGTTTGTAGCTCTAATTTTGGGGGGATTTCGCTATAGTTGGTACGCTTGGCAGGGTTGCCAACCGCAGTTTATTTATTCAGATGTTCCAGGAAGATGCTGCTGTCCATCTTCTGGTTTGAATTTTACCTCTGTCGAATTTTACGACCCCCACGGGATGAGATGGGATGGTAAATTCTCTGGCCGCCACCACACGGCAAATACATAGTACAAAGGACTAATAATTTGTTGTATATATACAGGAAATTCCACGACTAAGCAAACTAACTGGAAAATCATTGTTTTTGCGATACCAGGCCACAAGACCAGATTTCAACGAATTGTAGTCTGAAAGCGGTGTTTTGATATAAATACGCCTGATACCTATTACAATGGAATATAATTTATTTGTGAGAACATGGTACAGAATATCAATCTTAAAGTAAAGTTTAGGTAGGTAGGTCTTAAATTAAATTCTACTACATCAATGCAAAATGTTACATACGTACAGTCACACCTCTTTCCCAAAGGGACGGCAGAGACCACATGTTTCCACTATCCTGACTCACATCTTTATTTTCCTCTACTTTCATTAGTGTTTTCATACAAGCTCTTCGATTGCGGGTACTTTTGACGTGGCCTTTCCTTAAAAAGATTTCGGTCTGATCGTTATACGTTCGCCTACGTCCTACCAATAGTGGCTTGCCAATTCACACTCGCCATAAATCTGTTTCGTCAATCTTTGTTTATCCATCCTCTCTACGTGTCCAAACGTAATAATGTTCCCTTATCACGCAAGTCACTCCAGCTGTACTTCTCAAACTTTTCATTTCAACAGCATTAATCTAATTATCATGCTTCTTCTGCCAGACCCAACATTCACTACCCTACATAAGTGTGAGGACTAGTACTCCTCTATATACATCCAGTCGTGCCTTTTTAGATACTTTCTGACTACACATAAAGTTATGCAGGGTCCCCTTTAATTTATTTCCTGCCAACGTTATTCGTTCAACATCACTGTCGTACTTTCCGTCTCTCGAAAATTTTGAACCCAAATATCCAAGCTCTCACTTGTTCCACTCTTTCTCCTTCAATCAGAACAATGCAATCCGACATACTTTATTCTCTTTCAAAAACCATTACTTTCATCTTATCTATATTAATTTTCATTCCTTTGCTTTGGAGAGCATTTTGCATATTATTAACCATCGCCTGCAACTATTCCTCCTCGAGGAAGAGGAGAATGAGGTTACACTAAAGGAAATAATTACATTATAAATTATATAATTATATAAACATTACAGAAGACACCAGTTATTTTTTTTATTAAGTATAAGTATGGTATTTTTTAAATCATCAGACAGTCTATTGAATACGTAGTAGATCAAAAAGAGAGATGTAGATCTCTAAGAGAAGAAGACATGTGAAGTCCGCCAACCCGCATTGGAACAGCTTCGCGGATTCTTCCTAGCTCCATAACCCTCTCAGAAATGAGAGGAGGCCTGTGCTCAGTAGTGGGACATTTATAGGCTTAAACTTTTTTTTTATTTACATACATACAGTCGCCGCCATTTTGAGTGTGAGAGTAAGAATCAAAAAATTTCTTACTCTCCATTGCGTTTCCACGAGCAGTATAGTGACAGCATTGCATATTATGGTGTTATTCTGCACGAACAATGGCTGTCTGTACAATACTTTACTCGCCCCTTATGACACCTCGGTACGAAAGAGGTAAGTGCTATTCTACTCTGCCGGACACCTACCGGCATTATTATTAGTTGTAACAATAAAGGTCAAACAAATTCTATACAAGAACGAATTTTCCAAAATTCGACAACTTAGGATTTCTCCTGTATTATACATTAAATGGCCTTAATTGCATATGCACAGCATGCACTCAGACTCGAAACAAATACCTGTAGACCATTTTTTTAAAAAAGAAACAAGACGTTTAAAACGTTAGGGTTTCAACTGTATCGTGGATGCGTTCTAGACCCGATTTCACCGATCGCTTTGGAAACCAAGTTTAATAAAACCACGTTTTACTGAACTTAGTTCAAATGTATCATTTGAACTCGGTTTTCGTCTAACCGATTTCACCGGCTCCATTTTGATCGCGTTCAGAAAAACGAAGTTTATGTGATATATCGTCACAATCTAAAACAAACTCGATGTATTTATTATTTTGCGACATCAAACAGCCTGTTTTTATGCATAAGACTCATAGATAGGTATGAAAACAATAAAAAAAACGTATCAAAAATATTTATTGTGTTTACATAGTTGTCAATGACAGTTACAGTTGACAATGACAGCTCTCTAAACGCGTTTAAAGAGCTGAACGTCGAAAATTGGGCGTTCAGAATTTGAACCGCGTTTAGCTTTAATCACGTTCAGTTGATGTTGGTGGAATGCAAACAGTAGCATTGAACCAGTTAAACGCTTGAACTGATCGCGTATAGTTTCAACGGTGAATTCCGCCCTAACAGGCATGAATTTCACAAACAAATCAGAACCAGACCGAAAAAACCAAAAATTTGCATTTTTCCAAATATGTTGACTCTATTTGGTATTGGAATCCAGAACTGCGGCGTTGATACAGTCAGATACAACTAGGCGGTCGTGGTCGTCCCACCCGGCTCCTGAGCTACTACCGGCTTTTATAAAATCTGTCGTTTATTTATAACTCCGTAAAAAGCGGCTTTGTTTGCTTTGCGGTAGATATAATCGATTTACACTTAGACAAAGTGGCTTGGAGTAGCTTCCGAGCATGTCGTCGAATCACTATAACTAAGTGGACAACTTGACAATAATGGCCCTGTCGATCAACTTATAGATTTTTCGAAGCTCTCGTGGTTAGGAGCCGACTTTGGTCCTCTCAACCGATTTTAATCTTGACTAAATTTTGCGATTAACAACCAGAAGCTATCAACTGCGACGGATATTAAAGTGCCGCAAGCTTAGGCGCAAAAATAGACTAGAAATCACTCGGCTCTACCTTCCCTTATCCGATGTTTGATATGAATATGCAATTCATCATCATCATCATCACTTCAGTCTATCACTAGTCCATTGCTGAACATAGGCCTTCCCAAAAAAATGCCACAAAAGTTTGTAGCTCTAATTTTGGGGGGATTTCGCTATAGTTGGTACGCTTGGCAGGGTTGCCAACCGCAGTTTATTTATTCAGATGTTCCAGGAAGATGCTGCTGTCCATCTTCTGGTTTGAATTTTACCTCTGTCGAATTTTACGACCCCCACGGGATGAGATGGGATGGTAAATTCTCTGGCCGCCACCACACGGCAAATACATAGTACAAAGGACTAATAATTTGTTGTATATATACAGGAAATTCCACGACTCAGCAAACTAACTGGAAAATCATTGTTTTTGCGATACCAGGCCACAAGACCAGATTTCAACGAATTGTAGTCTGAAAGCGGTGTTTTGATATAAATACGCCTGATACCTATTACAATGGAATATAATTTATTTGTGAGAACATGGTACAGAATATCAATCTTAAAGTAAAGTTTAGGTAGGTAGGTCTTAAATTAAATTCTACTACATCAATGCAAAATGTTACATACGTACAGTCACACCTCTTTCCCAAAGGGACGGCAGAGACCACATGTTTCCACTATCCTGACTCACATCTTTATTTTCCTCTACTTTCATTAGTATTTTCATACAAGCTCTTCGATTGCGGGTACTTTTGACGTGGCCTTTCCTTAAAAAGATTTCGGTCTGATCGTTATACGTTCGCCTACGTCCTACCAATAGTGGCTTGCCAATTCACACTCGCCATAAATCTGTTTCGTCAATCTTTGTTTATCCATCCTCTCTACGTGTCCAAACGTAATAATGTTCCCTTATCACGCAAGTCACTCCAGCTGTACTTCTCAAACTTTTCATTTCAACAGCATTAATCTAATTATCATGCTTCTTCTGCCAGACCCAACATTCACTACCCTACATAAGTGTGAGGACTAGTACTCCTCTATATACATCCAGTCGTGCCTTTTTAGATACTTTCTGACTACACATAAAGTTATGCAGGGTCCCCTTTAATTTATTTCCTGCCAACGTTATTCGTTCAACATCACTGTCGTACTTTCCGTCTCTCGAAAATTTTGAACCCAAATATCCAAGCTCTCACTTGTTCCACTCTTTCTCCTTCAATCAGAACAATGCAATCCGACATACTTTATTCTCTTTCAAAAACCATTACTTTCATCTTATCTATATTAATTTTCATTCCTTTGCTTTGGAGAGCATTTTGCATATTATTAACCATCGCCTGCAACTATTCCTCCTCGAGGAAGAGGAGAATGAGGTTACACTAAAGGAAATAATTACATTATAAATTATATAATTATATAAACATTACAGAAGACACCAGTTATTTTTTTTATTAAGTATAAGTATGGTATTTTTTAAATCATCAGACAGTCTATTGAATACGTAGTAGATCAAAAAGAGAGATGTAGATCTCTAAGAGAAGAAGACATGTGAAGTCCGCCAACCCGCATTGGAACAGCTTCGCGGATTCTTCCTAGCTCCATAACCCTCTCAGAAATGAGAGGAGGCCTGTGCTCAGTAGTGGGACATTTATAGGCTTAAACTTTTTTTTTATTTACATACATACAGTCGCCGCCATTTTGAGTGTGAGAGTAAGAATCAAAAAATTTCTTACTCTCCATTGCGTTTCCACGAGCAGTATAGTGACAGCATTGCATATTATGGTGTTATTCTGCACGAACAATGGCTGTCCATACAATACTTTACTCGCCCCTTATGACACCTCGGTACGAAAGAGGTAAGTGCTATTCTACTCTGCCGGACACCTACCGGCATTATTATTAGTTGTAACAATAAAGGTCAAACAAATTCTATACAAGAACGAATTTTCCAAAATTCGACAACTTAGGATTTCTCCTGTATTATACATTAAATGGCCTTAATTGCATATGCACAGCATGCACTCAGACTCGAAACAAATACCTGTAGACCATTTTTTTAAAAAAGAAACAAGACGTTTAAAACGTTAGGGTTTCAACTGTATCGTGGATGCGTTCTAGACCCGATTTCACCGATCGCTTTGGAAACCAAGTTTAATAAAACCACGTTTTACTGAACTTAGTTCAAATGTATCATTTGAACTCGGTTTTCGTCTAACCGATTTCACCGGCTCCATTTTGATCGCGTTCAGAAAAACGAAGTTTATGTGATATATCGTCACAATCTAAAACAAACTCGATGTATTTATTATTTTGCGACATCAAACAGCCTGTTTTTATGCATAAGACTCATAGATAGGTATGAAAACAATAAAAAAAACGTATCAAAAATATTTATTGTGTTTACATAGTTGTCAATGACAGTTACAGTTGACAATGACAGCTCTCTAAACGCGTTTAAAGAGCTGAACGTCGAAAATTGGGCGTTCAGAATTTGAACCGCGTTTAGCTTTAATCACGTTCAGTTGATGTTGGTGGAATGCAAACAGTAGCATTGAACCAGTTAAACGCTTGAACTGATCGCGTATAGTTTCAACGGTGAATTCCGCCCTAACAGGCATGAATTTCACAAACAAATCAGAACCAGACCGAAAAAACCAAAAATTTGCATTTTTCCAAATATGTTGACTCTATTTGGTATTGGAATCCAGAACTGCGGCGTTGATACAGTCAGATACAACTAGGCGGTCGTGGTCGTCCCACCCGGCTCCTGAGCTACTACCGGCTTTTATAAAATCTGTCGTTTATTTATAACTCCGTAAAAAGCGGCTTTGTTTGCTTTGCGGTAGATATAATCGATTTACACTTAGACAAAGTGGCTTGGAGTAGCTTCCGAGCATGTCGTCGAATCACTATAACTAAGTGGACAACTTGACAATAATGGCCCTGTCGATCAACTTATAGATTTTTCGAAGCTCTCGTGGTTAGGAGCCGACTTTGGTCCTCTCAACCGATTTTAATCTTGACTAAATTTTGCGATTAACAACCAGAAGCTATCAACTGCGACGGATATTAAAGTGCCGCAAGCTTAGGCGCAAAAATAGACTAGAAATCACTCGGCTCTACCTTCCCTTATCCGATGTTTGATATGAATATGCAATTCATCATCATCATCATCACTTCAGTCTATCACTAGTCCATTGCTGAACATAGGCCTTCCCAAAAAAATGCCACAAAAGTTTGTAGCTCTAATTTTGGGGGGATTTCGCTATAGTTGGTACGCTTGGCAGGGTTGCCAACCGCAGTTTATTTATTCAGATGTTCCAGGAAGATGCTGCTGTCCATCTTCTGGTTTGAATTTTACCTCTGTCGAATTTTACGACCCCCACGGGATGAGATGGGATGGTAAATTCTCTGGCCGCCACCACACGGCAAATACATAGTACAAAGGACTAATAATTTGTTGTATATATACAGGAAATTCCACGACTAAGCAAACTAACTGGAAAATCATTGTTTTTGCGATACCAGGCCACAAGACCAGATTTCAACGAATTGTAGTCTGAAAGCGGTGTTTTGATATAAATACGCCTGATACCTATTACAATGGAATATAATTTATTTGTGAGAACATGGTACAGAATATCAATCTTAAAGTAAAGTTTAGGTAGGTAGGTCTTAAATTAAATTCTACTACATCAATGCAAAATGTTACATACGTACAGTCACACCTCTTTCCCAAAGGGACGGCAGAGACCACATGTTTCCACTATCCTGACTCACATCTTTATTTTCCTCTACTTTCATTAGTGTTTTCATACAAGCTCTTCGATTGCGGGTACTTTTGACGTGGCCTTTCCTTAAAAAGATTTCGGTCTGATCGTTATACGTTCGCCTACGTCCTACCAATAGTGGCTTGCCAATTCACACTCGCCATAAATCTGTTTCGTCAATCTTTGTTTATCCATCCTCTCTACGTGTCCAAACGTAATAATGTTCCCTTATCACGCAAGTCACTCCAGCTGTACTTCTCAAACTTTTCATTTCAACAGCATTAATCTAATTATCATGCTTCTTCTGCCAGACCCAACATTCACTACCCTACATAAGTGTGAGGACTAGTACTCCTCTATGTACATCCAGTCGTGCCTTTTTAGATACTTTCTGACTACACATAAAGTTATGCAGGGTCCCCTTTAATTTATTTCCTGCCAACGTTATTCGTTCAACATCACTGTCGTACTTTCCGTCTCTCGAAAATTTTGAACCCAAATATCCAAGCTCTCACTTGTTCCACTCTTTCTCCTTCAATCAGAACAATGCAATCCGACATACTTTATTCTCTTTCAAAAACCATTACTTTCATCTTATCTATATTAATTTTCATTCCTTTGCTTTGGAGAGCATTTTGCATATTATTAACCATCGCCTGCAACTATTCCTCCTCGAGGAAGAGGAGAATGAGGTTACACTAAAGGAAATAATTACATTATAAATTATATAATTATATAAACATTACAGAAGACACCAGTTATTTTTTTTATTAAGTATAAGTATGGTATTTTTTAAATCATCAGACAGTCTATTGAATACGTAGTAGATCAAAAAGAGAGATGTAGATCTCTAAGAAGTTCTGAATTATACTCGTATAGCCAAATTAACTTAAATAAGAGTCTCTTATAAATAAAGGTGACACTTATCAAATAATTAACTTCAATTCAAACTCGGTGTCACAGAACAATGTAAACATTTAAACTCTTTTGAAACGTTGATTATTGTTTTGTTTATTTGCTTTGAATGTTTATTAGTTTTCTTTTGGGAGTAATTGCTTTTAATAACCTTAAAATTGAAATATGGCAACTACGGCAAAATCCCCCCAATATGAGAGCTGCAAACTTTTGTTGCAATCTATGAGGAAGGCCTATGTTCAGCAGTGGACTATGATCTACTGAAAGGATGATGATGCTGATGATGATGAGTGGAATTTATCGTAAAAATTTAATATAAAACATTCTTTACTTTTCAATGCAAGAAATATAAGTTCAGTTTGGCAAACGTTATTCATCTACTGATTCGTTATGAACGATCATAGATTCTTCAGAGAATATCAGTGGTTCCACTGACGGTGAATAATACAGCGAAAGAAACTGTAAACCGCAAGTATCCCCTTCTTTCTTTTATCGTAGTCAAAAAACATTATAAAGTACAAAAAATAGTCTCACAAACAATCGAAGTACGAGTACGATCCATGAAGTTTTAGACAGAACTCAATAATAAATATAAGTGTTTGACGAGTTACATTGCCACGGAAAAAGGTTTAGTACCTTCCAGATCTGTTGGTCTGATCTGGGAAGGACGTCTCCTACTACCAGTAATATTTAGAAGTGGTTGAATACATAATTCGCATCTCAGAAACTTTAATAGTGCGATGGTGGACGTATGAGGTATTTCTTGAGCTTCTTATACACGACATGCATATGCGACATAAATGTCGTTACAAGAGTATTAACAGAACAAGCAACAGACAGGCAGGCACGCAGACATCGTCTCCCAAAAAATATATTAAAGGGTGTAGAAAGTTACGCATCGCCAAAAGTAAAAGACTGCCCGTGCGGTCGTTACTTTAGGCGATTTTTTTTAAGGGAAACATACAAATGATATAACTTAAAAATAACAAACACAGCTGTAGCACATAAACCAATAAAGTTTCCACAAATAATTAGAACTTACAAACTAAACACCGTCAATGCATTTATTTACAAAAAATTAAAGAAATAAAACACACGAATCTATAGGGCTCGGATCAGCTCATGACAAGGCTAGAACAGTTTTCAGAATTTGTAACTTTGTTGTTTGTTGTCGTTGATGGAATTGAAATGAAATATGTGCGTGACCTATAAACTGATCATCTCTACTATTTCATGTGAAAATAAACTTAGAATGAACATTTAGTCGATGGTCAGCGAAGCGAACATTTATTTCTTTACGTTTAAGAACTACTGTTAAATATTACGTTCAATATGTATTATGTAAATAATATATAATAATAAAATACGTGGTCGAGGCCGGGCGCTCGCCTTCTATTTCATAGTACGTGAGTGACCTGAGTTTGATCCCCGGCGCAGATTTAAGTGCTGATTTTCCACGTGCTCGGCGGTGAAGGAAAACATCGTGAAGAAACTCGCATGTCTCAGGAATAAAAATATTCCGAAGACATGTGAAAACCGCCAATCTGCATTGGACCAGCTTGGCTAGACTCTTCGCGGATCCTCAGCTCAGCAGTAGGACATTCATTGGCTATTACTCTTTTTTCTTTTTAAATATTCTAAATTGAATAAAAATAATACTTTTCTATTCTATCCTGTTCTACTAGGGTTTCGTGTGGTACTTATGATATTATCTTCACCCCATTTTTCATACTTTTATAAATTAGAACGTATGTCATAATTGGATTAAATTTACAACATTTAATTAAGCCAATAGAATATGCCTACTGTGCAACATCTGCCCATAACAAATGCGGTTTACGCAGAATATTTCCGTCCTGCTATCAGTAAAATATCTTGCGATAAATATCAAAAATGGTAAACTGTGAAATCTGTACCAGTTTCGTAATTGCAAAATGTTCCGTCTCCCATTATAGCTGTCGCAAGATTAGACTAAGGGAACTGCCTGAAAAATCTTGTTCCTTCCAAGGTGTCGCGTAATAACTGTCTTAGATATAAAAAAGTAATAGCCTATAAAAGTCCCACAACTGAGCATAGGCCTCTTATTTAAGTGAGTTATGGAGATGGAAAGAATTCGCTACGTTGCTCGGTCCTCGAAACGTTTTAATTTCGCAGACATGCAGGTTATTCATGATGATTTCCTTCAACGAAATCGAAACGGGTGGTGTCAACGGGAATCGAATCCACGTCACTAGCGTGCTGGGCAAGCTTCCGGTCGTATGATCTCAGATATGCTATAGCTTTTATATACAGATCGGTGACGCCGTCAAAATCGGAACGCAAGACAACGGGGCCAACAGTTTGACCAAATATTGACATCGACTATTCTAACCCATGACCCGTTTAGTAGACATGATCAGACGCTGATCGCTGAGTCACGTGGTAGCAATTTGTAAATACATATGCCTAATTTATAATAGCTGTGGTACTCTAATACTCAGGGGCCGGGCGCTCGTATTAAATTTTTGAGTAAGCGAGTGACCTGAGTGAGATCCCCGGTGCCGGGATCTCTAAAATTGTTCTGCAGTTTTAACTGCCGATTTACAACGAGCTTTGCGGCGAAGGAAAACATCGTGAGGCAATCCGCATGTCTGAGGAATAAAAATATTTCGAGGACACGCGAAGTCTACCAACCAGGAGCAGCGCGACGGAATCTTCCCGGCTCCAACCCTTCCATAAATGAGTAGGCATGTGCTCAGCAGTGGGCTGGCAGTTGTTAACACATAAAACAATTCGCCATCAATAACGTAGATTCTAATCACTGAGTCACGTGGTAGTCCTTAACTAATTAATAAGGGTAAGTGGAGTCCCCAGAAGAAGCAAAATTCTGACGCATTAAATGTTAGTTGTAGTACAAAATGGTTCTTTTGTAGATGTGATAAAGTAAAGACAGTTACAATGTCTTATTTAGAATACTTAATATTTTCTTACCTTTACATTTGTTTTATTGTATTTCTTTATGGAAGAATTCACCTGGTGGTAAGTGCAACGTCTGCCCACAACAAATGTTGTGTCACCCAGAACACTTCTATGTAGCACCACACTTCGCTTGTCACTTTGAGACATCAGTTTCGTCCCAGTGATTACAGTAGCTAACAGTGCCCTTCAAACCGAAACAGTAATGTTTGCAGACTACTACTTCACGGCTGAAAAACCGATTCCTGCACAGGAATTCTACCACCAATAGGATCGTACAAATTAAAACTAATAATATTGCAGTCGTGATATTAGAATGAAAATAAATACAAAATAATATTGATTGTCTAGAACAAAGCTTTTAACAAATTTCTCGACACCGTCTCCCCAATTATTTATATTAAAGCTTTTCACAACACGCGAACTATTTGATTTCTGATAGGTGCTTTTACGCAACTGCCACCCTGTTGTGTACTGTTTTATTTTTATAAATATTATCTTTTTAGATTTTATTTTGAAATACAGATAAGAATAAATAGGGTTATATGTTAATAAAACAAAAGCATATACATTTCACCAACATTATTAACCTTGTTACATAACGTAACCTCACTACCTAACTAAAGAGAAGTACCTAGGCTACGTCACAGATTTAAAACTAGCACTGTAACAAAAGGTATGTAGTTTTCCTTTAATAAGATTAATATTATAACCAAATTAAAATTATCGTCATTATTATCACCTATAAATAAAAAGAAAAAATTCATTTTTAATGAATTTTAAAGTAATTGGAAATAGTAAATAGGACAATATCTTTATGCGCAGTTTCGGTAACGAACGAAGCAAAAACATTTTTATTTCTAAGGACTTACGCATTGTGGCATAATGCAGTAATGACTTTCTCATGTTTCTTAAAAATTAAACAATAATATGTTTTTTTAGGGTTGTGTAAGTGTAGATATCCAAATGGAACATACAAATATGTTGTGCTGACCAAAAATAGATGTCTTGCTGTAAACCGAGCGTAAAAAGTAACCGCAAGATCGTATTCCTACAAACACTAAAACGAACCAGAAAAATGATTATATCACTGCAGTTTTTTGTTACCACTTGACCATGTTGTTATTTCAACAAAACGTAGTAAAAATTGTTCTTTTCTTGTAATAAAAGACGTCTATTTTTGATAGGACGTCGACGCGAAACCGCGACTCGGCCACTACTGGGCGCAGACTGTATACTGGCAAGCGTATTGGCAATTAAATCGCTCTATGTATAGTTTGTAACCGAGAAATTAAAAATATATTAAGATTAAAAAATAAAAATGTACATGTAAATATATTTAACTGACAAATTTAATCAAACATCTAAAACTTTAAAAATAATGTTTCTTTTTTTTTGAAGTTATTCATAAATGGAACAATCGGAAAATATGTACGAAACCGTAGTGTGCTCAGAATATGCATAGTTTTTTCTTTGTTTTTCTTTATATATTTTTTTTTTAATTTCGAATTTCCAGTTCGTCGGTATGATATTCGCACAATTGAGTGCGCGCGTCGCCCGAACCCGGTCGATACAGCTCGTGTCATGTGCTACACCGCTGTATGGCGACAGACAGTCTTTCTTGTTTTACAATAAATTATAAGACCTTACATATAATTATTAGATATTACAGCCTAAGAAATTTACAGGAAAATACCCGTTTTCTCATTCATCAATCGTGTGACCTTTTCTCATAGCCCAATGCAGCAAAGCTGTAATTAAGCGATCATTTTTGTCGTACGAGTACTTAGTGTCTTTCAACTCTGCTATCGAGGACAATGAATGAAGCCTTCGGTTTATGGACTTTGGGTCTAGAAACTGTTAAGCAGATTTTTATAGGTAAATAAACTTTGTTTAGTATTTGCGGTTTGGTATGTTTTTATTATGGACAATTTATACAGTGTTTAAAATTATATGAATACAGTAAAAAAGCAATCTATAATTGTCGCACTGCTGATCACAGGCCTCCTAATATTTATGAGAGAATTTTTTTAGCCGCGGAGTGACACGCTGCCCCAGTGTGAAATATTTTTTCTTTGGAGATACAGTTTTCTCTCTTGGATTTACCAACCAACACTTAAAATAACAATAAACAAATTAGTAGCACCGGTGATGGAACTCTCATTACTCGCGTACTTTGAAACTTAAGGCTCGCCTCTCTTTAGCTCGGCCCGCTATTGTATCCTAAACATACCTAAATAAAAAGGCCTTTTGAAAAATTACGGTCGAGTGCAAGCTGCGCGGTTAATGTTTGACATTATTTTCTTATAAGTATTTCTGAAGTGCCATGCTAGTACTCGTAGACTTGTTAGGCTGCGCTTGTGTAGTTTTGAAAATTTTACATCGTTATTTAAATTCTAATTAATGTGAGGTCATTTACTGCGTTATTGGTCGCTTTGTCTAGATATATATATAAACACGATGTGTGCTTGTTGTGTAAGAGCTAAAATTAAATGTCTTTATAGAATATTTAAGAAACGTTTCGTACATTGCACCGTAATGTCTATTGGCCGAATATATTCAAACTGTGTGTGTAAAAAAGTAAAGTAACAGTCTTTAAATGTCTTACTGCTGAGCGCAGTCCTTCTCTCATTTTTGAGAGGGCTTCGGAGCTAAGCTAGAGTCCTCCACGCTGCCTCTGTTTCCACTGTTTCCTCACGATGTTTTCCTTTACAACAGAGCATATGATAAAATTTACTAAAAGCACTTTTTACTGTATGTCACTAATAAAAGTAAGAAGTGGTCCAAGGACGCTACCTTGCGGTACGCCAAACATGTTAAGCATATCATTTGATCGATAAATGACAATCTCATTCTTTTCATTTAAATTGTCAATTACTACACTTAATTTTCGGTTACACAAGTAGGATAAAAAGAATGTCACGTGAGAGAAAGTCAAAAGCTTTGGTTATGTTAAAAATATGACAGCAATTGTCATTTTAATTATATGGATTCAAAACTGGTGCACTGGTGGTAGGATTCCTATGCAGCAATCCGTCTAGGTAGGTTACACCCCAGGGCCAGTTATTCTGCCGTGAAGCAGTAGTGTGCAAACATTACTGTGTTTCGGTTTGAAGGGCACTGTGAGCTAGCGTAATCACTGGGCATATGAGACTTAAGAACCTATGTCTCAGGGTGATGGGCACAGTGTGGTGTCACAGAGAAATTTTCTGGGTGACACAGCATTTGTTATGGGTAGACGTTGCACTTACCATCAGGTGAGCGTTTTGCTGGTTTCATCACTTTATGCAATAAAAAAAAACCATGTAAACGTGATTGAAGCAAAATGCAAGTGACTCGTGAATTTGTTTTTATGAAAACCATATTGTTATTTCTTAAGTATACTGACCTGACGAAATGTTTTTGGCCGCCATGGAAGCACTAAGGCTAATTGGTATATAATACGTTAATAATTGTTCAGAGAATTATCCTTTATCAATTGAAAGGGGTTATCAAGCATATAAATATTGGTACTAACGTAGAGACGTGTCCAAAGGAGGTGATGGATTCACTGTGATCACATATCAACAGTGTGTCATTCTGAGCTGTTATGCCCCCCCGATATCTTCTGGTACTAACTATAAAAATTAACACCGCTGATTATATAAAATTACTGTAAATGTCATCGGACCACAAGCTCTCTTACCGCATCCAATAAAAAATCTGAGCAATGCGATCGGCAGATTGTTCGGACTCGGTACAATGTCCAGTACAGTACAGAACAGTGACTATACATCTGAACGCCAAACATGTGTGTTGCACAAATATGAACTCAAGTTCCCATTGACGACTGAGTTAAGAGGTCCTTCAAAGTCCACAATTGTTTAACAAATATAATTAGTATCGACCGGGATCGCTTTGATAACGGTTGCTTAGCTTTGGCATCGATACCACCGTATTTTAACTTTCATGCACGCTAATTAATCTTAGCCTTAAACTTTTGAAGTACTGCTTCTCAAAAGTTGGCAAACGTTTTAAGCAGTACCGACTTAAAGTTGTGCTTAAATCTTATCTTTTTTAAACGGAGGCTCTTTCTAGAATCTTTTTTTTAAAATGAGGTGATTGCTGCGAATCTAGTACCACATCTTTATGGTTTTCATCATCATCATTTCAGCCTATCAATAGTCGACTGCTGAAGATGGGCCGTCCCCATAGATTGCCACAAAAGGTTGCAGCTATCAATTTGGCGGGATTTTGCCATAGTTTCCACGCTGGAGAGGCGGGTTGGCAACCGCAGTATATTTAGATGTTTCAGGAAGATGCTGTCGCCCATCTCCTGGTTTTTATACTATTGCTAATATCACGTCGGTAAACAAGAAAAAAATTACTTAATTAATCGGTGAAAATTTTGCTCGTTTCATCACTTTGTACAATTAAAAAAAAAAATTGTGTCCGTATGAAAGTTTGTCATGCCGCATTTGGCTCCGAAACGGCTATTTTAACAGGTATTTTAACATAAATTTCCGTGAAAGTTCCATTTCGATATCTTGTAGGGTTTAGTAGATATGAATATAATTATCAATTTTAATTTGTAATACTATATAGTAAGGCCTTAAGGAGCTGCGGTATGTGAACCGAAAAGGGCCAAACTTTTAATGCTCAGGTAAGGGAGAAACCATGCCGTAAGGCGCAATGATGTCGTCGTCGTCGTTTCAGCCTATCACAAGTCAACTGCTGAACATAGGCCTCCCCCATAGATTGCCACAAAAGTTTAGAGCTCTCATATTGGGGGGATTTTGCCATAGTTGCCACGCATGGCAGGCGGGTTGGCAACCGCAGTTTATTTATTTAGATGTTCCAGAAAGATGCTGCTGCCCATCTTCAGGTTTTAATTTTCCCTCTGTCGACTTTTACGACACTCACGGGATGAGATGGGGTGGTAGATTCTCTTAAACCGCCACCACACACGAGGCGCAACTAATATTAAATATTGCGAAGATTGAACTATTGATAAAAAAAGTATCAGAGCCTTAATTGAACTTTCTCTAATAGCTCAAAAAAAAAATGAAAACATAGCATAGCATACCACGATTACAAAAAGTATATAGAAATGAGCCAAAGAATAATTCATCACAATGACACATATTACGTGATTACATCAACCATATATACACAATAAGATACACAACAATCGCGTGACTTCAATATATCAAAGAGCAACGAAAGCAACGGACTGAATCATGGTAGGTAACCTGCGACGGCAGAATACCACTTTTTCTTTTTAATCAAATCTGATAGTCACTGTTAGCCCGAGGGTTTTTACAGCTTCGCCGGCTTTAAAGCTTTTAGAGCGTTCAACCAAAACCCTTATTTACGGGTAACTAGCACAAGTAACTCGAGAGTGCCCAAAAGAACCGAACCTCAGCTCGGTTAGTTACTTCGATCGGGGGGACATCTACATTTACAATCAATTCGGAATACGTTTCCGGCGGAAAAGAAATGACGCAAGAAACTCCAGCGACGCTTCTTTTTATGGTATTACAAGGGGACAAACCGGCCTGAGATACGGCGGTAACGCGAATTGGTTTGTTTGATACGGAGGCGGTAAGATTGTGTTGGTGATGGGTAATGTTAGTGTGCCGTAGTTCCTGCGTAATGAAATCTACACATCGATTTCGCTACACTACTACACTTAAATTTAGATAGTAATGTAAATACCCTCCCAAGTGATGTAACTGACCGAGCCGAGTCCGGCACCCTGGGGCACCCTCAAGTCAGTTACTCTCGCGCACAGGATTATGGTTCAAGCCGAGGTCCCCTCTCGGTTGCCCTTGCACTGATCATACATAAATAAAGGTTTCGTCTAAGCGCTCTCAGCGCTCGACCACCTTTCAGTCCGGTGAAGATATGAGAGCCTTTGGACTAGCAGTGAGTTCCGTCCTAAAAAACTGTGCTCAGCAGAGGGACGATTTTACGCTTACTTTACTTTTTATTTGTAAAATCCATTGTTAGTGGGCGTCTGTATACCAAATTTCGTCTGTATATGTATGCCAAATTTCAAGACTATCGGTTTCAAGTTCAAGTTTCGGAGATAGATCAGGAAGGGCCAGTTATTCTACCATGAAACAGTAATGTGCAAACATACTGCGTTTCGGTCTGAAGGGCACTGAGACCTAGTGTAATCACTGGGCATATGAGACATATGTGACCGGCGCAGTGTGGTGCCACACAGAAATGTTCTGAGTGACACGTGACTTTTTTATGGGCACACTACCACCACCACTTACCAGATATTGTAGGATTTGCTAGTATCGTCATTTTCTGCAATAAAAAAATCGCCCTCGTAAATTTGCTTTTGAATAGGATTTTATGAAGCATTATTTTTATTCATTTTGTAATGTAATGTTACTTACACTTAGATTTGTTAATAACCTTTCCCAATAAATTTATAAATCAATATATATCTATCTATTCTGCTGGTGGTAGGATTCCTAGGCAGGAACCTAGGTCTAGGTAGGTACCACCCAAAGGCCAGTTATTCTGCCGTGAAGCAGTAGTGTGCAAACATTACTGTGTTTCGGTCTGAAGGGCACTGTGAGCTAGTATAATGTCACTGGGCATATGAAACTTAAGAACTGATGTCTCAGGGTGATGGGCGCAGTGTAGTGTCACACAAATGTTCTGGATGACACATCATTTGCTATGGGCAGACGTTGTACTTACCAACAGGTGAACTTTTTGCTATTTTCATCGCTTGATCCAATAAAATAAGTGAATCTAGATATGTAGACAGAAGATATACTCTAGCTAGTATACATTAAAATAATATCAAATACAATAATTAAAATATATTATATTACTACAAAGAAGGCAAAAAAAAACTTTATAAAGCTAAAGATATAGAAAATCAGCAGCATCAAATGAAATTTTTCTTTTAAAAATATTCTCGAACTATTCTTTTAAAAGTGTTATTACAATGAGCTTTCTAGACACTGTCGGATAGGCGTTCCAAAGGAGTGTAATTCAAAAGTAACAGCGAAATTAAAGAATCCACTGCTACGCGACGGAATGCGATTCCTAAAACTTTTTAGAGAACGGGGTCATGAGTAGCAGATTTTTAATATCTTATTAAAAATTGTTCGAAAAGTGAGATAATGTATTTGGCATCGGCTGGGAAGTCGGGCACACTAATCACTAAACCACGCGGTTGTCAAAATTGCATAAGCACAAACACTGCATGCAAACCGCGCCTCGGACGATAAATGAACAGTCAAGAAACAACCTCACATAACTTAGAGGATCTAATCTATCTATGTATATTATTTCTTAGGGGTGTTTTGTGTCCATATAAAATATCTCTCTTAATACTCTATCAAAGCTAATGTTCGATACGCCATTTTAAAGATTATTTTTCCCTCTAATGACAAAAAATATGTAAATGTCTTTAAATTAATGTTTTCTTATAAAAATGATTGAAAAGTTCGAATTAATTAATTTAGTTATATAAAGCGCCATCTGTTGACAATCTGTTCAGCTAACATGCCCGACAGCGGTCGGTTGGAGATGTTTACATTATTTAAAGACGGTAGATGACGCCATCATAGTTTATAATACTGTACGGAATATTCGCACGGGTTAGCTAGTATATATAATGATTTCATATATTTACGCGAATACTACACATTTAAAAAAAAAACTAGATTTTAGACCCGACGTTTCGAGCGCTATATAATGCATATGTTTCTTATAGTTATGCGATTACTTAAATAAAACTTTGCATATATTTATTGGATACTCTTCATATATTTGTCTTACTGATATCATCGTCATCATCATCATTTTAGCCTATCACTAGTCCACTGCTGAAAAGTTATAAAGGGGGCATAACAACAACAACACTAACAAATACGGTGTCATCTAGAATCACTTCTTCTTCTTTCAGATGTGTTCGTAATTGTAGGGACTAGGTTTGTTTCAAATCTTTGAAAATCTACCGGGAAACTCGGAAATATGGATGGTGTTATTAAAATCTCAATAACAAAGGTGTAAGTTCATCTTAACAGTTCTGTAGATAGAGACATGTTATAAAATAAACATACTTCATATTTTTTTCACTAAGCGCATTGCTCCTGTTCTTCATTAGTAATGCAGCAATCCATATAAGATATCCATATATTAGGAAAAGTGGTGGCGGCCGAAGACAATCGACCACCCCATCTCATCGCGTGGGTGTCGTAAAATTCGACGGAGAGAAAATAAAAATCAAGAGATGGGCAGCAGCATCTTCCTGGATCAACTGAATAAATAAACTGCGGTAGTCGACCCGCCTGCCAAGCATGGCAACTATGGAAAAATCCCTCCAAAATGAGAGCTACAAACTTTTGTGGCTCTTTATAGGGTAGTATGTTAGAGGGACTTATGAATAGTCCGGTGGCTTGTATGAACTGTTTAGATTGTTTAGTGCACAAGCGCTATTGTGCAAGGGGGCAGGCGTGGTATGTTGTAGTGTTAGAAGATTCCCGGTGGCGCTGTTAGATTGTTTGTGCACGCTATTGTGCGGGGGCAGGCGGTACTCTTTAAAAACAAGGCAATTAGATAATTTAATATTTTACTAGCCGGTGCTCTGTACCGAATTTCCGTTAAGTTCGGTTCATTGGTTGAGTTGTGAAAGGTAACAGACAGAGGGCCAGAAAGAGTTACTTTCGCATTTATATATTAGTATGGATTAGCAAACTAACTTCAAGTAACGCCTGATTTTGTAAACTATAAAAAATTATGAAAATATTTTTTTAATAAAAATACTTTGACTTTGAGTGCAGTGTTACTTCAGGCTGTAAGTTTAGTGCTAGGTTTTTTGCTTAAGTAATTCCTTCAGTGGCGGGCATTTAACCTAAAATGCATAAAAATAGTTAGCAGCATCCATCTAAGCATACGGCCTTCCCTCAACAGCCGAGGGTCTTCGTACCAGTACAAAGGCGAATTCAAAAATACTTGTGTGAGATTCTGTCTTTTCTTTATTTATGTTTTGGTACCACCAAAACATATATACAAAAAAAGATGGATTCTTATACGGGAATATAACTTAGATAGGCCAGTTATTCTGCCGTCAAGTGTTTGCATACCGCTGTGTTTTCGTTTAAACGGCATCGAAGCTAGTGTACAAAAGGGCTTAAGAAACTTAAGAACTGATGACAAAGAGGGCAGCGCGGTGACCCGTACATAGATCTGTTGTGGGTGACACAGTACACACTATTGCTTCACGATCCAATAACTGGCTCTGCGGCGGTACCTGTCTCCTGTCGGATTCTTGCATAGAAATAGAATAGAATAGAATATTTTTTATTCAATACAGATCATTTACATAATACTTATTGAACGTCATTTTTTTTAAACTACACTGGTTCGCAAAGAAATGCCTCTGTCCTGGAAAGAACCAGTAAGAAACCCAGCGGGATTATTTTTTTTCAATACAATTACAGCAGTTTTATAAAGATGTAGAAATAGCTTGGCAGCGATCACCTCATTCCCAGGGGTTATCATCATCCATGTATTCCTTAATATTATAATAACCCTTCTTATAAAGTCTTTGTTTAACAAATAGTCTTTTTTATTGAAAGACTTTGTGCACTTTCTGGGATTTTGTTGTAAAAACGTATACATTGCCCCATGAAAGAGTTGAGAGACTCTGTGAAGTCGGGTAACTGGCCTACCACCAGTAGAATAGTGTACCAGAGTGCGCTAGTTTTTCACCCTTAGTTAGATAGAAATTGTATGTTGTAAGCAGTAATTACTTGCATATGTTTTCAGTCGTCACTGTGGACTGAATAATTATAAAGCTTTGACCTATTTGTGTCTAGCCATTACGCGCGGCAAGGCAATCGCTATAAAATGCGCTAGAGGATTGTTTCCTTGTAAAAGAGAACGTATAGGACGTATAGGTTTTCTAGAAAGGCACGGCGAGCGGACAAATAAATCGTTTGGCACGCGAACGCTGAGAGAAACCAGTGCTTTGATACTTTACTAAGTAAATGTTTTGTGAAAATATTTAAGATACGTTCTTAACATAAAATAGTTATATTTTTTTATTCATCCAGTTCCAAACTATACTTTGAATAAAGGAAAGAAAGCAAAATTAAACATGGTGTGTACTAGTTTTTGAAGAGCACTGCCCGCCTCTCTCAACAGCGTGCACAAGCAAACCAATACTGCCACCGGGAGCCGAAACCAGATACCCTCCACAACTACAACACTACCACAAGGCAATACACACCACTGAAGTCGAGAACACGACACGTGTTTCACCTCAAAACGTGGCATTATCAAGTGATATTGAGTTTACGACAGTATGTTGCCGATAATGTTTTGCATTCGGAATTAGCAAATTAATTTTCTTTCATTTATTATAATGGATTTCCGCAAAGTAACGCCTGATTCTATTAAGTAAACTTTTGGACACTAAATCGTAATAACAAAAAGTCCATGACTCTGGTACAAACGTGGATATGAGATGCCGCATCAAAACCCACGACTTGAAACATGAGTTTGTAATCCGCATGGCAAACATTTAATGCTTTGAAGGCAGGGCTAAGTTCCTTATTTAATACCAGCTGCGCCAGTAATTTTATTCGCGTAGTGATTCTTTTTTCAAAACCTTTCCCAACTCTACTATCTCTCTCCTCAAAATAGGCCTATGTTTAACAGTTGATTATTAATTGGCTGATACTGATACAATACCGGTTTCAGTTATTAGTTCATCACCACCGTGCGGCAGTGGATGTAACGCTGTGTCGGGTGCCTTTTAGTTTCTGAATTCAAATCTATATATTAATACGTGACGCGCACGAAGGAGTGTGAGATTTGGCACAGTTAAAGTTTGTATGGAGAAGTAGTGAGAAAACTTAAATTTATATATAATATGTTACAAATACATTAAATTGAATTAAATAAATCATGATTTTTTTACGTTCATACGGGCGATGTAAATCCCATTATAGTCTGTGGTCAAACAGCCGCACAGACTAGTGATTGTCGCCATAGAATTTTAAAATGTTACCAAGAAATAATTACTCAAACTTCAATAACGTTCAATCTTTTAAAAATTTGAATTTCAGTCGAATTGCGAACTATGGGTTTAGTACCTAGTTTTTTCTGTATCGTGAGTTTGTTTGCAACGATAAAATACTCCTGTACATTCACATACGCTGTTAAGTTAATTTTTTTGTTTATCAATCCTTACTTTACTTATATATCATAAAATAGCATATCAAGTCTGCGCTATTCAAATTCGATTTGTGGTACCTCAAGGAAGTATTTAAGAATCTGATTACTTTCAGTCCGAAAACAAATACATTTGTTTTAACTTTTTTTAATTTGAATGACCAGAACAATGTCTATTACTGTTTAAGAACTAGAGCGTCATGATTATTATTTCAGCTCATTATATGTTCACTGCTTAACATAGGCCTAACCCATAGACTGCCATAAAACTCGGCGCTGAGCCAACTAAATCGATCGAGTTCACGGAATACCATGCAGATCCTCGCTTCATCTTATGTGGCCACTTTTTAACTTTTCTTTCCAACTTTTCTTTTCCATTGCAACTTCAGTTTGCTAATCCTTAGGGCAATGTCGGTTACTCCAGTTCAGCTACGTTCATTACCATCGTTATGAACTCTATCTCGTAAAGAAACATCGAATAAAGTTGTTTCAGAGCTCACTGAGCTACTTTGACTTCCTCATGCAGTGAAAGACTACGTCTCGGTCCCATATATCATCACTAGTAACACGCATTGGTTAATAACTTCTGTTTTCAGACATAGAATTTTTTTTTATTGTATAAAGCGATGAAACGAGCAAAACGTTCACCTGATGGTAAGTGCAGCGTCTGCCCATAACAAATGGTGTGTCCCCCAGAACATTTCTGTGTGACACCTCACTGTGCCCATCACCCAGAGACATCAGTTCTTAAGTCTCATATGCCCTGTGATTACGCTAGCTCTCAGTGGCCTTCAAACCGAAACACAGTAATTTTTGCACACTACTGCTTCACGGCAGAATAACTGGCCCTGGGGTGGTACCTACCTAGACGGATTCCTGCATAGGAATCCTACCACCAGTGTAAGTAGCAAAATAAGACAAAAATAGTTTAAAATATGTCAGTGTTTAGTTTCAAATTCTAGAACTCAACTGACTCCATCAGAAATTAATGAGATATTAAATTGAAATCATTTTTGAAATCGGAAGTCATACTAAACCAAATCGCTAAAGCGATCAATACTGTGCCAAATGACTTTAATCCACAGCGGCTATTGGCGTCATTCCAATATTTTTACGTAAATTTTCTGCTTTTACTAATTGTCATTGTCATTTTTACAAATACTTTGCATAAATTTTGTTTCTCTTTTTTCTCAATATAATTAAAAAATAGCTTCTGATGGTATTCGAAAGTTGTCGCCATCGTCAAAAAATTGGACAGATGGACAACAATAAGTGACGTCTCAGGATAAGGAGCAATTTAGACGTGGTAGTCATTACTAGGTGGACGAATTACAAGTAAAAGTAAAAAAGTAAAGTGCCCCACTGCTGAGCACAGGTCTCCTCTCATTTCTGAGAGGGTTTAGGAGACGGGAGGAGTACGCCACGCTGACTCAAACGGATTTGCGGACTTCACATGTCCTTAAAATATTTTTTAATTTCCAGATACGCAAGTTCTCTCATGACGTTTTCCTTCACCGCCGATTAACAATTTTAGTGGCGCCGGCATCGGGAATCGAACCCAGGTGACTAGCGTACTATGAAATGTATACCGAGCGCATAGCCCCTGACCTACCGCAGCTTTGAATTACTAGTGACGTTTTATTCCAATAAAAAAAACGTTTAACATATAAGATAACATAAGGACTTCGAGCTCAAAAAGATGTTGCGTTCTCTCTCTTCTGATTTCCAATCGTTGCTACAACATTCTGTTTCATATATAAACATTTTTCAGAAAATGGTTAATAGAATTTTCGTAGGCGTGTTGTAGCTTTAGGTTATTAAATGGTAAAAAAGGTATACGCTATTGCAGTAAAACGCAACGTTCCGTGCCGTTTGAGGTCGTTCAACCCTTTTAAACATTGACAGCTTACGTAAAGCTTACGTACAGGCGGAGCGTTAAGCGATAAAGAACCGAATTGAATTTTTATAATTATATCTGAATTTTTATTAACTTTTAACTATTTACCGTGTGGTTTAGCGGTATAACCGTGCGGTAGCGACCTAAGAGAATCGACCACCCCATCTCATCCCGTGGGTTTCGTAAAAGTCGACGGAGGGAAAACAAAAATCATGAGATGGGCAGCGGCATCTTCCTGGATCATCTGAATAAATAATCTGCGGTTGTCAACCCGCCTGCGATATCAGACAAAGTTATTCGCGATACCGCCGCATCTCAGGCCGGTTTTCCCCCAGCAGTAGTGTCATAAACAGAAGCGTCGCTGGAGTTTCTTGCGCCATTTCTTCTCCAGCGGAAACGCATTCCGAATTGGTGGTAAACTTATCTAATAATAATCATGGTATTAATAATTATAGTAGTAGTAATATTGCGCTCCCGATTGCAGTAACTGACCGAGCCGAGACCGGCCCCCTTGGGCACCCTCGAGTCTGTTACTCTCGCGAACAGGATGACGGTCCAAGCCGGGGTCCCCTCTCGGGGGCCCTTGCGCCAGTCATCCATAAATAAAGGTTTCGGCTGCGAAGCGTGGCAACTATGGAAAAATCCTTCCAAAATGATAGCTACAAGCTTTTGTAAAGCGTATGACGATGACGATGAACTACATATTTACATAACACACGTTAAACGTCATTGTTTTTAAACTAAACTGATTTGCTAAAGAAAACCCTTGCCTTGAGAACTTTACTGTTGGCAAGAATCCGTCTAAGTGCATACATTTATTCCGCTGTAAAGCAGAAGTGTGCAATATTACTGTGTTTCGGTCTGAAGGGCATTAAGAGCTAGTGTAATCACTGGACATATGAGACTTAAAAACTGAGTGTAGGGCCACACAGACAAATTCTGCGTAACACAGCATCTGTTATGGGCAGATGTTGCACTTACCATCAGTTGAACGTTTTGCGCGTCTCTTCAATTTATCCAATAAAAAAAGAACCAGCAAGAAACCCAACGGCGATTGATATATAATTTTTCTTGTTAGTCATAAAGATGTAGAAATTATTTGATGGCGCTTAAAGGGGTTATCGTGATCCATGTATTCTTAAATATTATAACCCTTTGTAAAAAGGATTTTGGTTTTATAAAAAAGTTAACTAATAATTACAACTATCATTAACGCATTTATTAATGTTGGTCCAGCATATTAAACCTTTTTTTTATATAATGATTTCTTATATTTACGCGAACACTACACATTTAAATGAAACGGACATTATGGATTTTATCGCGTTTAATTTTTTTTTTTTATATTTTATGATAAACAGTTGAATTTATTCTAGATAAATCTCATGGCATTTGATCGATGGAATAACCATCTCAATAATGTCCCGACCTAAATTATATAGGCCGGGTCACGGCTAGCAGCGTACTCGTGTAAGTTATCTGGTACTGCGATCGGCAATCCGCCTACCGGCTTGGCGATTGCGGTAAGCCTTCTCCGGAAAACTTGAGAGGAGCCTACATCCGGCAGTGGATCATTTCCAGGCTGATGAAGATGAAGAAATTTCTTAGCCACTAAGCTATTTCCAAATGGCGTGGTTCGCCACCCATCATGTCTCGTTTCCCGCGAGGGTGAAAAGTGGACTACGTAAGTGACCTCTGCTTACCCCATATATGATAAAAAGACGTGACTGTATGTATGTAAGTAAATATTATAATTGCTCAATTCAATCGAAGCATTATAAACGTGTTTTTTCACCGATATACGATGGTAAAAACATAACTGTGTTTCGGTTTGAAGGGCACTGACAGCTAGTGTAATCACTGGGCATATGAGACTTAATAACTGATGTCTCAGGGTGACGGTCGCAGTGTGGTGTCACACAGTAATTTTCTGGGTGACACAGCATTTGTTATGGGCAGACGTTGCACTTACCATCAGGTGAACGTTTTGCTCGTTCCGTCACTTTCATGAAATAAAAATAAATACATTTTGAAGTTCCTTAAATCATCATCATCATCATTTCATAGCGTAGCGACATCCATGTCATATGCCACATGAGAAGAAATATATCATACATTGCCATCATCGCGCTTTGAAAGTCTCTGAGATGCCAACTATTTATACGAGTACAACATCTAAATATTACTAGTTAGAGGAGACGTCTGCCCCACATCAGATCATTCAAATCTGGCATAACTACCCTCTCCCTTGGCAATATCATCCGCCAAACATGTACTCGTATCAGTTTATGCATGTTCAGTAAATGTGTAAAGCCAGTTGAAGGTGAATCATCAATTAATAGGACACACTACCTATAATTTATTGATTAAACGTTTTCATGAAAATATCAAGGTTTTAAGAACTATTTTAATAAAAAATAAAAGATTTAAAACTAGCACTAGTGCGTGTAGGCAGTGATGACATACGACTTAGGTACACGCAGTATGAGGAAGCTCAATGTCGCTCAGCGAGCTATGAAAAGGGCTGTGCTTGGCATTTCGAACGAGATAGAACGTCAGAACTAAAGTACCCGACATATGCCTAATGAAGCTGAAGTGTCGTGTCGAATCGGCCATACAGCTCAAGGAACCGACAACGATTGAGCGACCGCCCACTAGAAGGACGACGATCAGAGTCGATAGATGTAGGTGGCTCATGATCGTGTTTTGTGGTAATCTACGGGAGAGTTATGTTATTATGAGAAGGGTTATGTTCGATTCGCACCGACTAAAACCCCATGGTGTTCCGCCTTCGCGGCGGTTAGCAATGCCACGGAAATGCTTATGCACACATCCGCGGCATCAGCGGCGCCGCCCACATACCATCAACGGCCCCTTCTCGGAAGAGGATAGCTCCTCTCCTTTCTCCCTCTCATCAAGGCGCGCCGGAAGACAACGCTGCCCTCCACACGGCCTCGCTCAGTCCGCCACGCACAGATAATTTTAGTTAAGCCACCAGCGTTCACTTAATTAAGTCTAGAATGCTTTTGCCGGTGAATTTCACATAATAGCTTTTTTTTAAGCAGTGGACTTGTGATGGGCGGAAATGATGATGATTATGAATTCGAATCGTGGTATCTCAGGGGCTAGGCGCGCGCTTTAAATTTCGTAGTACGCGAGTGACCTGGGTTCGATTCCCGGTGCCGGCAACACTAAAATTGTTAATTGCAATTTTAAGTGCTGATATTACCACGTGCTCGGCGGTGAAGGAAAACATCGTGAGGAAACCTGCTTGTCTGAGAAATAAAAAAAAAGTATTTCAAAGACGTTCGCAGTCCGCCAACCCGCATTGGAGCAGCGTGGCGGATTCTTCCTAGCTCCAAAACCCTCTCAGAAATGATAGGAGGCCTGTGCAGTGGGATATTTATAGGCTGAAACTTACTTTACTTAGAATTCGAATTATATCACATATAAATTATCTTGAACATGCGACCTATTTCAATTGTTTGACTTCTGGAAACCGCTCATGCGATCGCTCCGCTTCTGCCTCAAGCTGATCCCTAATACATTTGACGTAAATTAAATTGGCGCTGTTATTGATCTCTGAAGACGCTTTTTTGTGCCACACAAAGCGCGCCATACGTAATTCAATAGTACTATTGCTTAATATAGTAAAACGAGGTTACTTTTTGTATGCAGGAATCCGTCTAGGTAGGTACCACCCCAGGGCCAGTTATTCTGCCGTGAAGCAGAAGTGTGCAAACATTACCGTGTTTCGGTTTGAAGGTCACTGAGAGCTAGCGTAATCACTAGGCATATCAGACTTAAGAACTGATGTCTCAGGGTGACGTTCGCAGTGTGGTGCCACACAGAAATATTGTGAGTGACGCAGCATTTGTTATGGGCAGACGTTGCATTTACCATCAGGTGAACGTTTTGCTCGTTTCGTCACTTTATCAAATAAAAAAAAAACGAAAGTTGTCTCTTTTTCTAGCCGATATGTGTCAGGCAGAGTAGAATAGCACCTACTTCTTTTCCTACCGAGGTGTCGTAAGAGGCGACTAAGGTATTGCACAGAGAGCTTTTATCATGCAGAATAATACCATAATATGTAATACTGTCACCATACTACTCGTGGTAACGCAATTGGGAGTAAGAGATTTTTTGACTCTTACCAAAATGGCGGCGACGGGGGTCGCCAACTGTCACGTCTCGTTTCCCACGGAGGCGAAAAAGTGGGCTACGTGTGTGGCAGCCTAAGCCTTATATGGAAAAAGGCGTGATTGTATGTATGTATGTCCCTTTTTCTCTGCTTCAGTAAAATTTTATTTACACAGTTCCTATTACGCAGTGAATAAAGAATCAAAATTTATTGAAGAAAATGACGAGACAAGCAAATCGTTCACCGGATGGTAAGTGCAACGTCTTCCATCACAGATGCTGTGCCGTACCGTGAGAGTGCGTTTTAGACATACATTACCTACCAGTGGCCTAGTGGTCAGTAACTGTCTTCTAGGCCGCGGGTCCTGGGTTCGAATCCCAGCCGGAGCCAACATTTGTGATAAAACATAAATTGTTGGTTTTCGGGTCTGATTGTGTTGTGATTGTCACCGTGTTTCTGACACTGCATCCTAGCCTACCTCCGATCTTATCGCATCAGCGTTACATCGGGCGCGGGTAGGTTGGGACGAGTGAGTGCCTCTGTGTTTGCGCGTACACTTGTGGCACTATAATATCTCCTGCGCAGTTGATGGCTCTCGACAGTAGTCGGAAGTTGTCGCCGTGGTCGAAATCGGCTAGGAGAACATCACACATGCTCAACACAAATGGACCCGAAAACCAACGATTTGTGTATAATAAATGGTGGCTCCGCTGGTATTCGAACCCAGGACCCACGGCGTAGGATTCGGCTACTCTGACCAACGCGGTGGTCTTATTAATCATATTTATATTTGCGACTTAAATCAAAAACAGTCAATCATTACTGAAACAGATCCTCTGCTTTCGGGATTATTGCCTAATTTTGATTTAAAAAATAGAAAAAGAAAACAATCGATTGAAACAACGTCATAAAAAGAAGCTTTATTTGTCATAACACTTTGTGTCCGTACGATAGGTAGTCAGTTGAAATCTAAACCCCTTAATCACAAGTTTCAATTTAATGAACTTTTAATTACATTATTTACATTTAAGGCGAATGATAGAAATCATTTATCTATTTACAATTGAATAGAATAAGCAAATTTATTATTATATCATTGAAAATTATATATTATTTACAACAAAAATATAATTTGGAATGTTTGTGAATAAAAATATGTGCAGATTTTTTTTTTATGTTTTCGATGAATACGCAACAGTATTAAAACGATTTAGACAGGTATAATCATTTCACAAACATCACTTAATCTTAAATAAACTATAATTTTTAAACATTATTTGTTCTTTAGAAGCATTAGTATCACATAATAACAGCAGACGCTTTTATAATAACAGAGGTACAGATTAAATATATTTTTAATTGATTTAGCGAATAGTTTGAACTCTTGTAAAGATCTTACCATAAGTACATACATGAATATTTCTGAGATATTAATGAAAATATTGATATATTAATAAAATAAATTACTTATTTAGTCCCATTCTTGTAAAGTGCAGAAATTATGTGCGGTTAAATCTATTAATCAGTGATATGAAATATAGTTATTAAATAGTGCAAATTATGTTACGTAAAGCACATATCCTTATATTTACTAGCAACTGATGTCATTGCAAATGTAAAATTACATTAAGAAAAACTTATTAAAAGATAAAGTAAAAGAGTTAAATATATTAAAAAAAATCTTGGATAGAACTTGTATTTCTGTGAGATGCCACCAGCGGTACAGGTAGATCGCTAATTGTAAAATTAATCCGCAATTATACGACACTACTTTAATATTATACATTTGCAACCATACCCATATATGATACGTAAATTTATCATAAGTAAAAACAGTATGTCATGCACGACAATATGTAATTGTAATGGCGTCCACAAATAATTATCGATGCAATTACATTTGACATCGCCGTCATGCAGTCAGCTTAAAAATCGATAAAATAATGTAAACTAATTTAGAGTTTATTAAACGCAAGAACTGTCTATTATATTTAAAACACTATGTAAAATTATAAAAACTTTGTACTGAATAATATGATAATGAAATATTTGAATATTGAAAATACTAAATATTGAGCTCAGTTCTAAACGTTAAAGAGTGCTATTGCGATGATATAATATCATAATATCAGCTAAATTAAAAATAATAAGCATTTACTTTTTTTTGAACAACGGCAATGCAATTAAATATCTATGAATTTAAAACTAGAGTAAAAAAAGAATTAACGCGTGTTAGCAAATAATTTATACAATCTTATATACTATCCGGCTTAGCTCCAATTTAGAATTAAGAGACGATTTTTATTATTTATATTTATTTTTTTAAGCAGAGCAATGTTGTTTCATAGATTGAAAATTTAATACTGCCTCTTTTTGGTCACATCATTACCATAATAAAGAATATATAATTTCGAATTTTAAATTACATTTAAAATATTACTCTACTAAGATATATAATCATTCCAAATATTGTAAATATGAAATGTACGCAATAAGAAGTTTTATAATAGAATTAGGCGCAATTTCTTGTTCGATCAATTTTCCCATCTTTAAAGCTTTGTAATATGCATTAGCTAAAATGTGAAATGGTCGTAGCGTTTGCGCGGCGGTAACGCAGCTGTTTCGTAGCGATTTCGCGACGACTACGAGACGATTACTCAGCGTTTGCGTAGGCTTCAGAGTTGCGTGTAACCTTCCGTACGTGGGGAGGCCCGACGCCTGGCAGTGCTCGCTCGGCGTCAGAAGACATCGTCGCTTGGGTCTTCGTCCAGCTCACAAAGCAGCTTACTACTGTAAAAAAGAGAAAATGGCGTGAAATATTTTAAAAAATTAAAAATAATCAACAAGCAATCTTAAGGACAAATTCGAAAAATAAATATAACGATTAAAAACCTCCATTTTAATATGAATTGGTTTTCGCTAAATTAAATTTATGATTAATATACATCTATAATATGATTGCGCCGTACGCCAGGAACCTCGCTGACTTAACATTCACAGTTCGGACCTTCGCGGCAATGAAAGATTTTCCGCGTGCAGATTCTTAAGGCCGTAGCCTAGGCAATAAAACCTAGAACATTCCTCAACAAACGTACTATCTAATGTGAAAATATTTTTTGAAAACGGTTTATTATTTCCTGAGATTAGCGAGATCAAATATACAAACTATTCAGCTTCGTTATAATATATTAGTAAGAATGACACGTAAAATATCCTTATATTTTACGTGTCATTCTTACATCTTCTTCATCTTACATCCTTATGTATCATATAGCTCTCAATTTTACAAAATCGCTCAGGTAGTAGTTTAGGAGCTATAACATGACACTCGTATAACTGGTGTAAGGATTCCAGTGCAGGAATACATCTAAGTAATTACGACCGCAGTGTCAGTTATTCTGGCGCCAAGCAGTGAATAGAGACTACAGTAATATAATAAAAATTAAAAGATTGCCAAGACGTTGCGCAGTACAACTCCAAGCTTGGCATCTATAATTTACTATGGGTAAAAGACGGATTTTCCTAAACCAGACCAAACCAAATGAGACATCAGTTCTTAAGTCTTATATGCCCAGTGATTACGCTAGCTCCCAGTCCCACCCTTCAAACCGAAACACAGTAATGTTTGCACACTACTGCTTCACGGTAGAATAACTGGCCCTGGGGTGGTACCTACCTAGACGGACTCCTGCATATGAATCCTACCACCAGTTAAACCATGTGGCTGGTCTGATAAAAGAAGTTGTCCATAAGAACTTTTCAAATAAACTAGACAGCTCCGTCATGTTTGGGCTCGTTGGATTAGTTTTGACAAGTACCTACTATGGCCCTAGCAACATTCGAAGTGTGAGGAGTGTTGATTTTTGTTTAAAACTGATTGCATTTGCGGTACGGTGAACATTTGATTGAATTTTGTACAACTTTGTACAACAGTTAATAAACATTCCGGTAACATTTTAACAAGGACATTTGATAATAAATACATTTATAATTAAAATTTATCTGACTGCGTTATATTATCTCAAAATACAATATTAATGTCACGTCACGCCACGTGGCGTAAGGGTCATAGTGACGAACTTGTACGGCACTGGTCTTAGTTTTAAATCCGAGCCGGCGTCAACATTTGCGGCAAAAATACAAATAGCTGGTTTTCGGGTCAGGCTGTGTTGTCCATGTGAGATTTATGGCTGTAAAAGCGCACTCAGAGGAACACCTACCTCTTGCCTACCGAGGTGCCGTTAAGAGGCAACTAATGTATCTGGACATCCTTTACTCGTGCAGAATAAGACCTTAACATACAATGCATTCACTAAACTGCTCGTGGGAACGCGAATGAAACGGAAATAATTTTCTGACTCGTACCAAAACGGCGGCGACGTGGCTACGCGTCACGTCAAGTTTTCCGCGGGGGCGAAAAGTGGGCTACGTTCGTGTTCACTGCCTATCCTTTTTTGGGAAAATCTGTGACTGTATGTATGTAAAAACGCACTCGCGATACAGGAGAAATCCTAGTGCGAGGCATCTTTTATTTTTTAAATAATTCCTTTCCTATTTTATTCACAGTAAATTATTAAAAATAAATTAGTAAAGGATTGGTTGGCGTTGTGACTAAGCGATTGGCTTCTGCGCTAGGGGTCACGAGTTCGATTCCTATACGGAAAGTGGTGGCGGCTTAAGAAAATCTACCACCCCGTTTCATCCTGGGGTGTCGTAAAAATCAGGTGGCGCCACAACACGCATTGGAGCAGCAGGTGGGACATTTATTGACTGTTACTTAATGTTTTACTTTAATCCACAGTACTTTATCATTATCATCATCATCAGCCTGTTAGTAGTTTACAGCTGGACATAGGCATTTCCAAAGCAAAAATTACTACCATAATAAAGATGGGCAGTTTGTATGTTTGAACGTGCTAATCTCAGTAAAAACTAATTCGATTTGAAAAATTACTTTTGTTTTGACTACCCGCTTAATAGAAAAAAGTTCTAAGCTATAAAACTTCATGCTGTAGTCTTACGGCGCTACGGACCGATATTACCGAGCAGAGCCGAAATGCGTATGCTCAGATCAGCCAGGGGCCATGTCGTACGGCGCAGTCTGTGGCTTATTTTACGCGGGTGAAACCGCAGGGCACAGGTAGTAAACGATAAGCTTGCTTGCTTTTATAAAAGGAAATTAGAGAAAAATAATGTTTTGTCACTGTAAAGTTTGGTTTTTGCTAAAAAAAATTCATTCATTCTTTCTTTTTTTCGCTAATATTGTAGATCAAAAATACATACTTATTAAGAAACTATATCCCCTACTAACTATACACTGATAATCCGTCCATACCTGAACGGTTTATAGGTTTATAGATTTCGTAAGTTATTAATGATAATTGAAATTATATAACGATTTAGTTTCATAAAACAGTTATGCAGCTTGTGTTACGTGTGACACCCTATGACTAATAAGAAAACCTCGTAAGGAAACCTGCCTGTCTAAAAAATATTAAAAAAAGTCTAAGATATGTGATATTCGGCAACTCGCTCAAGACTGTAATTTTGGCTCCTCAATCCTTTAAAAAAAATAAAGTAACATACTTCCTATAACTTCGGAATGTCACAATTATAAGCTTACGTTACTACATAATTACTTTTACTGGTGGTAGAATTCTTATGCAGAAATCCGTCTAGGTAGGTACCACAGCAGCGCCAGTTGTTCTGGCATGTATCAGTAGTGTGCAAACATTACACTCGCAGTGGGAGGGTGATAAATGCAGTAAGGTGCCACTGCGCTCACACATACATCGCCTCGTAGAATTAAAAATAAAAACAAAAAGAAAACAAGAGAGAAGAGACTATATAAATAAATAAATTATGAAACACTTACTCCTCTTTGCTCGTGAAGGACTCAGCGTGAACACGTCTATTGCAAGCTCTGTCGCAACAGTGACAGTGCCAATAGGCGAGCACGCTTAGACTAAACACGAAGATTGTTATCGGCAGCACCAATGCCAGAATCAAGCCTCGGACCGTCGACTCCCACGAATACCTCGCAACCACCAGATCTGGTCGGGTTAGGCTGTAGTAACAGGGAAAGATCTTCGGCGCCCGTGGACCAGCGTAATCGTTTGCGAACACTGAGCAATTCACTCTCGGTGGATATCCACAGCCTTCTGGATTTATGAGGAATCGCAAATCTGTCTCGTCCCATTCGGTTGGTATGGGTCCCTCTTCGACGAAAGGTTTTCTTGCAAGGTTGACTCTTATCTTGTGGCATTTTGTATGCGCCGTGGTGCAACCTTCCCTGCATGACGCCCACGTACAGTTGGTCAAAGTCTCCGCATGTACATGCTCAGAGACAGAACAAATTCCCGCTTCTGGTACGAATTCAGCAAGGATCGTCTGTATCGCTGGCTCAACGACAAACGGGATCAAGAAGAGAAAAGCGAAGACCGCAAGTATGGCTGATGTGCCCAGGCAAAGAGATGTGTAAAATTTAAATCTTTCAAAAAAGTGATTTAGCAATTGCTCCCTCGTCGGTTCCAGTGGTTTGAATTCTGGACTTCCCGGTCCTGCAGATTCGCCCATAGGCAAAGTAGACCGTTCGGATGCTGCAGGTGAGAGGCTTGCTCTTGATCTGCTCATCGTAGACATGAGGAAGTTTTAGGCAGTTAAAGCATTGGAAGCAGTTAGTCGTCTCTTAATGAGCTAGCCGGACCCTCACAGAGGAGGGGTACGCCTGAAAAAGACAAAAAGGTTAGGTTATAATTTAAAAATATAAAGTTAAATGAAAACATTTGACATATTTGTCATAATGGACGTACATAAATTGTTTCATGTATTATTTCAATTATATTTCAAATCTAGGGTTAAAGAAAGTACTGTTTTTTAAAGCTTTTTTAATAGTATTCTACTTAGGCCTGGTAATATTTAAAACATTTAGTTATACTGCATTTAGTTCGCGGAGCGATAAATGAGGTAAAACGTTCATGCGATCTAACTTTGCTTAGTCACGATAGAAATATGTCAAGGTCTTTGTGATAGCACAAAACTTTAAGAAGTTTAGCGATTATGTAATATACTCGTAGTATACATTTTACCATTCTACAAAAATGTACTTTACAATCTATAAATCATGGAATAGCTCACGTGACTGATCTCAGAGGGGAGAAACAGGATCGTTTGGATGCATTTGCATTTCAGCTTGACCACCAGCGCAACCCTTGAACCTCATCTTTGCATCATCGCCCACTACCACAGTCCTTTGACATAACAACAACGTTATACACGACACTACAACCAATACCGTTGGCAAAACTAAAGCTACTAGAAACTGACGGAACGTGGCCTCCAAATCGAACCTCGCAACCACTGTATCAGGATTGTTTTCAGTGTAAAAGCAAGGGAATCTGGCTTTAGCGTTATGATCAGTTCCATCGCGGCCGTAATCTTTCAAAAACTCTTTACATTCATCAGCAAGAGTATTAACGCAGCCTTCTAAGTTGATCATCAGACGACTATCGTTAGCCAAAGTCAGCTCTACTTCTAAAGGAGCTATCAAACGATTCGGTGCGGCCCTCACGGTATAAAGGTACTGCAAATACGTGAAATTGGTCAGATCGGCGATATCAGTGCGTGGTAGTAAAGCCGCGTTAATGCAATCTACAGCCACCACACCGGATGAACCGTTATGAACTGCGTGACACGACAGCATTAGTACTTCTTCTCCCGAGTCAGTCCAGACTACATTCCCACCGTCTTCTTGGACTAACTTTGTACACCTAGCTAAGAATACTCTATCGCCACTAAGTACGATCACGTTCTTGTTACGGGTTGGTATATCAACGCAACGTCTATCGCAATTATAAGGCGTTCTAATTTTTCTACAAGTGCCTCTGTTACACGAAAATAAACCATGAACGTCTATGCACGTGATTTTACCACGCCGCCCTGAACATTTTAAAGGTGGATCGGTGTCTCTGAAAGCACATTCGAAAGCGTCGGTTATGTTGATGCATTTCCCTTCAGTGCAATTGAAGGTTCCTGTTAGATTGCGACATTCGTCGCGAATACAGTGGTACTTCTTTGCGTTCTCTTGGTCTATGCCGTAACAGGTTTTATTAGCAGCACTCCCACATTCAGCAAGGAGCAGCGACGAGCCGTTCTTTCTGACATTCACGTAGATTTGAATGCATGCTCCTGAGGTTTTGCTGAGACACCATTCACCACACGAACCCCAGTCGCAGTTCTCTTTGTTAACCGCCCTTGTTGTTGTGCACATAATTGGGGTCGGGTCGATTCCTGAAGCGATCGCGCGTGTATAAGGCATGTATATAGCAACGGTTAGATAAACTATCGCCACGGCACTCAATACAGCTGTCATTTGACAAACACAAATTGTTCCGCATATTTTCTGATCTTGCGGTGGGATTATAAGATCTTCGACGGGGGTCGGCTTAGGCATGGCGGAGTGCTTCGCGTGCCCGCGCCTTCACACCACTGACGTAGGTGCGCGGTAAGGCGGGTGTAAGACGCATGCGTGGTGGAACAATCGATTGGGTGCAGTGCAGGCAACCCTGTTTGAGCTATTTTTTTTAATTAATGTCAACGGCCGTCAAAATGATGCCAGTAATAATTCATTTAATAGGCCTTTCTGCTTCACATTTAAAAATAATTGCCCTACTCATTAACAACTATGTCGTCATGTATCGTCTATCGTATTGTCGTATTTATTTTTTACTTTGTTTATTAATAATGATTACAAATTAAAATGACATTTTTAATTACCATAATATACGTAGTTCATTGTAATATTGTATGAAGCGTGTTTTTGAAAAGCATATCCATTTTTTTACGTTTTTTTTAATTCTACGCCTCACGCACTCATTCATAAAATACATATATGATGACACATCTACGCATAGTACTTACATACGCACATTATTTAAGAAATATCCTGTAAATGAAATAAATGCACTACTATAAGCGTTGTCGCAATTTGAACGTCATATTAATATAACATAATTACAGAAAGCACTTGTAAATTTTGAAAGAGATAATTTGTGTGACTTCAATATTAATATTATACAATGGGAAATTTTGCTATTACACGTCATACACATATGCTAGTTATGATTTAGAAATATCTTTAAAATAAGAACAACACGAATTAATTACTGGATACAAGGTTCACGTCCACTTACCTAAGAAAAGCTTAACTTGGGCACTAATGTATTTTTTCCACAATCTAACGGACAACACTAACACCGGTCTATCACAACTGTTTTCAATGTTATTTTTAAATGTTAATTGTAATGAAAATTTGATATTTTCGACGCCAAATCAGTTTTCAAGCCAAATATGTTTTGCTTGCGACAACTGTGAAGTTAGCGAGGGATGGGGCTGCGCAATGCGGGGTGCCGTATCGGGCAGAAGTTGGCCCCAAGGTCTGGGGTGCACTGTTGGTTTATTTGATTACGAAAGAGCCGTAAAGTTCTAAATTTATACCAGAACAACGTCACCAACTATTCCAATGGCGCGTTTGTTGATAAGCGGTTGTAATTTGATAAAAAACACTAATTAAGTTTTACAACGACTCCGTTTACGAACTCCATTATCACATAATATTGTTTATTGCTGTACATAACAAATTTGTATTGAATTTCGTTAAAATTAAATATTATTATTAATTTTATTTTTTATAGTATTATTATTTTTTTAACCATTATTAAAAAAATAAGATTTAAAGAGAAACTCGAAATCATTTTGTGATATAACAATTATACTAGTAAATAGCAAATAGAAATAACAAAAAATCAGGTTTCTGTCAACTTTTACGACTCGCCCTTTTTAGCTTTATTTGTATCATAAAAATATATATCTATAACATAGTCATTATACAAATAAATTAATCTTTAATTGGAATTTGATTTATTTTAGTAACTTGTAAAATAATGTTAGCCCAATTAATAACCTAACGATGTAAAAAATATTGCATTTGTTTTTAAGTGATCGCAATAAACTAAATAATAAAAAACATTGACGTAAGTTTTTCACCTTGAATAAAATCTAGCAAAGAAGTGAAAATATAATAAAATTAAATTTATTTTACATTAATTAGCAACCAAAATTAAATTTAAATGCATATTGTCCTTAAAGAAAAAGACTATAAAACACTTTTACATACTTTAAAGATACTGAAGCGTAAAAGTAGCATCTATTTTCAATTTATCGCATTAAATTGATTACAAAAATATAAAGACAGGTGACTTTGAAATTAATTCAATGTGGTCATTAATCTATGTTACTATGATTAATGTGTAAAATTTTAAGTTCTTATTTCTTATAGAGAATTAACTCACCAATGTAATATGTCCGTAAAACAAGCATATTAGTTAGAACTCAATTACACTTTCATTATCTTTTTTTTATAAATATTTACGTATATAGATCCCTTTACGTGTCCAGTCCACTGTTTCAATGTTTTCTATACTGCAATCGTGTTTATATTCTTTAAATTGTGCGCCTTAGACGCATGCGCGTCATTCGGCCAAAACTTTAATATTTACTCTATAATACCATCAGGTGAACGTTTTGCTCGTTTCATCACTTTAGCCAATAAAAAAAAACATTTGTTTCAGTGAAAGTTCAGATTTATGTATGTCGTCTAACAAATGAGGCAATCTTATAGCGGGAAACTGCGGTTTTTTGCGAAGACCAGCTTAGGCACTAAAAGCCTTAACACACGAAAGTTATTTAAGAGCAGCTGAAGCCCGTCAGATTCAACTAAATCAAGGTGCAAACGCAGCTAAAAACTGGCGTTTTGAATGGCTCGTATGCAAAAGTGCTAATCACTCACTTCAGCCTATTACAAGTCCACTGTTGAACATAGGCCTCCCTTATAGATTGTCGCAAAAGTTTGTCGCTCTCATTTTGGGGGGATTTTACCATAGTTGCCACGCTTGGCGGGCGGGTTGGCAACCGCAGTTTATTTATTGAGACGTTCCAGGAGGATGCTGCTGCCCATCTCATGGTTTTCATTTTCCCTCTGTCGACTATATGATAAGATTTTGTGGTCATGGTAGTGGTAGAATTCCTGCGCAGGTACGTCTAGATAGATATCACCGCAGTGCCAGTTATTCTGCAAAGCAATAGTGATAGCTAGTGTAATTTCTGGACATATGGGACTAAAGAACTGAAGTCTCACGGTGACGAGCGCACAGCATTTGTTATGAGCAGATGTTGCACTTACAATGATGTGAAGAATATGCTCGGCTTGTCACTATCTTTCATAAAATAAAGTTTTTTGAACAGAAAAAAATTGTCTATCCGATAGATGTCCGGCAGTGTACAATAGCACCTACCTATTTCCTACCGAGGTGTCTTAAGAGGTGACTAATATATGCAATAGGACCACCATAATATGCAATGCTGTCCTTTCCCTGGAAGGCGAAAAGTGGGCTACGTAAGTGGCATCTGCCTACTCCTTATATGAGAGAAAGGCGTGACTGTACGTATCTACGCTGTATATATGACTGTATATATAAAGAAAATCGCCTTTGAAATAATTTCACAATTGTTTCTGCAAATACAAAAGAGATGTCGCTAGTGTACTATCGTTGGGTGTCATGATTATACCTTAACTGTGAACAGATTAACAAACAAGAAAACATACTTATATGTGTTTTAAAATCCACATCTACAAATTTAAATTTAATTAAAGTAACAAGAAACATCATATTTTTACACCCTCTACCGGCTTTCTAATTTGCAAAGATACATAGTTGCTTCTTATTTTGCAAAGGTTATGTACGTCGCCTGTCCAATGTATTTGAACTTCACATTTACCCGAAATATTTTTTTTTCCAAAAACATACGTACATATTTCCTATATTTCTAAACTTTCTTTCCTGCCAGACACATTGTAATTAAAGTAGTGAAAATAAATCCCAACGGCGGCTCACGTAATTAATTAGACTTCTGAAAGTACGAGACACAACCGTTAGATGGCACTACTAGTAGCTAAGATGCTCATTCATTGAAGGACAAAGTTCATTCATTGAAGGAAAAAAATTATAGCCCATGACCATAATGTCTTTCTAACCTATTTCAACCATGGTGACGATCTTCTGAAAAACAGTTCATCTGGACATAATATGGTCGGTATTTTATTGCTAGATAGAATCTATAACCCAGTTTATATAACAGTTTGTGTTTTTGTACAATTGTTGGCGACGGCAGAGATTCGAACCAATTATCTAATAATATCTAATAATAAAAAAATTGTGCAATAATAGCTTTCTAGAAACCTGCATGACTGAGGATGAAAATATTTCGAAGACGTGTGAAGTCCGCCAACTCGCATTGGAGCAGCATGGCGGGCTCTTCCTCGCTCCTAAACCCTCTCAGAAATAAGAGATCTGTGCTGAGAAATGGGATATATTATAGACTGCTACTTTACTTTACTTTTTCATTATAAGATGGCAGTTGTTATTGTTCCCTCATATTTATTATATTTCATACTAATTTCAGTCCATCACAAGTCCACTGAACATTGGTATCCTTCATAGTTCACCACAAAATACGTTCCTGAACTACACACTCCTGAAAAATTATGCAGCTCTTTGCTCTAGGAGTTCTTGTGGGGTGGTCTCCAGAACCATTCTTCCCCTATGGTTCTCGGTTCTGCGATCTATACTGGTTGGACCATCGACACAGTTTGTCGAGCTTTAAGGCTATGTTCGTTACTGTAGTTCTGGAGCAGATATCACAGTTACGAATTCCATCTCAGCGAAAGTGGTAGCGGCCTAAGAGAATCTACCTCTCCCATCCCATCTCGTAGGATGTCGTAAAAGTCGACAGAGGGAAATTAAAACTAGGAGATGGGCAGCAGCATCTTCCTGGAACATCTCAATAAATAAACTGCGGTTGCCAAACCGCCTGCCAAGCGTGGCCACTATGGCAAAATCCCTCCAATATGAGAGCTACGAAATTTGTGGCTATCTATGGGGGAGGCCTATGTTCAGCAGTGGACTTGTGATAGGCTGAAACGACGAACGACGAAACTACTGACCATAAACCTTTCCGTCGCTCGCTAAGCGATTTATCCGCCTCGTACATTATTATAATTAGGGTCACAGATTTCACTTAACTCGGGTCGCTGACCATATATAATAAATATTCGTTTAAATATGTTACAAGACGTGTTTACGGACGACATCTTTAATAATTGACAGCTTCTCTTGAACCCACATTATTCGTTTTCACCTCTTGGAAAGTAATGCTTGTGTAATACACTGGAAATCGGGTTAATATGTAAACATAAAAACAAAATTTTTTTTCGTCTGTATGTCGGTAAAGTTAATTAAAGTCAGTGTTATGAATGAAGAAAGTGACTAAGCGGGAAAATAGATCACCTGATGATGTGTGTGCACGTTTGCCCATTACAAATGCTGTGTCACCCAGAACATTTCTGTCTGACAACATATTGCTCTCGTCACCCTAAGAAATTAGTTCTTCAGTTTCATATTCCCAATAATTACACTAGCTATCAGTGCCATTCAGTCCGAAACACAGTAATGTTTGCACACTACTGCTTCACGGCAGAATAACTGGCATTGCGGTGGCATCTACCCAGACGGATTCCTGCACAGTAATCCTATCACCAGTATTTGTTTATATCTAACACACGCAGTTTAGATAATCCTACCACCGGTATTTATTTAAATATAAAGTCAAAAGAATTGAGGCAGGTGTTGTCGGTCAGGTCGAGAGGTCTTATAATTGACAGCATATTAGTAAAAACTGTAGCTGCAAGTCGTGTCTGATCTGAGGAGATCATCTATTTCTACCAATGAAAAAGTGGTCAAAGTGCCTGACTTTTACGCCTTGGTTACTTGGTTCAAATCCAGCGGTTGGTTGTGTTGTGATTGTTCCCCATGTCTCACTTGCACTTGTACGGCACTTATTGATGTTGTGGATAATGTGTTGTCTTCCAGGGATTTAGGCAAAGGTACTGTCCTGGTTCTCCTTGACTACTCCAGGGCATTTGACTCCATAAACATTAATTTGCTGCTCTCAAAAATGGCTTATTATGGATTTGATAGTACTGCGATAAAGTGGTTTGATAGTTACCTCAGTGACCGATATCAACTAGTTGAACTGCAAAAGGCAGGTGGTTCGGGTATCATCCAGTCCAATCCACAGCCTGTTATTAGGGGAGTACCTCAGGGCTCCATTTTGGGTCCTCTCCTCTTTTTACTTTATTGCTGCGATTTAACTAATGTAATAAAGGACTGCCAGTACCACATGTATGCCGATGACTTACAGTTATATCTTTCCTTCAAACCTCATGATACCACTGAGAGTATAAGTATACTAAACAGAGATTTGGAACGAATTGCACTATGGTCAAAAAATAATTCACTCAATTTAAACCCCGCTAAAACAAAATTGATGAGTCAAGTTGATGAGGCTCGTAACCTCGGTCTCAAAATGGATGGCCTATTGCATTTTGAGAACTATGTCTTGGATATAGCACGTGCCTGTTTCTATAGGTTAAAGATCTTATACAAAATACGGGCTTACCTGAGCCTGAATATGAGAGTAACGCTCTGTGAGTCTTTAATATTGTCCAAATTGAATTACTGCATATCAGTTTATGATCCTTGTCTTTTGGGAAGGTCTATGAAACTGCTTCAAAGGGTCCAAAACGCATGTGCCCGTTTCTGTTTTAATATTCCTCCTAGAACTCATGTTTCATCGTATCTAAATAAGGGCAAACTACTAAACATGGCATCTAGGCTTAAATTGCAGTTCGCTAGCCTGTTATTTGGAATTATTAAAAGCAAAACTCCGGAATATTTATATAAGAAGCTTAAATGGTCTAGCGAATATAACGTTCATAATACTCGTGGTGCGAAGTTTCTATTAGCTGTCCCAGGACACGTTACTGCTGCGTTTCGAGGTAGTTTTCGTTACTTGGCAACAAAGTGTTGGAACGATTTACCGCCACCGCTTCGAGAAATTCGTACAAAGCCTTATTTTACTGTTCGTTACAAGTCTTATCTTCTAGAGAACAATGACACAAAGTAAATTTTTTAATTCGGTGCCACGTATTAAAGTAAACGTGTCAACTATATAATTGCACAGACTAAAAATCTGGTTATTACGCATGATAAATTGAATAGTGACAGAGATACAGAAACTTTTTTTTTCTTTTTATTTTCTGTTATCTGTTTACACTGCATTTGTGTTATAAGATAATATTTAATAACTTTGATTATATGTAAGTATTTCAGACCTTTTTGTTTTTTTTTTTTGTAATTTGCGCATGCATTTTTATTCTATTTTATATAATGCATGCGCATGTATGTGTATATGTGTGTGCATGTATGTATGTGTATGTATATGTATATGTGTGTATGTATATGTATATATGTATATATATATATGTGTTTGTGTGTGTGTGTATCCGTGTACATGTGCGCATATTTATTTCTTTTAAATTAAACTAAGACAATTAACAATATGTCCGGAAGCTGCTCGTTAAACCTGAGGCATCGACAGAATAACAGCGCTGTGGCAACTCTGCCATAGCATTATGCTGAGTCGACAGCCTTTTCGTTGCTACAACCCAACGTACGTCTGACAATGTAATACGTCGTATTTTTTGTTTACTTATTTTTTGTATGTTGTGTTGTAGTATTGAATAAAAAATTTTTCTTTCTTTCTTCTTTCTTTCTTTCTAATACTCTTATCATAGCCTAACTCTGTCTTGTTATAGTGCCTCTGTGTTAGCGCGTACACTTTTGGCACTATAATATAACCAGCTCAGTTGATAACTTCCGACAGTGTTCGGAAGTAGTCGCCGTGTTGAAAAATCGGACAGAACATCATCTTCACTCACCTTCATATACACTATTTTCATAATATAAATTATAATTATTGGTGATACGATTTCTGGTAGCTCAGGGGACGGGACCTGGCTTCGATTCCTGGCAGCAGTATCCAGGACTACATAGGTGGGTACCACCGCTGAAGGTTTTTATAAAACTAATATTACGGATTTTAACTTGTTTAATTTTAAACTATTTATAACCCGACGTTTCGTGTGCTTACGAGTTCAGATTTGATAGACCACAAATCCTTGCAAAAGAACACCGATTCCTACCAATGATGATGCGCGAGGCTATTGAAATTTAAAAGCATAATAATTTCAATAGAGACGATGGTTGGGTACTACTGGCTTGGGATCCTATAATTAATAAAATTAAATCAAAACCCAAGCATTCCACTGCAAGAATTCAAGACACTCTAAGCTGATTTTGCGTGAATCAGACCAAAAATAATAATTGAAAACTGAAGGTATCACGGATTAACTATGACATCGGGACATCTGTCACCTCAGTCCTCCCCGTGACCAGGGGTGCTGTAAAGCACTCGAAACATCGGGTTATAAATTATTTAAAATTAAACGCGATCAAATACGCAAAATTGGTTTTATTAAAAGTGTAATATTTGCGTATATATAAGGACTCATTAATTTTTTAATTAATCTAGTTTGATGAGGTTTTATTTGTTTGGTTTATTATAATAACCAAAGGTAACTAAATTAAAAAAAAGTAGCCGTCCGATAAAAATAAATGGATTGGATTTTTGTAGCCTTGATTAAAGCTGTACCGATTTGAAAACCAAATTCCCAATAATTTTTACCGTTGATACCGAAATTAGACACGCTGTACCTGACGATAAGCGAGTTGCAGTGGAGAGTGGGTGACAGTGCACAGGTATGGTATGGGCATCAGGTTGACGAATTTCTCGCGTCACTTATGCACTTTTAAAAAATATATAATTTGCATCGATGAAACTTTGATAGTGCGATGCAGAATGTGCGAAGAGTTATTGAGTTTGAGCTTCTCACGTGACGAATTAGATAATAGCACTGTGCACCCAACAGCGCATGGTGGCGATGGGCTCACCACCAAGTGCATTATATTGTTTTGGTGAAATGTGGACTGTGGCAGTCATCTGTTTTTGCAGTGAGTGCCCAGTCTCTGACTACCCCTTATGGGATACAGTCGTGATCTTATGTATGTATGTAATCATTACATGACACGTAAAAGTTCTGCGAGTTGTATGATCGACCAATTTCCACTTCATCTTGCTTATCCTTAGGGCTATGTCGGTTACTGTAGTTGTGCTGCGGATATTATCATTACGAATTCTATCTCAGAGAATCACTGACCATAGCCCATTCCGTAGCTCTCTTATTATTAGTATTAATAATTATGAAGCAATTAAAATTATTAATCATTACATGGCAAGCAAACAGTTCGTGTTGCCAGTGGTGACATACGAAGCTGAGACGTGGTCCTTCACTGCGGCCCGCATGAGGAAGCTCGCAGTCGCTCAGCGAGCTATGGAAAGGGCGATGCTCGGAGTTTCTGTGATGAACGATGATATCTGCAGCGTACATCAACATACATACAACATCATGATGACATAGCCCTAAGAATGAGCAAGCTGAAGCGGCAATGGGTCGGCCATATTGCTCGTAGAACCGATAACCGCTGGGCAAGACAGGTTCTCGAGTGGCAACCGAGTGATGACCTGCACGGTATTAGACCTTGTTTTGTGACAATCAATCTACTCGTATCTCATTTAACAATCCCCCATATAAGTCTTAACATATACGAGCCACTATGTAGTAAATCCTGAACGCAATTTCCATTAATTTTATGAAGGTCTCAGCATTGTTCTTTGTGGAACTTTGCAGATTGTTCTAGTAATTCTTGTTCAAGCATGAACGCTCAATTAGATCAATCAATAGATTTACGCCAACTCCGGTTCAATTTAGCAGAAACCTTATTATCTAATTTAGTCGTCCGTCCATTTACTTTCAAGGATGTTGACGATCAATTTACCCGTTTCTGTTAAAACGCATTAAGGATAAGATGTTGCACACATATTTATACGTAGCTAATCTTCATCACTTCGGCCTATCATTAGTTTAATGACATAGGCCTCCTCCATAGATTGCCATAAAAGCTTGGCAGACGGGTTCACAACCGGAATTTATTTATTCAGATGTTCCATTATGATGCTGCTGCCCATCTCCTGGTTTTTATTTTTCCACTGTCGACTTTTAAGAAACACACGGGATGAGATGGGGAGCCGCCACCACACAGCGTATCTTATCGTTTGATTATAAAAATAAAGTTAAAAGAGTAAAGTAAAAGTATTTGACTCCTCCCGGCTCCAAAACCCTCTCTACCCTCAAAAATGAGAGGATGCCTGTGCTCAGCAGTGGGACACTTATATGCTGTTACTTTTTTCCTTTTTAAACAAGAGGCTTAGTGGCAAAGTTTACACAAAATTGTTTTTTAAAAAAAGACCGTACTGATTCCATAAATAATTTTGGAGATCAATGATTGTTGTAGAAGTAAAATTACGTCATGAAATGTCTTTTGCCGTTCCTAAGGGTCAACGTACATTAATAAATCAGTGGAGAGGTCCGTTGTCGGAACGTTTATTGTATTATGTACTTAGTGAATTGTCCGCTTGCAATTTATCAGTTAGGCACAATTTCGGGGGCTCACATTATGTGTTTTATTTCAACTATAACAAATCTAACTACACGGATACGTTTTACGTTTTTAATTGTTACAATTCTTATAACGTGTGTTATGGTGACTAAAATGTACATACATACATGCAGACACGCTTTTTTTCCCATAAAAGGGTGGGCAGAGACCACATAAGTGGCCCAATTTTCGCCCCACGCGGGATACGAGACAAGAAATGCTTACTCTCCATTGCGCTTCTGCGAGCAGTATAGTGACGGCATTGCATGTTCTGGTATTATTCTGCACGAACAAAGCCTTTCCGTACACTACCGTACTCTCCTTTCCGAGCCTGTTCTAATTCCCGAGCTAGACCCTATAACCCTAACCCAAATTGGAAGGACTTTTTATTGGAGATAGGAACGAGACGAGCAAACTGTTTACTTAAGGTAAGTGCAACGTCCGCCCATAGCAATGCTGTGTCACCCAGAATATTTATATATGGCACCACACTACGCCCATAACCTTGAGACATCAGTTCTTAAGTCTCATCACTGAGCATACTCAGTGATTACATATTGCCCTTCAGACTGAAACGCAGTAATGTTTGGACGCTACTGCTTCACGGAAGAATAACTTGCCCGGCGCTGATACCTACCTAAACGGATTCCTGCATAGGAATCGTACCACCGGCATCCGGAATAAACACGCTTGGCAGGCCGGTTGACGAACAGAGAGGCACTCTCTCGTCCTGACCTACATGAAGTAACAGCCTATAAATGTCTCACGATTGGACACAGCACCTCCTCGACCTTTAAACGATTTTTGCAGCCGGTAATTCACACTGCTTTACGGCAAATTGGCGGACCACACGTGTTGTCAAAATATTTTTATATCTGGTAAGTTCATGTAGGTTTTTTCCTCTGCCCTCTTTCACCGAACGCGAGGTAAATCGGCACTTAAAAATTTATTTAAACATTTTGGTGCCGGAACAATATAGCCCTAAATAAGTTATATAGATATATATTACGGAATATTACAGATATGAGTCAGATGCTTTGTTCACTTCAAAACTCTATTTAATACTTTGAAACACTAGCGGCCTTACCAATAAACGTTGCATAGCGGGTGAATAGTTACTCGCCGATTTCTCTCTTTCTGTCATCAGTAATTTGCCATTCGAAAGAAGAAGACAAAGCATTGTATATCCATTGAACCGCTACACAACGTATATTAATAAGGGGGTTAATGTTTGGGCAGAGTAACGTTCTGGTCGATAACGTATATCAACAATGCTTACTTTATTTAGTCAAGACGGACTTTTATACACCGCGTTCATATTAGTCAATACAACAACTCAATAAGTTAGTTACTATTTTCTTTATTGTATTGTATAAAGTTACTAATCGAGCAAAACATTCATCCTGATGGTAAGTGCAACGTCCGCCCACAACAAATGCTGTGTCACCCAAAATATTTCTGTGTGACACCACACTGCGCCCGTCACCCCTGAAGACATCAGTGCTTAAGTCTCAAATGCCCAGTGTTTATGCTAGCTCACAGTGCCCTTCAAACCGAAGTTTCATAATTGATACTCATTATTCTTACTTACTTCTCTCGTCTCAGCCTATCAACTCTTCTACGTCTACTCTTCTCGTTTCAGCCTGTCAACTCCACAGCTGAACTCAATAGATAGCCACAAGATCTTGTAGCCCTCATATTGGAGGGGAATTTTGCCATAGCTGCCACGCTGGCAGGCGGGTTTGCAACCGCAGTTTATTTATTCAGATGTTCCAGGAAGATGCCGCTGCCCATCGCCTGGTTTTAATTTCTCTCTGTCGACTTTTACCACACCCACGATGGGATAGGGTGGTAGAATTTCTTAGGCCGCTACCACACGGCGGCTTATTTACTTCAATTATTATTATTATACTCTTATTTATATTACTCATAATCAATAATTATTACGACGGATGTTGATTATTTTATGTAGCGTTGCTATGGCATGTAAAATTTATTTGAAAGATCTCATCACGATATCTCCGAAACTACAAGACTTCAAATTTGACATACATTTTATTCTTCCATCATAGTCACCGGATTACGCGATTATTTACTTCTTAATGCGTAAACAGGTACTGTTTTTCTCTTTTTTGTAGGAGAAAGAGTCGAGACGAGCAATGCTGTTTCACTCCGAACATTTCTATGTGGCATCACACTGCGCCCGTCGTCCTGAGACATCAGTTTTTAAGTGTCATATGCCCAGTAATTACACTAGCTCTCAGTGCACTTGAGACTGAAAAAACTTATGCACACTACTACTTCACAGCAGAATAACTGGCCCTGGGGTGGTACCTAACTAGACAGATTCATGCATAGAAATTCTACCACCAGTAGTATCCCTATATATACTTCAACATAACAACAACTTCCGTGTCAAGCCGAGGCGGTCTGCCAGACTGGAATTATACCACTAGATGAGGATTTACCATCACTGAAGAGTTGGATTTTGTCTGATTGGCAAAAAAATTATCGAAATGTTATCATAAATGAAACGGTTAAAAAACTAGGGTCTTGACGCTTTTGCCTTTCGTTGTGGATGAACAGAAATGACAAAAAAAAACAACTCGACTCGGTTGGCCCAGTCGCTAAGCGATTGGCTTCATCGTTATTGGTGGCGAATTTGATTCCCGCACCTGGCAAATGTTAGGATTGTATAGATAGTTGTTCCTGGGTAAAATGTGACTGGGGGAACTGCCTGAGCAATCTCATGGCTTGCGACAGGTGACGAAATAACTGTCGAAAAATATGAGACTAACCTTGCCAGATCTTGTGTGTCAAATTTCGGGACGGATAGTAAAAATGATCGGGAATTTTAAATCGAGACTGCTTCGATGGCTACAAAAACAGGTCATTGTAAATCGTCATTAATTTTTATCGGACAGTCAGTTTTTTTAAATGGTATGTCAACATTGGTTAATTTAAGAAAAAAAACAAATAAAACTGAAAAAATCTTTATAAACTTAGAGGTTATTGAAAAATCGGAGCATTAAGCGTCCTGAAGGGTGAATCGGGACGTGTCACCAGACTTCTGAAAAATCACCGAAAGGCAGACCGGCACCGGGCAGAAGGTTCAAATGTGAGAAACCCCTGGTAAAGGCACCAATCTTTCTGCCAAGCGTGGGGATTACTGCTAACCTTCCCTTATTGGCAGAGACCTATGTCCAGTCTATTAACAGGCTGATAATGAAGAATAAATGTCCGTAAAATGTATCAACTATGCAGGAGAAATCCTAATGTTATGTGAGTCCGTATTAAATCTTTAGATGCAAATCTAAACTAAATATAAAACATTGCATTTTTTCTATCTACCTGTTCGACCAGTTGCCAGGAGTCACGATTTCCCGCGCACCGGGACACCTAGCAACACATCTTGTTCAAAAGCGGACTCAAACGAAATAAGTATTGCAATAAAACAGTTCTGTGATTTGTTACTAAGAATTAAGGTTTCAAGATATTCACACGATAACGGGTGGACATACAAGGTTACAATTTTTTTATATTTATAAACGCGATGTCTCGTAGAATAAAATTATTATTTATTTGAAGTTGTGCTTGTCTGATATTGTATTTTAGTACGTTCTTATCGTCATACCATAGTATAATAGATAGATTTCGAATACTAATTTAAACATAAAACTATACATAAAACATAAAACTATACAGAGTGCTGAATGCTTCAAATAAGTAAAAAGATTTGTGTAATGAAAATTAAATCCATACTTATATTATGAATGCGAAAGTAACTCTGTCTGTCCCTCTGTCTGCTTTTTACCTTTTCACGGCTCAACCGCTGAACCGATCTTGATGAAATTCCGTATAGAGATAGCTTGCATCCTGGAAACAGACATTGGATACTTTTGATTTCGGAAAATCAAGCAGTTACGACGGGTTTTTAAAAACAACCTAAACATACGCAGACGAAGTTGCGGGTATCCGCTAGTAAGTTCATAATTTGCATAATTTAATTTGTTTTATAAAATAAAGAAAGAAACAAACTGTCCAATGCTGACGCTACAATAAAAGAAAACCTAATATTACTTGACTCAAACAGAGGTACTCAGCATTTATCGGGACATCACCAAATATTATAAATAGTTATCACCAAAGCAGAAATAGATCATTCATCATCATCATCATAATTTCAGCCCATCACAACACCACTATTCAATATAGGCCTCCTGCATAGATTGCCACAAAACATATTCCTAAGCAATCCGCTTCCTTCGACAAAACTGTGTAGGTCGTTGCTCCATCTAGTGCAAGGTCGCCCTACACTGAAAGGGGCATTATTTTGTTAAAAAAATGCATACGTTTGTTCGCTACAAATAAAACGTAATTTCGATGCGATTTCATTGTTCTTATTGTCGTTTATAATTAAACCAACTCTCGTACGGACCTACAGTATGTACATTATAATTAATTCGTCCTCATTCGAAAATGATATGACATTAAAGAATAAAAATATACATTAAAGTTAATAAAATCTTAAATTTTTTGACTGCTTACATAAACATTCCGGAATTTTAAACACATAACTAATAAGAAAAAATAACGCCCAGTGTGATCACGATACCCGGCTACGCAGACAAAGAAGGGTCACTTGCTTTGCCTGGATAGTTCCAGAGAAACCCACGCCTGTTGAATCAGGGGTACATACAAATTTGAAAAATTTGAAAAATTTTACTATTTTTAAATTTATTTTTTTTTTATTTTCATTTAAATTAACAAAGTTTAAAGTTTTAATTCAATACATATTGAACTACAATAGCCAAACCTCTCCATTGCTGAATAAATAAACTGCGGTTGCCAACGCGCCTGCCATGCGCGGCAACTATGGCAAAACCCTCCAATATGTGAGCTACAAACTTTTATAGCATTCTATGGAGGAGGCTTACGTTCAGCAGTGGAGAAGTAATGGGCTAAATGATGATGATGAATCTAATATTAAAGATAAGTGGCACTGAACTATGATTTTGTTTTAAAATGCATGATTCATCGACTCAGGTGCAACACTTCACTGATATTGTTAACAAGTTATTTTAAGTGGTGATTAACTACGTCATCGGTAAGGGATAAATTACGACGAAACTAGCATGGTTCACGTCCCCAAACATCTTCAAAAAGTATAAGAGGGCTTGTGTCTAGTTGTGAAACGTCTATAGATTGTTGTAAAGTAGGTGTTACCTTAGTAAATAAGAAAACCATTTCAAGCACCGTCGAGCGAAATCTGTAGCTAACTTTTGTAAATACACTATCAAAAAGATAACAAGTAAAGCAATTATAGTCAGTCTATTGTTCTGATCAATTACGCGTACGACTCGGGCGTTAATTTGCGGAAATCCATTATAACAAGGAGATAAAGTTAATTTGCTAAGATCCGCATGCAAAATATAAAATGGTGTATATTAGCTAGTTTTTGAAGAGCACCGTCCGCCCTGCCAAACTAACACCGCAACCGGGAACCACCTCTAAAACATTACCACGGTAACACGAAACGTGTTACGTTGTTACGTCAACTGAAAAACGAGACATCATCGAGTATTATGGACTGACAGCTGTCAGTCGAAGAATCAGTGGTCTTGACTATGTGCGTCTAAAATTAAAAACTAAATTAAATTTGTCATTAAATTATCTAACTTAAAAGAAGAGCGCGTGCAACTCAAGAAACGTGACATACGATGATGATGATGATGTGATGATGTGACGTGACATACATGCATACATAAGATCACGACTGTATCCTATAAGTAGTCAGAGACTGGGCACTCACTGCAAAAACAGATGAGCATCATCATTTCCGCCTTTCACCAGTCAACTGCTGAACATAGACCTCGACCATAGTTTGCCACAAAAGGTTTGTTACTCTCAATTTGGGGGTATTTCGCCATAGTTGCCACGCTTGGCAGGCGGGTTGACAACCGAAAAAGTTTTTTTATTCAGATGTTCCCGGAAGATGCTGCTGCCCATCTCCTGGTTTTAATTTACCCCCTGTCGAGTTCTACGACATCCACGGGATGAGATGGGGTGGTAGATTCTAAAGCCGCTACCACATATCCCGGTGAATTAATCAATAAACAGTAATTAAGAATAACAGAAAAATTGCATGAAACCGCTGCACTCAAATTCCACCTTGAAATACCCAACAAAGCGTCTTTGAAAATCTGTTGTCGGATTATTCATGGAGGGCATTTATGTATCGGATTTCAAGAATATCTTGTGTGACAGGTATACTAAAACATGATTAACATAAAAACATGAACGTATGTTTAGAGACATTAAAATATAAAAAGCTAGGTGGTAGGATTCCTATGCAGGAATCCGTCTAGGTAGGTACCACGCCAGGGCCAGTTATTCTGCCGTGAAGCAGTAGTGTGCAAGCATTGCTGTGTTTCGGTTTGAAGTGCACTGAGAGCTAGCGTAATCACTGGGCATATAAGACTTAAGAACTTATGTCTCGGGGTGACAGGCGCAGTGTGGTGCTACACAGAAATATTCTGAGTAACACAGCATCTGTCATAGGCAAACGTTGCACTTACCATCAGGTGAACGTTTTGCTCGTCTCGACACTTTATCAAATAAAAAAATAAATAAAAATAGACTTTAGAACTGATGTCTCAGGGTGGCGGGTCACAATTCGTGTCACACTGTTCTAGGTGACACAGCATTTGTTATGGGCAGACGTTGCACTTACCATCACTTTTTGCTCGTTCCGTCACTTTTATCAAATAAAAAAATAGTTTCATACAAAGACAAAAACAAAAAAATATGTATTCCAAAAATGTTTCTCACTCCTGCCATCGTACCGATCCCTAACACTGCACATCGGCGTAGTACAGGTTCATTTCACCCCATATATAAGGCTGTGAATGAACAGACCATCAGTAGTTAATACACCTGCGCATCATGAAGTCCTTCGTTATTCTCGCTATTTGCCTCGTTGCCGTACAGGTAAAACGTGTTTTTATTTACCTTTTATTTTTGGAATTACATTTTATGAAGAACAGCTGCTTCAATGTGTTATATTATTCATTGAAATTAAAAATGGAAAATTAACACAAATTGTTCGTATTTTAAATATCTGTGGTATTTTTTAAATCTTTCTACTACAATTTATTTACCTACGATTTCGTAGTTTGAAAATTACAGGAATTTTATTTTTCCGTCTCTTATGCTGTTAACACATAAAACAGCAGAAACTCTGGCAACAAATAAAAAAATAAACTTTAAGTCAAAAAATAAACTGTAAATAAGTTTTAAACAAATGTAGCGATCTGAATTTTTTTAAATTATTTGATATCGTCAGCGAATAGTCAAATCAATAACTTGGATAGTTCCAAACTTTGAAACTGGCAAGAATTTAAAACTATTTCCACAACAAGTTAAAAAAAAGCTTGGTAGTTTTAGGCAATTGATGCTTAAATTATGATATCATTTTTATGTACTGTTTTAATAAATAAATATATTACAAAGCTTTTTTAAGTAGCTGTATCGGCGGCGACTTTCTCATTGTTTAGACAAGTTATATAAAAAAAATAGAGAACTTCTTACATGTAAAGTTTTCAGTATTCAACGGTTCTGCAGTAGCAGTAATTGAAATAGTAATTTCAAAGATATCGTTCTGTGAAATACTATCAAAAAAATATCCAGAACTTCGAAGCCGGTGAAACAATCACGATAAAACGTAGTCTTAGTCGGTCCCAGAGTTATTATCTATGTAAAATTCAGGGGGGCTACTGTGTAACTCTGGTTGGTTTCGAAATCGGTTTCATTTGATCCCATTAACCAATTGATGAGCTTTCTTCGGCGTATGAAGCTCATTCATAAAATCAAATCGATCACGAAACCAACCAGAGTTACACAGTTTTAATTGCTTTGTTAGTTGTAGAGTTAAATCTGTTCGAACAGACATACTGACAAAAAGGGTATTTCTATTTTATATACATACCCGTACTATGTATGATTATACTGAGACACCAAACTTGTATGTATTACATACATACAGTCACGCCTTTTTCGCATATAAGGGGTAGGCAGAGACTACTCAAGTAGCCCACCTATTCGCCCTAGCGGAAAACGAGACGTAACCGGTGGCGAACCACGTCACTTTGGTACGAGTCAAAATATTCTAACTTCCCATTGCGTTCCCACGATTTCATTAATATTGACTATTGTGACTATTTATAATCTCCAAACAGTAATTTACTAATAGCGTAACATACTTTCACGCCCGTAATTCATTAAGGATAGGCAGGAGTATATTCCAATCAATAATTGTTTATTCATAGATTTTAGTCTTAGTTTTTTTGTACGATCTTTCGAAGATAACACGTTCGTATAGCTGTAACACGTTTGACTAAATTGTTTTTCTCTTAAAGAATCTGCATTCAGGATTATTACATTAAATACGTGATTGTAATTTCCAATTTCTCGAAACAACAAAATTATAGAGCCGACACAAAGACTTAATTATTAGTAACGAATATATTTGTAGAATTGTAAATATTTTTTTTATTCAGGCACTGACAGACGAACAAAAGGAGAAGCTGAAGAAGCACAGAACCGAGTGCCTGACCGAGACAAAGGCTAATGAGGAGCAGGTCAACAAGCTGAAGACCGGGGACTTTTCGGTAAGTGAGCGTCTTAGCTCCACCATTGTATAACTCATTCTAATAGCTACGAAGCTAAAATAGATATGAAGTTGATGTCCTTAAAACACACACAATAAATTATATAATTAAAAGATATAAAATCAGTGGTGGTAGGATTCCTATGCAGGGATCCATATAGGTAGTTACCACCCTAGGGCCAGTCATTCTGTCGTAACTCGTACTCGAAATCACTAGGCATATGAGACTTAAGAACTGATGTCTCAGGGTGACGGGCGCATTGTGGTGCCACGCAGAAATATTCTCGGTGACACAGCATTTGTTAAAAAAGAAAGTAAAGTTTCAGCCTATAAATGTCCCACTGCTGAGCACAGGCCTCCCCTCATTTCTGAGAGGGTTTTGGAGCTAGGAAGCATCCGCCTACGCTGCTCCACTGCGGGTTGGCGGACTGCACATGTCCTCGAAATATTTCTATTCCTCGGACATGCAGGTTTCCTCACGATGTTTTCCTTCACCGCTAAGCACGTGATAAATCAGCAGCTTAAAATTGTAGAACAATATTAGAGGTGCTGGCACCGGGGATCGAACCCAGGTTACTACGCTTGCTATGAAATTAAAGGCGAGCACCAGGCCCCTGAGCTACCACGGCTTTTCAGCATTTGTTATGGGCAAATAAAAAATTATGCATTTACCGTCAAGCGAACGTTTTGCTCGTTTCGTCAATAAAAAAAAAACTGAATCCTTACTGCCTCTGATCGCTCCGCGAGCATATTGCTCATCGTTATTATTGGACATAGAAAGGTGCGGACAAGACTGCGCCTCTGTTTTTGCGCGAACTTCAATAGTACTATTAAACATAACTTATGACTGGACCTCAAAGTAAACCAAGGCCCGCTTTTTATGTGCCCAGGTACAATACCGACTATGCCGTCCAAGGTTTAAGAACTAAGACTACCTACGCTGAACTTGCCAGAGAGGCAAGGGTGTGAAATAGAAAAGAATTACTATAGTTTCATTACATATTTATTTATATTTATGCGTACAAGTACAAAAAGAGAAGGAAGCTCTGTGAGGATTATCTAATTTCGACAGTCCTGTCATAGAACTTGATTATGTACAAAGGTGCAATATGTGTATATTTAAGAATGGTGTATAATTAAGAACGATGTGTGGTTCCAAAGTTTTTGATCAAAATCAGGTTACATGTAGATTATGCCATTCAATACCCACATAGGTAAAGCAAACTGAAATAGAAATGTATAAAATTAGAAATAATAAAGATATAAAATTACTAACATTATATTTACCATTACCATTTATTTTCAATAGTGAAAAATTTAAGTACAAATGAAGCTAAACAAATAATTAATGACATGTCCGCGGCTTTTAATTACTGCCTCACACCGGCTAGACATTGACATTTAACAAGAGCGGCAGAGTTTCATTATTCTAAGAGAATTGCACATTAAAATGACACGTTGTCGATTTGATAGCCTTTTCTTGACTTTGCAGCAAAGATGTTCTATTGGGTTAAGATTTGGTCAGTCTAAGACAGAAACTGATTGTGAAATGAGGAATTCCTTCATTGTAGGTGTAGCATGCTTTAGGTCGTTGTCGTGCTAGGAATGCCCAAATAACCGGTAGCACGTCTTTTGCATAGGGTAAGATTATATCTTCCGGTTGATTTTTGTTTTGGAATTGATTCAAGGTTCCTTCTAACAAGGTAACAGTTCCAACTCCATGACCTGAGAAGCACCCCCAAAACTTTCCCCCTGGTTAATGTCACTTTTGTGTACTTGGAGTCGAATGATTTATGCTGTATGCGACGCCGTTCGGTGTCAGGTTTATTTAATATAAAAAAATATCTGTCTATAGTTTTATTAATCATGTGTATTAATTAATGTACCGCTGGTATGGAAAATACCACGGATAATAAAAATATATTACTCGTGTTATCACTAGGCATATGAGACTTAAGATCTGATGTCTCAGGGTGACGGGCGCATCGAGGTGATACACAGAAATTTTCTGGGTAACACTGCATTTGTTATGGGCAGACGTTGTACTTACCAGCAGGAGAACGTTTTGCTCGTTTGTTCACCGTATCGAATATAACACAATATTCATCATTAATGTCTTTAAAAACAGACTGAGAATGACGATCTGAAGAAATACGTCCTTTGCTTGATGGTCAAGTCGGAGCTTATGACTAAGGACGGGAAGTTCAAGAAGGACGTTGCTCTTGCCAAGGTGCCAAACGCAGGTGTGTATTCAAATAGTCGTATATAGTTCAATTCTTAAAATTAGTAATAAGAAAGAAACACATTGAGCTGGAATCCGTTAAGAAAATTAAGAAAACTAGTGGGAAATGGGACTGGAGTGGGATTCTGGTGTGGGGAATTTAGTAATGGTGGCAGTACTTGGCTTGTGAATTTTATTGCGAGAGTGAATATCACTCTAAAAACTTAATAACATATTTATCATGCACGCAGATCTATGCAAATTAAAATTGCTATTGTCTGTACTATTATGAAGTAACGCCTGATTCTTTACCATTTGACAATTAGTATTTCGATTAATATGAAAGTGTCACTGAGTAGTACTTTTTTATATAAATGTGTGACAACTGAAGTAGTGAATTGAGGTGTTAGGTAGATATTCTCATCCATTCTAGAAAATCAAGATGTTCTTAGAAAATAAACTTAGAGGTATATAATCAAATGCCTTAGCGAACACTCGAGTAATTACTGAATTTTATAATATTTGTTCACTCTTTATAAAATAATTAATGATGAAAATTTATCGCTATTAACAACTTACCCCACAACGCGAATTTGGCCAGAACCTTAACTAAAAATTATATAAAACATTACGTCTTTATTGTTTCAGCGGACAAACCAGCCGTTGAAAAGCTGATAGACACATGCTTGGCCAACAAAGGTAATTCCCCGCAACAGACCGCTTGGAACTACGCGAAATGCTACCACGAGAAGGACCCCAAGCACTCTATCCTGAACTAAATTTACGCTGATTTGTACAGGAAACCAAACGAAAAGCTTGGTTTAGGGACAAAAAATGTATCATAAAATCCGTTTAAATCAACAAAGCTAGGTTTCCAACTTGTAATTATCAAATGTTTTAATTTACTGATTTGAGGTGACGTATTCGTACTTCTTGGAACTATGTTTTATTTAATTGTTTACACGCAACTTTAGGAATTTTAACTGTGTCATAAATCATTGTTTGTGTCATAACTGTCTGCAACGACAATAAAGTATTATTTTTAAAGAAGTGTTTTGTTTTTATGCCGTATTGATAAATTTTATACCTACTGTTCAACGTATTGATCTATATCTATTGAAGTATATAATAAAAAAGAGCGTGCAACTCACGTAACAGAATTGATTAAATTAAATAAAAATTAACATAAATTTTAAAATATATTACTTTCTGTAAAATAACTGTTCAGTATATCAACAATATTATGATGGGACTTCTCATCGGCAACATCTCAGGAACCATCACTTTATTAAATTTGTAGAGTTATTTGGTAATCTTGTCTCACCATGCCTTCTTTTTTACCTTTTACCCGCGGCAAGGAATTAGTTTCGTGTAAAAAATGCAAAAGCATTATTATGATAAACTTGAGTCTTGAAAAAGACTAAGATAGAATTGCATAAGCTTCCGAACCAACATGAGTCCGCGGTAAACGCAGACTCGAACCGTCTTCCGAATATGTCTTACTGAAAGACGTATCATCTTAGTGGCGGTGATATGCGGGTCTGTTGTAGTAACGACTTTCTCGTGGACTTCGTGCACTCCTGTCTTTTGTCGTAGACGTCTTAGTGTATTTTACTATGACAAGTCGGTAATCTTAAAGATCAGGAACAGTGTGTTTGGCGGCGCTCCGGTTCTACAAACATTCTTATTATTCTCATGTCTTAGTGCTCTATCGCTATGATACATGGATATCAAGTCACTAGCGCGTTAGTGGGTTTCTGATAGGATACTGTTATTTTTAGTTAACAACAGTTACCGAAGTAGATATTAATCATAGTGTTGCGTTGTGAGTAGGCACCGTACGAACGCCGGCGCGTAGAAAGCTTACTGATATATGCAGTATTGTGTAATATAAGTGAACCGTTGCGACTTATGGTTCTGGTTGATGGAGTTTTTGCTGGTGTATATGTCTGATGCGATTCTATGGAGGCTGGGAATTTACTGAACATACTTTTTTTTATTATTTATCAAAGAATTGTCACAATCCGACGTTTCGGGCGCTTTACAGCTCCCATGGTCACGGGGGGACTGAGGTGACAGTTGTCCCGATGTCATAGTTAACCCGGAGTACCTTCAGCTTTTAATTATTATTTTTAGTCCGATCTACGCAGAAAGAGCTTACTGTGTCTTGAAGCCTTGCAGTGGTATGCTTGGTTTTTGATTTAATTTTGTTAATAATAGGATCCCAAGCCGGTGGTAATACCCAACCATCTTCCCTATTGAAATTAGGATGTTTTTTTAATTTCAATAGCCTCGCGAATCATCCTTGGTAGGAATCGGTGTTCTTTTGCAAGGATTTGTGGTCTATCAAATCTGATGTAACGGTTGGGATGATCCAGAACATGGTCACAGACTGCAGACTTCCTAGAACGACGATGCTTCACGTCAGCTATGTGTTCTTTTACGCGGGTTTTTATCGATCTTCTTTTGATTCCTACCAAGGATGATTCGCGAGGCTATTGAAATTAAAAAACATCCTAATTTCAATAGGGAAGATGGTTGGGTATTACCACCGGCTTTGGATCCTATTATTAATAAAATTAAATCAAAAACCAAGCATACCACTGCAAGGCTTCAAGACACAGTAAGCTCTTTCTGCGTAGATCGGACTAAAAATAATAATTAAAAGCTGAAGGTACTCCGGGTTAACTATGACATCGGGACAACTGTCACCTCAGTCCCCCCGTGACCATGGGAGCTGTAAAGCGCCCGAAACGTCGGGTTATAAATAGTAAAACATTAAACGCGATAAAATCCGTAAAAAATAGTTTCATTTAAATGAATTGTCACAATATCAATTATATGTTACAAATTAGTAACAGTCATTGCTACTCGACAACAGTACTGGTGATGCATTATACACTGATCATGCCAATATTATGGTCGGAACACGTCGACGAGTGCCGGAACAAACAAACATGTCTGAAGTCGAAATCTTGTTAAACAAAATCTCGGATTGGGGCCGACTAAATTCAGTCCAGTTCAACCCTAATAAGACACAAGTTTAAATGGAACCTCGTTTTGGAAGCACTCTCCTCGTTGCCTCAGCTTGTATTGGAATCATTAGCGTTGACGTATGGAGTGGCGTTCAGGAAAGGGAAGGCCAAATTGGCCTTTGAAAAGCTTGGCGTGCTCAGTGGAGCGGGACAGTACTTCGTGTCGGCTCACACTGCTTGCAACTTTACAGGTTCGGTCTGTGATGGAGTGCCGTTCCCGCTCACCCCAGTGCCAGCTCGTTCTATTAGACCGCATTCAACGGAGAGCGGCTCGAATCGTCGTCGACCGTGCTCTTTCTGATCGGCTTGATCCATCGGCTTTGCGAAGAGATGTTACATCTGTTTGCATTTTTTACTGGACCATGTGGAGTGTTCCGAGGATTTGTTCGGATTTATTCCTGCCGCTGAATTTCACCATCGCACATTGCGACACAACTCAAAATTCCATGGTCACCACCTTGAGGGTATATAAATATAATACACACACTGGGCACTCACTGCAAAAGCAGATGACTGCCACAATCCACGTTTCACCAAAAAATATAAAGCACTTGGTGTGATAGGTGGTGAGCCCATCGCCACCATGCGCTATTGGGTGCACAGTGCAGTTTTATTCCTTACTCGCCTTTTACGAGATCCATTGGATGAGATGGAGTGGTAGTATTCTTTTAACGAGCCGCCACCACACGGCACTGGTATGAGACGTGGTGACATATTTTGTTTACCCGCCACCACCTTCTTTCTTGGGAGTGGCATGCCCAGCGTAAACTAATACAAGGCCGAAAAGGATGATAAATAATTAATTTAATTGCATGTAGCCCAGCTATTTTAGTTAGAATTATAATTTACAGCCATAGTTCAGTAGTTGACGCTTTATGTCAACTTAATTTACTTAGAATTGGAAATTAGAATTGAATATTTACTGGAATTAAACTGCACTGTGCACCCAACAGCGCATGATGGCGATGGGCTCACCACCTATCACTCCAAGTACATTATATTGTTTTGGTGAAACGTGGATTGTGGCAGTCGTGGATCTGTTTTTGCAGTGAGTGCCCAGTCTCTGACTACCCCTTATGGGATACAGTCGTCATCTTATATGTATGTAATTTACATAGCTTAGTTACTGAAGATGGGAACAGGAAACCATAAGTTTAACCCCATTTCTAAAGTTAAGTTTGTAAGAATTGTATTTGAGTATCAGAATATTATTAAGGAAATATTTCCAGGTGACGGTGACTATGAAAATTACCTTGGACTTTACTTTAACTTAACAAACGACCTCGAAATATTACCAGTTGCTATTAAGTTATCATTTTAATCTCTTACGTGCATTTATACTTATATGGAAAACAGAAATTAAAAGGAAAAATTAGTACGAAGATCATACCACGACATAACAAGGTAATAGGTACACGCAAAATAATAAGGAAACTTATGGTGGCAAACATTTCCCGTCACACTACTTTGTTTGTTTTATTTTTATTTATACTCTTTATTGCGCACAAACCCAATGATACATTTATAGGTTAAATTTACACAGAATTATGTTCTCCTGGCCGATTTTCGACCATGACGACTACTACGGAATACTGCGGAAGTTATCAGCTGCGCAGGAGATATTATAGTGCCACAAGTGTGCACGCAAACGCAAGGGCACTCACTCGTCTAAAACTATCCGTGTTCGATGTAACGCTCATGCGTTAAAATCAGAGGTAGGCTAGGATGCAGTGTCTGACACACAAAGACTATTACAACACAACCCGAAAACCATCATTTTGTGTTTTTGCACAAATGGTGACTCAGACTGGGATTCGCACCAAGACCATTAGGCCACGCTGTCATCGAATAATAAATATACACTTATTGTACAATAAGTGGCCTAATCGCTTATTAGCGAACTCTTCCAGGCAAACCTTTGGTAGAACTAACAGATTAAATTATAAAGAACGAATAATTGTACACACATGATATCAAATAAAGGAGAACAATATATAAACGTATAGACAACATAAATACAACAATTAAAATGAAACAAAAAAACATATAACATCAGAAATATGTACATACACATAAACACATTAAAAAGGAGTAAGAACCACACAACATAAAGTAAGTTAACACTTCTTTAGATACTAATATTTCGTTAATTCTTTGAGTGACTCCACACTTTGAGCCATTTTGTTATATAACGCGAGCAAATTTTTAGCCCTAACACCGAAGGAGTGAAAAAATTTAAGAGTTATGAGCATAAGGTTATAGTCAGAATTCTCAAGAATTTTCGAATGATCTCGATCTCCGTCTAAAAACTCAAACTTTTCTTTGAAATACCGTGGTGTTTTTGGATCAAATACTCGTAGTAGATAGTACCTATAGTAGATACATAATTTGAGATTTCTGACGAAGTCGAATTGGAACCCACTTGAGCTTAGTGCGAAACTCGGAAACATGAACGTATTTAAGGCCAAATATGAATTTTTTAACGATAATTTTAAAGGCACTCTTCAGTAACATTAGAGTAGCATGCATCAGAATAATCAAGAATAAGGAATAAAACAAACGTAATAAAGCAGATGCTGTTCCAAACATTTTCTTCTGAACTCTTTATTATGCAAAATAAAGAGTCTAATCAATATGTAATCCCTAGATTTTAACAGATTTTTTGAAGGGGAATAGGAGGTAAGTTGTTTAAATAAATTTTTGAGACCAGATTGTAATGTCCAATAAGAATTTGTCTTACTTAGATTTAATTGAAGGCCAAGAGACCTGCACTCATTATGTATTGGAGCAAGGTTAGCATCAGTCTCATTGAGAGAATAACGTAGATTTTGGAGACACGTGTGAGAGTTTTGGAGATCGTCTGCATACAAAAGGCAGAGAGAAGATATACATGTAGTAATAGAGTTAATGAATATAGAAAAAATGAGAGGAGACAACTATACCACCTTGTAGCATGCCAGCAGATAGTTCACACTACATAGATTTAGCGTTTTCCACCATGTCACGCTAGACCAGCTTTGTAACCATTCAATTGCCGCTGGAAATATCTTTATAGAACATAGCAAATCGAGCAACGTAAATAAAGTGACCTGCTTTTTGTCCATACCCCATCGGATATCGTCTGCAATTTTAATAAAAGCAGTAACCGTACTGTGTAGAAGGGAATTTTTGTTAAAAAATAATATATGGTTAAGTAGTTGTTGATAGACTGTAGCGTCTGAACAGTCTGGAGAGGGTACAGGGACCCTTTTTTGGTTAAAGGAGTAATATTAGCTTCTTTCCAAAATTGAGGAAAGTATTCAGATGATACACAGTAATTAAAAGCGAGCTAGTAAATACGACGATCATTCTGTATAATTATAGAACAGTTATTAAAAATGAGCATAATCATCATTACTATCATTTCAGCCTGTGATAGGCTCTCTTCCTGTGGAGGACGAGAACTTCTAGGACCTCCAGGATGAACTACGACAAAATACGGACCTGAGCTATCATCATCCATTCAGCCTTCAAAATACGCGCATAGGCGTGGACTTGCGGAAACCAGCCTAGAAGCAATCTACGATCTATCATCATCAATCTACCATGTATCAACATTCATCGACTCTCCGCAAAACCGTGCAGGTCGTCGCTCCATTTAGTTGAGGTTGCCACTCTAAAATCTTTCTTCCCTGACGGTTATCAGTTGTATATGGCCACCCTTTTGCTATCGTTAGGGTTATCTCGGTTACTCGTGCTGCTTAAGTTATCGTTACAGACTCTACCACGCAGAGAAACACCAAGCATATATCTTTCTATCGATCGTTGGAACCCATGCAAATAAAAAATACACATATCTTACAGCAGCTACTAAAATGCAAGGTGCTTGTTTCTAAAGGCATGAAATGTGGAATTTCATGTAAAAAATCACCAGGTTCTACTAGTCTTCTAATAACAACGATTAAAAAGAAATATCCAATTGCCTTTTCTTTCCTGGCATGTTTTTTTTTATTGGATTAAGTAAAGATGAAACGAGCAAAACGTTCACCTGATGGTAAGTGCAACGTCTGCCCTAAAACAAATGCTGCGTCACCCAGAAAATTTCACAGGGCATATAATTTATGACTCTCGGTCAAAGATGTATTTTCCTTGTTAATGTATTTATAATGTTTAATGACTTAAGATAAAAAATATTACAAAAAAGACAATACCTGTGGCGTTTCATTCCATTGTTTCCTCTCCATCAAAGGAACCTTATTACGAAATGGTGGAAGATTGTAAAAAAAAACTCTTTTCACAAACGAAATTTATATTTCTCACGTCGAATAATACAAAAATTCATTTTCATTTCGAGTCACATCGTACCTTACATATTTTTGTGAAAGAAACTGACGAGACTGAGCAAGTAGTTCACCTGATGGTAAATGCAAAGTCTGCCCATAACAAATAATGTGTCATCCAGAACATTTCTTTGTGACACTGCACCGCGCTCCCTGATGACCGACACCTTGAGATATCAGTTATTAAGTCTCATATGCCCGGTAATTACACCAGCTATCAGTGCCTTTCAAACCGAAATACAGTAGTTGGCACACTACTGCTTCACGGCAGAAACTGTAGTACATACCTGAACGGATTTCTGTATAGGAACATCCAGTAGCAATCTTAGATGTCACCACCCATCACCAGTCAGGATAATTTAGGTCAGTTATAATTCCACCATCATTTGGACGCGACCTTAATCGACTTCTATGACAACCACGGTATGAAATAATATGGAAAATTCTCTGGAAAACCACTACAAAAACTGTAGGTGGGAACTACATATACTATTCGCATTAAACATACTGGCAACATTATTTTTTCACAAAAAGAAAGCAATCATAAGGAAATCGTATATAGTCAATATGTTTTTTAATTCACTATTGTTCAGAGAATAAAGTTATGGTAAACTTGGAATAGTTTAAGAAACATTTGCGACATTATTACGGAAGTCTATTACTGGTACCGTATAGAAAATGCGTAGAAAACCGCTGCCCTTACAATCACAATGTCCAGACGTGTCTGTTTAAACTGGGCGATTATTAATAACAAACCTCATCTGTTCATATATAAAGGATACGGCAGGATTAACGCTATCATCTTATTGACTAAATTCTGATCGATATATCTTAAAAGAGTTAATTAGAATGAATGTGTTAACAGTTTTGTCAGTTTGTTTGTCAGTGGGTTTTGCTCAAGTAAAGGTAGCTGTGATTTTTGTTTTATTATCAACCCTGTCTGTGTTTACGTGTTTCCAGGTGAATTTAGTAATAATTTTCATTCAAAGTGGGAAAGGCTTATTACTTAACAAAGTGAAGAATCATCGTTTTCATCATTACATTAAGGAATCAGAGAACCTAAATCTTCCCTACTGCTGCCACACAGCATGGACCAGAGCCACGTGCATCTATCTACATTCCACAAATTTGACAGGTTCTCGCTTCAATCAGTAGAAGGTCGTCCTCACACTTCTTCCTTCCTCAACTGTTATTGGTTCTACGCACTATGCGGCCGGTCCCTTCATGTTGCTATTTTTTAATTGATGATTCTATTAAATGAGTGACTCTAATGGACAAACTCAGTAACAGATAAGAGAACGTTGCGACGTGGTAGAAGTGGTAGTGGCAAAGATAGGGAAAGGGATGCTTAGATAGTTTGGATAAGTAGAGAGGATGGATGAAAGAAGATTAATGAGGTGAGTGTGTGAGAATGAATGAGCAGGCCGGTAAAGGTCCCCACAGGCGAATCTATTACGATCGGATCGAATATGTATTAAGAAAAGGCCACGTCAAAAGTACCCGCAACCGACGAGTTTGTATAAAAACGCTCGTGAAAGTAGAAGTGGCGAAAGATGTGTGTTAGGATCGTAGCCAGTGAAAAGATGCTCTCTGCTTACCCCTCAAATACTTTTACTGAAGATAAAAAGAAACGCCGAGCAAAGTCATTTTCATCGCCCGCTGAGGGATCTTTATGCTTCTTCGTGCACATTGAAGTAAAGGTTTCGGTCCCGCATGTTGTAACTGGCAACATGCACGAAAAAAACAAAAACAATCTCTGGGTGACACAGCATTTGTTATGGCCAGACGGTGCACTTACCATCAGGTGAACGTTTTGCTTGTTTCATCACTTTATGCAATAAAAAAAAACACGGGGTTCTGTAGCTTCCTATACATATAATAATGGTTTAAAACGAAACAGTAGGTACCTTCTTCACCGTATTTATCGTTTATGTGCTGCTTTCATTCTTTCGCTTTCTTTTCTTTTTCGTGTAAGCAAACGTTGCCTCGCACAACGATTTCGTCTGCATCGTAGGTAAATTTACCGACAGAAATTAAACTGATTCCGACCCGAAAAAAGACCTACAGAGCCAGAAAAAATATATGTAGATCATACAATTCTGAGCGGGAATCGAACCCGCGACGATGCACGATCGCTCAGCCGCTACCCCAACCGATCCGGTGACTATACATACATACATACATAAGATCACGACTGTATCCCATAAGGGGTAGTCAGAGACTGGGCACTCACTGCAAAAACAGATGACTGCCACAATCCACGTTTCACCAAAACAATATAATGCACTTGGTGTGATAGGTGGTGAGCCCATCGCTACCATGCGCTGTTGGGTGCACAGTGCAGTTTAATTCCTTACTCGCCTTTTACGAGATCCATTGGATGAGATAGGAGTGGTAGTATTCTTTTAACGAGCTGCCACCGCACGGCTCTAGACCGGTGACTATAAAACTGAATTAATTATTTTTTTAAATAAATATAAACTTGATCTGTCATTTATATATGTACATACATTTATCCAGTCTGGGTGCGTTACTTGGCCATGTCATTCGGTGGAGAGGCGAGTCACATTAAAAAATAACCCAGGGTATCCCAGCTTCAAGAGGAGTATCCTTGAATGTGTGGAGGAGGCAAAAGTCAGTCCTCAACTGGTGCTGCAAGTTACATCTGGAAACTGGAACGTGGTATGTAAATTCGGAATAATTTCAAAGCGTTACTCCAAACTAGATTTTCTTCTGATGGTATCGTGGGCATATTCAGGGTTTTTTTACAGACTTTGCACTTACCATCATGTGAACGTTTTGCTCGTCTCGTCACTTTGTCAAATAAAAATAAAATAATAAAGATCTACAGTATCTGAGGTGTCTGAGGAGTTATGCCTTTCAGACAGACTTTCTTATTTGTAACAACTAAACCTAAATGTAAGACTTCTAAGTCGAAGATCCATAGCACATGTGCCTACCGTTTAGCCACTGCACTACCGAGCGAGCTTAAGCAACTCTCGCAAAATGAGACTGAAGATGTAATGATGTGCTCACGACCTTGTGTCGTCACTTTATACATTAAAAAAAAAGTTGTCAGCTACGCAAGATATATTATAGTACCGCTGTCAGTCGTCCTAACATATCCGCACCCGATGTAACGCCTATGCTATAAGATCGTTGGTATACACACCCAGGCCAAAAAAAAGCTAAAACCCTGGACCCCGCGATGAATTTTTCATTCCAGTAAGGACCAAGTTAAACAGTTCATAACTTCATTGCAGAGGGAGGAGTTTAGATTGAAAGCATGGGCTCTCTGCCTACTCCTCAAGTCCAACATGATGTCAAAAGAAGGCGTTTTCCATTTGGACGTCGCTATGGCTGGAGTTCCTGAACACGGTAATTTTATCCTGATCACGTACTACATTCAAGCAGTTTATTTAAGAGGTCTGCCGCAATTATGAATCGATTTGTTGACACTGCTCAGTAGATTGCGATTATTTCTTTCATATTTCGCTAAGTCGATTGTAATCTTAAATACGGAATATTATTGGGTCATTCGGCAGTATATTACGTCGTCTTGCCTCATAATACAATCATACTAATAATATAAATGCGAAAGTAACTCTCTCTGTCCCTGTTATGTTTGCTACCTTTTCACGGTTTAACTGCTTATTCGATCTTGACGAAATTTGGCACAGAGATAGCTTGCGTCCTGGAGACGAACATAGGATACTTTTTATCCCGGAAAATCAACTAGTTATTACGAGATATCTATTTAAAAAAACCCATATACACGCGGCCGAAGTTGCGGGCATCAGCTAGCTTGTAATAAATTTTACGTTTTTGTCACAATGTATTTTCTTAAACATGTTTCAGAGAGAAACAACGTTGAAAGAAGAATAGACGAGTGTCTGTTTTCAAAAGAGCACCAACCTGAAGAGACCGCGTGGCATTTTCTTAAATGTTACCATCAAAGTAATCCAGGATATTCATTTTTATAATAAATTAAGACAAATGTTAACAGTACAGACCTATTCTTCCAAATTTGGATAAGTGTACAACGCCATCTGTGAAACAAAGAATAAACTATAAAGCAATTATTTTGTGTTAGTTATTTATTATACTGCCATCTACAGGTACAATGACTTAACAATGGCAGTACAATACTACTTAGAATTTGTTTCACATTATGCCATTAGGTGGCGGTTCTATACATTTAAAAAATTCTTGAAATTGTATAAAACAAAAAATGTATATGCATAGATTTTTTCTTTTACATTATGGGATAAGCAGTGCAGTCACTAACTTCTGCTGTGAAAGACACATGTTTTAAGTGGATCTTTCAAAATTCTTTCTTTGTGTTGTGTTAATGGAGCATACATACCATACCATACAATTTACAACAAATTCTCGCATTATTATTTATTTCTCCCTTATTCTCCTTTAAGCTGCCATCTCTATTGATACAAGCAGCAAGACGCAGTCGCATATTTTTTTTAATAAGGCTAGATTGAGACGACCGCATGACTTACCTGACTCCTACGCCGCCGATTCCGGGTTGAAATACCAACATTTGTGGAAATACAGAAATAGTTGTTTTAGGATCTAGTTGCAATGTGCACCTGACATTTACGACCGTAAAAATTTGCTCACGTCACTGGAGAAATTAGAGTACGGGCTACGTTTTTTTAAAAGAAAAGAAAGAAAGATAGTGTTCGTAAAGCGAAGGCACTAGCTTAGTTAGAGCTACTATGAAAAATACTCGTGTCGATCTCGTTGTTAAGTGCTCATACTAGTTGCTTACCAATTCCTGGGTTCGAATTACAGAAGCCCATATTTGTGCAAAACGCAGTTTATAATTTTTTTTTCCGTCGGTGTGTCTCTTACACTGCATCAAATCCTCTTTCTGATCTTATCGCATCTGCTTTACATTGTAAAGTTGCGTCGGTGAATTACGACTGGCTGCTGACTGCCATAAATAGGCCACGCGTAATTGCAAAATTCTGCCACGTACTCACTCACTCGTTGATCACCAGTTTTCAGATGGTAACAATATCAAAGCATTCGAAGCTCGAACAACAATTTTATTTAAACACAACAACACAAATTAGCCTTGGACGAAATTGAACTTAGGATCCTGGACACAATAGGCAGCGCGCTAACCACTTAACGAATTAGGATTCTATCATTTTTATATACAGCTAATTTAGTAAATAATTGTCCATTTTTAAAAGAGTTATTATCTGACATTATGTAGTGGTAAGTTGTAAAGGCAAGCGCACATGGCGATGCTATAAGTAGAATTTACATCCATACTAATATTATAAAGCGACTTCCCTTGTCTGTTTGTTACCTTTTCACGGCTTCACCGTAAAACCGATCTTTACGAAATAAGGGACAGAGATAGCTTACATCCTGGAGAAGGGCATAGGATACTTTTTACTTCGGTAAAGCCAAGAGTTCCCACGGTATTAAAAAAAACCATAGTCCGCGCGGACATCGTCGCGGGCTTTAGCTTGTTATACAGTGGGACCCCTATCAACCAGACTAACTATTGCAATTCATCATCCGGATAATATGATGTATGACAGATGAACAGAAATTTTACGAACAAAATGTGTGATATTTCTTTCAACAGAATAAAATCAACATCGGTAAACTCAATTAAAAAAAAGTCTTCTTATAGCACTCTAGTATGTAAACTACTAACATTATACTATTTCATCATATGACATTTTTTATTGTATAAATTGACGAGACGAGCGAAACGTTCATGTGATAGTAAGTGCGTCTGCTCATAACAAATGCTGGGTCACCCAGAACATTTCTGTGGGACGACACAATGCTCCCGTCACCTTGAAGCATGAGTTCTGAAATCTCATAAAATCTGACACCCATGATCTAGATAGTCACCACCCTAGCACATCTTTCATTTATAACAATAACGAAACGTTAAAGATGCGGGCCATGTGGGGTTTTTCTGGGCACAGTTTGCAGTTCGGATCGCAAATCCGCGTAATTGCCGCCTATATCCGGAATATCGACCGAAATCAGTCAGGAGGATGTCCTCCTGACTGATTTCGGTCGATATAATGATGTCATTATCACGATGGTCTAAAAAAATAAATTATATCAATCGGTTCAGAAACGACAGAGATGATATGAAGTGACAATACTGCCTAATAAGGAACTTTTTCGTCCTTCAAGTCTGTTTGTAATAAGTCACAGTAAAGTAAAAAAGGTAAACTAGTCTAAATGTCGCACTGCTAGGCACATGCCTCCTCTATGTCCTCTAGGTTTTGGAGCCGGAAAGAGTCCACCAGGCTGCCCCAATTCGGCTTGGCGGACTTCACATATCGTCGATATTATTTCTTGGACGTACAAGATTATTGGCTACATTTTCTTGAGCGTTCAGTGGAAAATTAGCAAGGGGCAATTAATCTCGATGAGAACCCAGGTCTCATGCTAGGAAACACTAGGCGGGCTGAGCTACCACGTGTGTGTTTTACTGGGGAAGAAAGTGACGAGTTTGATAAATCGTTGACCTGACGTTAAGTAACGTCCGCCCATAACAAATGGTGCGCTACCCAGTTTCTGTGTGGCATCGCACTACGCTCATCGCCTTGAGAAGTTCAGTTCCATAGAAGTAGTTTTAGTTGTCTGAGTTCGTAAGTCTCATATGCCCAGTAATTACACTAGCACTCAGAGCGGTTCAAGTTCAACACTGTAATATTTCTACACTAGACTTTAACAAAACAGGCAATTGCGATCGCTCAATTTAGTTCGCACTCATAAGGCGAACAAGTTCGCTCTTTTAGTTCGTTATTTCCTCAATTAAAAAAAAAATCAGTAGCACTAAACTTTCAATTATATCGGAAAAAAGAACTATGTATAAATATTAATATATTTTATTTTAATTCTAAGACATCAAAAAACAGTAACATTATCTACAAGCAATATTTGTTTGTAATATACAACTTATTTGTAAAATCAACAAAATAGTAAATAATTTATCTATTATGAATTTCATATTATTAATTTTTATCTAACTTAAAACATTTTATACTTGAAATCTTGAAGTGAAATGGTTTGACATGACATGGCAGTTATAAAACACGACATAAATGGTATATTATTTTATTTTCATTTATGGTATAGTGAACTAAATAAAACTATGTGAATAAGGAATGAAGACAAGATTGAAGACTTTAATCATACAGTAAAAGTGTATAATATGTATTACATTACAACAGGAGCTAAACGCAGCGTTTACAGTCTCTTAAAAGAGCAAAACGAATCAGTCGGCTCGGTTCGGTTGGTCACCAGCGGTACCACACAATAGAGCAGCCGGAAAAGTAAATACACTTTTATGACGTACTAAAAAAGGCATCATCGACGAACAAGGTCGCGTAGCTCGTCTAAGAGTGCGCTCTTTCGAACCAGGTTGTTTGCGAACTACACAAGTCTATTGTACACTACTGCTTCACGGAAGAATAATTGGCACTGTGAATAAGTGCGGATGGTGTGGTAGGATTCCAGCCTATCCTATCACACCATGTGTTATTAGATATTTACATACAGCTAGCCATATTCATATGTCGATTCTCCATTGCCCATTCGGGATGTCAGATTGAGGCGGTCTCCAGCTCCATGGATCACTGAAGATATCCGCAAGGCGATGGCTAAGCGTGATCGGGCATTTTGTAGGTTTAAACACAATCGTTGTGAACTGAACTGGACTCAATTCAAAGTCGCTAGGAACAAGTGTAACCAGATGGTGCGAGCTGCTAAACGCCGCTATATTCATAAAAATATCTTGAACTCTTCAATGGCAGACTCATGGAAATTCCTCAAATCTATCGGCATAGGGAAACCTTCTTCTGACATTGATCCTACAATTGTCTCTGTTAATGAGCTGAATATACATTTTTCTTCCGCTCCACAGCTGCAGGCTTCCATTAAATCTAGCACAATTTCTGATTTACTTTCTCTGCCAAAATCTCACAACTGCACTTTTAATTTTTCTCCCGTCACTGATGAGGATATAAGAATTACTATTTCTTCCATTAAGTCCACGGCGGTAGGCTTCGATGATGTGAGCAGAACAATGATTACTATCATTCTCGACTATGTCACTCCTATTATTACTCACATCATTAATTATTCACTATTAACGGGGGTTGTACCTTCTGTTTGGCGTAAAGCTTTTGTTCTACCACTTCCCAAAATAAACAATCCCAGTTCTCCCTCTCACTTTCGTCCAATATCTATTCTCCCTTTTCTGTCAAAGGTTCTTGAAGCTACCGCCCACAAACAAATCTCTAACTACATTTTTAAAAACAACTTTTTAACTCCATTTCAATCCGGATTCAGGCCTGGGCATAGCACGACCACAGCTCTTCTTAAAGTAACGGAAGACTTGCGTATTGGTATGGAGGAATCGCGATTGACTGTGTTAGTTTTAATAGACTTCTCTAACGCTTTTAATGCTGTGGATCACGATATCCTCCTTACGATACTTTGTCACTTAGGTTTTTCCTCATCAGCGCGGGAATGGTTCTCATCTTATCTTCGTGGGCGACAGCAGGCGATCCGTACAGGTCAGTCATTTTCTGACTGGTGCACGTTGGCTGCTGGCGTTCCTCAGGGCGGTATTCTCTCTCCTCTCTTGTTTTCAATTTTTATAAATCTCATTACAAGCCATATTCGCTGCTCGTATCATCTGTATGCTGACAACCTACAAATTTATGCTCAGACTGAAGCGGCAACTATCGATAATGCGATTAATGAGCTGAATAACGATCTCAATCGCATCTCTGATTGGTCTGACAAATTCGGTACTGCCAGTAATCCGTCTAAGTGCCAAGCTATAATAGTTGGAAGTGTCTATCAGTTGAACAAATTGCATTCAATCTCATTGCCCTCAATAAATTTTAAAAACGTCGTTGTCCCCTACTCAACCACGGTCAAAGATCTTGGGTTAACAATAGATAACACTCTCAGTTGGCGTCCGCAAGTTGCTGAGGTTAGTCAAAAAGTTGTGAATTCTCTGCGTTGCTTGTATCGTTTCAAAAACTTTCTGCCAATAAAAACCAAAGTTATGCTAGTTCAAACCCTGGTTTTGCCTGTGCTAGATTATGCGGACGTATGCTACACTGACGCCTCTCAAGAACTTCAAAACAAATTGGATCGTCTCCTCAACAACTGTATACGATTCATCTATGGCTTACGTAAATACGACCATATTTCCTCTTTTCGTTCTCAGCTTAAATGGCTTCCTATTACTTCTCGTAGGTCCTTCAGAACACTTTGTACCTTGTTTTCCATTTTACACGATCCATTTGTCCCTGCATATCTGAAATGTAAATTTCAGTATCAAGGTGACTCTCATGACCGCTGTCTCCGTTCTGCGGATAATTCCACTCTTCACGTCCCTTTCTGTCGTACCGGCTTTCTTCATAATTCTTTTGCTTCACACGCTGTAAGACTGTGGAATCAGTTACCAACCAACATAAGGTTGGCTAAATCCAAGGCTTATTTCAAACGCCTACTCCGAGAGCATTACTTAACTATTAAATAGTAATTTCTAATATTTCTGCGTACTGCTTCTTCCATTAAATTTTATATTACTTCTTTTATATATGATCCTTATACATATTTTAATTTCAGAACCTGTCAATATTATGTGTATATATATATATATGTATATATATATATGTATGTATATGTATGTGTATATGTATGGATATGTATCTATTTAGTTACTGTGAATTGATTGTTTCAGATTGTTGTTTTACTGTGCACCCCTATATGTTCTCTGCTCAACCCAAAGGTAGACTGGTAGAGAATGCCTCTAGGCATTAAGTCCGCCTTTTTGTACACTTTTGTGCAAATAAAGTTTTAAATAAATAAATAAATAGATTCTCATAATAGAATGTTTTGAAGCTACTTTTGAAACAAAATTTAAGTTCTTTTATTTGTTAAAGGTTGGTTAGTGTGATCTAAGATTATGATGATGTTCTCCTAACCGATTTCGACCACGGCGACAACTTCCGAATCCGAATGTCGAGAACCATCAACTGCGCAGGAGATATTATAGTGCCACAAGTGTAGGCGCAAACACAGAGGCACTCACTCGTTTGGGACGAGCTACCCGCGCCCGATGTAACTCTGATGCGATAAGATCGAAGGTAGGCTAGGATGCAGTGTCAGAAACACGGGGACAAACACAACACAACCAGACCCGAAAACCAACAATTTGTGTTTTAGCACAAATGTTGGCTCCGGCTGGGATTCGAACCCAGGACCCGCGGCGTAGAAGTCAGGTACTCTGACCACTAGGCAACGCGGTCTAAGATTATATGCAAATACAGAAGGATGAAATATATCTGAATATTTTCCCATTTCTTCAATTATATTCTTAGATGTGTATAAATGTTTTTATGTCGCTGTTACATAGCGAAACTAGACTTTCATATCAAATGTTTATTCTAACGGCTCTATCGAAAATTAGCGTCACAAAACGTTTTTTTTAAACGATGCCCAACATTGGGATTACTTCTGTATCGAGAGCAAAGCACAACCAAACACAACGTGTTTTTGCACAAAATTTTACAAACAGGGCTTTTTAGGAAGTTACTGTGTTAAAATTTCTCTAGTATTGTGGAGGCGTTTACCGTTTTACGCTTACGTTGCCGTCAATTCATCATCAACGTCATCATTTTAGCCTATCACAAGCCCAATGTAAATTGCATATAAGTATATAACATATATAGAACCAAAATACAGTAGGTTACACCCAGCTGTCTTCTGTATTGAAATTTGGATTATTTTTTTATTTCAACAGCGGGGCCATCGAAATTAAAAAACTAAGAATCACCTCACCTGGACTTGTTGTTCAGGGTTTGTGATCTTTCAAATCTGATAAATAGTTGGGACGATCTTGAAATGGTCACAGACTGCAGACTTCTAATACCGTCTATGGTTCACTTCAGGTAAATGTTATTTTACGACGGTATGTATTTTTTAAGGATTAGCAAGCTGAAGTGGCAATGGGCCTGGCCATATAGCTCGGAGAACCGATAATCGTTGGGGAAGAAAGGTTCTCGAGCGGCAGCCTCATACCGGCAAACGCAGTGTATGGCGACCCCCCCACTAGATAGGAGCGACGACCTACACGGCTTTTGAAGTCGATGGATGCAGGTGGCTGAGGACCGAGTTTTGTGGCAATGTGTGGGGGAGTCCTACTGTTCAACAGTGGACTATGGTAGGCTGAAATGATGATGATGATGATGTATTTTTTTATTTATTTATAGGTATTGATTTATTTACACAGTGTGTGTCAGTCTTTACTGCACCGCGCTAGTTAACAATACAGTGGTGCATGTTGAGATGGCAGTTCCGATTGCGGTGCAATAATTGGAGCGACCCAGTTCAAATAAACGCGTTCTACTTGTTAACTACTCGCCACTTCCTATTTGTACTACACAATCACAAATATATATACAAAAATTCAGACTATCAAAACGACAACAAATTAAAAAAATCGAAGTTTTAAATCGATAAAGTGATGAATCGAGCTGATGGTAAGTGCAACGTCCGCCCACAACAAATGCTGTGTCACCCAGAATATTTCTGTGTGACACCACACTGCGCCCGTCACCCTGAGACATCAGTTCTTAAGTCTCAAATGGCCAGTTTATTCAGAACTGACGATTACGCTAGCTCACAATGCCCTTCAAACCGAAACAGTAATGTTTGCACGCTACCGCTTCACGGCAGAATAACTGACCCTGGGATGGTACCTACCTAGACGGATTCCTGCATAGGGTTTTTTTTATTGCATAAAGTGATGAAACGAGCAAAACGTTCACCTGATGGTAAGTGCACTTCCGCCCACAACAAATGCTGTGTCACCCAGAAAATTTCTGCACGACACCACACTGCGCCCGTGAACCTGTGAAATCAGTTCTTAAATCTCAAATACCCAGTGATTACGCTAGCTCACAGTGCCCTTCAAACCGAAACACAGTAATGCTTGCACACTACTGCTTCACGGCAGAATAACTAGCCCTGGGATGGTACCCGCCTAGACGGATTCCTGCATAGGGTTCTATGGGGTAAGGCTATGTTCAGTTACAACGAGTTACAACGGTTTTGAATCAGTGCGATGGGTATTACTCTTATATTTGATGAAATTTTAAAATCATTGCTCGCCTTAAATTTCATGAACAGGGCGACATCTTTCAAATACTTTCGGAAGCTATCAACTGCGCAGGTGATTATAGTGCCTCAATTGACCGACACGGGAAGTACGCATCATGTCATAAGATCGGAGGTAGGCTTGGATGCAGTGTCGACAGATACGGGGACAATAACAACACAACCTAATCCGAACACCAGCAATAAATTTCACAATACTGAGCGATAGAGAGAAGCCACAAATTCCTATGCAGAACTCATCTAGGTATATACCACCGCAGTGCCAGTTGTTCTGCTGTCAAAGCTAGTGTTTGACAGCAGAATACTAGTGTATTTATTGGGCCTATGAGACAGTAAAGTATAAATGTATATTTGTGAACTATTAAAATACAATAGCGTTCATTATAACACGCTTCGAGCTTCACACACACGGAGTTTGGAGAAACGACACGTAATTGTATAGTAACTTTTAGTTTGTTACATTGTAACGTAACAAAAAAGAAACGATTACGATAATTTAGCAAGAACACAAAAATATCGTTCACGTTTAATATTCTTCCTTTGATGCCCGCAGACCATAGCGGCAATTGCAAATCCAAAAAATAAAAATACGCCGGTTCTTAATAAATTTTCTTTGTGAAATATTTTATATGCTATGTTCGAATATAATTGAGAACATTCCGACAATTTTTTACTAAGAAGTATTCTTCTTAGTATCAAAATTGTAATTGTGTGTAAAAAATACTTATACATTTGCTGTAACTAGTTCTGGTGAGGTAGCTCAGGGAGACCGGACGCTCGCTTTAAAATTTCGTTATACGCGCGTGATGCCGTGTGGTGGCGGCTCGCTAATAGAATACTACCACTCCATCTCATCCAATGGATCTCGTAAAAGGCGAGTAAGGAATTAAACTGCACTGTGCACCCAACAGCGCATGGTGGCGATGAGCTCACCACCTATCACACCATTATATTGTTTTGGTGAAACGTGGATTGTGGCAGTCATCTGTTTTTGCAGTGAGTGCCCAGTCTCTGACTTCCCCTTACGGGATACAGTCGTGATCTTATGTATTACATACATGTATGTATGATTTTCCCTAAAATTGTTGCAATTTTAAGTGCTGATTTACCACGTGCTCATCGCTGAGGGAAAATACCTTGAGGAAACCTGCATGTCTGAGCAATAAAAATATTTCGAAGACGTGTGAAATTCGCCAACCCGCATTGGAGCAGCGGCGCCTATCGTCAGCAGTAGGACATGTATAGACAGTTATTTTACTTTACTATAAGCTGGTTATGTAAAGTAACAGTTTATTAAAAAAAACCCCAGTAAATATAAACTTGTAAAGGGAATATAAATCTATCAAGTATTCTGCTACTATACCACAGATGGCGTTCTGTTCAATGTTATAGAAAAATGAGCCACAAGATTCAGTTTGGAAATATATTTATTAATATTTTCTAATCCACCTCACCGTATTTAAAATGAATTTCTTGACGTTACACGTCCGTGGTTTGGTCACAGACATACCAAACTTCGACTTAATAGGTCGAGTAGATTCAGAGCAAATTGGCTTAGACAGACGGACAGTCAGACACACGACTGACCCTACAAGGGTTCAATTTATAACATAACTTCGGAACCAGTGAAACAAACACGATCAAATATGTCTTACTGATGGTACGATTCCTACGCAGGAATCCGTCGGTCGGTTGGTAGTTGGGCACTATAGCTAGCGTAATCATTGGGCATATGAAGCGTAAGAGCTTATGTCTCAGGGTGACGAGCGCAGTGTCCCACACAGGTGAGGTCTGAGCGACACAGCAATTGTTTTGGACAGAAGTTGCAGTTTTTTTTAAAGGAGAACGTGACGAGACGAGCAAAACATTCACCTGTTGTAGAGTGCAACGTCTGCCAATAACAAATGCTGCGTCACCCAACAACCACTATGTGAGGTCAGTTCCCTGAGAGGTCAGTTCTTAAGTCTCAAATGTAACACTAGCTAACAGAGCCCTTCAAAAGGAAACACAGTAATGTTTGCACGCTACTACTTGGCGGGTAAATAATTGGTATCGGGACGGACTCATGCATTGGAACATTACCGCCAGTGGAAAGTAACGCAATAAAGCTGCTGCATTGCCATGTGGTGGCGGCTTTGCCGTGTGGTGGCGGCGGAGAATCTACTACTCGATCTAATCCCGTGGGTGTCGCAAAAGTGGACAGAGGGATAATATAAACTAGGAGATGGGCAGCATCGTCTTGCCAAGCGTGGCAACTATGGCGAAATTCTTTGTGGCAAACTGGTGGTAGGAATTTCATCAAATATAAGAGTAATACCCATCGCACTGATTCAAAACCGTTGTAACTCGTTGTAACTGAACATAGCCTTACCCCATAGAACCCTGGTGGTAGGATTCCTAAGCAGGAATCCGTCTAGGTAGGTACCACCCCAGGGCCAGTTATTCTGCCGTGAAGCAGTAGTGTGCAAACATTACTGTGTTTCGGTTTGAAGGGCACTGTGAGCTAGCGTAATCACTGGGCATATGAGACTTAAGAACTGTTGTCTCAGGGTGTATGGGTACGTTGCACTTTATATGAAGTGAACGTTTTGCCCGTTTCGTCGCTCTATCTAATAAAAAAAATCTATGGGGGAGGCCTATGTTTAGTAATGGACTAGATAGGATGAAATGATTCCGAATGATGAGTGTAAGGGACGAAAGTCGGTTACTCTTTAATTTTGAACGACGGGAGGGCGGGAGGGTTTTGGAGCCGGTTAGAGTAGGTCACGCTGCTCCAATGCGGGTTGACGAAATTCACATCACCTTGAAATATTTTTATTGCTCAGACATGCAGGTTTCCTCACCATGTTTTCCTTCACCGCTGAGCATGAGGCACATCAGCACTTACAAAAATACAGCTATTACAAAAATACTGAACAATTTTAGCGGTGCCGGCATCGGCAATCGAACTCGGATTACTCTCGTGCTATTAAATTTTAGGCGCCTAGCTCCTGAGCTACCACGGCTCTAGTCATTGTGGTGTAAAGAAAATCATCATCGCTTCATCGATCCATCAATAGATTGTATAATTTCTAGTGTATTTGAATATTTTTAGTGTTGTGGTTGTCCCCGTGTGTCTGACACTGCAGCCTAGCCTGCCTCCGATATTATCGCATGAACGTTTACTACGGGCTCGAATATCTTAGAACAAATGTGTGCCACTGTGTTTGAGTGTACACTTGTGGCACTATATTATCTCCTGCTTAGTCCAATTTTAGTCGGAGGTTGTCGACGTGGTCCTAAATCGACATTATTATTTAATTGTACTTTTTTGATATTACTTTTTATTTAGTACTTTCTAGCGAAAAAAATAATTGTAAATGCTACTAGAAAGCTGTAATCTATTTTTACATTTAAAACAATAATTTATGTTAATTTTTCGCACATGTAGTTTTTTGAAAATTGACTCATTACTTCCTTGGCGTCCTATAAATTTAGTACATTTTTCTTCCCTTTTCAACCGTAAAGTAAAGCGGCACAGAAAAACTCGGTTCTAACTTTAAACTATTCCAACATAACCTTCCAGTCCCGCCCATGACTGCCCCCGGATTGACTACTGGTTCAAACACGGTAGCATTCACGAAACATATCTATCCCTTTCACACATTCAATGTTTCGAGTTCATAGGGCAGCTTTCTCGTTTCCTCGCATAGCTCACCGCTACAGATTACAAAGTGTTCTACTAATGTTGTTTTTATACGTTTTGTGTGTTCTATATTTTAGTGACGTATTTCGAAATCAAACGCAACTTAAATTCAACCTTATTGTATTCGAACAAAGAAGATAATGTTTTTTGTGATGAACTTGTTTATGTCGTTATAAATTCAATAAGTCTTGCTATAATTTTAACACTGACCGTTTCTGCCAAATGCAATAATCGCTAGTAAGTCGGTATAATGGCGGACAGTTTTTTTTTTTACTTTAAAATTCTGAAAACGTTCCGTTGCGGCCTGGTGTACGTAATTACGGTGCTATCTTGATTTTAGATAAAACATTTTTACATGCTTTATTGGGAGGTGTCCTTCCGGCGACGGATATTTATTTATTAAAAATAGCTCGTTCGAAAATGTTGCCTGGTTTTGTAGTGTTGTAGATAAAGCGGTGCAATTTTGTGTACATGTAAATCCGTTTACACTGCACTCGATAACAGGCTATTTTTTTTTAAGTTAAAGCGGAACATGGCATTGCTCTTTGTTTATTTTAGATTTACAGTATTTGTCATGATTTGTGTTCATTTGTAGACGTGGTTTTTTAAACCGGGTAGGGAATTTTGCCTATTGTTAATTTGTTTTGGCCGAATGTTGGTTTCGGATGGGTTTAGGACAGAAATGGGCTTCTAGGACAGAAAAGTGTGGGCTGTGCGTCGATGTATAAGCCTTGCAGTCGTCGAATTTTACATATTATCTGGAATCTGAAATGTGGTTAAGTTTTATTTTAATTAAAGAAAGTGACATGAAGAGCAAATTAATTATTAGGTAGAGCTAAAAAAAGCTAAAGTCTGTAAATGATGTTACCCAAAACATTTCTGTGTGGCATTTCTGCGATCGTTACCCTCGAAACATAATTTCTTCAATTTCAGTCTTAAGTATGTTGTTGTAAACAGGGCCATTGCCGCGAATGTCTGGACCAGAGACAATATGTAACAATTTTATTTTAGCACTAGCTGCGCCCCGCGGTTTCAGCGGTGTAAAATAAGGCTGACCATATGGCTGCGCCGTACGGCATGGTATCACGTTGATATGAGCATCGAACTTTCTCAGTAATTTGATAAAGTTTTATAATTTAAAACTTTTCTCAATAAACGGACTATGTAATTCAATACGAATCTCTCAAAAAGTTAAAAAAAAAGTTTCAGCCTATAAATGTCCTACTACTGAGCACAGGCCTCCTCTCATTTCTGAGAGGGTTTTGGAGCTAGGGAGAATCCGCCACGCTGCTCCAATGCGGGTTAGCGGACTTCACATGTCTTCGAAATATTTTTTATTCCTCAGACATGCAGGTTTCCTCACGATGTTCTCACCGCCGAGCACGTGGTAAATCAGCACTTAAAATTGCAATTAACAATTTTAGTGGTGCTGGCACCGGGATTTGAACCCAGGTCACTCGCGTACTATGAAATTTTAAAGCGAGCGCCTAGCCCCTGAGCTACCACGACGGAATCTCTCAAATCGAATCAGTATTTTCTGAGATTAGCGTGATCAAACATCCAAACTCTCCAATTCTATTGTAGTAAGATAAGGTAACCGCCGTGTGGTAGCGGTCCGCCGTGTGGTAGCGGCCCGCCGTGTGGTAGCGGCCTAAGAGAATCTACCACCCCGTCACATCCTGTGGGTGTCGTAAAAGTCGACAGAGGAAAATAAAAACTAGGAGATGGGCAGCAGCATCTTCCTAGAACATCTGAAAAATAAACTGCGGTTGCCAACTCGTCCGCCAAGCGTGGCAACTATGGCAAAATTCCTCCAATGTGAGAGCTACAAACTTTTGTAGCTATCTATGGGGGAGGCCTATGTTCAGCAGTGGACTTGTGATAGGCTGTAACGACGAAGATAAAGTAAAACCAACAAAAAAAAACAACCAACAAGAAAACCAACTTCCACGCAGCAACTCAAAACATGCTCATGCGAAATTAAGAGTTTGATGATGTTCTCGATCACATCATCAGAACATGACTATATTTACACTAAACTAAACTACACCTAAAGGGGTACCCTGTTCTGTTAAAAAATAATCATCTAAATCCGTCCACGTGGTACACAATTATCACTGTACTTACAAAAAAAAAAATTGCGACGAAGTGAGAACCTGCTACTTTTTTAAATCATAGCCTATAACTTTTAGTTTTTCAGATTTTACGCAGGAACCTATTTCCGAAATAAAAAGTAGCTTAGATTGCTCTCTGAAAAGTTCTCTACGTGCCAATGAAGGTCCCGTCAAAATCTATTCAGTAATTTCAGAGAACAGAGAAGGTTAAGGTAAAAGATAAAGACGCATAAAACTGACTGAGTATTTTGTAAATCACTTATTAAGGTATTAAGTGAAATATTTTAGCTGCCATTAACTAAAATAATAAGACCTAAATTAAATACCCCCGCGCGTAAAAAGTCCATCCGCATAGTCCCTAATTTTGACTTGTTTCACACAGGAATCTTAAATATTACCGAAACAAAAATTAGCTTGGATTAATCTCTAAAAACTCCTCTACGTGCCAATGAAAGCCCCGTCTAAATTGATTCAGCCGTTTCGGAGATTAGCAGAGACAAACATTTTTGAAGCAAAACCTCATGAGATTAAAAATCTTTATTGAGAAATACACACTCAGACACTCCACCCCACCCTTTTTTTGTTTGTAGTGATAAGCTTATATTATTAAAAAAGAGTTGAAAATATGTTATATATAATAAGTATACTCAGTACATTTACAGTAGTATGTTCACACTACTGTTTTACGACAGAATGAATACTACCTACTTAGAAGGAACTACACAGGAGTCCTATCACTACTAACAACAAATTGGCGTCTTCTAAATCTGAATTCATTATCATCATCGTGTCTCATGTCATATCTGAAGTGCACCGCCGGACAAAATCCATCACACACTTCTACCAAATTCATTCTTTGTAAATTATATAAATACAGGGTCATTCGTAATGACCTATACATCCCGGCAGGCTGGGCTTAGGGACGATGTACATATGCTCCAAAAAATATAATAAGCCTCGCAGCGTGATACCTGTAGGAGATATGTCGACTTAAAGAATTTGCTTAAAACTCATAGGTGACTACCCTGGTATACAGCTGATCGAGGCAATGAACTCATAAATTTAATCAGGCTTTTTCCATTGAGCTACCATCGAAGGAACTAGCAAGTACTAGGATAACATGAAACTTCAGGAAATCTGCGAAGTAAATCTGTTAGTATGGCGCCGTAGTAGGGCATAAATTAAATGGAGAAGAAAACTTTGAATTTGTCTGGTTCGGGGCAACGATTTTCGGAGTTAGGGTCACGTAAAGTTTTACAAAAAAAAAAAAATTATAAAGTTTTGTATGGATATTTTTCGTATTCAATTATGTCATTAAAGCTTCACTTCACGTTGTTTACCAGATCAAAGTAGCATGGGATGTTATACCAATTATGAATAACGGTGTATAATCAAAGATGTCCCCCTGGCCGATTTTCGACCATGTCGACAACTAACTAACACTGTCGAAATTTATCTACTGAGCAGGAGATATTATAGTGCCACAAGTGTATGCAAACACAGGGGCACTCGTCCTAACCTACCCGTGCTCGATTTAACGCTCACGCGATAAGATCAGAGGTAGCCTGCAGTGTCAGAAACACGGGAACTTTCATAAAACAACCAGACCCGAAAATCAAAAGAATGTGTTTCGGCTTTGATTCGAACTAAGGACGTAGATGCCAGGCACTCTATCCATTAGGCAACGCGGTCGTTATATATAATATAGAAACGTCATATCTGAGGACTGGAAAAGATTATGACTGGAATATTAAGAACAAAACAAGCAAGACCGGATTCGTAGTTTTCTAATAAGTCATTTGCCGTGAGGTGGCGGCTTAAGATAATCTACCTTCCCATCTCATCCCGTGGGTGTAGTGAAAGTCCACAGAGGGAAAACGAAAACCAGGTGATGAGCAGAACATCTTCCTGGAACATCTGAATAAACGAACTGCGGTTGCCAACCCGCCTGTCAAGCGTGGCAACTATAGCAAAACTTACAGCCACAGACTTTTGTGGCAATCTACGTGGGGGGCCTATGTTCAGCAGTGGACTGGTGATAAGTTGAAATGATGATGATAATGAATGTTTCTATCTTAAAAAGTTTATCTACTACCTCAGATGATGTTAAAAAATCTTCGACGTGCTCCATGCTCTTTAAGAGATAGATATGGCGTGATGTTGTGTTTGCATTTGTGTGTTACTACTTCAGATTTCGCGAACGTCATCATCATCATCGTCATTTCAGCCTATCACTATTCCACTGCTGAAAATAGGCCTCCCCCAAAGGTAGCCACAAAAGTTTGTAGCTCTCATTTTGGAGAGATTTTGCCATAGTTGCCACGCTTGGCGGAGGGATTGGCAACCGCAGTATATTTATTCAGGTGTTCCAGGAAGATGCTGCTGTCCATCTCGTGGTTTTCATTTTCCCTCTGTCGACTTTACGACACCCACGGGTTGTGACGGGGTACGCGAACGTAGGCAAATATTTATACAATGATGATGATGTTCTCCAAGCCGATTTCGATCACTGCGACAACTTCCGAATACTGTCGAGAGCCATCAACTGCGCAGGAGATATTATAGTGCCACAAGTGTACGCGCAAACACAGAGGCACTCACTCGTCCCAACCTACCCGCGCCCGATGTAACGCTCATGCGATAAGATCGGAGGTAGGCTAGGATGCAGTGTCGGAAACACGGGGACAAACACAACACAACCAGACCCGAATTTATACAATATTCTGTTTATAAAGATTAATAATAAAGTAACTGTAACGTAATAGCTATGCTGAATTAATGAAAGAAAGAGATGTTTATTTCAAGCATACATACATACACGTACAGTCACGTCTTTATCCCATATAAGGGGTAGGTAGAGGCCACTCACGTAGCCCACTTTTCGAAGTGAGAAACGAGACATGACGGCTGGCGAACCACGTCACCGCAATTTTGATATGATTCGAAAAAAAAATCTTCCCCATTCCGTTCCCACAAGCAGGATAATGACAGCATTGCATATTATGCGATATATTTACTGTGATATTATAGTACTATTCTGCACAAATAAAGGCTGCCCGTACCTTACCGTAGGCCGTTACCTTAGTCGCCTCTTACGTCACCTCGTTAGGAAAGAGGTAGGTGCTATTTCACAGTGCTAGGCAGCTATCTGCTATTTGAAACACCCTCAACATTTTTTTTTAATTTCATAAAAGCGACGGAACGAGCATAACGTTCACCTGATGGTAAGTGTAACGTCTGCTCATAACAAATGATGTGTCACCCAGAAAATTACTGTGTGACACCACACTGCGCCCGTCACTGTGAGGCTCTGAGAGTTCCTGAGTCTCATATGCCCAGTGATTACCTAGCTCTCAGTGCCCTTCAAACCGAAACACAGCAATGTTTGCACACTACTGCTTTACGGCAGAATAACTGGCTCTGGGGTGGTACCTACCTAGACGGATTCCTGCATAGAATACAGGCAGATTAGTAAAAAACCTAGATATTAAGCACGTAGTGAATTATAAATAGATCTGCCAGGAAGTTGACTCACTGATCTGTACCTCTCTTCCCCTTCTCTCTTCTTGGGAGAGGCCTATATTCAGCAATAGACTATTAAAAGGCTGCTGAAGAAAGCAGCAAGTGCAATAATCCCGACAACCGTTTAAGCCTGCGTTAGCATTTTTGACTAATGCTATATGGTCTAATACTTTGGGGTAACTCAACATATAATATAAACAAAGTTTTTCTAACACAAAAAAATGTATTAGAGCGTTATCTGGTATTAGAACAATAGAGTCATGTAGAGCATTTTTTATACTGACTTTTTTACTTCTGACTCTCACAAGTCTGTACATTTTTTAAGTCGTGTATTTTGTCAAAACACATCGAGAACTTTTTGAGATATTAAAAATTAATTCGCGACTCAGACCGAGAGATCCGACACATTTAAAAATACCAACATTTGCATGTTGGTATTTAGTGCCATATATAAAAAAAAATTATTGTATAAAGTGACGAAACGAGCAAAACGTTCACCTGATGGTAAGTGCAACGTCCGCCTACCACAAATGCTGTGTCATCCAGAAAATTTCTGTGTCACACCACAATGCGCCCGTCACCCTGAGACATCAGTTCTTAGTCTCAAATGCCCAGTGATTACGCTAGCTCATTTACATAATCAATAAAAATTTATAATATGTTACCACAGGATTTAGAAACATTAGACGTGAAATATTTTAAAAACACGCTCCGACAATGGTTGTTAGAAAATGTTCTATGACATAAAAGAATTTATTGGTTAATGTAATATGATTTTTTATACGATTCTACCTAAAATTAGCATTATTTTTATTCTATAAAGTGACGAAACGAGCAAAACGTTCACCTGATGGCAAGTGCAACGTCCGCCCACAGCAAATTTTGTGTCACCCAGAATATTTCTGTGGGACACCACACTGCGCCCGTCACCCTGAGACATCAGTTCTTAAGTCTCAAATGCCCAGTGACTAGCTCACAGTGTCCTTCAAACCGAAACACAGTAATGCTTGCACACTACTGCTTCACGGCAGAATAACTGGCGCTGGGGTGGTACCTACCAAAACGGATTCTAGGCCTGGTGATGGGTTCCGGTGCTGCGAACACCAGTCGACCTGGCAAGCGCAACATTGACCTTTCTTCAGTAGTGGACTATTAACAGGGTAACGATGACGACAAGGTCACAAGGTTTAGTAACCAGGTGATACAGGGTCATTACAGGAAAGTTTAAAGCAGTGTCATAGATACTCACTGACACAACATCTAAGTGACAAATCGTTTCTATAGATATATACGCAGTCTCATCATCATTGACATCTGTAGTACTGCAGAACATAGTCTTCTTCAAGTTGAGAGAAATTGCGCAGGCTGGTTGGCTACCACAGAAAAAGACACCTTAGATGTTTGCTGCCTTTCGCTGGTTTGGATAAAAAGTCTGTCGTATCTGTCATGGTTATTCTGCCACCGCAGCTACTGGGATGTATATACCATTTTTCTAAGTCGATTTTTACAATAACCTCATGAGATAGTGTGGCAAATGTTCTTAAACGCCTCGGAACTTAATACCCCGTCCGTAGCCCAATTTTCGCCCCGCGGAAAACGAGACGTGACGTGTGGCGAACCACATAGTCGCTATTTTGGTACGAATTGCAATTATTGCTCCACATTACATTCTTTCGTGTAGCAAGCTATCGGAACGGCAACTACTGGCTTGGCGGAGAGGATGGTAAAAGCATTGGGTAGTAAATGGACTTGGGAGAGGGAATGGAAAGTTGGGAAAGGAACTGTAAGGTGTAGGATAGTAGGTAGTATCTCGGAAGGAGTAGGAGACAGCAGTAACTCGGGAGGCCGGGGTCGCTTAGCCGGTACTCTACCGTGTTTGCCGGAATTGCAACTAGATTAAGTATCAATAGCCTGAACTGAATAAAGAAGTGAAAATAAAGATAATAAATAATTTCAAGAAATTCTCTCACTCATACATATTGAAATCCGAGCATTGCACCTTCCTTTTTCGATGTCGGTTGAAATGCATAAAAAAACGGCAAATTACCAGACGGCATGCATGATTAACATTAGCTGTTTATTCGAGTAATGCTCGCTCATTCCTTAAACGGACGCCTGCTTAGAAATCGAACGAAGCGCGATTGGAATATCAAGCAGCGGATTCCGTATATAATTAAAAAGCATTCGCTGTTACAGTGGTATACATTATTTATTAACAAGGAGGAAAACTTAATTACAATGTCACAATTTCTACATAAAAGCTACAATTATACACTGTATAAGGTAAGGTGATGGAAAAGAGAGAATTTGTAAATTGTGAAAGAATACAGTCACAAAAAGTCTTTTTTTTATTGTATAAAGTGACAAAACGAGCAAAACGTTCACTTGGTGGTAAGTACAACGTCTTCCCATAGCCAATGCTGTGTCACCCAGAACATTTCTTTGTGACACCACACTGCGCCCGTCACCCTGAGACATGAATTCTTAAGTCTCATATGCCCAGTGATTACGCTAACTCTCAGTGCCCTTCAAACCGAAACACAGTAATTTTTGCACACTGCTGCTTCACGACAGAATAACTGGCCCCTACCTAGACGGATTCCTGCGATTCCTGCATAGAAATCCTACCACCAGTACAAACAAAAGTCTGAAAGAACTATAAAATTTACACGCAGTATTAACCCTATATTTGACATATGTCATCGTACATGTCAATTTAAATGTAACTCGCTAGGAAATTCTCATAAATCGAAAGAAGCTAAATATTTGAGTTCTAAGCTAAAAAATAAAATCTAGTTCTTCATTTAATTTGTATCCTAAATATTTTTGTCTTTATAATGTTAACTGCGTCGTTTCTATGTTGCCATCAATTAGATTAATAAACCGTTTTGTGACTTCGAGCATGTGATTTGTGTGAAATATGTTATTTTTAAAATTAACGAGTATGCCTGCAGAAAATAAATAAAATTTTCTGCTAATTCATTCTCTGGTACATATGTATCATCATTTATACATACATACATAAGATCACGACTGTATCCCATAAGGGGTAGTCAGAGACTGGGCACTCACTGCTAAAACAGATGACTGCCTCAATCCACGTTTCACCAAAACAATATAATGCACTTGGTGTGACTAGGTGGTGAGCCCATCGCCACCATGCGCTGTTGGATGCACAGTGCAGTTTAATTCCTTACTCGCCTTTTACGAGATCCATTGGATGAGATGGAGTGGTACGAGTAGTATTCTTTTATCATTTATAATAACCGAAAATGATATTTCTGGATTTGTAATTATCGTATAGTCGAAAGCTTGCTCAGACTTTAGTTGCTCAGCAACATTATGACAATCATTAATTGGTTCCTTATTTTTTTCTGCGTTTTCCAACAGTATTTTAGTAGTTAGAGATGGATATATTATACTAATTACTTCATGAAGGCTTGTAATTTTAAAAAAATCTTATAACTGTCCTATTGTTGGGCACAGGCCTCATCTCCTTTTTGAGGGGATTTGGAGTCGATGCGCTTCGAATCCAGGTTGCTGGAATTCATATACAAATACAATATTTACAATGTTTATGAGACGCAGGTTTCCTCAAGATATTTTCCTACGCCGCTGAGCACGAGGTAAAGCGATACATAAGCTTTGAATTAGAAAGAAAGAAAGAAAGAAAGAAAACATTTATTGAGGAAATACGCCACAGACACAAATACATAAAAAATTAGTCACTAGTCATACAAGTAAATAATGTATTTACAGACAAACAGAAAGAAACATTAAACAACATCACAAAACTGAACATTTAACAAAACTCGTGTACAAAAATATTGTCACGTGTGTCGTGGCGCATTGAGCAAACGGGTCTCACTCAGCTTAATGCCGCAGTCGAGACTACAGCGCTGGTTTTCAGTGAGCCCGAGCGGCGAGGGACGTACGAATTAAAGATTTTAGAGGTGCCGGCTAAGCATTTACGTTACATTATATTCATTGACATTTCCTTAACGCTTGAGTGCAGTGAGCCGATAGGTGTTCGGCAGAGTAGAATAGCACCTACCTCTTTCCTACCGAGGTGTCGTAAGAGGCGACTAAGGTATTGTATGCACAGCCTTTATTCGTGCTGAATAACACCATATTATGCTCGTGGAAACGCAAAGGGGAGTAAGAATTGTTTTGACTCGTACGAAAATGGCGTTAACGTGATTCGCCGCCCGTCACGTCTCGATTCCCGCGAGGGCGAAAATTAGGCTACGTGAGTGGCCTCTGCCTACTTTTATAGGAAAAAGCGTGACTGTATGTATGTACACAAGCATACACAAACACAAATATTCAAAAATGATTTATTTGAATTTAAGGCGATCTATTATTTAGCAAACCCTACCCTAAAACCAAACGAACGAGCATCGATGCAACGCGCTCTAAGATTTTCTCTTTGCGATAGAAAAAAAACTGTAGCAAGCGTAACGTAGTCGGCTCCAGTACTTGGAATATTCGTAATTGCAACAACATCTTTGCATATGTGGTAATCATTTACAATTAGATCACTTCGAGCGGCATCGTGGCGCTACACTATTTATCGATATTTAGCATCAGCGGTATCGATATTTTCATCAGCTGTAGTTTACAAAATATGATACTGTTATCAATCCGGCTGTGTCCTGTCATGGGTCGTCCACTTACCCATTAATATAGTTCAGGAAGGCGATGGCAGTCATTGCGTCATACTGGTGAACATGTGTTGTTTGTGAAGGTTGGTCTGCTTAAGTTTGCAATGCACTCATATATGAGTCCACCGTAATAAATAATGAGGTGGTGGATTCTCGAAGCAGCCACTACACGATAGGCTGCTTAGAGAATACACCGACTCATCTCATCCCGTGGGTGTCGTAAAAGTCGACAAAGGGAAAATTGAAAACTCGGAGATGGGCAGCAATGTCTTCCTGGAACATCTGAACAATATAAACTTTTGTGGCTATCTATGGGGATATATGTTTAGCAGTGAACTAGTGATAGGCTGAAATGATGATGATGATGAATCTGTTTGAATTTGGTGGTACTCTGGTGGTAGGATTCCTATGCAGGAATCCGTCTAGGTAGGTACCACCCCAGGGCCAGTTATTCTGCCGCGAAGCAGTAGTGTGCAAACATTACTGTGTTTCGGTTTGAAGGGCACTGTGAGCTAGCGTAATCACTGGGCATATGAGACTTAAGAACTGATGTCTCAGGGTGATGGGCACAGTGAAGTGTCACACAGAAATGTTCTGGGTGACACAGCATTTGTTATGGGCAGACGTTGCACTTACCATCAGGTGAACGTTTTGCTCGTTTCATCACTTTATACAAAAAAAAAAAAATTGTCACGCAGCGTGTTTCGATTGTCTACAAAACTACTGTTTGTACATCTATATATAACAAGTTGAAGTCCGCGACTACGTCCGCTTGGATTAGGATATTTTCTCAAATTCCGATAGAAATCTTTGATATTCCGGAATAAAAAGTATTCTATATCCGTCTCCAGGATGCAAGCCACCTCGGTGCCGAATTTTGTCAAGATCAGTTCAACGGTTGAGCCGCGAAAAGGTAACAAACAGACAGAGGGACAGAGAGAGTTACTTTTCATTTAAAATATTAGTATGGATGTTAATGACTAAAAGAAAAATGAGAGAATTTCAAAACGAGAATTACTGTGGAGCTTCTTTTGCCGGTTTCTTCTCCGTCGGTTACGAAACGGTGGTAGAGTGTTAAAAAATTACGTTTATTTTACTGATACGTGACTAAAACGTATCGATACAAGTCACGATAAGCGTTATAATACTTCCTAATCCGCACTGCATTGTTGTTAGAAGCAGTAATCAGAATACCACACGTTATACACATAAATAATATGAAAGTGTATTTAGGTGCTTTCTAATTTTTGAACCAATGCAATACTAATATTATAAATGCGAATGTAACTCTCTTTGTCCCTTTGACTGTTTATTACCTTTTCACGGCTCAACGGTTGAACCGATCTTGACTCAATTCGGCACAGAGACAGCTTGCGTCTTGGAGACGGATGTGGGATACTTTTTATCCCAGAAAATCATAAAGTTTCCGTGGTATTTTTAAGTAACCTAAATCCACGCGGTCGCAGAACTATTCGTTGCGTCACAATGTAGTACAAAAACTGTGGCGTGTAGTAAAAAAAAATTAAAAAAAAATAGTTTGGAACTTTAGTGTGTTAAGACATTTTTTTTAATCTGTTTTTTTTGTTTTTGTATAATTTGATATATTCCTATTTTTCTAGTTATAACTGTTTTTTTTTTCACTTTATTGTTTTATTGTAATTCTTCGCTGTGATGTAATAAATAAAGTATCTAACTATCTATCTATCTTGTTGCGGGCTTTAGCTAGTTGCATTAATTTCTTCTTCTTTTTTGATACTGGCAATTGGCTACCAAATTGAGTCCATTTTACCAATGTCGAGTAATAATTTTATTGTAATTTCATTTCAATCGACAGTAAAACGATAGTTGACTTTTTCTCAAGATTTGCTCGACTGATTAATGGTGATAGTGATTGAGAGTTTCTCGACTGATGGAGACAAACCGAAAAGTATAATTTTGGTCTTGAATGGAATTTTTTAAACCCTGTACACTTTCACGAGTACTTGCTACATAATAAACTATTAACATCAAAACTCAAAATACGTACGTGTGGTGGCGGCTCGTTAAAAGAATACTACCACTCCATCTCATCCAATGGATCACGTCAAAGGCAAGTAAGGAATTAAACTGCACTGTGCACCCAACAGCGCATGGTGGCGATGGTCTCACGACCTATCACACCAAGTGTGAACATTATATTCAATATTATATTCAACATTATATTGTTTTGGTGAAACGTGGATTGTGGCGGTCATCTGTTTTGGCAGAGAGTGCCCAGTCTCTGACTACCACTTATGGGACACAGTCGTGATCTTATGTATGTATGTATGTATGTCAAAATACGAGTATATACAGAAATTACAAAATTCTATAAAAACACCACCGCCACTTTTTGAGTTGGCGCCAAAAGTTCTTAATATACTTTTTTCTGTTCTAATTTTTTAACTATACAAATGTGTCTTCTTAAACAGCCTGTAAATGCCTACTACTAGAGTGCCTCTCCAAAGTTGGTAGGAATGGCCGTAGTCGCCAAGCTTGGCAGGCGGATTGGCGATCACAGTATCAGACACTTCGCACTTTAGACGCTGGCGCGGTTACGGGAACCGGTCAGGATTATTCAAGTCTGGTAAAATACAGATGACCATACTGTAAGTATGTAAAAACGGTATCGGGAATAAAGTTTAAAGTTTAAAAAAAAAGTTAAGAGTGCTCTTCAGACCGAAACAATATTGTTTCCACACTACTGCGTGACGGTATAATAACTGGGACTGTATTGGTATCCCGCCTAGTCGAATCTCTGCATAGGAACAAAGCACAGACGTCGTAGTTGTCGTTTTATCCTATCACTAGTTCATTGGTTTTTTTTTTATATTAGATAAGGTGACGAATCGAGCAAAACGTTCAAAAGATGGTAAGTGCAATAGTTGCCCATAACAAATGCTGTGTCACCCAGAACATTTCTGTGTAACACCACACCGCGCCCCTCACCCTGAGTTTAAGCTTAAGTCTCATATTCCCAGTGATTACGCTAGCTTACAGTGCCCTTCAAACCGAAACACAGTAATGTTTGCACACTACTGCTTCACGACAGATAACTGGCCCCTGGGGTGGTACCTACCTAGACGGATTCTTGTATAGGAATCTACTACCAGTTAAAACATAGGCCTTCCCCGTTGATAGCCACAAAAGTTAGTAGCTCTGATTTTGGGGGGATTTTGCCGTAAATGCCACGCTTGGCAGGCGCGTTAGCAACTGCAGTTCATTTATTAAGATGTCCCTAGAAGATGCTGGCCTGTACCGTGTGGTGGCGGTTTAAGAGAATCTACCACCCCATCTCATCCCGTGGGTATCTGAGATCTTTCTGAAACATCTAAATAAATAAACTGCGGTTGCCAACCCGCCTGCCATGCGTGGCAACTATGGCAAAATCCCCCCAATATGAGAGCTCCAAACTTTTGTGGCAATCTATGTAGGAGGCCTATGTTCAGCAGTGGACTTGTGATAGGCTGAAACGACGACGACGACGACGACGACGACGACGACGACGAAGAAGATGCTGAAGCTCATCTCCTGGTTCTAATATTCTCTCTGTTGAATTTTACGACACCCACAGGGCGAGATGGGGTGGTAGATTCACTTGAGCCGACACCACACTAAGCACAGTATGTTATTCTATTGCATCCTCGTAGCCTTCATTTTAGCAGTAATGATTTTAGTGGGTTAAAAAAAGTGATGGTAGAATAAGCATCGGCGATGGCTAATATGCGATTTGAGTGAGTACGTACTCGCGGCGCAGTAGTCCAGTTCTCAACTATACACACATAAGATCACGACTGTATCCCATAAGGGGTAGTCAGAGACTGGGCACTCACTGCAAAACCAGATGACTGCCACAATCCACGTTTCACCAAAACAATACAATGCACTTGGTGTGATAGGTGGTGAGCCCATCGCCACTATGCGCTGTTAGGTGCACAGTGCAGTTTTATTCCTTACTCGCCTTTTACGAGATCCATTGGATGAGACGGAGTGGTAGTACTCGTATTATTTTAACGAGCCGCCACCACGCGGCCTCAACTATGAGCTACACAAAAGTAAAGTTTTAGTTAAACTTAAAAAAAAGTAAGTTAAGCTACACGATCGTCATTATTTCTGTATCAAAAATTGAAAAACTCACTGTATAATGGATTTTAAATATTTCAACATTAATCCTGTTGAATTATGTTATCTTCATATCCATGTAGTTAGACCTACAATGAAAACAGATTAAAAAATGTAATGCTTATCTTGAGTTCAATTAAATGTTGCTATGTACAATAGATTAATGTATATAGTTAAATAGTTTTAAATGTTGTCCGGCTTACAATGTAACTAATGACCCATTACTTAGGGATACAGTGACATAATACATCAATAATATATAAGGACATTAAAGGTTATTTATATTAAAGGGTCAGAGGAAAAAAAACGATATAAATTATTTTTGTCTACTTTGCAAGGATCAGCAAGGTGTCAAGGAGTTGAAGTCCTGGGTTTAAAATCGAACACCATTTAACTGTAGCTATTGTGTTACTTACAAGTGGTTTATAGGGTTTTGAAATAAAAACGGAATCCTTTATAATTTCGCCCTCCTCAGACCCATTTTAATTCGAGACTATTGGCACTACATATGAAATTTTGAAGAAAGGTGTTTTTTTATGAACAATGGTGTAGGATTTCTATGCAGAAATCCGTCTAGTTAGGTATCACCCCACAGCCAGTTATTCTGCCGTGAAGCAGTAGTGTGCAAACATTACTGTGTTTCGGTTTGAAGGGCACCGAGAGCTAGCATAATCACTGGGCATATGAGACTTAAGAACTGATGTCTCAGGGTGACGAGCGCAATGTGATGCCACACAGAAATGTTCTGGGTGACATAGTGTTTGTTATGGGCAGACGTTGCACTTACCGTCAGGTGAACGTTTTCCTCGTTTCGTCACTTTATCAACTTAAAAAAAATGAAATTACCAAAAAACACCATGCATTTAACTGAAAAAGAAAATCAGTGCACATGGGCGTGTGAGTTATTAATGTACAATGTATTAATTGTTACATAGGTTGAAAACAAATATTTTAGTAAATAGTTTAGCGAGATACGTGCGATATTTGGTGTGGTCTAAAGTCGTAAAAGAATCCAAATTTTTCAACAAAGTGGTGAAAAATTCTGAAAAAACTGGTGGCTTTTTTATTGTATAAAGTGATGAAACGAGTAAAACGTTCACCTGATGGTAAGTGCAACGTCTGCCCATAACAAATGCTGTGTCACCCAGAACATTCTGTGGGACACCTCATTGTGCCCATCACCCTGAGATATTAGTTCTTAAGTCTCATATGCCCTGTGATTACGCTAGCTCACAGTGCCCTTCAAACTTAAACACAGTAATGTTTGCACACTACTGCTTCACGGTAGAATAACTGGTCCTGGGGTGGTCCTGGGGTGGCCCTACCTAGAAACCAAAATACGATATTTCGTTTAGTATTTTCGTTTCCACGCTATTTCCTAATACGGAAGTCTTCAATGTGCGTGGTCAGACACGTACTTGGTCAGTTTTCTAAGTTTGGGTGACATACTTATACGGCGATTTTATCAATACTATTTGCAACACCAAATGATTCACCTGATGCTGCTGTGTCATAAAGAACGTTTCTGTGTGACACACACTGAGCTTGCCACAAGCGCAGTGTAAACCCTGAGACATCAGTTCTTAAGTCTCTTTATCGTTCGTTTCTTCCTATCACTAGTCCACTGCTGAAGATAGGCCTCCGCCATAGATTGCCACTGGCGTGCCTCTGCCTCTCATGCTGCTGCCAATTTTCTGGTTTTCTTTTTCCCTCTGTCGAGCTTTACGACACCCACGGCACCATCTGTGCCCTTCGAACCGAAACATAGCAATATTTGCACAACTGTCGTACCTACCCGGACGGATTTCTGAATAGGAATCCTGCCGCTCCTGTCTATTCTGGCCTATTTCAGCTAATTGTTAGAGGATAATTATCGGAGAACATGATTAGTTTAGAGCCGTGGTAGCTCAGGAGAGCCGTGGTAGCTCAGGGGCTAGGCGCTCGCTTTAAATTTCATAGTACGCGAGTGACCTGGGTTCGATTCCCGGTGCCGGCACCACTAAAATTGTTAATTGCAATTTTAAGTGCTGATTTACCACGTGCTCGGCGGTGAAGGAAAACATCGTGAGGAAACCTGCATGTCTGAGGAATAAAAAATATTTCGAAGATATGTGAAGTCTGCCAACCCGCATTGGAGCAGCGTGGCGGATTCTTCCTAGCTCCAAAACCCTCTCAGAAATGAGAGGAGGCCTGTGCTCAGTAGTGGGACATTTATAGGCTGAAACTTTATAATTAGTTTTAATTTTCTATAGTCAACTTTTCCGAAACTCACACCACGGGGTGAGGTGGGTGGTATTCTTATAAAAATATTTTACAATAATAAAATGCTAACATTTGTTCATTTTGCCTACCGCGATTAAATACTAACCTCTGATAATAAGATAATGAGACGGTGTATCTTTGTCTATTTGACTTAAACGTTGCTCTTGACCCGCCATTTTACATCGGCCTACCCAGCTGCCCGTCATCAAGATATTTCATTCAATAGTTGGGGTTTTACTATCGAACTTGAGGGGTCAGTTATGAACGGTTAAAAAGGCGGTTTCTTAACATTTGTAAATAGGCGAGACGGATCGTTCGCGGCGGCTCCTTTTATGTGAGCGTCGGCTATTACAAAGTGAGTATGTAATTGGTAGATTTAGTACGTGGGTACTGCTGAGTGGAACCATGGGTTCTGTGTCCGAGAATAATCGTGAATACATACTAATATTATAAATGCGAAAGTAACTCTCTAGTCTCTTGCCTGTATGTTACATTTTCACGTGTCAGCCGCTGAATCGATTTTGACGAAATTTGGCGCAGAGATAGCTTTCATTCTGGAGACGGACATTGGATGGACTTTTTATCCCGGAAAATCGAGCTCTGACAGGATATTTAAAAAACCTTTATCGACGCGGACGAAGTCGAGGTCATCAGCTAGTAATAAAGAATAGTAGATTCATAAAAAAAATCGTGTATGGAATTGTTAATTGAAATAGATAAATAAAAAAAATATAAGAAATATATAACTTCTTCAATAATAAAGCAATAATTGCTATCTATCTATCGTTACGTGCTGTTTTTCTTGTTACTAGCTTAATAAAAACGACAAAACGAGCAAATCATTCACCCGATGGTAAGTGCAACGGCTGCCCACAACAAATGCTGTGTCAACCAGAACTTTTCTGTGCTCAACACTGTGTTCCTCACCCTGAGCCATCAGTACTTTAATTTCATATGCCCACTAATAACACTAGCTATCAGTGCCATTCAGACCGAAACAGTAATGTTTGAATATCTCATTGACGGCAGAATAACTGGCACTGCGGTGGTACCTACCTAGACGGATTGCTGTACAGGAATCCTGTTACCAGTTATGGTATTGATAACCTTGTCCAAATATAATCAATGGCGATATCTTCCTCTCAACAGCCAAAAGTTATCATCCATATATCGCAGGATATATCATAGTGCCGTATTAGCAAACATTTGATCATCATCATCATCATTCCAGCCCACAGATTGCGATAAAAGCTTGTAGCTCTCATTTTAGGCCTCTGCCATAGTTTTCACGCGTGACTGGCGGGTTGGCACCCGTAGTTTACATGTTCCAGGAAGACGCTGCTGCCCATATTCTGGTTTTAATTTTCCTTGTGTCGAACTTTACGACACCCACGGGAAGAGATGGTGTGGTAGAATCTCTTAAGCCGCCATCACACCACGACCAACATTTGTGCTGAAACACAAATTGTTGGTTTTCGTGTCTGGTTGTGTTGCGATTGTCCTTGTGTCTCCGACACTGCATCCTAGCCTACCCTTGATCTTATCGCACATTACGGACCGCATTATCGAGCGTTACATCGGGTACGGCTAGGTTGGGAACGAGTGTGTGCCTCTTTGTTTTTGCGTACACTTGTGACACTACAATATCTCCCGCACAGTTGATAATTTCCGACAGTACTCGATAGTTGTCGCCGTGGTCGAGAATCGGCCAGGGCGATATCAGTATTAGCACATACATAGAGCTACCAGCAGAAGTTCTTACTTGTTATTTATCTGCCTGAACCAGATGTAATGCATTTGCAATATGACCCAAGAAACCGGTCAGGGGGTCTACTGAGTAACTCTGGCTGGTTTTGCGATCGGCTTCATTTGTTCCCATTAACCAATGAATTAGCTTCATACGACAGAATAAAACCGATCACGAAACCTACCACAGTAACAAAATAGACCTCCAGATCATGTCATGAATAATCTTAAACATTGTGAGACGTTGTGCTTTTTGTTTTGCTTCTGTCGGTGCAACAGATCTTCAATAAAATTGAACTATCATATTAATTTCGATATTGTTACAAACTTTAGTCTTGCTAAGTATTTGAACTGCTTATCCTTAAAATTTCATATACTGAATAGCCGTGAATGACCAGTGGTAGCTCAGGTGCCGGGCGCTCGCTGGCACCCCAGCGCCAGTTATTCTGCCGTGAAGCAGTAGTGTGCAAGCATTACTGTGTTTCGGTTTGAAGGGCACTGTGAGCTAGCGTTACTGGGCATTTGAGACTTAAAAACTCATGTCTCAGGGTGACGGGCGCAGAGTGGTGTCACACAGAAATCTTCTGGGTCTTACCGTCAGGTGAACGTTTTGCTCGTTCCGTCACTTTATACAATGATAAAAAAGGTAGTACGCGAGTTCGAACCCCGGTGCCGGCATCTCTAAAAAATATTTTTCAATTTTAAGTGAAAGAAATGGGAGGAGTCCTGTGCTGAGCAGTGAGACATTTAGAGGCTTTTAATTTACTTTCTTTTATTCCTTAATATGCTAGTTTGACACTAACATAAATTAATTAATAAACAAATAACAAGTTTAATACATACATAGAGTCACGCCTCTTTCTCATAGGGGTAGGCAGAGACCACATTTTTCACTTGTTGCGATCCTGACACACATCTTTGGCTTCCTCTACTTTAATTAGTATTTTATATACAAGCTCGTCGGTTGCGGGTACTTTTGACCTTTCCATAAAACAATTTGAGGAGTCTTAGGCTCACACAATCAAAGTCAGTCACACTTCATTCATTGCAGCAGAAAGCAGTACACCAACGCCTTGACAGCCTCTACTGGTCTCAGGAACCTCCGACCAATAGGCTGTGTAGGGTCCATGCGAGGTGGTGTCGCATCCTTTCCGCTTGGTCTCATTCACACAAAGAACGTCAATCCGTCTTGCGCTTATCATCTCGCATACTTCGTCAATTTTATCACTCAGTTTATTAATAATATAACTCAACGCCAACGCTTTCATTAACATGATGCTTTAGCTTCATAGCTGACAATTAAAAGAAATTGATTATAGTAAACAAAAACTTTTCGAAAAAACTTGCAAGTTGTCCTAGAACTGCGCTATTTTTACTTTCCTGCCGGAAAATGCCACCGTGTTAGAAATGAACTTTTTCTTCTGCACGAATTAGACGAGGAGGTCGTAATCACTAAGGATCTAAAGCTAAAAAACGTATACACACCAATTCATGCGATTGTACCTTTAAAAATAAATAGCAAACATTTAACCCGGTTTAGAGTGCGAATGTTATCATTACACGTTTTTCTGATCATCAATTCTCTGATAAAATACCGACAGTACACTGACAAATAGACCAGCTTATTTCTGAAAGGGCAAGCGTCTATTACATTCAAGTAAACTCATGGTTGCGACTATATTTTAATCGATGTACAGTCAGTGGTATTGTCTTTTACGTCGAAGATCTCAGATGCGTATCTCACAGATAGATTGTAATGTAAAGTTTTATTGACTTTTGTCACTCGCGCTCTTTTGTGTTATAGTAGCCGGGAAGGTGTTAGTATTGAATTTAATGTAATCGATTTAATTTGTCTCAGTTTTATTGCTAAAGATATATTTGTCATTATCATAAAGCCGTGTGGTGGCGGCTCGTTAAAAGAATACTACCACTCCATCTCATCCAATGGATCTCGTTAAAGGCGAGTAAGGAATTAAACTGCACTGTGCCAGCCCATGGTGGCGATGGGCTCACCACCAACCACACCAAGTGCATTATATTGTTTTGGTGAAACGTGGATTGTGGCAGTCATCTGTTTTTGCAGTGAGTGCCCAGTCTCTGACTATACCTTATGGGATACAGTCGTGATCTTATGTATGTATGTATGTAATTGCAGCCTATAAACTGTTGCGAACATAAGCCTCCCCATAGATTGCCGCAGAAGTTTGAAGCTCTCATTTTGGAAGAATTTCGTCATAGTTGCCACGCTTGGCAGGCGTTTTGGCAACAGATGTTCCAAGAAGATGAATAGAATATTTTTTCATTCAATATAGATCATTATAGATTCATTTAAATAATACTCATTGAACATAATTTTTTAAGCGACATTGGTTCGCGAAGAAATGCCGCTGTCCTGGGAAAATCCAGTAGTTTGAGTTTTTCAGTCATATTGCCGTCTGCCATTGCTGCCGCTTATCACCTGGTTCTCATTTTCCCTCTGTCGACCCGACCCGACACCCCCACGGGATGAAATAGGGCGGTAGTTTCTCTTAAGCAACCACCACACGGAGAATACAGAACAGTGATTGGATCATAGCTGCTAATTCTTATCACACCAACGGCGTTGTATGTTAGGTGGGCGCGTGCTCCCAGCGGAAAGCCTTATGTGTCACCAAACGAGCTCAATAAGATATTTGTGTTGTTTATATTCAATTACATTTGAGGTGCTGATTTGCCAGGTGCTCGGTGGTGAAGAAAAACATCGTGAGGAAACCTGCATGTCTGAGAAATAAAAAATATTTCGAAGACATGTGAAGTCCGCCAAGCCGCATTGGAGCAGCGTGGCGGATTCTTCCTAGCTCCAAAACCCTCTCAGAAATGAGAGGAGGCCTGTGCTGAGCAGTGGGACATTTATAGGCTGAAACTTTTTTACTTTGCAATGTCGCTTAAAAAATTATCTTAATTATTTTACTTTTCTGTGTTTGTTATTGTTGTATGTTTTTACATTACCGCCAATCCATTTCTACATCTTTATGTTTATTATACTACTGGCTGTATCACTCGGTTTCACCGGCGTTAAAAGCTGACCACATGATTGCGCTGTACGGCATGGTACCTCGCTGATCTGTGCATATATAATTCGGTTCTTCTCTGTATGTTTGTTATTTTTGGTACTCACCGTGAGGCTCCTTAAGGCATTATAGTCTAGAACCTACCTCAATAAACGGGAAAATATTTTACTTAACACATATGATAATAATAACAGGATAAGTATTCCTGGAGATTATCACGGTCACACATACAAATTCCCCAGCTTCATTATAGCTGTAAGATAGTAAAATGAGATAAAGACACTTTTCTGAAAAAAATGTTTGTTTACATTTTTTTCAGAAAAGTGACGGAACGAGCAAACCGTTGGTAAGTGCAACGTCTGCCCATAACAAATGCAGTGTCTCCCAGGAATTTCTGTGCGACACCACACTGCGCCCGTCACCCTGAGACATCAGTTCTTAAGTCTCATATGCCCGGTGATTACGGTAGCTATCAGTGCCCTTCAAACCAAAACAGTAATGTTTGCACACTACTGCTTCACGGCCGAATAACTGGCCTTGGGGTGGTACCTATCTAGACGTATTGCTGCATAGGAATCCTACCACCAGGAAAGAATGAATATTTCTAAACTTAGAGAATCTTCCACCCCATCTCATCCCGCGGGTGTCGTAAAAGTCGACAGAGGGACCATTAAAACCATAAAATGGGCAGCAGCATATTCCTGGAGCATCTGAATAAATAAACTGCGGTTGCCAACTCGCCTGCCTAACGTGGCAACTATGGCAAAACCCTCCAAAATGAGAGCTAGAACCTATGGGGGAGGCCCAGACCTATGTAGTAGTGGCCTAGACCTATAAAGAAGTGGACTAGTGATAGGCTGAAATGATGATGATGAATTTTTATGAAAGACGGTAAAAGACGGGTGAAATGCAAATTAAAGCCGCGCGTAGTACGTCCATTCGCATAGCTGCTGATTTAGACAGTTTTTCAGATTTTACGCAGGCACCCTAAATACCCGAAATTAAAAGTAGTTAGATTACTCTCTGAAAAGTACTCTCGTAAACGATGAGCCGTGGTAGCTCCGGGGCCGACCGCTCGCCTTAAATTTCATAGTAGGCGAGTGACTTGAGTTCGATTCTCAGTGCCGGCATCTATTGAACCACGTGCTTGCTTACATGTCTACACAAAGACATTTCGAAGAAATGTGAACTCTGCAAATCCACACTGGAGCAGCGTGACTGACATTTCCCGGCTCCAAAACCCACTCAGAAATGAGAGGAGGCCTGTGCTCAGCAATGGAACGTTTATAGGCAGTAACTTTACTTTTTTACGTAAAATACGACGAATGCAACTCATCGATCTGCATAGCTATAATTAATTTTAATTTACTCTGTGCACATTCGATACTTCAAGCATAAAGGACTGTTACACATCTTTCCATAGCTGACCTATAAAAGGTTAGTATTTTAATTAATATGTGCACAGTAATTATAAAGGAGACTACACATACGCCGTTAAAATAATTAATATGATCGTCTAATCCCTCCAGACAAACAGCCGAGTGAACGGATATCATTCAAACTTAACGTTTCACCGTAACGCCTTTAAAGAATTAAAGAAAAAAAATTACCGCCTTTTCACTGTTTACGATAAGCATGTACTTTGAATAATTGTAAAGGTTAGTTATGCGTCGCATTGTCAGCTTGCGAATGAATGTTCGATTTCACAGATATGATGCACCCGTTGAATTTTTAGTTAAAGCTGGTGAAGGGATGACGGACGAAATTGGCTGAACAATTCGGCGAGCGTGCGCGGCATTTGTTTTTTGCGATCAACAAAATCCAATCGGACTTTCGACTAAAGTTTAGTGAGGGGCTGAGGACTGATCTTTATTATTTTTAAAGTATTTTTGTTAATAAATTTTTAGTAAATTTATGATCATTTTTTTATAACTCTCAGTCACTGTTAGCCCTATGGCTTGCACAGTTTCGCCGGATTTAAAGGTGGCAGAGCGCTGAGGGCGCTGCCGAAACCTTTATTTATGGATGCCAGGCGCAAGGGCCCCCGAGATGGGACTTCGGCTTGGACCGTCATCCTGAGCGCGAGAGTACCTGACTCGAGTTTGCCCAAGAGGGCCGGCCTCGGCCTCGGTCAATAACTTCAATAGGGAGGGAATATTACTATTATTATTATCGAAATTAAGATCATGTGTGTGAATTTGAAATCGTTCCCTAGAGCGCCGAATTTTATTGTTGGATATTTATTTATTTATATCTCATAAGCTATTATCCAGTATCAAGTAACATATCGAAGTATACAATCTTTAAGCAGTAAGACTTCAAAATTTTGATCGACAGTAAAATGACAGTTGACTGTTACTGAAGATTTGCTGGACTGATGGAGACAAACGAAAAGCATAATTTTGGTCCTGAATTAAATTTTCCAATCACTGTACACTTTCACGAATGCTTGCTGCACAGTAAACTCCAAGTATACCCAGAAATTAGATAATTAAATAAAAAAATTAGCTTTAGCCCATATCTGGCTACTGCCTAACATAATCCTCCTTGGTAAAAAAATAAATAAAGAATTAAAAAGCCTTTATTTGAATTTCAAATATTGGTACAATAATAATATAAATATAACAATTGATTTACATATCGTTAAAGAAGATTTTATTATTTTGGTATCATAAACAATAAATCGTAAATAGATTTTTAAATGTAATCGCAGAAAGTCAAACGTTTTGGTGGTATTATCAGCGTTTGCTTGCATGACAAAAGTGAAAATGCCTCTTTTACGCTAACTAGCTCGATTTTAATTACAACTGTTATACCAGGTAGCATTGTTACCGAAGAATTGCCAAAATTTTTCGAATATGGTAGTAGAGGAAATGGACGTTTATGAAAAATTGCGATTTTTGAAAAGTTGTTAGGGAACATACACAATAAAAATACTTAGATACTAAATACATTCCGATAGATACATCAAAATTTTTGAATGTTAACTTGAAACCATGTCTGACATCGAAATGAGATATCCTTTACTGATTTCGAGCACGAGAACTTTTTGACGGTTGGAAGTAGCATTTGAAACTAAATTAAATAATACTCGTAGTATAGTATACCCGCCAGATCGGGACATCTGACCTGGAGAAGTCCTCGTCTTTTCCAGTATGAAGGATATATAAGCTATTGCACTAAGTTGTCATGTGGTGTCATAGAGGTCGCCATTGTGACCCACACAATAATCCTCTTTGAAAGTTTTTTTTTATTATATAAAGTGACGAAACGAACAAAACGTTCACCTGATGGTAAGTGCAACGTCTGCCCATAACAAATGCTGTGTCACCCCTAAAATTTCTGTGTGACACTACACTGTGCCCATCACCTTGAGACATAGGTTCTTAAGTCTCATATGCCCAGTGGTTAAGCTAGCTCACAGTGCCCTTCAAACCGAAACACAGTAATGTTTGCACACTGCTTTCTCACGGCAGAATAACTGGCCCTGGGGTGGTACCTACCTAGACGGACTCCTGCATAGGAATCCTACCACCAGTAAAGGCTTTCAATCAAAATGAGGCTCCATATTACATATCAGGTCACTATGAGAAGGGACATTTATAACACAGAAACTCGCCATCATTTTCCCGTCCAACTAAAACACAGACGTGCGGTTGGGCCGTAATCAAATCTGCGACCCATCACGTCCAGTCATAAGAGTCGATTGTATAATGGCTTCCCACAGATGGCTGAACAACCATCTCTAAAAATACACAGACTGGTGAGAGGCTTAATAGACGTAGGAAGTTAGACGCTGCTCGGGCAGGAGCAGTGTCTAAGAGGCGAAGCATCTGGTACTGTGACCACCAAAACTCTCTCCTTATGAGAGGCTTATGTCCAGTAGTGGACTATTCATAGGCTGATGATAAAGAAGTAGAAGCACATGAAATAATCACATCTTCTTTGAGCCCGGTTCTTAAGTGTTGCGATAGAGTCCCTTTGTTGAATTGTACCTCAGTGGATTGGTATAATCAAAATATGTCGTAACCACTTGGTAATCGGTAACAAGGCCACGCCTTTTATTTTGAAAGAAACTCAACAAAGGTGCAAAACGGGCGAACGCAAACTAGCCTTTTCAAATCGCGTGCGCGCGCCGATGGTAGCCTTACGTTCGCGGAATCGCGCCGCCGATTAAGATGGGTATCAAACAACTGCTTGTTATTAAATGTAACTAAAGGTATTAATAAAATATTATTCCCTTTAATTCGATAGCTTTATGCGAGATCCAAGCACGACTTCCAATAATTGAACAATGAATCTCTTCTGAGTTTATGTCGACCTGGTAGTCGGAAGAGGAAATATTTTTTAATTTATGTAAGTAGAATCTACCCTAAAATTATTATTCCTAAAATTAAAACTACAAGGATGCAGTAGAATAATATACTGTGCCTGGTGTGGTGGCGGCTCAAGTGAATTTACCACCACATCTCATCCCGTGGGTGCCGTAAAAGTCAACAGAGGGAAAAGTAAAAAACCAGAAGATGGGAACATTCCTGGAACATCTAAATAAATAAACTGCGGTTGCCAACTCGCCTGCCAAGCGTGGGAACTACGGCAAAATTCCCTCAAAATTAGAGCTACAAACTTTCGTTGCAATCTATGGGGGAGGCCTATGTTCAGCAGTGGGCTGGTGTTAGGTTGAAGTGATGATGATGAAGAATCTGTGCGGAACGCTAAGATGCAGCTGTTACGAAAACAGATTGATGCGTTTTTCACGCTCCCGTAAATAAAGTCAAAAATCACACCGGTCGCTTTACTCCACATGTGAAGCGACGAAGTCAAGTATAGTGTGGAGTCAAATGCTGGCTTACTCTTTTTTTGCAGGTCAAAGTACGAGACGAGCAAAACGTTCACCTAATGGTGCAACGACTGCCCATAAAAATGCTGTTTCACCAAGAACATTTCTGTATGGCACCGCACTACGCTCGTCCCCTGAGACATCAGTTTTAAGTCTCATATGCCCAGTGATTACACTAGCTTTAGTGCCCTGCAGACCGAAACACACACTACTGCTTCATGGCAGAACAACTGACCTAGACGGATTTCCAGTAAAAAGATCTCTGCCAAAGCTGCATTTCAAAGCATATGTAAAGAATATTACTGACTGACTGACTTATATAGATTGTTACTTTATTCTTATAAAGAATTTGTAGTATTTGTAGTAGAATTATTTCCTATGATTATATAACGATTGATGATTGATGATTGATGTTAAATATGAAATAAAAATATTTAAAAAAAAAGACTATTTTAAATAAGAACGTCTTTGTTATTGTTATGAATGATCACTTATGGTATTGAATGTGTCGCTAAGTAGCAAGCGGCGTACACAGGAAATCGACCCGGTTTTGCAACAATTCTTACGTTTACCATGAGGACGATGAGCAAAATAATATAGATTTTTTTTTAACTAATTCAAATAACGTAATAATGATTTCTTATATTTACGCGAATATCAAACAAATATTACGGATTTAATCCCGTTTTATTTATAATCCGACGTTTCGAGCGCTTTACAGCACCCACGGTCACGTGGGGGCTGAGGTGTCAGACGTCCTTATGTCATAGTTATTCCGGTATCCCGGATAAAATCCGTAATATTAGTTATATGAAACAAATAACATAACGTATTTCTAGTCATTACATTTTTGTTAGTATCTCGCTGCTAGGACAAAAATATTACATAAATTAATATATTTTATTTTGTAACTAAGGAACAATTGTTAATACAATTCAATATTCAATACAATTTATGCTATCATTTGGACAAAAAAGTCCAAGCCATCACAAAGTCCACACCAAAGGAATTACCATCTGAACATCGTCTCAACACTTTCCTTTAGGTAAGTCGCATGCTCGTATGCCCCCCCAGTTGTACAAAAAAAAGCATGTTCCATGAAAAATCAAGTTATAATGAGGACTAAGAGGGAATACTTTGAGTAACTGACTACCGCATCGCTGGTCATGGGCTCGAATCCCAACCAGAGCCAATATTGGTGCAAAAACAAATTGTTGGTTTTCGGGTTTGGTTGCTTTGTTATTGTCCCCACGTCAAAGGCCGCCAGACCACATTAAAGCAGCATGGCGGACTCTTCCCAGCTCCAAGAAGTGAGAAGTCTGGCTCAACAGTGGGATATTTTACATACCTTACTTTTTTATTTAGACAAAATAAAGACAAAATTATTCTTATTTTTACTTATATCTTATATAATTATTATATTATTGCATATAATCAGTGTTAATAAAATTTATTTGAAGTTGTTTTGGAGTTATAGACATTGGGACAGATATACGTGTTCAGAATGTACTATTCAACAGAAAAAGTGGCTGACTAAAAGAAAAAGTACTTATTAATCTTATAAATTTGAAATTCAAGGATGGAATCTGCACTTATATGCGGATTGGCCAAATGAATTAAAAAAAAATAAGTTAAAAAAAGAGCCGGGGTAGCTCAAGGGCTAGGCGCTCGCTTTAAATTTCATAGTACGCGAGTGACCTACGTTCGATTCCCGGTGCCGGCACCACTAAAATTGTTAATTGCAATTTTAAGTGCTGATTTACCACGCGCTCGGCGGTGAAGGAAAACATCGTGAGGAAACCTGCATGTCTGAGGAATAAAAAATATTTCGAAGACATGTGAAGTCCGCCAACCCGCATTGGAGCAGCGTGGCGGATTCTTCCTAGCTCCAAAATCCTCTCAGAAATGAGAGGAGGCCTGTGCTCAGTAGTGGGACATTTATAGGCTGAAACTTTACTTTTTTTTAGTTAAAAAAATAATATTAGACAACAATAGATGTATAGACTACTGCTATACATCTATTGTTGTCTAACACGGTGTTGTTGACTTTATTCAATAACAATGATATTTTCTAATACATCATAATTGATTTTGTCATTGCATTTTATGCTGACCATACTCAATTATTAACTTAGGCGTTATTATTTCGCAAGTTTGCAGTGTTTAAGTACTAATTCAGTACTCATTGAACATACGCCATCGCTCAACGTTATACGATAAAGGACTTTATAATTAAAAAAAAAAACGTAAATACTAATCAACATTTACAATGGGTTGATTGTCACAGCTGTCACAATGTATGCAATTTCAACTTTAAGTGCAAAGAATGTACAGACCATTTTTGTGTACAGCAAAAGTATTCCTGTCACGTCTTTATTTTTTTACCATAGGGTGATCGTTTTGCTCATCTCATCACTTTATCAAATAAAAAAGCACAATTTTATAAAGGTAGATAGCGACGGGTCGAATTAATCGTTCACCTGATGGTAATTGCAACGTGTGCACATAACAGCAAAAGAAAAAAATTTAATTATTTGTTCTTCAATGTAAGTAAACCGTTAGTAATGAGGTTCCTCTGACGGAGAAGAAACAGGCGAAAGAAACTACGCAGGTATCCTCTATTTTTTTTCTTTCATCTTTGTCAAAAGTATATAAATAGTTCATCGTAAATATATATGAATATATTTACAATGAACAGTCTCATAGAAAACCAAAGCACACTCCATGACAAAATTTATACAAGATTTAATAACAACTTAATAAATGCATTGCAAACTAGAGCAGACCAGCCTCCACCAACAGCAACTGTTCATAAGAATGACGCATGTGGCGGCCATCGCCCTCCTCGATCAAATTCAAGGAAAGTGGACGACCCGCGACACGAGGCCGCCGCAAGCAGAAGCATTTAAGCGAGCATGGCATACTCATGTCTACTGTTTGGAACTAAACGAATCTGCCTTTCATTCTACAGAGCACACCTATAATCTTCCATAAGACCATTTACAATTTTTTGTTTGTAAAAATGTTACCCAAGCCGTGTGGTGGCGGCTCGTTAAAAGAATACTGCCACTACATCTCATCCAATGGATCTCGTAAAAGGCGAGTAATGAATTAAACTGCACTGTGCACCCAACAGCGCATGGTGGCGATGGGCTCACCACCTACCACACCAAATGCATTATATTGTTATGGTGAAACGTGGATTGTGGCAGTCATCTGTTTTTGCAGTGAGTGCCCAGTCTCTGACTACCCCTTATGGGATACGGTCGTGATCTTATGTATGTATGTATGTATGTATGTAAAATGTTACACTGTAAATACCGATCCCTGGATAAAAATACATGTCATGTAGCTGCTCACGAAATAACAGTCACATCGTGTGGTTATTTACTTGATGTCTCCCTGGATGGATACTTTCCAAGCTTCCTTATCATTGTAATAATCATTCATATTATAATATGCTTCGGAGCACAAACATTTTTTAAAATAAGTTTTAAATTTAGTATCTGTTAAATTTACTATTTATCTTCCGGAATTTTGTTGTAAATACGTGTAACCCATAAAGGAATTTTTTACTTCATTAAGTCTAAATTTTGCATTATCTAGTTTGCTATTATTTCTTAATTTTAATCTCAATCTCATATTTGTCACTATTCTTGGGAAATAGTGTTTCAAATTTACGTAAATGTATAATGTTTTCATAAATATACTGGCATGTAAAAGTTATTAAATAATTTATTTAAACAGTTCGCTTATCGAATCACGAGAGCGCATATTATAAATTGCGCGAACTGCTCTTTTCTCATCATCTGCAAACAGTAATATTTTTGTAAGTTTCTGGACTAAGTATGGAAGATCATTTATATAGATAAAAACGGGCCCAGAATAGATGCCCGTGTTTGGCATTGGCAGTATGAACGTAAACAATCCTCAGACTATTTAATGATTTACATTTTATATGTATCCAAACCGTCAAAGCATTACCTTTTCTATCTTTGTCATTACACTTTCTACCACACCACTTAAAGCACTACTTAAAAAAGAGACTGTATTCTGTAGAATGGGTCGATGGGAGACCTATGTTTAGGTTGGCCAAAAGAAGAAAGACTTACTTAGAACGAAAGAATTACTTTATTAATGTAATTTATGAATGATATTATGTAATATGGCATAGGAAAAAAGAAAGACCGCAACGTTTCTTGCCGGTTATTTTCTGTGAACGTCTTATTTTCTGAATCTCTAAGGACTTTGACATTCAAGAGAGTGTGGTGGCGGCTGAAGAGCATCTACCACCCACCCTCTCCGTGAAGTGCCGTAATAGTCGACAGAAGGAGAACGAAAACCGGGAGATGGGAAGCAGCACCTTCCTGGAACATTTGAATAAATACATTGATGTTGCCAACCCGCCTGTAAAGCGTGGCAACTATAGAAAAAATCTCTCGAAAATGAGAGCTACAAATGTTTGTGGCAATCTGTAGGGGAGGCCTTTCTTCAACAGTGGACTAGTGATAGGCTGAAATAATGAGGATGATGATGTATAGCCTAAATTGTTAATATAAAACATAACCAAAGAAAATTAACAAATTTGGTAAAATCACAAAAAAATGATTATTAAGCTTTTCTTACAAGAAACTGGTTACGAGAAAGTGTATTACACAAGAAGTAATTGCGAACATTTTCTTTACGTAAAATCATATTTTTACATGGCAATCGTGCTGCTTTGACTGGCAATTTACATAATTATTGTAGGCATGTACAGTGATTCACCGAAGAATGGAATCTATATTTTTATGATTATTTTTATTTAAAAATAATGTTACCCCGCACTGGGATTTGTCCTGTATCGGGGATGCGTTTTACAGACAAATCTCACATGCACAACACACACAACCAGATTCGAAAACCAATAATTTGTATACGTATACTCGTATAAACGATTTCGCGTCGCTAAAAAGTAAAATTTTGCATGTGGATCCGCCTGCCAAGCGTGGATAATGTCAAACCTTCGCTTCTTGAGAGAGGCATCAGTTCATGGTCATCATGCATCATCATCATTTCAGCCTATCACAAGTCCACTGCTGAACATAGGCCCGATAGATTGCCACACAAGTCTGATAGCTGCCAGGTGGGTTGGCAACCGCAGTTTATTTACTTAGATGTTACAGGAAGATGCTGCGGCCCATCTCCTGGTTTTTATTTTCCCTCTGTCGACTTTTACGACACTCACGTGATGAGATGGGTTGCTAAATTCTCTTATAACGCCACCGCACGGCGCATCTCAACGCCATCAGTTCAACAATGGACTATTAACGGATTCCGAAACAACACCAGCAGCGCAGTGACTTTTTGCTAACCTCAGTGACTTTTAAGCGCTAAATGAGAGCGGGTTTTTTATGGAAGGGAGCGAGATAACATGCCAGTCATTAACCTGAATTTAAGTGCAACGTCTACGTGGTGGTAGGTTTCCTATGTAGGAATCTGTCTAGGTAGATACCTCCGCAGAGCCAGTTATTCTGCCGTGAAGCAGTAGTTTGCAAACATTACTGTGTTTCGGTTTATATGTGAATGAGATTTAAGAACCAATGTCACAGAATTTGTTACGGACAGGCGTTGCACTTAACATCAGGTGAACGTTTGGCTCGTTCCGTCACTATTTTGAAATTAAACAAAACCCTCTCTTCAAAACCCGTTCTTGAGCATCATAGGCCCAGTAATTACATAAGCTAACAGTGCCCTTTAAATCGAAACTCAGTGATTTGCTTGACGGTAGAATAACTGACACTGCAGTGGTGCCTAGTAGGCACAAAGGAAATATTGGTGATAGGCAATATTGTATTTAAATATTTTTTTGTTTTTGGTTTTAATTGGACCCGGTGTACGAGAGTATGTACTAGGATAGTATATGCATTCGCCATTGCTATATAAGGAATATAAATGTAATTAATTACCGCGTAGTTTTATAATGAAAATAAAGTTAACTGCACTATAACGTCAGTGTTAGTCCAACCAAAAGTAATTAATTTCTTGACCGTCGGAATTATAATTAGTTACCACTGTTCATTTTTATATTTTTATCCCTTTAATACGCGACATTTAATTCCTCATAAACACATTTCATGTTAGTTATGTTATCGTAATGCGATCTACAGGCTGCTTCTTCATTCTCTGTATTTTTTTTTACTGATTATTTGTCTGTGGTGATACATTGATGTCTTAAGTTCTAAGGATTGACCCACTTAATAATATTGACATTTACGTTTACAGTAAAGGTGTAGACAGAATATAAAATATTGACAATTAAAAGTTATAAAAATATTTATCAAATTGTATATTTATTTCCCGAGTTCAGCTTATTTAAAAATACAAACCAGCTATATTATAGATTAATAACTCGGATTTTAGACGGCTTATAAAGATGAAACGTACACCAGATTTTAAGTTAGATCCCCAGTAATACTACTATGAAAACTGCATCCAAATTTGTGCAGTAGTTTTTGCGTGATGCGCGTACAAATATACAGACAGACAGACAAAAATTCTAAAAATAATTATTTTGGCTTCTCTTCGTATTACTTTTCTTGCATGTACAGATAAATTACAATTATATAAAATACATCGGTAAATTACAATTTTATTATAATATATGTATGTATAGTTTGATAATTCGGCTTCTAGGCGGCGCGACGTATCAAATTGAAACATGCATCAGATTTTAAGTTAGATCTCTAGTAATACAACTATGGAAACTTCATCCAATTTTGTGCAGTAGTATTCGCGTGATGCACATACAAATGTACAGTCAGACAGACAAAAATTCTTAAGATAATTTTTTTGGCTTATATTGGTCTTATAAAAATCCGTCATATTACTTTTTCTTGCATATCTCTTTTGTACAGACCTCGGCCAGTTACAATTTTATTATACATATATATAGATTAAATAAAGCCTGTCATCGTCCAAAAAAACTGTTTTATCCAATTTGGGCTTTAAACAAGTCTTATAAATGTAAAACTCTACAACGCACCGGATAGAAAAAAAAACCTTCTCAGAGAAGAACCGGCAACAATCTCTGGTGTATCTTTTTCAATAAAAAAAAACCAATCCCACAAACTAGAATTTAATTTCCGGTATCGTGGGTGAGTTTTACAGACAGATTTTACATGCGCAGCACAACCACGAAATCAAGAATATGTGTTCAGCACAAATACTCTTGGCTCCGGCCGGAATTCGAACCCAGGACTCGCAGCGTAGAAGTCAGGTACTCTAATCACTAGGCTACGCGATCGTAGGGAGTAATGTCATTATAAATTAGAAAAAAATATCACAACATCATATGAGAGTAAGAGTTATGTCTCTATCTATCTATTTTCACTTTCTCTTATAATGTTTGCTTAACAAGTTTTTTTGAAATAAGTATGTCTGTTTTTTGGGTCACGCTTTAGAAAATTCTATATGCAATTATATACATCGATAGGTCGACTCATTTTATACGTATACTAGCGATCCGCCCTGGCTTCGCACGGGTAGATAAATATTAGAAAGATAAATGAGTACTTTATTTGGACAAACAGAACAACCACAATTCCTATAATTTTTCGTATCGACTATTCTCATCGGCAGCTCTGCAGCTGGTCAGATAAGATTATTAATTATTTATTATATTGCTTAACTTTATCAAAATAATGTTTTATTTATGAGAACATAAGCCATGAAATGTAGCCAATATTTGATTTCGTGGTAGCAAAATAAAACGATCGTTCTCGACCGCTGCGCAAAGGGAGCCGCGCACCTCGATGGTGCCCAAGTTGCATGAAGCCGGGCGGCTGCTCGGCGTTCGTGGGATACCGCGGCCGCTGTATTTTTTAAAGAGCGTTTTGAAGTTTTAAATAAAAGAAAATATATAATTAAAATTACAAGGTACTATTCAATTGTTTCTAGTTTACAAAAATTATTATGCGTAGTTAAGTAATTAATAGATCTTAGTCTATTCGCGAGTAGCGCGGGCGAGCGAAGGGCTGTTCGCTCACACCGCGGTATTTTTCTTACTTTTAGCATTTTTATACCTATCGTAACTTCTAAACTATAGGGCCGATTCGTATAATTTAAAATGGACTTTACATGTACATTATCAATCTTGGCTATGAAACTATTTTGTAGGATAAGGATTAATATCATAATACGAATGCCATCATCTTTCGAATCCACCCGTGTTTTGATAGACTAATTTGAACAAAAAGCGGTTATAGTGACTTAAATATAATAGTTAGACATATAGCCTCTCGGACTTTTTTGTGAATAATGGTGAGTACTATGAAAATGTAGTATATTATTTTCTTTATCATTAATAGTTTTTGCAGCGCACGCCAAAGAATGACTTTTATCTGTAAAGTTTTGATACCTTCAGTTGCATCGTACCATTTTTCGTAGGAATCTCGATTTTTTAAATAATTAAATACAACTTATGTTAGTCGGTGATAACGTAGTTGAATGTAGGTGAAAGAATGTTTAAAATCGGCTCAGTAGTTTTTGAGTTAAATTAAAACATTACAACCAAACATTCAAAAAATCAAATCTTTCCTCTTTCTAATATTAGTTTAGATACATTAGAGAAATAAAGTAAATACAAATCAAATCGCTAAGGTTTTATTTTGCGGCGCTGACTGTACTCAACAATTTCTAGTGTAATTAAATCTAGATTATATTTATAGCTCTAAGGTTAAGATTATAGAATAAGAAGAAATTATTTTCCTACTTTACTTTGTACGTTCACGTCCCATTTCAAACGGCTCGGCCTAATGAAATGATTGTAATAATCTTTTTTTAGGACTGATGGTCACTGTTAGCACAGCTTCGCCGGATTGAAGTTATAATAAGCAACCGATCTTACGGTGCGGCTGGACCACATGCCTGAACTTACTCAGAGAGTAATATAAAGAGCAGGGTTCTCTAGCGGATAAAATAAGTTATGAAGAGATCCGCCTGAAATGTAAGATCACCAACACAGTTTTCCTTGCTTGTAAACTGAAGCGGCAATGGTCACATCATCTAGTAGATACAGCGTTTAAACACAGGTAGTGAGGGTTGCCCCTTGCCAAAATGGAGCGACGATCTGGCTATCATCATTATCATATTAATTATAGCCCATCACTACTACTACTGACCATAGATGTTTCCCATAGATTGCCACACAACTCGGTCCTAAGCCACCTGCATCCATCGACTTCCCGCAAAATCGTGCAGGTCGTCGTTCTATTTAGCGGGGGTTGCCCTACACTGCTTTTGTAGCTCGATAACCTTTCTTTCTGAACAGTTATCGATTCTACGAACTACATTTTGCCACTTCAGCTTGTTGATATGTCGGTTATCTTAGTTTTTTTTTTATTGTATAAAGTGACGAAACGAGCAACACGTTCACCTGATGGTCAGTGCAACGTCCGCCCACAACAAATGCTGTGTCACCCAGAATATTTCTATGTGACACTACACTGCGCCCGTCACCTTGAGACATCAGTTCTTAAGTCTCAAATACCCAGTGATTACGCTAGCTCACAGTGCCCTTCAAACCGAAACACAGTAATGCTTGCACGCTACTGCTTCACGGCAGAATAACTGGCCCTGGGGTGGTACCTACCTAGACGGATTCCTGCATAGGAATCCTACCACCAGTGAAGTTTGCGGCGGATATCACCGAAGGCTAAATAGTTTTAATTTTATGAACGAACTTACTTTTCAGAAGACATTGTGACATCTGTCACCTAAGAACCTCAATACTAATACGTCCATCGCTTATCTCATCGCATTTTAAGTGCTGATTCACCACGCGCTCGGCGGTAAAGGAAAACGGTGTGGGAACCTGCATTTCTGAGAAATAATAAATATTTCGAAGACATGTGAAGCCCGCCAACCCGCATTGGAGCAGCGTGGCGGACTCTTCCCGGCTCCAAAACCCTCTCAGAAATAATCGGAGGCCTGTGCTCAGCAGTGGGACATTTGTAGGCTGTTACTTGAAAAAAAGTTTTTTACCAACATGCTGTAAATTATTTGGATGCCACTCGTAACTACGTTCTCCCAGAACAGACAATCTGATACGGCGGGTATCATTTTCCTTCGCACTTCCAAATGCCAAAGGCATCATTTAAGAACATAACGACATTTGGAATTTTGAATGGTGGTTCATTAGTCATTACGCACTAGCAAAGTTAAGAACCCACCTGTAATGGTCATGCTCGTTTGGCACAACCTTCGGGGATACGTGTAGTTATTCGAGTCTCATGAACATGCGCAGCTCATTTTTTTTTAATTATATAGTACTTGTCCCATATAATTAAAATAGTTTTGTATCGATAATTTTCTACATTTTATTATCGCACATTTCTCCTCAATTTTATTTTTATTACCAATTGAGCCGGGCCAAGAAATTAAAATGTGCTTACACGAAGTGTTATTCATCTCAAAAAGGTTAATTAATCATTTTTATCTACCACTTATTTTGTCCCATTAATAATGGAATAAAGTGTGAAACAATTACTCGGAAAAACAAAAACAAAATTAAATATGGAAATTGGTTAAGAAATTGCAACGCGCGTAAATACTCATTTAATGCTAATATTCTTTGAACTGACCGCATAACACCGCGTAATCCATCATTTTTAATTATAAAAGTTACAGGCTCTTTACGTTGATATTTATTCACTTAAACAAAAAAAGAAGACCATAGAGTTGATCCGTAAATAGCCTAGTGTTTCTATTGACGAGAAATATATTCCCTTTTACTAGTTATGTTTCAGATTTATTAAGAATCTACGAAATTATTCATAGCGAAAAAGCGAAATTACTTTTGAACCTGCTTGTTTTAATTTATTTAGTCCCAATATTGCATATTATTTCTTTATCGAATTCTCGAAGAGCGAAAATAACATTTCGCCGCCAGCACTGGACAAACCCATTACTTAATAAAATACATAGAAATAATCTCAATATCGGCACTAACGTCACACAAGATTATAATGCGATCGCCAGTCGATCGACCTAAATACGACTTGATAGATTACTTGCTGATGCCAGCGACTTCGTCCGCGTGAATATAGGTTTTTTAAATATCGATTGGAAACTATTTTATTTTCCCTGATAAGAAGTATCCTTAACGTGTATTCGTACCCAGGATGTCAGCTATCTCTGTGTCTGTTTCGTAAAGATCAGTTCAGCGGTTGAACCGTGAAAAGGTAACAAACAGACGTGGACAGAGAGAGTTACTTTCGTATTTATTGTGCACCCAACAGCGCACGGTGGCGATGGGCTCACCACCTATCACACCAAGTGCATTATATTGTTTTGGTGAAACGTGGATTGTGGCAGTCATCTGCTTTTGCAGTGAGTGCCCAGTCTCTGACTACCCCTTATGGGATACAGTCGTGATCTTATGTATGTATGTATGTATGATTTTACTAACTTACTTATCTGCATACATATGGATAAAGCATATATAAAACATTTCTGCTTGATTGTTTGTAAATATTACAATTCTCCAAGACCAAGACCGAAAATCATGCAAATTGCGTCCAACACTATGGTGCATTTTTAAGATTCCAAACGGTTCTTTCCGTTTGGCGCGCATCTGCTCCTGTCAATTTGACACTTGTATACAAAATGCCCGGGCATTCTGACTTTGGCATGAATTTTTTTTTGTTTCAACAATGCCACTAGGATTAGCAAGCGACAAAGTTAATGTATAACGACGTTTGATTGACCTTCGGTGGCAAGTCTTCAAATGGTCAATTATTTTATTTATTAAGTTTCTATATGCGATGGACATATGAAGAGAGATAATTATAAAGTCTGTGATGCTATTTTATGGGGCTTATTATGATTAAGTAAAAGAACTTTATTTTTTACAAAAAATTTATATGATAATAATTCATTTAATGATACTAATGTAACAAAAGTAGTAAAAGTGGTTTTTTTACTTCTTTGGCAGTTGATGTTGCCAAAGAAAGGGGTAGCTACCCGCAAGATCGAATGGTTTGTTCTGGGGTGGACGGCTCCTCTTGCTAGTAATATTTAGATGTTGTATGTATTATGTAGTTCGCATTTCAGAAAACTTTTATATCGTGATTATCGAATGTATGAGATATTAATTGAGCTTCTTATGTGTCGACATAGATGTCACTATACTTCTATTCAAAAACAATTTAGGTAAATTCCTTCAAAACAAGTTCTTCTGTCGTATTTGTTAAAAAATGCTTTTTTCTGGAAAGCGAAGGACCACGTGCAAGTTTTTCATCTGATGGTAAAGGCCAAACAGTTGGAGCACCAAAAATATGACCGGCAATTTCTTTGGCACTACACTACGCTAGTCACCCTGAAACGTCAGTTATTGATCTCAACATATATACATACATACATATACAGTCACCTTTTTCCCATATAGGGGTAGGGAGAGAACGCATCCGTAGCCCATTTCGCCCCCGCGGGAAACGAGACGTCATGGGTGGCAAACCTTGTCACCACCATTTTAGTAAGAGTCAAGAAATTCTTACTTTCCAATGCGCTCCCACGAGTAGTATAGTGACAGACTGCATTGCATATTATCGTATTATTCTACTCGAAAAAAGGCTGTCCGTACAATATCTTAGTCGGCTTTTAGGACACCTCGGTAGGAAACCCTACTCTGATTCTAATTCAGATAATCGTTATTTTGATCACCGCGGTCACAATAGTAAACTGGCAGGATCGATCCTGGTACGTCACCTTTCTCAGTCATACCCTTAACCAAAACGAAATTAAAGTACCTAATTAATAAAAAATCTCACAGACACCCATTTTTTTTTTTTGGTGACAGTAGTTCATGGGCCGTCGTTCGTTTCAGAGTACTTGTACAAGAGTTCAAATGATTTACTTCATCATATCGGCCTATTACTAGTCCACAGTACTAGAATACAGACCTTCCCCATACATGACCAGAAAAGTTTGTAGCTCTCATTTAGGGAGATAAAAACCAGGAGATTTACTTAAATTTATATTTAATATAAGAAAATTTCGAGTTTCGAGTGGTTCCGTAGTCCATGTGAAATGTATGTCTGTAAAATGCACTCAAGACACAGGAGAAATCCTAGAGTGGCTTTTTTTAAATAAAAAATGATCTCCAGCGGTGCCATCTACGAGGATATTGATCTTCTCATCCCATGGGTGTCGTAAAAGTCGGTAGAGGGAAAATAAAAACCAGGAGATGGACCGCAGCATCTTCATAGAAAACCTGTATAAATAAACTGCGGTCTGCCAAGCGTGGCGACTATGGTAAAATCCCCCCTAAATGAGAGTTACAAGTTTACTGGAGGTAGGATTCCTATGCAGGAATTCGTCTAGGTAGGTCCACCCCAGGGTCAGTTATTCTGCCGTGAAGCAGTAGTGTGCAAGCATTACTGTGTTTCGGTTTGAAGGGCACTGTGAGCTAGCGTAATCACTGGGCATTTGAGACTTAAGAACTGATGTCTCAGGGTGACGGGCGCAGTGTGGTGTCACACAGAAATATTCTGGGTGACACAGCATTTGTTGTGGGCGGACGTTGCACTTACCATCAGGTGAACGTTTTGCTCGTTTCGTCACGTTATACAATAAAAAAAACCCTATGCAGGAATCTATGTGGGAGACGTACGTTCAGCAGTGGACTAGTGATAGGCTGATGTGTGTATAGGTCATTGGCGTACTATATTTAAAGTAATGAAGTTAAAGACGAGCGCCCGCCCGCTGAGCTACCACGGCTCGTTTAAAATGCAAAATGGGAAAAATGTTTCTGCACAATTTCTTATCTGTTAAGTTATTTCTCGCAGATGGGACTTGAACTTGGACTAAAGGTCCGATAAAAAAAGATAAGCGTTTAAAATAGGTTAAACATAACGAAACCATAGAATTGAAAAGTTTTTTTTTATCAAATATTGAAAGTCGGTCGAGCAGTGAAAAGGTAACAAACAGACACAGGAACAGAGAGTTACTTTCGCATTTATAATATTAGTATAGATGTATTTGTACTGGTGGTAGGATTCCTATGCAGGAATCCGTCTAGGTAGGTAGCACCCCAGAGCCAGTTATTCTGCCGTCAAGCAGTAGTGTGCAAACATTACTGTGTTTCGATTTATGCCCTGAGCTAGCGTAATCACTGGGCATATGAGACTTAAGAAGACTTTGTCTCTTAAGTCTCATACGCTCAGTAACGACTTTGTGTTTTAGTGAAGACTTTGTCTCAAGGTGATGGGCACGGTGTGTTTCTGGGTGACACAGCATTTGTTATGGGGAGACGTTGTACTTACCATCAGATAAACGTTTTGCTCGTCTCATCACTTTATCCAATAAAAAAAAAGATATGGGACTTAGAAATTATGTCACAACACAGAAATGTTCTGGACGACTCAGTTATGTTATTAACAGCCGTTGCACTTACAATCATGTAAACGATTTGCACGTCCTGTCGCCATCATCCATATTTAAAAAAAAAAAAACTTAACATTGCCCGAATCTCAAAACTTCTCGTACCGACTATTTACCGTCTTTACAAAAAAAAACCGTCTTACTTGCTACATATTTCTCGTCCTTTCTAAACGCAAATTCAGTGTTTAATTATTAGCATTTATAAGACATAATCGGTTTCTAGACAGTTACTACTACTAACAATTTTCATACCACTTCAATGATCATTACGAATGCTTTTAAATAGCGAAAAAATAAATTACGTTGCCGCTGAGACGTCGTGACAAGTATATTCATCGGTAGTATATTTTATGCGCATTTCATACAATCATGTCATGAGCAGAGCATTGTTATTTCATTGTGTTGAACGCATCAGCCGCCGATGAGCAGTCGTAAAGCCAAACTCACATGTAAATGTAAGAGTGCAGGGAAAAAATGGCTTTTACAAATGCTAAGTTAACACATGGTGACATTTTTTAATTTATGCCGCATCACTAAAAAGGTAGCAATAACTTTTCTTCGGCATTGAACTGTGCTGTTATAGACTTTTTTTACAATGAAACTACAAAGACGTAGGTATTATCATTTGTTATTGTCGATATCGAATAAAAAGTTTTTGTTCCTTAAATATCGATAGGTTTAACCAGGTGTTGCAAAATGTCGCGTATAGTTGATGCGTGCCACAATTTTTACTATATTTTGCATAGATATTTTGCGTTGCATATGTAATGAGCTCCGTTTAATTTTTTACCGTGTGCTTATATATAGCACATGTAATTAAAAAATGATAATAACAGTGAGATATCACTACTATAAACACAATTTTCGTCCATTTTGAATTTCTTGAAATTGCACAGCTGCCGAGTTTCACCGGATAGCTTAAGCAGCGTCGCCTGCATGGGTAGTGCGCCTGTGTGTCACAACGCATGGATCCATCTCGTCTACCGAGGCGTGTCTTACTAGGCGAAATAGCGCATACGAGTAGAGCCATGGGGAAATATTTTCTGCGCTACAAGGACTGCCTCGAGCGAGACATGAAAATCATTTCCTCATTTAAAATCGCGCTCGATAACTGGCAGCAAGTAGCTGATGATAGAGATAGGTGGAGGCAGTGCGGGTATAAGGGTCGTAATATCCATGGCGACTGATGGCTGGTCACCCAGAGACATGAGTTCTGAAGCCTCATATGCCCAGTGATTATCTAGCTCTCAGTTCCCTTCAAACTGAAACACGGTAATGTTGCACACTACTGCTTCACGGCTGAATAATCGGCCCTTTGGTGGTACCTACCTAGGCAGATTTCTGCATAGGATTCCTACCACCAGTAAAAAAGTAATCTCAACCCGACTTCCTATTCTTGGTTATGACGACGCATACTATTCGAATATTACCGACGAACATACACACTAGATTTTATATCTGGCCTTCGCAAATATGATCGCGTTTGCGAGCTTCGGACTAAGCTCCAGTGGCTTTAAATTAGACTTCGTCGAAATAATCGCCTTCTATCTATACTATACTGTGCACTACTTGATCCGAAAACACCGAGGTCTCTCAAATAAAATTTATGTTTTTGGGCGGAGATCAAAAACACTCCAGGTTGGCTGATAACCTTATTTTACGTATGCCCAATCATAACTCAAAATTGTTTTACTCCTCATTCGGTATCACAGCTGTAGCGCTGTGGAATTCGCTGACGTTACGCATCAGAAAGGCTCAAAGTATTGAGTCCTTTAAAAAACAAACTAAATATTTTTTCTTAAATCAGTGTACTATGCAAGTTTATTTTTATTATGTTTTATTCTTAGTTTTGGTATGTAGATATTTTTTTGTTCTATTTACTAAACAACTTGTATGCACACTTCCTTCTTTTTTCTTTTTTTAATAAATCTCCTTTATCGAAGGTTTGCCTGGAAGAGATCGCTGTTTAGCGATAAGGCCACCTATTATACGACTATTGCCAATATGTTAATGTGTTTTTCTTTAGTGTGCAATAAAGAGTATAAATAAATAAATAAAAAATAATCTGTCACCGCTCCCCAGCGCTTTCCACCACTGTACTGTCTAAGGGCGTATGTGCCGTTCATGCATAAGCTTGTGCAGCCATCGAAAGGTGTGTAGGCCTGACTAAGTTGTAAATATCGACATAGACACTACTTTCAACGTTTCAAGACGGTAAAGTCTGGACTACAAATTAATTCCATCTAAGGGTACGGTGATAACGCATTCACATCTTCATTATTCATTAACGATAGATGTAGGTGTTCCATCGAGTAGACTGTCACCCTAATAGACATGTAACTCAATCCACAGTCGCGTTAAATAAAATTATACAAAGTAAGCGGCTTTAAACTGCTAAACATGTTTTTAATTGTCAAGGAAGACATAAACTTTTAGGGATTAACATTCTCAATACGCGGTTACAACTGTAAAGGTCGCAGTTTCATTAATAATTTGATAAAATGATAATTCCAGCTGAACGAGTAAATTTAACATATTATTACATTCGTGTTCCTGTGATGGTTGGTTACACCATCAAAAACAAAGGTTGAAATTTTACTCTAATGGGGACGGGCGCACTTTGGAGCCACACAGAAATGTTCTGGGTGACACAGCATTTGTTATATGCATACGCTTAACTCACCAACAGGTGGACGACTTGCTCGTCTCATCATTTTCTTCTAAAAAAAGTTTACAAGTAAGCTTTCAAACCCTAGAAAAGGGGTATACCATGCTCATGTAAGCGTTTGTAGTTCAGGCTTTCCAGCTGAATGGGGCGACAATTTGCGCTTGAGGTCTGCCAGAAACTCGATACTTTAAACCAATGACCAGAAAAAATGTCTCTTGCAAGGAGCTTATATCCAGCAAAAGATTTCCACAAGCAGAAGACAGCGAACACGTATTTCTGCTTCGCAGTTTTCTTAATTTATAAAGTGATCCTTACTAATATTATAAATGCGGAAGTAACTCACACTGTCTCTCTGTCCTTATGTTACCGTTTCATTGTTTAGCTGTTGGACCGATCTTGGCGAAATTCGGCACAAAGACAGCTTGCATCCTGGAGACGGTCATAGGATACTTTTTATTCCGGAGAATAAAAGAGTTCCCACTACTTTTAAAAAAACGAAATCCACGCGGTCTTAATCGCAGGCTTCAGCAAGTAGTCTGTAAATTAATGTTGCATTTATTGAGGACAGAGCTCTTGGCATACAGCTATATGGCAACGTTTGCTCATATATATAATTTCGGTGATGTAATTGCTGTTAGCCTTTTTGGCTTTTACAGCTTCATCGGTTACTGTGCTCACGGGCCAGGGGCCCGCGTGCCAGGTTTGGTTTGACCCAAACATAAATACTTAAATAAACTCCTACAAACAAATCGAAATTCGATTTGCTCATAACAAATGCTATGTAACCCACATTATTGCTGTGTGCCACCATATGGCGTTCATTACCCTAAAACATAAGTCCTTAAGTCTCATTACGCCCAGTGATTGCACTAGCTATCAGTGCCCTTCAGATCGAAACACACTCTACTGCTTTACAGCAGAATAACTGACACTGCGGTGGTACCAACTTAGACAAATTCCTGCATAGGAATTCTACCACCAGAGGAATTACCACATTATATATACGTATAGAACAATTTTAGAGTGAGCCGATAGATGACCCGCAGAGTAGAATAGCACCTACGTCTTACGACTAAGGTATTTTAGGGTCAGCCTTTATTCGTGCGGAGTAACACCAATATGCAATGCTGTCACTATACTGTCCGTGGGAACGCCAAGGGCAGTTAGAATTTTATGACTTGTATCAAAATGGCGCCGACGTGGTTCGCCACCCACGTTCGTCACGTCACGTTTCCCGCGAGGGCGAATACCGGGCTACGTGAGTGGCCTCTGCCTACCCTGGGAAAAAGGCGTAACTGTATCTATCGAACTCAGATCACTCGCGTACCATGTAATTTTTGGCGAGCCCGCCCCCTGAGCTCGTTAATAATAAGTATACCATTCGCTCAACAGTAATGGTTGTTTAATTAAAAGTCGTTTTGAAAGGTCGCGATTACTTAGTTTAACTGCTGCTTTTATGTTCATACATACCAAACTGTAAATTTACGGTCAGCCGCCCACTGAGCTGTCAGCTTGCGAGAGCTCGCTTTGACTAAATACGGATGTCGTTCAAGGTTTCAAGGAAAATTTATGGAAAATTTTCTTGGGAAGAAAGTTTTTTTATTTTATTCGGCAATGTGATGAAACGAGCAAAACGTTCACCTGGTGGTAAGTGCAATGTCCGCCTATAGCAAGTGCTGTGTTACCCAGAACATCTCTGTGTGACACCACAGTCCGCCCATCACCCTGAGACATTAGTTCTTACGCCTCATATGCCCAGTTACAGCAAACCGAAACACAGCAATGTTTGCATACGCTACTGCATCACGGCAGAATAACTGGCCCTCCGATGATACCTATCTAGACATATGCAGGAATCCGACCACCAGAAAAGTACGAGCAAATCGTTCACCTTATGATGTTTGTCCTGGCGATGTCTGCCAATAACAAAATATGTGCTAATCATTTATAACTAACCACAATACGCACGTCGTACTGAGACGAAACGTCTGTTCGCAAGGCCAATGGACCAAGCTGATCGGAAAAACCTTCTCGTCAATAATTCGAGCCGCTTCTCGCTGGATGCGGTCAAATGGAAGGAGCTGGCACTGGTGTTCCCCTGCCCAGTGATAAGAACAGTACTCCATGTGTGGCCGAACTTGCGACTTCTAAAGTTGCAGGCGGTGGGTCGGCGTGAAATACTGTCCCGCACAGGAAGGCTAATTTGGCCTTCCCTTCCAAGTGACCACGGAACTGAACGTCACTCGATATGTCACCGCCAAGGATTGGAACGAAAGGGGACAAGGATTGGAAAGGAAGGACACGAGGAACGGTTTCGTTTTAGTGGTATACCATTGTCTTCTTGGGGTTGAATTGGACAAAATTTAGTCGGCCCCAGTTTGAGATTTCTGTTTAAAAGATACAAAGTCTTGCTATCTCTTAAACACCGCTTGTTAATCCTCTCGAGATCCGGTGTCCTATAAATAGTATAACATGTCTGCAGTCGATACAGCTTATAAACGTATTTTTTTTATTAAATAGTTACCCAACATTAGAGTTTTTCCTATATTGTAGGTGCCCTAACTGATGTACAACTAACTGGATGTTATATAGGTATTTGTTTCGTAGGGAAATCGTAGGCTAAGATTAGTCAAATTTATCGATAGCAAAGAACTTGCTTTATCGAACCGTCGATAATGTAATGTTTGATTGTGATGTTTCGATAATATTAGCGTAACTAAAAAAGTTGCCATATAATAATTCTGAACACTATTATAAATGCTACGTTGAAAGTCGTAAACTGCGACTGTTCTCCTAATATCGTATCATCAAGGAAAAATAAGAGGTCCGTGTCATAGACAATAGGACAATCATATTTCATCAAAACTTTTTATTGCTGAAACAACTAACTCAGTTATTATTCTAGGCCACCTCTAGTCCACAATACAATCGGACTTGAATTTTTTATTATTATTTCCATTAAAGGCGTGTCGGACACGCATTGAAACTTTTGTAACAGCCGATGCAACAATATTACGTTTTTTAAATATGTTAAAAAATTGTTTACACTATTTAGTCTTTGTTACTTTCTCCTTTATATATATTTTTAATAACTATGTTCTTTAATAAGTATGTTCTTTTAAACCTTTTTAATCATTGCAGCCCTTTTGTTTTTATATTATTAGTTATTTAATTAGAAAGAAGTGAAAAACACATAACTTTAGTTTACACATAAATATTACGATAATTTAAAGGTTTCTATATTCGCATGTCATATTAAGAGTAAAAAAAAATAAACTGAGCAATCGCACACAGGAAAATGACTACGACTAAAAAATTGTATCCCTTAAAACACTAGTTGGTGTTGTAAGATCAAAATCAGCAGAGCAACAGATAGCGTTTGTCTTTTTTTACAAATTAGAAATTTGTCCTACCATCGTTTAATTTATTACACACCACAACAGTCTGCAAAATATCGAAAAAAGAAAAAATTAAAAAATGTAAACCTGTCACAAAACGCCGTCGGCTAAAGGGAATCAATAAATTAAAAAAAAAAACCGACAAAAGAAAATAACGGCTTAAAAGCTGGTAAACTGCGGTGACATAGTATTTATTATTTAGTAACTTTAATTTATATTTTTACTTTCGTGTTTTGTTAAGACGCTTTGTGATAAAAATGGATATAATTAAGATATTGATTGCGCATAATTGCGCGTGCGAAAAGCAGGTGTGAGTACTTTTGCGCGAATTTTTAATGGCCGCAAAAAAGATGGACGACTTTCAGCCTTCTTGAATGTACAAGTAACAGTAGTCATTGAAACCGAACGGGAATTATTGTTTGTTCCCGATGAAGACCCGAAGATAATTATAGCATTTTTTTTATTATTTTGCACGGTATTTGCACAGTGTGTTCGTATTTAAAATACGACTTATTTATTGTAAGCCTTTCTTGTAGACGAAAATAATTTATTGTTAGTGTTGATATATATTAATTTCTATAAGATTTTATGATAAATGTATTATGGCATATCCAAATAAATTATATATCTTATAAATTTTGTATATATTTTAAAAGGGTAACGTGGAAATAAAAAGCTACCTCGCTTTTAACAAAAGCGATCGACAACCAGGCAGTTTTCATATTTTAATCGATACTGTCGAGCTATTTAGTGTTTTATACTGTGTCCGACTGCTGAGCATAGGCGTCCTCTCAATTCTGAGTGGGTTTTGGAACCGGGAAGAATCTGCCACGCAGCTGATATGCCGGTCAGCGGACTACACTAGTACGCTAATATTTTTATTTCTCAGACATGCAGGTTACGTCACGCTGATTCAATTCACTGCTGAACACCTGATAAATCAGCACTTAAAATTGCAGTGCCGGGGATCGTACTCAACACAACCATTACTATGAAATTTAAGGCAAGCGCCCCGACCCAGAGCTTTAACTTTAAATTACGAACAATAATATCTTACTCGGATGACATTTCATGGTTGTTCACATGACTTTATCCTGGTCGAAATCATCCCGGACATCGTCGTCATCATTTTGTACCAAGGAATTAGTAGTTCAAATATAAACATTTACTATTATTTAAAATCGACTATCGGTTCTCCTAAGTTTTGTCTCAGATTACACAGACTGAGCTAGGGGTTATTAACACATTTTTCTTCTTTATTGGATAAAGTGACGAGTAATAAAACGTATATAACAAAAGGTGTGTCATCCAGAACATTTATGTGTGGCACCAACACTGCACCCGTCACCCTCAGACATCAGTTCTTCAGTTTCGCATGCCCACTAATTACACCAGCTCTCAGTGCCCTTAATATCGAAACATGGTAATGTTTGCACACTACTGCTTCACGGCAGAATAACTGCCCTACAGGCCTAACAGGAATCCGTCTAGGTAATAGAACTAGACGGATTCCATTCAATCTTATATATCTTCTGCACATACAAAACGTGTTAGTTGCACCATTTATACTTATAATTTTTTGATATTGTATTTGTTGGATTTATCCCCGCCCCAAAGAGCAGAATAACTATAGAACATTGCAAAAAATCTGGAAAAAAAATAAAGAAAATGCTCCAGATTCCTACGCAGGAATCAGTCTAGGTAGGTACCACCCCAGGGCCAGTTATTCTGCCGTGATCACTGGGCATATAAGACTTGAGGCACTATGGCTCAGGTTGATAAGACAGTGTGTGTCACACAGAAATTTTCTGGGTGAAAAGCCTGCAAAAAATTAAGTGGATTCGTATTTTTTTTTAATTTACAAGTACATTATTATAAACAAAAAGATGTCGAAATAGCATGGCAGCAATCACCTCATTGCTAAGGGTTATATCATCCAAATTTTTCTTTGATATTATAATAACTATTTTTTTAAAGTTTTCGCTTATTATGGGTGATGGTTCTGGGTGACACCACATTTTTTATGGGCTGGCGTTGCACTTACCAACGGGTTTTGCACGTTTCCTCACTTTTTACAAATAAAAAAAGGCTGTGAATCGTGCAGAATACGAGTATGTATTAGTGGCACAAGTATATGCACAAACTCAGAGGCACTTGCCTATTTTTTACTCTACTCGTCCAATGTAACGCTCAAGCGATAAGATCGGAGGTAAGGTAAGATGCAGTGTTGGAAATACGAGTACAGTTACAATACAACAAGACTCTAAGGGCGGATTTCACCGTTGAAACTAAACGCGATCAGTTCAAGCTGAACGAAGTTTAAGCGTTTAACTGAGTTCAATGCTACTGTTTGCATTTCACCAACATCAACTGAACGCGATTAAAGCTAAACGCGGATCAAATTCTGAACGCCCAATTTTTGACGTTCAGCTCTTAATACGCGTTTAGAGAGCTGTCATTGTCAATTGCACAACTATGTAAACACATTAAATATTTTTAATACGTTTTGTTTATTTTTTGCATACCTATGTGTCTTATGCATAAAAACAGGTTGATGTCGCAAAATAATAAATACAGAGTTTTTGTTTTGATTGTGACGATATTTCACGTAAACTTCGTTTTTCTGAACGCGATCAAAATGGAGGCGGTGAAATCGGTTAGACGAAAACCGAGTTCAAATAATACATTTGAACTAAGTTCAGTAAAACGTGGTTTTATTAAACTTGGTTTCAAAAGCGATCGGTAAATCGGGTCTAAAAAGAACAATTTATGCTTATTCACGAGTTTACATTTTTAAAACCCACGTTGTAATAGTCTCTAACCTAGTGGTGACAGCCACGAGGTCCTCATTTCATCATTTAAGGCTCTCTTCAAAAAACTAGGCAATGGTGTATATACCATTCTTATATTCTACATGCGGATCTTAGCAATTTAACTTACTTTCCTTCATTATAATGGATTTACGCAAAGTAACGCCTGATTTTATTAACTATATGGTCATTCATTTGTTTTTTCCTCATTAGTTTTTTCTTTGGCGTCGCTCATCTCGCACAATGGAAAACTTGAAATATCGCTTTATTTACGAGTACGTGTTCTACCGTGGCACCAGTGCTGCAGAAACAGCTCGAAGGATTAACGATGTGTATGGCGCTGGTTTCGAAAAAGAAAGCACCGTACATTTTTGGTTACAACGTTTTCGTTCTGGAAATTTCGACCTTCAGAACAAGCCCCGTGGACGGCCGGAGACCAAAGTGGATAATGAAGAATTAAAAGCTATTGTGGAAGCGGATCCATCGCCAACCACATCAGAGTTAGCTGCAGGCTTCGCTGTGAGTGATAAAACTGTTTCAATTCACTTGAAGCAAACAGGGAAAGTAAAAAAATATATATCTGATGTGGCAGTCCAAACCACCTTCAGAGAGTTTATTGATTCTCACCCCAATGGTTTTTTTAGTAAAGAGATCAATAAGCTACCTATGAGAAGGCAAAACTGCATAGATAACAATGGTACATACTTTGATTATTTAAATATATTTTACAAAAAAAAAAATGTTTCAATAATTATTAAACGTTCTATTTGGAAAAAAATATTTCGTCTTTATCTAATTCGGAAAAGACATGTCTTTCGTCACACGTTTGTCACACGTCACGTAGTCATGTTTGACTGACATGACATTTCGAATGGAACTATTTTTCAAAGTGCTATCTCTTTTTTCTTCTGTCTACAAGTAATTATTCTTACCCCGTTTAATTACTTTCTTTTGCACAATTGTAGAGTTATTGTTTCCTTTCGTATCTTTACGGACGGTTCCTTCAAAAACAAGCTTATGTATGTTTCGTTACTGATTAAATGTTTCCCTATTAAATACCATTTAATGGGGATGAAAAAAGAAAGTACCTCGTTTTCGACAGTGTTTTCTACACTTAGTAGATAATAATGTAAAAATGTAGAGCCAAAAAGGTCACGAGCCAGACGCTGGCTTCAAATTCCTTAGTATGCGAGTGACTTAGGTTCGATGACCAGGGCCGGCACCACTTAAATCGTTAATTGCAATTTTAAATGCTCCTTTACCACGATGAAGGAAAACATCGTAGGGAAACCTGCACGTTCAAAAATACGAAATACTTGCTGCGCCCCTCGGTATCAACTCGAGCCACGGCTCCTTAAAACCATCATTTCAGGCTGTTACTAGTCCACTGTTGAACATAGGCCTCCCCCATAGATTGCCACAAAAGTTGTTAGCTTTAATTTTGGGCGGATTTTGCCATAGTTGCTACGTCCAGAAAGATGCTGCTGCCCATCTCCTAGTTTTCATTTTCCCTCTGTCGACTTTTACGACACCCACGGGACTGAAATGGGGTGGTAGATCCCTTAAGCTGACACAACACGGTAACCTATATAACCTTCTTTGATAGACGTGCTATCTAATGCAGTTTTTCTAATGCAATTTCTCATGCTATCTAATAAAAATGTTTTGAAATCGGTGTTGAAAAAACTCCTTAGATTAGCGCGTTCAAACTTACAAACTCTTTAGCTATATTACAGTAGTAAGAAGGGGAGTGGAACATGGGCATTACTATACACAACCCGTTTTGTACCTTTAAATACTCGTAATGTGTGGTGGCAGCAGAAAATCTATCATTCGGCTCTCGTGCTTTGGCAGTCATATAAAGTGACAGAGAGAATTCATAATCTTGATAATGGAGGATAAGGATGCTCCTTACTAATATAATATAAAACCCAAATTGTTGGTTTTGGGGTCTGGTTGTATTCTGTGTGTAATTCATGTGTGTAAAAGGCACTGACGATGCAGGAGACATTCTATTGTCATATTAAATTTAATATAATTAAAAAAAAGTATATTAATGATATGGACAAAGGATTAAATCTATTTCGTAGCCAAATTATCATAATTCAATCAACTTCTTCGTTCAACATCATCATCATATCAGCCTAATCACTAGGTTCACTACTGAACATAGGCCTCCCAAAGATTGTCACAAATTTGTAACTGTAATTTTGTGGGAATTTTGTCGTAGTTGCCACTCTTGGCAGGCGGGCTGGCGTCCGCAGTTTATTTTGATGTTCCAGGAAGCTGCTGCTGCCCATCTTCTTCGTTGTTTTGTGAGAATAGATGAAAGAAGACTGACGAAACAGATTTCTGAGGCGAGTGTGAATGGGCAAGCTGGTAAGGGTCGACGTAGGTTAACGTATCATGATCAAATCGAAGTTGTTTTTGGGAAAGGCCACGTCGGATATACCCACAATCGACGGGCTTGTATGAGAACGCTAATGAGAGTAGAAGAAGGGAAAGATGTGTGTCAGGATCGTAGCAAGTAGAAAGATGGTGTGACTATGTGCGTATGTATGTATGTTATGTTCGAATCGTAATAGTATTTGTTGAAACCTCTTAAAATGACCTACGCCTGCATCAATATTGCGTGGATTGCAGTGTGTAAGTATGACTGATACCGTTTTAAATACAAAAAGTGGTTTTAATAATTAAATAATAACTGGGTGATGTCCTTTTCGTGATATATTAATTACTAATTACTAATTACTGGTGGTAGGATTCCTATGCAGGGATCCGTCTAGGTACCACCCCAGGGCCAGTTATTCTACCGTGAAGCAGTAGTGTGCAGTCATTACTGTGTTTTGATTTGAAGGACACTGTGAGCTAGCGTAATCACTGGGCATTTGAGACTTAAGAACTGATGTCTTAGGGTGACGGGCGCAGTGTGGTGTCAAATAGAAATATTCTGTGTGTCACAGCATTTGTTGTGGACGGACGTTGCACTTACCATAAGGTGAACGTTTTGCTCGTTTCGTCACTTTATTCAATAAAAAATAAAAAAATAATCATCTATAATATTTTGTGTAGAAAATGATGTTTATTAAAATCTTGATAATTGTGTTTCTTCAGCAAGTTGAAGTGAACTGATAACTGTTGGGGAAGAAAGGTTCCCAAGTCGCAATCTCGTACCTGCAAACGCATTGTTGTGCGACAAAATACTTTCAAGAGTTTTACACAATTGCCAATTTATGCTGCAATACAGTAATGCAGTGTCTTTCTAGTCTTAGTTTTTTCCATTTTACTAGCAAAATATTCATACTTCATACTTCTAATAATGACTAGAACGTATAAACACAAAAAAAATGTAAATAAACAAAAACAATTTCAATAAAAACATGCTGGATTTTGGTCTTGAATTGAATTTTCCTATCACTACACTTTCACGAACATCGAAACTCAAAATATGCACAGAAATTAACAGTACCGCCACTTTTCGAGTTCCCGCCAAAAGTCCGAATAGGCAAAGGTCTAAAGACAATACAGCCGTTATATTTTCACATTCTTAACATATTTTTTCATTACGCATTTAGATCTTTAAACAAAACTACATTGTCTCTTTCGTATAAAAAGCGGTTAATAACGACAATAGTACAAAACAAGACAGATAATTTTTGTTATTAACGATACTATTAAAGTGCACCAATGCGTTTAATTACAATGTTCGGATTTACTTTCGCAAAAGTTATTTCGAACAGCGAGATATTGTAAGCAGAAAGTGAAAGTGGTGATCTAGTGAAAATAATGCAATTAGAGAGTTTTGCATTATTTCACCTATACCATAGAGGCATGCCATGCGATTTTTCGACGACGTAGTCATTAGGGCAGAATCACTGGAGGATTACAATAGTGTTTCTCAACTCATACATACATAAAGTCACGCCTTTTTTCCATATAAAGGTGTAGGCAGAAGCCACACACGTAGCCCACTTTCGAACAAACTCATAGGTCTTAAAACCCAATATACCCGTTGTTGTTGGGAATACTACGCTCGAAACATTATCGTCGACTAACTGGGCGCCCAAATGGTCACGCCGTACAGCTGACGCTTACCTGAGCATTCACAGTTCAGCCCTTTTACTACTTCAGTAATGTCTTTGGTTTTTTCAGTGAAGTTTTTTGAGGCTATAGCACAATTTTTTTATACACTAGAACTTTTCTTAATAAACGAGCTATCTAATGCAAGAATATTATTACAGCTCGGATTAGTATTTCCTGGGATTAATGAGTTCAAACATACAAACCCTCCTGCTTTATTATAGTATAAGAATAAGATAAAAATGTCCTAGGTAAATCCAACTTCGGCTAAGTGGTTAGTAGACGGATCCAGTTGGCTGGGCAGCGTTCGGGAAACTGCATCACATATTCTAATCAAGTACACCTCACAGTCTAAAAAAAGACTATTTCAATTTGCAATCGCTGCATGTTGCTAGTGACGTACGGAACCGTGGCATGTTCTTTCAGTGCAGCACGCTTGAGGTGTTTCCTGCGAGATAGAATCCGCAAGGATGTTATATTTATGGTTGTATGTTTTGTAACAAAGTTACAAAATCTGATAATAAATGAATTGTAGGTAAGTTGTACTTCAAGTTACAAAAAGAAGCGCCTGAAACTCAGTATACGTAACGATGTGAAACTTAAATGAATATTATTAAATTTAAATAAATAAACATGAATTAGCATAACAATAAATATTGCTCACTGTATTTGTTGATAAGCTGCTCAGTAATAATTATTAATTAAGGTAAAGTAAAGTTTCAGCCTATAAATGTCCCACTACTGAGTACAGGCCTCCTCTCATGTCTGAGAGGGTTTTGGAGCTAGGAAGAATCCGCCACGCTGCTCCTAATGCGGGTTGGCGGACTTCACAGTGTCTTCGAAATATTTTATATTCCACAGACATGCAGGTTTCCTCACGATGTTTTCCTTCACCGCCGAGCACGTGGTAAATCAGCACCTTAAAATTGCAATTAACAATTTTAGTGGTGCCGGCACCGGGAATCGAACCCAGGTCACTCGCGTACTATGAAATTTAAAGCGAGCGCCTAGCTCATGAGCTACCACGGCCGTATTTATCGATTAATTATTAATTAATCGATAAATATTACTGAAGAAAAACAGAAACTCTGCACTCAAATTTGACCTTGAAATTTTACTCTCATCGCGCCAAAACCTCAAATATCAATTATACTACACTCGTCAAGGTCAAGCGATTACCCTAACTGAAGTCGTCTCTATGTTGATACTGCACTTGAAGGATATTAAATGTACACAAATATCTATAGATCTAAGCCGTGTGGTAGCAGGCATAAGAGAATCTACCACCCCATCTCATCCCGTGGGTGTCGTAAAAGTCGACAGAGGGAAAATTAAAACCAGAAGGTGGGCAGCAGCATCTTCCTGGAACATCTGAAGAAATAAACTGTGGTTGCCAACCCGCCTGCTAAGCGTGGCAACTATGGCATTATTCCCCCCAAAATGAGAGCTACAAACTTTTGTGGACAATCTATGGGGGAGGCCTATGTTCAGCAGTGGACTAGTGATAGGCTGAAATGATGATGATGAAATATCTAGAAGACGCTTCCTGGAACACATCTGATTATATCAATACATTTTATTTCGTTTATTATAAAACAAATACTAATTGTAAAAAAAAACTTTGACGAAAATTAGTCTGTAGTAAATAAGGTCTCTACGAAGATTTGGCTCTGTCGGAATTTTCTTTATTTGATCACTATTTTTATGTCTAAATTGACCGGACTATAAGGATACGTACGGATATATGATGTACGTACTCGTACTGTCACGACAGCGCCTGAAAAACTCAACGTTAACTCTTTTTCTTTCAATTACCTTCAGAATTACGTTGAGTGGACGCATTTTGAATGTCACTAACTTATTCTTTGTGATTTTTATAAAAATTATCTTTGTTAAATTTAATACCATACTTTAAATTAACAAATTTTAACAACATTACCATCATCGTTGTTTCAGTATTTTCTTTACTTTTGTAATAAAAAATAAGTTATGCAACTATGGCATAACATGAAAAAATTCCGATAGATGATTTTTTCATAAATAAATCTCTGTGTTGTGTAGTTTTGGATTTTCCTAAATATTTGATAAACTGCTCTATGACGATAGGAGCCTTGATAAATATTAAAAATATCCGATAGTACTTGAGTACTAACGCTAGGAGAAAATATCGACAATACATACATAAGATCACGACTGTATCTCATAAGGGGTAGTCAGAGACTGTGCACTCACTGCAAAAGCAGATGACTGCCACAATCCACGTTTCACCAAAACAATATAACGCACTTGGTGTGATAGGTGGTGAGCCCATCGCCACCATGCGCTATTGCACAGTGCAGATTTATTCTTATTATCGACAAAAATAAAAGTTCACGTACTTTGACTTCTTCTTCGTTTCTTCTACCAATTTGAGCCCAGTCAAGTTATAATGTAATTAAAACAAAGACTTCGTTTCGATCGAAAGTAAAATTATAGTTGACTTTTACGGAAGATTGTTGATCAGACTGCTGTTCTGATGGAGACAACTACAAGCACAATTTTGGTCTTAAATTGAATTTTCAAACACCCGTACACTTTCAAAAGGACTTGCTGCATAATGAACTTACAATATTAAACATCAAAACTCAAAATATACACAGAAATTACAAAATATAATAAATAATATACAATATTAACACAGCCGCCACTTTTCGAGTTGCTGCCAAATGTCGTACTTTTACTTTGTACCTCCTCAAAACTATCGATAAGTTCAAAAGTGTCAGGAACTTTTGTTTATCAACTTAAGAGAAACAATTATTATTTTTTTTTCAATACTCACATTTTACGTGACATTTAACATTTCTGTGTATGTCAAATGTAATACTATCACAGATATAAATTAAAACATGATATGTTCAAATGTTGGAACTATTTGCAACGGTCAGCCGGAGTATCGATAAGTTACGGGACTTAAAACAATAAATATAAATATAAATGCCGCCGCTGTGTTTACTAATCGTCGATCGTAAGTACACGTTTCATTTGTATCGTTTAAAAAAAAGTAAAAAAACCGCATCTTGTTTATACGTTTACAATTTATAATTTCATACTCTGTGCCATAATGACATTTACATGAGCTTATTTGATTTATTATCTGTATGGATGACTTTAGATAACACATAAATAAAATAAATTATGGTGTTTCTTTTTGTTTTTGCGAAGTGTTTGTCATATCCTGTTATCTAAATATCAAATTTAACGGATACGAACAATTATCGCTCTTATTTTCATAACGTAACGTATGAATATGAAACTTTTGAAGTGTGGATGAGTGAACATTGGAAATATTTTAAGAGTGTTCCATCGTCAGTGGTCCATATTTTTTCACATTAGAAGAATGTATTTTTTTTTATTAATCTACGGAATGTCTCTATTAGTGTTGATTTTCTGACAGTACTACATCTTCCGACTTTATTGAATGAATGTTTCTAAAGAATAGTTATTAATCGTGTATTTAAATAATTAATGCTATGGTTCACACTAGGATTTTTCCTGCATCGTAAGTGCGTTTACAGACATAAATTGCACATGCAACAACATGGACTGATTCGAAAACCTTTTTATGTTTGTTTAATTGGTTTTTCTTAGTAATTCGTGAAAAAATGTTTTCGCAAACGTTGGCTCCGGCTGGTATTCGAACCCAGGACCCACAGCGGTGAAGACAGCTACTCTGACCACTAGGCTACGTGGCTTTAATAAAAATATCGGTCCGTTAGATATTTGGCAGTTGTTTTTTGATATTTTCGTAGTGGATTTCACGCCTAGTGACATCTAGCGGTACCTTTCAGAACCTTTGGGGAGTGCATCATATTAAATTTATACGTAATATTTTAGAATCCTAGCGTCGTAACGAACAAAAATATTCAATAAGCCATCTACAAAATAAAATAAAACGCAAACAAAGCTTCTCAGAAGAATTTTGTTCAGACTAGAATTTATAAACAATTGATAGAATTATTATGAATGTATCTATTCGGGGTTATTATAGAATTTAATAGGCATGCATAGTCGACCTTATCACTTTGGTGAACATCGCGTGACGATAGCCGGGCTGCTTCAATTTACTTATTTAGCTTGATTAGTTTCACGGAACCAAATCCGTCCGGTGGCTGAGTTCTGGAATAACGGATGTATAGAGCCGATGCGGTTGTTATTAATTTAAAATTGGCATCATTCTCACACTATACTTATTTATATTGTTATTTTCAATATACATATTAACTAATTTTAAAGACATCAGACATCATATTTTGTGTTATCTGTAATTATAATTTACTGACTCATTTTCATTACTTAACACCCAAATTCGGAACTACTATCTGTAGCTCATACAAATATGTGTTCCGTGCCGAAACCGAAGACACGAGTCGTTGCGAGTTTTTCAATAAGCTACTGCGCCAAAGGAGCTCCAGAAGGAAGGAAGTACCAGAAACAACAAAAAGGTTTTAAAGTATGACAGAATGTTTCAGAAATTGCTCAGAAATAAATGTCAGAAGTTTTAATTACATTTCCAATACTTTACAAATATAATACTTACTTACATAAAGTAGTAAGAAGTGTGTTTTGTTTATAACCTCTCCCAACGCTGTTACTAAATACCATCACGCATTTCTACAATATAAGAGACAGGCAGAGGCCACACAAGTAGCCCAATTTTCGCCTCCACCGGAAACAATAAATGACGGGAGGCGAACCACGTCGCCGCCATGTTTAAACTAGAGTTGCTCAAACATTTTTGAATATTACTCGTAATATTACATTATTACGAAAATACGCGCGCATAATGTAAATTAGGTATGTCAAAATATTAATTATTTTCTTCCAACACACAATACGATAAGATTCGTAGTCTCATCAAGAGAGTAGATTTATGTCTGATAAGTATCAAGGAATCTCAACGCCATTCCATAGTAATCTTGCCCGTACAATATTTCGGCCTCTCATTACCGTGTCAATGGAAGATTAGGGATAAATCCAATTTTTCCATAATAAAAAAAATACCACTGAAATGATAAGTGCGTTTTTTACGTCGCCCGCCTAGTTCGGGACACAATTACGTTGCCGCGGGACTGAATAAAATTAGGCATTGTAAAAAATAACCGACCTGTCGATGTCGGAATACGAATTTCTGTGTTCCTTTACCGATTACAATACCCCTAATAATAATATGCAGCTTCGTTTGATTGACAGCTGGCTGGAAAAAGAGCGTTTGTGGCGCCGAAGTGTTTAAAAAAAATTCGGACAATCTCCCGATTTGAAATTCGAATTGTATCGAATTAGTCGACGATTATCGGCGAAAATTTCACGTGGCATATGTCCAAATTATAAATTTCGCCTTTGCGGTTCGGTGTTCGTCGATTTCGATTATTAAATTATTTTTGAATTATCAATAAATAATCGGTATTATAACAAGAATTCTATATTCAGCAACAGCCGTGTGGTGGCGGCTCGTTAAAAGAATACTACCACTCCATCTCATCCAATGGATTTCGTAAAAGGCGAGTAAGGAATTAAACTGCACTGTGCACCCAACAGCAAATGGTGGCGATGGGCTCACCACCTATCACACCAAGTGCATTATATTGTTTAGGTGAAACGTGGATTGTGGCAGTCATCTGTTTTTGCAATGAGTGCCCAGTCTCTGACTATACCCTTATGGGATACAGTCGTGATCGTATGTATGTATGTATCAACACTGTAGTCTACAACACAAAATGTTTATTTTATATTATTACATAATTTTACATAACCTCGAAGAAACCGGGGATTAAACAAAAATCGAGCTATTCATGAACATAGGGCTAAAGAGCAGTAGTAATAAATATATATTTGTTGCTACTCTCTCGGCCTTTAATGTAATAATTATTTAACTTTTCATCGACGTTTTATTGGAGAAAGGGACGAGGCGTTCACCTGGTATATGGTATGGTATAATGGTAAGTTCAAAGTCCGCCCATAGCGATGCCGTTTCACCCAGATTGTTTTTATATGGCAATACACTGCGCACGTCCCCTTGAGACATCAGTTCTTAAGTCTCATATACCCAGTGATTACACTAGTTCTGTGACCTTCAGGCCGAAACACAGCAATGTCTGCACTCTACTGCTCCGCGGCAGAATATCTTGCCCTGCGGTGGTACCTACCTATCAGGATTCCTGCATAGGAATCCTACCACTAGTACTACTTACTTCTTACTTCTAGCCTATTTCAACGGTAACATGTTTCGGATACGAACCAGAAGTTGAAGTTTACGCTGGAATGTCGAAAACTACTGGTGGTAGGATTCCTATGCAGGAATCCGTCTAGGTAGGTACCACCCCAGGGCCAGTTATTCTGCCGTGAAGCAGTAGTGTGTAAACATTACTGTGTTTCGGTTTGAAGGGCACTGTGAGCTAGCGTAATCACTGGGCATATGAGACTGAATAACTTATGTCTCAGGGCAATGGACACAGTGTGGTGTCAGACAGAAATTTTCTGGGTGACACAGCAACTGTTATGGGCAGACGTTACACTTACCATCAGGTGAACGTTTTGCTCGTTTCATCACTTTATCCAATAACAAAAAAAATATATTATTACGAGCACAGAAGCACTTGCTCGTCCGCACCTTCTCTTACGTGAAGGTAGGTGAATGGTCTTTATCTATCTTATTTTGAAATTAAAAAAAAATCTATACAATTATTGATCCCGGCAATGTCAAACATAAAATTACTTTATTGAATTAAGACTTGTTTAAACGTCTTATGAACGACAAAATCAAGACCGGTCCGAAAAATAAGAGCCGTGGTAGCTCAGCGGCACTCGCTTTAAATTTCATAGTACGCGAGTGACCTGGGTTCGATTCCTGGTGCCAGCACCACTGAAATTGTTAATATCATTTGTAAGTGCTGATTCACCACGTGCTCGTCGGTGAAGGAAAACGTCATGGGGAAACATGCATGTCTGAGACATAAAAAATATTTAATCAAATAAAAAGTATATAATCTCCGGCTAGGATTCGTTTCACAGGTAAAAGTCAGGTACTCTAGTCAATAGACCATGTGGTCGCTTTTAATAGTTTTTAAATTGACACAATTATCGTTATAATTAAAAGTAAGAGAATGTTCATAATGAGCGACGCTCATTATAAAAGGTTCATAAAAAATTGTATAGTCTATTGAGATAATTTTTATTTATTTTAGAGATAAAGTCTTTTAGACACACTGTGAAACACCACAAGGTAAGCAAAGACACAGTTGTCTCTATTTGTGTCCGAGTAGCGCAACCTGGACTGGATGTACCTTTTCGGGTATACATAACGAGCAACAAGTTCAAAGTTTTACCAACAGATGTCACTATACTTACATCAGTTAAGTAGCTACTGCGTAGAGTCGGTAACTTAAATCAATGAAATTTAACTTCCTTAAATTTGTTTTTTTAGTTCCTTAAGTTTATAGTAATACATACATAGATTCACGCCCTTTTCTCATATAACGGGTAGACAGGGGCCACTTGCGTAGGCCACTTTTCGCCCTCGCGGGAAACGAGACGCGACGGGTGGCGAACCACGTCGCCGCCGTTTTGGTACGAGTCCAGAAATTCTTGATCCCCATTACGTTCTCACGAGCAGTGTAGTGACACATTGCATATTATGGTGTTATTCTGCACGAGTAAAGGTTGTCCGTACAATACCTTAGTCGCCTCTTATGACACCTCGGTAGGAATGAGGTAGGTGCTATTCTACTCTGCTGGACACTTAACGGCAATTGTAGTACATTTACAACAGTACAACAGTTTCAATTGTACATTTTTATTACAGTTACTCGACTTCACAGCGTCAGTAACTCATTCAGGGAGCAATGGACACATTTTTACAACAAAATCCCCGAGAGAGAACGAAATCTTTTAATTTTTTTAATTGAGCGAAAACTCAAAAAAAATTGTTATTATAATATTAAAGAATATTTGATGATATAACCCTTAGCAATGAGGTTATCGCTGCCATGCTATTTATACTATTGTACTTTTAAATTTAAAAAAAAAACGAATCCACTACATTTTTTGCAGGTTCTTCACAGGACAGAGGCATTTTTCACATAAATATATTTTTCACATATCTACATGGAATAAAAATAATTCTATTCTATTCATTTTTTTATGGGATTAAGTGATGAAACGTGCAAATCGTTTACCCGATGGTAAGTGCAATGTCTGCCCATAACAATTGCTGTGTCCATCACCCTGAGACATCAGTTTTTTTAGTCTCATATGCCCAGTGATAACGCTAGCCCACAGTGCCCTTCAAACCGAAACACAGTAATGTTTGCACACCACTGCTTCACGACAGAATAACTAGCCCCGGGGTGGTACCTACCTAGACGGATTCCTGCAGAATCCTTCCACCAGCAGTTCTATTGTAATATCTTAAATTCTTTAAACTTTTAAAGTTACATGAATTTTAATTTGGCGCCGCTCGATTGCTGCAGCGACTAATCGATCAGTTTCTACGCTACGAGTTACGTGTTCGACTCCTGCACGGAATAAATCATCATCATCATTTCAGCCTATCAACGGATTCTATCTACCAGAGAGACACCGATAGCCCTTTCCATGCGATAGATCGCTATGCGACAGAGCTTTCTCATGCCGCCTGCAGTGAAGGACCACGTCTCGGTTCCGTTTGTCATTACAGGTAACACTGGTTGAAATTTCAACAAGCGAGGAAAAAATATGCAAAACAAATATTTGTAGGTTTGGGCGTTTGTCCATGAGTAATTTATGTCTTTTAAATACTCCACAACACACGAGTAATCCTAGTGGAGTTCAACTTTTTATAAGATAAAACTTTACGATTACAAAGTGGCAAGCACTTAATACCCATTAAACATACGAGTAATGTTGGAAAAACAAAACTCGTAAAATAACTTAGAGATTAATTTAACGTTTTTTTATTCTTGTACGTTAAAAAGATGTTAATACGCTAATTGTGAACGGACAAATAAGAATATTATCGAAACCGCATTGTCGTATATTTTTTCGTGTCATTTATTTAACTTTATATGCAAGTTCGCTAAACAGTACGTTCAGTTCAAAGCATTGATACCCAAAGTGGTAAAAAAAGTAAAGTAAAGTTTCAGCCTATAAATGTCCCACTGCTGAGCACAGTCCTCCTCTCATTTCTGAGGGTTTTGGAGCTAGGAAGAATCCGCCACGCTGCTCCAATGCGGGTTGGCGGACTTCACATGTCTTCGAAATATTTTTAATTTCTCAGACATGCAGGTTTACTCACGATGTTTTCCTTCACCGCCAAGCACGTGGTAAGACAGCACTTAAAATTGCAATAAACAATTTTGGTGGTGCCGGCACCGGGAAACGAACCCAGGTCACTACTACACGTACTGTGAAATATAAAGCGAGCGCGTGGTGAAGCAGTAATGTGCAAGCATTACTGTGTTTCGGTCACGGCGCACGGCGCACGTGACGGGCGCAGGGAGGTGCCACATAGAAATATTAATGAAGTTGATGAATTTGAAAAATTCAATATTGAGTAAGCTTCTGTCGGCGGCTTAAGAAAATCTACCACCCCATCTCACGGGATTGTTGTGAAAGTTGACAGAGGAAAATTTAAAACCAGGAGATGGGCAGCAGCATCTTCCTGGAACATCTGAATAAATAAACTACGGTTGCCAACCCACCTGTCAAGTGTGGCAACTATGGGCGAAATCCCCCCAAACTGTGAGCTACAAACTTTTAAAATCTATGGGGGAGGCCTATGTTCAGCAGTGGACTGGTGGTGATAATGAAGTAGGTCTACCCGAAACGTAAAAACATGGCAAGTAGTCCACGAGACAAAAAAGTTTGGGGACCTCTGGTTTAAAAGAATGCAGCACTTAAAGAAGGTTATTTAAGAGACGGAGAGTGTTCCGAGCAGGTGTTAAGAATACGCTCGCTGAATTAATTCCAACGCATTCATATTAATAAATCGACTTTCGTTATGATGTTACAGGTGTTTTGTTAATCCAACACTATACGGCTTTGTTATTGTTTACAGGGCTTAAATCGGCTCAACAACGGTTACAACTGCAACGCGTCGGGTCCCAGGCTCGAAACCCAGCTGGGGCCAGCAGTTATGCGAAAACAAAAATTGTTAGTTTTCTAGTCTGATTGTGTTGATTGTCGCCGTGTTTCGAACACTACATCCTAGCCTATCTATCTTATCGAATGAGCGTTACATCTACTCTGTTTTGCGGGTGCACTTTTGACACAATACATTTTATCTCCTACTTTGATAGCTTCTGTTCGGAAGCTGTCGTAATAGTCGGGAATTGGCCCAGTAGTAAAATATGGTTTATATTGCTGCTTTATCCACTAAAACGTCCGGCTACTAGAGTGGTTTATAAATAAAAACAGTCAAACGTCCAGGCCACTAGAGTGGCTTCGCCAACTCGCTCGGCTATTTTCGTATTTTAAGTATTACAACTTTCGTAATGATACACGATGTTGCTACTAGATGGCTCTAAGATAAATTACCTTTGTTTGTGTGGATAAAACATTCTACTGCTACGTAATAAAATAATTAAGAAAAAAATGTTAAAGTCAGTGAAAGTGAGTGAGAGTGAATTTTAAGTGATTGTGCCGTTAAAACTGTGAGTATTGTTTTATTAATAACTAATTGTAACATGTTTTATATCAAAATGATCGGCAAGAGTATTATCTAATTATGTTTACAAATATCAAACGTGGAATGTGTTTTATTACGATAAAATGAACATGCAAACACATAGCCATTTTTTTTTTTATGAGGTTATAAATCTGACCTTATATATACTTTGATTTAAGCAAATAAGAGTTAAAGTAAGTTAATTTAAGTACATTAGTGTTTCAAGAAAATAAAACAATCGCAATACAATGAAAACAAAAGACATAAACATCTGTCGAGCGTTTGTTTACATTACGGTAGCCGTTCCGCTCGACCGGTTTTAACCTTGAGAGGCTTCAAGTGGGTGTATTGTTTACGTTTTTGTGCTATAAATAAACTTCGGTAGTATTAACGTACTGGTATCATAAAAAAGGTTATATAATCTAGTTTTAGAATGAATAATATGATTTTGATATGCAGAAACAAAATGTTTCTTAAAATTAGGAAGAAAAAATATGTTACTCAGATTTCAACTGTAATTGTGATTTCTATATTTTTTTTATATACTTTACATTATTTACTGTTGTTTAGTGTTTACGTTTATTAATCTATATTAATTAGCTGAACAATTTTTTCAAGTGTGTTTGCAGTACGAGGGAATTCGTTTTTAATCGACGGAAGCTTTATTGTCAAACACTCTAGTAACCGGGACGTTTGAGTGGTTATACTAGTTACTGAAGGGCCAGGCGCTCACCTTTAATTTTTATATTACCCGAGTGATATGACGTCGATCCGAGACGATCAATAATTAAAATTGTTTTCAATTGTAACATACATTCAGTTACGCTTTTTCCCATATAAGGGCTACCCCTTAAAAGGCCACTCACGTAGACCACTTTTCACCCACGCGGGAAACGAGACGTGACCATTTTTAGGCGAGTCAAAAGTTCTTACTGCCCATTGCGTTCCCACGAGCAGTATAGTCACAGCATTGCATTTAATGGTGTTATTCTATCTGAATAGAGGCTGTCCGTACCGCTTCAGTTCCGTCCTCGGTCGCCTCTTTGGACACCTCGGTAGGATAGAGTTAGGTGCTATTCTACTCTGCCGGACACCTATTGTCTAAATTCAATTCTAAGTACTGATTTACCACGCTCTCAGCGGTCGTCTTGAAGAAATCTGTTACTGATTTACCACGCTCTCAGCGGTCGTCTTGAAGAAATCTGTTTGTCTGTAAATTAAAAATATTTCAAGGACATGCGAAGTCCGTCAACCCCAATATGAGCAGCGTGACGTATTCTTCTCGGCTCCAACAGCCTCTCATAAATGAGCGGGGCCTGAATGGAGCCTGTGTTCAGCAGTGGGACATTTATATGCTGTTACTCTTTTGTTTTTACATTACACTTGTCTTGTTTTACACATCGTAGTACTACCCCCATATAACACCTAACTTATGGGTTTTTTCTCGTTTAATTTTAATATCCTCTTCGCTGTACTTGCTGTAAAGCAAGGTCTGATGTTTTTATATGTGAAAGTGACGAGACGATCAAAACGTTCACCTGATTGTAAGTGCAACGTCTGCCCATAACAAATGATGTGTCACCCACAACAATTCTGTGTGGCACGACAGTGCGCCCTGTCACCCTGAGACATCAGTTCCTAAGTCTCATCTGCCCAGTGATTACACTAGATCTCAGTGCCCTTCAGACCGAAACACAGTTATGTTTGCACACTATTGCTTCATGGCCCTGCTGTAGTACTGTCCTACCACAGATGATAGAACCTAAACTATTAATTAAAAGCTGAAGGTAGCCCGGATCATCACACCTTTTTTAAAATACGTTTGGAACTTGATTGTAATTTAATTCTTTGCTATCATTATTTTTGTATGATTTTAATATTTTTTTTAATCTTACCCCAAACTGGAGTGGTACACGGTACACACCACCGCAGCGGTGGTACCTACCTAGGCTATACAGGAATTCTACCACAAATAAAAAATGTAAATTAAGCTGTGTATACATTGTTCTGTTATCACAAATTAAAATATAAGAATAGAAATATATACATTTAGCTTTAAATTACTTTACATATTGAATTATTATTCAATTAATTTAAAACATGAAAGAGTAAAGAAATGTTTTAAAGTAAATGTGACTTCATATACGCTAACTAGAAATAATTTTTATGCCACATTATAACAATAAAGCAAAAATAATGCCGCTTTTATGGACACTTGTCCCTAAAATTTTTACTACAAGCCGCCTGGTTCAAGTCGTAAGCGGACGCGAGTTATCGGTCGGACTTATTTTATTAACATACTATCGGTACTCCGCGATTTCACTTTCTGATATGAGCATTTACAGTATGGCCTTTCTCGGCAACGTTCGGTTCTCAGTATGCTCCACCTAAAAGCACATAAAGTTTTATGAACTTTCACCTCCTTCAATAAACAGGCTATATAATTTAAGAAATATTTTTCAATTCGGATTAGTAAAAGTTTCAGCCTATAAATGTCCCACTGCTGAGCACAGGCCTCCTCTTATTTCTGAGAAGGTTTTTGGAGCTATGAAGAATCTGCCAGGCTGCTCCAATGCACCGGGTTGGTGGACTACACGTCTTCGAAATATTTTTATTCTCAGACTAGCAGGTTTCCTTACGATGTTTTCCTTCACCGCCGAGCACGTGGTAAATCAGCACTTAAAATTGCAATTAACAATTTTAGTGGTGCCGGCACCGGGAATCGAAGCCAGGTCACTCGCGTACTATGAAATTTTAAGCGAGCGACTAGCCCCTGAGCTACCACAGCTCTCTATTTTTTGCAATTTGCGCGTTCAAACATACAAACTCTTCTGCTTTATTGAAGCAGTTAGATATTAATGATTTGCATTTTTTTTAACAATTAATAAAAGTAACAAGTGGTTTGGGAGCCGCAATATAATATAATGGTATGGATTATGTACGTCTTCATTCTTCTCCAAAACCCTCTCAGAAATGAGAGGAGGCCTGTGCTCAGCAGTGGGACATTTATAGGCTGAAACTTTACTTTTTTTTCTATTAACTTTGGTTTATTGTTGTCGTGGAAAACGAGCAATACTCAATGATTAGTTCCTAGGAAAGGACGCCTATGTCTTACATTGTGGTGGCAAATAAATATTGTGCAAGTTAATAAGTTACAGATGACACATGCCTTTGGTGCTATAAGTCTTGTCCATTACAGAAATCAAATGAAGTTTGTGTAATGAGGATCGTCAACTCACAATTGATAATTAATTATCAACTTTTATTTACCATTATATAATATATATATATATATATATATATATATATATATCATCCGTGTAGTGGCGGCTCGATAAAAGAATACTACCACTCCATCTCATCCATTGGATCTCGTAAAAGGCGAGTAAGGAATTAAACTGCACTGTGCACCCAACAGCGCATGGTGGCGATGGGCTCACCACCTATCACACCAAGTGCATTATATTGTTTTGGTGAAACGTGGATTGTGGCAGTTATGTTTTTGCAGTGAGTGTCCAGTCTCTGACTACCCCTTATGGGATACAGTCGTGATCTTATGTATGTATGTATTAAAAGGCGTGACACGTAATTGACTTTGGCATTTTGTCTCTTTTAATTTATAGAAAAGTAACAAAAAAATAATATAAAATGATCACCGACTACGGTTCGCCAGTTTCTCATCACCTGTTCCCACCCCGAAATCAAAGTAGACATTCGTAAAATGCGTGAGTTTCGGCAATTCGTTTGTGATTTACCGCCGGGGATGTCTCTGTGGAGGAAGGGAGGGTGGTGTATAAATCATAACGGTTTATGGTTTCACTAGTTGTGTACGCTGTCTTTGCTTGTTACAGTACTATCGTAAATAGGCTTTGATACTTCTGTATAATAAACCAACCACCTTGTATACCAACCAACCCACCAACTTGTGTACTGCAGTGGTTGAATTATAGACAGGAATGAGAGTAATAAGTCTTGAGTAGACTCAAGACCACAGAGAAAAAGTTATCAAAGCCTCGTATGACTTCAAGCATAGACATTTTGCGTTTTTTTTTTACTCTTCTATATTGTTAAATATCTCTTGTTCGAAAATGGCGATGATCGAGCCAACTTGAGGGTATGTACATTAGGTAGACATCCCTCAAGTTGGCAGGTCCTTCATAAATAGACCTACCTCAAGTTGCCAGGATCCACAGTCTTCCCTGAAAGCAATTAAATTATTCTCTCGTTTCTCCTCTCATCCATCTTGAGATATCCTGCCTACTTGAGAGAATTTTATGTTGATCTAAGAGAGGTTTGTTCAGCAGCGGGCAGCTAATATTCTGTTGATAACTAAGATTTTATAGGGACGATTTGATGAAACTTTATTTTAGATACGTCTTTGCAACGCAAGTCCCGAATGTGCCTACGACGTTATTCGCGCTGGCTCTTGATTTAATTTACGTACCGCGTGGCCTAGTGGTCAGAGTAACTGAATTCTACGCCACGAGTTCTGCGTTCGAATCCTAGCTGACCAACATTTGTACAAAAACACAAATTGTCGGTTTTATGGTCTCTGGTTGTGGTGTAATTGTCCCGTGTCTTTCACACTGTATCCTAGCTTGCCTCCAATTTTATCGACTGAGCGTTATATCAGAACCGGGAAGGCTGGGATGAGTAAGTGCCTCTGTGTTTGTGTGTACACTTCTGGCACTATAAGATCTTCTGCGCAGTCAATAGCTTCCAACAGTATTCAGTAGTTGTTGCCGTGGTCTAAAATCGGCAAGAACATGATCGTATATCAGATAATTACAATACAAAAATCCATATTTGTATAATTGATGTTAATACTTTTTAAGTTATATCCGATCCGAAATACAGACAGGAGACAGGTCTATATTATTTATGTATATTGATAATTTAAAAATATTCATCGCTGAGTGTCGCAATAGAAAATTATAATACAATTCGCATATACCTTACTGGTGGTAGGATTCCTATGCTGGAATCCGTCTGGTAGACACCACTGAAGGGCCAGTTATTCTGCCGTGAAGCAATAGTGTGTATCGGTCTGAAGGGCACTGATAGCTAGTGTAATCACTGGGCATATGTGACAGAAGAACTTATATCTGAGTGTAGTGAGGTATGGTGCCACACAGAAATTTTACGGGTGATACAGCATTTTTAGGGGACAGGCGTTGCACTTGCCATCAGGTGAACGTTTTGCTCGTCTCGTCACTATCTTAAATAAAAAAACTATGATGCTTTATCCAAACGTAGAAAATAATGAGCTTACAACGCTCGTACTTAATCATTTGTTTTTACAAAGCAAACAAATAATAAGCGAGAAGTCAATTAAAACAAAAAAGGTCATCAGATTAAAGAAAATACTAATTGCCGGCAGTACTTAATTATCGTTGCATTAGTCCATTAAACGAAATATTTGTGTCTGTGTGTGTGTGGGACTTGTCAACTCGATGAGACCCTTTCTAGATGCCTTATACGAGTATGATAATGATGGTGGTTGATCGCAGCGAGATCTCTCGGTTTCCAGTCAGAAACTCAACTGTGCGAGATATATAATGCCGGATGCATTCGCACAAACACTCGCCCTCACCTTACCATACCCAATGTTACGTTTTGCGATAATATTTGGTGGTTAGAGACATGTATCTGTATGTGTATAGCGTTAAATGTAATAAAACTTTTTCTACGTAACTTACTTACTTTACGTTCTTTTAGACTTTTTCTACGTAAGAAATATAAATCTCATTGGTTAAACATGACTTTCCTCTGAGTGAGAAGAAACGACCAAGTCTCCACAAGCAGCACCTCACAAGTGTGACCGCATGTGGCCTAGCACCCCTCTCAACCATCATCATTATCATAAATTCTATCACTAGTCCACTGCTGAACATAGGCCTCCCCCATAGATAGCCACAAAAGTTTGTAGCTCTAATTTTGGGTGGTTTTGCCGTAGTTGCCACACTTGGCAGGCGGGATGGCAACCGCAGTTTATTTATTCAGATGTTTCATGAAGATGCTGCTGCCCATCTCCTGATTTTTATTTTTCCTCTGTCGACTTTTACGACACCCGCGGGATGGGATGGGGTGGTAGATTCTCTTAAACCGCTACCACACGGCGGATACACACTATCTCAACCATATTATTCAATCAAAAAACCTACTTCCACGGAGCAGCTCCTAATATCGTTATGAGTTTAAGAGTATAAGAATTCCTCAAGTCCTTGATTATATATTTATTCCCTTAATTAGAATCCGACCACCCTGAAAATAATTTTAACAAAATTTCCACGAATTGAGAATTTCCCTCTTTTTTTGAAGTATGTTAATAAATGGGCAGTTAGTTACCAAGGTTATTCTATGTCTTATCACAAAAGAAGAATTATGAAGAAATAAGTATATGATACAGTATGCCGTGGCAGCTCAAGGACCGGGCGCTTAACTCAAATGTCATAGTACGCCATTGACCCTAGTTCAATCCCCGGTGCCGGCACCTCTATAATGGCTCTGCAATTTTAAGCGCTGGTGCCACTGGTGGCCACGTGCTCAGTGGTGAAGAAAGACATCGTGAGTAAACCTCTATAACTGAGAAATAAAAATATATTTTCGACTCGTAAGCCCTCTCAGAAATGAGAGGAGACCTGTACACGGCAGTGGGTCATTTTAGGCCGTTAATTTCCTTTACTTTACTTTTCTACATTACACTTTTTTTTTTAATTGATAGTTTCAAGACGAGCAAAACGTTCACCTGATGGTAAGTGCAACGTTTGCCTATAAGAGATGCTGTGTTATTTAGAATATTTCTGTGTAGCACCACAGTGCGCCCGTCACCATGAGACATAAGTTCCTTAGTCTCATATGCCCAGTGATTACGCTAGCTCTCAGTGCCCTTCAGACCGAAACACAGTAATGTTTGCACACTACTGCTTCATGGCAGAATAACTGGCCCTGGGATGGTACCCACCTAGACGGATTCCAGTAACTAAACCAGTAAATACTTGTAGAATTAGACCGTTACTTGGTATTATTAGTACGTTATTCTTTTTAAATATTTTACAAAGTAAAATGGGTAAAGTGTAGGCTTATAAATATTCCACAGCTCAGCACAGACCTAACTAACGTGCGTATTTTTGAGTTTTTGAGCTGGGAAGAGTCCGCGCACGACGCTGTACGAGTAGACGAACTTCACATGTCTTGTATTTTTATTCCTTAGACACCCAGGTTTCCAGTACATGTTAAATCAGCACTTAAAAGTTGCCGATACCGGGGAGCGAGCTCAGGTTACTCGCGCTCTATGAAAATTAAGGCTAGCGCCCGGCCTTGATCTACCACAACTCCTGAGCTTTTACAACAATTTCCGATATTCGAATGCTGAATTTTTTTTTAATTCCACACTACAATTTCTCCTGCTTCGTGGGAATTTGTTTGAAAGGCACTAAGAGCTAGTATAATCACTGGGCATATGGTATTTAAAAACTGATAACTCAAGGTGACGGACACAGTGTACTGTAACACATAAATTTTCTGGGCGACATAGTATTTGTTATGGCGACCGCGTGGCCTAGTGGTCAGAGTACCTGACTTCTACTGCCGCGGGTTCGAATCCCCAGCCGGAGCCAACAGTCTGTGCTAAAACACTAATTGTTGGTTTTCGGGTCTGGTTGTGTTGCGATTGTCCCCGTGTTTCTGACACTGTATCCTAGCCTATCTCCGATCTTATCGCATCAGCGTTACAGTCGGACGCTGGTAGGTAGGGACGAGTGAGTGCCTGTGTGTTTGCGCGTACACTTGTGGCACTATAATATCTCCTGCGCAGTGGATGGCTCTCGACATTGGCATTCGGCAGTTGTCGCCGTGGTCGGAAATCGGCTAGGAGAACATCATCATCATTTTTTATGGGCAGGCGTATCTTACCATAACGTGAACGTTTTGCTCGTTTCGTCGCCCTATCCAATAAAAAAAATTACATGCGTAAACACCCAAAAACTGAACAACTATGATCTATTGAAATGTTTACATAACTTGTGGTTATTTAGCACCGGCTAATAGCCATTATGTACAGTCGGATGTCGTTTCGTTGAAATATAAACGTTGTCATCATCATCATCATCGTCATTTCATAGGCCGTCTACAAACAAAAGTTTGTAGCTCTAATTTTGGGGGATTTTGCTATAGTTGTTTGCCGTGTGGTGGCGGCTCGTTAAAAGAATACTACCACTCCATCTCATCCAATGGATCTCGTAAAAGGCGAGTAAGGAATAAAACTGCACTGTGCACCCAACAGCGCATGGTGGCGATGGGCTCACGACCTATCACACCAAGTGCATTATATTGTTTTGGTGAAACGTGGATTGTGGCAGTCATCTGCTTTTGCAGTGAGTACCCAGACCCATATTTTATGGGTGATAAGACTCCTCTGAAGGAATCCACCTAGGTTCGGTACCACCACAGTGCCAGTTATTCTGATGTGAACCACACAACGATACACAGTAGTGTTACAACACTACTGTGTTTCGGTTTGAAAGGCACTGCAGCTAATGTCTCACGATGTCTCATGGTGACTGAGTGAAGTAGCTGTCCATCACAGAATTTGCTAGTGGAAAGTGAATAATACCGCACTATTGTGGGCAAGCGTGGCAAGGGATTCGTCTACATTTGTATGAAGTATCGAGACGAGAAAAACGCTCGTCTGATAGGAGGGCAACGTTTGCCCATAACAAATGCAGCGTCACCCAGAACATTACGGATGGCACCACACTGCGCTCCTCACCGTGAGACATAAGTTCTATAGTCTCACTATGCCCGGTAATTACACTAGCTCTCAGTGCCCTTCAGAACGAAACAAAGAAATGTTTGCACACTACTGCTTCACTGGCAGAATAACTGGCCCTAGGGTGGATACCTACTTAGACGGATTCCTGCATACGAATTTTACCTCATAGTTCGCGAAGCCTTGGTCGTAGATACCACGGCTCACGGTATTTATGATAAAAAAGCTATAATATCGCAGAGCTGAAAGCGATCACTTCTCCAGTACACGAACGTCGAAATTCATTATAGCTATGGGGAAATAAACAAAGTGAATAAATAATCGCATGCAAACTAAAAATTGTTTCTATTTCACCTAGATCTAAACATAGAATCTCTTCGAAACTTCTAAAATAATTCTGTACTTTCTTTGCTAATTATCTTAGTTATTTCTTAATGTTTGTGGCGAAGAAATGTTTTAATTTTGTTTTGCGAATTAAGAAATGTGACTTCCTTAAATCATTTATTTGCTGTCAAGCCACAGCCGTCTCCAAATGAGCAAGCGGCTCATCTGATGGTAAGTGATCACCGCCGCCCATGAACATCTACTGTACCAGAGGAATAGCAGATGCATTGCCGGCTTTTGAGAAAGGAGTAGGCTCTTTTCTTGAAGGTCCCGAAGTCGTTTCGGTCCCTAAATCGACCCCTATTAAAAAAACTTGTGTTAAGTTCTTATTTGAAACTTTCAAGATAATGTATATGTTGTATTACGTGTACCAACTTGTTATAAGAATGACTAATATTTTAGTAGGAAGTACGAGTAACATTGTTGTACTTTTAAAATACTCAACAAGTCGACAAGCGTGCACAAGTTCGTGTAAGATGAAAAACTTTTTAACTTTGTCTATGGTGGTCTGTGGTATCACAGTTCATTTTCGAAAGGGGTCTCTTACCCAAAATAGTTTGGAAATCCCTGCCCTATACTTTTGAGATATTGCAATGAATGTAAGAAGAAATTTCGTAGAAAAGTTCGAATGGGCAAACAGGCAGACAATATACAAAATAGGAAAGACCTTTAAAAAAAAGTTGGGAAATTACAAAGCTACAATTTTTTTTAAATTTAAACAGATTCTTAGAATTAATAAGTGCTTTATTGTGTTTATATTTATGCTCAGTTGGCAAAGTGGCTTAGCGATTGACGTCTACGACTACGAACGCGGGCTCGATTCCCGCTCGAAAAACAATTATCCGTATGACCTAAAGATAGTTGTCCAGGTCCGAGTGTTTGTGCATGTGTAATTTATGTCTGTGATAAGCACAGAAATCATAGACCCACACTAGGGTTCCTTCTGTATCTTGTGTGCAAAGTATAAAAAAATATAACGATACGACAAAAATTCTTGTATTGACAGCAAGGATTAAATTACAATCAAGTTCCAAACGATATAAAAAGGTTGTGATAATGGATGTCCTCCCGATTTTCGTATACGCCGATAACCTCCTAATGCTCCAACTGCGCAGAAGATATTATAGTGCGTGGCAGTGAACGTTTCCATATAAATTAAAAAACGCTCTGTGATGATAGAGTTCAGTATATTTATTTAAGTGATCTACTATTTTGACATCATTGCGACATCTTTCGGCTTCAACCAATAGTTCATAACTGCGTAATGTATATATTAATACGTGAAGAGAAATCCTCGTGTATTAATATATAGGTGTCCGGCAGAATAGAATAGTACCTACGTCTTTCCTACGGAAGTACCATAAGAGGCGACTAAGGTTTTGTACGGACAGCCTTCATTAGTGCAGAATAACACCATAATATGCATCGCTGTCACTATACTGCTCGTGCGAACGCAATGACTACTTGAGTGGCCTCTCGTCGTCGTCGTCGTTTCAGCCTATCAATAGTCCACTGCTGAACATAGGCCTCCCCCATAGATTGCCACAAAAGTTTGTAGCTCTCGTTTTGGGGGGATTTTGCCATAGTTGCCACGCTTGGCAGACGGGTTGGCAACCGCAGTTTATTTATTCAGATGTTCTAGCAAAAGGTGCTGCTGCCCATCTCCTGGTTTTCATTTTCCCTCTGTCGTCTTTTACGACACCCACGGGATGAGATGGGGTGGTAGATTCTCTTAAGCCGCTACCACACGGCTTAGCGTGAGTGGCCTCTGCCTATCCCTAATACGGGGGAAAAGGCGTGACTATATGTATGTATGTATGAAGAGAAATCTTTGTTTCCCTCTTAAGCATATTGCTCGAACGGAGGAGTGTGCGGAGGAGGATTTGGTATAGTTAAAGTTTGTATGGAGTAGGAGTTCAGAAAGGCAAAATTGTATAGGTATATGTGTGTATATTTATATACATTAAACTATATAAAAAAAGTTAATGAGTTACGGTCGAATTTCGACAATTGGGCGACCTAGTATATATTATAATGCCACAAGGATTATATAATTTCGGTGATGTAATTGCTGTTAGACTTTTTTGGCTTTTACAGCGTCATCGGATACTGCTTCATTAGATACTACTTCATCGGATACTTCACAAAGATTAGACCAATCTTAGAAACACTTCCCCATATCCGACGTAACGCCCGTTTTAAGCTACTTGTGTTGCAAAAATGTTGAGCTCGGTTCTTATTAGAATCTAGTACTGGACCGAAAAGTAACATTACCAAACATTAAGCCATGAGATCACATGCTACTTTTAAACACTTTATAAAACGGAACGTCGAGAAAGGAGCTTCTGGGTATTTCGATAACGAGGACCTTTATGTTCTATATTTAAAAAACGGTACACAAAGGCGGTACTAAACAATAAAGGCAAATTTTCCCTTGTTACCCAAAACGAAAATATTTACAAAAGCGGGGGCTGCTTCGTCAGTCCATTTGGGTCGGCGGCTGTGGGGAAAATGCGAAAACTCGCCCTCCCACAGCGGCCATCTTGTGACGTCACCGCGATCAACACGGGACGTATTCGGGCAAAGGGATTTTTTATAACGGCCAGCACTATCACTATATTATTAAAAGTTGCTTTTCCTATAGTAATTATAATCAAAGTTAATTCAAATTATTGGTATAAGTACAAGGAGCTATAGTTATATCTTCAAAGAATTTTATGACACCTAATGTAACTAAAAGTCCGAACGAAAGAACTAAGAGTCCAACTGAAATAAGCAAATTGATTAAAAGTGTGCTAATGCAATCACTGGGCATGTGAGACCTAAGAACTATTGTCTCAGGGTGACGGTGGGCGCAGCATTTGGTATGGGCAGACATTGCACTTACCATCAGGTGAACGTTTTGCTCGTTTCTTTCCTTTATACAATAAAAAGTGTATAGTTACCTCTTATCAATAAAAGCGAAAATCTATAAAAGTAGTAATGATTCCTAATCATTCATTTCATCACAAAAAATCCATTCAACGTGCATAGCGGTCAATAAAAATCAAGGCGGAAACCAATTCAAATATACTCCGTAATTGAAAACGATGTTTTCTTGTCCGCGTCAATGTTGCAACTGACATTTTAGAAGTCACTTTTAGAATAAAAGCGAAACGAATGAAAGAGAGAGAAAAGGTACGTATCGACAAAAAGCGCAAAAAAAATCGCGGATTTGTTTTAAAAAAATAAAAATGAACGTCACTCAATACGTCCCAGCGCGCTTTAATGATGCCGGAGGCTCGCCATTGGTTAACTGAGAACTGAAGGCGTGTCATCGCTAAGCGCCGCCTCTCACTGTTAGGGGTCTTTGTGATCGAGCCGCCAAACCACATCAGGCGCTCGCCGGTGGCGCCACGCGTGCTCGATCACTTCCACCCTAACCTCAAACCAACACGTGAATATAAAAAATTCAAAGACCGATTGCGTCTGAACTCATATCGGGTAACAATGTGCGCGGTTAAGTGGCACGGCTTAAATTGAACTTAGTGAACTCAGTTGTGATACACGTTAGGGAACGGCAGATTCTAATCAGAATTTTAACTGTGTGTTGTTATTGAAATTTGTGCTACGGGGTGTATCAAAGACGGTGAAATCGATAAAGCAGTGACCTCTGTAGCGTACAAGGAGCGCGGTGAACACAAAGTAAATAATGACTTGTCTACATTTATTTATGGTGCAATATATCTAAACAATAAACGATGTGCAGTTGACAATTCGTGAAGTTCAAAAATCACCACACTCTTCCAAATGGGATTCCCAATTATAAAATTTAGTCACGCTCAACGAATTCTTCCAAAATCATTTTAAAGAGATATACTTAATAATATCACAGCCGGCTAACGAAAAGGGAGATCGCGAAGGAATTGATTTCTTACATATTGAAGAGGTTCCTTCAGAACGTTATATTCAAAAATAAATAACAATGATGAATGTTCTTTTAAAAAACGAAAGCATGGTGGCATCAGTTTCATTATTAAAATAATGCACAAAAATAAGCTCTGGACAAGTTAATAGATTGAGAATAATTACATAAGTCACATAACAAATAAGCAAAAAAAAAATTGTTTGAAAACAACGCGCGTGTATACTTTCCCGCCGGACGCAAATATTCGGTAATTTCAGCAAACGTCAATATCGAGGTCATTAGATACAGCGGAGTTTCCAAATGAACATTCAGTGCTTCTGAAGATTTGTGATCGTTTTTCAATTTTTTTTTAAATGAAGCACCTATATGTATTCTTTGTTCTCTAGCAACATGTTTAGTCGATACATACCAAAGTGAAGATTACAATTTTGAATACATTGAGCGATTAAAATAGATTATCATACAAAGATCTAATTGAAATAAACTTGATTGCATATATCAAATAGAAGGCTTAATTGAAATAAAGAGTATTATTATTTATAATAATTCGTTAGCAGTAAAGGTTTGGATGTTTAAGGTATTCAATAAGCTCCAGAAGCATTCAGGTGTATTTAATAACCAGAGTAACTATTCATATTTAGAATCCTGATTCAACTGATCCTGTAATGCTCATAGGCCGGTATTAGTAATGTTGGCAATAGTGAAAAATTAATTTAATTCTAAAGTGAAATAACATTAACTGTGGTGATTGCGCTGTCAGTATTTCTCGTATGGGGACTGTCCTCGTTTGACAATCGTGCCAGGTGAAGTGAGAACGTCACACCTGGCGCTGCCAGCCGTCAAGATAGCCACAGAGTCGAAGTTGCAGTTGTGCGGTGGCTGGGGTGGGCAGGCTGGCTACGCACTCGAGGGTTGCGTGGACTCTGGCCTGCTCCGGCCACCGCCGCAACCGCACTCGAGTCAACTCGGCACCGTCTACGCAACGAAGAGGAGGAGAAGGAATGGAAAGAGGTAAGTTTGGATTAGATGAGAATAATCTATCAAATCTCGTCACACGTTGTTTTGTGGACTGATTGTTACCTGAGCTAAATATTATTTACGACTTTTTTTTGTTGGAAACAATAATTAAATTTCTGAACCCTGTCTCATGGCTTGATAAATATTTAAGGACTAGAATCATAAGAATTTATATTATTATGGTGGTCTTAATTTAAATACACATTTTCCCCGTAGGTACATAATGAATATTGTGATATATTTCATCATATTTTGTTTGAAATTCCAATAATATTAGCATCATTTTTTACACGAAGAAATACTTTAAATAAAAAACTTCATTTGTTTTTGCAAATTTGTATTTACTTCTTATGTAAAAAAATCCGTAATACAATATAATTTTTTTCTTCTAAGTCATGTTTGCGTTCACATATATATTTAAGATTTATATGACACCATTAAAATTATGAAACGAAGTTTTTTTTTCCTAAAGCTTATTTAAATATAATAAATAGTGAATTAATATAAATTAAAACGTGTTTATTTTTCGTTTTGTTAATTTCTATCAGTATTAGTCCACGGGTGTCCACCGCTGGACATGTTAGTACTGGAGTTGAGTGTTCTTAGTTAGTCTTGGACTTTTTCCCTATTACTTTTTTTCCGCGTTACGTTCTGATAGGAGACAGCGAAAGCTTTTAAAAGTTCATCGTATTCTTGAGCTTCACCGTTGAGGAAGCAACCTCAGTAGCCTATTTTTAACGTTGTCAAAATCTGTTTTTCTTTCTATTACAAGTAAAAGTAATAACTCAGATATTTAAATAAATTCGCACATTGATTTCTCTCCGCATTATATAATTTCGGTGAAGTAATCGCTGTTAGCCTTTTGGCTTTTACAGCTTCATCGGATGCTCCGCTTCATCGGATGCTGCTTCATCGGATGCTACTCTCTCCGCATTACCAACTAAACGTAGCGCGCCGTAAACCTAGACAATGTGTATCTTTAAAATGAACTCAACCGTGATTTTTACGCTTTCTTAATAAAAACAACGATTGCGCACAAAATAATCAATATTAATCGACAGTTCTTACTTCGATAAAATCTTACTTTTTCTTTTCTGTAAAACGTCGCACCACAGTATGAGTTCTATTGTATTGTGGGTGCGTTTTACAGACTTAAATTTCTCTTGCACAACACAACCAGACCCAAAAACGAACTAATTTTTGCTTTCTCACAAATGGTGGCTCCGGCTGGGATTCCAACTCAGCACCCGCGGCGTCGAAGGTACTCTGACCACTGGGCCACGCGGTCGTCATATTCCTAATAGATTATTTTCACGATCGTCATTTCAGTCTATCACATCTGTCCACTGCTGCACGCACATACGAGTACTTCCCCCATAGATTGCCATCAAAAGTTAGTAGCTCTTATTTTAGTGGTGTAAAAAAAATTTCTTCCATCAAACTCTCATATATTTTGAAATTATAAGCCTAATGAAATATCTTGATTATTGTTCTTGAACGGAAACACTGCTAACTTATGAGTTTGGAAAAATTGTGTCAGATGAGACAAAAAAGTATATCAGAAATATTTACCAGCTGGGAAATATGTTTCCTTTAATTTAATAGGTGTAGCGACCCTCATAGCGATCCCAATTTCTGTGTTGTCCACTGTATTTTTCTCAGAATATCAAGTACCTACTTGAATAGTTTGGAATAATCGTTGTTATCTTTATTTTTAGTCGACGCGACGTTATAAATTCCACTGTTTTTAGAAATTATGTATTGTTGATATTAACTCCGCCGCGTGGCTTAAAAGAATCTGCCACTCTATCTCATCCCGCGGGTGTCGTATAAGTCGGCAGAGTGACAATAAAAACCAGCATCTTCCTGGAACATCTGATTAAATCAACTGTGGTTGCCAACCCACCTGCCTAGCTCGTCAACTATTGCAAATTCACCCCAAATGAGAGCTACAAACTATTGTGGCAATCTTTGGGGGAGGCCAAAGTTCAGCAGTGGACCTAGTGTTAGGCTGAAATAATGATGATGATACGAGTATTAACTTATAAAAAATCTGATGAAAAATATCGAGACCCTTTCAGTTGTCAAGACTTCAAAACCCTATAAAAATAAGAACAGGCTTTTGTTAAGTAGTGATACAATTATAGACCGCTGCGTTATTGATAACTAATAAATGTTTGATTCATTTATATAAATAGGCAAAAGGCACAAAACGGCCACGGCCTGTGTGAAAAATTTTACAGCTTTTTCTATTCGGATATTAACCTATCTATTGTTAGAAGAAAAAAATCGAGTATCGTAACAAATTGATTTACGCCAAAAGTACAAAAACATAAAAAATCATCCCGGATGATTGACATCGGTAATTCTGCTACAGCAATTTAAACTCTATTATTCTTTTCATACAGACTCATTGTAAAATTTGGTTTTCGTTTATCATAGCAATTACTGTACTGGAAACGTCATTGAATACTTGTTTATTGCTAACTTTTCTACATTTTGTCTTTACAATATCAAAAAGTTTATTTTTCTGTCCTTGTATATTTATTATATTATAGATACCTACCTAAGACGAAGTCACAAAATGGATTTTTATTAAAATTTATGCAAATTTGTCCTGAAATTTTATCATTACAAAATTAATTAAAGGTATTTCTATTTTAAATACAGGAATTACAGAATTGTCGAACATGTATGTTACTTTAATATATGTTATCTCTTCCATATGGAGAAAGAGCCAAAATGTTCTTAATCTATTTGTTGAAAAAATAAAAGTTCTCTGGTTTGAAAAAGTGATAGCAAATTTACACTAGTGATATCTTCTAGTCGTGCAATAACCAGATTACTGATCAGTTTATTTTCAACACCGCGCCAAATCTACTTTTAAAAGGCGTTAAATAACAAAAATCACGACACGAGCGCTCTATTTGAAACGTATGGACGGTGTCATATCCAGCGGGTTTTTATAGCCGCGAGTTAAAGAGCGTACAAAATGGCGTATTCAAAAATTAGTTGTGGCCTATTATATTGATTCGATTAGTAATTTATGGGGTGAGTAATGGGCGTCGTATCGATACAGTTGAATCGATTGTTGCCGTGAACGTATGACCGTGTAGCTATTATTGCTAATCGAGTAACGGAGCGAGATCGTAAGGCGTGATGCTGAGTGTTTTTATTGTATGCGAATTGCGAAGGTGGTATCTTTATTAGGCGGGAGTTTTTTTTTTTGTGAAACACCTATTGGCGCACCTTGTACGAAGACTAACTTGTATGCCGAGACGGAAATGTACAGCTCAAATTTTAACGTTAAATTCATAAATTATTATAGCCATCTTAATTTGAAGTATCTTAAATGGGCTATAATGATCAAGCATTTTTTAACTTACATTACATTTTTAAATTACATTTCAGCACCAAAAAAGAAACTTGTTGAAAACTGTGCATTTAAAACTGAGCGATTAACGAAATGAATAACTGGTTCATTACGATATCAATAGATGTCACTGTTTTCCATTAATTAATAACCTAGAACAAAAGCCGCGCTTGTTTCCTTATTGATCAAAATAATGATTTTGGGTTAAAATTTGGCAACAAGTGACTTTTATTGAACGACGCGAGACGCGACATATTTTTATTTAAATCCATATTTATAAATGCGTTTTCTTTTACATATAAATTCGACGACCGCGTGACCTAGTGGTCAGAGTACCTGACTTCTAAGCCGCGGGTCCTGGGTTCGAATCCCAGCCGGAGCCAACATTTGTGCTAAAACATAAGTTGTTGGTTTTCGGGTCTGGTTTTGTTGTGATTGTCCCCGTGTTTCTGACAGTGCATCCTAGCCTACCTCCGATCTTATCGCATCAGCGTTACATCGGGCGCAGGTACGTTGGGACGAGCGAGTGGCTCTGTGTTTGCGCGTACACTTGTGGCACTATAATATCTCCTGCGCAGTTGATGGCTCTAAAATGTAGTAGAAAGTTGTAAGCCGTGGTCGAAATCGGCTAGGAGAACATCATCACATATAAATTCTTTCAATAATCATCAATTCCCATGTTTCACATCTGCCGAGCGTCCCGTGACAGACACATTTTTTTAAAGGATAGCAAAGTATATTTTCGTTTACATTACTGAAAATTTTAGTTCCTGTTGAGTGAAAGTTTTTAACTGGTATTAGAATTTCTATACGGGAATTGGTCTAGGTAGGTACCGCCCCAGGGCCAGTTATTCTGCCTTGAAGCAGTAGTGTGCAAACATTACTATGTTTCTGTCTAAAGGGCGAAGCTACCATAATCGCTGGGCATATGAGACTTAAGAACTGATGTCTCAGTGTGATGAGCGCAGTGTGGCTTCACCCAGCAATGTTTTGGGAGACACACCATTTGTTACGGCAGCGTGTCGGAAGTGTCGAACTGGTATATTTCCTTATTTGCTAAATAAACTGTGAGGATGCTATGCGAATATTCGATTTGATCATAATTTTCTAAAGCTTATCAAATTTATATTATCAGTGTCTTCGTCAAAAAGTTTTTACCAAGACTACTTTCACTGTACAAACCGTTTTAAAGTTGTCCGTGTAATTTTCGTTTAAGGCCCCAGGTTCGATTCTCGCACAGGAAAAACATTCGTATGGCTTAAAGAAGGTTATTTTACAAACGATATAGAAGAAGCGGGTCGTGTGGTGGTGACATAAGAGAATCTACCACCTCATCTCATCCCGTGGGCGTCGTAAAAGCCGCTAGAGGGAAAATTAAAACCAGAAGATGGTCAGCAGCATCTTCCTGGAATATATAATAAACTGCAGTTGCCAACCCGCCTGCCAAGCGTGGCAACTACGGCAAAATCCACGCAAAACGAGAGCTATAAACTATTGTGACAATCTATGGGGGAGTCAATGTTCAGAAGTGTACTGTATGATGAAATAATGATGATGGCAGGAAAAAAAGGTCTCTTAGTATGTTTATAAGTAGCTTTGAGTTGACGTAGAATAAAAATGTATACTAAATAGAAAATATCTACAAAAAATATCTTTATTACTTTTACATAAATAGAAAATGTGTACTATGATAACTTTATATAAATATAAATAATATTTCATGGACATGTGAAGTCCGTCAACCCGGGTTGTATCTTCCCGGCTCCAAAACCCTCTTAGAAATTACAGGAAGCCTGTGCTCAACAGTGGAATATTTACTATGATAACCCCTGAGAATGAGGCGACGGCTTCATTTCTGCAAATGTGCTATATTTATTTATTTAAAAACTTTATTGTAAACCTTAAGATAAAGGTAACGACGGACGGACTTAATGCCTATAGGCATTCTCTGCCAGTCAACCAATGGCGTGGTGAAAAAGCGGTGGCAGGTGTATCATTTAATAAATAAGAAAAACAAAAGTTAAATGAAGTAAATGTGTATATTTTAAAACATATATATAAATGAATATATACTTATACACATACATATACATACACATACATTCATTACAAGAAAAGAGCCTATTCCTTTCTCTCTCCTGGTGTTGCGGATGTTCATGGGCAGCGCCAGTGCCCCCTCTTCCATAAAAAAAAAACATAGATACGTATAATTGTGGCGAGCAACGGTTTGACAATTCCTATGAAATATAGTCTATTTCGACAAATACTTATTATCGGAGTGAAGGGTTCCTTGTGTGCACTATTTATAGGCTGATTTTAGACCACAGCGACAACTGCCGTAGACTATCGAAAGGTATCAACTGCGCAGGAACTTGTAACCCACAATTGTACAAGCAGACACTCTAACATGAGACACTCACATGCTAACCTACCCGCGGTTAATGTAACGCTCATGCGGTAAGATCGGAGCTATGCTAAATTGCATTGTCAGAGACAGACAATCACTACACAACCAGACCCGAAAACCTACAATGGGTGCTTTTTGCACACATGTTGGCGCCGGCGGGGAATCGAACCCTTTACCGCTACGTCACACAGGGCGTGAATTGATGATATATACATATACTAGCCAGGGGCCAGACAGATGCCAGCCAGTTGCCACGCTACTTCAGTGCGGGTTGCCGAGATTTCTTAATATTTATTTATTTATATATTTTTTTACAACAATGTGTACAAAACTGTCTTAATGCATAGATGCATTTTCCACCAATCTTTGGGTTGAGCAGAGAATATGTTACGGGTTTAGGGTTCGAAGGAGGATATCATTTACAATCTACTACTACTACTACTAGAGTAGGTAAACGGGAATGCGGGATGCAGTATCATAGACACGGACACCCACAACACGAGAACGAAAAAACTACTTTGTGTATTTACGCAAATTTGGATTGCAGTTTCGAACCCAGGACCAGCGACGTAGAAGTCAGGTTCTCTGACCACTAAGCCAGTTTCTTAAAAGACAAGTTTTTTTGATTAAAAGCTTTTCTACACTCTTAATTACTACCTGAATGTAAATAAACGTAAATTAAAGCCTCTCAATGTCTATTTAAAGATAATGTGTTTTTTGACACCGGTAGAATTTTATAAATTACTAGCTTTGCCAGGCGGATTCACCCGCGGTTTAATTTCAAAGAAATCGCTCCTAAGGGTCCTAAGCGTAATATAAAATCTTTATATTTATAATTCTTCTGTGTGTGTCTATGTCACTGAACTGCTCCTAAACGTCTGGGCCGATGTTGATGATTTTTTTTGTGTGTGTTTGTGTTGGAGGGTTAGATTCTTAATTGGACCCGGTAGGTGGCTCTGCGATACAGTTCTAGGAAAATGACAAAAGTCACAAGTGACAGTATACAGTTCATCGATAATTCGAATATTAAAAAATCGTTTGCTGAATCTGTTAACAGCAGGCAAGCTAACGTTCGGACAAAGTCTGTCAAGTTCGCTAGTAACTTTCCTCAAGAATTGGGCTATTGAACACATTTTTTTTTTTAAATCCAAAAAAGAGTTTCAGAGATTAGAGAGTTCAAACAAACACACTCTTTATTATATTACTAGCTGTGCCCTGATGTTTCACCCTCCGCTTAATTGAAAAGAGATCGCTCTAAGGGTCATAGCGTAATGTTATATTATAGCCTATAGCCTTTCTCCATAAATGGGCTATCCAACACTAAAATAATTTTTCTATTCGAACCAGTAGTTCCTGAGATTAGCGCGTTTAATCAAATAAATTCTTCAGCTTTATAATATAAATATAGATATAGGACATTACTGCGCTAATGTCCTATATGAAACGGCGGTTCTAGAGAGTGTTGCATTGAAGACAGGCCGTGTGGTGGCGGCTCGATAAAAGAATACTACCACTCCATCTCATCCAACGGATCTCGTAAAAGGCGAGTAAGGAATTAAACTGCACTGTGCACCCAACAGCGCATGGTGGCGATGGGCTAACCACCTATCACACCAAGTGCATTATATTGTTTTGGTGAAACGTGGATTGTGGCAGTCATCTGTTTTGCAGTGAGTACCCAGTCTCTGACTACCCCTTATGGTATAGAGTCGTGATCTTATGTATGTATGTACACAATACAAAAACCACACAGAGAATGCAGTGTGTAATTTTTGGTTCATAAAAAAATTTTTCATCATCATCATCATATCAGCCTATTACCATTCCATCACTAACATAGGTCTACCCCATAGATTGCCACAAAAGTTTGTAGCTTTCATTTTAGGAGGATTTTGCCTTTATTTATTTATTCAGATGTTCCAGACAGATGCTGCCATCTCCTGGTTTCTATTTTCCCTCTATCGACTTTTACGACACCCACGGGATGAGATGGGGTGGTAGATTCTAACAGTTTTTGAAGGGCGGGTTTTCTTGATGAAATGTTTTTCTAAGCTTTTAAACTTAGTCACTATCTCAATGTTAATTAAACACACTCAATATGTCTATTTAAAGATGACGCGTTTTTTGACACCGGTAGCATTTTATAAATTATATATTAGTGGGCTAATGTCCAACATGAAATAACGGCGGGGCTAGAATGTAATTTATTAGTTTTTTTTTTTAATTAACTCTTGCGGGAAAAGAATTATTGAATATATCTATCCAGACGGCTTATACTCGTGAACATTTCGGCTGAGTCATATGTCAGAATATTTTTGTTTGGCACACGGTAAAAATGTAGGCATTCGTGTTAGACCAGATAGTTACTTTACATCGAGTATGATTATGTAAGTTTCTCAACTGAAATAATAAAAACGATGTATATATTTATGTTAAAACAAAGAACGAAGGCAACTCGTTACACGTGGCAGAAGTGAATCACTTATATATAAGAAATTTGATTAAAATTAAAATAAATAAACATGAATGACGAGCAAAACGTTCACCTGATGGTTTTTTTTTTCGCATAAAGTGATGGTACGTTCACCTGATGGTAAGTGCAACGTCTGCCCATAACAAATGCTGTGCCACCCAGAAAATTTCTGTGTGACACTACACTGTACCCATCACCCTGACACAGGTTATTAAGTCTCATATGCCCAGTGATTACGCTAGTTCACAGTGCCCTTCAAACCGAAACACAGTAAGGTTTGCACACTACTTTTTCACGGCAGAATAACTGGCCCTGGGGTGGTACCTACCTAGACGGACTCCTGCATAGGAATCCTACCATCAGTAAAATGATGGTAAACGCAACGTCTGCCAATAACAAATGCTGAGTCAGTCAATGCCCTTCAGACCGAAACAAGTAATATGCATACTAACGCTTCACGGCAGAATAACTGACATAGGGTGGCCTACTTAGACCGATCCTTGCATTACTCTTTGTTACAATTATCTCGTACCGTAGATGAAGCTTGTTATAGATGACAATTATAAAGCGACATTTTCGTGAATATTCTAGCATCTGATCGGAGCCTTTTTACATTTAGTAGACTTTGACGACGCACTTAAAGGGTTACGTCTTATGTTGCCATCACACAGCGGTAATCCTACCAAATTAAAATGTTTATTTGGTAGTTCGATAATCCTCCTATGCCAATTAACCAAAAACGCGGCCTGCGCGTTGTTGCCATGAAGTATTATTATTATTAACAGATTGCAGTCGTTTGGTTTGCAGGGCATTATATTAAAGGCGAATTATATATTTCTGGTAACAATAAACCGCACAACTGCTTATTTTTTAACACGCTTTTATTTGGTAGACCTGAATATATGAATTGGCCGTGTGAAGCTTAAAGAGTACCTGACTTCTAGGCCGCGGGTCCTGGGTTCGAATCCCAGCCGGAGCCAACATTTGTGCTTAAACATAATTTGTTGGTTTTCGGGTCTGGTTGTGTTGTGATTGTCCCCGTGTTTCTGACACTGCATTCTAGCCTACCTCCGATCTTATCGCATCAGCGTTACATCGGGCGCGGGTGGGTTGGGACGAGTGAGTGCCTCTGTGTTTGCGCGTACACTTGTGGCACTATAATAACTCCTGCGCAGTTGATGGCTCTCGACAGTAGTCGGCAGTTGTCGCCGTAGTCGAAATCGGCTAGGAGAACATCAATGATGATGATGAAAACGAATGTAATGGAATATTGCAAATCAATTTTCACAAACCGATGACAATATAATGTCCTGACTATAACCTAGTACGGCCATTGCAGTTCAAGCGTGATTTCTTTAACTGTTTGACAGAAATGACAAGACAGATGTTTAGAAAACAAAAGTTATCACCTGGAATATAATTATGCTGTAATTATTTTTTATTGGATTCATTGACGAAACAAGCTAAAACGTTCACCTTGATTGTAAGTGCAACGTCTGCCCATAACAAATGATGCGTCGCCCAGAACATTTCTGTATAACACCAAACAGCGTCCAGAGGCAATAGTTTTTTAGTCTCATATGCCCAGTGATTACACTAGCTCACAGTGCCCTTCATACCGAAACACAGTAATGTTTGCACACTACTACTTCATAGAGCCGTGGTAGCTCAGGGGCTAGGCGCTCGCTTTAAATTTCATAGTACGCGAGTGACCTGGGTTCCCGGTGCCGGCACCACTAAAATTGTTAATTGCAATTTTAAGTGTTGGTTTACCTCGTGCTCGGCGGTGAAGCAAAACATCTCGAGGAAACATGTCTGAGAAATAAAAAAAAAATTTTCGAAGACTAGTGCAGTCCGCCAACCCGCATTGAAGCAGCGTGGCGATTTCTTCCTAGCTCCAACCAGAAATGAGACGAAGCCTGTGCTCAGCAGTGGGACATTTATAGACTGAAACTTTACTTTACTTTACTTTATAGCAGAATAACTGGCCCTGGGGTGGGATACCTACCTAGACGGATACCAGCATAGGAATCCTGCCACTAGTAAAATGTAATTCTATACATCCGTACTAATATTATAAATGCGAAAATAACTCTCTCTGTACCTCCATCTGTTTGTTACATTTTTACGCTAAAACCGTTGCACCGATCTTGACCTATTCCGTCACGGAGATTGCTAACGTCCTCAGAAGAGGAAGAAGATTGTTCCGAAAACTCAAAGTGTTCCCATCGTATTTTTAAAACACCTAAATCCACGCGAACGCGGTCGCGGGTTTCAGCTAGTGTGACACGTATATATTCGAATGCAAGATTGCGACAAAATTTGTGCACAAACCCATACTTTTTGTTTACGGATGTATAAATTCATCTAAGTAAAACGCACTCACAATTATTACAGAAAATGGGTAGGTCTGCCAAAAATATACAACAATAGTCGCAATCACTTTTAATTTCGAGACTAATTATTTAATTACAATGGATTTATATAATATAGATTGAACAGCGTAACGCTCTGTCTAAGATCTTTTGCCCATCTCTTGCCCTTGTTATAGAATACATGCGTATTTATAGATAAAATGAGAGTAGTAGAGGGACTGATTCCTCTTTACATTGTGGTAGGGGTCAGTCAATACAATGTACTAAGCCATTTAGATTTAAAGTTTATTTGATACATTAATTAGTAAATTAATTAACAGCATTATATTACAAATGTCATTATTATTTTGCATACAAGATTATTTAGCATGTGGTTAGTGTAATAATTAATAACAATGGCGGAGGGACTGACTACTCTTTACATTTGGCAGGGGCTAAGCAATACAATGCTTGTACAAACCATTATGATTAATATAGTTAATAGAATCAGGCGTTACTTTTGGAAATCCATTATAATGAAGGAAAGTAAGTTACTTTGCTAAGATCCGCATGCAAAATATAAAAATGGTGTATATTACCTAGTTTTTTTGAAGAGCACCGCCCGCCCTCCCTCAGTAGCGTGCACAAGCAAACTAACACCGCCACCAGGAACCGCCACCAGGTACCCTCCACCAACCACTACAATACTACCACTAGATAATATACACCACTGAAGTCGAGAACACGACACGTGTTTCGCCCCAAAACAAGGCATTATCAAGCATCATAGACTCTACGACAGACGGCCGCCGTCTGCTGATGAACTAGGTAATATACACCATTTTTATATTTTGCATGCGGATCTTAGCAAAGTAACTTACTTTCCTTCATTATGATTAAGTTTTATTATTCAATCATTGACAATGATAGTGTTTATTACCGTAATTATTTATAATGTAATTAATATATACGATTATTTAGATTGTGGTGCGTGGTAACACAATACAGCAGAAATCTTAGTATGCGGCGTCGTTTTAAAAAAAATGTAGACACGTAAACACACACGCTACGTCACAAAGGCGTCACATGCGCACGCAAATTGATATCCATCCACCAACAATCATCGCCTAGTCAAACACTTACGGAACCCAACAGCCGACATGTTCAAACGACCGTGCGACGGTGACGTATAATTTTTTCGCCCAGTGACCATAGGACACCTCAATTACCAACGCGTATGGAGTTCATGGGGATATGACGTGCGCCAGATGGGAGACTGGCAACTGTATTTTAATCGTTAGACATATGTGAGGTAATTTAAATTCGGTGCTAATTCATTACTTTTTAAATTAATTATGTAATAAAGGTGCTCTTTGTATAATAACTTATTCGGTTATCTTTTAGATTAATCCATTCTAATATTATATATGCGAATGTACCTCACTCCGACCCTCTGTCTGTTTGTTACCTTTCGAAATTCGGCACAGAGATAGCTTGCACCCTGGAGACGGGCGCGAGCTTCAGTTAGTAAAATATTTTTATTATATGCCTCTATCAGGAGAGCCCGTAACAAGTTCACTGCTGAACCAAGGCTTTACCCATACATGTGGCAGGATTCCTGTGCAGGTGGGTACCACCGCAGTGCCCGTTACTCTGCCGTCAAGGAGTAGTGTGCAAACGTTACTGTGTTTCGATCTTTAGGGCAATGATAGTTAGGATAATTACTGTGCATATTAGACTTAAGAACTGATGTCTTAGTATGCGCGCAGTATGGTGTCACACAGAAATTTTATGGTTGATACAGCATTTGTTATAGGCAGACGTTGCACTTAATGCCATTAGCACCATTTGCTCATCACATCGCTTTCTTTCATAAAAAAAAACATTGCAAAAAACATGGTCCTGAGTCTCATCCCCTGCCAGTTATCCCCTCCACTACCGTACTACGGACTTGGGGGGCCATTTCTTTGTAACTTTACAATAGAGGGTGTTACATAGTTGCAACATCTGACAGGTGGGTTAACTAACTTTATTAAGATGACCAGGAACATAATGCTGACCATATCCCAGTTTTTACTGTTCCCTCTGTCAACCTTTATGACACCCAAGGGTGTGATGGGGTAGGTAGATTCTGTTACTCCAATAAAGTAATGAAACGAGCAAAACGTGCACCTGATGGTAAGTGCAACGTCTGCCTATAACAAATGCTGTGTCATCCAGAAAATTTCTGTGTGACACTACACTGTGACCATCACCCTGAGACATAGGTTCTTAAGTCTCGTATGCCCAGTGATTACGCTAGCTCACAGTGCCCTTCAAACCGAAACACTGTAATGTTTGCATACTACTGCTTCACGGTAGAATAACTGGCCCTGGGGTGGTACCTACCTAGACGGAATCCTGCATAGGAATCCTACCACCAGTAACGTTACGTGTGTATATGCTGCTGATATATATCTGAGAAATAAAAAATATTTCGACACGTGAAGTCCTCCGGTGAGGAGGCCTGTGCTCAGCTGTGGGTATTCAATGAACCCATATTTAATTTCGATTAAAACTACAAGCGCAAAGTGACTGGTAAGTATTCCATTTCAAGCTCAAACAGTATTAAAAGCGTTCTTAGTAAGATTATATATTTATGAGTAAAATTGCAATCAGTCAGGATTCAAACGGCCGAGCAGTTATTTAAGCGACCATCTGCGGGGCAGGTGATCCCTGCTAGCTCACATACCCGCGCGTGCAATTTCATTTGATCGTTTATTTCTTTATACGCTACCGAGCTCGCGATTCACGGGGCATGCTACGAATATAGCTAAATGCATGGCATTTTGCAAACCGCGGTGTTGTTATGAATTCCTGATACATCGCTCCTAACAGTGTGCATTGTATGTTATTATTTTCTATACGTTATCACTCACTGAGGTTGGCACCAACCTGTGCCAATGTATGTAAAGTAGTAGTAGTAAGTCTATAAACGTCCCACCACTGGGCATAGGTCTTCCATGATTTTTAAGAACCATTTCGGCGTCATGGAAGAGTCCCCCGCGCTGCTTCCGTACGATTAGGCGACTTTTGCATGTCCACGGACTTCAAAATCGAACTCGGAGCTATTCTGTAATATTATTGATATCAATACTACTATATATTGATATATATACTAGTCTACCAAGACCAGCTGATTTATGGATTAAGTGACGAAACAAGCAAAACATTCATTTGATAATTAGTGTAACGTTTGCACATAACAAATGCTGTGTCACCCAGAACATTTCTGTGTGAGACAACACTCAGCCTGTCACCATGAGACATCAGTTAAGTCTCATATATGCGCAGTGATTACGCTAGCTCACAGTGCCCTTCACACCGAAACACATTAATGCTTGCACACTACTACTTCACGGCAGAATAACTGGCCCTGGGGTGCCCATTTAGACGGATTCCGGTATGGAAATCCTACCACCAGTTCCTTCTAATACGGGTAATAACTTCACAGCACATGAATGTGATGTCATGGTTTGAACTGATATTATTATAATGTGTTTATTTTGACGATCGCGTTATTCGGCGGAAATCGTATGAGTATGCCCAGCTAAGCCAATGCTCTAGCAAATGTGGAAAATGCGAACACATTATTTTAACCATTTTTCTCTCGGTGCTGTTTGGTTGGTCCATAATCTCATCTTGCCGTAAAGAATATCATAAAGAAGTGAATAGAATGTCATAAAGAAGTGCTCATTATACAATCACGCCTCTTTTCCATTAAGAGGTAGTCAGACACCACATCCGTAGCCCACATTTGGCCCCCGATATGAGATTTACAATATTAGAAATAAGCGGAGAGTTGTGCAAGTTGTTGTCACCCACAACTTTGCGTAAAGTTATGTGTAGGATCACTTTGCACTCGTCAGCATGAGACAGGTTTCGAAGTCTCATACTTACAGTCACGCCTTTTGCCCCTTTAAAGGATAGGCAGAGACCATAAACGTAGTCCGCATTTTGCCTCCGCGGGAAACGAGAGGTGTCGCCGCCATTTTTTACGAGTCAAATAATTCTTACTCCCCAATGCGTTTCCATCAGCAGCATAGAGACAGTATTGCATATTATGGCATTATTCTGCACCAGTAAAAGCTGACCGTACAATACCTTAGTCACCTCTTACGACACCTCGGTAGAAAAGAGGAAGCAGCATCCTACTATGCCAGACACCTATCAGCTAATTCTAATATGCCCTTTTGCTTGCATATGCTTGCACATCACTGTTTTCTGAGATATTAGCTAGACTAAGTTAGTTCTAGAGTTCAACTTTTAGGTATTGACTAGTTTAGTTAACAAAAAAAACAATCGAGGAAATTTGAAAGGGCCATCCTAAATGTAAAGTAAAGTTTCAGCCTATAAATGTCCCACTGCTGGGCACAGGCCTCCTCTTATTTCTGAGAGGGTTTCGGAGCTAGGAAGAATCCGCCGCGCTGCTCCAATGCGGGCTAGCGGACTGCTTATGTCTTCGAAATATTTTTTTTATTTCTCAGACGTGCAGGTTTACTCACGATGTTTTCCTTCACCGCCGAGCGCGTGGTAAATCAGCACTTAAAATTGCAATTAACAACTTTAGTGAACCCAGGTCACTCGCGTACTATGAAATTTAAAGCGAGCGCCTAGCCCCATCCTACATACAATTATATAATCCGATCTCTGTTGTATAATTTCTAGGTAACAGTCTACCGTGTATTACAGACTAGAGCTTCACAAACATAATAAGTATAAAACACATTTGATAAGCGATTAAATGTAACTTAACTTCCAACGTACACATGAAGCAATCTGCGCCACCGCCGAGAACATCTTGCTTGAGGCGTTTATTGAGCGCTATCAGTCGATAATAAGCGGTTGGCAACTCATTTGATCGCCATACGTCATACCGACAGCTACTATTTGAACGGAAAATTGCTTCTACTAGATTCTGAAACGTTTATACCGAGCTTTTTATACATGAACCTACCCTTTGATTGATACTTGCGAGGCTCTGTCAGGTAATGTCGGTCGTCCGATTTGTATATATTTGTTTGCTTCTCTTTTTAAAGAAAACGGGGAGGTAATCGTGAATTTAAAAATTATCGATTACTAGCTGGTGCCCGCGACTTCGTCCGCGTGAATAAAGATTTTTTTTAAATATCCAGAGGGAAAATTATGATTTTCAAGGAAAAAATATATCCTATGTCCGTCCCCAGAATGCAAGCTATATCTGTGCCGAATTTCTTCAAGATCCGTTCAGTAGGTTGAGTCGTGAAAAGGTAACAAACAGACAGAAGGACAGAGACAGAGAGAGTTACTTTCGCATGTATATTAATAGTGATACCGTTGCGGTGTGGTTGAAGATGTAGGGAAAAATATAGAGAAAGGCATGCTTAGATTGTTTGGACACGTAGAGAGGATGAATGAAAGGAGATTGACGAAACAGATTTATGAGGCAAGTGTGAATGGGAAAGCCGGTAAGGGTCGACCTAGGCGTACATATCACAATCAGATCGGTGAACTTTTGAGGAAAGGTTAAAAGTTCCCGCAACCGACGAGCGTGTGTGAAAACGCTAATGAAATCAGAAGAAACTAAAGATGTGTGTCAAGATCGTAGCAAGTGGAAAGATGTGGTCTCTGCCTACCCTATGGGAAAGAGGCGTGACTGTATGTATGTATGTAATATTATTATGGATTACTTTATTTATTGCTAACGGAAAGTTGTTAATACATTCCCGCGTTGTAGCGGCGTTAGCATATCTGCCAACCTATAAACGTCCATATCCTAGTGGTGAGATAAAGATCAACAGAGTATTGTTTATTATCGATCCGGAATCCTTCGAGGTGGTTGTTTAGTTTTACGGAGATCGTTGATGGGCAGCAGAGGCAGACGTGTCTGGTACCACAATCGCAAATATGCCTGCCAAAGTACGTACATACATACATTAATTCACGACTGTATCCCATAAGGGGTATCAGAGACTGGGCACTCACTGCAAAAACAGATGACTGCCACAATCCACGTTTCACCAAAACAATATAATGCACTTGGTGTGATAGATGGTGAGCCAATCGCCACCATGCGCTGTTGGGTGCACAGTGCGGTTTAATTCCTTACTCGCCTTTTACGAGATCCATTGGTTGAGATGTAGTGGTAATATTCTTTTAACGAGCCGCCACTACACGGCTGCCAGAGTGTGGCGATTTTATCAAATCCTTCTCGCTAGAAATACGTAAGCAATGAACTATTAATTTATACAATAAAGACGATGACTGTGGTATTGTAAAAAAATAACACCAAATTGTACAACATACATAGTAGCGCCTCTTGCTACGATTATCACATACATCTTTCGCTTCTTTTATTTTCATGAGCGTTTCTATAAAAACTCGTCGCTTGCGGTTTCTTTAGACGTGGCCTTTCCTTAAAACGTCTTCGATCTAATAGTGATACGTCCACCTACGTCGACCCTTGCCCATTCACAATCGCCGCATCAATCTGTTTCGTCGATCTTTTTTCACCATTATCATCTCTACATGTCCAAACAGTCTAAGCATTGATCCAGTCACTTCATCTTCTACCACACCGCAACGTTCCTCACTTTGTCCATCAAAGTGACTCCAGCTTGTCATTGCCACAGCATTAATCATACTTTCGTGCTTCTTCTGCCAGACCCAACATTCACTACAATACATAAGTGTGGGGACCGGTACTCCTCTATGAACAGCCAGCCCCGCCTTTTGAGATACGTGCTGGCTACACATAACCACATGCAACAAATATTTACTTTTTTACTGGTGGTAGGATTCCTGTGCAGAAATCTAGGTACGTACCACCGCAGGGCCAGTTATTCTGAAGTGAATTAATAGTGTGCAAACATTACTATGTTTCGGTTTGAAGGGCACTGAGAGCTACCGTAATCACTGGACATATGAGAATTATGAAATTATGTGTCAAGGTGACGGGCGCATTGTGGTGTCACACAGAAATATTCTGGGTGACGCAGCATTTGTTATGGGCAAACGTTGCACTTTTTTGTTCGTTGTGCTCATCTCGTCATTCTTTCTTTTACTAAATAAGATTGTTTTCCCAAAGATATTATAGTGCCACAAGTGTACGCGCAAACACAGAGGCACTCACTCGTCCCAACCTACCCGCGCCCGATGTAAAGCTGATGCGATAAGATCGGAGGTAGGCTAGAATGCAGTGTCAGAAACACGGGGACAATCACAACACAACCAGACCCGAAAACCATCAATTAATGTTTTAGCACAAATGTTGGCTCCGGCTGGGATTCGAACCCAGGACCGGCGGCGTAGAAGTCAGGTACTCTGACCACTAGGCCACGCGGTCGTTTCGGCTGTGACATACGCACGGATCAAACATTTGACAAAAAGATAATTTAAAAGGATTGGAAGAAATGATAATAAACTTATATGTGTGTGACCGTGTCATATGTTGAAATACAAGTTTAATTATACCTTATTCTGACTTATGTTCTAGAACAAGAGAGGCAGTTACCACTGCAGTGTCAGTTATTCTGCAATCAAATGTAAGTCTGCAAGCGTATTTCGGTCTTATCGACACTCATAGCTAGTGTAATCACTGGGCATATGAGACTTAAGAACTGTTGTTTCAGGGTGACGAGCGCAATGTTGTGCCACACAGATACTCGTATGTTCTGAGTGACACAGCATTTGCAATGGAGAGACATTGCGTTAAATATCAGGTGAACGTTTTGCTACTCTCGTGACTTTCTTCCATAAAAAATAGCGCAAATTCAATGAACACAATATCCCATATACTTGAGAATAAACTGTAGCGTTTCGTTGTGTGTGAGTGTAAATTTTATCTCCTTGGCTAGATTTAATCATGGGCATAACTTTCGATTATTGATAAGAAAGAAAAGAAAAAAGTTTTATTCATGGCACAAAACGCAGCACAAAGATAGAAAAATAACAATACAACTTAAAAGTAAATAAAAATATTTAAATTAAAACTGGGATAATGACAGCAATAGAGTAGTCATAGATATACAAAGAAAGGAAAAAAAGAACTATAGGTGGACGTTCTGTTTTTATCTGTGCAGTATTGCCGTGAAACGGCTCTCGCTCAGTAATGGCTGCGGCTCAGTATTAGCTGCGAACTATTTTATTTACAAAAGTCTCATATAAGGTTTTACAAAAGGGAAGCCTCCAACTATGTAAAACATACACAGGTCGCTAGTACACAAAAAACAGCATTTAGAATAGTATACAATACAATAAAATAATTTTTATTCAACATACATTACTTACATAATAATTATTGAAAGTAGTTTTATTTTCTATTTTTTTAAACTACACTGGTTCACAAAAAAAGCCTATGAAACAAAAAAAACCATGTCACACCTCATTTCCATCCTCATCATCCATGTATTCTTTAATATTATTATAATACTTTTCATGAAGTCTTTGTATAATAATAAAATTGAACTTTTTGATTGGAAGACTTTGTGCACTTTCTGGGAATTTGTTGTAAAATCCGTATACATTTACATCTTCGTCCTCCCGTGTTCAATCTAACGCTTACGCGATAACCTAGGAGACCCTGGCATGGAATTATGGATCCAAAACCGAATACCAACAAATTTTAAGATGCGAAAGTATTGTCTCCGACTTGAATTCAAACGTCAGTCCATAAATTAGGATTACACTCTTCTATAGTTAAACAATCATACGATAGATATATGAAGCAAATGAAAGTTGTCTCGTAACCTTTTCTATCCGCAGGTGATATCAAACATTATGATGCAACCTTTAGTTCTATAAAGGCTGAAGTGTTGTTAAGAAGGTTTTTTATGCGGTGTTAGGGACAAGTATTATGTTACACATAGAATACTTACTGCTGGTACTAAGGGAGTGCGTCTATTGGTTAGCGAAAATTGACATTCCATTTGAGAAGTGTATTCATCATTAATTCCGCCAATCACTAGTCCACTGCTGAACATAGGCCTTCCCAATAGATTGCCACAAAAGTTTGTAGCTCTCATTTTGGGGGGATTTTGCCATAGTAGCCGCGATTGGCAGGCGGATTGGCAACCGCAGTTCGATTATTCGGATGTTCCAAGAAGAAGATGCTGTCCATCTTCTGGTTTCAATTTTCCCTCTGTCGACTTTTACGACACCCACGGAATGAGATGGGGTGGTAGATTCTCTGGCCGCCACCACACGGCATTATTAAAACCGATACCACGTACGGACCTTTCTGAAAGGCCACCGTACCCGGAAGGGCGGCGGTGATTTGAATATGAAACGGCACGCATCTTAAAAAACTCACTGGTCGGCAAGGAGTACGCAAATATACTGTGTCTCCGGGCGACAAGCGCATCGCATTCCCACACATGACTTTGCAATTTAAAATCCTGGTTACCATCAGGTGAACGTAGAACGTAGGTACTCGTGTCGTAATTTATATCTTAAAAAACTTTACAATCTGAAAGAACGGTCATAATCTTCAGCCAGTACTAACCACTACTGGACATATGCCCTATATCCAACTGGACCTGAATTAGAAAGTCGATTAAGAGAAAGGACAGAAAAACCTCAAGACTGAAGCCGAAAGCCAGAAGGTTAAAAAAAATAATATCATCGTCAATGACAAAATATTCAATAAATAGTAATCGTCAATCAGTCGAGAAATCATTATATGAAATAAATAATTATACGTAATTATTATTAACTAGCCATACCATAGACTACTATGGGCTTACACATAAACAAACGGTAGACTATTTTCAGACTGACATTGTCAATAGGAACGTACATGATGAAAGTTTTATTATATTCAATACAATGTATTTGTACGAGTAACATAAAATTTAGGTTCCTCGCTTCTTCTCCATATAAACTTTGACTATGCCAAATCTCACTTTGGCTAAATGCTTTAAAAAGGGTTACAAGATTTCAGTGAAATACATCTTGCCGTGGTAGCTGAGGGGTTAGGCGCTCGCTTTAAATTTCACAGTACGGGAGTGATTTGGGTTCGATTACCACTAAAATTGTTAATTGCAATTTTAAATGTCGATTTACCACGTGCTCTGCGAAGAAGGAAAACATCGTGGGGAAACCTGCATGTCTGAGGCATAATAAATATTTCGAAGACATGTGAAGTCCGCCAACCCGCATTGGAGCAACGGGGCGGACACTTCCCGGCTCCTAAAAGCCTATCAGAAATGAGAGGAGGCATGTGCGCAGCAGTGGGACATTTATAGGTTACTTTACTTTACTTTTTACATCTTGTGAGGTTTACGCGCGTTATTTCACACATGTTAATTGGCGGTATGTAAAACCTGGATCATTTAGTTCGAACAATGTTCAGCGATGTTTAAAATTGTATGGGTGGCCGCTCTGGTGGTATTTGTTCTGAAATGGCATTCGAGCTCTCCGAATCGCTTAAACTATCAGACACGCTTGACACCACTGGATCGCAGTTACCAAACGAAGTTAATTGATGACGTAACTTGACCAATGTGTTACAAATTTGGGCTACTTACTTTAAATAATATTCTATTACAACTACTTGTTCTATTATAACTATTTGTTTTGGTGGTAGGATTCCTATGCAGGAATCCGTCTAGGTAGGTACCACCCCAGGGCCAGTTATTCTGCCGTGAAGCAGTAGTGTGCAAGCATTACTGTGTTTCGGTTTGAAGGGCACTGTGAGCTAGCGTAATCACTGGGCATTTGAGACTTAAGAACTGATGTCTCAGGGTGACGGGCGCAGTGTGCTGTCACACAGAAATATTCTGGGTGACACAGCATTTGTTGTGGGCGGACGTTGCACTTACCATCAGGTGAACGTTTTGCTCGTTTCGTCACTTTATACAATAAAAAAAAATAACGACCGCGTGGCCTAGTGGTCAATGTACCTGACTTCTACTTCTACGTCCTGTGTTCGAATCCCAGGCGAGGCCAAACACAAATTGTTTGTTTTCGGCTCTGTTTGAGTTGTGCATGTGAATTTTATGTCTGTAACACGCAGCTACGATAGAGGAGAAATTCTTATGCGGAGTATTGTTTTTCATAATAAAAAAATGTGTCGTTGTAATTCAAAGGCTACTATGACTATACAGGGTCATTCGTAATGTCCTATACATCCCCGCAGGCTGGGCTCAGGGACGATGTGTGTGCCTCAAAAACTAAAATGAGCCTCGTAGCGTGATAACTTAAAGAATTTTCTTAAAACTCATAGGTGACTACCCTGTTATACAGCTGATTGCCTCGATGAACTCATAAATTTAATAAGGTGTTTTTCCATTGAGCTGCCATCGAAAGAACTCGCAAGTACTAGGATAACATGAAGCAGGAAATCTATTGCGAAGTAAATCTGTTAGTATGACACGGTAGTAGAGTAACATAAATTAAATGGAGAAGAAAACCTATTTTGAATTTGTCTGGTTCGGGGCAACGACTTTCTGAATTAGGGTCGCGTAAAGTTTTACTAAACAAATAATTTTAAAGTTTTGTATGGACATTTTTAGTATTCAATTTTGTCATTAAAGCTTCACCATTGTGTTTATCAGATCAAAGTAGCATAGGTAGGTGCCGGGATGTTACACCGATTATGAATAACGTTGTATATTCTTAAATTCGAATACCAGTCGTAAGAGATCAAGTTAAAGGTAATAATGCAAGGCTAATTAATAAGTGTTGTTTGTTGCAGTTTTAAAAATAAATTCTTAAAATTACTTGGTGCTCTCTTTTTGAGTTAAGGAGAAAAAGAAAAAAACAGTCCACTGGCTCATATTACTGACGTGCTATTAACATTACAAATATTCCTGTTAACCTGTCCAGCTACAGAGCCGTGGTAGCTAATCGCTTGTTTTAAATTTCATAGTACTTGAGTGACCTGGGAAAGAAATTAACATATTACGAGTTCATGTTGATTACAGGGCCACGAGACTAAAACAATGATGTCTGAGGGTGATGTGCGAAGTGTGGTGCAACACAGAAATGTTTTAAGTGAGACAGCATTTGTTGTGGGCCGAGATGAGAGTTGCACTTGCCATCAGGTCGACTTCAATTCTTCTGCCTTTAAAAAAAGAATTGAAAAAACTATCTATTTATATTATTCCTCATAGGTGTTTTTGTCGGTATGGAATATTTTCGTTAATACTGTATCAAAATTAATGTTTGATACGCCATTTCTAAGAATTTTTTTTTCTCTAATGATTAAAAATAAGTAAACGTCTTAAAATCAATGTTTTCATCAAAAATTTTGAATAAATTAATTTGATTGTACAAAGCGCCATCTGTTGAGAATCTGTTCAACAAACATGACATGACAGCTGTCTCGCAGACCAATTGCACGCACGACAATTGTGGTAACACTAGGTTCAGGTAGTTTAATTACACTATTAGTTTATTTGTAATTAAATAAACAATGTCTTATAACTGCAAGACGGAATAAAAGACTATCAGCATATAATTATTCAGAAATAGTCAGAGACGGTAAAATTAAAACATTATCATATTGCTGTTAGACTTAGCAGTAACCGACCGCAACGTAAAACGGTTAAAGAAACAACCCCGCTTAATAAATAGATAAAAATATAACGACCGACCACTTCATCATAAACATTAGCAATTGTCGGTGTCTAGCCTTCTTTGGCTTTATACTCCATAAAGCTATTTAAATGGTGTACTAGACATCACGCCGAAGGTGGAATTTCTACGTATTTCTATAGACACAGTATTTTCTCAACAAATACAAATAAATAAAATTGAAGTGTCAGTTTGTAATAACAAAATAACGGCCTTTTATTCAATGCTTATAAAAGTACGAGTATATGCGGTACTTATAAGAGAAAAACAATTTTTAAAATTTTTATCTGTCTGTTCCGGCTAATCTCCGAAACGGCTGGACCGATTTTGACGGGACTTTCGTTGACAAAACGCTGATATTATAGCGGGTAACTTAGGCTCCTTTGATTTTAGAAAAATAATTACGGTTCCGTGCAAAAAAATTAAAACCCCAAAACTCCGATTCAAATAGTGAAGTATATACGTATATCATAGATCGGGGTCGGCTTTTTTACGCGATTGAAACCGCGGGGCACGGCTTATATATAGTCATTCTGGGACCAACTTAAACGTTTCACTGGTTACGAAGTTATGAACATTTTACCACGTTTTTATTAACTTGCATTCGCGTAAGTCCGTTCGGGTCACATTCAGTAATTAATTTTAAACTAACTTCCCGAGGAGCTAGAGACTTGAAACTCTAAACATAGCTTAGAGATGGATGACAATTCATCATTATCACGTTCACTGTGGATCACACAAATTCGGCCCGATACGGTGCTTACCGCTGGTGCGCACAGTGAAAAGTACATCTTTCTCGCTGGTGCGGAACGATCGGTATTTGTAAGAGTTCGACAGAGACAGAGAGATTTCGGCACGATTCGCAAAGTTATAGCGCTTTAATCTATCCTAGTGGGGTCAGGTCAAAAAGGACTGATACTCACTGGTGAAAAGGTCTATGGATGCACATTTCGACAGCCACCGCAACAGATGAAAGTTTATGATTTTTTTTGCCGCAGTTAACGTGTTAACTCACTTTCTTGTCTGTTTGTTTCTTTATCTGTTGATTGTTGTTGTCTTGTGATTTAAAGGAAACTTTTTTTTTATTTGATAAAGTGACGAGACGAGCAAAACGTTCACCTGATGGTAAGTGCAACGTCTGTCCATAACAGATGCTGTGTTACTCAAAATATTTTTTGTGTGGCAAGCAACACACTGCGCCTATCACCCTGGGACATAAGTTCTTAAGCGTCATATGGCCAGTGATTACGCTAGCTTTCAGTGCCCTTCAGACCGAAACACAGTAACGTTTGCACGCTACTGCTTCACGGCAGAATAACTGGCCCTGTGGTGGTACCTACCTATACGGATTTCTGCATAGGAATCCTACCACCAGTTTTTTATACGCTTAGTCAGTTTTTAAACGTGGTATATAAAAGTTTTTTAAGTTGTTTTCGATACACAGGACGTCGTCTATGGTGTGGTATGGTACAGTAGAATATAGTACACATTAAAAACTTTGTAAGGCCAGCCATGATATACGTATATTGGAAAAGATTACGGTTAATTGTCTATCTGCTTTACATCGTTCACGCAAAGTAGCTTTTCATTAAGTAAGTTTTGTAAAGCGCCATTTTCGTTGTTTTTCTAATAATTATTTTAAGTTTATATATGTTTATACTTCACTTAGGTCTTCTATTCCCTTTTTAAAATTATGCCTAAATAAATTCAAAAGTCCGCGAGAACGATGTCGTGGGTACGGCTAGTCTCACAAATGTAATAAAGCTGGAGATTGCGTGGCCAAGTGATCAGGGTACCTGACTTCTAAGCCAGTCGTGGGTTCGAATCCCAGCCGGAGTCAACATTTGTGCAAAACACAAATTGTTTTCCGGTCTGGTTGTGCTGTGCATGTAAAATGTATGTCCGTAAAACGCACCCACAATATAGGAGAAACCCTACTGCGGAGCTTTGTTCTTTCTGAAAAACATTTGGAGATTGGAGTTTTATAGTTATATTTGGAGTTTTATTTGTGTAAGGAATATTATCACCAATCGGATTAAATCTGCATATTCCCTTACCAATTCCTTAGAAATCGGCCAATCGTAGCGCAGCAGTCTCCCCGGTGATTTGAAGGAATCACTTTCATTATAATGTATTTCCGCAAAGTAACGCCTGATTCTCATAAGTGAAGGAATCGATATCAAAAAGTTTCAGCCTATAAATGTCCCACTGCTGGGCACAGGTCCTCCTCTCATTACTGAGAGGGGTTTGGAGCTAGAAAGAATCCGCCACTCTGCTCCAATGTGGGTTGGCGGACTGCACATGTCTTCGAAATATTAATTTTTCTGAGACATGCAGGTTTCCTCACGATTCTCTTAAAATTGCAATTAACAATTTTAGTGGTGCCGGCACCGAGAATCGAACCCAGGTCACTCGCGTTCCATGAAATTTAAAGCGACATTTCGTCTCTATAGGGTATGTTCTCGACGTGGAGGAAGGAATCGTAATGGGAAGTCCCTTACTAGGTTTTCAACTGTACCGTAGGTGCATTAAAGAGGCATAAATTGCACATACAAAAGCACCCAGATACGTCTGTTGACCATCTGTCTTTAGGTCGTACAAATATTTATTCCGACTGAGAATCGTACCTTCAACCCATTGCCGCAGAAGCCATTCGCTAACACTTGCGTCAACCGAACCGATCGATCGGCTGATGTCTGAATAATTTAGGTATAATAACTGCATATGCAAGCCGTGTGGCGGAAGCCTAAGAAAATCTACCAGCCCATCTCATCACGTGGGTGTCGTAAGACTCGGGCTCAGAGCGGAAAACGAAATCCAGGAGATGGGCATCATCATTTTCCTGGCTGATCTGAATAAATAAACTGCGGTTGCGAACCCGCCTGCCAAGCGTGGATAACTACGGCAAAATCCCAAGCAAAATAAGAGCTACAAACTTTTGTGGCAATCTATAGGGGAGGCCTATGATCAGCAGTGGACTAGTGATAGGCTGAAATGATGATATGCATGTACCTGAAATGGTCATTCTGTAATATGTCGCACACCAGAGACCACTAGACTTTTCGTTTGAGTTACCTTTCAATAACACCCACGAAATGATAATAGGGTAGATTATATAGTTAATATATTCAGGCTTTACTTTGCGGAAATCCATTATAATGATGGAAAGTAAGTTAATTTGCTAAGATCCGCATGCAAAATATAAAAATTGCATCACTGACCGTATAAATAGGCAGCTCCTTGACCGCGCCGCTCACTAGGCGGCCGTCTGTCGTAGAGTCTATGACACTTGATAATGCCTCGTTTTGGGGCAAAACACGTGTCGTGTACTCGACTTCAGTGGTGTATATTATCTAGTGGTTGGTGGCGGTGTTAGTTTGCTTGTGCACGCTACTGAGGGAGGGCGGGCGGTGCTCTTCAAAAAAACTAGGTATATACACCATTTTTATATTTTGCATGCGGATCTTAGCAAATTAACTTACATTCCTTCTTTATAGGGTAGATTCTCTTACGTAGGTAGATTCTCCACTGCACTGCCAACGTCGACCTCTTCTTTACAAAAAGAAACTATAAATGTACACTAGGTTATGTTTTGTAAAAAAAACGTGCGTTGAAATTGCGCATTTAAAGTGCAAGGGGCGACTCGTACGTGAGCGTAGACGGAAGAAATATTTTAAAATAATTTTCAAAAGCGTTATTAAACAAACCCTCCGATATTCGCAACGATAACCCTTAAAGATTTTTGTAGTTATTTTATTCGACGCAGATGTGTTTGAAAGCGCGTTTCAATTTATAAGTTACCTACAGGCAACTTTATTTTATTATTATTGACTTTATCAGACAAGTACCAAAGACGTATTCTCCTCCTGACAAAAATAATCTTAATTGGTAGCCCGTCCGGAGGGTTTGGCAAAGATTGTGCTGAAACATTTCACATATTAACTAAGTAATCATATTAGTTGACGACCGCGTGGCCTAGTGGTCAGAGTACCGTGACTTCTACGCCGCGGGTCCTGGGTTCGAATCCCAGCCGGAGCCAACATTTGTGCTGAAACACAAATTGTTGGTTTTCGGGTCTGGTTGTGTTGTGATTGTCCCCGTGTTTCTGACACCTGCATCCTAGCCTACCTCCGATCTTATCGCATCAGCGTTACACCGGGCGCAGGTAGATTGGGACGAGTGAGTGCCTCTGTGTTTGCGCGTACTCTTGTGGCACTATAATATCTCCTGCGCAGTTGATGGCTCTCGACAGTCGTCGGAAGTTGCCGCCGTGGTCGAAATCGGCTAGGAGAACGTCATAGTAATCATTATTAGGCCTCACCATCGTAATAATTTTGATAATTTCAGTTAAACACAAGTCGAGTGCTGAACATAGGTCTTCCCCCACAGATTGCCACAAAAGTTTGTAACTCTCATTATGGGGGGGATTTGCCACGCTTGACAGTCGGCTTGGCAACCGCAGTTTATTTATTCAGATGTTCCGGGAAGACACTATTGCACATCTTCCTCGTCAACTTTTACGATACTCACGGGATAAGACTGGGTGGTAGATTAACTTGTACCGCCACCACACGGCATCACAATGTCTCCATACAAATCAATAATTTCTAAACTGCACAGTTATTGTCAAAGACAATGATGATGATCCGAATTCGAAACACCATCTGTTCATTGAGCTGCACGATCAAACTAATCGAACGTAAACAATAATCATATTTTAAAAACACATACATACAAATATACATTTTCTAAACGAAGCATATATGTTTGCATCGACGATTCCGGGCACACGTGATGCTAATATTGATTGTCCTAATTAGGACAAAGGTGGGACCAATAACTTCAACAGTCCTACCGGTTTCACTGGACTTATCTACTTGAAATGTGTTAGGGTGAGTAAAAGAAACGCATTGAATTACATTATTGGCTTGTGTTTGCGATAGTAGATATAGAATTATTTGCGGTATTTTTAATAAAGCAAGTTAAGGGCGGATTTCACCGTTGAAACTAAATGCGATCAGTTCAAGAAAAACGAAGTTTAAGCGTTTAACTGAGTTCAATGCTACAGTTTGCATTTCATCAACATCAAATGAACGCAGTCAAAGCTAAACGCGGTTCAAATTCTGAACGCCCAATTTTCGACGTTCAGCTCTTCAGACACGTTTAGAGAGTTGTCATTGTCAATTCCACAACTATGTAAACACAAAAAATATTTTTAATTCGTATTATTTATTGTTTGCATACCTATGTAACCTATACATAAAAACAGGCTGTTTGATGTCGCAAATTATGAAATAAATCGTATTTTTGTTTAAGATTGTGACGATATTTCATGTAAACTTCGTTTTTCTAAACGCGATTAAAATGGAGTCGGTGAAATCGGTTACACGAAAACGGAGAACAAATGATACATTTGAACTCAGTTAAGTAAAACGTGGTTTTATTAAACTTTATTTCCAAAGCGATCGGTGAAATAGGGTCTTATACGTTGGTATTGTTGTAAACCGGTGATTATCATTTCGGCCTATCTTTTTTTGCTTTGATTGCCACAAAAGCTTGTGGCTCTCATTTTGGGGGGATTTTGCCATAGTTGTCACGCTCTGCAAGCGGGTTGGCAACCGCAGTTTATCTATTTAGATTTTCCAGGAAGATGCTGCTGCCTGGCTTTCATATTCCCTCTCTCTACTTTTACGACACCCACGGGATGAGACGGGGTGACAGATTCTCTTAAGCCGCCACCACACGGCGGTGATTAACTTTTGTGGACACAGAATTGTATGAAGTGAAACTTCTTCGGGCGCGATGAGAGTAAAATGTTAAGATCGGTTTAGCGGGTGAACCTTGAAAGGTTACAAGCAGGCAGAGGGACACAGTTAGTTTCGCATTTTTTTTTCCATTTGATAAAGTGACGATGCGACCAAAACGTTCACCTGATGGTAAGTGCAACGTCTTCCCATAAAAGATGCTGCGTTACTCGGAATATTTCTGTGTTGCACCACACTGTGCCATCCTGAGACATAAGTTCTTTAGTCTCATATGTGATTACTCTAGGTCTCAGTGCCCTTGAGACCGAAAGAAAGAAAGAAAGAAAGAAAGAAACACATTTATTCACGGTCTGATTACAATAGATACAAAAAACAAGAAAAAAAAATGGAATTACACAGAACATAAAATAATATTACAAAAGTGAAAAAATTATATAAAATGAGTCTGTGTAGCAGCATAATACCGTGAAATGGACAGGACTCAGTAAAAATCGAGATACAGAGACTTGCTCTGATCTCGACACTGGTTTTCAGTCCTGCCCGAACTCCGAGGCAACTCGGACGGCTGCATCAGTGCACATACAATAATACGATGCAATAATGGAACTTAAATAATTTATGTTTTAACTTTTATTTATATAAACAATGGATATCATTAGTCTAATGAAGGTAAGTCAAAATTAAAATTAATGTTTCCATCTAAATATTGATGTCAGTTTTTACATTCCCGTTTCTGTTTTAGGTTACCAATAGTTATAGCTACTCTGTAGTAGTGTGATGTGTGGAAATCTTTAAGTATATGAGCCGTTTACCCGTGAAACGTACTTAATTAAATTGATGTGGTTGATTTCGACTACGCTCACCAGAACATATCAAATGCGCGGGAAATTTTATAGTGCTGTACATACGCGAAAACATAGAGGCACTCTCTGATACTGAGCATAAAGCGAGTGACGTACCGCGCGAGTTTCGCGTATTAACGCAAATGTTCGGCGACAAAAAGCACCTCGTGTTTCTCATAAAGACATAAAACGTGCCTATGCTGTTATCTGGCATCCGATGGAGCGCACTCTCCGGTTTTTACACTTATCTTTATTGAGACATTATGCGGATGTCCGAGTAAGCCATTATCCGCTATTTAATGGAGTGTCAGTCGGTAATTTGTTGCAACTTAATTTATTGCCCTTCAAACATGGCTATCTATGAGGCAACATCAAATCGCCATATATTTTAAAGTTTTTTTTTTATTTGCTAAATTGACGAGACAAGAAAAACGTTCACCTGATGGTTAGTGTAACCTCTGCCCATAACAAATGCTGTGTGGCACCACTATGTGCTAATTCGACGATTTCTTAAGCCTCATATTCAGTGATTACACTAGCTCTGAGTGCCTTCAGACCGAAACACTAATGTTTGCACACTACTGCTTCACGGCAGAGTAACTGGCCTAGAGTGGTACCTACCTAGACGGATAACTGCATAGGAATCCTACTACCAGTGTATAGAAAGTGTTATCTTTTTACTGTTAAGAAGACCGTGGTATTGTGTTCAGAGTACCTAAATTCTCGCAGCCAGCATTGTTGTGTTGGGCATGTGAAATGTATGCCTGTTTTAATAGTAGTCATTTAACATGACAGTTTCACAGGAATTTTGATTGCAATATCGGACGCCTTGAATTTATGCAATGATGCCCGTCACGGGTCCGCGTATTTCCTGTGGCATTTTTCTTTGGTGTCGCAATTCCTTTCCTTTAGGAAAGGTGAGTGTGTGTGTGATGTGCGTACGTGTGTGCATGTCGGTGTGCGTGTGTGATTGTGTGTCTGTGTTATTTTTTATGTTAGTGACTAGACGAGCAAATCGTTCACCCACCTGATGGACAGTTTCACGCAAGCCGATAACAGATGAGGTGTCACCCAATACTTTGCATTGAAAAGCTCCGTGGCACTACTGCCCTCCTTACCCTAAGACATCAGCTTTTAAGTCTTAATTGCTCTGTAATAACACATTTTCACCTTTGAACCGAAACACAGTATTGGTGAGCAAACAGCTTGGTAGTAGAATCACTGGTAATGTTTCCATCTAAATATTGATGTCAGAATCATCTGTAATGTGGTGTAAGCTACCTACTTAGGATTATTGCATAGGAATCATGTCTGTAATAAGAACTCATTTTTTATCCCACTTCAAATTTCGAAATTATTTTACAATTGACGAAATTGTAAAAAAAAAACTTACATATATGTATGTATTTATTTATGTATGAACATACATATTTAACCGATATTTTCGTCAATAGTGACATAATTTCCTAAAAATCTTTATTGGAATAGGATACCGTAGGGGTCCCATATAATTTTTATCAAGTTCTGATGATGGGATACCTGAGAAAATCATGAAATCATTAAATTCGCCTAGAATGTATGAAGCTGATGCACTGAAGTCGGTTTGATGATTAAATACTTGTTTATATAGAAGAATAGGAAGAGACAAGCAAAACGTTCACCCGCATGGCAAGTGTAACGTCTGCCCATAACAAAAGCTGTGTCACCCATTTCTGTGTGACACTACAGTGCGCCTCAGTTCTTAAGTATCCTATACCCAGTTATTACACTTGCTCTTAGTGCCCTTCAGATCCAATTACACTAATGCCTGTATACTAATGCTTGACGGCGAAATAACTGGCCCAACGACGATACCTACCTAGACGGATTCCTGCACAGGAATCCTACTACATGTGCTTCTAGGTCATGTTTGGATACGTGTATGAGCGAGAGTATCAGCGTCATTAGTGTGGGAGTGTCAGCAATCTGCCTGTTCCTTGTGACGAGTAAGAATTAACTTTCAATGAAATGAATACTTGCTTTTACTGGAATCAATGAGTATGCCCAGTTGTTGACTCAGAAAAACGGGTGATGACGCTACAGAAACATTTGCCCGTCAATGCTTGTGTGCTTACGAGCGTGACTGCATGTGTTTGTGTACGTAAGTAACACGAGTACAAGTGTGTGTAAGCGTAGACTGAATCGTTATGCGAAGATTGATGACACACATGCAGATATAAATTAATAATATGAGAAATGGAATGAGCAATAGCACAAGCACTTAGACGATCTAGTGAATAGTAGCTAAGAGTTACAGATTTCTACATATAATTATCATACGACCACGTAACCTGGTAGTGAGAGCTTTTACGTCGTGGGTACGAATCCCAGCGGGAGCCAACGTTTGTGGAAAACACGAATACTTGTTTGCTTTGGGTTTAACTGTATAAAGCATACTTAAGTATATTTTTTAAACGTTGCCCTACAGTAGGATTTCTCCTGTGTTGCGGGTGCGTTTTACAGACATAAATACCACATGCACAAACACCCAGACCCGGAACAACAATCTGTAGGCCATACAAACATTGGTCTCGTGCGGGAATCGAACATTTAATTATATTTTATTACACTACACATACTACACTATATATTATTATTAGCCTTTTTTATTGGATAGAGTGACTGGACGAGCAAAGCGTAACAAATGCTGTCACCCAGAACATTTCTATGTGACACCACACTGCGCCCGTCACCCTGAAACATAAGTTTTTAACACAGTGCATCGTTTAAAATTAAACGCTATATTAGAGTGATTTTACTGTTTTTATTGAAGATATATTTCACTGATGCTCTCGGCCAATGTCCTCCTACTTTGACCATAACCACATGTCCTGACGAAATTAGATCTGCGTCAAAAGAAGTCACTGAGACAGGATATCTTACATACATCCATACATATAATCACGCCTTTTTCCCATATAAAGGGTAGGCAGAGACTTCACATTTTCGCCTTCGCGTGAAACGAGACGTGACCGGGCGCAGTGGTGCCACACAAAAATATTCTGGATGACACAGCACTTGTTTTGCACGACTCATCACTTTCTTTCACCGAAAAAAAAAAACTGTGGTACATGAGTTCGTTGGATCCACTCAAAACTTCATAAACTTGGAATAATCTGGTTTCTTATACGAAAATTATTAATTAAATATTATCACTACTTTTAAAATAAACTGTTACTACTTTTAAAATTCATTCATTATCAGTTATTTCTATCCATCTCAACACTGAACATGGTCCTGGGACACCTGCATTCTTCGACTTCGGAATAAGTTCATTATTTACCTGATATTTTTCGCTTTTCATTGTAGAGATAATAGAGTTGTCAATATATGACACTGAGAACGTTCGTAGTTATCCTGTCATATTTCCCTTATCTCATATTTCCATGTAATACCAACCTTACAACCTATAAACGATAAGGTAACCGGGCTATTATTGCGTAAAGTGATGCACATACGTAATATACACTCGCATCGCATCAGGTGGTCTATTCGATCGTGAAAAAATGGCCTGAATAGCCAGCTCGCTTCCCTAAGCTAATAGCGTACGCGAATTAATTATAACCAGTTTCCCTGTACCGGCTATAACTATAGTATATTAAAATTCAGTGTACGCCGCGCCTAACGGGCCCGCGCACCGTAACGCACTCGCGCCATACCTACGGTGAAAATTGCAGAAAATTAATTCATTAATACAACTGTTAGTGGTACTAGCGGGTCGCGCGATTATTTGCAGTGTACGGTGACCTTTAACTAACTGTTAGATTGTGTTACGACCGCGTGGCCTAGTGGTCAGAGTACCTGACTTCTAAGCCGCGGGTCCTGGGTTCGAATCCCAGCCGGAGCCAACATACGAGTATGTGCTTAAACAGAAATTGTTGGTTTTCGGGTCTGGTTGTGTTGTGTTGTGTTTCTGACACTGCATCCTAGCCTATCTCCGATCTTATCGCATCAGCGTTACATCGGGCGCGGATAGGTTGGGACGAGTGATTGCCTGTGTACACTTGTGGCACTATAATATCTCCTGCGCAGTTGATGGCTCTCGACAGTATTTGGAAGTTGACGCCGTTGTCGAAATCGGCTAGGAGAACATCATCATCTCATCATCATAAAGGGAAGAAGATCCAATGCTTTGTTTGCGTTCCCGCCGTTTATAAATTAAAAAAATATATAGTTTTGTGATTGTTTTTAGGAGTAGGAGTATTAGCATTCTTAATATTTATATTCCTAAAAAAAATTAATCTCCGATCCCATTATGATGTCGAGTGATTACCTCCTTCATTGTAACGGGTATGTTGTCTTGGAAGTTTTCGGTATACATACTAGAAGGGATTTATTACAGTGACGTAATTATTAGAATATAATAGAATAGCACAGCACGGCAGAGTAGAATAGCACCTTTCTCTTTCTTACCGAAGTGCCGTAAGGGGCGACTAAGGTATTGTACGGACAGCCTCTATGGAGAGCCGCAATGGGTAGTAAGAATTATTTTGGCTAGTACCAAAATGGCGGCGACGTGGTTCGCCATCCGTCGCGACTCGTTTCCTAGGGGGGCGAAAAGTGGGCTGAGTGTGTGGCCTCTGTCTACGTATATGGGAAAAAGGTGTGACTGTATATGTTCCTCTTTAAAACATTATACTCAACTTTTTGGCCACAAAAGAATCAGCCGTATTTTTGAAAAATAATTACTATAAACAATGAATCATGTTGCTCCCTTACTCTTTAAGGACATGATCACTGCATTCTTGATCATGATGTCTTCCTAGTCTCCGACTCTCGACCACGAACAACCTCCGCATAACGTTGGAAACAAACGCAGTGCCATGACTTACCTACCCGCCTCCGATGTAACGCTTATGCGATAGTATCGACCGAAGGCTGGGATGCTGTAACAGAATCAAGATGACGATCGTAACACAAGCAGGCCCAAAACCAACTAATTTGCGTTTTGTAGACATTTTGGCTACGGCTGGAATTCAAATACAGAACCTGCGTCGTACTAACCAAGTACTCTCACCAGTAGGCCACGCGGTGGACGATCGTAAAACAGTACAATATATTTCTAACCGAGTTGTTGTTGAGTTGCCATGTGGTGGCGGCTTAAGATAATGTACCACCCCATCACATCTCGTAGGTGTCGACAGAGAGGAGATGAAAATCAGGCAATGAGCAACATCTCCCTGGAACAAGTGAATGCAAACACTGCGGTTGCCAACCCGACAGCCAAGCATGGCAACTATAGCAAAATCCCCCCAATAGATAAGGGGGAGGCCTATGTTCAGCATTGGACTAACGATAGGCTTAAATGATGATGATGATGAGACTAAGCTGTAAACATTCACCCCTCTCATTTCCTCAAGTCGCCCCTGTCATTTCCTCAAGTCCATTACATGTTAAGACATGTGTGGCGGTCCTCAACCTTACAGCGCTTCGAAGTTAACGGAACTGCAGTACATGACCCATTAATATTTCTTTGTAAGTCGTTATTCCGCACAACTTATACGTTATGGGGAACGAGCGTACAATAAACTTGTAACCGTAACATATAAATGTTATATAATAGGCGAAGAGCTTGACCTATAATTTCTTATTTTATTTCATTGTAATGTACACACATGTACTCTATGTTATTAACATTAAATGCGTACATACATACATACAGTAACGCCTTTTTCCGATTAAGGATAGGCAGAGACTACACATGTAGCCCACTTGCCGCCCTCGCGGGAAACGAGACGTTGCGGGTAGCAAAAAACGTCGCCGACATTTTGGTACTAGTGAAAAAAAAATCTGAATCTCAGTTGCGTTCCCACAGTATAGTAACAGGATTGGATATTATGGTGTGAATCTGACGAATAAAGGTTGTCCGTGCCAATACCTTAGTCGCCTCTTATGACACCTCGGTATGAAATAGGTAGGTGCTATTCCAGTCTGCCGGACACCTATGGGCGTACATTAAATGCGATGAGAGGTATATATGTACAAAGGCGAGCTTAACTCAGAAAGGGTTTTGCTTCTAGCAAACCTTCGAGTGAAAAGGAGAGCTGATACGTTTATATTAAACTAATTTTACGGATTTTATCGCGTTTAATTTTACTATTTATAACCCGTTTCGACGTTTCGAGTGCTTTACAGCCGTGTGGTGGCGGCTCGTTAAAAGAATACTACCACTCCATCTCATCCAATGGATCTCGTAAAAGGCGAGTAAGGAATTAAACTGCACTGTGCACCCAACAGCGCATGGTGGCGATGGGCTCACCACCTATCCAAGGTGCCCTATACCAAGTGCATTATATTGTTTTGGTGAAACGTGGATTGTGGCAGTCATCTGTTTTTGCAGTGAGTGCCCAGTCTCTGACTACCCCCTATGGGATACGATCGTGATCTTATGTATGTATGTACAGCACTCATGGTCACGGGAGGACTGAGGTGACAGATGTCCTGATGTCATAATTAACCCGAAGTACCTTCACCTTTTAATTATTCTTATTGGTCAGATCTACGCAGAAAGAGCTAACTGTGTCTTAAAGTCTTACAGGGGTACGCATGGTTTTTGATTTAATTTTATTAATTAAGCTGGTGGTAGTACCCAACCATCTTCTCTATTAAAAGCTGATATCTATTCTTTGTTATTTTTCCTTAGTGTATCAATAACATTTTATCACTAATACCCCTACGTCCTTTCTTCCCCTTTGCGACTCCTAAGGAAAATCCCAATCGACGGTAACGGATTGGCGATGATGTAGTAAAGATTTAGGGAACAATGGCCGCTAAATTTATATTATGACGATGTCATCAGCGTGTTAATAATCAGCATGTTGACCGCGTGGTCTAGTGGTTAGAGTATCTGATAACCACGCCGCGAGTCCTGAGTTCGAATGCGTAGTGAAATATTGTGATTATCCACGTGTCTCACACTGCATCCTAACCTACCTCCGATTTTATCGCACGAGCGTAACATCGGGCGCGGGTGGCTGGCGAGTGACTGTACGAGCAAACGCAGTGGGTTTGCGTACACTTGTGGCACTACAATATCTCCTGCGCAGTTGATAACTTCCGACGGTTTTCGGCACTAGTCGCCGTGGTCGAAAATCTACCAGGAAGATATCAACAGTCCAGCGCTCCTTCCAAGAAAGGAGGACTTTCTGTAATCACATCCCTTTGCAGGAGGACTGGCGAAAGCAATATCGGTCGCGTCACCAGTCTGCGTATCATCGGTTTGGCTTTTTCTAGAAGATTATTTCACTGCTTAAATATTCAACTGCTGGAAACTTCAATATTTTCTAGTCATTAACGACGCTTTTAGTTGACTTGTGTACAGTCACACGACACAGTCACACACTACACTTACAGGGTGGTCGTTTATCAATGCACCTACCATATGCCAGCAGGAATCCTTTTAGATAATGTACCACCCCAGGCCAGTTATTCTGTTGTGAAGCAGTTATTTGCAAATATTACTGTGTTTCGATCTGTAAGGAACTGAGGGCTAGTGTAATCACTGGGCATATGAGGCTTAAGAACCTATGTCTCAGGGTGATGAGGCATAGTGTGGTGTCACACATATTTTCTGGGTGACACAGCATTTGTTATGGGCAGACGTTGCACTTACCATCAGGTGAAAATTTTGCTCGTTTTATCACTTTATGAAATAAAACAAAAGAATGAGAGCAGGATATGGAAAATATCACCCAAAGTATACAATAATTAGCTAGGAAACAGTAATTTTCGTAAGACCAGGCCTGCTGGAGTAAGACTTTGTTGTCAAAAAAATAATCCTTCAGTTACTTGACTGATGAACAATGGGAAATTATTGTAAAATATTGCTAACATCGCGTATACTATTCCATTTCTCGAACCAGTAAACACGTCCAATTCTAACTTCACGACATATTGCATGGCCAAGTCTTCCTCGTTGTTCGATCGTGTACCATACGAAAAAAATATAATTAACAGTATTTCAATGTAGAAAGCTTAACTCTGTAGTAGAGGAGTCGTGTTTATGCTAATCGGGACCACAGGAACATGTAAGGATTCATTTTCTTCGCACAACCTGTCAGTGCGCTGACAGAGACACAATTTTTATCTGTACCCAGTGCTGTTCGTTTAATTTTTTTGTTTTGTGGCAATAAATTTCAAATGTATCTGTGCGACGCAGAAGTGCATAAATCTTCATTTCCAGACGTGTTGGTCTGGTCTGTTCTATTACTAACTTTCGCGTAATCCGATATACGGTACGAACAGCAATTAGTAACACTCGTTGTCATTGCAAATAGAGTTTGGAGTTAATCTACAAATATTTCTTTCTGCGCCTTTTTAGAATCTAGAATCATTTATCCACAGCATTTGTTAAACACAGATTGTAGATTGTTGCGATCTGGTTTCTGCAACCCCGTGGTGTTAGTTCCATAGGCAGGAGGTTGATTGTTCGCGCTAACCGAACTCCTGTAGGAAATCCAACATTACATCGATGCTGTCGACGACCGCGGGATACGACCTTAGCAGGCCGAGGTACTTACCCTGTATTCCGCGATTAGACAGACCGTTTGGAAGCGAGTGACCGTTACATCGGCAAAAAAGATATTTGTTGAAGGATTAACAACCAGTTATGGCGCAATTAACTGTTAGAATATGTTTATTTTAGTCTAAGGAGCACATTAGAGATAATGCGATCAATTCTGTACAGTGTACCCTATATAACTCGAATGGTTCGTACAGAGATACTATATGGTATCTTGTTTTGTAGTGCGATTACATACTAGCGAGCGAACGTGCTTGTTTTCGTTTTGTTAGTTTTGGACTCACAGCACAATGGTTAGAACTTCCTCTAGTAAGCATCATTGCCTCTATGCCATTAATCACTTTATCCACTGAAGGGTTACCCTATCGAACCGGCATGCCTAGTATAAACGATGATATAACCCATTTCTAGATTAATCATAATCAAAATCTTAATATAATTATAATTTATATAACTATAATAATGTTGGAGAGTATTATGTTAGATCTCGCTGATCTCGAGAAAATCTATTACTCTTAGCTATCGCGCGTAATTACACTAGCTTTATTGCCCTTCGGACCGAAACAAATGGGTATTTGGACACCACTGCTTGACGACAGAATCACTAGCACTGCGGTGGTACCCAGGCGGATTGATGCAAAAGAGATTATGTCAATATATCATAGTCTTCATACTTGATAAGGCACTTTTATCTCGATTCTTCATCAGGTACAGGTCGTTTCAGCCTATCACTAGTCCACTGCAGAACGTAGGCCTCCTCCATAGAATGCCACAAAACAAGTAAGTTTGTAGCTCTCGCTTTGGGGGGATTTTGCCATAGTTGCCTCGCTTGGACAGACGAGTTGGCAACCGCAGTATATTTATTAAGATGTTGCAGGAAGATGCTGCCGGTCTGCCCATCTCCTGGTTTTTCTTTTCCCTATGTCGACTTTTACGACAACCACGGGTTGAGATGGCGTGGTAGTTTCTCTTAAGCTGATAACACACAGTAAAGGTACAAGTGGCAGTAGGTATGACTCTACCACTTACCATTCAAATGGACTATGGTCGTTTGGGCTACCTTACAGAAGTAAAAGAAAAGTATGTAGACAATGTATTGCTTTAAGACGTTGACTGATAATCTTCAGTCGTTCTTCCCATGAGAGAGAAAAAAAATAGATTATCTAATGATTACCTATTAATGTTTATGTAGTTACTGTTTCATAACATCCACGAAATAATCGCAGATCCGCCTTTCTTAACAATTTCTTTGCACTGCTTTCTAATTTAGATCTACAGAATTATAAGCTATCTAATCGAAAATGAACTTTGTTTCCCTGCCAGTTCAGTTCGTTTTCAATCGCAATCACGTTAAGCCAGATAATAACGTAATACACATTAATCATACGAAACTAAATTGTTTAGTGGCAATTGTAATACCGCAATGTAATTTCAAACAAGTTCCATTAAAATATAGTTTAGTTTGGTGTGTACTTAGTTTTTGTTTTAAGGCGAAGCGCACAGTAACACGAAGAGATTGACATTTAAACGCTTAAGTGGAAGTGAAAGGCTGAGAAGGCGATATTTTTGATTAAAATTGGAAAATAATTGCGTCTCCCACGAGGTTGTGACGGTTCACGTAATCGTGCCGGTTTTTTCCGTTTTAGTTGTTTAGTGTCGGTCAGTCTGAACCGGTTATTTCCGGTTATTTGTGTTCGTATTATCTTCACGTTCAAAATGCCTGTTTAATTTTTCTAATAATCTTAGATAGGGACGCATATCGCAAAAGAAATATAAAAATATATAGAACCTAGACCCGGAAACTACTGTCTGTAGGCTATACATATACTGATGGTAAGATTCCTATGCAGGAATCCGTCTAGGTAGGTACCGCAATGCCAGTTATTCTGCCGTGAAACAATAGTGTGCAAACATCACTACAAGTATGTTTCGTTTTGAAGGGTACTGATAGCAAGTGTAATTACTGGGCATTTGAGACTTTAGAAACGATATCTCAAAGGGACATGCACAAAATGTAATAATGCATATAAAATTTCGTTCTATCGGTAACGTTATTTATAATACCAAAAACCTGTATATTGCTGTTGTGTAAATCGCAGTGTTGTATGTATGTATATGGATTTGTTCAGACCAGTTCTTATACTCTTAATAGGATTCCTGGTGCAGGAATCCGTCTAGGTAGGTACCGCAGTGTCAGTAATTCCGCCACCAAGCCGTAGCTGGAAAATATTACTGTTTCCGTTTGAAGGGCACTGATAGCTAGTGTAATTAATAAGCATATGTGACGCTGATCACAGGATCCACTACTAAACATAGGTTTTCTACGTGGGTCGTCACAAAACACGGTTCTGAGCCATCTGCACAAAACATTACCTGGCACTCGGGACCTGGCACGCGGGCCTCTAGGCCCGTGAGCACAGTAACCGATGAAGCTGTAAAAGCCAAAAAAAGGCTAACAGCAATTACATCACCGAAATTATATATACAAAACACTTCCCGCAAAAGCGTGCAGGTCGTCGCTCCATCTAGTGTAGGTTCACTCTACATTGCGTTTGCCGATACGAGGTTGGCACTCGAGAATATTTATTTCCCATTCCATCTCGCAGAGAAGTACCAAGCATTTTCCACAGCTCGTTCTTCTTCTTATCCTCCTTCTAAAACATAAGAAAATAAAAATTATTAAACGGTTTTCACGCATGATAATGACGAATAACAATCTAAAAAATCTCATCAGCACAAAATATAATAAATAATTATTAGGGCAGTCAGTCGCAGGCACTCTCTCTTTATTTTCTCGAATAGCAACGTCTGACTATCGTTACTAAACCAAATGGTATGTTAAAAAATCAATATTTGTCTGTTAGAACCTTTATGACTCAAAAACTAGGCACTACGACTGACCTGCTATTTGCAAAAATTATTAACCAATTTTTATGTATTATACTACGTTAAGAAAGAGACCAGATTGTAATTAATTAACGCAAGAGGTGTTGACAGGGACTAATCAAATATAAAATTTAATTATACTAAGTACAGAATATTCATGTGATGCGTGATTAAGGAAGGCGTGGATACCAACATATTTTTGAATATTATTCAATAAATTTAAAATAGGACATCAACGTTCTTTGAAAGCAGTGTGAAGTTGAGATTTTACTTTATAATCCTGTCTTTATTTATTTTTTGTTCTTGGTATAATACAGCCTATTAGGCTGTAATGTCAAAGCCGGGGCTATCGCTGAGCGAGAACCTTTGCGCGGCAATACTGCAGCACAGATTAAACAACACCTACAACATTGCTTTTTTTTGTATAGCCTATTACACTTATTGATGTCGCTATTGTTTTAATTTTATATTGAATATTTTTCAATACTTTTTTATTATTAAATTAGTATTTCTGTTATATGTTTTTTAATAATTGTGCTGTATGTTCTATCGCAAAAAAAAATTTTCTTTTCTTATTACCGAGCTAAATGGGTATGTTCATGTTAATGTTCTGCTCATAATAGGTTCAGTGTCGTCTCTGCCACGTCTACCCATACCAAACTGTATCACCCATAACATTTCGGTGCGGCACCATACTGCGATCGTCCACAAAAAACATCAGTTTTTAAGTCTCATATGCCCTGTAATTACTGGCTCTCGTTGCCGTTCAGACCGAAACACAGCAATGTTTGCACACTACTGCTTCACGGCAGAATAACTGGCCCGCGGTGGTACCTACCCAGACGGATTCCTACCACCAGTAAAGTCGAGTCGCTTAAAATCCTCTGCCTGCAACGGTGTTGTGTGGCTGTTCTTCCACTTCTCTTTGAGGAGGAGGAGGTCGATGGCTGCTGTATGAGTCATAAATTGTGATAACGGCATGGATTGGCACAATTTCCAAGCTTCTGGTGTCTGTGGCGATTCTGACAGAACTAATTTTTGAATACTGTTCAGATAGCGTTTCTGCTTTTGGGTGTGTTTTTTTTATTGTATACAGTGATGAAACGAGCAAAACGTTCACCTGATGGCAAGTGCAACGTCTACCCATAACAAAGACTGTGTCACCCAGAAAATTTGTGTGTGACACCACACTGTGCCCATCACCCTGAGACATAGGTTCTTAAGTCCCACATGCCCAGTGATTACGCTAGCCCTTAAAACCGAAACACAGTAATGTTTGCACACTACTGCTTCACAGTAGAATGAACGGGCCCTGTCATCCAGAATTACACTTAATACTACTGTGTTTCATCTGCTTTTGGGACTTATATATATAAAAACAGTAACTATTTATTATGATTCTTATATAACATTGTAATAAATAAAATAATACACTATTAAAGAATGAGTAGAATACCACAAAATAACTATAGATTTTCTTCTTTCGACCTACTGATTTTCTTTCACCTCTTTCTTCTTTGGTCAGAGAAACCTCATTAAGAAACAATTGTAGATTGCACTAAAAACTTACATTATTAAATGTTTTTATGAAGGCTGCGAACAGGAGTTAAAGGAGTGAACAGGAAAACAATATCTCACGTACGTTTATTAATAACGACTATCTGGTTAAAGTTACTCATTTATTACATGCAGATCGTATTAGAGGCGTTTTTTAAATTACAAAAATTTACCGCCAATTTTAACTGCACTTCTGACATTTGAGGCACGCGCATTCGCAATCATCTGCCTATAATCAGTTAAATTAAAATTAACTTACATTATATCGACCGAACGCGTGTGGCCCTCTCGCATATGCTCATAGATATACATTCAACACCGGTTATTTGATTAGAAAAAATGTAAATTGATAATGAACGGACAATATAACATTAATTCATTTAGCGTATCCTGATATAATTGGCAATTATTTTACGAAAACAAAAATATTCACACTTCACTCTTGCGGCATCGAATTAGGCGAACCGCCTACAGAATTGGAAATAACGAGATCGGACGGGCGTTGGGCAAAAAGCTGCATTGCAATTTACCTGAAGTGTTTGTCAAGTAATGACATGTCGGAACTAGTTTAAAAAAGGTGCCTGGAAAAATTTCTTTGGGCGAAACTGTTGGCACATTCTTACTATAATGAATTGCGCCGCCCTGTTACAGTGACCTACTGTATTTTAAATGTACTAATAAGTTAAACAGTTATACAAGTACGTGCCAAGTAATCTATACATACTCTAATAATTTCTGTAAGTACATTTAATGTACACAAATAAATAAAATTGATGTGTCGGTTTGTAATAACAAAATAGCTGCATTGAGTTAAACAGCTTTTTACTCAATGCTCATGTAAGTATATATGGTACTTATAACAAAAAAACATTTTTTAAATTTGTGTCTGTCTGTCTGTCTGTTTGATCCGGCTAATCTCCGAAACGGCTGTACCGATTATGACGGGACTTTCACTGATAGATTGCTGATATTATAGCGGGTAACTTAGGCTACTTCAATTCTAGAAAAAGAATTAGGGTTTCGCGCAAAAAATGAAAACCCTATAATTCGAATTAAATGGGGAAGTATATATTTGTATAATCGGGTGGAGCCGCACACTGTTATTATAAATATTTGTCTGTCTGTCTGTCCTTGTATATGGAGCGTAACCAATAAATCTTTACACAGAGCATGATAGGAGTTTTACCTATAGATAGTAAGATTCCCAATACAGATTTTGGTAATATTCTTCAATATTTTAATGTACTGATTAACAGAGTTATGACGATTATTCTTAAGGCAGCTATCAAAACGTCACGGAGCGTTGCTTGTGTTGTATTCGGCGGCTAAAAAACTTGATCCCATTGTAAAGAATTTTTAAAATTATGCTCCATTCTCCTTACAACGTAGGCCATGTTTTATCTCACTCAATTAAGCAAAACTGGAGATACAGCTTGACCTCTCAATAACTTAAAGGTTTAATACAAATCAGAGATCTAACACTACCGTTTGTTAGGAAATGGCAGCATACTATAAAGGGCGCGTGACACGAGGCCGAACTATTCTAATATTGTTTTTGGATATTTACTTATGATAAATGGCTAACGTGAACCTGCCATCCGCGATAAATAATGTAACTATTTTGTCAACCCTGAAAACTATACTTAATGAATCCTTGCTAGAAATTGAGTATCCGGTTCTCTTCACTCAGCATAACAAACTTACAGCACAAAGAATCCAAAAGGAAAAATTAAGTGATTAATTACATGCATATAGTCACACCTTTTCCCCTATAATGGGTAAGCAGTGGCCACTCACGTAGCCCACTTTTCGCCCTCGCGGGAAACGAGACGTGACGGTTGGCGAACCACGTCGGGGCCGTTTCGGTATGAGTCAACATGTTTGTTACTCCCCATTACGTTCCCACGCAGTAGTGTCAGCATTGCATAATTATTATAGTGTTATTCTGCTCAAATAAAGGCTGTCTGTACAATATCTTAGTCGCCACTTACGACACCTCGGTAGGAAAGAGTTATGTGCAATTCTTCTCTCCTGGACTATCTGCTATATTAATGAATTGTAATTTAAATATTTAACAATAATTGTGATGAAAAATGATATAATGTATCCATATTAACTGATAAATTATTCTTAATGAACAGACTGACATGTAACTGTCATGGCAGTTCTTGTTGAAATATTTAAGCAACTTTTATTTCAGTGTTTAGACTAATAACCTAAAGCAGAGAAAAATAGAAGTGTAATTAATATCCTCAAAAATTGAAAAAAATATTTTAGTTTATATTGAACAATTGAATCCTGCCCATTATAATAAATGTTACAACGTAGAAAACATATTTGTTGTGTCCATTTAAAGGTTTTACAAAATTTCTACAGACGTAAGTTTTTCATAATTGACTCTTATTATGCCGCATCAAACAAATGTTTCGGAATTTGTTCCACGAAATCTATACGTACGGTCTGCAGCGGAATTATCCTATGTTACTAAATTTAAGCGCTAATAGCGCCCATTATTTGTTATTATTTTCGAATGCTATTTCCCCTTATTTCGGAAGCGGCCGCGAATTTTTTTATGTCGGCATTTTAGGGCTAAATAGTAATGGTAAGCTAAGGTAATGCGGCTAAATAGTATATGCCAATTTAGGTAATTAAAATACAGAGACAAAGTTGCATTCTGTAATTAAGAAGTATAAAATTCATATTAAATATGCGTGTGGTTTAAAATTAACGGTTACTAGTATAGCGTCATCCTTTTTTACTATAAAGTTGTTTCATTATTAGACGGAGAAAATAAAAGATTAATTTCATCTTCTTCTTTCCGTTCGAAAAAGTTTGATTTTAAAAAGTTTGTTTGAAATTAGAACGCTAATTGAGGAAATTGAATTTATTTAAATGAAACTAATTTTACGGATTTTATCGCGTTTAATGTTTTACTATTTATAACCCGACGTTTCGGGCGCTTTACAGCTCCCATGGTCACGGGGGGACTGAGGTGACAGTTGTCCCGATGTCATAGTTAACCCGGAGTACCTTCAGCTTTAATTATTATAAGATCGGGTTATAAATAGTAAAACATTAAACGCGATAAAATCCGTAAAATTAGTTTCATTTAAATGAGTAGTGTTCGCGTAAATATAAGAAATCATTAAATTGAATTTATTTAACTTACTGCGGAATGACAATGAAATTTAGCTCAAATAAATCCTAAATTAACTTTACGTAATCTGTGCTATTCTTATATTATTACGTTCAATCAATTTTAAATTGTATTGGTTTAGATGGCCTGACAGAAAAGACACATCTTTTTTTTAATTGTTTTTATTGATTTTATTGGTTAAACACATATTTACTGACACTGCCTATAGCTTGCAGTCGATATTCAATATGGTATATTCTTTGTAAGATGGCAATAAAGTCACACTTAGAAGGTGGTTTGATAATTGCAGTACCAGAAGCCTCGCACCTAAAACGCTGCTTCCCGTTACCAGTGTAGGTATTTTAGATCTGGTGTCTTTAAGATGGTTATTTCGCCCACTGGCATTACCACTTTTACTCCACCGTCGGGACGAGTTTTATAGATGCTATTACGATATAACAGTGCAACTATGAATACTAATATACAATCTTACTACTATAATGCTGAGATGCTAATCTGGAATCTTTTAAAAAAAATGATATGATTAAAAAGAAAATACAGAGACCGTGAGAAAGTTTCTATGCTGAAACTGCATGTTATGGCCTTAAGAAGCCGCACGCTGAGGAGGGCCGAAATGCACAAGTCTTCGAGGTACCATAGCGTATGCCGGCTTATGTTACGCGGGTTCACATAATGTTTTCTTTTATTTACGCGAATACTCTACACATTTAAATAAAACTACTTTTTATGGATTTTCTCGTGTTTAATTTAAAACTATTTTTAACTCGACGTTTCGAGTGCTTTACAGCACCCATGGTCACGGGGGGACTGAGGTGACAGTTGTCCTGATGTCATAGTTAACCCGGAGTACCTTCAGCTTTTTATTATTATTTTTAGTCCGATCTACGCAGAAAGTGCTTACTGTGTCTTGAAGCCTTGCAGTGGTATGCTTGGTTTTTGATTTAATTTTATTAATAGTAGGATCCCAAGCCGGTGGTAGTACCCAACCATATTCCCTATTGGAATTAGGATGTTTTTCAATTTCAATAGCCTCGCGAATCATCCTTGGCAGGAATTATATAGCTACGATATTGTTATGAATTTTCATTTTACTCTTCATCTTGTTTCAAAAACATGTTATCCTAATATTTTTTGCTGTCCGTACTCTCACATTAAGCCCACTTCACCCGCACCGCGGGCAACGTTTAAATGACTTATCATTACGTAATTACTATCATTGTATACGCACACACGCTCACACGTGCACACATGCAGTGACGCATCAACGCACATGCAGACAAACAACTGTCAGTCAACATAAAGAGTTGCTCTCGATTATTTCAAACTACGATATTCTTACTTAAATTCTGTATGTAAACCCTCGTGACTCTTTCCTGCCGAGTACATACCGAGTACATACCTTATATGTACTTATGGTATGTACGGACAACCTTTATTAGTGTAGAATAATATCATAATATGCAATGCTGTCACTATACATATTAATTTTTTTTACTCGTATGAAAATGGCGGCGACGTGGTTTGCCACCCGTCACGTCTCATTTCATTACGGGTGTGGGGTTTCTGCCTACCCCTTAATTGGAAAAAGGCGTGACTGTATGTAAAAAAGAAATCCACGCGCTGGATATAGACTCGAACGGCTGTAACGAACTAAACGATTTAATTATCACGTACTAAAATCATAGTGGTCATCCTCGGCCGGATAACATTGGGAGTAATTTAAAAAAGCCAACTCGTCTGATTAGCCGGCTGAATTACTGGATTCTGGGAACGCGCCGGCTCGTTTGTCCAATGAAACTGATTCGAGAGAATTGTTTTAGCTGTCAGATATGCATTAAGTACCCATTTGTTTTGTTACCGTTACGAATTTGAAGAAGTGTGTGTCTTTCAGATTATTTTAAAGCGGTATTATGTTCACGATTTTCATCACAACTTTTTATTTAATAAAAGTGACGAAACAAGCAAAACGTTCACCTGATGGTAAGTGCAACGTCTGCCCATAACAAATGCAGTGTCACCCAGAACATTTCTGTGTGACACCACACTTCGCCCGTCACCCTGAGACATCAGTTCTTAAGTCTCATATGCCCAGTGATTACACTAGCTCTCAGTGCCCTTCAAACCGAAACACAGTAATGTTTGCACACTACTGCTTCACGGCAGAATAACTGGCCCTGGCTTGGTACCTACCTAGACGGATTCCTGCATAGGAATCCTAACACCAGTGAAATAATTGAACGCATGCACACAATCCGGATTACTTCTTGTATCTGTAGGTGTTACAAATATATTTGTTCACTGCGCTAATCAAACTCCCGATCTGGTAGCTAATCAAGCCACACTGGTTAGTAATTAATTCTCTTTAATCGAATTCTGGTGGTGGGGTTCCTATTCCGTCTAAGTAGGTACCACCCACGGGCCAGTTATTCTACGGTGAAGCAGTGGTGTGCAAACAAATTCAGTTCGGTTTGAAGGGCACTGAGACCTAGTATAATCGCTGGGCATGAGAGCATGTTCTGGTTGGCGCAGCATTTGATTCTGCATTTACTAGAAGGTAAACGTTTTGCTCGTTTCATATCTTTATCCAAAAAAATATATGAAAATGATCATTGAAGCTCTTTAATTATTTCTTTTAACTTTCGCGGAACCCTAATTAATTTTCTAACAATTAAAGTAGCCTAAGTTACTCGCTATAATATCAGCTATCTATCAGTGAAAGTCCCGTCAAAATCGGTCTGGCCGTTTCGGAGATTAGCCGGAACAAACAGACAGACAAAAAATTTAATAAATGTTTTTTTCTTATATACGAGTAAGTACCTTATATACTTTCATAATTATTGAGGAAAAAGTTGTTATTTTGTTGTTACAAACAGACACTTCAATTTTATTTATTTGTATAGATGAATTTATAGCCATACCTTAAAAAATCCAACTGAATCCAAAACATCGGCTAACTCGTTACTCTTCGTATTGGCGCCTTCGGTAATTTAATTGGATAAGTATTGTACCTGTTATCTCAGGTCTCTGTTATCTGTGCATTGCAGGACAAAGCTGAGAATGGAGTCGAGGTGTTGTTGACTATTAAAAAAAAAAAAATTTGTATTATTATTAAAAACTGGTCAATCAACGATATGATTTCTATGTAGGAATCTTTCGTTGATAGATAGTTGTGTACGAACATTACTGTGTTTCGGTCTGAATGGGCACTGACAGCTAGTGTAATTACTGAGCACCTGACAAGCTACGCCGCGAGTCCTGGGTTCGAATCTAAGGCGGACCCAACATTCGTGCAAAGACGTAAATTGTTGGTTTACGGATCTGGTTGTGTTGCGAACGTCCCTGTGTCTCTGACACTGCATCCTAGCCTACCCCTGATATTATTCCATGAGCGTTATATCGGGCGCTGGTAGATTAGGACGACTGAGTGCATCTGTGTTAATGCGTTCACTTGGGGAACTGTAACATGTCACGCAGAGTTGATATCGTGCGACAATATTCTGAAGTTATCGCCGCAGTGAAAAATTGTCCAGGACGGCTAGTGAGGCTTCATCTTTTATATACCCTGGACTCATCAGACAGAATCAATAAAACAATTATTATCGAATTGTCAAAATCCAGGTATGATGCAAAATCATTTAGTAAAGCATGTATTCAGCAATGAGAAAATTATTGCCTATAAATGTTCTACTGCTGAGAACTGGACCTCTGTCATTTTTGAGGTTTTGGAACCTGGACGATCACACCATGCTACGCAGCTCCAGTGCAGTTATCGGACTTCACATGTAAAACTTACAGCCTATATTTGTTCTTCTATAGAAGATGTATGTTCTATGTGTAATGACTAAGATAGCGTCCAGGCTATTAGCGCCGAGAACATGACTCACTCCAGTCATCATCTAAATTAAAATTGCATAGTTCTGGTCCATACTCCATGTCAATAAAAATATATAATAAATTACCGAATAACATTAAAAAAGAAAAACTGCAAAAGGTCTAACAAAAATTTAGGGCGTTTCTAACAGAAAAAAGTTATAATATTGGAGAATATTTTGAAAAATGATTCAGATAGATGTACCTCTCACATACATTCATTGCCATGCCCGACAGGGTACATGAAATTCATAATTTAATTTTATGTAAAGTAATCTGAAATAAATAAATATAAATGTCCAACTCTATAGCCTTCGCTCAGGACAAGGACTGCATCCTTCTCTCATTTCTGAGAGGGTTTCAGAGCAGGGAAGTGTCCGCCGCGCTGCTCCAATGCGGGTTGACAGACTTCACATGTTGAAATATTTTTATCCCTCAGACATGCATGCAGGTTTCCTCGCGATGTTTCCCTTCTCCGCGGTAATGTACCAATAATCCAATTTATTAATACATTAAGTGAAAATAAAATCTTAATCTGTAATTCTATTCTATGGACATCCTTGTTCTGAGCGATCGCACTGCACACGCCGCGCAGGCGGGGGTTTGACGTACGGTGAAGGAATTTCGCGATAAGAGCTTCGCTCTGTTGTTTCGGTCGAATGTTCCAGCTACTGCAGGTGAAAAATGTCAAGAATAAGACTGTCTTAGGCGCAGTTTTTAAACGTTTGATTACGACAGTATTCTGCGTAGAACGCAGAGTACGGTTCGCAGCAAGATTACAAATTAGTGTCTTAATTAAACAAAAAGTAATTAAGAAGATACATCAAAATTTTTGTGAGTTTACGTGGTCTGGTAACAATACAAAACTTCATCGGCAACACTGGTTGGCATTCTACCACATGTGCGCTTTGCCAGAAATTTTCTGCCACGAACAACCACTTTGGGGAATCTGATGACGCAAGCAGTTTTTCCGGACGGACACGACTTAGGGACCTTTAAGAAAAGCTTATCCTTTCTCAACGTTCGGACAATTGCGGATGTTCATGGGCGGCGGTGATCAGTTACCATCAGGTGAGCTGCTTGCTCGTTTGCCCCCTCTCCTATAAAAACATATATTTTGCAGCATGTTTTCTCATGTGGTTTAAACTTCTTGATGAAGACATGCTGAACGTTGTCATGAAAATGTTGAAGCTAAACCTTATTTTAGTTTTCCTTATAACAGTCCACGTGATCGACTTTCGCTCCAGCTAACTCTTCCTGTACTTAGTTACTGAGAGATTTATAATCTGTGCAAAAGTTAACGCTCGCGTTATAAAACCTCAGCGGCCTCGACGAAAGGTTAGGATGTCGTGCAAGTGACACGTGGATAATCAAGATATAACAATGGACTCAAACCAATTTTGTTACAGAAATGACATGTAAATCTTCCGGGTTAATGTGCTGACCGCACAACATGACTTAAACACATAATATAATCCAGTGCCATATAATTTTAACCAATAGACCTCTATTCATTTTGAAATATGCTAGCTGAGCCCAGCGGTTTCATCCGCGTAAATAGGACCACATGATTGTATCTTACGGCACTGGTGGTAGGATTCCTATGCAGGAATCCGTCAAGGTAGGTACCACCCCAGGGCCAGTTATTCTGCCGTGAAGCAGTAGTGTGCAAACATTACTGTGTTTCGGTTTGAAGGGCACTGTGAGCTAGCGTAATCACTGGGCATATGAGACTTAAGAACCTATGTCTCAGAGTGATGGGCACAGTGTGGTGTCACACAGAAATTTTCTGGGTGACCCAGCATTTGTTATGGGCAGACGTTGCACTTACCATCAGGTGAGCGTTTTGCTCGTTTCATAACTTTATGCAATAAAAAAAATATATTGGTTATAACCATAGCATTCACGGTTCTTCCTTTCTCGGTATCGTCATGTCCTTAGCGAGCGACACCTTAAACTTGCAGCATAAAATTAAGTAGACTGTAATCTTCTTTAATAAACGGGCTATCTAGTGGAAGAAAATTTTTTCAAAACGGACTACTATTTTCTTAGATTAGCGCGTTCAAACGTAGATACAGACAGACAAAAAAAAATGTAAAGATAATTGTTTCGGCTTCTACTGGTCTTATAAAGACCCCTCATATTAATTTTTATCGTCAATTCAAAATCGGCCAATTACAATTTTATTATCTTTATAGATTTAGCAACATTTTTTACCTGACCGTACTAACCGCGAATTCAAAGCCCCTGTTCGTCCCACAAAGCGGTCCAATGCGATTTGTCGTAAAGATGTTAAATGTTTAATGATATGGAAAACACTTTGGTTTAGTAACCTTATACTGTAGACCAGTACCTGAACCGGTCTTCTTGGAATCACAGTTTTAACGTATAGCTGAAAAGCTTCAAATTCCTTTGACAGACATGTCAAAGGTGATGTTAAAGCAATGTCCTGCTTTAAGAGTCGACACGTAAAGTGTAGTGTTGTTTTAAATTGTTTTGATATTTTAACAAAACGAGTATGCCACTGTTTAGTGTCAGCTTACGTATGAGCTGAGTTTCGATGTCCGAAATTCGTTATTCGGTCGAACGGGTTATAATATTCGGGGAACACGTTGTGTTTAATGTCAAAATATAAGTTAAAATAGAAAAAAAAAAACGCCATAGACATGTTCATGAGGCATCACCTCAAATAAAATAGAACCAAGCGAAATGGAATGGAGTGACCGAGTAGTTACTATAAAAGGACGATATTAGACGACCGCGTGGCCTAGTGGTCAGAGTACCTGACTTCTACGCCGCGGGTCCTGGGTTCGAATCCCAGCCGGAGCCGACATTTCTGCTAAAACACAAATTGTTGGTTTTCGGGTCTGGTTGTGTTGTGTTCGTCCCCGTGTTTCTGACACTGCATCCTAGCCTACCTCCGATCTTATCGCATAAGCGTTAAATCGGGCGCGGGTAGGTTGGGACGAGTGAGTGCCTCTGTGTTTGCGCGTACACTTGTGGCACTATAATATCTCCTGCGCAGTTGATGGCTCTCGACATTTGGATTCGGCAAGTTGTCGCCGTGGTCGAAATCGGCTAGGAGAACATCATCACTATAAAAGGAATTTATTTTAATATTTTATTTTTTGCTGTTATTGTGGTTTTTTTTTTAATTTATTTATGTTGGTTGGCTCCGTTGCACTTATTTTTATATTAAATCTACAGAAGATGTTAATTTAATACAGCCGTCTGAAAATAGCGACTATTGCATATATTTCGACAGTTTCAGATATCATCATCATTATCACCAATTACTCACGTTTTCACTGCTGAACATACGTCCCGAAAATAGATTAGCTACTTGCATATATGGACTTCACGCAAAATTGGTGGGGTCGTTGCTGCGTTAGGGGTCGGGTCCTGCCTAATAATTTAAAGCAAACGGCGGAATGATCCGCCAATAATACATGCATGCCTGCATTATAAATAAAATAAGTATACTTATATCTAAAAAAAAGGTAGGAAAGAGGTATTGTACACGATATTGTACAGATAGCCTATATTCGTGCAGAATAAACCATTATATATTTTAACTATACTGCACGTGGGAACGCAATCGGGAGTAAGAATTTTTAGACTCGTACCAAAATGGCGGCGACGTGGTTAACCATCTGTCACGTCTCGTTTCCTCGAGGGTAAAAAGTTGGACTACGTGAGTCGCGTCTGGCTACCCCCTATATGGGAAAAGAGAGTGACTGTATGTACGTAATATTTCTAAACTACTACAGCTGTTGTCGAAGCATTTGCTCACATTATAGGAGTAAAAGATAACTCAATGACTAATATAGTATTTCTAATAGGAAATAGGAAGCATAACTTTTCACATTGGTTAACGATTCGATAACATTCGCAAGCTGAATAAAAGCCAGGAGATGGGCAGCAGCATCTTCCTGGAACATCTGAATAAATAAACTTTCGCTTGCCAAGCGTGGCAACTACGACAGAAATCCTCCCAAAATGGGAGCTACAAACTTTTGTGGCAATCTATAAGGGAGGCCATATGTTCAGAAGTAGGACTAGTGATAGGCTGAAATGATGAATAAAAGATCGCAGAGCAGTTGACATTAATGATTGACTAAGTATTTTTTTAAAAAAATACTTAGTCAATCATTAATGTCAACTAAAATATATAAATAATGGAGGAAATTTAATATCTACAGGCATTCTCTACCAGTCAATCCATTTTTTTAAAATTAAAAGCCTAAAAAATTATTTTATTGTCACTAATGAGCTCAGGTCTCCTCTCATTTCTGAGAGGATTTTTTTTTCCGGACATTTTTTATCCGGAAAGAGTTCGCCACACGACTTCACATGTCCTCGACATATTTGTATTCCTCAGCCATGCCAGTTTCTTCAGGATGTTCCATCCCTTCCTCGCTGACCTTCATCGCTGAAAACGTGGTAAATAAGCACTTAAAATTGAAGAACAATTTTAACGGGAGCTCGAACTTAGGTCACTCGCGTACTATGAAAGTCGAGACGAGCGCCCGGCTCAGGGGCCTTCGCATGTATAAGTAATAAGTATTAATTCTTAATAAGTACGTAAGTAGTTAGTAATTAAGACTTTAACTTTACCACACCTAAAAAGCTAGTGAATCTTTTTTCCTGAAATTTACACTGTACTCGTAAGTACTAGCGTTGGTATCAGTTCAGTCTTCATATCACGAAACAAGTTTCAAACATTCCAGTGCGAGTTCACGTGTCCTCGAACTTATTTTTTGTGTTCTTTCTCAGACATGACGGTTTTCGGAAGATGTTTTCCTCTAGCACGTCGTAAATCGGCACTTTCGATCGCAATTAAAAAATTTAGTAGTCACAGTAGTGGTGTTACATACATTTAAAGGCTCGGCTTAAGTGGGTAGGTAAGGCAATGTTTATAAAAAATATTTTTAAAATGATTGTAATTTCATAATCTATGCAGTAATCCGTCTAGGTAGGTACCACTCCAAGGCCAGTTATTCCGCCGTGAAGCAGTAGTGTGCAAACATTACTGTGTTTCAGTTTGAAGGCCACTGAGAGCCAGCGTAATCACTGGGCATATGAGACTTGAGAACTGATGTCTCAGGGTGACGGGCGCAGTGTGGTGTCACACAGAAATATTCTGGGTGACACAGCATTTGTTATGGGCAGACGTTGCACTTACCATCGGGTGAACGTTTTGCTCGCTTCGTCACGTTCTCAAAAAAAAAAAACATTATACTTTTTCTGTATCCGCATCGAAGTTACCTCGTCCGTTGATAAATGTCTCAATTATAAAAACCGGGATATGCGCGCAGTGGGAGACTGTACTCACTTAGAGACGAGATGTTAGGGACTGGGACGTTTATACGCTATTAGCAATATATCATTCGCGACTTAAACCAATGATTGGTTTATTTCGATATTTAAAAATATATTTGAGTCGTGAGAAGTAAATATATGAAATTCTTTACATTTGAATCATGTCCAAATTTCAAAACGCTTTTCAATCGGATAGACTTTTGTTAACTTTCATGACAATTTTCTACGTTAGGGTTTTCATCGGAATTTTCCGAGTCAAAATGACTTTTGAGATAAAAACCACGTGCTTTTGGTAGGTTACCCAACCTAGGTAAGGTTAGAATTCAGTGTAAGCTTTGGACTGATTACGTCCAGAATACAAATATTTATTTGTCTTTATTTAATTATTACTCAGTTTTTTAAAATATATATATATATATATATATATATATATATTCTTTCATTTCATTAAAAATAATACGTATAAACGGGAAGGATGTAAGAAAGAACATTGTTATTTGTCTGTCCCCGATTTAATTTTGCATTGTTTTGTGTATAGTATATGTGTTTATATACATACATACATACATATGATCACGACTGTATCCCATAAGGGGTAGTCAGATACTGGGCACTCACTGCAAAAACAGATGACTGCCACAGTCCACGTTTCACCAAAACAATATAAGGCACTTGGTGTGATAGGTGGTGAGCCCATCGCCACCATGCGCTGTTGGGTGCACAGTGCAGTTTAATTCCATACTCGCCTTTTACGAGATCCATTGGATGAGATGGAGTGGTAGTATTCTTTTAACGAGCCGCCACCACACGACAGTGTTTACATATATACGTAAATATCTGTTTGTGTATATGTTTATATATATATGTATGTATATCTATTGTTTCTATTTACATATATGTAAATTTTATAAGATATTTATATATATAATTATTATAATATTATTTTATTTTATATTTTTGCCTTTTATTGTTACACCTTCAAAATCTCACCACTCAATGGGTTGACTGGGAGAGAATGCCTACAGGCATAAAGTCCGCCCTTTGTGTCCTTTCTATGTATGGGAACAATAAAGATTAATAAATAAATAAATAAATAAACTCATAAGGACACTATGAAGACATAGAATTCGCTGGCATATCAAATATAACAGTCGAAATATATGTCGAAATAGATATCTGAAACTCTTCACTTGATTATACACAACATTGGGCACAGACACTTAATTTGTAAAATTACTTTCTTCTTTCAATAAAACTACATTTATTGTTTTATCGCGTTTTATTTTTCTATTCACTAGCTGTGCCCTGAGGTTTAACCCGCGAAAAAAAACCGACGCAGATCGATGATTTACGTATATACTTCCCTATATGAATCTGATTTCGAGGTTCCAATTATTTTGCGCGGAACCCTTATTTCTTTAAGTAGCCTAAGTTACCTGCTTTAAATATCAACTATCTGTCAGTGAAAGTCCCGTCAAAATCGGTCTAGCCGGTTCGGAGATTAGCCGGAACAAACAGGTAGACAGATATTTAAAAAAAAATGTTGTTTTTTTATAAGTACCGTATATACTTTCATAAGCGTTGAGTAAAAAGCTGTTGTTTCAATTTCATTTATTTGTCTATACAAATAAATAACCCGACGCTTAGAACGCTTTACAGCACACATGGTCACAGGAGCACATAGTTGATACCCTATCCGTAGCTTTTAATTATTATTTTTGGTCCGATTTACGCAGCTTATAGTGTTTTGGAAATATTTCCAGTGGTATGCTTGGTTTTTGTTTTAATTTTATCAATAATAAGATCCCAGACCGGTAGTAGGACCTAACCATCTTCTCTATTGAAATTAAGATTTTTTTTTAATTGCAATAGCGTCACAAATCCTTAGTAGAAATCGGTGTTCTTTTGCAAGGATTTGTGGTCTATCAAATCTGATGTAATGGTTGGGTCAAAAATATTTATTTTTATTGGATAAAATGACATCTCGTCATTTTAGTAAAACTCGAGTAAAACGTTCACCTAATGGTAAGTGCAACGTCTGTCCACAACAAATGTTATGTCACCAAGAACATTTCTGTGTGGCACCCACAGTGCCTGTCACCCTTTGACATCAGTTCTTAAGTCTCATATGCCCAGTGATTACGCTAGCTCTCAGTGCCCTTCAGACCAAAACACAGTAATGTTTGCATTCTACTACTTCACGGCCGACCAACTAGTCTGGGATGGTACCTACCTAGACGGATTCCTGCATAGGAAAAAGTCCGTAAATCTTATTAAAAGCGCAGTATTTGCGTAAATGTAAGAAATCTTCACAAGAAAGTAAACTTCTTCTTTGTTTAATGGCTGCTCTAAAATCATTCCGCTAATACCAAGTAAGTTATGGTAGTGACATTCCCAAGTTTAAAAAAAATACAATTAAAAAACTTTAACAATATACGTCCAGCCATACAAAATAATAAACCCATCACCTTTAAACGAAGAGCAATAAGAACATAAACAACGAGATAAAAATATTTAAAACATAAATATAAAGAGAAATAAAGTAACGAACGACTAATTATTTCTGCGAGTCGTAACTGACGATGGGAGAGAAGTCCGGCGCTGTCTGTAAAGCGCTTTATTTATTTCTTACTAGCTGAAGCCCGCGACTACGTCCGTGACTGATCCATACGAATATTATAAATGCGAAAGTAACTCTCTCTGTCGCTCTGTCTGTTTGTTAACTTTTAACGGTTCAACCGCTGAACCGATCTTGAATGATCTCTCCGAAATTTGGCACAGCGATAGCTTGCATCAATGAGACGGACTTATCATACTTTTTATCCCGGAAAATTAAGTAGTTCCTACGGGATATTTAAAAAAACATATATCCGAACGAACGAAGTTGCGGGCATCAGCTAGTTATTTTATATATTATGCCGTACAAATTTTCCGGAATAAAAATTGTGTGTCCCTCTCCAAGATGCAAGCTATCTCTGTGCGAATGAGTGAATTTCGTCAAGATCAGTTCAACGGTTGAGCTCTTAAAAGGTCACAAACTGACAGAGGGACAGAGATAGTTAATTTCGCATTTCTAATATTACTAGCTGATGCCCGCGACTTCGTTCGCGTGGATATAGGTTTAGTTAGGTTAGGGATATAGCCCGTAAGAACTATTTCATTTTGCGGGATAAAATATCTATGACCGTCTCTGAGATGCAAGTTATCTCTGTGTCGGATGTCGTCAAGATCGGTTAAGCGGATGAACTAATGATTTGGTGACAAAAAAATAAAACATTAACAACGTGTAGATAATGGTTTATAACTGGTGGTAGGATTCATATGCAGGAATCCGTCTAGGTAGGTACGGCCCCATGGGCCAGTTATTCTGCCGTGAAGCAGTAGTGTGCAAACATGACTGTGTTTCGGTTTGAAGGGCACTGTGAGCTAGCGTAATCACTGGGCATATGTGACTTAGAACATTGTCTCAGGGTGATGGGCACATTGTGGTGTCACACAGAAATTTTCTGGGTGACACAGCATTTGTTATGGGTAGACGTTGCACTTACCATCAGGTGAACGCTTTGCTCATTCCATCACTTATTTCTCGCGATGTTTCCTTCGCCGCTGAACACGATACGAATCAGCACTTGGAATAGCAGAAAAAGTTTAGAGATGCCGGCACTGCGTATCAAACTCATGTCACTCGCGTACTATGAAGTTTAAGGAGAGCGCCAGGTCCCTGAGCTACCAAGACTCTCTGTAGTTGTGTGTGATGTAAAAAATCCATTCCATTCAATAATTTTTTTATGGGATAAAGTGATGAAACGAGCAGAGATGGTAAGTGCAACGTCTGCCCATAGCAGACGCTGTATCACCCAGAACATTTCTGTGTGACACCATACAGCGCCCATCACGCTGAGACATCAGTTCTTAAGTCTCATATGCCTAGTGATTACACTAGCTCACAGTGCCCTTCAAACCGAAACACAGTACAGTTTTTGCAAACTACTGCTTCATGGCAGAATAACTGGCCCTGGTGTGGTACCTACCGAGACGGATTCCTACACAGGAATCCTACCACAATTAATGAAACAGTAATCGTCTTCTAGGCACAGGGGTCGGCAACGTTTTGAGTCGGAAGAGTCAAAAATTACAATTTACTAATTTTCAAAGGTTTTAAAGAGCCACAATTTTTTTCAACATTTGTGCAAAAACACAAATTGTTGCTTTTCGGGTCTGGTTGTGTTGTGCATGTGAAATGTATGTTTGTAAAACGCACCCACGATACAGGACAAAATCCTACTGAGGGGCTTCGTTTTTTTAATGATAATGATAAATAAAGTTTTTTGATAAAAAAAAAACTAATCTATTTATTCCTAAGAAAAATATCTATTTATTCATATATAGAGAATAGACAATGTATATATGGTATTATTAGATAATCTCTTATTATTTAAGTAGAAAATTAAAACAATTAAACATTTACTTACAACACTAATTTGTACTTTTATAACAAACAATTTAGCAAACAAATTCAATGGGAGCGTTGGCTTTGCATGGTTTTAGAAAGTTTCGATAAATTTGGCTCATAACTTGTTGTTTTAAGTTGCTTGAAACAACAAACTAATTGTTGTTGTAATTGTGTAATGCTAATTGTCTTGCGTCGAAAGCGAATTAAAACTTACGATTTTTTTTTATAATATAAATAATATTTACCTATACTATAGAGCCGCATATAGGAACTAAAGAGCCGCAGCTTCACATCCAAAGAGCCGCATATGGCTTGCGAGTCGCAAGTTGCCGACCCCTGTCCTAGCACAAGCTTTTAAGCTTGTTTGGAGAGGTTAGAGGAAATATCAGTAATTTTAATAGTATTGATAGTAAAAAAAAATCAAATGACATTTTCACAACACTGGCCAGAATTTATATTCTGTGTTGTAAAAATTTAAAACTTAGTATTCTTTTTTTCTAAATATTCCAAAGGCTACGGACAGCCATGTATATTGCTGCAACTTCCTTTGTGTGGAAATAGACCACACACAGGAAGCTGCGGCAATAGCTTGTCTTTCAATAAGACAAACGAATGAAGACACTAATTTAATTTTTGGTGCAACAAAGAAGAGGTAAAACTTTGTGTTGCTACCAAATATTTTCGGATGTTCATATATAATACATTAGTTAAGTACGATTAAATCAAGAAAGTCTAATCAATGATTTCTCCATAAAACCACCTATTACAGTTCTGTACAACCTTAAGGCATCCTAAAACCAAAAATTATAGCTCGTAACCAACAATGAGTTATGCAAATTCCAGCCAGGGATTGAACAAGCTACCATTAGCTGCAATACGCGTTAGACACTGAGCATCCTTGGTTATTATACTTTACCCGATTTTTGAAGGTGATTTTAGAGTCAATTATGTAAGCATCCAAACAGTTTATCTGTTTAAAAGAGATTTTGGTAGGGGAATGTTGATATGGCAATATTATTTATGACGTAAGTAACGGTGATAAGCGAGTGCCCAGCTTACGTGATGGTACTTTTTTTAACAGGTACTTTGCAAATTATACTTGCTTTTAATAAAACTTTTAGCTGATTTTAGTTTTTAAATTTATTTAAATTTATTTTAATATACATTTATAATAAATAGATGCACATCAGTGGTCGAAACTCAACCGTGATTCGTAAAATGTTAAGTTATTGAAGTTTGAGTAATTTTTTGTTCGCAACATTTTAAAATTCTCTACTCAGTGCTACTGTTTGATCAGAGGCTGCTAAGTTTCATAAGCCTAGTGATTACACTAGCTGCGACACCACAATGCGCCCGTCACCCTGAGACATGAGTTCTTAAGTCTCATATGCCCAGTGATTACGCTAGCTCTCAACATCCTTCAGACCGAAACACAGTAAAGTTTGCACACTACTGCTTCACGGCAGAATAACTGGCCCTTGGGTTGGTACCTACCTAGACGGATTCCTGTATAGGAACCCTACCACTAGGTAAAAATAAAGAAGATGTTTCAGCTAAGTAGATATGAAATTTGATTAGGACGACAACATAACCATGTTGAAGTATCCCATAGCGGAATTTTATAATACGTTTAGTAGGCCTAATTAGCTTTATAATTATTCTATAATTATATTTATGAATAAAACCATAAGTCTGCGACGATTTTACAGGGACAGCAGTTTACATTAATATTAAAATTCATTTTGTATCATCTATAATTGTAGAGACGTTTTCGCAATTAAAAACTGAAACAAGATGACAGCGAGTAAGAGACTTTGTGTTTGCGTTTACATTTGCGTTTACAATGTACCTTGCGCAGTTGCCAAAACTGGCCAGGGAAGACTTAAAAATAATATAAAAATGAAAGGCGGGTTCCTTATACATAATTAAGCGTTACCTTCTATGAAAATGCTAACGAAAGTGGAACAGCGAGAGATTTATGTCAGGATCGTAGCAAGTGGAATGATGTAGTCTCTGCCTACCTGAATAGAAAATATGCGTGACTGTGTGTATATGTATAATATTTTCTGTCGTAACTGAGAAGAAATGTATCCTTGCAGTTTTAATAGAAAATTTAAAATTCGAACAACGCAGAACTAGTTATACTTCAGAGTCCACAGATCCGAGCAGCCAGCCTCCGACCTCACCCAACACCTACATCCCATCCCACTCACTCTCGCGACGTAAGTATGCGTGAAAGGAGCGTCGTCACGCGAACACCATTCGCGCCATGATTAAAAATCAGCAAACATCACGCCATCCATTGACATAGTGCTGTTATCAGAGCTCGTATACGTCAGCTTGCGTGTCGGCGAGCACGTGGTCACGTCTAGCTGTTACGTAAACACGCGAACCCGCAAAGAGAGCACGCGAGCCGACCGCACGCAGAAGCTCTGTGCGTAGCCAAGCTTTGGTGGATCACGCTACCTCGTTTACTTTGCTGTTGAAATTGAACTCGGAACGCCGCGTTAGCGGTACATACATACGTGACTTGATTTGCATGTTGCGTTTGAAACTGATCGTTATTGCTTAGACCGGTGCGTACTACAGCTTTGCGTTGTGAGATTTTCTGAGCATGCAAGGATGAAAATTGAGCAAACCGATCAGGCCAGTCAGACAGATTATGAATAAATCACCGCATTATGGCGGCGTTAGACAATCTGCCGTCCTCTTTCTGATCTATAAAAGAAATCTTAAAAGTCGACCAAGAGAAGAAGCAAGCACAAGCACTTTATGGAATCTGCTGCCGCCAGCGGTTTTTCCGAACCGATACGACTTAGGGACCTTCAAGAAAAGAGCCTATTCCTTTCTCAAAGGCCGGCAACGCATCTGCTATTCCTCTTGTATTGTAGATGTTCATGGGTGGCGGTGATCACTTACCATCAGGTGAGCCGCTTGCTCGTTTGCCCCCTCTTACATAAAAAAAAGAAATACTTGGAAAATCCCATAACGCCTATTAACCCAAAGACCATCGAGCGCTCAGAGGTGCTACACAAACCTTTCCAGTTCAAATATCTGGATAAGACAGCAATTATTCTGGGAAAGGGTTACATTAAGCATCAGGGAAAGTTGTGCCCGTCGCGTCTCTTACTTCCATAAAAAATTATACACAGCTGCCTACATATTTTAAGCACAAATCACGCTATCGCCATAGGCTTTTGCAAATCCCCACTAAAAATAAATAAGTTTGATAATAAAGGGGATGAAATGATACCAAATTAAATGAGCGACGTAACCCTGAAGCGTTTCGTATGATGACGTGAATCAAAGAAAATCTTCTGGCATACTCTTTACATCGTCTCTTTATTCAGTCTGTTATATTCGCCACTGTGAAGGCCAGGTTGAACAAAGTGGGGATAAATTGTATAATTTCAAAATTGACACTTCGGAATTTTATGTCATCGGTCTGGTTCAATTTAAGTTTGGTCAAAGTGTGGTTATAAGATTTTCATTTAAGATTCCCATAATTGATGAAAAGGTAGGCAGATTATGATATTGACAGAGAATATTTTTTTTTATATTGAATAAGTCAACGTTTGAACTAGATCCTACCGGGAGTCAAATGGTCATAAGGTTCGTAGTATCTACACGCTAACTTACAATATGTCTATACAATCTTGCCGCCGATTATTCTACCTATTCCTAAATCGCCAGAAGAAATACCTGGACACGCCATTTTTTTCACCAACAAATGATACGCTTTCGCAAAGGTTAACAACCTCGTGTGGTGTAGAACGATGCACTGTGAACTCAAATCTCAATAATAAATCGCTCGCAAAACAATTCCAAGTACACACTTAAGTTTAATTGAAGCATTAAACATGAACGTTGATCTGTTTGTTTAATTGTTTGCAACAGATTGATTGCTTCTAGAAGATATAACTTGCTGATAGATGAGATGAGTCTGAGCATTGGGTTCAAATCTCGTAGAATTTGTAAAAAAAAATGTAGGCAGTGTGGTCTATACGGCTTGTGCTTGGGGAAAATATTGTTGTTCTGACTGTGTTTTTTTTATTGGAGAAAAGGACGAGACGAGCAAAACGTTCACCTGTTGGTAAGTGCAACGTCCGCCCATAGCAACGCTGGGTCATCATTTATGTGTGTGGCAACACACTTCGCCTGTCCCCCTGAGACGTCGGTTTTTAAGTCTTATATCCCCAGTGCTAACACTAGCTCTTAATGCCCTTCAAATCCAAACCCAGCAATATTTGCACACTGCTGCTTTACGGCAGCATATCTCTCCTTGCGGCGGTACCTACCTAGACGGATTCCTGCATAGGAATCCTACCACCAGTCAAAAATGATTGTCCCAGTATATTTGGCACTACGTTCTAGCCCAGTCTGATCGTATTGCATGTGCGTCACATCGCGTGCGTGGAGGTTAGGAACGAGTGAGTGCCTCTATGTTCACACGCACACTAGTAGTATCGAACATCTCTGCCGTTTGCTTGTCTTAGGAAGTTGGCGCCGTGGTCGAAAGTTGGCCAGGACATCAGTTCGGACTTCACATGCAGACATGCAGTATTCCCCACGATGTTTTTCTTTCACAGACGAACACGTGATAAATTGATATTTAGTACCGCAATTAATCATTTAAGTAGTGCCGGCACCGCAGATCGAACTCAGGTCAGTGAAATACTATAAAATTTAAAACGACTGCTTAGCCACTGAGTTTCCATAGCTCTCATACGTTTGTGGCCTTAACTTAAAAATGTCCTTGTTTTTCAATTAGTTGTTCTGCAGAGAAAGACTATATTGAAAGTCATCTGCTTAACGTTTGGTTTAGTTGATTAATATTTCACATTGTCTTCTAGTACAGTTTACCCTGCGGTTGTACTTACCTAGGCGAATTCCTGCATAGAAATCCTACCACCAGTAAAATAATTTAATTTAAATCTGCAGTCTACTGCAGTCCATGTTGACCTCACCCTAGTTCGAAAGATTTGCCTCACGTCACACTAGGAAATAAAGCGTTCTATTGGATTGCCCAGGTCGCAGAATAGCGATCTCGGCTCGCCAAAGTCGCTTACCAAGATCACCGACAATTTCAACAAACTGCAAAGTTAAAAAAAACGTTATGGAGGAGCTTCAACTCGAATAACCCAAAATTTTGCCCACACGCGAAATCGCACGCGTAGAGGTGGAGTTACAGAAACCAACCCGCTGCAACAACCAGACACCCCTCGCCTTCGACGCCGCCGACCGCCAACGATCTGGTTATTCTAAATCTGGCGTATCTAAAACAATGACTTCGTCTTCAGTGAGACAATTTTGCTGACGTTACTCTAAACTCTGCTTTTGCACTCAACGACATGGGCGAAGAAAATCCTTTAATTACAATCGGAATCTGTCACCTGTGAATATCTTATAGTTCCATTAGTATATCACCAAAGGCAAAGAAGAGACGTTGGAACTCGACTAAGGATCTTACGGACCGATCGAGACTCTGACATTTAAGACATTTAAGTAATTTATTCCAACACTTTCATTTCATTCACAAATTACAATACAACAGGTGAATAACCAAAATTAATAAGAATAGGAAAAAAATAAAAAAAAACAAAGGAAAATCAATGAACAAAAAAAAAATAAAAAGAAAATAAAGGGTATAACAAAAATTAATTAACAAAAAACTCTGGAATGAAAGCTGTTATTGATGTGAATGTTTGGGTATATAAAACATTTGGGATAATGGTTGTATAGTGTACGTTTCTCGTCATATCGAACCTCATAAAGGTTTAGACTTATATGTAGATACCGCACGAAAGAAGTACACTACACTGGGATATTTTTTTGGTTATGATTTTTTTTTAAACTAAATAAACAAATTACAAAAGTATTTTCTTAGGTCCGATGTCACCGTGCGCTTTGGAAACCACGTTTTACTTAACTGAGCTCAATTGTATAATTTGATCTCGATTTTTGTCTAACGTTTTACACCAGCTCCATTTTGATCGTGTTTAGGGAAACGAAGTTTACATTAAACATCGTCACAATCTAAAACAAAAACTCGAAGTATTTCGTATTTTGCGACTTCAAACAGCCTGTTTTTATACTTAAGTCACATAGGTATGCAAATAATAAATCATACGAAATAAAAATAATTTTTGGGTTTCACGTAGTTGTGCAATTAACAATGACAGTTCTATAAACGCGTTTATAGAGTTAAACGTCTAAAATTTGGCGTTCTGAATATTAATTGCGTTTAGAATAATAATCGAGCTAAATGCGATTTAAATTCAACAGGAATTCGTTTAGGCAGGTAGACGTAGACGTTGCACTTACCATCAGGTGAACATTTCCGTGTGACACCGAACTGCGCTTAAGTCTCACACGCCCTGTAGTTACAGTAGCTATCAGTGCCCTTCAAACCGAAACACAGTAATGTTTGGACACTACTGCTTCGCGGCAGAATAACTGGCCCTGAGGTGGTACATACCTAGACGGATTCCTGCAAAAAAATTATATAATTAACTGCGTTCATTTGATGTTGTAAAAAAGTAAAGTAAAGTTTCAGCCTATAAATGTCTCACTGCTGAGCACATGCCTCCTCTAAGTTCTGAAAGGGTTTTGGAGCTAGGAAGAATCCGCCAAGCTGCTCCAATGCGGGTTGGCGGACTGCACATGTCTTCGAAATATTTTTTATTTCTCAGACATGCAGGTTTCCTCACGATGTTTTCCTTCACCGCCGAGCACGTGGTAAATCAGCAGTTAAAATTGCAATTAACAATTTTAGCGGTGAAGGGACCGGAAATCGAACCCAGGTCACTCGCGTACAATGAAATTTAAAGCGTTTAAAGTAGCATTGAAATCAGTTAAGCGATTAAACTTCGTTTATCTTGAACTGATCGCATTTAATTCAACGGTGAAATTCGCCCTTAGAGGTATGTCGATCAAAATATAATATTAAAAAAACAGGCTTTAACAGTTGTCCCCCAACTGCATTAAAAGCGTGAGTAAATCACGTACAAGGCTAGTTAAAACACATAAAATGCTCTCGCGTTAGACACGAGACCTAATGGGCTACGGTCACGTCATGCGCTCCCGTCAGCTGACGGGTCGGGGTTCAAAGCCGGGGAGATCGCGACCAGATAATGGAGGGTGTTCACCCTTGCGTCGAAAGGTTTTAAGCGGTGCTGTTGTTTTACAACAAACTGCTCTCTTGGTATAGACACTACGTATTGTATATTATGTTTATGTTTTATATCCACAATCACGTCGTATACTGTTGAAGTTTTTACTATATTTACTGTAATAAAGTAAATCTAAGATAATTATTTAATCAAAAAACCGACTTCGACACAAAAGCTCCAAACATGCTTATGCAATTTTAAGAGTTTCATGATTTTCTCATGGATTTCATCATCAGAACTTGACCAAAACTATATGGCACCATCCTTACGGTATTCTATTTCAAACAAAACAATTTTTTTAAACGGTCCATAATTTTCGAAAATATCTATGAACATACATAAAAAATACATAAAGACGGGACAGGCGGTTATATGTTCAACCTCCTGCTTTTTTTGAAAATATTGTTAAAGATGCCACTACAAATGTCATTTCCATAATTAATAATGTCTGAAATCCAGCAAATAATAACAAACATTTACTATTTTCTATGCAGGAATCTCTCTATGTAGGTACGACCGCAGTGCCAGTTATTCTGCCGTCAGGTAGGAGTGTGCAAACATTACTGCGTTTTTCGGATTGAAGGGTACTAACAGCTAGTGCAATTATTGAGCATAAGAGACGTAAGAATTGATGTCTCAGGGTGACGAGAACGGTGCCGAACGGAAAAGTTCCGAGTGACACAATATTTGTAAAATGCCGACGTTGCAAATTCCGTCAAGGGAAGTATTTGCTCGTCTCTTCTCTTGCCTCTATTAAGAAAAAACAGACATAATGTTCTTAAAATTTCTGTATAACGGCGGCGTCGGATAGTCTAAAACACTGTTTCCTGTTTTAAAAATAAGATATAAGTTAGAAAAATATTATGTCCTCTGTCCTAATCTATTCCAGATCGTGACGAAAATGATCAAAAGATTTTTAGACGCAATGTTAAAAAAGCACTGGGGATGTTTATTAAAAACTATAATTGACCAAGTACATGTGATCCTGATGACAAAAATATTTAAAAATTATCAATGTCAAGTGTTGTTTGCCATTACAGTAAATTTAAATAAACAAAAATTGTGCGTATATGCAAGTTTGTCTGTCCGACAGAATGTAAACGAGGTAATACGTAGCAACGAAGTCGGGAGCACGCCATTGCAGCTCCCACCCTCTATAATGTTTTAGTCACTTGGTAATGCCTCCATACAAAATGATGAAGAGATTCTGCGAACTGCCAACCTTTCTAATTTCGCTTACGGATCTTAGCAAATTACTTTGTTTCTCTTCTATTATAAACAAATCATAATTTTGTAATTAACGCAGTCAAATTGAGTAAATAAAAGTTTACGAAAATATAATAGAACTTTCTCGAATAACAGTTAACGTAATTTAGCTCGGGGCTGGAAGTTTCCACTAGCGCATACCGTCTACCTGTATCTATAACTACCTCTGCTAGCGGGCGCAATCAAACGGGAAATCTTTCTTAGCCCTGCTCCATTAGACACGGGAAAATCGACTGAACATCCTGAAATCGAAAAGAGACGGGAAATTGGAAAATGTAAAGGTTGGAGAGGGAAGCGAGATGCTATCCGAAGTGGGCCACGCCCCCTTTCTTCTGACGGAAATTCTAGGGGTTGGTCGTATCTACTTACAGCGGTATAGGGCATAATTGGGGGTGAAATATACCGTTACTTATTTACGTCAATGTTTGTTGCTGGGGGTATTGTGTCTACACAATACCCCCAGCAACAACTCGCAATAGCATTTAACTCGCAATTGTAATGAAATATTCTCGGGTGGATTAACTTTTATAGTTTGTTTTTAAAATCAGTGATTATTAAGATTATAACTAAATCTATTTGCATGATCAAACTCCTGCTCTGGTAGCTCCAAAAGTTTACTGCAATAAAACTTACTGGAATAGTTTCCACTATATTACAGTGTTCCATCTATAAATATAATAAAATTATAACTGGCCGATGTCAGTACATGGAAGACATTTCAGAGAAATTAATCTGAGGGGTCACTTTATAAGAGCAATAGAAGCGAAAACAATTATCTTTAGAATTTTTGTTTGTCAGTCTGTTCGTTTGAACGCGCTAATCTCAAGAAAAACTTATTCGATTTAACAATTATTTTTCCAGTAGATAGCTGGTTTATTAAGAAATATTATAGTCTACAAAATTTTATGCTGCAACTTTAAGGTGCCAGTAAGCTGAGAACAGATCTTTTCCAAAAAGGGTAGAACTGTGAATGGTCAGATCAAAAGGTACCATGAAATCTTGTGGTTATTTTACGCGGGTGATACCGCGGGACTCAGCTACTCGTAGCTTACAATAATTACAGAGGTCATTAAACGGACACGAATCTCAACATCGCGACATAGGAAAGACGGTTTACATTACAACGCCACCTATCGTCAATTTTTTGGATATTAAACTTGCATATAGATTATACACTGCTTTTCAAAGTTAGGTACAATACGCTCTGTGTAGTCACAATTCTACCATACCGTATTTCAATATTTTTAATTCTTATTCAGTTTTTTTTCTTTTACAAGTTGCCCACCAAGATTTCTCCTGTATCGTGAGTGAGTTTACAGACACAATTTGCACATGGACAAACACCCAGACCGAGAGATCTATTATGTGGCCCTGGTAGGTTTCGGGATTTTGTCATTTGAACCTCATTCATTGATTAATCGGGATCAAATGATACCCATCCCGAAACCTACCAGAGTTACAAAGTCGACCTCCCTGACTAACTATCTGGTGATACTGGTGAAAAGATTTCTATTCAAAAATTGGCCCAGGCAGGTACGACCGTAGTTCCAGTTATTCTGTTGTCAAGGAATGGTGTGCAAACGCCACTGTTTCGATTTGAAAGGCACTGAACCTAATGTAATTGATGATGATGTCCTTCTGGCTAACTTCGACCACGGTCGAACATAGTCGGGAGACATCAACCGCGTAGGAGATATTATAATGGTAAAGTGAACGCAAACACTGATTCACTCACTCGTCTCCACCTACTCGTGCCCGATGCGATAATATCAGAGCTAGGCTAGGATGCAGTGTCAGAAAGACGGGGACGATCAAAACACAACCTGACCCAAAAACCAACAATTTGTGATTTGGCACAAATGTTCGCTCCGGCTGGGTTGCGAACCCAGGACCGGCGGCGTAGAAGTCAGGTCACGTCATATTCTTTGTATTTATATACTGGTGAACTGGTTGTAGGACTCCTATGCAGGAATCCGTGTAGGTAGGTACCCCCAGGGCCAGTTATTTTACCGTGAAGCAGTAGTGTGCAAACATTACTGTGTTTCGGTCTGAATGGCACTGAGAGCTAGCGTAATCACTGGGCATATGAGACTTACGAACTTATGTCTCAGGGTGACGGGCGCAGTGTGGTGCTACACAGAAATATTCTGAGTGACACAGCATCTGTTATGGGCAAACGTTGCATTTACCATCAGGTGAACGTTTTGCTCGTCTCGACACTTAATCAAATAAAAAAAAACAGCTGACGCCCCCGACTACGTTCACGAGGATTTAGGTTTTTTTAAAAATACAGTGCGAACTCTTAGATTGTCCTGAATAAAATGTATCCTATGTCCGTCTCCAGAGTGCAAGCTATCTGTGAGCCGACTTTCGTCAATATCGATTCAAAAGTTGTGACGCGAAAAGGTAACAAACAGACAGAGGGACAGACATTGTTACTTTGAATTAATAATATTTGTAGGGCATAAAAGACTTAAGAATCGGTGCATGGTACAGTACGAGCGCAGTACGCTGCAATACAACGTCCAAATGCTGTGAGAAATCGGACCGTTAAGGGCATTTATCATCGGGTGAACGACCTGCACGTGTCATCAACTACCACCTCTAAATAATTAAAAGCCTACGTAAAGTGAGGCCACTGATTATAAGACTATATCATATTCTTTGATAATTTCTTAAAGTATTATTCAAAACTCAAATGTCCCAGTTACTTAAAAAAGAAGTAATTAGACTAGTATAAGCCTCGTACGTAGTTACCCCGAACGCGTGGCCTTTAAGACCCTCACCGAATAAAATTTTCACCGGTCCACGTGATGTGTAGATAATTAGTGGTCACGCAACCCTTCGACGTCCATTCACAATGGGGTACTTCTGCTGGGGGATCACAATGTTGCTGTGGATCGATACAGTTCGCTGCCAATTTACCGGACTCGCTAATAAAAAACGAGCATATGGTGTGAGCTATTATTTGACTCCGTTTGTAGAATCTGTACTCGAAAATTTATTTGAAAATGGAATGTCTGTATTCTTTAAATATCATCAGTCAGTTATCAGTTAAAACATAAATTATTTAAGTTCCATTATTGCATCGTATTATTGTAAGTGCACTGATGCAGCCGTCCGAGTTGCCTCGGAGTTCGGGCAGGGCTGAAAACCAGTGTTGGGATCAGAGCAATTTAAGTCTCTGTATCTCGATTTTTACTGAGTCCTGTCCATTTCACGGTATTATGCTGCTACACAGACTCATCTTATATATTTTTTTTACTTCTGTAATATTATTTTATGTTCTGTGTAATTCCATTTTTTTTCTTGTTTTCTGTATCTATTGTAATTAGACCGTGAATAAATGTGTTTCTTTCTTTCTTTCTTTTTTGAAAAACATTGATATGCTGTTTGTTACTATAGAAGGACTTTTGGCGCCAGCTCGAAAAGTGGCGGTAGTGTTTCTATTGAATTTTGTAATTTCTGTGTATATTTTGAGTTTTGATATTGTGATGTGTGATGTGTTTCTATGCAGCAAATGCTCGTGAAAGTGTACAGTTGGAAATTCAATTCAACAACAAAATTGTACTTTTCCTTTTGTCATCTTCCGTCCGGTAGATCATCGAACGTATGTGAATCTTGCTACTTGAAGATTGTATACCTGGATATGTTACTTGATACTGGAAAAAAGTTTTACGATTGTTTCCATGAATAAATAAAAATATATAAAATAGTCTAGAACATCTAATATTCCACCTCATCTCATTCCACGAGTGACGTAAGAGTCAACTGAAAATTCTCATTCCAACAGACCGAAAATGTTCGACAACCGGGTGGCCTAGTGGTCAGAGTACCTGACTGTTACGCCGCGGGTCTTCGGCTCAATCCCAGCCGCAGTTGATAGCGTCTGATAGTCTTCGGAAGTTTTCCGTAGTCGAAAATCGGCCAGGAGGACATCATACCGACAATACACGGAACGGTAACGGACAGCAGCATCTATGGTGCTGGTACAATCACCAATCCTCGTGATTAAGGAAAATCTACAGTCCTTTGGATAAAGGGGCATAATTTGCTATGCAACTGCAATCAGGATGATAAATTTGGAACATTGTTAAAAATACGTACATACTCGTAATTTATATCAAAAATCAAATAGAAATTTCTGTCTGTGGTTACAAAATAAATGAAAAATGTTATGTGAAACTATTTATACGATGATCGACGAGGTTCATCTCGAATAGACTTTGAAATTGCAAAACGAATTGTAATTGAAACTTTAAGGGATTAAAACAGGAATCTTAACATATATTTTCGTGTACATTCCAATTCGATATGTTGGGCTTAGAAGATATTAATATGAATATTTGTAATAAAATCATCAATACATCATACATCTTATTTTACGCGGGTTAAACGGCTGGGCACAGCACCAACGAAATGTATCCTTGATAATATATTAAGATTCTTCTCAAATTATTAATTTATTGCTGGCTTTTTTTTAAATTTGATAAAAGTGACGGAACGAGCAGAACGTTCACCTGATGGTAAGTGCAACGTCTGCCCATAACAAACGCTGTGTCACCCAGAACATTTCTGTGTGACACCACACTGCGCCCGTCACACTGAGACATCAATTCTTAACTCTCCTATGCTCAGTGATTACGCTAGCTCACAGTGCCCTTCAAACCGAAACACAGTCATGTTTGCACACTACTGCTTCACGACAGAATAACTGGTGCTGGGGTGGTACCTACCTAGACGGATTTCTGCATAGGCAATTGCTTATTGTTTATTTATTTTCTTATTCATTATTTTGAAGATAACCAACAGTCATAACAGTTAGTATTGTTAATAACAGGCACTTCTTATTTGTAACAGTAATAATGATATGTCGAAAAACGTATGATGTATTGATGATAAATATCAATGATCGAGTTATACACAAATTTAGTTAATAGAATCAAGCGTTACTTTACGGAAATCCATTATAATAAAGGAAACTTTGCTAAGATCCGCATGCAAAATAAAAAAAATGGTGTATATTACCTAGTTTTTTGAAGAGCACCGCCCGCCCTTCCTCAGTAGCGTGCACAAGCAAACTAACACCGCCACCAGGAACCGCCACCAGGTACCTTCCGTCAACCACTACAATACTACCACTAGATAATATACACCACTGAAGTCGAGTACACGACACGTGTTTTGCCCTCAAAACGAGGCATTATCAAGTGTCCTAGACTCTACGACAGACGGCCGGCCGTCGTTGGTGGAGGGTACTGCAATGCAATTGCTAAGCAAAGTAACTTACTACTCAATACACAAATTAAAAATTAAGTAAATTACGTTTGACACATTAAATGAAAACATGCTAAAGTTAATAAATCGAACACTATGACAAACTGAATATCAGTATTTGTTTAATAATTAATAATAAAGTACTAACATACAGGGTTATTGCAAGTTTAAGTGCTGATTGTGCTCGGCGGTGATGGAAAACATCGCGAGGAAACCTGCATGTCTTAGAAATAAAAAATATTTTAAACACATGTGCAGTCCGTCAACCCGCATTGGAGCAGCGTGGCGGATTCTTCCTAGCTCCAAAAACCCTCTCAGAAATGAGAGGAGGCCTGTGCTCAACAGTCGGACATTTATAGGCTGAAACTTTACTTTTTTATCCTAAGGTTAAGGTAATATCACTATGAGAAACTGAAATACAGTATTTGTTTAATCATTAGTAATGAAGTACTTATATATAGGGTAATCTATAAATGATTACTCTAATTTATAGATTACCCTGTATGTATCGACAACATATTGTTTTTATTCCTTTTTAAATTTTGGCTTTGTGCATACAAAAAAGTCAATGTGCGAAAAAAGCTAATAATGAACTTAGTTTGTGACAACCCTAGCAGCTACGTAGTTTTATAACAATAAATTAATTAACGGATTCATTCCCTGGATTGTCAAGGCTGATAAAGTTAATGGATATTTTCACGCCAATACAATGGGCGATTGGCTGATACAAAAAATACCGATAGTAAGAAACTGTGGCGTCATTAGACGTTTCTAAGCGTAAGAAACAAAATAATTCAACTGTCCAATGACGATAGTTATAAATATTAAAATTAAACGCGATAAAATACGTAAAATTAGTTTCATTTAAATGTGTAGTGTTCGCGTAAATATAAGAAATCATTATGTCCAATGACTTCTTATATTTACGTAAAGACTACACGTTAAACAAAATTTATTTCGGTTCTGTAAAGCGCAACTTAGGGTAATAATTAGTAAAAATTATTAAGATTAGTTACACTGAATTCGACCGTAATTTTTTTGCATTTATTATTTTAAGCCGTGTGGTGGCGGCTCGTTAAAAGAATACAACCACTCCATCTCATCCAATGGATCTCGTAAAAGGCGAGTAAGGAATTAAACTGCACTGTGCACCCAACAGCGCATGGTGGCGATGGGCTCACCACCTATCACACCAAGTGCATTATATTGTTTTGGTGAAATGTGGATTGTGGCAGTCATCTGTTTTTGCAGAGAGTGCCCAGTCTCTGACTAACCCTTATGGGATACAGTCGTAATCTTATGTATGTATGTTATTATTGTAACCTTTTTATATGCTAACATATTTTAGATGTGAAAAACTAGCTATAATGCTCCGATAAGAAGTTTTGGATGACTCACGTTTCCTACCACGATATCAGCCTTCACTGAACGTTCTATTGGTTGCATATGGATCAGAAAGAAGGCCACCCTCAGAAGCAACAGAAGTAAATTAGTAGGGTTTATGTCTGACGTCTGCCGTTGCTTCGACTTCAAACTTCGTACTTCGATTTTCGTAGTAGGTCCCACAGAACTCCTCTCTGATTTGAGTTGGTTTTAAGTAAGAGTTGGTCTCTGCTCCCATGTGTGGCAAACTTCATATATCATCGAGATATGTTTTTATTTCTAACACTTGTAGGTTTCCTCGCGATGTTGTTTTCACCACTAAGCAGGTGATCAATCAGCGCACAAAATATGAGTGAACAATTTTAGTCATGACGGCACGTGTCATGCGTATCAATAAATTTATTGTGAGTGTACTGTTCCTGGGCTGCTACGGCTCTCTTGGTTCTATGTAGTCTTAGTGCCTGCCCACCACCGTATGGCCTTCTTCGCCTCGGATTTTGGGTTGGAATCCCAGGCGGAGCCAATAATTGTGCAAAAACACAAAATGTTTGTTTTCGGGTCTGGTTGTGTTGTGCATGTGAAATTTATGTCTGTAAAACGGACCTCCGATACAAGAGATGTGGTCTATGAGGCATCGTTTTATTAAAAACAACATAACATGCAACTAGTCTCTTTCCAAGTAGGGCCAGGCTACAACTATTGGTCGTAGCATATAAATGGGTCAATTCTACCAGATCGTACTCTCACAGAATTTCAGCGTGAGTAACAAGAACCGATGATTCAATTTCTGGCAACGTGGCACCGTAATTCTCAGGGTTGACGCTGCATTTTTCTTTATCGAGATTATATGTTGCCACCTACGAAAATCGCGTAACTTAATGGTCACAGTACTTTGCTTCTGACCACGGTTTCTGGGAATCGAATCCAACGGAGTCAACATTTATGCAAAAACAGAAATTGTTGCGGGTGTGCTAGTTTTGCTGTGATTATAGCCTACGTACGATCTTATCGCATGGACGTTATATCGATCACTGGTAAGACAGGACGAGTATGTATTTGCACGTACACTGTGGCACTCTAATATCTCCCGCGCTGTTGATACCATCCGACAGTATTCGAAAGTTGTCACCGCGGTCAAGTTGTCACCATTCAAACAGGGAACTCTTAAGAGTACCAAAGCGGGAAATCTACCAATTGATTTATCTTTGAACGCGTTGTTATGAATTGTTGTCATATTGAGTCGTAAATTATCAAAAGACAAACACGACCAATCGTTACGAATGGAATCCGAACATCTTCTCTCACTGGAATGCTACTTTCTCGACGTAAAAAATAATATAATGTATGCGTCTGAATCCCACACTATTATAACCTCAGTTGACGGTGTACTTTTTCACATTAATTAGTATATTAATTATGCAAATTTGTATGCGAATCCACAATTCTTTATTGCGTTTAATCGGATCGAGATCGTTAGTTCGATAGCGTTTCCGTCTACATAATAAACTTACGGCGGATAGTTTTATAAAAAAAGTAAACTTACAGCATATAAATGCCCCACTGCTGAGCACAGGTCTCCTTTCATGTCTGAGAGGGTTTTGGAAGAGTCCGCCACGCTGCCTCAATTCGCGTTGACGGACTTCGAATTATATTTTTTCCTCAAATATGCAGGTTTCCTCATGGTGTTTTACTTGAGCACGTGGTGAATCATTATCATCATCATCATTTCAGCCTACCACTAGTCCACTGCAGAAAATATGCATTTGGGGGGATTTTGCCATAGTTGCCACGCTTGGCAGGCGAGTTGGCAACCGCAGTTTATTTATTCAAATATTCTAGGAAGATGCCGCTGCCCGACTTGTGGTTTTTATTTTCCCTCTGTCGACTTTTACGACAACCACGGGAAGAGATGCGGTGGTAGATTCTCTTCGACACCGTGGATAGAACTCTGATTACTCGCGTACTATGAACTTGGAGACGAGCGCCCAGTCCTTGAGCTACCGTGGCACGGTAATAAAAAAAATATCGCGACGTAGCAAATCGTTTACCTGGTGATAAATGCAACGTCTGCCTATAGTCTGTCCCTCTTGTATCGTTGTTGCGTTTCTTTCCAGCCACAAAATACATAGCCCATACGGAAATCGGACCCGTAACCCACGGCGTAATGACCTATCTCTTGGCCACTAAAGACGGTCATAAATTACGTACGTACGTATAATTTAGATAACTACAACTAACTATTAAACTAACGACATCATACAGATTTATGAGGCGAGTTTGAATGGGTAAGCCGGTAAGAGTCGGCGCAGGCGAACGGGTCACGATTAGATCGAAGACGTTTTAAGGCAAGGCCACGTCAAAAGTAGCGACAAGTCAAGTCAAAAGTAAGCAACCGACGAGCCTGTATAAAAACGCTCATGAAAGTAGAAGAAGGAAAAGAAGTATTTCAGGATCGTAGCTAGTGGAAAGATGTAACCTACTTACCCCAGTAGGAAAGAGTAGTGTGACTATGTATGTAGATTCCCGCTTCCGCTTTCACTTTACGCCAAGCACGAATTTGTGTTTGCCCATTCTGTAGCTGGTTATTACTGTACTACTGGGGTGGATTTTGTACGTACAATGTTTAAGTTGATTCCTGGAGCGGGTAGTTACGCTGACAAGCGATTTAATGATCCGAGTTTGATTAACTATTTCCGCGGTGACCTCAATTCCACCTTTGCGCAAAGAAATATAATATCGTCAAAACCTCCAGACTTTTTTATGTCAGTAATAGTGACGTAACAGCAAACAGTCCACCTTATGGTAAATGACCATTAACATAATATAAATCTGATGGTAAGTCTAACGTCTGCCCATAACAGATGCTGTGTCACCCAGAATAATTCTGCGTGGCACTACACTAAGCCCATCGCTCTGAGACATCAGTTCTTAAGTCTTATATGCCCAGTGATTACATTAGCTCTCAGTGCAATTCAGATAAAACACAGTAATGTTTACACACTCCTGCTTCACGACAGAATAATTCTGGATTGTAGGTACAATCCAGAGGTAGGTAGGTATACACACCTAGACGAATTCCTGCATAAGAATCCTACCGCCAGTCCATCTATTAGTCACTGTTAGTTAGTGTAATTACTGGGCATATGAGACTTAAGAACTTATGTCTCAGGATGACAAGCGCAGTGCTGTGCCACACTGAAATGTTCTGGGTGACAGTAAAACGTAAGAAATAATGACAATTTTTAAACGGCAGTGTAGCGACGTCTATGTCACCACATGAGAGCCCAACAAATATTTCATACATTATCGCGCTATGAAAGTTTTCTAAGATGCGAACTATATTTACAACTTCTAAAAACTACTACTAATACTACTACTAATAGGAGGAGACGTCCTCCTCAGATCAGACCAACCGATCTGGCGGGTAACTACTCTTTTCCTTGGCAATATCATCCGCCAAAGCAGAATGAAATGAAATATATTAGTTGTTTGACGTAAGAAATTCTTGTTTCGCTTATTAACTGTCATATCTTTACAATCTACAACCATTTCTTAATACTTAATGAGGTTTCTATGTACGGAGAAGAAACAGGCGAAAGACACTCCGCAAGTTTTCTTTTTGTAAACTGTCATAAAAGAAAAAAATAATACATATAATGAAAGGGTTTCGGAAGATTTAGTATCTAATTAAAAAATGGCACGATAAAATAAATTCAGAAATGGACAGTAGACAGGGTAAGATAATAAATAACTTTATGTTTAAACAAGAGTGTTAATTAAATGCATTTCGAATATCTGATTCCTTTATTGGCCGTATTAGCTTGCATAAAATAAGAAAAGTTATTTAATAACATTGTGGACGCGTGGCTCAGTGACTGTTCGAATCCCAAAACAGCTGAAATGTATTGATAAGTGTGATTATATTTATTGATCAATGACATGACAGAACATGTTATTGTAAAAACGTTGCAAGAGGTACTGAAAAGTGAAAAGATTATACTATCATATCTTCACCTCATAACTTAATAATACATTTTTACTATTTATTTCCCGAAGTTTCGACCGCTTATGGCACACATGGCCACTAGTGGACGGTCACATGCTCACGAGTGGTGTTAGATGTCCTGATGTCATAGTTAATCCGAGCTACCTTCAACGCTTCAAAACTACTTTAAACGTCGGGATATAAATAATAAAAAACCATCCGTAAAATCGCTGTGATCGCGTCGGGAAAAACATCCCTGTTCATAAATGAAATCATGGCATTGCAAATAACATTAGAAGCAAGGGAAGATCTAAAAATTTTACATTGCATAATTTTTTAAAAACAATAAAAACAGCCAGGGAGTACTTGACCTAGGTGCCTAGTCCAGCAGGTACGGTAGAGTACCGGGTAAGCGACCTCGGCCTCCCGAGCTACTGCTGTCTCCTTCCGAGATAGTAATATCCCACACTGTATCGTAGTTTCTTTCCCAACTTCAGCATTCCCTACCTCAAGTCCATTTCCTACTTAATCCTTCCTTCCCTTCCTCTCCGCGAAGCTAATGGTTACCGTGCCGAAGGCTGCGTGGCTAGGGGCGAGCCTAGTCGTGAGCCGATCAGCTCTGGGATCGTGCGACCCAAGAATACAGATAGCCTTATCCAAGAATACAGATAGCCTTATCCAAGCATGCGGAGCTCAATTGGGGTGGACAATATCTTCCCTAGCTACTCGTAGGAACGCAATGGGTGCTCTCCATTATATTGCGCATTGCGTATTTAACCCTTAGCAAAATGGCGGCGACATGGTTTGCCACTCGTCACGTCTTGTTTCCCGAGATGACGAAAAGGGAGCTACTGATGTGGTATCTGCCTACCCCAATGTGAAAGAGCCGTGAACGTATGTATATAAAAATATGTATATAACAAAAGACGAGGGTGCACTACTCGAGTTCCAGAAAATTCTCGATTTATTTCTAAGCTTTGTGTAATTGTAATGTGTAAACTTACGCATCTAATTAATGCGGTAATTACTATAATTTATGACCATCTTGACCTCAATAAGAATTAACTATCGATTCCTTATTGTTATGTACATTGTTTCTTCTAGAACGGACGTTTTTATTCTAGCGTTTTAAAACAAAGGTATTATGCTGTTTATTGTACATCAGCTTGTAGCAACTGTGTCAGTAATTAAAATGATTAGCTGATGTGGCGTGGGCGCACTGAGAGCGGAATAAATCTGAAGTGATTTTTTTTGATATACTAAACATACATTTTGAATTTTTCTTCTAATTTTGTTTTTAGTAGCCTTGTTTTCTGAAGGAGCTGTGACGAGAACAAAACGTACACCTGATGGTGAATGCACCTGAATGTGTCGTGTCACCCTGAACATTTCTGTACAACATACTGCGCCCGTCACCCTGAGACATCTCTCATGAGCTCTCCGTGCCCCTCAGGCCATGCGGTGGTGCCTGTTATTTTATGGGAATGGGGTGATTTGAATACCAGCGCAGAAAACGTACTTAGTTTTAAGAAAGAACGTACTTATATGAATTCAACTACCAACTATCTGTAGATCATTCAAATATTTCTTCAGTACCGGAAACGAATCTTTGACTCGTAGCGCAGAAGCCAAACGCTCAGCAAAATCGGTGCTGTCAAATCGGTCCTGCCGTGCCACTATGCTAATTTACAATTTAAGGTTAATATTAAAAATGCGAAAGTATTTCTTTTTGACCCTCTGTCTGTTTGTTGCTTTTTCACGGATCAACTTCACAGAGAAATTAGGCACAGAGATAGCTTGCACCCTGGAAACGGACATAGGATATTTTTGATCGCGTAAAATCAAAGAGTTCCACGCGGACAACGTCGCGGCCATCAGTCAGTGGTTTATAAATTAAAAGCTAATTATCTGACAGTTCAGCATGTACCACAATTTAACATGAGTGAGTGAGACAGCAGCTTGTGTAATTATGATTTCTATGTTTGAGCTCAAAGGCTTAATGATACGTTATATAAACAAGAATACCATTATATTCGCATTCCTTGTACATCTAGAAATTGCGTAAGCAGTAACAGGTTTCGCAGCATTACATTTAAATCTCTTTAATTACAATAATTGCGAGCACGTTTGCGGTGATTCTTTTACCACCGGACTAACAATTATTCATCTCTTACAGCCTCGGCTATTACTTACATATTTAGGGAAACAGTGGTAAACCAATTTACAGTGTCAGGTAAAATATCCAGGAGGACTATTTCGTAACTCTGGTAGGTTTCGTGATCGGTTTTATTTGGCGCTCATGCATTGGCTAATGGGATGAAATGACACCGATCCCGAAACCGACCAGTGTTACAAAATCTTCAAGCATCAAGTCTACAAAATTTCGATCGACGATAAAATGATAGTTCAGTTTCGCTAAAGATTTTCTGGACTGGTAAAAGAAACAGGACAAATTACAATTTTTGGTCTTGAATTTCATTTTCCAATTACTGTACTATTTCACTGGCACCACTTGCTGCATAATAAACTATCAATAACAGACATGCCGTGTGGTGGCGGCTTAAGAGAATCTACTACCCTCGTCTCATCCCGTGGGTGTCGTACAAGTCGACAGAGGGGAATTAAAAACCTGGAAATGAGCAGCAGTATCCTCCTGGAACATCTGATAAACTGCGGTTGCCAATCCGCCTGCGAAGCGTGGCAACTATGGCAAAATCCCCTAACTTAGTGCTACAAACTTTTGTAGCAATTTATGGAGGAGGCCTATGTTCAGCAGTTGACCAGCAATAGGCTGAAATTATGATGATGATGATCAAACATCAAAACATAAATATACAAAAAATAATCTGCCACTTTTAGTTGGCGCAGTTGGTGGCAAAAGTCACAAGCCCAAGTCCAAGTTTTTATTAAGTGACGAAACGAGCAAAACTTTCACCTGATGGTAAGTGCAACGTCTGCCCATAACAAATGCTGTGTGACCCAGAACATTTCTGGGTGACGCTACACTGCGCCCGTTAGCCTGAAACATCAGTTCTTAAGTCACATATGTCCAGTGATTACGCTAGCTCTCACTGCCCTACAAACCGAAACACAGTAATGTTTGCACACTACTCCTTCACGGCAGAATAACTGTCTCTCGGATGGTACCTACCTAGGCGAATTCCTGCATAGGAATCCTACCACCAGTACCTACCTACGCCTACTCCTTCATTTTGATTTCGAATAGATTGCTATTAAGTGCCAGTAAGGCCTGGAATTACTTATCCCTCTTACTTATTTAATATCGACGACAATAGTTTTTTAAACTAACAGTTACAATATTGAGAGATTTTTTTCTTCTTGCGATGCCTCACACACAAACACTAAATCCACATTCACAACGCAACCAGACCCAAAAAAACTAACAATTTGTGTTTTTGTGCAAAAGTTGGTTCCGGCTGTGATTTGAACCCATGTCCATGTGTAGAAGTACTCTGACCACTAGGCAAGTAATAATAATCATCAACAGCTCGTAAGTCTTTTGCTGGATACAGCTGTGATAAAGGGGATATGCTCTAATCGTCGTGTTGACCGTTAGGTAATGACCACAGAATTAGAAGCTAGTGCTCACCATCGACCATTTTACTTTGGTCATCAACCTATAAACAGCATGCAGGCCTCCTTTTAGTTATTCTTCCGAAGTAGACGGATTGTCCAGGACCAATCTCTTGGCCGTCGGATTGGCGCTACAGACCTTTGCCCTTCACTAGTCGAACTATTTCCAACCTCGCTTATCGGTGGCGGTTGTTCCGTCATCTGATGAAATATTTAATTACATTTAAATATGTATACCGTATTTATTTAAAAGTACGTTATTTCCCTATTTGAATCGGATTTTGGGGTTTTAATTTTTTGGCGCGGAACCCTTATTATTTTTCTATAATTAAAGTAGCAAGAAGATCGCTTTAATCTCAGCTATCTGTCAGTGAAAGTCCCGTCAAATCGGTCCTGCCGTACCTGAACAAAACAGCCAGACACAAAAAAAAATATAATAAGTACTTATTACTTCTTACTTTTACTTAAAAGGATTTATGATTATGATCATTGAGTAAAATTTGTTATTTTGTTATCACAAACAGACACTTCAATATTATTTTTATGCAAGTAAGATAACGTAATTCAAGTCTATAAATGTCTCGTTACTGAGCACAGACCTTTCATTTTTGAGAGAGCTTTAGAAATGGGGAGTGTCATCCACGCTTCTCCAATCCGGGTTGACGGTCTCCTCAAAATATTGTTATTCTTCAGACATGGGCATTCAGATATCACGGGGCATGTGAGATGTAAGAACTGATGTCTCAGGGTGACGAGCGCAGTGTGGTGCCAAACAGAAATGTTCTGGGTGACACAGCATTTGTTGGTAGATGTTGCACTTACCATTAAGTGAACGATTTGTTCTTCTCTCGTATAGTCAATCGTATAAAAAGTAAAAGTAAAGTTTCAGCCTATAAATGTCCCACTGATGAGCACAGGCCTCCTCTCATTTCTGAGAGGGTTTTTGGAGCTGGGAAGAATCCGCCACGCTGCTCCAATGCAGGTTGGCGGACTTCACATGTCTTCGAAATATTTTTTTATTTCTCAGACATGCAGGTTTCCTCACGATGTTTTCCTTCACCCCTGAGCACGTGGTAAATCCACTATTAAAATTGCTGACGGTACAAAATTGACACTATCAAAACGGGGACGGAACTCGAGTAATTTAAAGCGAACTGCCGGCCCCTGAGCAACGTATTCCGCCACAACTATCGCCACAGCTTTGCGCGGCGGCGATTATGAATTATGTAAATTACGAATGTTGAACCACCTAAGAGGTTGTTGAGGCGGTACTATAGAAAAAATACACAACTTCCATGCTTCCACAGAACTTATTAAAATAATTGGACTCTTTCTGTTATCTGCTTTTGTTAGTTAGTGTTTGCAGCCGACAAAATGAATGTTTATACATTTGATTATGTTATACACTAGCTGATGCCCGTGAATTCGTCCGCGTAGATAAAGGTTTTTTTAAATATACATATAATATATATAAATTAAATAATGCTATGTCCTTCTCCAGGATGCGAGCTATCTCTGTGCCAAATTTATTCAATATTGGTTCAGTAGTTGAGTCGTGAAAGGTAACAAACAGACAGAGGCACAGACAGGGTTATTTCGCATATATAATATTAGTATAGATGTTTAGATAAAGAGCTACAAACATATACATAATGGACCAATTTGAATATCTCTCTCTACCTCAGTTCCTTGATCGCATTCCGTTTACTGATGTTATGCTGCTTATTTCAAATTTCGTTTGAGAATACAGTGAAACTAAAATTATTGTTCTAATAATATATTTTTAGTAATTTGTATAAAGTAATGTTTTTATATTATAATGCGTCTGCCGTTATTAATTTTGCTACGGTTGCTGTTATAAGACCGTTATTGACGACCGCGTGGCCTAGTGGTAGCTGACTTCTACGCCGCGGGTCCTGGGTTCGATTCCCAGCCGGAGCCAACATTTGTGCTAAAACACAAATTGTTAGTTTTCGGGTCTGGTTGTGTTTTGATTGTCCCCGTGTTTCTGACACTACATTCTAGCCTACCTCCGATCTTATCGCATCAGCGTTACATCGGGCCCGGATAGGTTGGGACGAGTGAGTGCCTGTGTTTGCGCGTACACTTGTGACACTATAATATCTCCTGCGCAGAGATGGCGCTCGACATTTGGATTCGGAAGTTGTCGCCGTGGTCGAAATCGGCTAGGAGAACACCATCATGTTATAAGAAATAAATAGAAGGATTAAAAAAGAGCGCGCGCAACTCAGTATCGTCACAGAATTGACACTTACATGTATTATAAATTTGATTAAAATAAAAAAAAATAAACACGAACACGCTTATACATGTTCCACTGCTGAGCACAGTCCTCCTCTCATTTTTGAGAGAATTTTGGAGCCAGGAAGAGACCGCCGCGCCGCTCCAACGCGGGTTGGCGGTCTTCACATGTCGCTGAAATGTTTTTACTCCACAGACATGCACCGCTCAGCACGTGGTAAATCAACACTTAAAATGCAGAACCATTTTAGAGGTGCCGGCACTTGGGATCGAACTTGGGACACTCGCGTTCTTTGAAATTTAAGGCGAGCGACCGACCCCTGTGCTACCACGGCTCACTTTTAACACTTATTGCGTAGGAGTTCTATGATATCGCGATCGGTACTCATCAACAGCTTGCAAAATGTCCACTGCTGGATATAAGATTTGACGAAATCGCCATACGCCATGGACCGGAGAATTGGCGATCGCAATAGCAGAGAGCCCGAATTAACAACACCACACTTTCACAGAATACCACCGTAATGTTGCAGAATGCTAAACCGTTTCGTATAGTGAGTAACAAGATTAAGATTATAGTGTATGTCTCAGAGTGACGGGCGCATTGTAGTGTCACACTGTTCTGGGTGACACAGCATTTGTTATGGGCAGACGTTGCACTTACCATCAGGTGAAGGTTTTGCTCGTTCCGTCACTTTTTTGAAATAAAGAAAAAGAAAAAGACATCCAACTACGATGAATGTTAAGGTCCCTTCAAGTCCGACAAATTACATATAATTAAAGTAAAAAATAAAGTTACATTCTATAAATGCCCCACTGCTGAGCACAGGCCTCCTCACATTTCTGTGAGGGTTTTTGAGCTAAGAAGAGTCAGCCACGCTGCTCGTGCTGGTCGATAAACTTCACATGTCCCGGAAATATTTTTTTTCCTCAGATATGAAGGTTGGTACATATTATGTACGTCTTAATTAAGTACGGACATCCTAACCACCCCATCTCATCCCGTGGGTGTCGTGAAAGTCGACAGAGGGAATATAAAAATCAGGAGATGGGCATCAGCATCTTCCTGGAACATCTGAATAATTAAACTGCGGTTGCCAACCCCAAGCGAGGCAACTATGGCAACGTCCCTGCAAAATGAAAGCAGCAAACATTTGTGGCAATCTATGGGGGAGGCCTATGTTCAGCAGTGGACTGGTGATAGGTCGAAATGATGATGATGATGATGATCATGATGATCCGTACTGCCACATGAGTTATTTACGAACTTACCATAACGTTATCTGTGTGCGCGTATTCCACTCGATATTAGACCACGGCGACAACTTCCGAATACCGTCGGAATCTATCAACTGCGCAGGAGATACTATAGTGCTACAAATGTACGCGCAAACACAGAGTCACTCACTGGTCCTTACCTTACCTTACCACAGTGCCAGCAGTTCTACAGGTAAACAGTGTTTTTTTTTCTATTAGATCAAGTGATGAAACGAGCAAAACGTTCATCTGATGGTAAGTGCAATGTCTGCCCATAGCAAATGCTGTGTCACCTAGAACATTTCTGCGTGACATTACACTGCACCCATCACCCCGAGACATCAGTTCTTAAGTCTGATATGCCCAGTGATTACACTAGCTCACAATGCCCTTCAGACCGAAATAGTAATATTTGAACACCACTGGTTAGGGTGGTGGCCTAGGGTGGTACCTACAAAGACCATTATATTTCAGTAAAAGAGCTAGTGTATTAACAGGGAAAAAGAGACTTCACAACAGATGTCTCATGCACACGACGCAGTGCGTATATGGGAACGCCACTCTTGTGGGCAGGCACTGCACTTACCATCATGTTGACAATTTACCCATCTCGGCACTTATTTCTTTCAAAAATGGACCTATGCCTTTTCATCGCATGGTGATACACTAAAAACTCAAGCTTTTTAACGTTTCTTTACAATGGTACGTGGCTCGGAATGACATTGTGTCAGGTATAATGAATGTAATATCTAAACGACTGTGGTGTTACCTTCGAATAACAGTATCTGCATATTATGGTCGATGATAAAAATAACCTGGAAATAAAACTAATCAAACCCTACGAGAACTAAGCCTGGTAAGCTGGTGCGCCCACCTTAATTCAATCAGCGAGGTTTACTAATCGAATAAGCCGCATTTAACTCTGGGGGGAAAGGATTGGATACAATGTATGCATGGACGGGAAAACGCAGCGTCACGCCGCTTTTGCGCCGCTGTCGTTGGTGTTAAGTCAACTACAATAACTCAATAATAATAAACAAAAAACAAACTTTTATAATTATTAAGTCGGGGGATAGCTGACACAGAGAAACACTTTTAGTTTGTTTTTTTTAAATTCTCATATGTGAAACGTGTGTGTATGAGATACACGCTGCGTTAATATTCTAGCGTGTTTAAAGCCCAGTGTGCGCCGTCCTTAATAAACACAAAATGCATTGCCGCTAGCCGCCGCCGGCATTACCAATAGGTTTTCATTTAATAAACCCTTTTATTGGTTTAACTGGGATTTACTTAGCTTATACGTGGGTTGCTTAGCAGTTTGCGGTTAGCGAACTCTACTTTCATCAATTAAAATAAAGTTTACTAGGTAATCCAATCAATACTGCAAACCCGACGCATCGGAGAAATAAACGACAGTTTTATATGTTCTGCGGTTTCGAAGGTATTCTTCGTACACCAATAAAATATGCTTTTATTATTTTTTAACCGGAGTTCTTTCTTAAGACTTTATAGCAAAATATCGGCTCTCCATGTTACATAATGGTGACCGAGAGGCCACAATCAAAAACGCTAGAAACCGTCAAAATCGAATCTGACGTTAAAGTGAACCTATTTACCGAGCAAAGCAATCGCTTGCTTAATATTCTAATATTTGTCTAGCGGCGAGAAACTAAACTCTCCCACTAGCACATAAAATGATACTGACTGAAAAGCCTTTGCGTGGTTGCGACTGCTCTAATTGTAGTAATATGGGCTTTTATTTAGCCGAAAGGAGCAGTTTGAAATTAAATACTATTTTTTTAAGACAAGCCTTTTTTCAGCTGACCTCAATACAATAAGAACAAGGCTTAGCTAGCTTTATTTAAATGACGGAATCCGATACTATGGAATTATAATCTTCATGTCGAATATACGCACATATCTTCACAGTCGTTACTTAGTACGAGGTGAGTAGAATCTCCATACATTTGTTTGAAATGGGTTAAAAATGCGTCATTATTATACTAACTGTTCTCTGTACACTCGATATCGGAAATATATGTAATGTAACTTAATATTTCTTTAGTCGCATTCTATGATAGTTATTAAGCAAATAGCAATTACTTAATTTCTCTTAAGTTTTCGAAAACAGTACTTATTGGGTACGTTCCTTGTATAATACGACCGATTTAATTAAAGTGTGAAAAGGACAAGAACCGCTCTTCAAAAGTGACATTTGTAGATAACAGACATACAACGAAGTCATTATATTCTTAATACCACAAAAATAATATTTTCGCTATTGTACGATAGAAAATCTCAAATCAAGATAGAGAGTCGCATTGGAACAGAATTTTTAAAACTCTGCTGTTTCTTATAAAAACCGGATGTGTGATTTTTACCGTTCTCTACTAAAGCCTGACTGAGTCTACTTGCTGAAATTGGCCGCTTCATTTATTGAAAATTACTGAAGATTGTCTTTACAATCAATCAATTTGTACGGAAGCGACAAGGGTAATTTTCGCGCAAATATTTTGCGTATTGTAACATTTACAATAACAATTTCCATCTCTGAAAGACTTCAACGCAAATTACAGGCAGAGAAGACAACATACGTACTTGCGTGTAGGCCTCCGTCATTGGCTAAGAGGCGTGGTCGCCATATCATACAAATAACTGAACGCAGTTACATAATAACAAATGTTCGTTAGATTTAAATATTTTTTTTGTTAATGTAGTAATGTAAGAACAAAGCCCGACGATCGCCAATCAATCGTCGCAACGCCACGCGCGTTTGGTCCAATATCCACCTTTCGCCTTCCCACGAGCACCACTGCAAACGCATCTGGTATCTTTAAACTGAGCGATGCTTACGTAATTACTGACACGCCTCAAATAATGGTATAACAGACCGGATTATCCAACAATCGTGTTACCAGCCACACCTACAATGGTCGTCCGTGGATTATTTGATGTTGAATTGATATTTATTGGTGTTACCATGGATACGCCCGAGCGGGAACGCCCAGTGTAATTCTACAAGACTTACCATACAGAAATAAGTAGGCAGTTTCACAATGTCCGCGTTTCGCGGCTCCATTTTGATGCGCTATGTAGAGCGAATTTTTCTATCGAGATTTTCCCAGTAAATTGCATTTTCTTCACTGAATATGATAATAGAATGCTTAAAATACACGTTAAAATTACTGCAAAATCCACAACGTTGAATATAAATACGCGCAAAGCAGAAAATTCTGTGCCTCAGAATCTCGGCCTACAATGTAAATGGCTAGCGACGTTTTTGCTCAATGTGAGGGTAAATCGTAAAACAAAGTCAAAACTTATTTTTAAATACTCCATAGCATTGTCAATATATTAAGAAATCGAAGCTATGTACCGCATAAAACTGTAGGAAAATCGTTTACAGCCAACTGCGCATTGGTAAGTGAAACTGAAGAAAATGTGACAGACGTATTCATATATGATGTAGCTATGTATGTAGACTGTACAGTCAATGAGAAAGAATTTAAGACCAGTGAAGAAAGAATAAAACAATCGGTGCTGTGCTGGAAGAAACCATATCTCTTTTGAGCTATCATTTGTTTGGATTTTCTTCGAAACGATTGTGGATTAAAGTTTCTGAAAATTTTTTTACTGTAGTAAATTTAAATTTTTGACCCATCCCTATCCTATTAAAGTATTTTAGTTCTCATTATACTCTATGAGATGATCAAACAGATTTACACGTTGCGGACTATAGATTTGCCTAAAACACGTTAAAATGGTGTGGATTTTTATACTTTAGTGTGCAGCTTCCCAAATAAAGGCTTTCCATGTTGGTCGTACCACCATGCCTGTGGTTTTATAATGGGGTTCACGATAATATGACCTACAGTCAATCATACCCGAAGCTTTTGTTATTTTTCAATGACTAGTTGTTAAAACTCTACAATTTTTATATATTATGATGCTTTATATTGAAAGGTTCACGTAGGAAAAAATCAGCAATACTAACATATACAGTGAGCTACGCATATGACAGACACTTTGCAAATAGGCAAATAAATATTAAAATAAAAATAAAAATTATCCTTTGCTAATTAAAAAAAGGTTATGTATATATTTGAACTCATTCAAATTTATTATACTTCATGTATTTTAAATTTTGGATTCGAAATACTTTTCTTACAATATAAATTATGTAAGTATATACTTGTACGACAATCATCAAAAATCGTAGTTCAATATTGATAGCTAAACGTGTGACGTTTTATCGTGGAGAAAATATTTCTAAGCTTCGATTGTCGTTGCCGATTTGTGACACACACGTATTAGGATGGTCCGCTTAGAATGTGTTGTTACTTCTGATCCTTTTTTTTTCACCATCGGTGAACTAGGCGTAAAGATGGTATTGCAATCTCAGCAATTAAAGAGAATTGGAACTCTTTACCAAACAGTACTACTAAACTAATGAACCGTGTTTATGGTATGACAGAGTGTGTTTAAGCTAGTGCTGAAATCATCTCGAGCCTCAACAATCTTTATTATCAGATACTCATAAGTGTGTTTTCTAGCCCCAGCTCAGTGTTATGTAGGTGTTTAAAAAAAATACAAAAACTTCTCTATATGTTTTTCAGTTCTAATTGCCTTATATGTTTATTTTTCTAGAACTTTATTGTATTAAGTGTTTTAATGTTCTTAAAGTTGTACTGAAATAAATAGAAAAATCATATCTACGAAATTTTAAATGGTTAATATTATTTAATTTACCTTTACATTCAGAAATTTTGCACCACTCGATTAAGACTAAAAGCGATGGGTCCATTGAAACGTGAAGCTCTCGTAGAATTCCAAGAATTTTGATGTAAAGGGGCTTTTTCAATAGAATTTGCAGTTATTAAAATTGTTGTTTAATAAGAATAAATTAAATATAACGAAGCATATACATCTGATTTATAACTTAATACAGAAGACTAATTCATTTTAGATATAATATTGAATTGAATTGCCACAACAAATAAAAATGTATTTCCTAATACAGAAAAGGGGGCTCGGTATTTCTTTGTGGAATGGGATACGCAATGACGATATCATCAGAAGAAGTTGCCTTTATGATCAGCAAGCCGATAGCACTATAAGCCGGCTATAAAACTCAGAATTGGTAGGCGTTGGGGAAGAAAGATTCTCAAGTGGCATCGTAGGACTGTCCCTCGCAAGATAGAGTAATGACCTGTCCAATTTTATGTGTAGTACTCGTATTTTGATGTGGTGGCTAAGAGTCATGATTGGTTGCAATTAATCTTGGACGCCTACATTCAGTATTGGACCTGTGATGGACTGTAATGATTAAATGCATTCTAACTCAACTCAACTGGATCGAATGAAGCAGGATCCCTAGGAATCCGTCTAGATCAGTTATTCTGCCGTGAAGCAGTAGTGTCCAAAAATTACTGTGTTTCGGTAAGGGCACTGAGAGCTAGTGTAATTACTGGACATTTGAGACCTAAGAACTGATGTCTCAGAGTGAGGGGCGCAGTGTGGTGCCACACAGAATTTGTTATGGACAGACGTTGCACTTACCATAAGGTTAAAAAAGACTCACGTAAAAATTAAGAGACTGGAATTCAATCGAAAAATAGGTTGTAAAAATGTGGTCTCCTAATTCTTAGTTTTAAATTTTATGGATTTACGAAATAAACATTTTTACTTTCTATGTAGTACATTTAACGGTATATTTAAATTCAGCGATGAAGGAGGAGAACTTCAAGGGAAATGTACAGACTCGCACAGGAGTAGCGAAGCGAACTCGGAATGAGTTAGCTCGGAGAGAGACCTTAAAAAGCGTCTCCAAAATCAGGTGAGTCTTGTGGGATATTTGTATGATGATGGTAGGATTCCTATGCAGAAATCCGTCTAGGTAGGTACCACCCTTGGGCCAGTTATTCTACCGTGAAGCAGTAAGCAAAAATTACTGGCTATATGAGACTTAAGAACTGATCTCTCAGGGTGACGGGCACAGTGTTTTGTCACACAGAAATGTTCTGGGTGACATAGAATTTGTTTGTTATGACATATATGTTGCATATATGTTGCACTTTACACCAGGTGAACGTGTTGCTCGTTTCGTCACTCTTTTTTAATAAAAAAAATATATCTTTGAGTAATAAACTCCGATTAAACGCAGAATTACATCAATCAACTAACCAAGTAATTGAATGAACGTCGTATTCGCAATTTTTGTTTAAGGCTTGATGACCGCATGGCTCACCTGTGATCACCTAAGAGCACCTGACTACTACGCCACGGGTCCTGGGTTCGAATTCCAGCGGGAGACAGCATTTGAGCAAAAATACAAATTATTTTTTATCTGTGTTGTCTGTGTTGTGCACTGTGAAATTTATGTCTGTTAAACGCAGCCATGATACAGTAGGAATCCTACTATGAAGGCATCATTTTAAAAAAAGAACAAGGAAACGGAAAAAAAATTAATTTGTTATCGTAGGTCTCAATTTAGCTTTTAAATTAATAAATTTTATAGTGTTCAGTTTTGTGACCTGTGAGGTCAGATACCTTCAATTACAGTGCTTTGATTTCACTATTTTTTTCGCTTAATAATTTTATAAGAACCAGACCACTCTTAGTTTTAGATAGTATTTGCAATTTATATATTTTAAACTGATCAATTTATACTCTTTTAAATGAAAATAAAATAATGCAGCCGACCTGTTTTAACATCAGTCTTCATTGATCTGTACTCTTTTTCTATCTAAAAAGTATACCACGTTCTTAATTTTACACATATTATCCATACTAATATTATGAATGCGAAAGTAACTCTCTCTGTCGGTACACAGAGCTTGCATCCTGGAGACGGACATAGGATACTTTTTATTTCGGAAAATCAAAGAGTATTTTTAAAAAACCTAAAACCACGCGGACTGTAGGCCGGATTTTTTGATTGTTTGATGACGCAAAATAGGAAAAACATCGAGTTTTTGTTTTAGATTGTGACGAGTTTACATGTAAATTTCGTTTTTCTAAACGCGATCAAAATGGAGCTGGTGCAATCAGATTAGACTAAAACCGAGATCAAATGATACATTTGAACTGAGTTAAGTAAACCGTGGTTTTATTTATGATATGATGTTCTCCTAGCCGATTTCGACCTCGGCGACAACTGCCGACTACTGTCGAGAGCCATCAACTGCGCAGGAGATATTATACTGCCACGTGTACGCGCAAACACAGAGGCACTCACTCGTCCCAACCTTCCCACGCCCGATGTAACGCTGATGCGATAAGATCGGAGGTAGGCTAGGATGCAGTGTCAGAAACACGGGGACAATCACAACACAACCAGACCCGAAAACCAACAATTTATGTTTTAGCACAAATGTTGGCTTCGGCTGGGATTCGAACCCAGGACCCGCGGCTTAGAAGTCAGGTACTCTGACCACTAGGCCACGCGGTCGTCAACGGTTTTATTTAACTTGGTTTCCAAAGCGATCGGTGAAATCGAGTATTAGTCGCGGCCTTCAGCTAGTATATAATAAACTGGACTTAATTTTTATTCAAATAGCCTTCCATGACTCGAAACTTTCTTACTTATGGTTATTATCGTGAAAAGAAAAATTACCCACAGTCCAATGTGCAGCCTCCTCAGTTAATCTAAATATCGAGTTTCACTGTTTGAACTACTGTATTAGCCCCGTCTCCGCACGGATCCGGTCCGGCGTACGCCGCTTTTTTTTGTATCTGTAGCTCTAATCGAGCGTTACGGAATGTTTGGTCTGGTGTCGCCGTTTTTATTTTATTTTGCGGTGCGAAATTGAGAGGAATTAATTAATGGCGCTGGGTTTGTCCTTAATAAGCTATATGACCTTATCGCTTCACGTTCCTCATACTTAAGTTACTAAATAAGTAGTTTTACTGGTGGTAGTATTCCTATGGAGGAATCCGTCTAGGTAGGTACCACTCGAGGGCCAGTTATTCTGCCGTGAAGTGTTGAGCAGTAGTGTGCAAACATTACTATGTTTCGGTCTGAAGGGCACAGTGAGCTAGCTGTAATCAGCTGAGCATACGAGATTTAATCGGGGTGACGCGAGCAATATGGTGCCACACAGAAATTTTCTAGGTGACACAGCATTTGTTATATACAGGCAGACGTTGCACTTACCATCAGGTGAACGTTTTGTTCGTCTCATCACTTTATCCATATATAAAAAAAACTTCTGGATTATTTTACTTAACATTGGCCTACGAAAATTTCTTCTGTGTCGTGGTTGCATTTATTGACAAATTCCATACAGGGCACATACAATATCTGTAGGTTATACAAATATGTGATCCGTGCTGGCAGCGATCCCGTGACCCGTAGATCATAAACCAATCACTGCTTTGTCCACCTGAGCCGTTAAACTGTGAATATTTTAGGAGTGGAGGTAGGATTCCTATGCAGGAATCCATCTAGGTAGGTACCACCCCAGGGCCAAGTTATTCTGCCGTGAAGCAGTAGTGTGCAAACATTACTGTGTTTCCGGTTTGAAGGGCACTGAGAGAACTTTAGAACTGATGTTTAGGGTGACAGGCGCATTGTAGTGTAAGAAATTTTTTGGGTGACACAGTAAATGTTATGGGCCGACGTTGCACTTCCCATCAGGTGAACGTTTTGCTCGTTTCGTCACCTTATCCAATATAAAAAAAAAGTTAGTGAAACAAGAGGTCGATAGGCACAATAGCCCGCCATTCGTCTATTGTCGTGAACCATCTCCTTACATGCATATACATACAGTCACGCCTTTTTCCCGTATAGTGGGTAAGCAGAAGCCACTCACGTACCCCACTTTTCGCCACCGCGGGAAACGAGATGTGACGGGTGGCGAACCAAGTCACCGCCATTTTGGTGGGATTTAAAAAATTATTACCCTCCATTGCGTTCCCACAAGCAGTACATTGACACCATTGCATATAATGATGTTAATCTGCACGAAAAGCTGTTCCTACAATACCTTAGTCGCCTCTTATGACACCTCGGTAAGATAGAGGTAGGTACCTATCAGCTAGTTTAAGTTTTTAAGCTTAAATGGAATTGTTAACAGGAACATAAGCATTCCTTGTATTCTTTTTTATAAATCATTACTAAAATCGATGTATTAGAAAGTTTACTTAAGTCTATTATTACGTCAATACCAATAATTATGAATACCGGTATTAGTTTCTAGTGGCTAAGATGTTTGTCCACCAGACCACGTCTGTTTACTTGCCCATTTCATTACTCCGAGCGGTCGGGCTTCGCATAAAAACAGCAAAAGCCTTCCACGGTTGAGCGGGGACCGACTGTATCAAATAATTAGCTGACTAATTAGTCATATACCAGTGATCACTTAGCCGAGTCTCTACTAATGTACTTTCTTATTGTGTGCAGTTTTATAATATGGTAGTTGGTTTATGTTTATCTTTATGTTTCGTGCGATATTTATTTTTTTCTCTGCGTGGTTGTTTTGGGGCAAGGGAAATTACGCGATGCCACTCCAATGTGGTTCGGCGGACTTCACATGACATGATTGTTTTTTTCCAAACGTGTAGGTTTGGTTCACCACGCGATGGTTTCCTTCGCCGTACAAGTGGTAAATCAGCGCTTAAATGCACACACATTTCAAACAGAATTTTAGAGGATGCTGCTACCGGGAATCCAACTCGGGTCACTCCGGCTAGTGTGAAAATTAAAGCAGGGCCCGGCCACTGCCACTACCCACTACCCCTAAAGCTTATAATAATCAATAAGTTGTTAATAGCTCAACATATTTACTTTATGTTAAATGTTTTTCAAGTGACGAGGCAACGTGATAGAGGAGACGTGCCAAACGTTCACCTGGTAGCCCATAACAAATTCTGTGTCACCCAGAACATTTCTGTGTCACTGCGCCCGTCACCCTGAGACTTCAGTTCTTACGTATCGTATGTCCAGTAATTTCTTGAAACCAATAACTGATGTTCTTAATATCCTTAAGCCCAGTTTTCAGCTCTCGAGTCTCAATTCTACCTGGAAAATAATCATCACCTTCAACAAACTATAAGCAGTCCACTGCAGGATATGTTCTTCTTTCAAGTTGGTACGATTTGCTGTAATCACCACTTAAACTAGCACTGATGAACGCAGTAGCAGAGGCCCCGCACCTTTGTTACGAATACTACTCCCCATCACTAGTCAATGTTTTGATCTGGCATTTTTCGAAAGGTTTAATCCGCTATCATCTACAAGGATATCAGAAATGTTCTTTAATCAATTTTTAAGACACCGACTCAGTTTTATCCAGTGGGTATTGTAACGAAAGGAAGAGGAAGCGGCGGTAGATTTTCTTTTGCCTTGTTTATCTGGTGGTTATTTGCTAGGCGTAAAAGTCGAGTAAAGGACATGCCTACAAAAGTCAAGACTTACGAAATGTGGCGGAATAATCTTGAAACTGATAGTGGTAGCTCAGGGCCGGGAGCTTGCCTTAATTTTTTTAGTACGCGAGTGACCTGAGTTCAGTGCCGGCACCTTTTAAAATTGTTATGCAATTTTAAGTGCTAATCTACAACGTGCTCAGTGGTGAAGGAAAACGTTGTGAGGAAACTTCCATGTCTGAGGAATAAAAATATTTCAAAGACAATTGAAGTCCGCCAAACCGCTTTGAAGCAGCGTGGCAGCCTCTTCCCACCTTCAAAACCCTATCAGAAGTGACAAGAGGTCTGTACTCAGCATTAGTACATATGTAGTGCTTTTTTTAACAATCATAAAAAATGGTGACCGGTGGTAGCGTCTAATGCGTCTGGTACTGTGTTTGTCAATCCCCTCCTAAGTGCGGTGAAAATAGCAAATGGCATATGTTCAACAGTATTTTTTTCTTTTTTTTTTCTTGTATTATAAAGTATAAAAGTGGACTATAAACAGACTGAAGATGATGAAGAATAGTTTCTATATTCGCTTGTCTTACTATAAAATGATTAATGGCCATTGCTTCGTAGTTTTAAAAGTGTTTAATGCATTCGTATGCTATGTATCCCGCAAGAAAGTACCGTAATGCTAAGTTTTATTTACTACCAGTTTAACGAACCTTATAAAAAGCATTTATTTTTCTGTTCACGCTTATTAATTCGCTCCGTTCGACTTAAAAAAAAAACAAATCACAGACATTGTTCACAATCAGCGATTCCCCCGAGAAAAAGTTCGATTGTATTCAAAATTTGCCATCTTTTTATTGCCTTGCCCCAATATTTCTTAAGCATTGTGTGGGAACACCTTATAATTAATCATCAATTAATTTTAATTGTTTGACGTTTACTTAAAACCGTTTGATTAGAAAAAAACATTGTACGCAGTTTTAACGTTTTTAAAAGCGGTAAGACGTATCATAGCGCATCTATCAATGTTAATTTAATAATACATACATACGTACATAAGACCACGACTGTATCCCATAATGGGTAGTCAGAGACTGGGCACTCACTGCAAAAACAGATGACTGCCACAATCCACGTTTCACCAAAACCATAAAATGCACTTGGTGTGATAGGTGGTGAGCCAATCGCCACCATGCGCTGTTGGGTGCATAGTGCAGTTTAATTCCTTACTCTCCTTTTACTAGATGCATTGGATGAGATGGAGTGGTAGTATTATTTTAACGAGCCGCCACCGCACGGCAATTTAATAATAGGAATGCTTAGATCATCGTGTACTATTTCCACTAAGGACGAGGTATAGTGGGGCTGACTAAACGACTACTCAGCGCGATGATTGCTATAATACATCCCATTTTTACTGGTGGCAGGACTCTTATGTAGGAATCCGTCTAGGGAAGGGCCGCGGCAGGTCAGTGTGCGAACATTACTGTGTTTCAGTAGGGCATTGAGAGCTGGTATAATCACTGGGCATATGAAAACTGATGTCTCGGGGTGACGGGCGCGGTGTGGTGTCACACAGAATTGTTCTGGGTGACAAAGCATTTGTTATGGGCAGTTGTTGCACTTACCATCAGGTGAACGTTTTGCTCGTTTCGTCACTATCTCCAATAAAAAATCGACCTTACCTTAACATCCTAGACATCATCATCACCGTCATAATCAGATGTGAGGTTTCATAACCATTACTTTAAAGATATGCCAGCTAGCTCACTTTAATCTAATAACCAAACTTTAAATAAATAGAAATGGAACCCATCTCAATTGAAACTACTCATCTTCTCCCGACCTTTGTAATCCTTATTCCAATCCATTAGCGGGACCAAAATCGCATGGCGATTAAAGTTAACCCCCCAATGCTTACGGTACTTAAAGAGTATTAGACACGCGCGTGCGGTCACAGTGATCCATTGTCCGGCTCGAAGGGGAAGTCGCGGTAAATGTATTGGATATACCTGCTGGTGCCCGTGGCCCATTGTCAATTACAAATGGCTAGAAATCGGGCCCAGTTATTTTTTTCTTTTAATTTGTAAGTTTCAGGTTCGTTAGCAAAACATATGACGTCGCAAGCTTTCGTCTTTTCGTTTCGTTACGCAAACAATTTCTCAGAAACTTGTATAATCTCTGCTGTTCGTCATTATCATCATAATTTTAGTAGTAGCGTATCACTAGGACTCCCCCGTAGGTTGCCACAAAAGTTTGTAGCTCTCATTTTGGGGGGGGGTTTTGCCATAAATGCCATATTAGGCAGGCGGGTTTGCAACAGCAGTTTATTTATTCAGATGTTCAAGGAATATGCTGCTGCCCTCTACCGCTTTCTGCATTATCCGTCTAGGGAGGTAGCACGGCATGGCCAGTTATTCTACCGTGAAGAAGTTGTGTTCAAACGTTACTGTGCTTCAGTCTGAAGGGCACTAAGAGCTGGTGTAATCACTGGAAATATGAGACTTAACAACTGATGTCTTAGGGTGACGGGCCCAGTGTGGTGGTACACAGAAATATCCTGTATGACACAGCATTCTTGTGGGCATACGTCGCACTTACAGCAACGTATGAACGCAGGTGAAAGTTTTGCTCGTCTCGTCACTTTCTCCAATAAAAAAAAACACAGAAGCACCTTCTTTGTGACATTGCACTGCGCCCTTTACCATGAGACGAAGGTTTTTAGTCTCGTATGCGTTGTACGATTACACTAGCTTCAATGCCATTCAAACCGAATCACAGCAGTGGTTTTAATATCAATGCTCGACGGCAGAATAAATAACACTGCGGCTGTAACGGATTCCTGCATTGGAATCTTTTAGAAAACCTTATGAGTGTTATAGTGTTATATACGACACATATAACATTTAAAATGATAGTCGTAAACAAATATGTCAAACACTCGAAACTATGCATACGTATAACGAACAAGATATCCAATATATTTCGGTATAAAAAATGAAACGGATCTCTCTTCGGGCAAAGATCGGTCGCCATTAAAACTGTATTAAGTTCGCTCGAGGCTCATGATACTTAATGACGCATCGTAAACCATGGTCGAATCAGCGGAAGTGTCTATTACTATCGCTCTGGTTAGATATACTGCAGTACATTGCCTTAAAGACATCTACGGCAGGAGAAACTATTTTTTTAAATAATTTTAGCAATTCTAGAGCCAGGGGATAGTTCACGACAATAGTCAAATCCTGTAACGATATGTTTCACAATCCTGGTACTGTATAGACCGTAAAATGTAATTGGGTCTTAGGTATATTGTTTTTTTAATGTATGTAGTGACAAAACGAGCAACGTCTGCCCATAACAAATGATGTGTCATCCTGAACATTTCTGTGTCGAACAGCACCTGCGCCCATCAACCTGAGAAATCAGTACTTAAGTCCTATATGCACGTGATTACACTAGCTCTCAGTGCCCTTCAAACCGAAACACAGTAATGTTTGACTCAAAGAATATCAGTGTAAACTACAACAATTACGAGTATGTGTGACGAGTGACGGTAGCCGGAGATCCCATTACTGGCAATGAAGAATTCTACCCTCAGGCGTGACACTCCTACTCGCATTTCTTGACTCTTTTTTTTTAGATTATGAAAGAGACAGGTCGAACAAATCGTTCACCACCTCCTGTCGTGATGAGTGCAGCATCTGTCCATAACAAATGCTGTATCAACGTCAACCAAAAGCACCCCACTGCGATCGTCACCTTGACCCCCAGTAACCTCAAATTCCGTCGTCACCACCTTGGTGGTTGGCATTCCACCACAGTGCGTTTTTCGCGGAATTTTCTGCCACGCACTTGCACTTTATGGAATGTGCTGCCGTCAGCGGTTTTTCCCGGACCGATACGACTTAGGGACCTTCAAGAAAAGAGCCTATTCCTTTCTCAAAGGCCGGCACCGCATCTGCTATTCCTGTGGTATTGTAGGTGTTCATGGGCGGCGGTGATCACTTACCATCACGTGAGCCACCTGCTCGTTCGCCCCCTATTCTATATAAAAAAAACAGTAGTTTACTAATTCATGTTGTTTCATTATGGTTATATGTTGCGCATCTGCGACGTAATCTATGTACTGTTTATGAAATTGTTAAGGTAAGGCATGCCTTTTCAAACATTTACACAAGCCCCTTAAAATAATCAATGTATTCATCATTGATAGTTAACTCTAAGAAGTGTGAAAAAAATATATAATTGCGTTTCAACCTTCGCTGTAAGCCGTTGTCGCTCAGGGGCTAGGCGCTCGCTTCCGATTTCATAGAACGCGTGTGAGTTCGATTCCCGGTGCTGGCACCACTAAAATTGTTAATTGTAAGTTTAAGTGCTAATTTACCACGTGCTCGGCGGTAAAGGAAAACATCGTAAGAAAAACTGTGTGTCTGAAAAATAAAAAATATTTCGGAGACGTGTGAAGTCCGCCAACCCGCATTGGAGCAACGTGGCGGATTCTCCCCAGCACCAAAACCCTATCGGAAATGGGAGGAGGCCTGTGTTGAGCATTGGGACATTTATAGGCTGTTACTTCACTTTTTTTTACTACGCTGTAAAATTTGCATTTCGGTTTGAAGGGCACTGAAGGTAGTGTAATCACAGGGCATAAGAGGGCATAAGAGACCAAAGAGCTGGAATCTTGGTGTCTTAGAACTTTCCAATAGAAAATTCTGAGTGAAACCTTTACTGTAATGGGCATGTAGGGCATTAAAAAAATGTATTCGTTTTTCACTTTCATTAAAAAAGACGATCTATTAATGTTCACAACCTAAATATCATACTCCGATAGTAACTCTCGAACCGATACATAACAACCGATATGTTCACATGCAGTTATCCAATACGGATTTTCACGCCCAACCCTAAAACGCGCCAATCCCTAATACCATTACAACCCTCCTATCAATGTCGCGGTACAAAGCGAGCGCTTTTTGTGTTTTGACAGGAGTTAACGTTGTAGCAGGGGACTGACGTCTCTACCTGCGTCGCGTCACTGAGCACAATGTATCCCCCGGGGGGTTGGCGTGCACCGCATTGTTCTATTATTTGCAGGGCTAAATGCGGTACCTACAACTGTACTCACGATCCTTGCGGCGGGTGACGTCTTCAATTTATTTACTACGCTCGCATTTATTATTTATGTGCGTAGGGAAGAGACTGAATTTAAATATCGAGTTTAAGTGGTACGATGTAATCAGGTTCCACTACAGAATAATCCACACTCATATATAAATGCGAAAGTGACTCTCTCTGTCCCTCTGTCCGTTTGTTACCTTTTCACGGTCCAACCGCTGAACCGATCTTGACGAAATTTAGTACAGAGATAGCTTGCATACTGAGAACGGACATAGGATACTTTTTATCCCGGAAAATGAAATAGTTCCCACGGGATATTTAAAATACCTTTTTCCGCGCGGATGAAGTCGCGGTTGTCAACTAGTTAAATATATTAATACCGTTCGGGAGTTTTGGGTTCATATCTCAACCGGATCGAATAATATAACTTAAAAAACATTTGTTTTCGAGACTGTTTCGTAACTTCCTATAATAAGTACTGGACGTAGTTATTACTTCTGCGAGCTGAATTGTCATAAGCGTTTACAAATTGATCCAAAAACTTGATACAAAACTTTGGTAAACGATAATATTTATTTCTTTTTATTTAATATTTATTTAAGTCAGCAACAAGGATTAAAACAAAAATAGATTTAAAAATAGGTAGTTAAACATATAAGACCAAAGGGCCAGTTATTCTGCCGTGAAGCAGTACTGTGCTGTGTTTCGGTTTGAAGGGCACTGTGAGCTAGCATAATCACTGGGCATTTGAAACTTAAGAACTGCTGTCTCAGGGTGACGGGCGCAGTGTAGTGTCCCACAGAAATGTTCTGGGTGACATAGCATTTGTTATGGATAGACTTTGCACTCTATCCAATTAAAAAAAAAACATTTTTTACAGTAAGAGGCAACTAAGTTAGCTCTCATTTTGGGGGGATTCGCCATAGTTGCTACGCTTCAAAAACTGCAGTTTATTTATTAAGATGCACCAGGAAGATGCTCCTAGCGTTTCGTACGATTTTTATTATTTTTTATTACAATAAAATATAACACCATTACAGTTTAAAACCAAAAGACAACACTGTATGTATTTAAAACAAAGATACCAAATGCTAGGATTCCTCCTGCACCAGAATTGCTTGTTACTTGTTTTTTTGCAAATATGTTGACCCCGGTTCGGATTCTAACCCAAGACCCGCGACGTAGAGGTCCGGTACTCTAGCCCATGCAGTCGTCAATATGGACAGTGACCTCCCGCCATCATTTTAACTAAACTTAACAGCCCCTACTCAAACAAGAAAACGGAATCATAGACAAATATGTAGTTTTTGAAGTAGCCATATAAAACACAAATTCATTCAAACATTTATGAATACGCATCATAATATCTAATACCAGTATTAGTTAGTCCACAATGTACGTCGGTGGTTAAAGCCGGGCAATTTGTGGACAATTGGAATGATTTGCAGCAATCATTTGAACTACTGTTATTTCAACTTTGCGCCGACGTTTACAGCGCCGTGACCCATGCTTGAATTGTTTGGTGCTTTAGACAACCGAATAACATTCAAAACAATCAGTTTAGTTTAGTTTAGTTTAAAAAAAAACGAAGCCCCACAGTAGGATTTCTCCTGTGTCGTGGGTGCGTTTTACAGACGTAAATTCCACATGCACAAACACCCAGACCCGGAACAACTATATGTAGGCCATACAAATATTTGTCCCGTGCGGAAATCGAAGCCGCGACCCGCGGCGCAGAATTCAAGGGCTTAGCTACTGCGCCAATTATCACTTTGTTTCAAAGCTACAATAATATTATAGTTTTGTTATTTGATATATAACAATGCTCCTTAATAGAATTCCCAGACCCGGAACAACCAGCTGTAGATAAAAATATTTGTCCCGTGTGTGAAATGTGATTCGAATCCGAACCTCTAAGCGCAAAAGACAATCGTTTAGCGACTTAATCAAATACCCGATCAGATAGCCAGTAAATAAGCCGACTAACTATACAAAGACAAAATTGTTTTTTTAGATTTTATAGCATTGCTAGGACAAATGTTTTTATCTATAAAATTAATTTAAAACGTTTAAACGTATGGAACGTCCTGACGTATTATTCTGAATGTTAAATATTTTATACAAGAAGTAATCGAAAATATAATTTAATAATTTTTACAACAATTCACATAAGAAACTGATTTCTATAACAACTGTAACTGGGCTTGTCAACAACCGTATAGCCAAAAAAAAAGTAAAATCTAACAAGATTTACTCAAGCATTAACTTTACAATTGACACTGTCCATCACTAAAGAAAAAAAACAATAAAAACTATGGCCGACCATAAGAGAAAAAATTGCGGGAAATCTAAGCAGTCAACAGATTTCTTTTAACGTACGAGGAAATAATGTCGCTGCAGTTATGATAATGCTCTTCCCATATGACGGGCCTTGACTGTAATAGAAATGTACGCGAGTAACACGAGAAAAATCGACGGAAAACAGCCATTCCGACGAAGGCTATGCGCGATGAAGCGAGAACACTTATGATATTGGCATACTTAATTTTGCTTGGCACACATGCCCAACCAAGTATAAACGTGATTTATGTACACAAACAATAGAAGACGTTATGCGTTTCGTTTTAAGTTGATTTTTTAAATACACTTTATGCGCACTGAAGACTATTTTATTTAGAGGAGACGAAAAATAATGTTGCATGTGGTATTTGCCGTCAAATAATTTTGAATTTCATTTTTAAGACATTAAAGCATCGTTTTCATTGACAGATTATTCGATAAAATGCATTGTTGTCTTAGACTTGATTCTTTGTATTCTGGTATTCGATGATTTAATTATATAGCGAAGGTTGAAACGCAATTATATTATTTTCTCACTTCTTAGAGTTACAATCAATGATGAATACATTGATTATTTTAGGGCTTTGTATAAATGTTTGAAAATGCTGGCCTTAACATAAAAATTACATAAACAGTCAATAGATTACGTCACAGATGCCCAACAGATAACCATAATTTTACAACATGTATAAGTCAACTACTGGATTCCTATCCAGTAATCGGTCTACGTACCACCCCTGGCCAGTTATTCTACCGTGAAGCAGTAGTCTGCAAACATTACTGTTTCGGTCTGAAGGGCACTGTTAGCTACTGTAGGCACTGGGCATTCGACTTAAGAACTGATGTCTCAGAGTGCCGGGCGCAGTGCTGTGCCACACGGAGATGTTCTGGCTGACACTATAATGGGCAGACGTTGCACTTGCCATTGGGTGAACGTTTTGCTCGTCACGTCACTTTATCCTGTACAAAATAATAAACATTTATTACTAATATGACCCTTGTTTTATGCCTTTAATTTCTCTTGAGGTGAACCAAGTTAAGAGCTGTAAAATGATAAACATTGAATTCAAAGTATATTGCTATTGTTTTGCTGATCCCGGGCGAAGCTAATGTTTGTGCAATACAAATGTTACCGGTGTTCTGATCTGGATATATAGCGATTGTCGCCACGTTGTTTTTTGTATAGAAAGGAAAATGAGCAAGCGGCTCATCTGATAGTAAGTTATCCTTCCCCCAATTTTATAGCGTAGGTGATCTATCGCTTATTACCGGACCCTTCGCTTAGGTCCGTTAAGACACTAATAATCTGCGCAGGTAACATTATCTGGTTGTGAAGCAAAAGATGCCACCGTAATATCAAAATTATTCATTAAGCCGCAGTAGCTCTAGAGGCCAGACGGTCGATCTCGTAAAAGGCGAGTAAGGAATTAAACTGCACTGTGCACCCAACAGCGCTATGGTGGCGATGGGCTCACCACCTATCACACCAAGTGCATTATATTGTTTTGGTAAAACGTGGATTGTGGCAGTCATCTGTTTTTGCAGTGAGTGCCCAGTCTCTGACTACCCCTTATGGGATACAGTCGTGATCTTATATATGTATGTATGATTTATCGCGCGGTCAGCGGCGAAGGAAGCGATGTTTTCCAGCATGTCTGAGTAATAATAACATATGTCATCAAGACAGCGTGGCCAAATACATTTTTTTTATTTGATTAAAATGACGGAACGAGCAAAACGTTCACCTGATGGTAAGTGCAACGTCTGCCCATAACAAATGCTGCGTCACCCAGAACATTTCTGTATGACACCACACTTTTTGTTGCAACTAAATGCAACGCGTAATCCAAGTGTACCATTCAGTCACACATTCGTGTGAGGCCCAACATTCACTTGTCTAATTTGAAATAAGCTCGTAGTCAAAAACAAAGGCCCGCGCGGCCTTAACCCTTCGGCCATCGACCTCTCTAATGCGATTATAATTACATACGACGGACACATTTGTAAACATAGGGTCTGTGACGCAACGTAAACTATTTCCTACGAATCCTTTTTTTGTTACACGCGGCTTTGTTTTTTTTTTTGTTTCGCAATCATCGGTGTAAATGACGCGGGAGATAGCTGTGACCACCTACGTTACGTATCTCACAGACGAAACTGTTATCTGAATAAGGTTAAGCACTGAGAGCAAGATATATTCTGCAATAATTGCTTTTTACCTGTGTGTTAGCGGCTTAAGAGAATCTACCACCCCATCTCATCCCGTGGGTGTCGTAAAAGTCGACAGAGGGAAAATTGAAACCAAGAGTTGGGCAGCAACTTCCTGGAACATCCTGAATATATAAACTGCGGTTGCCTAACTCGTCTGCCAAGCGTGGCAACTATGGCAAAATCCATCCAAAATGAGAGCAACAAACTCTGTGCAAAAAAAAAATTAAAAAGAATTGCTACTTAATAGAAAGAATTGCCAAAATCATATGACTTTTTGAGATAATACCCGTTTTTAAACCAACGCAACTATCTAACTACTGTAACATTTCCCTTAAGATACCTACACTAGGATTTCTCCTGTATCGTGGGTAAGTTTTACAAACATAAATTGCTGATGCGAATCGTACCCAAGATCCATAGCGACTAAGCCATCACGCCGACGAAGCTTACCGAGCCAATTATGAAAGTAGCTTAAGAAAAATATACATAATATACACATTTCATGTGTACATAAACAGTAAAATAATAAATAAATAATAATAAATAATAATAATAATTTTTTTTTTTGAAATTTATCATCATACCATATCCCATCTTTGGTACATAAGAATAACACAAAATAATTCATCCTGATTATTTAAAGAATACTCAGGATAGCTACACACATGCTTGAGCGAGTTTCGTGATTTTCTCATGGATCCCATCATCAGAACTTGACCAAACTTATATAGTACCACACTTATGGTTTTTTTTATTTGATAAAGTGACGAGACGAGCAAAACGTTCACCTGATGGTAAGAGCAACGTCTGCCCATAACACATGTCGTGTTACTCAAAACATTTCTGTGTATCACCACACTGCGCCCGTCACCCAGAGACATCAGTTCTTAAGTCTCATATGCCCAGTGATTACGCTAGCTCTCAGTACCCTTCAAAACGAAACACAGTAATGTTTGCACACTACGGCTTCACGGCAGAATAACTGGCCCTGGGGTGGTGCCTACCTAGACGGATTCCTGCATAGGAATCCTACCACCAAATATAAAAAAACATATGTTTTAAAATTGGTCCACAATTCACGAAAACATCGGTAAAAATACATAAAAAAAATACATACAAACGAAAACAGAACCGCCTCCTATAGAAGTCGGTTAACAAATTACTATATCGCATCCAAGACCACAAAGTCTTCGTTATCACTCATCGACGGTGCCAATTTGAAAACGCATGTTAATAAATACTTTATTCCACCGCTAAGTGGAATTGCCGTGTTCGAATTCATTTCAGCGTGACCAAAACAAGCGAGCATATCACTCAGTAACACGTTAAACAGGCCCTTGACTCTCATTCGTGACATCGGGCCTTTAGCCTACAGAAGGTGTAGTAAAGATTTCGTTTTCGTTGGATGCGTGACAGTAGGTTCGCATGTCTGCACGGCAGCCCATTCAGCCTGTCTACGTTTGTGCCCTGGTCATTCACTCGTTCACTCTTCTAATTGCCTGTTCGTATGCTTAGTGACTCCTAAATCGTTCAGTTGCGACAGTTTCTTTTAAATGAAGACGTGTGAGTTTTGACGTCTGTATATCGACACCGTAACCGGATCCGGAATCTTAACACATAACAACAAGTCAGCGTTTGTATTACATCTAATGCTTAAAGTAAAAAGTATAGTAACGTTAATAGTCGCACTGTTGAGACTTATGGAAGCTGCTACGCCGATGCAATACTGGTTGGCCGACTTAACGTCTTATCGGTTTTTTTTTAATTTATCAGACTTGGAGGGTTTGTTACGATGATTCCTTAACCGATTCCTTATCATCATCATCATCATAATCATTTCAACCTATCACTAATCGCAAAAGTTTGTAGCTCTAATTTTGGGAGGATTTCTGCTATAGTTGTCACGCTTGGCAGGTGGATTGGCAACCGCAGTTTATTTATTCAGATGTTCCAGGAAAATGCAGCCGCTTTTATTTTCCCTCCTTTAAATCTCCTGGCTTTTATTTTCCCTCTGTCGACTTTTACGACACCCAAGGAATGAGATTGGGTGGTAGATTCTCTTAAGCCGCTACCACACGGCAACATACGAGTATTTATAATTCCAATCTATTATCAGAACAGCCCGTCAGCTAACAAATTTATCACAGCAATGAATTAACTGGTAAATCGGAGAATTACGTATAATAATTAAATACTTTGACATTTATTGACTATCGACACATAACAAAACTGAAGAAATTGAATATATTAAACTTTTTAGCTGCAGACACTTTAAAAAACCTTTATGCATCCGCCATACTAGCCATAGTCTCCGTAAGTGTTCGCTCACCTCTAGGTGCACTGTGTGCCCCTTTGCCACCTTACTTGCATTGAAAATCAGAGCGAGACTTCTCCGGTCGCACAAAGCGACTAATTTACTAAATAATTATTTCGAAAATTAATGCTTAAGGCTAAAAATAGAAATGATTACGGTTATGCTTCCGAATACAGCAATCATTCAAAAATAATTAACATAACATATTTATCGGTGATTGGAATACTGTACAGTGTTCCGCCTGGGTATTCTGTAGGTTATTCTGCCGCTAAGCAGAGTAGTGCAAACAGTACTGTATTTATTTAGATTTGAAAGGTACTGCAGCTAATGTAATCACAGGGCACATGAGATTTAATAACTGATATCTCCGGGCGACGAGCGCGGTGCGATGCCATTAAGAGGTTTCCAGCTTAAAGTTTTGCATGCGTTACAATTAACAGATGATCGATTTTTTTCATCTAGTCAATAACTTCCACATGTATACACATATATACACATACTCCTTGTATGTGAACAGTGTGTGAACTACGAAAAACTACTTTCTGGTAGTAGGATTCCTATGCAGGAATTCCGTCTAGGAAGGTACTACCCTAGGTCAGTTATTTTGCGCTGAAGCAGTAGTGCGCAAACATTACTATGTTTCGGTCTGAAGGACACTGAAAGCTAGTGTAATCACTGGGCATACGAGACCTAAGAACCGATGTCTCAGGTTCACGGGCACAGTGCGGTGTCACACGGAAATGTTCTGGGTGACACGGCATGTGAACGTTTTGCTCGGTCCGCCACTTTATCCAATAAAAAGAACATATCTAAACGATTATGAAACGTAACTATTAAGTCAATTCGGACAGCCCAAAACAAAAGTGGCGCAAGGAGCTGTTTCTCATATTTAAGTGTAATTTCTCGACGTCTAACGAACATTTAATCGGAGCGGTTTAATCGTGCCTTTGATTTATAACTGTGAGTGTAAGAAGCAAAAAATCTTACGAGGTGTTTTGTTACAGTTACGTGCATTTCTCCGTTGATATACTGAGATGGATTACATGCAGTAACGTTAATTTATTACTTGTGAAATTTGTGACATTTTGTATACATTTGTTGATATATTTCATACATACACTTGTTTTTTATTATTTTTTTTAAGGAAAAGTAGAAAGACATTGCGTCATTTACGTACAAAGTTGAATTGCGTAATAGCTTCAAACAAATTGATAATTCTAGTATCCATACATACATACATAAGATCACGACTGTATCCCCTAAGGGGTAGTCAGAGACTGGGCAAAAACAGATGACTGCCGTAATCCACGTTTCACCAAAACAATATAGAGCACTTGGTGTGATCGGTGGTGAGCCCATCGCCACCATGCGCTGTTGGGTGCACAGTGCAGTTTAATTCCTTACTCGCCTTTTACGAGATCCATCGGATGAGATGGAGTGGTAGTATTCTTTTAACGAGCCGCCACACGGCTATATATTTCACCGAAAATATATTACATTATTTGACCTTGATCTACTAACATACTGGTGGTTCCTAGTTTACCTAGTTCCTTTGGTTTTCCTAGTTCCTTTGGTGGTGCCTACCGAGACGGATTCCTATGCAGAAATCCGTCTCGGTAGGCACCACCAAAGGATCAGTTATTCTGCCGTGAAACAATAGTGTGCAAACAGTGATGTTTCGGTGTGAAGGGCACTGATAGCTTGTGTAATTAATAAGTCTCAACAGTTTCCCCATAACAGGCGTGCAATTATTAATTAAGAAATTTAATTCTATACAAAAAACCCTCGATTTTTGTCAGTTATTTCGGGTATCAAAAAAATTATCTTCGATGTGGCAGTCCAACCCCGCTTCAGGGTGTTAATTGATTTCCTCCCCTATGGTTTTTTCAGTAAAGGGATCAATGAACTACCTATGAGATGGCAAAAGTGCATAGATAACAATGGTACATACTTTGATTAATTAAATATATTTTACAAAAAAAAAACATATTTATATTCCTCCCATACAAAACGCCAATTTCATATGTAAGGACCTAATATTATTTTAAGTTATATAACACTTTATTACTTTGACCAAGTACAACGTTTCACTTGGTAACTGATTGAATACCTTGATGACGAACTTTGGCCGTTGCTTCCATAATAATATTAATACGAGTATAATAAATCACTTATATTTTTTAATAACCTATCTTTGCAAATTCCAAAAAAATGTATGGGGGTGGTCTATGTGCAGCAGTGGACTAGTGATAGGCTGAATTGATGATTATGATGAAACCTTGCCCCAAATTAGGATTTCTCTTGAAACGTGGGTGCGTTTTTCAAACGAAAATCTCACATGCTCATATACCCAAACCAGTATATATACTATAATGAAGGACAAAAACAAAGACAATTTGCCAAGATCCGTATGCAAACTAAAAATTAATAATTATTTAATCAAAAAACCAAGTTCCAAGCAGCAGCTCCAAACATGTTTTTTTTTTGTGGAGATTGTGACGAAACGAGCACAACGTTCAAATAATGGTAAGTGCGACATCTGCCCATAACTAATGTGTCACCCAGCACACCAAACTGCGCCCGTCACCCTGAGACATCAGTTCTTAAGTCTCAAATGCCCAGTGATTACACTACTTCTCAGTGCACTTCAAACCGAAACACAGGTAATGTTTGCACACTCTTGCTTCACGGCAGAATAACCGGACCCTTGGGTGGCCTACCTAGACAGTAAGTCCTACCACCAGTAAAGAGTTCACATTTAAGAGCTTCATGATTTTCTCATGGATCCCATTATCAGGAACTCCCATTAAATAATTTCTCAAACAAAAAAGTTTTTTTTAATTGCTTTATAAACTTATATAAAAACTTAACTTATATAAAATTAATAGAAAAGAAACATACAGACGAACATACAACCGCCTCCTTTTTTGAAAATACTTAAACTAATAAATGGTCGTTTAAAAATACACTAGTACATGTGCACCCTATTATGGGTTACATCGCCCGCCTTGGCGGATGCTCTTCAAATGTAGGTAAAGCTATATTAGCAGATTTGTTTCTGCCCTTTACTATAATTTATTTACTATAACGGAATTCCACAAAGTGACGACCGATTCTATTAACTATAGACTCTATAATTGTGTTTGTGCCGTGTGGTGGCGGCTCGTTAAAAGAATACTACCACTCCATCCATGCAATGGATCTCGTAAAAGGCGAGTAAGAAATAAAACTGCACTGTGCAATAGCGCATGGTGGCGATGGGCTCACCACCTATCACACCAAGTGCATTATATTGTTTTGGTGAAACGTGGATTGTGGCAGTCATCTGCTTTTGCAGTGAGTACCCAGTCTCTGACTACCCCTTTTGGGATACAGTCGTGATGTTATATGTATCTATATGTATCTATATGTATGTGTATGTATGTATGTATCTATAGTTTCAAAAATCGAACCCGCGAACAAACGACAAACATGAACGCAGTCAGCACCTTCGATCACGATAGTATTTTTATTGTTATAATTTTATTTTCGTCATTAGCCACATACTTCATTTTTACTTTCAGAGCAATTTGAAACAGTTCAAACGAACCGAATAAAGCAGTTAACGGGTAATTGAAAACTGCGTAACAGTTATTCGAGGTTAATTAATGTAATTTGGACATGGCACCTAGACTTAACACATTCCTGGAGTTATTTCAATCAAAACTGAGACAGTTCGTAATTGGAAAGACGGAATATTGTGACACCGTTATATTCGATTTGATCGCGAACCAAAATGCCGGGCGTTGAAAATTGATTTTAATGTGAAACCCAATTGAAATTTCGCACCTTTTCACTGGTAGGATTCTTATGCAGGCATCCGCCTAGATAGGTACCACCGTAGTGACGGTCATTCTGCTGTCGAGCAGCACGTTTAATAAATAACCGACTTCGAAAAAGGAGGAGATTCTCAATTCGTCTGCATATATTTTTTTACGTCTTCTTTGTTTATGAACCGATTTCAGTGATTCTCTTATTAAAAGGGTACTTCATTGTTCTTCTTCTTTTGATTCAGCCAAGATCGATCACGAGTAATAATTTAATTGTAACAAAGACTTCGTTTCGATCTAAACTATCAATATTAAACATCTAAACTTGAAATATACACAGAAATTACAAAATAGAATTACACTACCGCAACTTTTCGACTTGTCGCCACATATCAAGTCTGTCATTATATCAGTTTTTGCGTTTAACACGGTCTTGGGAATATAGAAGTAATTTCAGAAATACACCTACTATTTAACGTACATATTTAATTGGTAGAGTACAAGCAGTGGCGCAGCGATGGGGTACCAGGGTACCTGGACCCGGATAATTTCAAGGGCGGCATTTTGAGAAATTAAAGTTACCGAGTACGTGACAGGTGGCGAACAACGCCGGCATTTTGGCACGAGTCAAAAAATTCTTACTCCATGCTTGCTTGCGCTACTGCTCGTGGAAACGCAATGGGATAAAACAGTCATGAAGCAACGGATTTTATAGAGGGAAATCCGTTGCTATACTGTTTTAAAATATAAGAGAAGCTACGCCGTGTGAAGATAGTAAACCGAGGACTTAGTTGATACCGTCAAAATATCTCAAAAGGTTCTGAATTTACATTAATTGTAGAATCAACACGAACCAGGAGGTCTATTGTGTAACACTGGCAGGTTTCGGGATCGTCATCATAAGGGTGGTCCCATAAAATTTTGGTCAAGTTCTTAGATCGAGCACATACCCTATAGAACCGAAATAAGGGCAACCCAACTCCGAAACTAATCAGTGTTTTGTCACTAATAAACACACCGGCACAATTAGCGGAACACAAAAAAAACATTATTTTTATAATATTTCATAAAAGACTTGCCAGTTATGTTATGTCACCTTTTCATTTAAAACTTTAATTTAAAAATGGAACATAAGGCGACAATCATTTTTTTTATGAATCGTTTCGATCGTCGTTTCTGTTTCCCGGTAATACTGCTTTGTTTGTCGTTCGGTCTGAGGAGAAATTTCAAAGTTTTAAAAATTCGATAAATTCTCAATTTTATTAGTGAAAGTTATACTTTTCGTGTCAATAGTTGGCACCTTAGTGGAAATAAACTAGAAATGCACGATTCAACACCACTAGAGATTAGAGCAGATGAAATGCGAAGAAACGGTCATGCCTACATCTTTCATCGCAGCATTCGACGGTACCGGTTGACTGATTCTCTTGTGGGATGACCGTTTTCTACAACTTCGAGCTCGCGAGTGCGAGTGAGCAAGCGTACAGTTCGCAGAAGATTTGAAGAAGGGGGCATATGTTCGTATGTACTGGCGAAAGCTCCAAAACTTAAGAGACACCATTGTCCACATCGGTTAAACTGTGCACGCGAACATCATTTTTGGGACATAAAGCAAAGGGGCGGGTACTTTTCACTGATGAGTGTAGAGTGCTCTTAAATCAGATCGATGGAAGGCAGAAAATATGGAGACGCAAACGAGAACGATACATTCAGACTAATTTTTAAAATACGGTTGCATATGGCTGAGTTGTCATGTGGGGAGGGATAACTTTCGGAGCTCATACGGAGTTAGTGATGGTCGATGCAGGGAATATGACTGCATACATACATAATCCAGAACATTTCTATGCGGCACATTAATACACTGCGCCCGACACCCAGATACATCAGTTCTGAAGTCTCATATGCCCAGTATTTACACTAGCTCTCAGTGCCTTTCAAACCGAAACACAGTAATGTTTGCACACTACTGCTTCACGGCATAATAACTGGCCTGTGGTGGTACCTACCTAGACGAATTACTGCATAGGAATCCTACCACCAGTAAAAGGTGACCTTGGTTCCATCGTGGTGTCAAAACTAAATTTTTATATAGCAATATTAAATGCTGATTTATTTGCTCGGCGGGGAAGGATAAGTCGCGAGGAAACCTGCACATCTCAGAAATAAACAAATATAGTTAAACTCTCCAGCGCCAATTCTCGTTGACATCTCAACTGTTATGGGTCTCCACAACCGAGGAGCTTGTATGAAAACGCTATTGAAATAAGAAGAAGCGTCTCTCGCTTCTTCTTATTTCAAATTTCTTGTGTCAGGATTGTAGCAAGTGGAAAAATGTGGTCTCTGCCTAATGGCAAACAGTCGTGACTGTAGGTATGTACCATGAGGTGAACGACTTGCTCGTTTCCTCACTTAATTCTATTAAATAATCCTCACCCGAAAACTCAGAACCCACAGTCAGGTGGTAGGATTCCCATGCAGAAATCCGGCTAGGTACCACCGCAGGGCTAGTTTTTCTGCCGTGAAGCAGTAGTGTGCAAACATAATTGTGCTTCGATCAGAAGGGCACTGAGAGCTAGTGTAAATACTGGGCATATGAGACTTCAGAACTGATGTATCTGGGTGTCGGGCGCAGTGTATTAATGTGCCGCATAGAAATGTTCTGGATAAATGTACATAACATTACACATTTGTTGTGGGCAGGCCGCCTCTTTCTCCTATAAAAAAACAGTACAATATGCAGATATATATACATATGCCGCGTGGCCTAGAAGTCAGAGTAACCGACTATTAAGCCTCGGGTTCTGGGTTCCAATTCCATATGGAGACAACATTTGTGCAAAAACACAAATTGTTGGTTTTCGTGTCCGTGGGTGTTGTGATGGTTTCCGTTTCTCTGACATAGCATTCTTCTTTTTTCATGAGCGTTACCTGGGTTGTGGGTACTTCAGAATGCGTCAGTGTTTACGCGTACACTTTGGCACTCTAATATCCCCTGCGTAGTTAACTGCTTCCAGAGTTTTCGAAAATCATTCAAGTGTTACGAAATAGTATTTGAAATTAAATAATCGAGCGTCTGTTGACCAACAAGAAATAATCTAGATCGACATTTTGATAATATAAAACATACTTATTAAATTAATTATATTGATACTAATCATCAATATATTATTGATACGTACGACATTGCCTACGTTACCCATCGTATACGCCGATTATAACTTAATCGAGTTACGATTTATAGAAATAATCGCTCATTGATTTATTCGATACCCATCGTCACGCGATTCCACTGTATTTTGAGTACAAACTATTAAGACTTACGGTATAAATTGTAAATGTTATCATACAAGAATACAAATTGTTGCGGGCTATCAAAGGGCCGAGGTCTGTTTGATATCCACCTCTGAATAAATCAACAAAAACGGCGGGCGGCAATGAGTAATGCCCGAATGTAATGCAGCTATTTTGAACAGAGTGTGGCGTAAAGTAAATCTTATTTTTTTTTATATTACTTTGCAGAAACATTATAATATTCAATTGGTCTTTGGTACAAGAACCTGGTACATAATAAAACATTAGGCTTTATTTTAGTAATTGTATATGATTTTTTTGAATTTTGTTTCGTTTTTGTTTAGTTTTTTTATAAAAAACGAAGCATTAGTACAGTAGGATTTCTCCTGTATCGTGGGTGCGTTGTACAGACATAAATTCCACATGCACAAACACCCAGACCCGGAACAACTTTATGTAGGCCATGCAAATATTTGTCCCGTGCGGGAATCGAACCCGCGACCCGCGGCGAAGAAGTCAAGGGCTTAGCCAATGCGCCAACCGAGTCGACAAACATTTATCAATGTATCGCTTATACTACTTTAAATTTGTTATGTATTAAATTAAAAAAAACTGTTAAGACTTAAAGACATTGTCAAAATATACAATAAATGCTTGAAGATTTCATTACAAATACGCGATGTATAAGATATTTCATATCTCATAATTCATATTCTGATTTAGCGCTAATATTCTGTAGATTGCGGAATTCGAGATATAACGTCACAAGTTCGAGACCGCCATTGGACTACTTTGAATAATCTCCTAGCACAAGCTTTCAGGATAAGGTACAGTGGTTAACGAGAATTTTAGAAATGTTAACAGAATTTCTATTAATTTAAAAAAAATGTTTTAACCTTAATGGTTACTATTGTTCACTTTACATTATACATTTCGAAAACACTCAATATTTGATTGAGTTTTAATAATTTATTATTGTAAATTCTTCTTATTTATTTTTTGTAATGTTCACCTGATGGTAAGTGTAACGACTGCCCTTAGCAAATGCAGTGTCACTCAGAACATTTCTGTGGGACACCCCACTGCGCCCATCACCCTGAGACATCAGTTCTTAAGTCTCATATACCCAGTGATTACACTAGCTCACAGTGCCCTTCAAACGGAAACACAGTAATGTTTACACACTACTGCTTCACGGCACAATAACTGGCCCTGGGGTGATACCTACCTATACGGATGCCTGCATAGGAATCCTATCACCAGTAAAGATGTTGTTAATTTAATAAGTTATAAATTTTATAGAAATGTTATCAAATAAAAAAAAATAACTCGTAAACTGTTATATAACGTTAAACAACTCTATGCCATTCTTAGTCCACTTTACTAATTTAAAGTAACCTATGCCAGCGAGATGTGAAACCCAAATTAACTAAAACAAATACATTATTTGTATGCTTTACATGTAATTTAATGTTAACAAATGATAATCGAAATTAATTACATAAGAAACATATCTGTACTTGTAGAGAATGATTAAAGAATCTACGATTTAATTTTTGAAATCTACAGAGTATTTGATCTATCATCATCATTTCAGTCTATACTAGTCCACTGATGTACATAGGCGTCCCCCATAGATTGCCACAAAAGTTTGTAATACTCATTTTGGGGGTAGTTGGCCATTTTACATACTTAGTTGTCACGCTTGGCAGGCGGGTGGGCAACCACAGTTTATTTATTCTGATGTTCCAGGAAGATGCTGCTTCCCATCTTCTTTAACCCCACCCACTACACGACACTGATTACACATTTGACACAAACAGATATTAATATTGTTTTAATATCTGTTTGCTAATATAGATCAAATTACCATTACCATTATGGTTTGACGCAGTTTATTAGCCAAATTAGAAAATATTAGATTTTATACCATCATAATATTTATATCGATATATGGGTTGCACAAAAATGTTTTAATTTAATTTATAATAGTATCCAGGACATTCTACCTTAACGTCCACCGTCAACTCATTAAGTCCATTACTCGCTAACCACGTCGAAGTGTACCTATAGTCCAGATCACTCATATTCCTAAGAGGCAGCAATGACACAACACATTACGAACGGTAGCGCCGACTCTTGTCTAACGAGCGCACAGTCACGCAAGCCCACTTGTTTGCATAACTTAAGATCAAGGTTGAGCTTGCTGCATTATTGTGCTCGGCTTTTTTCGGCTTGCTTTTTTTTGTTTTAGAAGTAAAACGGGGCTTGATAATGTCGGTGAACGTGATTCTAGTTTAGCGCGAACGACGTAGATAAAGCTCACGGCAATGTTTAGTTAGGTTCATTATAGTCTGTGATAAAATTGTTGACTATGATAATGTTGTATTTCTAGAATGACGACCGCGTGGCCTAGTGGTTAGAGTACTTCTAGACCGTGGATCCTAGGTTCGAATCCCAGCCGGAGCCAACATTTTTGCCATAAAACAAATGGTTGGTTTTCGGGTCTGTTTGTGTTGTGATTGTCCCCGTGGTTTTGACACTGCATCCTAGCCTACCAACGTAAACCGTCGTAACATGCATACATATATAGAGTCACATCTCTTTCCCATTTGGATAGGCAGAGACCACATCTTTCCACTTGCTACGGTCCTGACACGCATCTTTCGCTTCTTCTGCAAGGTATGCGGTTGCGGGTACTTTAACGTGGGATTTCCTTAAAACGACTTCGATCTGATCGTCACATGTTCGCCTTCGTCGACCGTTACCTCGTAACAAATTTTAAAAATGTATGTCTTCGCCTGTCAAATCCTCTGAAACTGTATGTCTTTTACGTCACTCATCCAATCATTGAATCCATTTTCAAATACCCCCAATTAAAGTGAACAAATGATTATTATTAACAAAAACTTTTCAAGAGTCACGGTGTCAAATATATGTATGAAATATGCCCACAACTGATTAATGTATATTTTATTCCAGCATCAAACCACCATCAAAAGACGGCGTCACTAAAAGCAACCCAAGCAAGCGTCACCGCGAGCGCCTCAACGCCGAGCTCGACACGTTGGCATCGCTGCTGCCCTTCGAACAAAACATCCTCAGCAAACTGGACCGCCTCTCCATACTGCGGTTGTCCGTCAGTTACTTGCGTACCAAAAGTTACTTCCAAGGTAGGTCATTTCACTGCAACTATAACAGACGACTCGAAAGGTTTTCGCGTAAATTTGTTTTCAGCTTTTTCAATAGAGTTATCATTGTCATCATTATGATCATTAATTTCTGAGCACTTGACGGCTAGACGAAGGTCTTTCCTAATTTGGAAAGTAAAAGTAATAAAGTAACAGCCTATAAATGTCCCAATGCTGAGTTAAAGTCTCCTCTCATTTCGAGAGAGGGTTTTGGAGCCAGCAAGAGTCCGCCACGCTGCTGCAATGTGGGTTGGCGGACTTCACATGTCGTCAAAATATTTTTATTCCCCAGACATGCAGGTTTCCTTACGATGTTTTCCTTCACCGCTGAGCACCTGGTAAATCAGCACTTAAAATTGTAGAAGTGTCGGCACCGGGGATTATACTCAGGTCACTCGCGTATTATGAAATTTAAGGCGAGCGCTCGACCCTGAGCTCCCATGGATAATTTGGAAGCAGTTGCTTCTTATTTTCATATTTGATACCTTACAAAATGACGTACATCTAAACAGCTGTCCGTCACCGGTCTCAGAATTTGGGATCCAAAATGTCTGCGACAGTTACCGTTACCGCTGTCTGGGCCATCCAGCAACTCAACTCAACTCAACTCAACTCGATGACTTTTTGCCATCTTGAAAGTAGTGACATGATCCCGTTGCTGTAGAAATTTTGGACCTTCTGAGCAAAAAAGCGATTCAAGTAGTTATTGCATGTCCTCTCTTGATGTTAACCTGACAATACCTAAAGAATTCTGGAAATATGAAGGTGCAAGGTCAAGGCTAATTTTTTCTGAGTGGCTAAAAATGTGTGTGGTCTACCCGTGTCGTGATGAAAGGCCACACTCTTTATATTGATCAATTCCGGCCGCTTTCTCTCAAATTCTTGCTTTATTCTCATCAGTTGTTAAGAGTAGAAATCCGAACCGATGGCTTCTGCCCGGCGGTAAAAGCTCATAATGAACAACACCCTTCCAATCCCACCATACACACAGCATCGCCTTATTCCGAGTTCACCCGAGTTTTGGCACAGTCTGTGCAGTTTGACCGATCATTAACCACGACGTTTTTAGCACGTTCCTATCGTACGTGATCCACTTTTCATCACCAGTTATCAATCTCTTCAAAAACGGTTTGTTTTCATTACGTCTCAATAAAGAATCGCAAGTAGTACACGGTTCATAAGGTTTCATTCAGAGAACTCGTGTGGCACCCAAATCTCGAGCTTTTTTGTGTACCTAGCTTTTTTCAAATGGGTCAAAACTATTTTGTAGTCATCCCAGTTCTTCAGCTCTTGCTCCACTTTTTCAAAAATGGCGTCTATTTTATCCGTAACAGAGCGACCAGAGCGACGTTTATCTTTGATATCAAAATTCACCACCACTGCATTAGGTCCATAAACGTCACAAATTTGTTTTCGTGGCTTGCGCTGCATTTCATTCTTTTGTGTAAAAAAAATTTAAAATGTATCGAATTTCTTCTCTCAATTAGATTCACTCATTTTTACAGAAAGAAAAACAAATAAAAAAAAGTTGGAAACAACATTTTACTAATTAGTTTCTTTTTTTGAAATGTATCCTTTTTAATGTCATGTCAGCAGCATATGGGTTTACGCCGAATGTCCATTCGTCATAATTATTGGATATCTTCTATAGCACTACCTGTTCTTCTTCAATATAAACTTAACCACTAATAATGTATATAATATTGGTGAAAAATATACACAATTTCATTTGTAGCATCATTTTCGGACTGCAAAAAAATCGACATTATCTGTGTTTTATAGACAAAAAGTTTGTTTTAAATTTTTCATTTCCATTATATAAGGCAATTTTGAATACTACCAACCTGCCTTACTGTACGAAAAATTTCATCATCGTTTCAGCCTATCACTAGTCCACTGCTGAACTTAGGCATATATTCCAACAACATTTTGTAGCACTCGTTAGAGGGGCATTTTGCCATAGTTGCCACGCTTGGTAGGCGAGTTGGCAACCAGCAGTTTATTTATTCAGATGTTTCAGGAAAATGCTGCTGCTGCCCATCTCCTGGTTTTTATTTTCCCACTGTCCACTTTTACGACACCCACGGTATGAGATGGGGTGGTAGGTTATCTTAAACCGCTACTACACAGTGGTGTTCAAAATTTTCAGCTTAACAACTTATAATTAACACTAGATTTACGAAAGCCGTCAATTTGACGGGTTTTCAATTTTATGCTTTAATTTCTGAACAAATAAATATTATTATTTAGCGATTATATATTGGTTTTTAATGATATTATGCAGCGAATATATAAACATCTAGTAGTTTTATCTGGAACACCCATATTTTATTATATCTAGATGTTGTCTACCTATTCGTAATATACCCGTCCCGTTCCGTCTGTCGATGCCCGTAAATCTAGACTTAAGTTAAAGACTTTATTTATTCGTTTAACTAAAATATTAAAATAAATAAGAAATCATTTGAAACTAATAAGAAACACTTATTTACAAATTTCTTATATAAAACTAAGCCATTACATACTCGGTAAGTTACCGAGCCCTATCAATACCTTCCTACCAATATTACGTATTTTGATGCACGGACTTACAAACGCCGATGTTATTTATTTTCGCTAATCCCTGAACCAATTTATAGCGTACAGAACGAGATATCGAGTATTATCGAGCTTAGAATCGATCCCGCATACCGATGTATTCGATTACTTATAAATGTGTTTCACGACACAGTATTTAATGCTGTCAGGTAATTTTATTGCGTTCTACGTCATGTATTAATAAATGCGCCTGCTCACGAGAGTTCTCGATTCTGGGGAGCGCAATCGATATCATTCGGATACTATAGTTTGAAAGTTATGACAACCGGGAACTTGAATATGACGTTTTGTTTTGTTTTTGAGTTGTGTATTACAGAATAGAATATAACATTCTACAGCCAATTCCCTCCTTGTAAAAAGTAATAATGTAACAGCCTTTAAATCTCCCACTGCCGAGCACAGGCCTCCTCTCATTTCCGGGAAGGTTTTTGGAGCTGAGAAGAATCCGCAAAGCTGCTCCAGTACGGGTTGGCGGACTTCACATGTCTTCGAAATATTTTTTTATGTCTCAGACATGCAGGTTTCCTTACGTTGTTTTCCTTCATCGCGGAACAGTGTCGTGTCAGCACTTCAAATTTCAAGTAAAAATTTTAGTGGTGCCAGGACTACTAAATAATAAAACTAATTTCATATCGAATGATCTAATGACCTCAACACATGTGAAGGTGGTGGTCACAGAAACGTATGCTCAAATAAGTTTGCTCCTCCATTTAATGTGGTATATGAGACTAAAGAACTGATGTTTCGGGGTGACAAGTGCAGTGTGATGCCACACACAAATGTTCTAGGCGACAAAAGATTTGCTTTCGGCAGCCGTTGCACTTACCGCCAGATGAACGATTCTCATCTCCACACTCTCTTTCATAAAAAAATGCTTTGAATGGACCAAAATGTTCAAATGAGAATATTTGTCACTCTTCTTCATCATCATCATCGTCATCCTGTAAACAGGCCACTGCTGGACATAGTTTTAAGGCCCCCCTCACAATGAAAGCGCGACGTTGAGCGGTAAAATGAAACTATAGCGCCGTGACACCGCGCCCGCTCGTTCGCTAGAAATATGTGTGCGAGATTTCATATTTTATTTTGCCGCGCTCGCGACCGCGCCCGCGCTTTCAATGTGAGGGAGACCTAAGTTTGCCCAAGCAGGGTTTGCCGTTATCGACACGCTTGGCACTCCGCCTGAAACACTTATTTATTTATTTATTTATTATATATAATATTTATTTATTTATATATAATATTTATTTATTTATTCATTAAACTAAGGAATATAATGGGCGGACTTAATGCCTAGAGGCATTCCCTGCCAGTCAACTCTGGGCTAGAAGGCAAGAAAAATGATTAAGGTGCAAAGTTTGTAAAAAAAAACAATCTGGGTTGAAAATATAAATACTATTACTAACTAATTATACAATGATATAAATAATGCATATATCCACAACATTTTAGCGACATCTACTGTCGCCACATGAGAAGCTCAAGAAATATTCGCATACGTCCATAATCGCGCTATGAAAGTTTTCTGAGATGCGAACTATATTTACAACATCTAAATATTGCTAGTTGGAGGAGACGTCCTCCCCAGATCAGACCACTCGATCTGGCGGGTAGCTACCCTTTTCCATTGGCAATATACGAGTAATAACATAGATAAATAAATACATACAAATAATAAATACAAAATAACATGTGAAATTAAAGCATCAGTTTGGCTACAAATAATATTGTCTAAGAAGATTTTTGAAGGAGTTTTATTGGGTGCATTCCTGATAGCATCAGGAAGGGCATAATAAACATGACCACAGACTGCAGACCTTCTAGGGCGGTTATGAATAGTAAAATAAAACGCGCGCCTAAGAAAATCTACCACCCCATCCAATCCCGTAGGTGTCGTAAAAGTCGACAGAGGGAATTTAAAACCAACTAAAAGCAGCATCTTTCTGGAACATCTGAACAAATAAACTGCGATTGCCAGCCCGCCTGCCAAGCGTGGCAACTATGTCAAATTCCTTCCAATATGAGAGCTACAAACTTTTATGGCTATCTATGGGGGAGGCCTACGTTCAGCAGTGGACTTGTGATAGGCTGAAACGACGACGACGACGACAATCCATAACTCTAATTTCCTTCATCATCAGTTCAGCCTATCACTAGTCCACTGCTGAACATAGGCCTCCCCCATAAGTAGCCACAAAAGTTTTTAAGGATTTTTCCATAGTAGCCACGCTTGGCAAGCGGGTGGGGTTTTTTAGATGTTCCAGGAAGATGCTGCTGCCCATCTCCTGATTTTTATTTTCCCTCTGTTGACTTTTACTTTAACGACACCCACGGAATGACCGCCATCGCGTCTTTAAGTTGACAAAGACCATGTAGTTTACGCTTTGTAGGCGGATAGGTTATAACTGTATCAAATTACTGGTGGTAGGATTCCTATGCAGGATTCAGTCTAGGTACGTATAACCGCAGGATAAGATATTCTACCATGATACAGTAGTGTACAAACAATACTGTTTTGATCTTAAGGGCACTGAGAGCTAGTGTAGTTACAAAGCATATAAGACTTAGCCGATATGTGTCTGGCAAAGTAGAATAGCACGCTCTTTCCTACCGAGGTGTCGTAAGAGGCGGCTAAGATACTGTACGCATGCACGGAACGCAATTGGTAGTAAGATTTTTTTGACACCAAAATATCGACGACGTGGTTCGCCACCCGTCACGTCTCGTTTCTCGCGGGGGCGAAAAGTGGGCTACGTGTGTGGCCCATGCTTACCCCTATCCTTATATATGAGACTTAACAACTGATGTCTCTGGGGGACAGGCGCAGTGCGGTGCTAGCAAAAAATGTTCTGGGTGACTGGTGCACTCACCATCAGGTCTCATCACTTTCCCCTATAAAAAAAGATTAACTGCTTTTCGCCGCAACATTGCTGTTCGCAGTCGGATTGAGTATTTTGTCTGGCACATTTGAACAACGTTACTCTGCCGGAATTATGACAACCGCATGGCCTTCTAATCACAGCCGGACCCAACATTTGTCCGAAAACACCAATTGTTGATTTTTGGGTCCGGTTGCATTGTGATTGTCCCTGTGTATCTGACTCTGCATCTTAGTCTACGTGCGATCTTATATATCTTTTATAGCATGAGCGTTACATCGGGCTATAGTACATCAAGACAAGTGAGTGCCTCCGTGTTTTCGCGTATAGTTGATTCACTATAATATCAACTGCGCAGTTGATAGCCAATGGTATTTGGAATTTGTAGGTAGATTATTTAATTCCACCTCTACAAATTCAATTACATAGCCGTAATCAATTTGTTTTATTTTAAAAATAAGTTTAAAGTTATTAGCAAAGATGGGACAAGAGCAAACGTATCAAAAATCAAAGAAACGAACGAATACGTAAACAAATCAATACAAGCTACATCTACGGTAATTGGACGCGTAAATCGTCCTTACAAAAAGAAAACTCCCCACTTTGCATATGTCTGCTACCAAGATATACATATATCACTTAGTGAGTTATTAATGCCCTTTATAATTTTATTCTGAACGAGTTTCGAATATAAAAATCAGTAGGGGGCTATTGCTATATGTTTTATTGTACAGTCGAGACTTTAAGGTATTGACGACGTGAATTGTAACTCAGTGGTCTGATGGAGAGTACAGGCGTATAGAAATGTCTATTATTAAATAAAAGACATAGAAAAGAATCTTACAAAGATCACATATTCGATGTCATATTAATCAGTGTAGAAAATATTCAAAGATTACATTCCCAGCCATAAAATAAAATATAACGATCGTGAGCCATTTGTAGAACCGATATCAATTAAGTACAAAAGCTCTCTCTCTCTCTCTAGATGTAGTCGTCCTGTCGTACTCTATCCAGGTCAATTTATATTTAGCCTAGGGCGTGTGAGTCCGTCACTAAAGACGATATAAATGATGGTGATGATGTTGATAAATTTAAAACTTATTCTAACTACTGGCGGTAGGATTTCTATGCAGGAATCCGCCTAGGCGGATCAAGGCAGCGCCAGTAAGTCTTTCGACAAGCAGCGGGGCGTAAAAACCATCTTGTTTCGGTTATGAGACTTAAGAACCGATGTCGCCACACAGAATTTTACAACGCAAACTTTTAGCTGACACCACAATTGTTATGAGTAGGCAAGGCACTTACCATCAGCTCAAGGATTTGCAAAAATATATATATTTTTGATGAATGGTAAACATTTTGAAATAATGTATAATTTCTAAGGATATGTATTTACAAACAAAAGTGATTTTGTTTAACATACAATTGACATCATAAGTAAACAATTGAAAATATAAAAATTATTAAAATCATATCCTCTCTCCAACTCAAGAAACTACAATTCTTAATTTATCGACGTTTCTTTGGTTGTTCTTGCTATTATAGTTCTAAGGAAGATTTTGAAAAGCTTAGTAGAAGTTTTTTGAAAATAATAATACGCTATATTATTGATGATGTTTAGATGAAGAACAATAGAAGATAATGATTTTTTATATTTACGCGAACATTACACATTTAATAAAACTTCTTTTACGGATTTTATCGCGTTTCTCCTCGTGACCATGGGTAAAGTACTCGAAACGTCAGGTTATAAATAGTTTAAAAATTAAACGCGATAAAATCTGTAAAAGAAGTTTTATTAAATGTGTAATGTTCGCGTAAATATAAAAAATCATTATCTTCTATTGTTCTTCATCTAAACATCATCAATAATATATTTTATACAATAGAAGATGTTAAATTGTTCAGGTAACTATTACAATTTTAAAGAAGAGAAACGGAGTCTCGACTCAAAGAATGAAGTTGAATCTGTGTAAAGAGTGGACAAAGTGTATATCTTAAAATAATTGACTAGCTTACCTTGCTATATAGAACTCAAGCTAAAGTCTGTAATATATACTGCAATAACGACTGAACTAAATTATTCGAAACGGCATTAAAAATTGCATCGTGGTGGCAGCTTAGAAGAATCTACCAACCCATTGTCATTTCGTGGGTGTCGTTGAAGTCGACTAAGGGAAATGCCAGAATACATGTGCCAGATTAAGTAATTCAGGCTGTTATCGGACTAATAGTCTAGATTGCGATTGATAATGATTAAATAGTCTGCGAATCTAACGAAGCTAAGGCGACCTACTGCACGCCGTATACTGTTCTACCAAATTTATTCCCGGAAGTAGCCACAGAAGTCCGCACGCTGATCAACCGAATTATGTTGCTGTTTGGCTTTTACCAACCTACTGCCTGTTGGGCTTGCAGTATCAAATACGGAATTTTTGTATTTGTATATAAATTTTATATGTATCTTTTTACTGCGCGTAGCCCATATTACGCCTAATTGATGACGGCCAGTCCTCTCGAGTTGTGTACTATAGGAGGCTACATCGTGCAGTGGAACGTAAAGATGCTGATTTGATGAAGTTGAGGCTTAATGGCGTTGTTCAACTTTTGAGAAATTTGCAATATTATAGATGCAATATATTATAGGTAAAGAAGGTAAACGATACGAAACCTTTATGGTCGGCACTGCTAATGTTGTGTTATCGAGTTTTTTACTTTATCTGAGAAATTTGAATAATATTAGAATTATTTAAGACTTAAGCACCTACTATCAATTCCTGCAACAAATGCGGTACCGCTGAAGTTTTTGGTTAAGTTCTGTAGCTTAAAACAAATAAGTACAATTTAAAACAATAATTTCGAAGCTAACCAGCGTAACGGTGTCACGAGTTGTAAATATTCCAAGCTGGAATAAAAATGTTTTGCTGTTACTTGGTTTATCTCGGACTTTACCATTGTCCTCAGTTTTTGTTCCATCAGCGGCGTCATTAATGAGTGTTAATTGATGGAAGCCAATTATAATTTTTCCATTGTTTTCAAATGTAAGCCGATTGATTACATGTACCTACTATTGATTGTTTATTACTGTTCCCGCGATGAGTAAGAGAATTCACATTGGCTAACACACATTTTGTAAGCCAAGGTTGTATTGGCTGATTTAAAATATCAATGACTGCAGTCGCTTTACTTTCATCCGTTACATCATTAATTCTACCCTAGAGTAGATAGTTAAAACAATATTAAAAAACATATTACATATTAAAAAAATTTTACTTCTCTTGACGAATGTACATCAAAAAAAATCCATAATTCTAAGTAAATCGATTGTTGAAGCATCGATTACACCGGTCCACTCGATCCGTAAAGATTTCGCCGCGGCACGACGGGGTATTTACCGTGGCTAGTTGGGAACACTCCAAAGGGCGATTAAATAAATATTTCGCAACTCAGTACCGGTAGCTTGTTAATTTATTGGGAAGTTCTTGGAAGGAATGGATTGCGAATTTTTTTTAGGTATGTCTCTTCTGTGTATGACATTTTTATGAAATTAGGTATGCCATTAGGTATGATATTCTGATATAAATTGATATTTTTCAGCAAATGCCGATTCGACCATACGTAAAAGACTAACAGCCTTTTAATGTCGGAATGAAAGAGATGGCCAGTTGCTCTTGCGTTACTTCAGTGCGGGTTGGGAAACTTCGAAATTGTCCTAATTTGGCATTTTTAAAAAGCGCAAGTTTCTTTAATGATGAATACAACAACGACAAAAGTACTAAATGGGTCCACTACTACAGCACAAAATACTATAAACTATAAAATAAAGCTAAATATGTCATCATCATTAAAACAAGTCGTAAGTCCACTGCTGGCCACCACTAGCCTCCATTATAGACATGTTTTATTTGTTTATACCAACAAAAAATTACAACCTTTTTCGTCAGTACACTACGAGTATTATCATAGTGTGTAGACGTCGCGCTTGCCGACGACTTTAGGAAACTTGCCTAACTATAGTAATATGTTTCATAGAAAATCTAATACTTTTAACATAAATATTACATTTTAGATGCATTCAACTAGAGTCAATTTTTTAAGTTAAGCTTCCATTTTGTTTCTTTAATTTTCTTTCTGATGTTGTACATTCAGTTTTATTTTATCTAATAATAAATCAGGATACATATTACATAATTTTGGAGTCATTTCACATTTTTGAGTCCGCTTACCATGATTATTATTTGCCCTTACCTTAAATAATGTCCCACTTGCTTAAGATCTTGAATACTGTTTAATATTTCTTTTACATTTGTATTTATCACTACAGTTAGTTTCGTAGCATAATTTTTTTTTATTTACTGGTGGAAGGATTCCTATGCAGGAATCCGTCTAGGTAGTTACCACCCCAGGGCCAGTTATTCTGCCGTGAAGCAGTAGTGTGCAAACATTACTGTGTTTCGGTTTGAAGGGCACTGTGAACTAGCGTAATCACTGGGCATATTAGACTTAAGAACTTATGTCTCAGGGTGATGGGCACAGTGTGGTGACACACAGAAATTTTCTGGGTGACACAGCATTTGTTATGGGCAGACGTTGCACTTACCATCAGGTGAACGTTTTGTTCGTTTCATCACTTTATCCAATAAAAAAAATGTAACAATGTTACAGCGCGCAAATAGCCTTTTATATGCACCCCTGCACTTATCTTTAACTTTTTTGTCAATAATAAAGTAACCTTTAAAAAATCTAATTTGTAATTTCTTAATTTTTTCTAAGCTCAGCCCATAGCTCAATACTGATTCGGCTAATGCATAAGATACCACATTCCATCCTCCGTCCCCACCTGATCGTGTAGACTGTCGCTCCATCTAGTGGGGCGGGAGAAATATGTTACATGCTAAAAAAAAAAACATTTGCAATAAACTCTCTTCACCTCCTTCGCTGTGCATGTAAACGACAATTAAATGAGCCTTAACTAAATAATTACTTAAAACTGTATTTAAACACTGTATTTTTGCAGCCTATTTTATTATTAGTAAGACTCCTTGTCAAGAATCCGTCTAGGTAAGTACCACCGCAGGGTCAGATATTCTGCTGTGAAGCAGTAGTGTGCAAATATTAACTGTGTTTGTCTCTGAATGGCACTGATAGCTAATAAAATTACTGGACACATGAAACTTCAGAACTGACGTCTCAGGTTTGGACGGTTGCCGTGTGCCACACGGAAATCTTCTAGGTGACATAGCATTTTTTAATGGTAAGACGTTGCACTTGGGCAGACGAACGTTTTCGAACTGCTATAACGAAACATCTCTGGTAATAATATAATTTTCTTATGGCCAGTTAGATTAACTAAACATCTAAAAAAACTGCGTCATTGAATTTAATATTTGTTAGAAATACAGTTACGTAATCCCTAACAATTATATTCATAGCCAGTAGTGCGTTTCCATGCCCGTGTTTCGGATTGCCATCAATAAATCTAAGTTAAGGCGGCGAATTAGCATCGGATCGATATGGGGCCAGTCTTCCGGACGGTGCTCAGTGGCGGCAGGCACGGCTCGTGGGGGTGGGGTGTTTACTTTGCTGGAGAAATGTGTAGATATCGGTCCGTAGATACGCTTTTTGAGCAATAAAAATTCGTGATACTCCCGACTTCGGGGAATTTATTTGACGTATTCCTTTTTATTTTCATAGGAATGTGTAAGGTATTGTTGGAAGGAGACATTGGGTTTGTTTTTTCTTCGACAGTGAAAGACTATGATGAATAAAACGAAGAATTTATTTGATAAAATATTGAGATTTTAAAAGACATAATCTATTTAAGCTCCGAAAGATGACGTCGCAGGGTCTGCCATTCGATATTGAATCGATTATAATAGTGAAACATCTAGAATCAGCTTTTATTTAGAGTGGTTAACAAATAAATTAATAAGAAGCAGATACCCGCGATTCATCAGCCAACGAGTAAAACGTTCACCGGATTGTGAGTGCAACGTCTACCCATAACAATGCTGTGTCACCCAGAAAATTTCTGTGTGACACCACAATGCGCCCGTCACCATGAGACTTCAGTTCTTAAGTTTTATATGCCCAGTGAGTACGCTGGCTCTCAGTGCCCTTCAAACCGAAACACATACTTCTGCTTCACGGTAGAATAACAGGCCCCGGAGTGGTACCTACCTAGAAGGATTCCTGCATAAAAATCCTACCTACTATATGTTAAGTTTAATATTTAGCAATATAACTGTGAAAATCGCATCTAATTTTGTGCAGTAGTTTTTTCATGATGCCCGCACAAACATACAGACAGGCAGATGAAAATTCTAAAGATAAGTCTTTTAGCTCTTATAGTCTAGTCAACAAGCTCGAAAACGTGTTAAATATACATAAAGCTCCTAAAAATATGTACGATAGCTCATTGGATGCGGAATGATGTCTACAAAAATGTTTTTTAAGGGCTTGATGATGGTAAAATTTTTTTTTAAAAAAATCCCAAAATAGTCTATTTGTTTATAAAAAATTTCTTAACAAATAGCGTAAAATTTTTTTTTCCAATGTTAATTAATACCTACGGTAGATGCAAAAACAGCAATAATAAGATATTACTTAAAAAAAAATTTTTTCATAACATTTTTTAGATATTTAATTTTTTGTTAGTTAAAAAAAATTATAATTAACAAAATAATAAACTTTAAAAAAAATTTTTTACATTACTTTATTAAGTACCTAAATGATAAGAGCTCCACGAAGGGAAAAATTTATAGATGAATTATTTAAACTTTTATTCCGTAATTTATAAAAACAGAGATTGGAAATAAATTAGTTAATTAACAATGGTGTAAATTTTTGAAAAATCGATATAAAAATTTTTTTTCACCGAGGTTTTTTTAGTTCAAGTGTTTAGATTACACCATAATTTTTTCAAATTTTTAAATTGTTATTTAATACTATAAAAAAATTATTTTAGGTGATATACCGGCTTTTTAGACGGCGCGCCTATACCGTAACGACCTCGCGGAGCCCTATTTTCAGCGTTAAAAAAAAATTATAAATAATAGAGATAGAATTCCAAATAGATAGAAGATAGAAAAAAAATCAAAATTCCTTAAATATCATTATTTTAGAAATTATTAAGAAAAAACCAAATTCCTTTTTTTTTCAATCTTATTTTTTTATAACAATCGCAATTTTTTATGTGCTAATAAGCCCTTAAAAAACATTTTTGTAGACATCATTCCGCATCCAATGAGCTATCGTACATATTTTTAGGAGCTTTATGTCTATTTAACACGTTTTTGAACTTGTTGACTAGACTATTATTGCTCTTATAATACCCCTCATAATAATTTGTCTTATAAATTACCTACATGTGTACAAATATTGGTCAATTACAATTTTATTATGTGTATAGGTGTTAATAGCACTGCCAGTATTTTTATAAAATAAATAAATGTTAAATTTCCCGTAAAACACTACAGGTCGTCATTCCATCCATTGAGTTTTCCGATACGATGAATATAATGCCACTCGAGAGCCTTTCTTCCCCATTGGTTATCTTGTATATACTAGTAAATATGTAATATTAATAATTCTGAGGCAAATGTATTAATAATTTTAACATATACGTCTCGCTGCGAATTTGAGGACTAACGGTCATTGCTAATACATGTTCCGTTTCTTCTCCGTCAGAGGAACCTCATTACGAAACGGTGATAGATTGTAGAAAAAGAGACTAAATTTATATTTCTTACGTTCAAAAATGAAGAAATTTTATTTAATTTTACGTCACCGAATTTCCGACATCGTTTTTTTATCCTACAGTGTGACAACGTCATATAGCGTCACAGGGCTGGCGGTGTAATAAACCGGTACCGGAACCATTACACCACGCGATTGTGAAATTTCGTAAATAGTTTGATTTTATTGCATCAGCGATTTTTTAGTAAAATCTAAAACTTAACCCTTTAGAACTGTGCACAGCACTATCGATGCACAAAACAAATTTCTCCCTTTCCCGATAAAACGTTCAGGTTAGAACTCTCACGAGGAATTTCCAAGTTTCGAAGATCATTACCGGTTTCGATTGGAAACTGCTATCTGCGCAAGATGTATTTCATTGCTGTATCAAGTACTCGTAAATAGTTGCTGCGAATATAGAGGCACTAGCTCGTCCTCGCCTCGTCTGGTCTATATACCTAATACATCTACCTGCTTCTTCGTACAGTTATAAATATACAGCGGTACACTACATATTAAAGATTAAGGTATTCACCACAGTTGGAATTACAAGAAAAATACAAACACAAAAAAAATACGAAATATTAATAAAGTCATTTCGCCGTTGTAAAAAACAAATTAAATGCTAGTTTGCCATACGCCATGAGTCAGGGCAAAGGCTGCGTCGACGAATATATAATTGATCTGATAAACGGTAAAGTAAAAACACCTTTTAGCTTTGTGCGAGTTCATTTTCATGGGTGGGTTTTATTATTAGGGATCCGTTTGCGAATGAGAAAGCCCTTTTCACTTACATTTTAAAACTACTTTCATTTAGATCCACTCTATTGGTAAATAAAAATGTGTTGATGATAATGTTGAATTGATCTTTATTGATCACAGCTAGATGTACAGATAACTTCTAGAAGTAGAAGTCTTCTTAATTAAAATCAAAGAAAGGCAAACTTGCCTAATTACACATACAAGTATGCGATGTCAGAAACTCGTGAATTTTCACAATACATCGGTAACCCAAAAACAAAGATTAGCAAGTTTTTTGCGGATGGCCAACTGCTAGCTTTTGTTAAGCAGAGCGGTTAACCCCCATGTGGTTCTATAATAAAAGTACGTAATGATATGGAGAAGAAAGATTTGAAGTATCAAAGCCTACTCAAAAACTACCAGAGGCAACACATCTTAAGTGCTGCTGGTATGTGCAAAGTCGGGATCATCTATCATCCAGTGATCGACTTGCCCGTTTAAAGTAAAAAAAGTAAAGCAACAGCCTATAAATGTCCCACTGCTGAGCACAGGCCTCCTCTCATTTCTGTGAGGGTTTTGGAGCTGGGAATAGTCCGCCACGCTGCCCCAATGCGGATTGGCGGACTTCAATAATAAATATATTCAATATAATGAGAGGAGGCCTGTGCTCAGCAGTGGGATATTTATAGGCTGTTTCTTTACTTGCCCGTTTGCAATCTTTAAAATAAAAAATAAAATATAATGAAATATTTTATTATACATTGTACATTAAGGACCACTACAGTTTTTTCCCGCGGGGACGAAAAGGGCTACGTGTGTGACCTCTGCCTACCACTTATATTGGGATATGGTGCTATTTTATGTATAATAAAAAAAACACAAAGATCCCGGGCATTCGATGTGTAATGAGGCTTAACATACAAATTCGATGCACAAACATCGGTATCGTATGATACAACTAAACTGAGTACCTTAATTAATGTAATGACGTTTCGGTAAGCAACAAATAAAAAAAGAAGTGTCATTAACTCTTAAACATAAATTCCAAAATAAAAAATGTACAGAACCCTTGCATGCAAACGTGATCACATTTTTCCACCCCTCTCCGATTAATTTTCTGATTCAGTGACTTTAATAATGTTAAGAAACTTGCAAGTGGAATTAATTTATATTTCATATTTAATCTCTGAAATTGTTAAAGGAACATTTAATTACGAGTAAGTTCTAGTCCTTTCCAGCAAATGTTTGAAAAATATTTAAAGTTCGTCGCCATCTTAGATTCCAATATTTTATAACTAACATACACAAAGTAACTTACTAACTAAAGTACACATTTCAATAATGATTACACAGAAAAAAATGTGGTTTCTCTGTCTGTCTGTTCGGATACAACTTGCGGTTAAGGATACGGGCTGCAATAAATTCAATCGTAGCTTGGATCTCAATATTTGCCTATAGTATTTGTATTATAAAAATACTGTTCTGATTTCACATGAATAATACAAAGTCAAGACACAGTAGATTAAATGTCATTTAGTGATGACCGTGCCCTATAAATCAGCAAGCTGAGGTGGCAATGGGTAGGCCATATAGCTTGATAATCTTAGAAGAAAGGTTTTACAGTAGGTTTTACTGGTGGTAGGATTCCTATGCAGGAATCCGTCCAGGTAGGTACCACCCCAGGGCCAGTTATTCTGCCGTGAAGCAGTATGCAAACATTACTGTGTTTCGGTTTAAAGGGACAGTACCCTTTAGCTAGCGTAATCACTAGGCATACGAGACTTAAGAACTGATGTCACAGGGTGACGGGCGCACACTGTTCTGGGTGACACAGCACTTGCCACCAGGTGAACGTTTTGCTCGTTCCGTCACTTTTATTAATAAAAAAAACAGCAAATGCAGTGAAGGGCGACCGCCACTAGACGTACTCGTAGATGGAGCGACGACCTTTTGCAGGAAGTCGGTGGATGCAAGCAATCTTAGAGAAACGCCTATGTTCAGCAATGGACTTAGGACCGGCGTAACGATAATGATGATGATGAAGCTGCGCGACGTCTGCTACTGCCTCCGCCAATCGGCCGGCAAAGCATCATGAAAAGAGTATGGACACATGATCTATTAACGTAAATTCCTTCGGCGTCGTGGGCTCTGGCGATATATTCGTCACCGACGCAAAACAAAATTAATTAGATTTAGCGATTATTTGGCCTTGGTATATTACCAAACTAGCTGTGCCCCACGGTTTCACCCGCGTAATAAAGCCGTACCCCGATCAGTACGTATATACTTTGCGTATTTCGTATATAGTAAGTACAGTATATACTTTTATAAGCATTGAGTAAAAAGCAGTTATTTTATTATTACAAACAGACAATTTTTTTAAAGGCTAGCTGTACCTGCGTCTTTGTTTGTGTGGACTTGATATGAAGGATTGGCTTAGAGAAGTTATTAAAAACTTATCTGTGAAGTAAACATATTTTAAGGGATCTGCTAGTACAGTATAGATGTCGTTCTTTGGAATATTATAGGAAAAATTATCAAACTTTAGAAGCAATGAAACAAACACGATAAAATGATGAGCATTTCAACAGCTTCAGTAGTTCTCCAGTGGCATAGTGGTTACGGTACCGGACTTCTACCACCCCAGTGCCAGTTATTCTGAAGTAGTAGTGTGCACATTACTGTGTTTCGGTTCGAACGGCACTGAGAGCTAGCGTAATCACTGGGCATATGAGACTTAAGAACTGATGTCTCTGGGTGACAGGCGCAGCTGCACAGGAATCAGTGGACGAAAATCGACCAAGAGGACTTCATCAGTTCTCGAGTTATTACCTTTCGTACAGACGGACAGACTTCTGTAACCAATTTACTGGTTGTAGGATTCCTATGCAGGAATCTGTCTAGGTAGGTACCACCCCAGGGCCAGTTATTCTGCCGTGAAGCAGTAGTGTGCAAGAATTACCGTGTTTCGGTTTGAAGGGCACTGAGAGCTAGCGTAATCACTGGGCATATGAGACTTAGGAACCGATGTCTCAGGGTAACGGGCGCAGTGTGGTGTCACACAGAAATTTTCTGGGTGACACAGCATTTGTTATGGGCAGGCGTCGCACTCACCATCAGGTGAACGTTTTGCTCGTTCCGTCACTTTCATGATTTTAATTTTGGACTTTCTTTTTAAACGACTTTGTCTCAACTTTCTAATAACACTTAATAATATATTTTATAACGCATAAAATATCAACGCGTCATTCCATGACTAGAGTGAATTTTATATTATTGCTCGGCAAATTGAGTGCGGTGCACATGGAAAACGCCTTTTCTCGTAGGTGAACACTATGATGGATTACCTCGCCTTATCAAAGATGATTGTTTTTCATGAAACACTCCGAGCTGTTGTAAAAAAAAGCCTAATTTGTCACATCGAAAGCTGGCTTATCGCTCCTGGCATAATTGTTTTCGAAATCCAAATAAAAAAGTCATCTGATAATGGAATTAATTTCTTGGGAAAGTCGCCATAAGGACGTAATTTATAAATAATTTACCTTTACATATTTTAACGTCGATTTAAACGCATTAGTGGTGAAAAAAAAGCGTTGTTAAATTATGCACATTATTCAAAGAGGTTTTTTACAAGCAGCTATTGTTTTATTTCTTTTTACCGTCTAAAAATACCATCGTGTTTTTCAAAAGCTACCAAAATGTCCGAATACTAAAATCCACTTTATTCGAGGTATCTCGGGTTCGATTCGCTGGGTAAAACGTATGCGCGGTGCAGAAACTTTTGAGTCAATCAACGTTTTTTGTAAACCGTTAAAGTCGACAAAGGGAAAACTGAAAACCAGAAGATGGGCAGCAGCATGGAACATCTGAACACATAAACTGCGGTTGCCAACCCTCCTTCCAAGCGTGGCAACTATGGCGAAATCCCCCCAAATCTGTGGGGGAGGCCTATGTTGATCAGTGGACTAGTGAAAAGCTGAAATGATGATGTAGGTGTGAGGTACGCATTGGACGTGTAATAATAACGTATTTATAGTTGAGAAAAGTAACAGGCAACATGTCCCACTGTTGAGCAGGGCCACCTCTCATTTCGGAGAGAGTTTTGGAGCCGGCAAAAGCTTACCACGCTGCTCCGATGTACACCTGGACTTAAGACGTCGTCGAAATACTTTACATTTCACGGAAATTCAGTTTTTAATTTTTTTTTCTGTACCACCGAGCAAATGGCAAATGGCCGTGTGGTAGCGGCTTAAGAGAATCTACCATCCCATCTCATCCCGTGGGTGTCGTAAAAGTCGACAGAGGGAAAATAAAAACCGAAGATGGGCAGTAGCATCTTCCGGGAACATCTGAATAAATAAACTGCGGTTGCCAACCCGCTTGCCAAGCGTGGCAACTATGGCAAAATCCCCCCATAATGAGAGCTACAAACCTTTGTGGCGATCTATGGGGGAGGCCTATGTCCAGCAGTGGACTAGTGATAGGCTGAAACGACGACGACGACAACGACGAAATGGCGAAAGCTGCACTTACAATTCCAATCGAATACTGATCAATCGTGTACAATTAAAAAATTAAAGCTAACGCCCAACACCTGAGCTACCACGGTTATTGAATTGCGGTACCTGAAAGAGCAAGAGTATATTACTATTGTTACATTAAACGCTAAATACAATTTATGTAACAATCGCAACATTCTTGCATTATATCTCATAGGTTACATAACAATATCTTTCCTGTAACATATTACTTCGATCTAGTAACAAAAGACAGTACGCAATAGGACGTTAGAATGTTAATAAACGTAGTCTTAACTAGGCCCGAAGTGTGGCTCAAACAATTATCGCCACATTTAAGTACGCCCACGTAATTGTATATTAAAAGGCGCTCGAAACCGGCTCGAACCGGTTAACGAGCAGAGGTAAAACAGCCCGTAAAACTTAGCGCGGTAAAGGCCGGCTCACACGATTATGTACGCACGTATAGATACAGCTAAGGGTGTTGGATATACAGGATGCTAAAATTTCATAAAAAATTTTATTGAGCGAACAAAGCAATTTTTCCGAAATGTTTAATAATCATTTAGTTAAATAGTGTACCAATATACTTTAATAAATAAACAGCTATAAATCAGGTGTAATATTTGACTTTCATTAACTTGTTTTTGAATTAAACGTATGAATCAAAAAGATAAACGATTAAATTATGCAAGAAATATTTTTTTAATGTTATTTTTTTTTTGGTAAAATTGTTGATTTAAATTATTTGTAACATGGTTTTGAATGTATTGTAACTATAAACATCCTTAAGAAACTGTTTACATAGTTTCCTCTGGTCATATCGCGTGAGCTCTGCAGATGCAGGAAGATGGATGCAAATTAATGTCCTCTGTCTGTTTGGGCCGCCTGTACTAATAATCTAATAATACATTCGATAGACGATACTTTTTTATAATTAACCGATAGTGTTCAATGTCACCATCAACTTTTTGGCGTCGCAGACTAATGCTTGTTAAAATAACGTCCTGTATGTCGTTGGGCGGGGATGGAATCCGCCCGCCCTGAGCTTTGCAGTTATAAATTATAAATACGCTTTTGTTAACACAACTAGTCCACGGCCGACGCCAGGAACACTCTGTAACACTTTACGTTACTTTAGGACGTGACAGTATAATTATTTTTTAAAATGTAATAACCATTTTGCGTCATACATGAAACTTTTCTTATAAGTCTCTTATAAATGTTAGTCCAGGCTAGCCCTGGATGGTGTATAAACTAGTGGTCGCAATGTGGTCGAAATTCCACCGACCTAATTCATTAAAATTTAATTTACGTTATTGAAGTTTAAAGTAATTCATTGTTGGCAACATTTATATATTCTATGGTGATAATCTCTAGTCTGTGCGGTGGTTTGACTGCAGACTATTACGTGTTTGACTATGGCAATATGAACGTAATCAAATTATGGATCATTATGTGATTAACATTGTCAGTATGAACGTGAATGTGTAGATGACCTCCAAGGCTTTGCAAGTTGTCTATATATTTTCGGTGGATACAGGTGGCTCAGGACCGCGTTTTGTGACAAAGGGAGACTTATGTGTGATGGACTGAAATGATGATGATGATGTCGACTATATATTTATTTATTTATTTAAAATCTTCGTTGCTTCCCTTACATAGAAAGGATACAAAGGGCGGACTTAATGCCTTTAGGCATTTTCTCCCAGTCAACCCGTGAAGTGGTGAGAATTTATAGTAGGTGTAGCAATACAAGACAAAAAAAAGGAAACATTATCGCATCAGCGTTTATCGGGCGAGGATAGGTTAAGACGAGTGTCAGAAACACGGTAACAATAACAACACAAACAGACCCGAAAACTAACAATGTGTGTTTTAGGAGAAATAGCTTCGAACCCAGAACCCAGCTAGGGTTCCAACCCAGAACCCATGCCGCAGAAGTCAGGTACACATATAATAATAAGGTATACATAAAAAAATATAATAATAATAAGAAGACTAGCTAACCGTTTCGAATATTTTGCACAGTATCGTGATCATGCACAGATGGCACCAGACATTCAGGCAGGCAGATATACTTGAATAAATTATACAGTTTAACTTGTAATGTAATTATTTTGTTTGTAATGTACGGGTATTACTATTTCATCATTAATTTAAATAATCTAAAACAAAACGTAACATAATTATCGTAATATTGTAGTCAAATTCATAATCTTACACTAGTTGGTAATTAGAGAATTTTTTTTTTACATTTCACTTTTATGTGCGTCATTTAATTTTTTTAATTGCAAAAACCTGCCAGTGCGACCTTAGTAAATCGGAAAGAATAGATAAGAACAGAAGCCATCACTAAAAAAAAGCTATAAAAATAAATAGCTGCTTCCATAATGAAAAATCACAGTCATAAAACTGCATATCGTAAAAATATCCTTTTCAAAGTTCGCGACCAATAGGGTGCGCATAAAAAAGCTACCCTCAAAGAAGGGGAGCGTTATGTACTGGGCAAATTACGTAGGGTAGTTTGTAAAATTCGCCGGCTCCTCGGATGGGGGTGCAGCGGGTGGGAGGGGGTGGCAACAACCCTTAATGGCGGAATCGCGTGACAGAATTTCGGCAGTGACCCGACTTAGCCTGTGAAAGTGAAAATATCTCTATAAAGCTGATATTGCACTAAATGCATTCCGTTATTTATACAGGAGTAATTCGATTCAAACGTTAGCGAATTACTTAAATCGGGGAAGAGGGTAATACTAACGAAGAAAAACCTTACTGCTATCCTACCCTAAATTGCGGGGTGAGATGGGGTGGCAGATTATCTTAAGCCACCACACCACACGGCTGCAACAGCGGCCCCGTGGGTGTCGTAAAAGTCGACAGAGGACCCCTGAAACGTCTGAATAAACAAACTGCGGTTGCCAAACCGCCTGTCAAGCGGGGCAAATATGGCAAAGTACCCCCAAAGCGAGAGCTACTAACTTTTGTGGCTATCTATGGGGGAGGCCTATGTTCAGCAATGGATGATGATGATGATGATGACCCTATATTGTTAACACGCGAGTCAAATTAATTACAAAATTGCGTTGTGGCATTTTGAGGAGGCCAACGGTGCACTGGATTTAAGACTATTACTTTATACTTGCTATGACAACCGCGTGGCCTACTGGCCAGAGTACCTAACCACTCTGGGGCTTGGGTTCGAATCCAAGCCGGGTCAACATTTGTAACCGTGGAATAAATAAACTATTTGAAAAAAACTATAAAAACCGAAATACCTATAAATGTGTCCCACTGCTGAACGCAGGCATCCTCTCTCATTGGAGAGACGCAAGGAGACTTCACTTGTTCCCGAAAAATTTAAATGCCTCTCAGACTTGCACGATTCCTCACAATGTTTTTCTTCATCACTAAGTACGTAGTAAATCAGGACGTAAAATCGTAAAACAAATTTAGAGTTGCAGGTACCGGGGATCGAAGCAATATACTATGAAATTTAAGGCGATCGCCCGCTTCCGCTGCTACCACGGCGTTTTCATCGTGACGAAAACGCCGTAGAAAATTTTATTAGTTCTTCACGGGGGTGCTAACAGCTCTATACGTTATCCATCATGTTTCGACCTGTCTTGGAAAATTTTATTATAACCAAATTGTGAGCAATATTTTCGTAAATATTTTGGAACAAAACTCGTTTGTGTACCGATACGTTTCGCAAATGGGCATAAACATTTATTAAACGTATATCATTTGCAGCAAATCGTGAATGCGAATTATATTTTCTTTTTTATTGTTTGTTTAGAAAACAATTCCCCATTGTAGGATTTCCAAACAAAAATTCATGTGACTGGAATTCGAACCCAAGACCTGCGTAGTAATAGTCAGGTACTCTGACAACTATATCCCGCGGTCGTATTATTCTGTAAAGGTGTTTTCTTTGTAGCTCGTTACCGTATAATGCCCAAGAAAAATTGTACCGTGGGGCTGCAACATAAGGAAATACCCATCTTGTCCCATGGGTGTCATAAGAAGCGAGCAGGGGAATAAATAAACTAGGGAAACGGACAGCAGAAAAATTGAGCTCAAACATACGACTGCCAGCGTACCTTTTACCCATATAAGATAGGCAGAGACCACACGCGTAGCCCACTTTTCGCTTCCGCTGGAAAAGAGACGTGTCGGGTGGCGAACCACATCGCCGCCATTTTGATACGAGTCAAAAAATTCTTACTCCCCATTGCGTTCCCACGAGCATACACTGCTATTATGCTACAGCATTGCATATTATGGTGTTATTTTGCACCAAAAAATGTTGTCCGTACAATACCTTAGTCGCCCCTCGGTAGGAAAGAGGCAAATGTTTTTCTTCTATGCAGGAATCCGTCTAGGCAGGTACCAACCCAGGCCCAGTTATTCTGCCATGAAGCGGTAGTGTGCAAACATTACTGTGTTTCGGTTTGAAGGGCACTGAGAGCTAGCGTAATCACTGGGCATCTCAAATTAATCTAATCTCTTATGTATATAGGTTTCACTTCTGTCACATGTACTGAGTAGCACGCGCCCTTTTTTTTAATTTACTGCTCTTTAGATAACTAAAGAAACCCGTTTAAAAGCAAATTAATTACACTAGTAAATTTCTTAAAGTTATTATCCTTTTATTTTAATGTCCCTGTTATCATTTATATTTTCGAACTGGTAATATTTTATTGTTGTACGTGTAATATTATGTCGGCCGCCTGGCAGTGGTGCAAGAAAGTCTACGCCGAGTGGGTGACGTGTAGGTTGACTATGAGAAATGCCTGGAAAATCCAACAAGTGACGGAGTTGTCTTTGAAAAGAAACCGTGGCCCCACATTAGGACTTCTCCTGTGTCGTCAGTGCGTTCTCACTACATCTCCAACCACACCGCAACGTTCCCGTATCACGCTGTTTCTCACTTCGTCGATCAAAGTTACTCCAGCTATACTTCTCAAACTTTTCATTTCCACAGCATTAATATTACTTTAATGCTTCTCCTGCCAGACTGGTGGTATGATTCCTATGCAATTCCTGCACGGATTCCCGTCTAGGTAGGTACCACCCCAGTGCCGTGAAGCAGTGGTGTTCAAACATTACTGTGTTCCGGTTTGAAGGGCACTGAGAGCTTTTTTACGCTAGGTAATCACTGGGCATAACAGACTTAAGAACTTATGTCTCGGGTGATGGGTAATGGGCACAGTGTGGTGTCACACGGATTTTTTTTGGGTACCACATCATTTATTATGGGCAGACGTTGCACTTACCATCAGGTGAACATTTTCCTCGTTTCATCACTTAATCCAATAAAAAAAAATAAAAAAAATAAAAAAAAGACCCGACATTCACCATCGTGCATAAGTGCGGGGACCAATACACCTGTATGTACCGCCAGAAGTGCGTTGTATAACGAAAACATTAATTTTAAACTATTTGTCTATATTTCGTCAACAACGAGGATAAAGAGCTTTAAAATAATGTTTGAATTATTAATTTTTGATGAATAATTAGGGTAGACGAAAAAAGCACCTTTGAGAAATAATATATGTATATGATTTCACTTTAAGCAGCAAAATGTATAGGATGATATTATTCCATAGTAAAGTGACAGCCTATTATTGTTCCGCTGGAAAGAGGACTCCTTCTTATTTTTTTAAAAGGTTATAGAGTCTGGATATTCCATCTCGCCTGTTTCAGTGCTAGCTGGCATACTTTCCATGTTGTCGATCAACTTTTTATTACTAAGACTTGCTAGTTCCTTTTACGTCACTAATACACATAAAATTCCATTTAACTACATATATTTTGATCGGGGATAGAATACCGATATCAAATTTGAGACGAACACCCAGCACCTGTTCTACAACGGTTCATATTTATGCTCCGTTTAATATCACATTAACTTTTGACCACAGCTTGTGATATTATTATTCCTCAGTGCGATCAGTTTGTGGCAGGGGAATTTTATCATCGCCACCTTCCCGTACCCAACGATTGTCTAAGCAAAACAATCAGAAGAATGTTCGAATGTAATTGGACTGCACACAATTCTCACATACATACATACATAAGATCACGACTGTATCCCATAAGGGGTAGTCAGAGACTGGGCACTTAGTGCAAAAACAGATGACTGCCACAATCCACGTTTCACCAAAACAATATAATGCACTTGGTGTGGTAGGTGGTGAGCCCATCGCCACCATGCGCTGTTGGGTGCACAGTGCAGTTTAATTCCTGACTTGTCACATAAAAACCAATTGTCGGGCTTAAATGTTGTCCAAAGGCTGAGACTTGAACCAACGACCCTCGGCCTATCCCTAGGTATCTACAATGCTTAGGTGTTCGCTCATGCAATTGAATATTATTTATTAATTATTTTTTTATGAAACATAACTAGAGACGCCTTTTCTGTGGATAAAGCCATAACAGACCCTGCCCTAGAGGGCGCTGGCCTGACATAATATTTTTATTATGACATATTAAAGTAATTTACGTCAGTCGGGCCAAGTTTAATGACTTTATGCTAATTAGCCTGAAAACTACACCGTGTATGCGTTTGTTGTAATTAATAATGCCGGACATTAATAATGGCAACTGACGTGTAGGAATAAATTATTAGGGACATCAATCAGATATTTTCCTACTGCATGCTTTTCGTAGTATCGTAAATGGTACGGTGGTAGGATTCCTATGCAGGAATCCGTCTAGGTAGGTACAACGCCAGGGCCAGTTATTCTGCCGTGAAGCAGTAGTGTGCAGAAATGACTGTGTTTGAAGGGCACTGTCAGCTAGTGTAACCACTGGGCATATGAGACTTACGAACTGACGTCTCATGTGGGCAAGCGTGGTATTTCTCGTTTCGGCACTTTATCCAATAAAAAAAAAGGTTTCACCATGATTTTTGAGAAACCGCGTATCCTAGAAAATTTAAAAAAAATTACACTCACATCGTTGCTTCCTCGTTTTGAAGCAGGGAAGAGGTCCGATAGGCAACACCATTGCGAGTTGGCAGACTTAACGTATTCACAGGCACGTGGATTTCGTTAAGATGTTTTCCTTCACAGCCAAGACGTGGTAAATCAACACTTAAAATTTCAGTTAGCAATTTAGTGCTTCCGGCATCGAGGATCAAACTCAGGTCACTCGCCTACCACGAAATTTACAAGCGAGAGCCCGGCCCCTTGAGCTACTCGAACTCTTCTTCAAGAAACATTAATACCATTTGAGGATAATCGACCAACGTTTTTGGTCGTGCGATTGAACAACGGTCGTGACTGCGTAACAAACAAGTGTACAGACAAACAGATTGAGTTAAAGCTTCGCTTCGCTGTTGGTGTCGATTACTATTAAGTCTGGGTTATTTATTAGTTACTGGTGTAATGCAAAGCGATACGGATGTTTCTTATGCTTAGTGTTTTTTATTGGCTACTAAGCAAAGAACTTACATACATACATATATTGTGTAGGCAGAGTCCACTCATTAGGCAGAGCCCATCTTTCGCCCTCGCGGGAAACGAGAAGCGATGGGTGGCTAACCACGTCACCGCAAAGGAACTAACAATCCACATAATAACCAAAGATTCAATAACAAATGATTTGTGCGTTTTATACGAGTACATGCAAACTTTCTCATTCCTTCCTAGACGGATTCCTCTAGGAAGGAACGGAACCCCAGGCCAGTTATTCTGCCGTGAAGCAGTAGTATGCAAACAGTACTGTGTTTCGGTCTTATCGGCACTGAGAACTAGCGTAATCATTGGGCATATGAGACTGAAGAACTGATGTCTCAAGCGGGCAGTGTGGTGTCACACAGAAATCTTCTGGGTGACACAGTGTCTGTAATGGGCAGATGTTGCACTTGCCATCAGGTGAACGATTTGCTCGTCTCGTCTCTTTATCCATTAAAAAAAACACACAGCTGCATACAATATTAATATACCTAGTCATGCCATTCTATTATAAATTAAAATGCATAATTTAATTAGTAAGTAATGTAATATTCATGAAACTTATATGTGCGTGTTTATTCTAAAAATTAAGCCTAACTGGTTTGATATAGGCTTTTGAGCTCTATGACAGAGGAGAAAAAATATATATGAAATGGTGGGAAATTGATCGAAGTATCTGATACAGTAAACGCATTCCAAATATGATTTCAGAAAAAAATGTGCTTAGTTTTTAAATGCTAATAATGTTTTTGCTGCCGGTCATAATACAATTAAGTAGTGGAATAGAAAAACTAAATGAGTCATACATTTCCTAGTACATATTCTAAACGCGTGGTACGAGTCGAATTTATGGAAATTTGAAATAAAAAAACGTCACAGTAGAAGCCACGAGGACTTGTGATACTGAGTAATGCATTAAACTGAAATAACATTAGTTAATCAAAATCAAACTCATGTATAAAATCTGATAATTTGTTTAGATATGTGTTATTTTTTGTATATAACGCAGAATCTTAGCCTATCTCCGATCTTATCGCATGATAGCGCGGGTTGGACGAATGAGTGCTTGCGCGTGAATTTGTGGCACTTTAACATCTCCTGCGCAGTTTAAATCCTCCGGCAGTATTCGAAAATCGGTCGAAAAAAGGCTGAAACGACTTCGATGATTTTTGACCATTGTAACAAGGTATGCATAAATGTACATGTCTCCAAAATGTTTTCTTGCCTCTAAAGGCTTTCTGCCATATTCGGCATCGCTTCCGACGATGTATATCATATGCAGACAACTAAATAGTTCCAAATATATATATTACAAATATAAAAAGAGGTCGATTCCGTTGGGTGGATTTGCAGTAAGCGCACCGCCAGCCGCGCGCATTGGCGATCTCAATACCAGACAGTACGCAGTTAAGATACTACCGTCACCGGTCGTTGCATTTTCGGTCTAACATCTTCGAGAAGATGTCGTCATTTTCGGATGATATTTTCCAATCTTTTTTATAAATCGACTATTATGGGACACATGAGACAGATCTGTAGAATCATATGCTGTCACCACACGGCAATTTTTTAACCGGTCTGGATAATCTAGGTCTGAAATATTTGAGAAGGCTATTCCACCATGTGACGGAGGACATGCGATTTTTCTTGCGTTTACCTTAGTCGACTTTTACGTCACCCGCTAAAAGTTACAATTTTATAAATATGTAATGTTATATATTTTTATATGATACTATACTACTATCACACTATGAAATACCAGTTTGTCAAATTAATAGTAAAAATGTTGAATGTCTTTATATGCGTGAAAATATAATAAGTTTATCTGTGAATCTAAATATTAACACCATTATAAATTCCAAGTACACCATTTTAATTAGATGTTCATGTAAAAATAAATGACCATTTGATTTTTTTGATCAGACTTAGCACCTGTATAGTAAAACCAAGAACCGGCGCACATAATTTAAAAAGTCTACTGGTTGCGAGAGACTAATGTATTCTTCCATTTGCGCTAACAAATAACTGCCGACTCCAATGCGACACATCGCCATTAATATAAGTTTCACAGTTCACTGCTGGACGTAGACATCTATCATGAAGGCAGTATTTGCCATAATCTCGCTTGGCAGGCAGATTGGCGCTCCCAGTTCCAGACGCTTCGCATCATAGACGCTGCTACCCGTCATTGATCTTTGCACTTCCGGTCTAAAATTTCTGTTTCTAGTCTAGAGTTTCTTATTCGTCCACCTGTCGAAAGTCTTGAAATTTTCTACGCATTTAGTCCACTCTTACAACACCCACGAGATGCGCGCGCGGTTTGTTACAGGTTTCGAATTTGAATGTTAGAAGCATTACTCTCTAATCCTTTTGACAAGTACGGCGCGCTTGATAGACAAAATGCCACTATATTTTGCCACAGCTAATTAAGCGTCGAATATCGATATGATTTCAATTATGCGTTCTGTGATGAACCAAAACAGCCAAAAGCAACCAAATCGGTAATAGCCTATGCCTACGCCATATGACACTTAAGAACTGATGTCTCAGGGTGACGGGCGCAGTGTGGTGTTACACAGTAATTTTCTGGGTGACACAGCATTTGTTATGGGCAGACGTTACACTTACCATCAGGTGAACCATCTCCTAGCACAAGTTTTTAATCTTAGTTGGAGTAGTTAACAGGAATATTAGAAATATTAATGGCATTGCTAGAATTCTTTAAAAAAATATCAAATACCACTAGGCTTAGTACCGGAACGACCACTGATTTTTTTTTATTGTATAAAGTGACGAAACGAGCAAAACGTTCACCTGATGGTAAGTGCAACGTCCGCCCGCAACAATCGCTGTGTCACCCAGAATATTTCTGTGTGACACCACACTGCGCCCGTCACCCTGAGACATCAGTTCTTAAGTCTCAAATGCCCAGTGATTACGCTAGTTCACAGTGCCCTTCAAACCGAAACACAGTAATGCTTGCACACTACTGCTTCACGACAGAATGACTGGCCCAGGGGTGGTACCTACCTGGATGGATTCCAGTATAGGAATCCTACCACCAGTAATGATGGCTAATATGTTCCAATCTTCTTTTTATTCATCTATATCAGTCCTCTGCTGGACATCGGCCTTTTTAAGAACGGACGATTTGCCATAATCACCACGCTTAGCAAGCGGATTTTTCATCGCAGTACCAAACGCTTCGCACCCTAGAGTCTGCTGCCCTTCACACTGGGTGGGCTGGAATACTTATTCCGACACCTGTTGCAAGCCAAGAGATTTTCTAGACAATTCCCTCTGTCGACTTTTACGACACCCATGGCCACTGACACAGAACAGACACAGTGACAGCCAATTGACGATTATCTCCGACACAAGAAATATGCGATAGCAAAAATATAGCAAGCACTTACCTTGAACTGCTACCACTCGATGAGCTTCATCTTCGATGCACAGGCCTACAGCGATAGTTAGGGATCACAAGCGCATAAATTGAGAGGTCGCTATATAAGGCCCGCGCGGTCGGTTGCTGGTTCTGAATTTGAATGTTAGTTGCGTTACGCTCGAATCGTTTTTTCATCTTTTGCCAAAGCCAATTAAGCGTCGAACATTAACATAAGATCACGACTGTATCCCATAAGGGGTAGTCAGAGACTGGGCACTCACTGCAAAACAGATGACTGCCACAATCCACGTTTCACCAAAACAATATAATGTACTTGGTGTGATAGGTGGTGAGCCCATCGCCACCATGCGCTGTTGGGTGCACAGTGCAGTTTAATTCCTTACTCGCCTTTTACGAGATCCATTGGATGAGATGGAGTGGTAGTATTCTTTTAACGAGTCGCCACCACACGGCTCAGCCGCCACCACACGGCTCGAACATTAACATGATTTCAATTGTGCATTTTTAGTTGAGTCTAGGTACACACGGGGTGAGAGGGGTTTCCAGTCTATTAGATACTATAGAATGATTTTAAGGACCTGATGTAAAATCGATTAGACCATAGAAATCCATAATCCACACTATTTGTTCATAAAAGAAAAACGTATGTGAAAACTAAGTTATCTGATAGGATGCTATCTATATGAGCCAGTGGGGCAGTCACGCTCGTTGCTTCGGTGATGACGGAGTTAATAGGCGTGAGACATCCAATGAAAGTAATTTGATGGGTACTTTCTTGTTTATTTTATGTTGTAAACAGGTGAACAGGAAGAAACATTTCAAATAATTGGAATGAAACGAACAGTGATAGGTCAGGGGACGGGCGTTCGTCTTAAATTTTATTGTCCATGACTGACCTAAATTCGATCCCCAGTGCTGGCACCTCTAAAATTATTCTACTTATTTAAGTAAAACTAATTTTAAGTCTTGACTTACCAGATGCGATTTTTCGTGTATGTCTGAGGAATAAAATTATTTCGCGGACATGTGAAGTCCGCTAAAGCATTGGAGCAGTGTGGCGGACCCTCACAAAATTTTGCGGAGGCCTATGCTCAGGAGTGGGACTTTTATAGGGTATACTTTTAGACTAAAGAATTCATGTCTCAGGGTGCGCTCCTCACCCTAGTGTAATGCCACACAGAAATGTTCTGGGTGATACGCGTCTGTTATGGGCAGACGTTGCATTTACCGTCAAATTAATGTCTTTCTCGTCTCATCACTTTCTCCAAATAAAACACTTGACGTTTTTGGAAATAAAAGAAAGTACATTGTCAATTTGTAGACAATGTAAAAATAAATAAATTTCACATGCCAAGCCCGAAAATCAATAATTCCTGGTATTATTCTAATTCTTAACCATTGAGAAAATAGTAAATTGTGAATTACATTTTTTTAACAATAAGTTAAAATATTATTATTATTATAGCATTTTATTTTTGAGTATTCTACTTCATTAACAATTGATGATCGGAATCATATTATTTTAGGAAGAAAATCAAAAAAGCAACTAAAACAAGTAATAAAAGATCAAAATAGTTTAATAGAAGTAACGACTTTTCTGTAAAAAGTACATTTACTTTACAAATACACATACCTATTCGGTTCCGTTTAGCTTTTGAACATAAACATCAGAGATCTCTCATCGTATTAACACATAATTTTGTAATTGTCCAATATACATTATCACCCACATATGAGCATCGTACTGTTTTCTCTTAAGCCGAGTCTAGCATGCTTTCTAACATAATTACCGTTTGCCGGGCAAGTTATGCCAGATGTAACCATCCGATCGTTGTTTTATAAGGAAAAAAAACGAAAGTCGGTAGAGAGAAAAAAATATATTACAGTATACAGTACATTTGTATTGAATATAAATTTAAACGTTATCCTCCGCATTGTTATGCTCACGAGTTAACGGTTTAATTGTAAATTACTACAAGGTTCATGTTTAAGCCCATTCTTTTCGGAAACGGTCCATCACTTCAGAAACTACTTCATATATCGAGATTTCGTTAAATCAGATTAAATGCGCAAAGTCAGCTAACGGTATCTGGGAATTCACAACGGGCCGAGACCTCAACCTGAAACAGTCAGAAGTGACAGGTTCAAATAATTAAAATATTCTCATATTATAATTTATTTTAGGATCTAGATGGAAATGTTAAGCTTGCGAGAATACCTAAACTTAACTTTTAGTTTAGGAGGGACGAGATTTGGAACGAAGGGAGTAGTCATCTTGGGAAAGGCTGAAACTAGTTCCTTTAGTGAACCTTTAGCACGATGATGATGATGATGACGGAAAGAGGAAAAAGAGCGCCTCTGTATTTGTGTAAACACTTACGAAATTAAAATATTTCCTATGGAGATTACAACTTCTAAATGATAAGCAAAATACGACGCAGTAGTAGAAATTAGTCATCATTATCATAAAGTGATCACACTAGTATGTTGATTCGAATTGACTGAACCGTGATACGGAAATATTTTGCAACATAGATACTGACTTCGTATCTCAGACTCTAAGTCTCAACGCAGACACGTTAACACTACATCAATATATGGAGTCGGTTTGCAAACAGGCGTGCGCTGGCGCAGTCGATCACAATCGTCCGCATTCAAATGAGCTGCCGGCCGAATTTATGACTCCATGACCAGATGAGTAAGACATACATTATCGCTTAGAGCATTGTATGAATTAGAAGAGACTTTAACATTTTCTTTTCATACTGATATTTTTAAAACGGTATAGTCATTTCTTGACTTACTGCTTGACTTAGGGTGTTAGCATTCAACGTTCTGGATAATTTAGGTCTTCCTTAATTGAAACGTTAAACTACTATCATAATAGCCAATGAGGTATTACTCTGAAAATTAAACTGCATAAACCTAAGTTCACAAATCACGCAGAATACTTAGATATCGCAATGACAGTAATACTATACTATTATTTTCCGTTTGGCTATCTAAGAGATGGAAAAATTTAGGTCATGGTTTTCGGGTATGGTCGTGTTGTGATCTGATACAGCATCCTAATCTACGTCCGATCTTATCGTTTCAGCGTTACATCGAGCCCGAGTAAGTTAGGACGAGGTAGCGATCGTTTGTTTGAGCTTACTATTGTTGGCACTATAATATCTCCTGCGCAGATTAATAGTTTTGGACAGTATTTAGAAGTCGCCGCCGTGGTCGAAAATCGGCCAGGACGACATCATCATATGAGATGATTCTTTCACCCTTGTCGGAGACCACGAGATTTTCCTGACATATTGACATTACCAACACTCATGAATTTCACCAACAAGATGAATTTCCTTTCAATCGCACCCGCCCGTCAATATAACTGCATAGCATACTCTACTCGTACCATCGCTTACTTTTACTGATACTTCTAGGAAATCGTCAACTCTGTACCACTTACCTACCGTATTCCACATTTAACAGGTAGCGTTCCGACAATGTCACAGATAACTGGAATTAAGCACGCCGACACGTCGCTGCTGCGTACAGATCCCACTTAAATGACGTGCAGTGTCCAGGATTTGATGCTCGAACGGTTCTAATGGCGTACCTATTAAGGCCTCAGTCCAGTTCTCTGATTGGAATAAGCTGATTTTGATGTTTAGCGTTGACTGTTTAAAAGTGTACGCTTTTAACGTAATATTATTTCAATGGGACAAAAAAGAATACATTATTTACTACTATTTCTTCATTAATATATTTCTTTAATCTATGCTTGTTATGTTTATTATTAAATACATTTTTATTTTTGTGTACAAGGGCAAAATTTTCTTTGCAACTCTTTTCTGTTTTCTAAATATAATATGGAAGCTATTTTTGACAACTTGGTTATATGTTATACATTTACATAACACTTTTTTTTCATCTCCATTTGGAGAATATTACTAAGTATGATATCACCTTAGCGTTATCTTGCCAACGCATAGAAATCTAACATTGTCATTGTTTTTAAATTGAAATGAATAAAGTGAAGTAAACAGCCTTTAAATGTCTCGGCTTTGGAGCTTGGAAGTTACCGCCACGCTGCTCCAATGTGGATTGGCATGTCCACGAAATATTTCCAATTCTCTTATAGGTTTTCCTCACGATGTTTTGTTTCACCACTGAGCACGAGGTAAATCACAGCCGGCACTGGCGATCGAACTTCGGTCACTCGCGTACTATAAAATTGAAATCGAGCGCCCGGTCCCCTGAGCTACCTCGGTTCAAATCAATATTTAACGGATTATATCATTGTGACGTTTTTGTCTTACAAATAACTGAGCACCTATAATTTTATACTTAACATTAATTCTACCATTTATTGCATATACAACCGTATACCATCCCTAAGTTTAACAATCAACCTTAAACCTAGTAATTTCTATTTCGTAATATATAAGAAAGAAAATAACGAATAGTTGATATTAACACACACGTGTCAAACCAAAAAGCAAAATTTAACTTAAACCAAAGTAAAAGTAGGTGTTAATTTATTTGGGAATGATTGAGGTGAAAATTTTAAATCTAATCTTCAATCTATTAATAGTTATTAGCCATACATCATCAGCTAAACGCGTGGTCGGAAAACAAATCAAAGATAAAACCTAAAACAAAGCAAATACAAAACAAATATATCGAACAAAAACAACCACAAGGTAAGGAGTCACGACCGCGGACAGACACGCTTCGATATTGGTGACAAAATGTTTTTACGCCTCGACTCCCGACACCGGCTTGTTTTCCACTTTTTTGTTTTACTCTTTTACTTTGTTTTAACGTTATAGAGTTTTAATTAAGTTTTAATTTTATCTCACGGCTCCCGTTGTTTAATTGAGTGGATTTTTCGGTTGAAATCCGAACGATCAGACGCAAGAGAAATATTGCTTGTTTAAAATACAAACTTAATTGTTACCATTGTGAATAAAAGGTCCAGATTAAAGTTAGGAACTCGGAAACTTGTTAATGGGTGTTTTTGTAGGTTAATTATAATAGAATGTTGCAAGGTGTTGACCAAGGATTAAGCATCTGCCTCTCAATAGAATTCAATTCAATCACAGGAGTGACAATAGATTATTCAAAATTTCGATCAACAGTAAAATGATAGTTGACTTTTACTGAAGATTTGCTGGACTGATGGGACAATACGAAAAGTGCAATTCTGGTCTTAAAATGAGTTTTCCGATCACTGTACACTTTCAGATAACTTGCTACACACTGCAAAAATCCGTACCGTGTGGTGGCGGCTCGTCAAAAGAATACTACCACTCCATCTCATCCAATAGGATCTCGTAAAAGGCGAGTAAGGAATAAAACTAAACTGTGCACCCAACAGCGCATAGTGGCGATAGGCTCACCACCTATCACACCAAGTGCATTATATTGTTTTGGTGAAACGTGGATTGTGGCAGTCAACTGCTTTTGCAGTGAGTGCCCAGTCTCTGACTACCCCTTATGGGATACAGTCGTGATCTTATGTATGTATGTATGTATGCAAAAATCCAAAAGTTCTAGGACAGGTTAAATACAGGTGTTGATTTAAATATCGAAAACGCAAACAAATTATGACTCGCTATTAAAAATCATTTAGGCTATAGTGGCTTAAAAAATAAAGCAAATATTTAAGCGTAAATACCCTATTGATTTAGGACGCAGACTGCATCGCAGAATAGAGCCCGCCATTCGACTATTGTCGTGAACAATCTCCTAGCACAAGCTTTTAAACTTAGTTGGAGTGGTTAACAGGAATATTAGTAATGTTAGTACCATTGATAGCATTATTCAAAAATTCCTGACATTAGTTGCTTCAGCCGCTGGTGGTGGATTGATTTCACAAGACCTTTAATAATTATATAGGTCTCGACCTAGCAAATATTCTCAAATTTTTTTTCGATTTTGATCGAGGTTTTGAAATTGTTGTAGGAGACGTGAAATTCATGTAGTTGAATGACATGTGCGACTAAATAACTGTAGCCGCCGTATTATGTTTATTCGTAATGCACCAGATGCTCAATAATTTACAATACTTACAAATGACAGTAATATACCAACGTTTCTTTTAAAATGCAAAAATGTACGAAACGATATTTTGACATCATACGGCGCTCTGACTTACATTCTCATTAATCAATATAAATAATACTGTCTTTTCTGGCCATTATCATAATATTACAGCTTCGATACCAATTAGGTGGCAGAGCAGATTGTGTCATCAAATATTCCGTTTCCAAAATTCAATTCAGAAAGTGTTGTTTCTCGTACACCGGCAATGCTCCTTTTTAATTAATGATGTCTTCGTATCAGGTGCCAATTATATCGATAAATTACAATTTTCCTTTGCATCCGTAGATATTTTATGCATTTATTGCATGTTGTACTCGTCCGTATACAACATGTCCATTACGATTATGATTGTAGAACTAATTAAACCTGCTGCTAATGACGTATTCGTGTGCATACTATCGATAATATTCTCCGTAAAATTGTACAAAAATGCGAGCACTTTGCTGCTTAATGCAATTATCAATCGGTAAAATCAACAAGCGTTTCTAATTGTCGCGTCGATGCATTGATATTGAAAATTGAATTTCGCTTTGTTTATTATTTCTTGTATTGTACTATTCTTTATTCATGTAGCACACGCATAAACACACTGGCGCGTATAAAACTATTTTTTATATTAAATTGGATCTATATTAACTGGATTTACTAGTGCTAGAGGGTACCGGCTTTGAAGGGCACTGATAGCTAGTATATATAATATATATAATATTACTGAGCATCTAAGACTTAAGAAGTAATGTGTCAGGATGACGAGCGCAGTGTGGTATCACAGAAATATTCTGGCAGAATTTGTTACAGGCACTTACCATCAGGTGAATGGTTTGCTCCTCTCGTCACTTTATTTGTATAAAAAAATAATTTCAGCCCACTGCACTCACCACAGGCCTGCCCCATAGAATCCTGCATCATTCGACTTCCCACAATATAAAATTCCCTTAAAATATTATTAGTTAAAATTATTTCTAACTTTTTATAGGATGCAGTTTCAGAGACACGGAGACAATCAACACAACTAGACCCAAATAACCATATATTTATGTTATTCACAAATGTGGGCATCGGCAGGGATTGGAACCCAGAACCCGTGATAGATTCTTGCTTTGGGTTTCTTTAGAAAATAATGTTTCAGAAGCTTGAAGTCGCATAGAATCGGAACTGATATAACTCAATTGAGTTTCCTCTGTAATTCCTTTTTACATTTTATTATCAATGGTATACTGAACCCCATAGAGTATGTACGTGTATGTGTGTACTGTGTAGTAATTGTGTGGTAATTGATTTCAATTTCAAATTTGAAATCAATTACCACAAGAAGCTGCGTAATTTACCTAAGTTTTTCTTTAGGAAATAGATTATTTACCGCATATGTTTATAAAAAAGATAACACTAAAGCGACACAATTTTTGAAGTGGCACTAAAAAAAAGTTCGAAAAAGCGGCACTAAAAAAAGAGACAAACACATACATCTACAGAATTTAGCCTGCGAGAAAATGAAATATTATACAGTACATTTCAATCCTATTATGACGACCGCCTGGTCAGTGTACCTAGTGGTCAGAGTAAGTGACTTCTACGCCGCGGGTCCTGGGTTCGAATCCCAGCCGGAGCCGAAATTTGTGCTAAAATACAAATTGTTGGTTTTCGGGTCTGGTTGTGTTTTGATCGTCCCCGTGTTACTGACACTGCATCCTAGCCTATCTCCGATCTTATCGCATCAGCGTTACATCGGGCACAGGTAGGTTGGGACGAGTGAGTGCCTCTGTGTTTGCGCGTACACTTGTGGCACTATAATATCTCCTGCGCAGTGAATGGATGGAAGATCATTATATTTACCTTTTGTAATTCGTCCAAATCTTCAATTTCTTAGTAGATTTTGCTCTCTTTAGCTCGACAACCAGATCAAAAACAGTAATTGACGTTGTATTTCAAAGATGTATAAAGCATTTATTTCATACTTCAGTTACCATTCTCTCGTTCCCTCTACTCGAGTCATTTGTTGAAATTGAAAAATTGTAGTGTAATATGTTATGTCATATATGGAGAATAAAATGTAAAATAATTTTGAAACATCGTAACAATATTATATTAAATAAACTACTCTTGATTCTCTGCATTCGTCTCATTCTCTCGAAGTTTAATTTTCTGAAAGTTTCACTTCTACTGCGGTCGAACTATGTGAACATGTTTTTTTTCCATATTTTTATTGTTGGATAAAGTGACGAGATGATCAAAACGTTCACCTGATGGTAAGTTCAATGTCTGCCCATAACAGATGCTGTGTTACTCTGAATATTTCTGTGTAGCACCACACTGCGCCCGTCATCTTGAGACATTAGTTCTGAAGTCTCGTATGCCCAGTGATTACGCTAGCTCTCAATGCCCTTCAAACCGAAACACAGTAATGTGTGCACACTACTGCTTCACGGCAGAATAACTGGCCCTAGAGTGGTACCTACCTAGACGGATTCCTGCATAGGAATCCTACCACCATTAAAAATCCATCCATCCATCCATACTAATCTAACATTCCGATACTTATTTATCTATTACGAGAATTGCCTCATATTTATTGCAGCCGGCAATTCGAAGCTTTGACAAAATTACAGGCAATTAGTTAAAGCATTCAATTTCAAGCTTCATCTTAGTTTTTTATTTGATCACACACCTGTTACTGAATAGTGCTCGACACATGTCAAGTGTCAATTAAGTCGATAATTGCCGGATCGATTGCAATTCCCTTCGCTTCCCTATTACTGGTATTCAATTTTGGACCGTATGCGACATGTTTGCTGATCATATTATTAGTTGCATGTCCCGAATGTCTAAACCATGAAAAGTTAAATAGTCAGTTAGAAACAAAGCAACTTTCTATTAAGAAAATAATCTTTATTGGCCTTACTGTTAAATATCATGTATTGTAAGTACTGTATATACAACGCTGTATGATTACCTAAATAAATAAAATAAAATAAAAAAAATAATACTGGTAGCCTAGTTTAAATTTGTATTGTATTGAGCTTTTACTTAAAGAAAAAACTAATAATATTCATTAAAGGAAAAAAAATTCATTACATTTTTTATTTTTCTTTTTTAATATACCATTTTTATTTAACACTAGCTGGTGACCGCGACTTCGTCCGCGTGGTTAAAGTTTTTTTTAAATTATTTCATGATTTATTTTCCGCGACTAAAAAGAACCTAATGTCCGTCGCCAGTATGCAAGTTATCTCTGTGCCAAATTTAGTCAAGATCGCTTCAGCGGTTGATCGGTGAAAAAGTAACAAACAGACAAATGGCAGACATAGTTACTTTCGTATTTATAACATTAGTACGGATATTAGAAGTTTTTTTCTTTATTCAATTATCAATCAAGCCAATCAAACCGCCAAGATATTTCTTCATCTTTATAATACTAATGTTATTGTACATTATTTTAAAAATGACTGGAAAAAAAATCCCGCTGGGTTTCTTACTGGTTCTTCCCAGGACAGGGCTTTTAATAAGTATTATATCAATAATCTACATTGAATAAAAAAGTTTCTATTCTATTCTATTCTATTGTAACAAAAGGTAGTTACACACTAGTGAAGTCACATATTAGCCAAAAGTATTTTTAATAAAGACTTCCGCGTAGCTTCGTTATATCGAATCTAGTCAATTAATAATCGTATAACCGATGAGCCGCGACTTCACAATAAAGTAAAATCATTAACACCCATGAATCACGAAGCTGGTTCGACTGCAGAGCCACGAGGATGTCATTACATTTTTGTCCTCCTAGCCGATTTCGACCACAGCAATAACTTCCGAATATGTGTATATTATAAAACAGATCATTATATAGAGGACAAAGATCATTACATAGAGGAAAAAGGCCGTGGCAGCTCAGGGGCTAGGCGCTCGCTTTAAATTTCATAGTAAGCGAGTGACTGACCTGGGTTCGATTCCCGGTGCCGACACCACTAAAATTGTTAATTGCAATTTTAAGTGCTGATTTGCCACGTGCTCGGCGGTGAAGGAAAACATCGTAAGGAAACCTGCATGTCTCAGAAATAAAAAATATTTCGAAGACATGTGTAGTCAGCCAACCCGCATTGGAGCAGCGTGGCGGATTCTTCCTAGCTCCAAAACCCTCTCAGAAATGAGAGAAGGCCTATGCTCAGCAGTGGGACATTTATAGGCTGAAACTTTATATACAGGACAACGATGTGTGGAAATAACTTATACTCTGCACTTGCAAACCCCTTGGCTACTAAATTTATGATGCAGCCATAAATTTTATGTAATTTATAAATTAAATTATGTAATATGGCATTGAAAAAAGAAATACCCCAGAGTTTCTTACCGGTTCTTCCCTGAGAAGGTCAATTTTTGAACCGGTCTAGATTTTGACGTTCAGAAGAGCTTTAAACAAGCAAAAAATTGAATAAAGAAATTTTGACTTTGTCTTTGACTATGGTCGGGAGGTATAAACTGCGCAGCAGATATTATAGTGCCACAAGTTGACGCGCAAACACAGAGGCACTCACCCGTCCCAACCTACCCGCGCCCGATGTTACGCTCATGCGATAAGATCGGAGGTAGGCTAGGATGTAGTGTCAGAAACACGGCGACAATCACAACACAACCAGAACCGAAATCCAAAAATTTGTGTTTCTGCACAAATGTCGGCTCCGGTGGCGATTCGAACCCAGGGCCTGTGGCGTAGAAGTCAGGTAATCAACGCGGCCACATTACATTATAATTATGTTAACAGTGTAATTTATTTCTAATGGCCAAATATGTTCATTATTAAACTTTTATAATTAACTATTCTATCTAGGGACAATATTGAATTAACACTGTTACCTTATATTTACAAATTGGTAATGCTCGGGGGTGTAAAAATACACTTTGGACACCGCGACACCTTTATTTAAGCATGGATATTAGAATTACTAATTAGCCGTGTGGTGGCGTCTCGATTAAAAGAATACTACCACTCCATCTCATCCAATGGTTCTCGTAAAAGGCGAGTAAGGAATTAAACTGCACTGTGCACCCAGCTGCGCATGGTGGCGATGGGCTCACCACCTATCACACCAAGTGCATTATATTGTGTTGGTGAAACGTGGATTGTGGCAGTCATCTGTTTTTGCAGTGAGTGCCCAGACTCTGACTACCCCTTATGGGATACAGTCGTGATCTTATGTATGTATGTATGTATGGATACCTAGAATTATCAATTTGTTTGAAGCTATTACGCAATTCAACTTTGTACGTAAATGACGCAATGTCTTTCTACTTTTCCTTTAAAAAAAAAACAAGTTCCGCAGTTCACACGCGGTAGAAGTGTAACCTTCAGGAAACTAAATATCGTGAGAATGAGACGAATTGCAAAGTATCAAGAGTAGGATTATTGAGGGGCTTATTTATTTTATCATCATCATCGTCATTTCAGCCTATCACTAGTCCATTGCTGAACAAAGGCCCCCCCCTTTTTTTTACCACATCAGTTTGTTGCTCTCATTTTGAGGGGAATTTTGCCATAGTTAGTAGGTAGTAAGCAGGCAGTAGTGTTAAAACATTACTGTGTTGCGGTTTGAAAGGAACTGAGATTTAACATTATGCTAACTCTCAGTTCCCTTACACAGGGCATATGAGATGTAAGAGCTGATGTCTCAGGGTGACGAGCGTAGTGTTATATCACACAGAAATGTTCCGGGTGACACATCATTTGTTATGGGAAAACGTTGCCCTTTACTTCGGTAAACGTTTTGCTAGGTTTTCTAATAAATAAGTGATATCTAGATATAAATGTTGGTAAAGTTTTTAACAGTAGTATATATTTATGCGAAACTGGCGCAGAAATATATAATTAATTAATACTAGATGCCTAACTGTTCGAAATTCAACCAGAAGTAACCGTAAGTCATAAATTTTTAACTTTTAACTTTATTGTGTTATAAGTAATGATTTGTTGGCATCATTTTAAAATTATATGGCGACAATCACTACTCTGTGCTATTTGACCACAGACTATTATGTTTTTGACATTGACAGTATGAACGTAAGTATTTGACAGAATATCAATTGATTCACGTTGTCAGAATGAAATGTTTTTTTTTATTCGATTTAATGTACTTGTAACACATGTAAGAATTTTAGTTTTCTCGCCATGCCCAGTCTCACACTCCTTGCGCGAAATATGCTTAGAAAGGGATACAAAGTTTTCTATTTACGTATTAATAATATAGTTTTTTTTTTTATTTCACAAATAGACACTAATTTATTTTCTTTACATTCTATTTCTAACTTTATTAGATCGTTTGTTGTATGACTATTAGATTCATGTCTGTTTTAGTTCTTGTTTTTGCTGCAAGTGCAAGGTATCATTATTCATATACTAAACAAGCCTTCCCTTAAACAATATTTATAGGCATTTTATAACTTTTTAATGATATTTGTCAGTAAGCCCTCTTCAAATAAATAGAAATATAATAAAAATACCGGAGGGAGGGGCTGCACTGTCAGAGACACTATAATTTGTTTATTGCGCAAACATCGGTTGAGGCACGTGCAATTTTCTTTGTAATCAGTTGCTCAATTATTGGCAACGTGCCAGAATCATACGTACTTACAGAAGCTAAAACACTTGCATTTTTCATTAACGGCGCTTAATTAGATGTCAGACAGATATTAAAGGCCAGCTGCGAGGAAGAAATTAAAAAAAATAATGGCGAAATTTTTAAAAAGCAAGGAATAATTAAAATTAGCAATAAGAATTGCATTCAGCACCGGCCGCCATTAAATGACGTTGATCGCTCATGGAACCGGTTCGCACCGGAAGCGACCGGATCTTTCACGGCCTTAAATAGATGCGGCTAGTTATATGAACACACATATACATAAAATAATCGAAAACAAGTGTTTATTTGTAAATCAAGGGAATGTAAGGTCAGTTTAATTACGCATAATAATATTTTTTCTAAATACGAGTATCTGACAACAGAAAGAAACTGTCAGATTAAAATGTATTTCTTAAAAAAAAAATATTAATAAATTTATACTAAAACAAACCCTCGAAATTCGCGCTTGTTTGTTACATGATTCATGACAAAAAAAAACATATTTTCTTTTAAACTATAAAATGTGTTGCTATATATATATTATATTCATCTAATGGATAAGTACTGACTTTTGGTAAGCATGTCTGAAACTTGACATGACATGAAGTACGCTACGCGAAATGCTCCCTCAATCAAAATCTTATTTAAAAAAAAATCCCTCAGAAATCACTACAAATATAATTTACAGTATATCAATAATATTGACAGAAAAGATTTATGAGGCGAGTGTGAATAGGTAAGCCTGTGTAGGTGAGATCAGGTCGAATAAATTTTAAGGAACGGCCACGTCAAATGTAGTAACCGCGCAACCGACCAACTTGTACGAAAACGCTAATGAAATTAGTAGAAGCGAAAGTGTATGTATCAATACAGTACAAACGTTCAATACGCACTGAAGCAGCGTGCCAACTCTTCCCGGTTCTAAAAGCCTCCCAAAAATGAAAGGAGACCTGAGTTTATAGCGGTAGGGGTTTACACACTGCTGTTTTCTTATTTATTTAAAAAAAATACATAATTTTTACAAAATGTTCAAATACTTGTACGATACCAACGTGTCTTAATTCTAAAAACCTATTAAATAAGGCGGTGTGCCCAAGAAAGGTCTCCAAAGACCTAGACATAAAACAAGTACAATCAGCGGGATTTAAGCCGAGCTGGCCCAGAGCGAAGAGTACAATTTACGACGCGTTCAGGCAATCAATGATCCGGATATTTTGACGTTTCATTACATCGTTCGACATCTTCATACCTCGCTGCGGGTTATTTATGTTGACTGTACCTAAGGGCGGCGGGCCGTGGCATGTTTGCACTTTTGTTTTGTAGGCTTATGGTTCTAGGATGAAGAATCATTTAGCATTTATTCATCTTTTATATACGTTAATTTTAAGCAGTGTTAACTCAGGGGCCGAGTGCTCACCTTAAATGTCGCGAGTGACCTCAGTTCGATCCCCGGTGCCTGCACTCTAAAATTTTTCTACAATTTTAAGTCATGATTTACCATGTGCTCAGCGACGGAAGAAAATATCGTGAAGAAACCTGCGTGTCTGCGAAATAAACACTAACCAATAGCCAACCCGCATTGGAGTAGCGTGGCAGAACATTCCTAGCTCCAAAGCCCTCTCAAAAATTAGATTTGGCCTGTCCTTAGCAGTGAAACATTTATAGGCTATATTTCTTTACTTCTACCTCGCTATACTTGACTTTTACCTCTCTATATTTTTAAATTAATTAAGGTTATCAATTCATAATAACGGTTCTTGATACATGTTACAAGTACTTATATTCTTACTACGATAACTGTCAAATGCTGGTCTAGATTTGGATGAATAAAACGACACACCAAAGAAACTTCTACACAAAAATAAACAAGATTCGATCAATAATCTTGCACAATATCTGGAATCCGCAACCAAAGTAGCAGTGTTAAAATGTAGAGCGAAATAAGAAAAGAGGAATTGACAAGCAATAGTCATTATTTCGCCCTGTAGCTCGTATAAACGCAAATTGAACCTGGGATCTACTATGTAACTCTGGTTGGTTTCGTGATCGGTTTCATTTGAATTCATTAACGAATGAATGAGTTTCATACGCCAAAAAAAAGCTCATTAATTGGTCAATGGGATCACGAAAGCAACCAGTTACACAGTAGCCCCTGATCGCCCTTCGGTTGTTCTAAGCCATCAAATATTCTAAAGCTCCGAGAAAATTCTAGATACTTTATTATTTATTGGAGAAAGTGATTTAACGAGAAAAGCGTTCACCTGATGGTAAGTGCAACGTCATTCCATAACAAGAACCAAGAACATTTCTGTGTGACACCACACTGTGCCCATCACCCTGAGACATCAGTTCTTGAGTCTCATATGATGACACTGCATGACCTTTGATCGTTATAAACAATCGTCGTTTGTTTAAAATCTAGAACCATCACTATTCGGTAGGGCAAGGCAAGGTTGTCCTGAGTTGAAATACCAGCTAACCATTGTGGGTTTTGGGTCTGGTTGTGTTATTGTCTCCTCGCTGTATCTTATCGTTTGCGTCCGGTGCGGGGAGGGTGCCCCGCAACTAGTAGCGCTTTAATCCTCTCCTGCGCAGTTGACAATTTCCGAGAGTATTCGGAAGATGAAGTCGCGGTCGAAAATCAGTCCGATGTACATAATCGTCAGAGATCACAGATCATAACGCTAAATATTACGAGTACTAGTATTCAACTTTGTCGTAAACATTGACTAAAAAAAATCTAACACATCCAACACATTTAAATCCTACCTGAAGTAAAAGCCGTCGCAATGTTATCACGGAATCATTAAAGCAATAAAGCAAGTAATTAAAGCAGTTTCGGCTGAGTTTCGACGGAATCGCAACGACATTATACCCAAAAGAAATTGCAGCTGCACGCGCCATTATCGATTACAATCGTTCAATCGATTACGATCGTAATTGATCGGTCGCACGAGTCAGTTACAGGGTTCCGTATAAGATTACAAAATGATTTTCTTCAATCAAAGTGATGACTTGATTTGGTTAATTTTGAAGTTTTTATATGCAATCGATACAACGAAATTATTTTTCTTCTATATGGATACAGGGAATATATTATGAAGCAATTTTTCCTATTATATGTCTGGTAAGAGACTTCTCCGGTTACTTTCGATTCCTATTTAGTTGACTACATTAACATTGAACATTGTTACTTCAACGTAAGTTCAGAAGACTTTGAAGTTTATACATATACGCATATGACTGTATCCTTGGAAGTGGTTGTAAGTGATGTTTTTCTAGGCAAGTTACGAGATTAACAGTCGTTCACCTGGTGATAGTAGCCCTCACTAGGACCTGCCCAAAATGATGGTGGTAGTATTCCTTGCAGGAATCCGTCTACGTCTAGGTATCACCGCGGGGCCAGTTCTTCTGTCGTGAAGCAGTAATGCGCAAACATTCCTGTGTTTCGATCTAAAAGGTACTGAGAGCTAGTGTAATCACTGGGCATATGAGACTTAAGAACTGATGTCTCAGGAGGGTGGGCGCAGTTAAACGCATGTAGTTTCAGGGTGTCACAGCACATTAATGGACAGACGTTGCATTGACCATGACGTGAACGTTTCACTTGTCTCATCATTTATTGTGGTATAAAAAAATTTTTGCTAGGTCCGCACTACGCTTATCGTCATAAGATTGGTTCTACGTCAATTCTCTACACAGCAGTTGTCTTGACTAAATCGCTTTCAAAACAATGTAAATAATAAGTCACTCAATTGATTTATAAGTAAATATTCTTCGATAAAACATAAAAACAAAAACGAAGAAAAAAGAAATATTTAAAAAAAAGGTTTACACAATAAAATTTTATGAATAATGTCTTCGTTATATTATTTAAACTGTCACTTTTTAAAAGACAAAACCGAACAGGTGTTTAAATTAAAAACCAAACTATATGGAATAAATATACGCGAATTAACCAAATTAAAATAATAATCGAGTCCCACCAAGGCATAATGCATCGCAAAAAGGAACTATAACTTATAATTTTACTTTTAAAGCTATGGAAATTATGGCTGTAAGTTTATTTTTTTATTTTTGGTAGCACAGATTACAAGGTATGGTATGCTATGATTATCTAGTATATAAGTTTTTCATATTTTAATACTGTCTCATTTTTAGTGTAATTCTCAGTCTGCTTTTTTTGTATGGTTTTTACAATTTATTATAGTTTTGTGCAATTTTCGTTATTATTTAGTTCATAAGTTTTCTGTATTTTTAATAATTTCTCTTTATTTAATTGAGACGTACTCATTTTATTTAAAATTTGCATTGCCCTAACAGGGTTCATGTCGTGTAAATAACATATTTTAAAACCACATGAAGCAATAAACGATATGACTATGACTAAGACCACCCGCCAAAAATTCTGATAGGTAAATAAGTTTCGGGATTATGTAGCGTTGTTAATTGCCTGAAATATTTAACAGTGTATTCAATTCAAAATTAGTAGAAACATCGACAATAAAGTTGACTTTAACTGAAGATTTGTTGGACAAAGCGAGATAAAACGAAAAGTATGATATCTGGTCTTGTATTGATCTTTTCAATTTACAGTATCTACTCACGGAGATTTTCTGCAAACATAATATCAATATTAATAGTGCGCCGTATGTTAATAGTCCGTCTGTCATTTTCTGGGCTTCTTCAAAATGCTCCAAATAACGGCGAAATAAGAATTCCAAATATCTTCTTCAACTTTATCAGCCTCTTTATAGTCCACTTCTGGAGATAGGTCTCTCCCAAGAAGAGTGTCAGATGGATTGGTGATCGCAGCTCCAGACTTTTCACACTATGGACGCTGATGTTCGTCACGGCACTGTGTTCTTAGGTCTGATGTTCGTCAAGGTTGTGATTAGCTGTGTGTGCAGAATAGCACCTACTTCTTTCCAACCGAGGTGTCGTAAGAGGCGTCTAAAGTATTGTACGGACAGCCTTTATTCAAGCAGAATAATGCCATAATATGCAATGAAAGAAAGAAAGAAGTAATCTTTATTCACTGCCTCAAAGCTGCGCAGGCTTATTACATCATTTCACACTGTCATTATATTGACAGGAATGTGACAGTATACTGCTCGTGGGAACGCAATGGGGAGTAAGAATATTTGACTCATACCAAAAATGCGGCTACGGCGATCGCCACACGTCGAGTCTCGTTTCCCGTTGGGGTGTGGTCTCGGCCCACTCCTTTTAAAGGAAAAAGGTGTGACTGTATGTGTGTATGTTATCCTGCCACCTGTCGGAAGCCACGAGATGTCCTAGACAGATCCTCCTGCCTTTACCAACACACACGGGTTGAGATGAGATAACTGATTTTCTTACATCGCCACCATACAGTCATTCCCAAATATATCAGACGTAAAAAAATCCAGACAGCGATCTAGGGTGCACAGCTTCTGGTACTGTGATCGCCGAACGGCCTGCCAAGTGTAGCGATTACGAGTCATCCTTCTTAGTTAGAGGACCTACCGAAGCTTCTAAACGGTCCAGAAGAGGACCGTTTAGAAGCTGTTGGTGATGATGTTGAGGATGATTAAGAATAAATATGAAATAAAGAAGAAGAAAAAGACAAAATAAGCAGTAATAATCTAACAACTCAATTCTTTGCGTTGCCGTTAAATGCAACAGACTAAACTGAAAATGAATAGAAATAGAAGAAAATAAACATCCTCACCCAGCCAGGAGTCGTCTGCCAAGCGTGGTAACTATGGCAAAATCCCCCCAAAAGGAGAGCTGCAAACTTTTCTGGCACTCTATCGGGGAGGCCTATGTTCAGCAGTGGACTAGTGATAAATTGATGATGATGATGAATAAAAGCTCGTAGAGACTTTTTTTTTCTAAAAAACATAGTCAATCATCAACGTCAACTAAAAGAAATAAAGAATGGAAGAAATTTAAACCTACAGCTATTCTCTACCCGTCAATCCATGTTTTAAAAAATAAAGTAAGCCTTCAACCATCTTTAGATGATAATTATGATTAGAATAACAAAAAAAAACTACAGAACCTGCTACACAATACTTATCACCTCAAGTTACCGTATGTATCAATAAAACGTATCGATTTTATTAGACGAAAGTTACGATGCACATTGTTAACCGTATCGTACTCAAATCGATTAATTGATCGTCGTCTATGCTCTCGTTCATTTTAATAGTCAACGATCAAATTCTTATTTTACTAGGTGATGCCCGCGACTTTGTCCGCGTGGATATATGTTCCTCAAATATCTCGGGGAAACTACTTGACTTTCCGGGATAAAAAGTATCCTACGCCCGTCTTCAGGGTGATATTTGTCTTTGTGCCAAATTTTGTCAAGATCAGTTTAACAGTTGAACCCTGAAAAGGTAACTAACGGACAGAGAGAGTTACTATCACAATCATAACTTAAAAAAATTATAAGGATAATAACTAGCAGTAGTGAATTTTAGTATTATGTGACACATTTTCCCTTGTTAAACATGAGAAAGAAAGGTTTACTGATACCGTAACAAGTTTTAGACTTTTTACTAATAGTGGAAGTACTTACACAGGTAAGGCAGACCGTGTGCTATCCTTATGGGTTACCAAGGATCAAGATTAACTATAGTTTTATACAACCAACATTAAGATAACCAGAATTAGGATCGAGATCATTTGTGTCTGTCCACGAAATGGTCAGCGGACCTGCCTATGGACTTATGGGCCCTGATCCCTGTCAATGCTAAGTAAAGTAACAGCCTATAACTGTTTCACTGTGCACACAGGCCTCCTCTCATTTCTGAGAGGGTTTTGGAGCCGGGAAGAATCTGCCACGCTGCTCCAATGCGCGTTGGCGGGCTGTACATACATACATACATAAGATAACGACTGTATCCCATATGGGGTAGTCACAGACTGGGCACTTACATGTCGTCGAAATATTTTTATTTTTCAGACATTCACGTTTTCCAACAAGGTTTTCCTTCATCGCTGAGCATGTGGTAAATCAGCACTTAAAACTACACAACACCTGCGTTAACGCAGTCAATGCTAATATATGTACAATTACGGGGTATGCAATAGTGATTCGTCCCAACATTCGCTTTCTCGCAATGCCTTTACCATGTACAAAGCTTCAACCCGTTGCACAGCTTAGAATATATGAAGATTTATTCCAAGATCATTACCGCTAAGTACGTCAGAGCCGTGGTAGCTCAAAGTCCGGACCCTCGCCTCAAATGTGGGTTCGATGCCAGCACCACTAAAATTGTTTATTACTATTTAAAGAGCTGAATAGTTGGCGCACTATCCAATTCTAAGAAATGATAAAAGTTTCGACGACATGTGAAATCCACCAACACCAACTGGAGCGGCGTGGCGGACCCTACCCGTCTCCAAAACCCTCTTAAAATATTAGATGAAGTCGCTAAACTGGTACTTTATTTCTTTTCCATCAATGATTTTTTTTCGTTCACCTGATGGTCGCGACGTCTGCCCACAACAAATGCTGTGTCACAGAATTGAGCTGTATGGCATCACCCTACGCCCGTCACCTTGAGACACAAGTTCTTAAGTCTCATATGCCCAGTGACTACACTAGCTCTCAGTGCCCTTCAAATCGAAATACAGTAATGTTTGCACACGATTGCTTCACGGTAGAATAACTGGCCCTGGGGTGGTACCTAGATAGTATTCCTGGCAGGAATCCTATCACCTCGTAAATAAATATTTTCTTAATATTAGATATTATTTTGTAAGTTTATAAACATATTACGTTATTGATTACATATGGATAAATATTCCAAATATAAATAAAACACCATACCCAATGCTACTCGAAACGAAACTTAAACAGGTGACAAAGAGCATTTAAAAGGTTTCGGAGTATCGATAAAAAAGAATAAAAAAGAAGGTACGGTGCTACCTCGTGCAACAGAAGTACATCAGATAGAGAATGGTTTTAATTGAGCTACACCAGTGTTTCTGATTTATGAGATGGCCCCGCCAAAAGTTATTTTCATTTCGCGCCTGACGCTTGAGACATACCGACGACATGTTTGTGAAACTAATTTAGTTATTACACTAAAGTCGTAAGTCGACAGAGGGAAAACTAAAAGCAAAATATGGGCAACAGCATTTTCTTGAAACATCTGAATAAATAAACTGCGTTTGCCAACCCGCCTGCTAGCGTGGCAACTATGGCAAAATCGCCCCAAAATTAGAGCTACAGACTTTTGTGTCAATCTATGGGGGAGGCCTGTGTGCAGCAGTGGACTAGTGACAGGCTGAAGTGATGATTATAATGACTAAAGCTGTTATAAAGTCTAGTACTAATCTAGTTGCAAAATTTGAGTAACTGTCCTGCAAAATCCGATAAAAATTACACATTTTTTTTTATAAAAGACTCATTTTTATACGACTATACGAATAAATCTGATTAAAACCAGACGGTAAGGGCGAAGTCTGTCCATAACAAATGCTGCGTCTCTCAGAAAATGTCCGTGTGGTACTACACTGTTTGTCATTCTGAGAAATCATTTCCAAGTCTCATATACCAAGAGAGTACAGAAGTAAAGCTTCATATAATGTGCGCTTCAGCATACCACTGAGATCGTACACGGACACGGTATCTCAAATCGTTTCAAAACAGTCCAAGCGCGAGTACCGCGTGCTATTGACGCACGCTTTGCGAGGTTTTGCTTTCATACGGGCAGTCGATTGAAATGGAGCAAAATAAGAAAACTTATAATAATTTCTCTGTTTAAACAGAGAATTCACAATTTTCACACTTCCAGCTACCAGTTATATCAGAAAGTAAATTCTATAATACGTCATGGTAATAAACAACATACTACATGCTACTGCAATTACAACATAATGCATTCTATTTATACCTAAGTAGTATTATTTTTCTGCATCACACATTTTTACGTGAGTCGCGGCGTCGTGTGGCGGGTCGTCTACTTCCCTTTGAAATGGTTGAGGAGGGCGATGGCTGCTACACGCGTCATACTTGTGAACTGTGTTGTGTTGGTGGAGGCTAGTCTGCTCGAGTTTACGGTATACTTATATATTAATTAAATTAATCTTGTCTAAAATAATGTATTTTTGACTAAGAAAAAAAAGAATTTACAAAAAAGTGAATACCTACGGAGTTTCTTTCACCTTTTTCTTCTGCGTCAGAGGACCCTCTTTACGAAACGGCGGAAAATTGTAAAGAAATGACGTTAGACAAACGAAATTTATATTTCTTAAGTTGAAAAATAACGGATTTTCATTTCATTTCATTTTCTTTTATTTTCATTTAATTTCAATTTCTTTCATTTTCATTTTATTTCAGTCGGTGTTGACAACCGATAGGCACCTAGACGGATTCCTGGATAGAATTACTATTACCAGCAAAAGTTTTACTTAATGCACAGCTAAAACTACATGTGTCATCTTTCGAAAAATTATATTTTTTAAATGAAGCACGATCGGGCAAAATTAAATGAATAAAAAATACATATAATCTCACTAAATAAGAATATCCGTCATCCATAACGAAAGTATCTCTGTAAAATGCATGCACGTTGCCTATATCCGTACCTTTTATTTATTTTTTATTGAATTTAATATAATATATAACATTATACACAGACATACATATAGTCACGTCTACACATGTAGTCCACTTTTTCCCCTTGCGGGAAACAAGATACGAGTATGACGGGTGTCGAACCATGTCGCCGCTATATTTGGTAAGCGTAAAAGAAGAAAAATTATATCTCTTCGTTGCGTTTCCCCGAGCAGTATAATGACATGCTGTTGTTGTCCGTGCAATACCTTAGTCGCCTCTTACGACACCTCGGTAGGAAAGAGTTAGGTGCTATTCTATTCTGCCGGACACGTATCGGTCTATTTATTTAGCAAGTCAAATATTTATTATCTTGAGTATGAAACTCATTCGCCATCCTTTTTGCCCGTATGTGTTTCTTTAAAGATCTTCACAGCTGATACAACGCTGCCACAGCCAGTCTCCTTTACAGTTTGTTTTATGTTTCATTTTAACGCCCGAGTAAAGTATGGCCCGATCTTGATTGAATTTTCATCACCTCGGGGCCTGTGTGATCGAGAATCATAACGCTTTCGATTTCTATTTATTTTGCAATATTAAATTTGATTGTGAACGTTAATTCGTTTCCATGTCACTAGTAAATACTGGCCCGAGCTATTGTGAAATAAAATGGGCTGGTACATAAAAGAGAAACTAGAAATATTTACGCATATGAACCGACGAACGCTAGGCCTAGTGGTTAGCGTACCGGACTTCTACGCCGCCGGTCCCGTGTTCGAATACCCGCTGGAGCCAACATTTGTACTAAACACAATTTGTTTTATTGGTTTTCGGGTCGTGTTGTTTTGTGCGTGTAAAATGTATGTCTTTAAAACGCACACACGATACAGGAGAAATCGTACTGTGTGGTGTAATTCTGCCGCCGCATTGATATGCGCCAAGCTGTAGTGTACAAACACCACTGTATTTTGGAATTGCAACCATGGTAGACTGACTATCAACCTCGGTGAACTTTTTGCTCGTCGTGTCTTCTGCTATATATAAATATTGAACGCTGGAGAACCACACTGCAATACATAAATGGACTATTACGGAACATCAGCGTAAAGAATCATGATGTGGTTCGTGTTATATGTGAGAACCGGAGACCCTGACGCATGACGTCACAGAGCACACCGAGAGCATGACGTCACAGTCCTCAGGTCAAAGAACCTTAATCTAGATTCTTCATTTGGAATGGACGTAGGGAACACAGACCACTTACTATAAGGTGGACAGGGTGCCCGATTAATTTTTTTTATTGGACGAAGAGACGAGACGAGCAAAACGTTCACCTGATTTTGAGTGCAACATCCGCCATTGTTGTGACAAATGCTGTGTCACCTAGAATATTTCTGTGTGGCACCACACTGCGCCCGTCATCTTGAGACATCAGTTCTTAAGTCTCATTTGCCCAGTGATTACACTAGCTCTCAGTGACCTTCAGATCGAAACATTACTGTGTTTCGGTTTGAAGTCGTTTGCGCACTACTGCTTCACGGCAGAATGACTGGCCCCGCATAGGAATCGTACCAACAGTGAAGAAAACGTATACGTATTGTAAAAAGGCTATTTTTATTATTTGTCCGTCTGTATGTAATCGTATAATGTAAAAACTCCAGCACGAAGTTTTATAGGAGTTTTACTAATAGATAGTCTGATTCTCCAGGAAGGTTTTAGTATATAATTATTAATGAATATAATTAATTATAATAGTGTACAGTTATGACTATTTTTCTAAAGGTAGCCGTCATAAATTTTCGGCCTCGGTAAGTTTTTGTGTGTTTGGCGGCTGTAAAAATAGATCGTTATTTAAATTGTATACCAATAACACCAACTTAAAATCTTATCTATAATTAATCTCAGTTCTTATGTTGAACTGCTGATACAACCTGTCCTCTCTATAAAACTTGAGCCTTCATTCAAATCTTAGAGGTCTTATACGAATGGTTTATCGGAAATAGAAATAGAATTAGATATTTTTTTATTCAATATAGATTATTTACATAATACTTTTTGAAAGTCATTTTTTTATTTTTTTTTAACTACACTGGTTCGCAAAAAATGCCCCGACCTGGGAAGAACCAGTAAGAAACCCAGCGGGATTTTTTTTTCAGTCATTTTTTAAAATAATGTAGTTGTACATGTAAAATAACATTAATACTATAAATATATAGAAAAAGCTTGGCGGTGATCACCTTATTTCCAGGGGTTATCATCATCTATGTATTCTTTAATATTATAATAACCCTTTTTATGAAGTCTTCGTTTAATATAAAATTTGAACTTTTTGATTGAAAGACTTTCATTGCACTTTCTGGGATTTTGTTGTTAAAACGTATACGTATTGCCCCATAAAAGAGTTACTGACCCTGTGAAGTCAAGTAACTGGCATTATTAATTTATGCTTGTTCCTGGTGTTTACATTATGAACATCACTTTTTTTTGTAAACTGATTTATGTTTTTGTGTACAAAACGTTTTCAAATATATATTGAGAGGCCAACGTTAAGAAATTTTATTAAATTTATCTCTAAGAGACTTTAGAGCCAAGATTATAAATAGCTCTTACGACCCTCTTTTGCAAAACAAAAATCGCTTCTGCATCAGTCGCCTTTACCCATAGCAAAATACCATAAGACCTTATGCTATGAAAATAACTAAAATAAACCAATCTTGCAGTTTCAACATTAGTCAAATTCCTAATTTTTTTACAGCATAAGCTGCAGAGCTAAGTCTACTAGCTAGTTTATATATATAGGGGCTCCATTGAAGTGATCCACGGCCGAATCCTATTAAGGGTGTCCGATAGTACGATGTCGAACGATTACAGCATATTTATGTTGAATTATAACATGAAGCTTACGGAGACGAGTAGCAGCCTATTAATGTCCCACTGCTGAGCACAGGCCTATTCTCATTTCTGAGTGGGTTTTGGAGTTGGGAATAGTCCGCCACGCTGCCCCAATCCGGGTTGGCGGACTTCAAATATCCTCGAAATATTTCTATTCGTCGGAGACGCAGATTTCCTCACGATGTTTTCCTTCACCGCTGAGCACGTGGTAAAACAGCACTTAAAATTGTAGAACAAATTTAGAGGTGCTGGCACCGGGGATCGAACCCAGGTTACTCGCATACTATGAAGTAATTAGCAGTTAATAAGTATTACTTAATTAAATAAAAAAGAGCGCGTGCAACTTTGTTCACGTGACAGAAGTGAAATTTATAAGATTTTTGATTCAAATTAAAATAGATGAACAATAACTTTGAAATAACTGCTCAGTACATAAATGTATAATTTTTTTTCGTCGTATCACGTCCTATAAAGAGGCTTGCATTTCAATGAGCCATAGGATGATATCCTCCTAGCCGATTTTTGACCACGACGACAACTACCGAATTTCGGGATTATCAACTGCGCGGGAGATATTATAGTGCCAACAGCTTACACGCAAACACAGTGGCACTAACTCGTTCCAACCTACTCGTTCTCGATCTAATCATGTGATAAGAAGGAGGTAAGCTAGCATGCAGTGTCAGTTTTTACACAAACGTTGGCTCCGGCTGGGATTCGGACACAGAACCCGCGGCGTAGTGGTCAGGTACTAAAGCCACTGGGCCACACATCGTCAGTCACATCCATTTATTTTTGCCTTTGCGTCCATTTATTTTGCACCTGTTATGATATTGCATGAATATGATGTCCGTTTGTATGTTCGTAATGATGATGATCATCATGTCAGCATATCACTAGTCCACTGCTGATCATACGCCTCCCCCATAAATTGCAACGAAAGCTTGTAGCTCTCATTTTGGGGGGATTTTGCCATAGCCGCCACGCTTGGCAGGCGAGTTGGCAAACTTTTTCCGACAACCACGGGATGAGATGGGGTGGTAGATTCTTTTAAACTATTCTGTGTGGTGGCCACACAGCACCGATTCTTAACAATACAGCAACAAAATAGTAATTGGAATTACAGTCTATAATATAGTCTGTAATTCAAGTTAATATTTTATAGACTCTATATTCTTATTTTAATATGAAGTCCAGACTTCACAACAGTATAAACGTCAAAATGTCCGACACCAAAATGGGTGTGTACTTCACAACATTGTTTACGATTATTGAATCTATTATTCATTTCCCGCTCACACTAAATAGGTAACGTGATAAATTCAAAAACATCTGCTTGACATTGTTAATGTCAATTATTATTCATTTACGAATAATATAACGTTAAACAAAGAAATTAAAGAGTATTTAAAAGTTTTATGCAAAAGAAATGCCGTTTTTCTTGGTCTCTCTCCTGGTTATGTATTCTTGCGCCGAGCTATATTTCCAAATACTTAACTAAAGGTGTTTTATATTTTCGATAAGAGTATAAAGTTTTTGTGCAGCTCTGTACGTAACGTGCATTTTAATGAGAATGTAAACAAGTGCGTAAATATTAAAAGACCGCTTACACACAGTGCGTTTTATGCGTACGACGAAAATACCGTCGAAAAGAAAGGCATCGTCGTTAATAATTCAAACTTACTTACTTATTACTGGTTGTATGATTCCTATATAGGGATCAGTCTAGGTAGGTACCACCACCCCGGGGCCAATTATTGATCGAACATTACTCTGACACAGCATTTGTTATGGACCGACGTTGCACTAACCATCAGGTGAACGTTTTGCTCGTTTCATCACTTTAACCAATAAAATAAAATTATTTAATATATTGTTTATTGTATTAACTATATTCGCTACTTATTTCTTTTAGTAACGATTTTTTTAGTAGTGTCATCACTACTATTTCTCATTTATCGTGTATACGTTTTACACATAAATTTCACGTACACAACACAACCAGGGGGTCTACTGTGTAACTGATTGGTTTTATGATCGGTTTCATTTTGTCGACCGCGTGGCGTCGACCTGACTTCTGCGCCACCGGTCCTGGGTTCGATTCCCAGCCGGAGGTAACATTTGTGCAAAAACACAAATTGTTGCTTTGCGGGTCTGGTTGTGTTGTGCATGTGAAATGTATGTTTGTAAAGCGCGCCCACGATACAGGAGAAAATAAATTGATCCCATTAACCAATGAATGAGCTTTATTTTGGCATATGATCACGAAACCAACCAGAGTTTCACAGTAGCCCCCCCAGATCCGAAGACCAGAACCGACCAGAACAGAATTTATTGGGCAAATAAGACTTAAACCAATGCTCTGTTTAGTCTCGTATGCCCCTGTTCTGGGTGATACTGCAAATGATAGGCAGGCGTGATATCATCAGGTGAACAACTTCCACGTCTTGTAACTTACGAGCTAAAAAAACCTTTTTAAAAAAATTTTCGTGTTTCCCTGAAAACGATTTAAAATGAACCTAAATTTTGACGGCCACGTGCGCAGATTTTAGATAAAGTCACGGCCGCATCACATTAAATATTAAGAAGACTAATATTAAATCTTCTAAAAATTCAATTACCAACTGAACGATAGAGGTCCGTATATTTTTGGATTCGACATAAACAAATGAGTGTTCTTATTTTTAAGAACATAAAGCATCCGTACAAAGTTTTAACTTGTGTTAATGCTTTTCTTTTTGGTCCGCTCCGACGCGTGACCCGACTGAGACTTCTGTGGACCGCGTAGGGCTTACATGCTGCTAATATTAAACGACGATTTTCGCCGTAAATAGCCTATATTAATCGTTAATATTATTCTAGTTGCTATCTCAGATAATTCGCGTAATTCGTAAAATAAAATACAATATCTTATTGTAGATCTTACCGCGATATAATAGCCTATAATAAATACAATACAATATTTAGTTTAATCCTAGAATAGAAATAAAGTTTACTCTTTATTGTCTTGGTTCATCATCATCATCATTTCAGCCCATCACAAGTCACTGAACATAGGCCGCCTCGTTAGAATTGGGGGGATTTTGCCACAGTTACCACGCTTGGAAGACGTGTTGGCAACCGCAGATTATTTGCCCATCGCCTGGTTTTCTATTTGCCTCTGTCGACTTTTACGACACCCACGAAACGAGATGGGGTGGTAGATTCTCTTACAGCCGCCACCATACGGCATCCATCACACGGCTGGTTGGTCACGCGTGTAACTTGTCCAGTACAAAAGCGTACACGTTCGGTGTAAGAAAATCCTCTCATCAACAGAAGATCAGAAGCAGTATCTTCACGAATTCCTAATTATGGAATTTTTAACAATAGAGTCCTAGAAAAGAGTCCTAGAGCCTAGAGTGTAACGAAGAATGTTCGAAAAAAATTTTCTTTGAACACAACACAAATCATTTTGTTGTAAAAAGTGACAAACACACTGATTGTAAGCGTAACCACCCTTAACGCATAGACACATCCGTCTACCATAAAGAATCAATCATCAGTGAACACCTCGTTGTCAATTATTTATATAACTCTGGTCGGTTCCGTTATTGCAGCCGCTGAGCGATTATCTGCTGGGTTCGATTCCTGAATGGAACTAATATTCGTATGGCTTATGGCTACGCTTAAGTAGCCCTTGGATGCTTGCGCCTTTGCTTTTGCGCGATGCAGGAGAAATTGAGATTCAGTGAAAGCTGTGTATTAAAAACAAAATGACTTTCGGATCCAACAACATGTAAGGCCGCCGCGTAGTATGTACGGTGTGAAATCAGCAATGTGATAAGCTAACGACCGTTTCCTTACCGGGATTCCTCTCGTCCGCGCCTGGGCCGTATCAATTAAATGGACCGCTGCAATCTTGCCAGCGCGAATATCCCGCCATTCGATTTTTTTAATTAATGTCTTTTTAAAGCATTTACCTCGCACTTTACGTGCGCTCTAGCTTTGATACAGGATTGTAGCAGATTCAATATTAAAATTAAACCAGTTATGAATATATTTGAAATATATATCGTTTGTTAAATAAATGATGTACATACTACAGATGGTCGTGTTGTTTCTATATATAATAAAATATTGTATAATATTTACCAAATTGTATGCTATGTATCAGGGTTTTTTTTAATACCGTTCCTCATTATAAATACATTTGTTTCTATATAAAAGCAATAGATTCTGATCCTATCAGAATCTATTGCTTTAGATAAATAACTAAAAAATAATTCGCTTCGATGTTATATACATTTCAGTACTTTCGTAAATAAAAACAGATTATAATAATTCTTCCGCCTTGATATTTTTTGACGCCATTACCTGCTGATTAATTAATATTGTACAGTGGCATCTGACCGGTTCGTTGCTGGTAATCGGTGACGGAAGGAATCATCTCTAAAGGTAAATCACAAATGGTAGGGAGATATGCGAGTTGTACGATTTGAACCCTGCCTCACAATTTAGTAGGTAGTCGACTATATCTTTCAACGTTATTTATATTGTAGAACGATTCTTAATCAAGTTTTAGTAAATATTATATTTGAATGAACCCGAAATAATTACTAAAAGAATTGCAACTCGCCGCGGGATTAGTTTTAATTAACATCTAATTAATAACTACAAATGTCTCCATTGACATGATACGTGTTAGCGCTCGATGACAGCGGCGTATCAAGTGAGCCAATCTCGCGATTAGCGCGGTCGCTTGTGACGTTCCGTTTCACGCAACTGACGTGTCATGACAGTTGTTACAACGGCCGTGATAATCCATCTCGAACGGAGCATGCGGACACATGTCTAATATAAAACGTGTTAGAATTTAAAACTTTAATAATGTTTTACTTGATATGGTGTTGAGATGAATGGTCCTAAATATTACAAATAGTATTGAACGTGCATGTGATCTTAAATTCTTTGAAAAAGCAAAACGATGTGTAATGTACTTTGATCAAAGGGGTTCAATACACTCAATGCCTTTCGAAAATCTCTATAAACACTCAAGAGATCAATATGCCTCTTTAAAATATTCCTAAGCGTTTACAAAATTGTAATTTTAAATTTAGAATAAAGGGTCCTATAACTCTCGAGGATTCCCACAGGGAGCGTTGACAGGCCATGATTTAGAATCTCTTTGCTCCTTAATTAATACGAATCGTGAAAATACTGATATCTCCCTCAAACCTTTACATTCAATGTGTGTTAAGTTATTGCCGTCTCACGGTATAGAGCTATGAAGAGTATAGAGACATCATTTACCACTGATTTATTGGGCATCGTCGAGAAATTTTATCGATAATGTTTACTTTAGGAATTAGTGGTAACTACAGAACGGATACCGATTTATGTCGTCGGGTTAATTTGATATGGTAATCACAAATGTATTTTATAATTTACAAGTTTAAAAGGAAACACAATGTGATGCTAGAGTTGTATTTTATAATATAGACAGAATTTATAACACAGACATTTTCTGGGTGACAAGCATTTGTCATGGACAAACGCTGCACTTACTTGTCAAGTTAACCATTGTCTCGACTAGTCACTTTTTTCCGTAATAAAAAAACACATAGAGAAACAATCATAGACAACATCAAGTGGCTTAAGCTAAGCTTCATAGCGGCTTAAGAGAATCTACTACCCTTCTCATTCCGTTGGTGTCGTAAAAGACGACAGAGGGAAAATAATAACCAGGAGATGGGCAGCAGCATCCTCATGGAACATCTGAATAAAAAACTGCGGTTGCCAACCCGCCTGCCAAGCGTGGCAAATCTGGCAAAATCCCCTCAAAATGAAAGCTACTAACTTCTGTGGCAATCTATGGGGGAGGCCTTTGTTCAGCAGTGGACTAGTGATAGGCGGAAATGATGAATATGCGAATACAAAATTACCAAAATGTTGTTTCCATCTACATTTTTTTTTATTTTTAGGTTTTATATGCCATGTCTTGGTGGCTTAAAAGAATGTGTCACCACTTCGTGGCGTGGATAACTTAAAAATTTACTCAGGGAAATGCAATAAACATCTCAAGGCCTTACATTGATGGCAGCATAGTCATCTCAATTATGCCAGATCTAAGTTATCCTTACGGAGGCCGCAGGGTACTGCCTTACTGGTGGTAGGATTCTAGGTAGGTACCACCCCAGTGCCAGTTATTCTGCCGTGAAGCAGTAGTGTGCAAACATTACTGTGTTTCGGTTTGAAGGGCACTGTGAGCTAGTGTAATCACTAGGCATTTGAGACTTAAGAACTGATGTCTCAGGATGACTGGCCCAGTGCGGTTTCACACAGAAATATTCTGGGTGACACAGCATTTGTTGTGGGCGGACGTTGCACTTACCATCAGGTGAAGGTTTTGCTCGTTTCGTCACTTTGTACAATAAAAAAAAGCAGGGTCTAATATTACGATCACCTAATCCGTCAGCCAACCATAGCAATTATGGTAATCCTTCCATGGGAGAGGTCTATGTCCAGCAGTAGGTTTATTACAAACTGTTGAAGAAGAAGAAGAAAAATACAAAGATAACGTATTAATTAATTTGATCAAACTTCAAGAATTGGTATTCTACATTTTAGTACTCCGCCTACAGGCTGGTTTACTCAAGTTTGCAAAAGTGTTAGAGTGCTTCTGTTGTCTATGAGAATATTCTTTATAAAGTTATATATAATGTTTTATGACTAAGATAACAATAAAGTAATTACAAAAGAGAGGATAACTGCGCAGTTTCTTTTGCCTGTTTCTTCTCCGTCAGAGGCACCTCGTTACGAAACGGTGGTAGAATGAAAAAAAAAGTTTGACAAAATAAATTTATATTTCTTGAACGCTTTTTTTTATTGGATAAAGTGATGAAACGAGCAAAACGTTCACCTGATGGTAAGTGAAACGTCTGCCCATAACAAATGCTGTGCCACCCAGAAAATTTCTGTGTGACACTAAACTGTGCCCATCACCCTGAGACATAGGTTCTTAAGTCTCATATGTCCAGTGATTACGCTAGCTCACAGTGCCCTTCAAACCGAAACACTAATGTTTGCACACTACTGCTTCACGTTAGAATAACTGGCCCTGGGGACTGACCTAGACGGACTCCTGCATAGGAATCCTACCACCAGTAATTTTCATTACATTTCATATAACTGTGTACTTATATTTTCGTGACTTATGACTTTATTAGAGTAGTTTTAGTAACTTTCCATGAATCATTTGCTAGACGAATATTTTAATTTTTATTAATTATTCGAGGCATTTTTAAAATTCAAACCATAATAATTCTCGATTTAAATTTAATGAACACTTAATTAATTTCAGTCCTTTGTTTTAAGCCCTCAGAGCGTGAAAGTGTTGTTGACATAACTCAAGGGGACAAACTACTGTTGTCGGGTGGCGTGATGTAGATTATACAAGCGTCACGACGGTGACGCCGTGTACAGACTACAGACTATATAATAAACGCGACTCTAGTATTATGCACTCTTTAAAACAAGAATCGAACTGTCCCATAAAGTATATAGGGTATGAGGTATTGAGAACGTTAACCTGATGGTAAACAAGGTCCTGGACCACTCCCACTCCGCTCAGCGTTCCCTCATCGACGAGTACACCGGCCAAGACGTGCTCAGCCTCCAAACGAAATAGCAGGCAATGAACTGAGCCTCACGGACAAACAAAACTCATGACCGGTTTCCTGTGTCAGCCGTCGCTCATGAACAAACCGACCTATAGCAGAACTGGCACTGTTGTGAACTGCATAACCAGGTATTTAGGTAAGCCACGACTGTTAACCACACCTGCACAACATTGCTATGCGTTAGTCACCCTCAGAAATTGGTTGTTCAATATGTTCAGCTGGTGGTAGGATTCCTATGCAGGAATCCGTCTAGGTAGGTACCACTCCAGTGCCAGTTATTCTGCCGTGAAGTAGTAGTGAGCAAACATTACTGTGTTTCGGTTCGTAGGGCATTGAGAGCTAGCGTAATCACTGGGCATGTGAGACTTAAGAACTGAATTCTCTGGGTGACGATCGCAGTGTAGTGTCATACGGTAATGTTGTGGATGACACAGCATTTGTTATAGGTAGACGTTGCACTTACCATCAGGTGAACGTTTTGCTCGTTTCGTCACTTTATTAAATAAAAAAAACCATTACCATCATATTAATACTGAACTACCTCTGGGACTTAATATGTTTCATCGTATCATAAAAAAATCTATATAAACTCAAAGTGACATTTTAAGTAACTTAGCTTAAAACTATTGACTGTTAGAAACTGAGAAGCAGTCTGTAACTACTGTTCTGGATAATCCCAACCAAGGAATATTCACAAGGCTATTGAAATTAAAAAACATCTTATACTTTACAATAGAGAAGATGGTTGGGTAGGTACAACCACCAGCTTGGGTTCCAATATGAAAACCAAGCATACCCCTGCAAAACTTCAAGACACAGTAAGCTCATTTTGGGTAGATCCAAGCTAAAATAATTATTGAAAGCTGAAGGTAGTTTGGATTCATTATGACATCAGAACGCCTGACACCTCGGTTCTCCTGTGACCATGTGTATTGTAAATCCTTCGAAACGTCTGCTTATATATAGTAAAATAAAAAATGATAAAATCAGTAAATTCAGTTTTATTAAATGACTGTGGGTATTTGCAAAAATATTCTAATCATTATGTTAGAAACTACTTCGAGCGGTAATCTTTTTCATACCATGCCGGTGGTCAGTGTTGCCAACAACGGAATAATTCTTATTTCACCGTTGGCTGATCACGGTGTGGTCACGGTGATATACCCCGGGGCAGTTAGGCCCCACGTGCCATATTGTAAAACGGTTGTCGGGACAGATGTTCGCCCCAAAATAAGCTTTTAATTGCCCCCGGTGAATTATTGGTAACGTTGTTTTGTTTTCGGTCGGTTTTATAGCCTAGCACCTTTCTTTTATAGTTTCGTGAAATAGTTTATTGTGAGTATGCTATACACTACGTATTGGGTATGCGACGTCTGCGTGGCTCGGTGGTTTACTGGTGGTAGGATTCCTTACCAGGAATACGTCCAGGTAGGTACCACCTCAGGGCCGGTTATTCTGAAGCAGTAGTGTGCAAACATTACTGTTTCGGTTTGAAGGGCACTGTGAGCAAGCGTTATTACTGGGCATATGAGACTTAAGAACTTATGTCACCGTGTGGTGTCGCACAGAAAATATTCTGGTGACGCAGCATTTGTTATGGGCATACGTTGCACTTACCATCAGATGAACGTTTTGCTCGTTTCGTCATTTTAAACAATATAAAACATTAAAAAAACTGTCTTCTGAGTTGTAGGTTACTATGTTCGAATCGCAGACGATGTGAATAGTTATATAAGTTTTAAGGATTCTAAGTACTTGACGCATGCGTCGACGTTAGTACGTTTGAGCTTGTACGGACTGTTATTGCGCCATTCTATATCCTAGCTGATAGAAAGGTGATGCCAATACCCTAATTCCTATAAAAATGTAATTTCGTCGTGTGTTATTTAGGTCTCGATTGGCGCGGTGTCAAGCGATGGGTTTTTGCGCTACAGGTAGCAGGTTCGACTCCAAAACGGAGAAAAAAATTGTATTTATACATAGAGTCAATTTCCATTGGGGTATGCAGAGACCACATCTTTCCACTTCCTACGATCCTGACACACATCTTTCTATACCGGTTCGTCGGTTAGGGGTAGTTTTGACGTGGCCTTTCCTTAAAACGACTTCGATCTGATCGTGATACGTTCCCCTACGTCCACTCGTACTACGTTCCCTTACGGTACGGTGTAGCGGGTCCTGGGTTCGAATCCCAGTCGGAGCCAACATTTGCATACACATGTTTTTGGTTTTTTTTTTTCTCATGTCTCTAATACTGCATCCTAGCCTAACTTCGGTAGTTATCGTATGAGAGGGAAATCGGGTACGTGCAGGTCTGTTCTGTATCTTGTCCAGTTAAGTCACTAGTTCTTCGGTTCCCGCTCATCATACGAAGCGTAGCAGCATCGTGCTACTCTACACTGGAACTCTGTTAAAGTGTAATCCTTCCCAGGCCAGTCCTTCTCGTTTTTAGACGCTTATGTATATCAGAAATAAAGTTTGTTATTTAAATCTACACTTAGTCGATAAGTCTCCGGCAGAGCAGAATAGCCCCTATCTCTTTCCTACCGATGTACCGATGTACACCATTGTCCAGGAATTTGCACTTTAGCATAGTATACCGCCGTGTGGTAGCGGCCTAAGAGAATCTACCACCCCATCCCATCCCGTGGGTGTCGTAAAAGTCGACAGAGGGAAATTAAAACCAGGGGATGGGCAGCAGCATCTTCCTGGAACATCCGAATAAATAAACTGCGGTTGCCAACCCGCCTGCCAAGCGTGGCAACTACGGCAAAATCCCTCCAATATGAGAGCTACAAACTTTTGTGGCTCTCTATGGGGGAGGCCTATGTTCAGCAGTGGACTTGTGATAGGCTGAAACGACGACGACGACGACGATGGTATAAATATTTATATTATTATTACTTCTTTCGCTATTCTATTATATACTATGGCCAACAAAGTTAAAAGTAATAAATATTTTTGTTGTAAATTATTTATCGATATTTTAGAATTTTATCTTTATTACAACTACACTTTTCTGTTACATGCCTGACACATTTAAAATATGTTTCGTTTTTTTTTGTTTTTCTGTTATTTTATGACATGCATTTAAATTTAAACTGTCTGACAGTTGCTCGTAGGTTTTATATTAGTGGTGCCGACAGAATAACAGCGCTACGGCAATTTTGCTGTAGCATAATGCTGAGTCGGATCATTTTCGTTGCTGCAATCCAATATAAATTTTTGAACTTTTTTATTGTTAATTGTTTGTTTCTTATGTTGTTGTATTGAGCGTCGCAACGAATAAGGTTATTTTCTTTCTACTTTCTTTCTTTCTTTCTAAGAGACGGCTGAGGTATTGTACTGACAGCCTTTATTCGTGCAGAATAACACCATAATATGCAATGCTGTCACTATACCGCTAGTGGTAACGCTATGGGGAGTAGGAATTCTTTTTTACTCGTACCAAAATGTCGGAGAAGTGGTTCGCCAACCGTCACGTCTCGTTTCCCGCACGGGTGAAAAGTGGCCTACGTAAGTGGCCTCTGCCTACCCCTTACATGGGAAAATGGCGTGACTGTATGTATGTATGAGACTTAGGAACTGATGTCTCAGGGTGACGGACGCGATGTGGTGCCACACAGAGATGTTCTGGGTGACAGAGCATTTATTGGTAGACCATCAAGAATTGAAGAGTGAAGATTTTGCTGATCTCGTCACTTTCTCCTATAAAAAATATCTTCTTTTTTAATCAGCCTATTAATAACCTACTACTGGACTTAAGTTTCTCCAAAGAAGACGTAATTTTCCTTATTGGATAAAGTGAATAGACGAGCAAAACATTCACCCCATTGCTCGTTTCATCACTTTTTACAAAAAAAAAAACGGATGTGAATCCACGACCTGCTGCGTCAGGTATTCCCGACCACTAGCCAAATAAAATGTATAGTGTTGCTTATTAAATATGTGAAACTATACATCTACTGTATCTAAGTGCGATTAACAGATATATATTCCACATTCACATACTCCAATGTCCGAAGCAACATTCCGTAGGCGATACAAATACTACCGTGCGGGAATCTAACCCGCGACAAGTAGCTCAGAAGTCAATAGCAGACTGTTCATTATGTTCACCAATAGTTAACATGCTGATTTTTTTTTATTTTGGATTAATGTGATGAAACGAGCAAAACGTTCATCTGATGGTAAGTGCAACGTCTGCCCATAACAAATGCTGTGTCAACCAGAAAATTTCTGTGTGACACCACACTGCGCCCGTCACTCTGAGACATAAGTTCTTAAGTCTCATATGCCCAGTGATTACGCTAGATCACAGTGCCCTTCAAACCGAAACACAAGTAATGTTTGCACACTACTGCTTCACGGCAGAATAACTGGCACTGGGGTGGTACCTACCTAGACGGATTCCCGCATAGGAATCCTACCACCAGTAAATTGCTGTAATGCCCATCTAATCCAAAGCTGTTATCTTACACAACAAGTCCGAAATACGTTTAATAAGAAAATTAAATTAGTGCTTGATTGTGAACTGAGATTTAACGAGTGGTTCGTGACTCTTAACTATTAAGTTACAGTTCAGTTACAGGCAACGACTTATGAAACATTATCGACTTTTGACGTGACGACCCGGCCATAACTCAACCTGATATTACTGTCGCCTAATTCTTATTCAAATAAATCACTTTCAGATTACAATGTTTAAGTTACGAATGGAAATCAAGCCTAACAAATTTGATTTGTGACACATGAGCAAAATGAAGTTTCCTTCTCTAAAAATATGAACCAGGAAGCTATTCCACATATGTTTGTTTGTTGTACGCCGATAGCTGTCCGGCAGAGTTTTTCTCTTTTTTTTATGGTATGAAGTGACGAAACGAGCAAAACGTTCACCTGATGGTAAGTGCAACGTCCGCCCACAACAACTGCTGTCTCACCCAGAACATTTCTTTGTGACACTACACTGCGCCCGTCACCCTGAGACATCAGTTCTTAAGTCTCATATGCCCATTGATTACGCTAGCTCACAGTGCCCTTCACACCGAAACACAGTAATGTTTCACATTACTGCTTCACGGCAGAATAAGTGGCCGTGTGGTACCCTACCTTTTCCTCAAAATCCAAAAACGATCGTATCTAAAAATAACAAAGCTTCGAGAACCTATAAAATGAATGGCCAGTTATTCTGCCGTAAAGGCCTACTGCTTCACACAGCACAGGCCACCCATGTCGCAACCGTGGGGGAATGAGACGTGACGGATTGCAAACCACGTCGCTGCCATTTTGGTAGGAGTCCATAAAAATCTTACTCCTCATTGCGTTTCCACGAGCTGTATAGTGACAGCATTGCATATTATAGCGTTGTACTGCGCGAATAAAGGCTGTCCGTGCAATACCTTAGTCGTCTCTTACGGCACCTCGGTAGGAAAGAGGTAGGTGCCTATCTACTCTTTTCACTTTACTGGTTTAGGTAGGTACCACCCCAGGCCAGTTATTCTGCCGTGAAGCGGTAGAGTGTAAATATTACTGTGTTTATAATTATTGTTATATTTGTAATCACTGGGCATATGTGACTTAAGAACCGGTGTCTCAAGGTGACGGGCGCAGTGTGGTGACACACAAAAATGTTCTGTGACACAGCATTTGTTATGGGCAGACGTTGCACTTACCATCAGCTGAACGTCGTCTCGTTACTTTATCCTTTAAAAAAATCTATCACCAGAGTTAGATCTTCTGGGCCATTTCCATAAATCGACTCTTACAACAGGATGGGTGGGATAAGGTATGCTTGCGTCGCCCCCACACGGTTTTTAATATACGACGACCATCTTTAAAGAATACTGCAAATGCAACGTGATGTTATATATCCTACAGCCTTCCTCAATAAATGAGCTATCCAACACTAAAAGAATTTTTCATTTCGAACTACATAGTACTTTCTGAGATTAGCGCGTTTGACCATACAAACTCTTTATATTATTCAAGTCAGGCCTTTTTCCAATATGATGTTCTCCTAGCCGATTTCGACCACGGCGGCAACTTCCGAATCCGAATGTCGAGAGCCATCAACTGCCACAAGTGTACGCGCAAACACAGGGGCACTCACTCGTCTCAACCTATCCGCGCCCGATGTAACGCTTATGCGATAAGATCGGAGGTAGGCTAGGATGCAGTGTCAGAAACACGGGGACAAACACAACACAACCAGACCCGAAAACCAACAATTTGTGTTTTAGCACAAATGTTGGCTCCGGCTGGGTCAAAACCCAGGACCCGCGGCGTAGAAGTCAGGTACTCTGACCACTAGGCTCCACTCCAATATAAGGGATAGACAGACGTCACTCACGTAGCCGACTTTTCGCTCTCGCGGGAAACGGGACGTGACGGGTGGTTGACGACGTCGCAGCCATTTTAGTAACAGTAGAAAACTTCTTACTCTCCATTGCGTGCCCACGAGCAGTATAGTGACAGCATTGCGTATTAAGGTATTATTCTGCACGAATAGAGGCTGACCGTACAATAGTCGTCTCTTGCGACACCTCGGTATGAAAGAGGTAGGCGCTATTCTACTCTGCCGGACACGTATCGGCTAATTACAATTGCCAGGCACCTTTATATTACAATTATATAAATAACTATTTTAGTTAAAGTTTAACTACCGATTTACCACGTACGTATTTGCTCAGCGGCATAGGAAGAGACTGTGAGGAAACCTGCATGTCCGTTGAATAAAAATATTATGGGGACATGTGAAGTCCGCCAACCCGCGGCAGGGCAGCGCGGCGGACTCTTGCCGGCTCCAAAACCCTCTCAGAAATGAGAGGAGGCCTGTGCTCAGCAGTGAAATATTTATAGGCTGTAACTTTCCTTTTTTTATTTATATACCATTCTGACATCATCGTAATGTCTTCAGCCTTCTCAGTATAATAGTGGATACAGGGCCGTAATTTTATTTTATTGCATAAAGTGATGAAACGAACAAAACGTTCACCTGATGGTAAGTGAAACGTCTGCCCATAACAAATGCTGTGTCACCCAGAAACCCAAATTTCTGTGTGACACACCACACTGTGCCCATCACCCTGAGAAATAGGTTCTTAAGTCATCATATGCCCAGTGATTACGCTAGCTCACAGCGCCCTTCAAACCGAAACACAGTTATGTTTGCACACTACTGCTGCACGGCAGAATAACTGGCCCTAGGGTCTACCTAGAACTCTACCTACCTAGACGGATTCCTGCATTGGAATCCTACCACCATCACCCGCGCGAAAACTGACGGCACTGTCACATCTTTCCGAATCCGATCTAAAGACTAGTCAATACGTTAAAGAAAACTTGCTTGATTAGTCTAAATTAATCAGGCACACTTACTAGTGATGCGCTCGATGACTAATTCCACATAAAGAATATGAATACAGAAACGTAAAGAACGATTAAAGAATTTTCATAATAAAAAGGTTATTTTATAAAAGTGACTATAAAAATTTCATTCGGCGTTAGATAAACTTTCATATTCAATTTAAAAAATAAAAACAAAACAAAAAACAATTCATCCACGATAGTCGCAGGGCGTAATGACGATCATAATGGACGATAAGCCCACCTCGCCACCGATTAGTGACGTATCTGTGGGCATTATCGATAAATCGACCCGATTGCTGACCGCACTATCTTGATCAATGAAACTTGGCAAAACAATAAATCGGGCTTATTCCATAAAAAGATGCCACCGTAAATAAAACGAAGATTCAAATACAACGATAGCTGGCTAAAATTTATCGACACCTGTTCGTATTTGCAGCTAGTTAAGCACATTTATAATTGGATGTATAAATTGCGAAATTAATGCTATCTCTACCTTTTGTTCAGTCTAAAATTAACTGTTTATTAGCATGTCGAATTATGATAAAAATATTGCAATGGTAGTGCGAATCGTTTTATAATAAACAGACGAAAATGTTAATGTTCACAGCTTATCGCACGACTCAGAAAAATGTATCTTGTAATTTAATAATTATCATAGGAACGGGTTGTACGTTATTTTCTCTTAAACGGTTTCTTAAACTAAAAACCCCCATTATACTAAAATTTTATCCGAACTATGAAAGCCGTTTTCGAAAGACCTACTACAAAAGTGATACGGAACTAATAGTAGAAGCAGTAGGTTTATTTCAAAGTTCTCAATTAGATAAGGTATATATATACATAACAATTTTGCAATTCACATGAATTATATTTCATAGAAATTTACATTAGAAAACCATCGTAAATGTTATAGTGGCAGAGATACACTAAAGATACTTTCGTTTATGAAGAGATCAGCTCTACCGGAAAGTACCAAGCTATATTAGGGAAAAGTTGCAGCATGACGCTGCTGTGATTGACATGGTGCGAGAAAAGAAAACCGAACAACTTATTACTGACAACAAACCATTCCATTATAGTTCTCAGAGCTTATAACGCACCTTCATTATAACCCTTCATCAGTGGTTGTAAAGTCCATGTTCACTGTGACCATTTACCATCAAGTGCAGTGTGTGCTCATTTGTCACAATAATGGTAAATAAATTTTAACGATAGCAGGAATGACAGTAAAAGTAAATATGTAAAACGAAAAACATCGATAAATAAAAATAAACCAACATTAACTATTCATTAATAATTCTACGAAGGTCGAATTTTCTTATCGAAGTTTTATTTTATTTATAAACACAAACAATTATATTCATTTCAACAAAGGTGTTTCGAGATAATAGTCAATTATAGGAACGCGTATCGATAATGACATCTGTCGATAGCGTCGCGTCACTAGCAGCCACATGTCGTATCACACGGCCAGGTGAAGTAATTGGCCAGTCGGAACCATGGCCATACTTTGCGACAGTTTGATTCTGTTTTATAACACTGCTGCGAATTTTACCTTCAGTCTCTTTCTATGATGTAGATTTTAGGGATTTAATATGTACAACCTAACGAACTTATTTATATGCTCTATTCAACTTATAAAAACTTTTTTCAACTTATAAAATTGGAACTACTTCTATTTTGAGTATAAACTGATCTACTTAACTTTGTACTTGCATCCATACTGGTACTATATTAACTGTATAATATAAGCCATACTAATTTTATAAATGCGAAAGTATCTCTCTCCGTCCCCCTGTCTGTTTGTTACCTTTTCACGGTTCAACCGCTGAACCGATCATGACGAAAACTTGCCACAGAGATAAGATACTTTTATTACGGAAAGTAAAAGTAGTTCGCACGGGACGATTTTTAAAAACCTTTATCCACTCGAACGAAGTCGAGGGATTCATCGTCATCATCATCGTTTCAGCCTATCACAAGTCCACTGCTGAACATAGGCCTCCCCCATAGATAGCCAGAAAAAAGAAAAGTTTCTAGTTCTCATTTTGGAGGGATTTTGTCATAGTTGCCACGCTTGGCAGGCGGGTTGGCAACCGCAGTTTATTTATTAAGATGTTCCAGGAAGACGCTGCTGCCCATCTCCTGGTTTTAATCTTCCCTCTGTCGACTTTTACGACACCCACGGGATGAGATGGTGTGGTAGATTCTCTTACGCCGCTACCACACGGCGAGGGATTCAGCTAATAATATTAAAAATGCGAAAGTAACTCTCTCTCTCTTCCTCTGTCTGTTATCTTTTCAAGCCGAAATTCAGCAAACAGGCTCGCATCCTGGAGACGGACATAGTATATATCATATATATTTATATTTATGTATGTGTGATGGACATATACTTTTTATTCCGAAAGTCATCGAGATCCCATAATTTAAAAAAAAATTCAACCGGGCATAGTCGCGAGTTGTTAATATATTAACAATGTAATCATTTAATAAAGTGCACTGTATATAATCTAATACTGATTTATCTAAAAAAAAAAACCACCGAACTATTATTAAGAAATTTTACTATACAAATTGCTTAAAGAATTAAGCTGGAAAATTAAAATTTAATATTTACCATATGTCCGATTCCAACTATTGATACATCCATACAATCACACCTTTTTCGATAAGGGCTAGGCAGAGAACACACCCAGTAGCCCACTTTTCGCCTTAATTCTATTTCTTTTCTGTTATTTAGCATTCACGCTGCACGTTGACTAATTTGTCAATTACCTCGACTTTTTTTGTTTTTTTTATAGTAGAGGGGCAAACGAGCAAGCGGTATAGTAACTAAGAGTTACAGAGGGACAGTAAACGGATAGGCACCCTTCTTGTAGTCGCATGATCGATATATCGCTGGATAAATTAGGTATAGTGAGTGCCTCTGATGAGAGTCTCTTTTTCGCGTACAAATAATGCACTATAATACTTCCTGCACAACTGACAGTATTCGGAAGTTGTGTCAGGAGGTCACTACTTATTGTTAAAAGAGATTCAATTGGGATCTCTCAATATGTAGACAGTCAAACACATTTTACCACATGTACCAGTAACTACATACACGATCGTAACGGGAGAGGAGTGCTACCTACTAAAAGCTTGCAAACAAATTCAGACCTTAAAACCGACGGCATTCGGTTGTATCTCTCCAAAGCAACCGTTCAATATAACCCCACGCAGCTTCCCTAACCGAGATTTGATTTGTCACTTTAGGAAACACGCCTATTTGCAAAACGAGATCATGTAAACAGTATGTATTTCGAACTTTATTGCAATGCGTTAAAGGTGATTTTCTTATTTGCATTGACGACCAATATTGCGTATTTTATTTCTTATATAGAATATTTCTATATAAGAAATAAAATACACAATATTTAACTCATGTTTTCACTTATCCTTTTGATCTTAATCCTTTACCTTAGCCTGTCGCTTTGTATATGAGATGCTATCATCTAGGGTTTTTTTTTTTAAATTCATATGGTTTAGTGTAGTGTTTTCCTTTCTTACTTTTTCCTATGCAGAAATCCGTACAGGTAGGTACCACCCCAGGGCCAGTTATTCTACCGTGAAGTAGTAGTGTGCAAACATTACTGTGTTTCGGTTTGAAGGGCACTGAGAGCTAGCTTAAACACTGTGCATATGAGACTTAAGAACCTATGTCTCAGGGTGACGGGCGCAGTGTGATGTCACATGGAAATGTTCTAGTTACATAGCATTTGATATGGACACTTACCATCAGGTGAAGTTTTGGCTCGTTTCGTTACTTTATCCAATAATAAAAAAAAAGAATTAAATCATGTGCATGTCTGTAAAACATACTCACGATTCAGGAGAAATCATTGTGTGGCACTAAAAAAGTTGGTAGAATACGGGAAGGGCCGTCAATACCGTAAAACCATGCTTAGTAAAGTAACAGCCTATAAATGTCCCTCTGCTGAGTATAGGCCTCCTCTCATTTCTGAGAAGGTTTTGGAAGCGGGAAGAGTCCGCTACGCTGCTCCATTGCGGGTTGGCGGACTTCACATATCGAAATATTAGTATTCCTCAGACATGCAGGTTTCCACACGTGGATTTTCCTTCACTATCGAGCACGTGCTATTAATATTACACACACAGCCGACACCGGAGATCGAACTCGGTTCGTTCCCGACCTTTGATATTCAAGCCGAGAGACCGGCTACCACGACCGTCTCTTAATAAAACTTATATCCTTGTTCCAGTGGTCATGCACAAGGAGAAAGAGGAGCTCCACGCGCATCGGCGAGAACACTCACACTACGACCACGTCATGCCGGATGGGGAGATGTTCTTACAGGTAACAAAAACGATTTAGTATCCATTACGTGTTGCAATTAATAATTCAGTTTAGAAGAAGATGAATTTCTGTCTTATTTAATGATATCGCTGACCATTTTGCCAAAGTCTAACACGACGCCATCTTCCAGTTAACATCTAGAAGCAGTCGTGAACGTGGAATATACTTAATGTACACCGATAATAACCGAAACACCATAGTGTTCGCACGCTTACTTTTAGCACCTATATGGGTACGGGTGGTATACAATACGAGTATAAAACAACGATCAAGAAACGCGCAAAAACTCCGAGGCGGTTAAATTTTGACAGCTTCCATTAGAAAAATAGTCATAACTCTGCTTAAGTAAAGTAACAGCCTATGTATGTCCCACCGCTGCGTTAGCGTTTTGGAGCTAGGAAGAATCCGCCACGCTACTCCAAAGCGTGTTGGCGGACTTCACATGTCTTCGAAATATTTTTTATTTTCTTAGACATGCAGGTTTCCTAACGATGTTTTCCTTCACCGCCTAGCACGTGGTAAATCAGCACTTAAAATTACAATTAACAATTTCAGTGGTGCCGGCACCGGTAATCGAACCCAGGTCACTCGCGTTCTATGAAATTTAAAGCGAGCGCCTAGCGCCTGAGCTACCACGGCTACTCTAGCAGAGTAGCCGTGGTATCCGGACAATATTTTTTTTTTTTGTATATAAATTATTATATACTAAAACCTTCTTAGAGAATCAGACTATATGTTAGTAAAACTGCTGTCAAACTTCGTGCTGGGATTTTTACATTATACGAATACAAACAGACAGATATTGAGCGGCATCGTTTATTTATTATTTCCTGCTATATATTTATTTATATTGAATGTGCGGAAGTTAATTCGTTAAAGTTTAGTTTCACGTATTGATATGCGTTTTATTCATTGGTGTTAGGATTCCTATGCAACAATACGTCTAAGTAGGTACCACCACAGGGTCTGTTACTCTGCCGTGAAGCAGTTGTGTGCAAACATTACCGTATTTTGGTCAGAAGGGCACTGCCAGCTAGTGTAATCACTGGACACATGAGACTTAAGAACTGATGTCTCAGGGCGACGAGCGCAGTGTGGTGCTAATCAGTGCACTGGGCAATACAGCATTTGTTATGGGAAGACGTTACACTTACCATCAGGAGGACAATTGCTCGTGTCGTCATTTAGTTTCACAAAAACCTTACTACTTAACGGCTTAATAACAGGCACTGCGGTGGTACCTACTTAGGAGGATTCCTGCATAGGAATGCAGAAGAAAAACGGAATGACTATGACAACGCCCACACTAAGATTTCTGTATCGTGAGTTAGTTTAACAGACATAACAACCAAACCCTAAAACCAACGATTAGTATTTTTGTACAAAATCATTAGTTCTAGGTGGGATTCGAACCCGCGACGTCGAAGTCAGGTACTCAAACCACTAAACCACACGGCGGTTAACTAAAACACATTATTAAATTTTAGTCTGTCTCTTATCTTTTTTTCACAACTATTTCACTAAGACGATAAATTAAAGCGGTTTGCTCGATAATGAATCAATAGTGAGCGTAAAGGCCATAAATAAATGCAACCTACAGACCTGTACTTAATATTTCACGATTTCGACTCACTGTTGTGCGCGATTCCAATGACAGATACGACACGATATAACGACAATTAAATATAGTTAAAGTTTATTTGTTCTGAAAGTAAGTTCATGTTTAATGGATCATTCTTAAAATATCGACTCAATATGGCTATAAAATATATAATAAATACAGCGGATCGAGTTCGGTGCTCCATTACTTAATAAATATGCAAACAATGCTTATTTTTTTTATTGTATAAAGTGACGAAACGAGCAAAACGTTCACCGGATGGTATGTGTAACGTCCGTCACTCCCGCGCCCGTCACCCTGAGACATCAGTTCTTAAGCCTCAAATGCCCAGTGATTACGCTAGCTCACAGTGCCCTTCAAACCGAAACACAGTAATGCTTGCACACTACTGCTTCACGGCAGAATAACTGGCCCTGGGGTGGTTCCTACCTAGACGGAATAGGCTATTATAGAAGCTGATTTGTATTGCAACAACAATTTGTGTTTTTTGCAAAACGTTGACGTCTGGGTTTGGTACCCACGGTCCGCGGCGCAAAAGTCAGATACTTTGCCCTCTAGGCGACGCAGTCGCCAACGTTAAAAATTTAACCCGTTCATTAATGTCGTACTGCTAGATCTAAATCAACTAATCACTAAATCGGTGTTAATCGGTAAATATAGGTTTTCACCGCCGGGAACTTGGTCATAAAAAGTAAAAAGTAAAGTAAAGTTTCAGCCTATAAATGTCCCACTGCTGAGCACAGGCCTCCTCTCATTTCTGAGAGGGATTTGGAGCTGGGAAGAATCCGCCACGCTGCTCCAATTCGGGTTGGTGGACTGCACATGTCTTCGAATTATTATTTTTTATTTCTCAGACATGCAGCTATGGTAGCTCATATATATGGTAGCTCAGGGGCCAGGCGCTCCCTTTAAATTTCATAGTACGCGAGTGGCCTGGGTTCGATACCCGGTGCCGGCACCACTAAAATTGTTAATTGGAATTCTAATTGCTGTATTACCACGTGCTCGGCGGTGAAGGAAAACATCGTAAGGAAACCTTGGTCATAACAGACTTCAATTACCTATTTTCATGATGTGGTTTTAGACCGAAATCTCTTGCTTGCCATAAAATATATACATACGTAGATACAATCACGCCTTTTTCCCATAATAGGGGTAGGTAGAGGACGCCGTATAGGTGACCGGCAGAGTAGAATAACACCTACCTCTTTCCTATCGAGGTGTCGTAAGAGGCGAGGACTAAGCTATTGTACGGAAAGTCTTTACTCGTCGCTATTCTGCTCGTGGGAACGCATGGGGAGTATGAATTTTTTGACTCTTATCAAAATGGCGGCGGTAGCTCACAGTGCCCCTCAGACCGCAACACACTAATGTTTGTACACAACTGCATTACGGCAGAATAACTAGCCCTGGAGTGGTACCGACCTAGACGGATCCTGAATCCTACCACCAACATTGCATATGGAATTGCCAAAAAATACCCCAGTTTCTTGCCAAATGTATAATCGTATAAAGAAATTTTAAATTCGTCTTTGAAAATTTTTGAATATAATTCGATAGTAGATTGTATTAAAACAATCGTCGGGCCAAACCTCACAAGCCTTTCAAATGATTAAAAATCGGATATCGAACGTCTATGGGAACGCGTCAGTTATGTATTACGACTAAGTTACGTCGTAACTCAACGACCCGTCGCGGACTTCTTGGGTAATTGCAAGCAAACTTCCCGAAAACAATTTCTTTCCGAATTTTGTGGAATCCAATTCTGGTAGTTGTTTTGTACTTTGGTCTATTCTGTTTATTCGGCTGCAGATTTATACACTCTATAGTTATACTTATAGGTGTGTTTTAGCTTTATTTATTTATTTATTTATTTGGATTGCTTTAAATGAAATTAAATTATAAAATTCATGTACCCTGTCGGGCGTGGCAATGAATGTATCTGAGAGGCAGACATCTATATGAATCATTTTTCAAAATATTCTTCAATAATAACTTTTTTCTATTAGGTACGCTCTTAATTTTTTCTGAAATGTTTTGTAGAGTTTTTCGTTTTTTATGTTAATCGATAATTTATTATATCTTTTTTTTTGTCTATCATCGGAAATCCAGTGTAAATATTGACGTGTCTTATTCAGTTAACACTAGCCGAAAGGTGTCCGGCAGAGTAGAATAGCACCTACCTCTTTCCTACCGAGGTACTAAGAGACGACTAAGGTATTGTAATTGCAAGACTTCAAGACACATTTAGCTCTTTCTGCGGATATCGGACCAAAAATAATAATTAAAAGAGGTACCCCGGATTAATTATGACATCAGGACATCTCTCACCTCAGTCCTCCCGTGACCATGGGTGCTGTAAAGCACTCGAAACGTCGGGTGAGAAATAGTTCAAAATTAAACGCGATAATCTGTATTATAAGTCCAAATTTGTTTTACTTATATCTAGTTAAATAAAACAAATTTAATCGTATAATACAGACTACGTTTTTGATAAATTTGGTATTAAGCTTCAATTGTATCTACTATCGTATATATGTCGTATATATGTCTCGTATATATGTCGTGGCAACATTTAAGTAAGCAAACACCAAGGAGTACTTCTCTAGTTCGTGCTGTTTTATTGTTTAAAATTGTTTAATGATACAGGTCCGGGCTCTCGCTTTAAAGCTCATAGTATTCGAGTGACCTGGGATCGAAGCTCTAAAACTGTTCAGCGATTCAACGGTGAAGTTTGTCAGAACATTGTCAGAAAAATTGCATATCTAAGGAATAAAACTATATGCCGGAATCTTCCCTGCTCCAAAGCCCTCCTAAATAATGAGTGAAGGCCTGTGCTCAGCAGTGGGGCATTTATAGACTGTTAATTTACTCTTCTTTTCAATAAATAAATCATGGGTTGGACTATGTTTCATGAATTATGAATATGAAGCTATGAGATTCAGCAGGCAGCAGCATTACCTTACTCGACTTTTAAGATACCCACGGGATCAGATGTCAGATCTTCCTATGTCACCACCACGCGGCACGGCTGTTATAACTTTAAATAAATTTCACTTTGTCTTATTATTCCAGGCACTTAATGGTTTCCTGATGATCCTGACATGCGAGGGGGAGGTATTCTTCGCGACGCACAGCATCGAAAGCTACCTCGGCTTCCATCAGGTTAGTATTAAAACAATTTAATTTCCGAAACTACGCACATTTATTTATTAACTTTTCTTTTATTATTATTATTAATTTGAAATTTCATCGACCCTGTGGTCTAGTGGACAAAGTAACTGACTTCTTGTGGCTTCGAATCCCACTCCGGACCAACACAAATCGTTAGTTTTGGGGTTTTTTTTTTTTGAGAAGGAGACGAAACGAGCAAAACGTTCACCTGATAGTAAGTGCAACGTCTTATATTTCGGTCAGGCACCATACCGCGCCCATCCTCCAGTGACGTCAGTTCTTTAGTTTCATATGCCCAGTGATTACACTAGCTCCAAGTGCCCTTCAGACCGTAACACAGTAATCTTTGCACACTACTGTTCCACGGTAGAATAACTGACCATGCGGTTATCTACCTGGGATTCCTGAAACCAGTAAATCTTGTGTTGTGCATGTATAAATATAATATTATATATAAATAGATACAACGCACTTTCGATTCAGATTCTCTATTCCAGTCCTAGTTCTCTACTCTAGTTCCAGTAGAGCATCGTAGAAAAAATGTATATTTATTTATATTTTAAATAAATTTTACCTCCATCGCGAAAAAAATTTTCACAGCAAAAAGAGAAAAGAAAATGAAAGGAAATAGTGTTTGAGGTTCAGCTTTACCCTGTTTGGGTAAGTAACGTCTTTATACATGAACTTTATATTACATACATTTAAACAAAAGAAATACTCGCCTAAAATTCGGAATTTAAAAAACAAACGCCCGTAATGTTGCCATCTAACACGCGTGTTCTGTACTTTTTCTTAATTAATTATAACATTTGTTAAAGTAAAAAATGCCCCAATTTCCCAAATAAATGATACGACCAACCGGGTTGAATTAATCAACAAAAATATACGATACGCGTAGCTCGGGGACGAATTTAAACAATTCACCCGACCGCGGCGACTCCATAAAAATATTAATTACAGCGATAAGTGTACTTAAAACGAGTTTAACTTTCATTAAACTACCCTCCGTTTATCGGCGAAAGTTTTTTTATCGCGCCCTTATCGCTAAATGGAAATAAAACTGCTAAAAATTGCGTCGATGTAGTTCCAGCCCGTTAAGGTTCCTTCTATAGGAGGTATTTATTTTTCTTTGTTCTTCATCGAGTTTGCTGCCTTGCCAGATATTAAATTATCCAGTTTTCTTTAGCAAATTTTTTTGTGCGTTTCCCATTTACGAAAGGTCATTTAAATCATTTTTAATTCTCTTAAAATAATTAGTAGTAGTTAGTTATATTCTGGCGGCTCGGTTGGCGCATTAGCTAAGCGATTGGCTAATACATTTTGGGGGGAAATTTGACATAGTTGCCACGCTTGGCAGGCGGGTTGGCAACCGCAGTTTATTTATTCTGATGTTCCAGGAAGATGCTGCTGCCCATCTTCTGTTTTTAATTTTCCCTCTGTCGACTTTTACGGCACCCACGGTATGAGATGGGGTGGTAGATTCTCTTAAGCCGCTACCACACACACACATCCCCCCAAAATGTGAGCTACAAACTTTGTAGCAATCTATGGGGGAGGCCTATGTTCAGCAGTGGACTAGTGAAAGGCTGAAATGGTGGTGGTGGTGGTGGCTAATACAATAGGCTGCGGCTTCGACTCTCGCACGGGATTTTAAAAATTGTTTGTTTCCTATACTCGTAACTTTAACTCGTCATATAAGCCGTGGTAGCTCAGGGTCTAGGCGCTCGCTTCAAATTTCATAGTACGCGAGTCACCTGGGTTCGATTCCCGGTGCCGGCACCACTAAAATTGTTAATTGCAATTTTAAGTGCTGATTTACCACGTGCTCGGCGGTGAAGGAAAACATCGTGAGGAAACCTGCATGTCTGAGGAATAAAAAATATTTCGAAGACATGTGAAGTCCGCCAACCCGTGGCGGAATCTTCCTAGCTCCAAAACCCTCTCAGAAAAGAGAGGAGGCCTGTGCTCAGCAGTGGGACATTTACAGGCTGAAACTTTACTTTTTTACTTTTTTACTTTCTATAGCATTTAGTAAAAAGCTGTTTTGTTATTACAAACAGACACTTCAATTTTATTTATTTGTATAGACTATAGATATAAAAATGAATGTTTCATTCCTATGCCTTTATATACATTGCAATCAAAATTTGGTGGGTGGTAGTGGGCACGCCCGCGGAAATTTCTGAATTATTACAACCGCTTAACAATAGGTGGCGCGCGCGTCGTTTCGGGTAATTCTTGGTCGACGCGTCGGCACACCGTGAGTTGAAACTTTTTGCGGTTGTTGTTGGTCGCCATCGTCGTCGTCTCAGCCTATAACTAGTCCACTGATGAATATAGGCTTCCCCCATATAGTGCCACAAAAGTTTAGTAGCTTTAATTTTGGGGTAATTTTGCCATAGTTGCCACGCTTTGCAGGCGGATTGGCAACCGCAGTTTATTTATTCAGATGTTCGAGGAATATGCTGCTGCCCATTTCCTCGTTTTCCCTCTGTCGACTTTTACGACATCCACGGGATGAGATGGGGTGCTAGATTCTCTTAATCCGCTACCACACTGGTACTTGCGCGAAATTAATGTATGATAAACATTAATTACGCACTTTGTGTCTACATATTTACCTACTTCAAACAAATTAAAAACAATTAGAGGCATTGCAACGGATGCCGTAGGCTTGTTAATACTTTTTGCTCTCATAATTTAAGAAATGATTAAGAGTTTTTTAATTTTCGTTTTTTGTTTCATTTATATTCGCGGAGCTCTAATTCTTCTAAAATAAAAGTAGCCTAAGTTATCCGCTATAATACCAGCTATCTGTCAGTGAGAGTCCCGTCCAAATCGGTCCAGCCGTTTCGGAGATTAGCCAGAACAAATAGACAGACATAAAAAAATACCGTATACACTTTCATAAGCATTGAGTAAAACGCTGTTATTTTCTTATTGCAAACAGATAAATAAATTTTATTTATTTGTAAAGATATCAACGTTAATTGTAGATATATATTAATAAATGCTAATGAAGTACCTAATCCTGTAACTTCTCAGCGTAAAATGCCCTCCCAATGCTTCTAAATTTCTAGATGAACCGAATAAGGTATACACGCGTAAGGTAGGGCTCCACTGTGCTGATTTAACAATTTTCTAAAGCTGCTACTGTTCCTGACTCGCGGACGCTCTGCTCCCGAGTCTCTTCCGACGAAGCTGCGAAAACCGCCGGGCTAACGTCGTAATACACATACAAAAATAGTATCCGATGAAGCTGTAAAAGCCGAGAAGGTTAATAGCAATTACATCACCGAAAATGTATATACATTTTTTTTTATTGTATAAAGTGTCGACAAAACTTTCACCTGATGGTAAGTGCAACGTCCGCCCACAACAAATGCTGTGTCACCCAGAATATTTCTGTGTGACACCACACTGCGCCCGTCACCCTGAGACATCAGTTATTAAGTCTCAAATGCCCAGTGATTACGCTAGCTCACAGTGCCCTTCAAACCGAAACACAGTAATGCTTGCACACTACTGCTTCACGGCAGAATAACTGGCCCTGGGGTGATACCTACCTAGACGGAATCCTGCATAGGAAAAAAACCACCAGTACACATACATACAAAAAATATTGTATAATATTTATATGTAAAGTTTCAGCCTATAAATGTCCCACTACTGAGCACAGGCCTCCTCTCATTTCTGAGAAGGTTATTATATATTTTAATCGAATGTATTCACAAGACCATTTTTTTATTTATTTTCACAATTTTAGTTGTACTCGTATTATTTAAACAGTGAAGGTGGGGTCTCTAGTCTAGTTTTATCCCATTAACCGATGAATGAGCTTCATACGCCAAAACAAAGCTCGTTCATTGGTTAATGGGATCAAATGAAAACGATCACGAAACAAACCATAGTTACCCAGTAGGAGCTACTGTGTAACTCTGATCGGTTTCGTGATCGGCTTTGAAGCAAATTTCGCCCTACAATATCTCCTGCGCAGTTGATGGCTCTCGACAGTAGTCAGAAGTTGTCGCCGTGGTCGAAATCGGCCAGGAGAACATTATCATCATCATCATCATCAATTATTTTAATGGGCTTATCTAATGTTACTCCACTTATAATCGATGGTTGAAATAAATTTTGCATAAAAATGTTTTTAACATAAAAATTAAATGTTTAGAATATTTTATTATTTTTAAATGCAAACCTTCATCAAAATATTATACTTATTGTTAATTCTAATTCGGTCAAAAACTCTAGAAGAAAACAGTCAGATAAAATGTAAAGGTAAGAAACCTTTATAATTTCGTTTTATGTGAGCGGAACTCTAAAACGGCATTTGTATTCACCATTCGCAATAATCCATTCAAGATATATTTTTAAATTATAATCATTTTAATATTATTATAATTATATTAAAATAACAACATGATATATCAAATGATAATTATTTATTTCATATACATGTTATTTTAATTATTCAAGTAATTAAATTCGAAGAAATTTAATGGACTATAAGAATTAATCGATTAAGAATACGCTTTATAACCATATAGTCATTAAAATGCACAATAATTAATTAACAATTCATTCGATAACACAATAATGTAAAGAAACGTGTTATAAAAACTTGACACTAACTTGAATTCAACGAAACGACCATAAGCATAAAAAGTTGCACATGTAATCACGCATTACTTATACTTTCTTATGTTTTTTTAAGTACTATTTGTTACGTAAGAGTGATGAACGAGAACTGAGTTCTGCCTTATTTTTATTGGATAAAGTGACCAAACGAGCAAACGTTCACATGGTAAGTGCAACGTCTGCCCATAACAAATGATGAGGCACGCAGAACTTTTATGTGTGGCACTGCGCCCTTCACCCTGAGACATCAGTTCTTAATTCTTATACGCCCAATGATTACACTAGCTCTCAGTGCCCTTCAGACCTAAACACAGTAATGTTTGTACACTACTGCTTCACAGCAGAATAACTGGCACTGGGGTGGTACCTACCTAGACGGATTCCTGCATAGGAATCCCACAACGGCCCTGTGGTTCTTGAAAACAATATTTAGTATGTTGATATCTCAATTGGCGGTAGGAGACCTATGCTAGATTCCGTCTAGATACCACCGCTGGGCCAGTTATTCTGAACATTACTGAGTTTCGGTCTAAAGGAAACTGATAGCTATTAGCTAGTGAATATACCGCACATACGAGACTTAAGAACTGATCTGACAGGGGGACGGGCGCGGTGTGGTGCCACACAGAAATGTTCTGGGTGACGCAGCATTTGTTATGGGCAAACGTTGTACTTACCATCAGATGAACGTTTTGCTTGTCTTATCACTTACTCCTATTTAAAAAAATCTGTCAGAAAAGAGTAGTTTGCAAGCATTACTATTTCTCGGTTCGAAGGGAAATGTTGCCTGTGAAATAACTGGGCATATGAGACAACGCAGCCTAAAGATCTTGACGACACTGCAACTGCTATGGGCAACTGTGACGATGATGATGATGATGTATCAGATGAACTATTTGCTCGACTCATCGCGTAATACCAATAAAAAATAATGTATGTAATTGTCATCATTCGTAACAGGGGATTTTGTTACTAATTTACACTACAATGTATTGACGTAGTATTATATATTATTAATTGTTGTCCGCGTGGCCTAGTGGCAGGTTCTGGGTTCGAATCCCAGCCGCACTTCTGTGCAAAAGCACAAATTGTTAGTTTTCGGGTCTGGTTCTAGACCACGCAATCGCCAATTTGCGTCGGTCTGTGTGTACGAGTATGCAGTGCTACGTTACCTTTTCTTAATATAATATTTAAACTAACATAGTTTGTGTTGTCTGTGCTTTTCTTGCAACGGATTGTTACCTCCGCCCAGTAATATGAAGTAATAACAACGATATTATGTATATTCATCGACAATTACATTGAGCATTGCAAACGACGGCTGAAAAACTAAACAGCAAAGAATCCGACAATGGAATACGCGAGCGTGACAAAAAAATAAACATACATTAAAAGTCGCTCGTTAATAAATGCCCTTCGCATTACAGCTAATAAACTCACAATGAAATATTACTATCAGAGGTAAAAACCCCAATTTCGGCTCAAATCCGACCCCTCGCCATAAAACTTTCAGTCGAAAACAATCGTATATAAATTTTATTCCTTCTACCCTCCTTTTCTGTGGCCGCCTTTGTTTTGTATACGGCTAGCTATAACCCAATAATTCGGTTACCTGAACTTTATTGTTGTCAAAGATTATGTAACAGTATACCTTCCTGAATCAAACTTTTTACTGGTGGGATTTCTATTCTTGAATCCGTATACGCAGGTAACACCGCAGTGCCAGTTATTGCTACCGTCAAGCAGTATTATTCAAACACTAAGGTATTTCGGTCTAAAAGGAATTGATAGATAGTTTTTTTTTGTATTAGGTAAAGTAACGAGACGAGCAAAACGTTCACCTGATGGTAGGCGCAACGTCTGTCTATAACAAATGCTGTGTCACCCAGTACATTTAGTGATAATAGTGATAGTGTAATTACTGGGCATAGGAGACTTAAAAACGTATGTGTGACGATGAAGACCGCAGTGTCATGCCACACATACTTTTTTAATTGAGAAAAACTATTATACTATTCTAAAATAGTATTATTATTATTTGTTTTGGTGAAACGTGGATTGTGGCAGTCATCTGTTTTTGCAGTGAGTGTCTAAATAAAATTATTTTTATTGGTAATCAACTTGCTTACGATAGATATTTTAATTTAATACCTACTTAAACGTCTACTGCCCGCACAATATATGTACGTAGCGCTCGCTGCAGGGGTGACTCGCGATTAAACAAATCGATTTTGAAATCATTAAATCGAGCCGGGTACTTGCTACTTCCTGGCGGCACGTGCCCGATTACGAGTAGGTAATAGACACAGAGACAGATGCGAGATTTACCTTTTATCGTCTGTAAACTTTGATTTTAGTCAACCATCTGTGATGATCGTGGCGATCCTTCCGAATTTGCTAGAGCCTTCCTGCAAAATAATGACAACAACACGTAAATAATATCGCGAAAGAACCGTGCACTTGTAAAATAGCTATAGAATTTAGCAGTATATTAGACCTTTTAAATCGAAACTATCACATCAGTATATTAAACCTTTTAAATATACTACAATATACTGGTGGTACGACTCTTATGCAGAAATCCGTCTAGGTAGGTACCAACCCCGGGCCAGTTATTCTGCCGTGAAGCAGTAGTGTGCAAGCATTACTGTGTTTCGGTTTGAAGGGCACTGTGAGCTAGCGTAATCACTGGTCATTTGAGACATAAGAACTGATGTCTCAGGGTGACGGGCGCAGTATGGTGTCACACAGAAATGATCTTATAATTAATCTTGGTGACACAGCATTTGTTGTGGGCGGTTATCGAAAAAAAAATTTTAAATAAGTAATTTATGTTTTGTTGCAGAAGGATTTGTACACCATCATCATTTCAGCCTATCACTAGTCCACTGCTGAATATAGGCCTCAGCCATAGATTGCCACAAAAGTGTTTAGCTCTCAGTTTTGGGAGGATATTTGCCATAGTTGCCACGCTTGGCAGGTGGATTGGCAGACGCAGTTTACTTATTCAGATGTTCCTGGAAGACGCTGCTGCCCATCTCCTGGTTTTCATTTTCCCTCTGTTGACTTTTAGGACACCCACGGGATGAGATGGGGTGGTAGATTCTCTTAAGCCGCTTCCACACGGCAAAGGACTTGTACATGCTTATAAGTTACACTTCTAACCCAAAGTAGACTATGAAAGAAGTTATCTAAATTTGTTACATTAACTATATATTTAAAATTTAAATATTTGTCACAGATAATCTAAAAATACAATATCTGTAAGTTTCCGTCAGAAAGTTCAAACTTCAAACTCGTTTTATATTTAATAGTATCTGGAAAGAGACTCATTTTAAGAGACGAAGCAGTGCCTTCAATTTCCTCACCTCAATCTCAACGGAAACTATTGTTATATTTTTCCGCAAACTGCCGCCTGATCAAATGAGTTTTCAACAATTGATTGAAGTGAATTTAATTGCATATAATCTTTTTTTAAATAATAACTAATTGATCATTTCTGATATTTACGCGAATACTACACATTTAAATAAAACCAATTTTTATTTACTGTGGTGACAGATGTCCTTATGTCATAGTTAACCCGGAGTACCTTCAGCTTTAAACTGTTATTTTGGGTGCTGTAAACTATCGAAACGTCGGGTTAGATATAGTTGAAAATAAAACGCGATAAAATCTGTAAAAATTAGTTTTATTTAACAGTACTAATTGAATTAAATTATAACTACACTGAAGATAGTTACAACAGCTCCATTTGATTAACCCTATAGTGAACAAAAACCATAACATCGGTATCACAAAATAGATTGCTGTCTGTACCACCTGGTGCGAAGCTTTAAACCTAATCTGACGGCCCGTTTGGGGTGGCTAAAGTAAAAATAAGTAAAAAGTCATAACCAGGGGGGAGATATAATGAAATTCTCCGCGGTGTTCATTGACCATTAATTTTAATGACAAGCTTTTACAGACAAGATTTTAAAATTGTTAGGTATTATTTTGTTTGAAATAATATATCTTTCAAAAAGTATAGGAAAAACACAAGTCGACCTTTCTTGATTAAATATATTATCTACACAAATAAATAAAATTGAAGTGTCTGTTTGTAATGACAAAATAACAGCTTTTTACTCAATGCTTACATACGTACGGGGTAGTCAGAGACTGGGCAATCACTGCAAAAACAGATGACTACCACAATCCACGTTTCACCAAAACCATATAATGCACTTGGTGTGATAGGTGGTGAGCCCATCGCCAACATGCGCTGTTGGGTGCACAGTGCAGTTTAATTCCTTACTCGCCTTTTACGAGATCCTTCTGAACTCAATGCTTATGAAAGTATATACGGTACTCATAAGAAAAATACAATTTTTAAAATTTCTAGTATGTCTGTCTGTTTGTTCTGGCTAATCTCCAAAACGGCTAGACCGATTTTAATTGGACTTTTGTCAGTGACAAATAGCTAATATTGTAGCGGGTAACTTGGTCTACTTTAATTTTATAAAAATTCCGCGCAAACAAAATCCTAAAAAAAACTCCAAAATCGGGGTCGGCTTCTTTTGCGCTAGTGAAACCGCGGGGCACTGCTAGCTTACGCAAAATTATTTTTTCGTAATGTACAACCGTAACCGACAAGTATTTCATATTATGTAAATATTCATAAAATATAAATCGAACAAACGTTGTGATATTTTACATGACTCAAATTTGTCATCTTAGCCTAGAGCCGCTTTACATCCAGAACAAGATCCTCCTGGTCGATTTTCCGAATAATATCGAAAGCTATCAACTATAATACGTGAAAGTTTACGCGAAAACCCTATAAAGTAACACAGCCTATAAATGCCCCACTGCTGAGCACAGCTGAAAACATGTAGATACACCTTGCCGCATGTATGAAAGATCATCTTGTTAACGGCCGATTTTTATTGGATAAAGTGATGAAACGAGCAATACGTTCACCTAATGGTAAGTGTAACGTCTGCCCATAACAGTTGCTGTGTCATCCAGAAAATTTCTGTGTGACACCACACTGTGTCCATCAACCTGAGACATCAGTTCTTAAGTCTCAAAAGCCCAGTGATTACGCTAGCTCACAGTGCCCTTCAAACCGAAACACAGTAATGCTTGCACACTACTGCTTCACGGCAGAATAACTGGCCCTGGGGTGGTACCTACCTGCCGGCCTGACGGATTCCTGCATAAGATTCCCACCACCAGTAAATAAGTTAGTTGTATGTAAGAAAATTTTTGGATTATCCATCGGAAAAGTCGGAAATATGGATGGTATTTTTGTATTAAAATCTCATTAAAAAAGTTACATTCATTTTGATAGTTCTGGATATAAATAAACATACTTAATATTTTTTTGCTAAGCACATTTCTCAATTTTTTTATTAGTAAAATGCACCCGTGCGAAGCCGGGGCGGGTCGCTATAAAAACTAAATTTACGGACTTTTTCGTGTTCCATTTTACTACTTATATCCCGATCATCGATCGCTTCACAATACCCATGGTCACTAAAGGAGTGTTAGATGACCCGTTGTCATAGTTAATCCGGGATACCTGCAAGCTGCAGGGTTAATTATAAGTTTTGGTCCGATCAAACTCGAAACAGGTCTACAGCCGCAGCAGTGCTGATTTTCAGTGCTACCCACGACACTTACTCGTCCTAACCTGCCCGCCCCCGATACAACGCTCATGCGATAAGATCAGAGGTAGGGTGCAATGTCAGAGACACGGGGACAATCACAACAGAACCAGACTTAATCTAACACTATATGTTGTTGCACAAAAGCTGGTTGGCTGAAATACGAAACCAGGACCACCGGCGTATGAGTCAGCGTGAGCAACTAACAGCCAGACCCGGATTTAAATAACAACATATGTTATTATTTAAATCTTATAACAACATATTTTCTTCTTTATCAAAAGTTGCAATATTAATAAATTTGATTTTTATTACTTATTTTTCTTATATTAATATACGATGCCACGCACCAAGATATCTCCTGTATCGCAAATAAATGTTTTACAGACATAAAATTCACATACTCAACACAAACAGACCCGAAACACAAACAATTTGTGTTTTGTACAAATAGTGGGTCTGGCTGGATTTCCAACCTAGGTCCCGCGGCATATTAAGAACTCTGACCAAAAAGCCATGAGTTCGTCAAATAATCATCTAACAGTAAGGCTAGACCAAACAAACAAGAGTTCTAGAATTCTTGATTATTGTATAAATAAGAAAACCAGCTTTCCTCCAGCAAATAAGTAATAAATTATTTAATTGCTAAACTTTCCCATAAAATAACAGTCAATATAAAGTTCAAAGGTTAGAAAAAAATCCATCTATATTAAACGTAGGGCATCAATCATGCAACTTTAATACAAAAGCAAACAATTGCCAAAACATTGGCATATCAACTAAACATTATTCGCTACCATAGCAACTATGGCCGACCCCCGAACGCAGGGTACCAAAAGCAATTACCCAACAAATCATCCTCTGACATTTAATGCCATTGCAATATGTTTGAACCCACATTCTAACATTTCGAGAGAACCCTATTTCGAACTACATAAACTTTTCGTAGTATTTTCGTACACGTATGATTCATTTCATTTACATGACAGCTTTGTATAACAGGGGACCGACTATTGCGCCTAGAGGGACCCCCATAGATTATCAATTAGTTTTGTACTTGCATCATTTGTTGTCAGCGCATTATCCACATTATTTACACTAGCTTTTGTTACATGACGTGTTAAAATTCATACTCAAAGACATCACAACCGAAAATAAACCTTACTCTTACATACAAAGGTTGATAATCCGCTTTAAGGAGGTCTGAAATTAACATGTCCGTCTTCGTTACAGATGATTCCTTAATGATCGGGCACGAATTGATTTTTAGGGTCATCGAAGGTTTATTGATTTACGGTTCAGATATGACTTGCTTATTTTACGGTTTTAAATATTTTTCCATCGTCGGTTATAAACCGTTTATCTTGTTACTGTGATTTAATTGGATACCATTAGTTAAATGACTCCCTTATACATTAATAAATAAAATAATTATTCGCGAATATTGATAATACAGAATATTAAAAGTTATTTATTATATGTAAAACATACAGAGGCTAAAAGAGGATGTTACTTTTGTGAACTTTCATGGACAAATATTCCAATACTTTTCTATTAAGTTTCCATCTTAACATACTTATAACCTACTGGAATCTAAAAAAAAATGTAGTTATAGTTAAAAAACTAGACTATACTTCTTCTATGATAACAATATCTTTAAGTTTATCAATATTTTCCTTATTTATCTAAGTAGTAATCACCGCAGTGTCATTCAGTCGTCAAGCAGCAGTGTGCAAACATAGTGAAATTATTGGGCATATGAGGCATAAGAACTTATGTCTCAAGGTGATGAGCGCAGTGTGGCGTCACACAGAAATGTTCTGGGTGACACAGTATTTGTTATGGCCAACGGGTAAACGTTTTGCTCGTTGCGTCACTTTGCCCAATAAAAAATTTTAAATGTAAGGAACGTTACCATATCAAAAATATGTAAGTAGGTATGTAAGTCCATACTGATAAAGTATTTTAAGCTCTAATACATTTTTCTATCTTACAGTCAGACATAGTCCACCAGTCGGTGTATGAGCTGGTGCACTCCGAGGACCGTGAGGAGTTACAAAGGCAGTTACTATGGAACTCCTTCCTCTCCCCCGAAACCAGTAATCTGACGTTACAAGACGTTCTCAGACCAGAACGAACGCATCTACTAGAGAGAAGTTTTACCGTCCGATTTAGATGTTTACTTGACAACACTTCTGGATTTCTAGTAAGTGCAATTTATTAACAAGTTTTTTGTAATTAAAAAAATTACACTGTTGAAGTTTGCAATCTTTTGTGCTTCCTGTTAAAAAAGTTAAAAAAGAAACAATGTTAACTATATTTTTTAATCTACCCAAGAAATTTATAATACTCGTATTAGAATAGATATTTTTATTTCTAAACTATTTTTAGGCACCAAGATCATTAAATGTGGTCTTGTATTTTGATTGATGAAATTCTGGTAAATATCGTTTGGATAAATAAATTAGAAACCTTAACAAAACTACTAATAATTGAAATTTCAGCAGTTAGTGTTCTGGTGTCAGGTATTCTAATGGGACAAATATAACAAAACTACTATTTGAGTTCAGTTCAACGGACTAAGATAAGATGTAGTGTACATATCATACATGGATTCATAATCATCATCATTCTATATTCAGTCCACTGCAGGTTATAGACCTTACCGTAATTGGCTGAATTATTCTGTAATCATCACATTTAAACTGCCCGTTACTGGTCTTGATAAATTAGGAGTGACATTGGATGGTTAGTTTGCCATCTGTAAGCAGCCATTTTTTTGCATTTCGTAGTTTAAAATGAAGGGGCGGCAGATTCTCTTCCGCCTCCACCGAACGAAGATTTACTGAAACTCCAAATCCAACTGTTCTTGGTTGAAAAAATTTAAACAGAAACGCTGTCTACACTCAAACCAATATTTCAAATAAGAACATAAGTAGCAAAAACGTTGATAAGTTCTAGGCCATTGATAAACACAAATTTGTTCAACAGAGGCTCGACATCCGAGGTCGTATCAAAGTTCTACACGGTCAAAACAAGAAAACCGAAGAGCCCCCGCTAGCCCTGTTTGCAATATGTGCTCCTTTCGGCCCACCTAGTCTGCTAGAAATACCGCAGAAGGAAGTTATGTTCAAGAGCAAGCACAAGCTCGATCTTTGTCTAGTCTCTATGGATCAAAGGTAAGTTTTGATGAAGTTCAATGAAGCTGTACTGAAATTAAGTAAAGTACAAAATGTTACACATTCTCTGATATTGTACGGATTTTGTTTCACGTAAAATATAATAGAGTAAATTTATTTGACAACACATATTCATTAAATTACTGAGAATGATATAAATAATCAGATACCAAAAAAAAAATATCAAGTATATATTTTTAAAAACTTATTCAATACCGACCAAGACAGCATATGTAGCAACCATTATACATCCACAAAACAATTCTAAGGATAATTATTTTCTTTAGGGGTATTCATCGATAAAATGTTATAAAAGCTATTTCAAAAGCCATCTTAACAGGATAGGTTTTCACCAGGTAGACATTAACAAGAATAAAAGCGGGCGGTATCGTCGTGGAATAATTTTAACAATAAATTTTTTAGACAAATCCCATACTCCGTACAAAATGTATAATTGTTAAACAATAAACGCGGCGTGGCCAATGTGTTTATAGATTGTGATGTTATGGGTTTTCGATGTTCGGAAAGAGTCGGCGTAGATTGATAAAAGGGTGGAGATACACGTATAAGAATGGCTATACCAAGAGCCAAGGTGCCTTAATTGTTGAGAAAGAAATATAGATTTTGTTTATTACGAATATTAAAAAGAACCCTGCCGATTGGCATTCGACAGATATGCCATTATGGTAAAATGCTGGATATTATCATAAACTAAAATTTCTTTGTGCAACATTCCTGCAAGTAAATATTATGATGGTAAAAACGAAGATAGTTGTATACACCTCGATAGGAAAGAGGTACGCGCTACTCTACTCTGCCGGACACCTAACGGCAAAGCAGTATAGCACCTACCTACCGAACTGATAAAACCCTTATAAAAAAGAGGATAATAGCAACACCATTAGATCTTTAAAGAAGTATTTAAGAAGAAAGAGTATCAAGAAGTATTAAGTTAGAATAGTTTGCAGCACCTATTTTGCATCTCTTATGCAAAATAGGTGCTACAAATTAATTATATCGATTAAATCACTTGTTTTAAGAACGAGAGATGTATATTTAGTTTTAAAATAAATTTGCGATTGTAACGTAATCCTTCGCATTATTGTCACTTGGCGATTCGATGGTGTTCTCAATTTCAGTGGTAGGACTTGAACCCAGAACTGGCGGCGAGACGAGCAAATCGTTCACGTGATGGTAAGTGCAACATCTGCCCAAAATAAATGCTGTGTCACCCAGAACATTTCTGTATGGCACAACATTGCAGTCGTCACTCTTAGATATCGGTTCTTAAGTCCCATATGCCCAGTGATTACGCTAGCTCTCAGTGCCCTTCAGACCGAAACACGGTAACATTGGCTTACTACTGCTTCACGGCAGAATATTGTTAAATATTTTAATAAAACATCTAAAACAACTTCCAAATACTTTTTATTTTGCGTAGATTGGATCCAGAAATAATAAATAGAAGCTGAAGTTACCACAGATTAACTATGAGATCAGGACGTCTGATACCTCAGACCCCCGTGAACATGGGTGCTGTAAAGCGCTCGAAACGTCTGGTTATAAAAAGCAAAAAGTAAACGCGATGAAATCCGTAGAATCTGGTTTTATTTAAATGTATAGCATTGACGTAAATTTAAATAATCATTATGTTGTTATTCGTTATTTTTGAAGAATGTCAATGTTTTTATTTCAGGGGTAAAATGTTACTGGGCTACACGGATGCGGAGCTGGCGAACATGGGCGGCTACGACTTGGTGCATTACGATGACCTAGCCTACGTCGCCAGTGCTCATCAAGAGTGTAAGTTATCTTTCTTTAACGATTACGATGCTCATGTCGATCTACCTTGTCTTTCTTCTGTGTCATGAGTTCGTTTTATAAACATAAATTTCGCATGCACAACACGCTTGGCAGGCGGGTTGGCAACCGCAGTTTCTTGGTTTTGATGTTCCAGGAAGATTCTGCTGTTTTTCATTTTTCCTCTATCGACTTTTACGATACCCACGGGATGAGATGAGGTGGTAGATTCTCTTACGCCGCTACCACACGCCTAAGCATTGCATATTCTGAAGTAAAGGCTGTCCGTACAAGACCTTACTCACCTCTTATGGCATCTTGGTAGGAAAGAGGTAGGTGCTATTTTCTTCTTTATTCTATTCTGCCGGATTCTACTTTACATGTCCTGAAAATATTTTTATTCCTCAGGAATTAAAATTTGTTTAGAACTGAAAACTGCAGAATCGAAATCACATCACTCTGCTTTTGAGATACCATATCACGTAGATTTAGATTTAATCAACCTCATTCATCATCATCATTTCAGCCTATCACTAGTCCACTGCTGAAGATAGGCCTCCTCCATAGATTACCAAAAAGGTTTGTAGTTCTCGTGTTGGGTAATTTTTCCATATTTGCCACGCTTGGGCGGATTAGTGAACTTAGTTATTTATTCAGATTTTCCAGGAAGATGCTGCTGCCCATCTCCTGATTTTCATTTTCCCTCTTTGGCCTTTTCGACACCCAAGGGATGATATGGGGTGGTAGATTCTCTTAAGCCGCCACCACACGGTATAACTGTAATCACGGTATAATCAACCTGTTTATACTCGTAATCAAATTGTTTTAAAAAATATTTTCATCACTATTATTATCAATAATATTTAATAAATTTTCTTTATATATAGTGCTAAAGACTGGCGCATCGGGGATGATCGCGTATCGCTTCCAGACGAAAGACGGCCAATGGCAGTGGTTGCAGACTTCTTCCAGGCTCGTCTACAAGAACTCCAAGCCGGATTTCGTCATCAGTACTCACAGGCCGCTCATGTAAGAGTTTATCGCTTGCTTTATTTACCCTTCTCGTGTAAATTGTGTTGCACGTTCTATTACACTTATTATCATTAAACGTTTTTTTTAACTTTCTTTCTCTTTTGATGTGAAACATCTGTTAGCGTGCCTTGGGGATAAGACGAACTCGTGTAAAAAAGTAAAGAAAATTTTCAGCCTATAAATGTGGGTTTTGGATAAATCCGCCACGCTGCTCCAATGCGGGTTGGCGGACTTCACATGTTTTAGAAATATTTTTATTCCTCGGACATGCAGGTTTCCTCACGATGTTTTCCTTCAACGCTAAGCACGTGGTAAATCAGCACTTAAAATTGTAGAACAATTTTAGAGGTACTGGTACCGATCAATCATCAATGTCACTGTTTTCAACTCATTAATCATGGAATATTTTTTCTCATTGGTTAAAATAATGACTTTGTGTTAATTTGGTATGGCGATTAGTGAATTTTATTCAACCTCAATATTTATTTATTTGTTTTCTTTTAATTACAGTTTCTTTCAATAAACATTAATTTCGGTTGTTCACATCTGCCGGGCAATTTTTGCAAGTATTCCTTCTGTAAAGTCCGTGTGAAATTTATGTCTATAAAACGCTGGGTGAGCTACAACCAGACAGAAATTTTTGGTTTTCGCCAAAAATTTTTTGGTTTCCCGGCTGGGATTCAAATCCACCTGTGGCGTAGAAGTCAGGTACTTTCTTAACTGTGCCACACGGTCGTCAAAAAATCGTTATATTAAAAGTGCTAATTCAATATAATCTGAACATCAAATACGATTGTCGTATTGTATTGGTTTCGGTATTGTTACCATGTGGTAGCGGCTTAAGAGAATCTACCACACCATCTCATTCCGTGGGAGTCGTAAAAGTCGAGAGAGGGAAAATGAAAACCAGGAAATGAGCCAGAAAAAGCAGCATCTTCCTGAAACATCTGAATAAATAAACTGCGGTTGCCAACCCGCCTGCCCAACGTATGAAATCCTCCCAAAATAAGAGCTACAAACTTTTGTGGCAATCTATGGGGGAGGTCTGTGTTCAGCAGTGGACTAGGGATAGGCTGAAATGATGATGACGATGATGATACGCTTTTTGATTTAATTTATTATTCTTTTAATAGGGAAGAAGAAGGAAGGGACCTCCTAGGAAAGAGAACTATGGATTTCAAAGTGAGCTACCTCGACACGGGCCTCACTAGCCTCTACTTTTCGGAGACCGAACAGTTGTCCGGCTGCGAATCGACGGTCACCACGCCGCCGAGAGCAGCGAGACGTTACAAGACTCAACTCCGAGACTTCCTGTCGACCTGCCGGAATAAACGCAGGGTCCCCCCCACTCCCGCCCCTCCACCTGTCGACTATCTAGCAGCGGACGCGGTAGCCGCGGCGTATACAAACCTCAACGGAGCGTATACAGGTCCTTACGGGGAATACCCGCCAGCTCCAGCATTACACTACGCCCCGCCACCGCTAGACGAGAGATTCCTAGCAGCTGATAATCTCTTCCACCAATACAAACCCCTCTCCTACCATTACACGCCTTACGCGCCCAATGGTTTCCTAGAGCCGGCTCCACCCGGATACGAAGTGGCTCCATACCACAGGCCACCGTCTAGGGAGTATACCTACGTGGACAGCACTGGGAGGTACATGAGTCCCGTGACGGGACAGGAGAGGAGGTCTCCCGGCGTCGTTCCCGGTCCGAGTCCGGGAGGCTCGAGCGGCTCAACCGAGCAGGAGAGGCTGCAAGCCCAAGCTCCAGAGATGCCGAGGCAGACGGTGCTGATGTGGGGCGCGGGGGGAACTGCTCAGGAGGTCCCTGTGGAGTACTCGCCCCCTCAGGTTTGGCGCTACCATCCATCGCATTACCACACCGCTGAAGCAACTCAATGAACGTAGATATTAGTTTTTTTTTAATTTATGCAAATTCCTAATAAGCGTTGGAGGGTGACAGACCTACTTTATCTTATTGCAATTTACTATAACAGTTGCGATATCCGAAGTTAACGGGCGACGAGGTGAAAAAAAAAATAGTTACCATAATTCAATACGTTCAAAAACAACAATTATTGTATTAAAAACATACTTGACCATTTTAAAAAAGCTCAAAACAAACATTTTACAGCAGATTGCATCAATGACAATTTTTTTACTATGTTTAAACTCGTGCTTTATGCAAAAGTTTCAATCTTAAAAAAGTAATGTTCGAAGTAAATTAGTGAAAAGTTCAATTCAAAAAAATTCAAAATGTTCAATAAATAAATAAATATCAATCACATTATTAATATAAAATAAGAATTACATTAAATTAAAAAAAATAACTTTTAAAAGATTTTTTAACCTGTGGAAGAAACGAAAATTTAATTTGTCAAGGACAAGTTCAATTTCATTGGTAAAAATAGTTTTTAATTTTACAAATTAAAAGGGAACATTTTTTTTAAAGATTAATCATAAAAATTGTGCAAATACGTATGTATATTTGTTAAGGAGGCCAAGAACATTCTGGAGTCCCTTCCCTCGTCGTATAACCGTCTATAAAGTAGGTCTCATTAGACTAAAACAGGGTCTTTCCATTAACACATTTGTAGATATCCTTATGTATATTTATATCAAGAATATCCAAATAATATCGATTTTAAAACATGATAGTCCATTTTTTATAGTTAATTATTGATATTTTTACATCACGCGATGCAATCACACATTTATTATAAGCAATTGTAAATAATTCTATTTTAGATTAAAATGAGAGCTTTGGCTTTTAATTACAATATATATAATCACAGAGTGTTCGTTTGAAACGAGTTTATTGATAATGAAATGAAGCGAAGCGTTCGGAAATTAAAAAAAAAAGTTTTCTTTTTTCATATATCAAAAACTGACGCTGGCAGATCTGCTCACAGCCATAGAAGTATAATTGAATACGATTTAATTTTAAATGTTTTAATACGAGTTTATTCCGTATCTTAATATACGTCGAGAAATAAAATATCTTAACTATTTATTAGGAAATCCTTTAAAATTACTACACTATAATATTTTAGTTAATTTTGTCAGCAAAATAAACGTTATGTTGAGAACGAAACACAGTTTTAATCATTTATTTTTCACTTTTACCTTTGATTAATTCAGCTTCAGACTAATTATGAAATTTTATGACTGTCACATAGTCTTAACACAGTCTTCAAAGATACCGCTTCGCTTTATTTTCAGTATTAAATTAAAATATTTACATATATAAACTTTTACATTCATATTTAAAAAGTTGAACATATCATTTTTTTGTTAAGCACGCAATACTGAGCAATTGTCTCCATACGATTTATTTTTTGTCAATAGTTTTTCACACTATTGAGAATTAAAAATAACTAAATTACTAAACAATTTGTCATTAAGTATTTAGCTCAGACATGTTCAGAGGTTCGTTCATTTTGTAGTTTATACAAATAATAATTAACTTGCGATTATTTGGTGAAACTGTTGTGAATTATAATAATTACACTTATACTCGTTTTTATGAAGCGAATGCAAATATAATTATTATAATTAATAAGTTTTAAAATTACTATTTATGAACGTAGTAATACCGTTAGTCACTGAATAAAATTGTCGAGTTATTTTTAAATGTAATAATTTTCAACAGAATTGTTTGATTTCCAGAAGTTACAATATTTCTAATCCGTATCATTAGTAACCACGGGAAAAAGTGATATATTTTTTTAAACAAAATTGACTAAATCTCATAGAGATTTTTAGTTATGGCGACAATTGTACACTATCCATGCCATGCCAACGTGAATCTTTTAGCACTGTTTTTTGTAAAAACACAACACGTGCCTTGTACCACCTTCTAGATCTTGAGATTGCCTGTCTAGGTTAAAAACGTATCCTAACGACTGGTACATTTAAATTTTCTGCTTCTTTACCGAAGCTTTTTGTAATATATATTTATATTAAATAATTGATGACTGCGAGGCTCAGCGGTGTGCTAATAAGTGTAAGACTTAGGTTCAAATCTCTGTTTATGCCCAAATCTATGCGGCACACAAATTATTGGTCTCAGTTAAAAGTGTCCTAATGCTTAAAGCAGTATCCGACCTTAACCCTGGAAGCATCGCTTCGACTTACATTGAATGAATCGATATTCGATTGTGTGCAATAGTGCTAAGCCTCAAGCTTTCGGCTCTATAGTATATCATGCACATATATCAACTTCTAGTGGTAACCGAAAGATGACTCTGTAGTCAGAGAAGGACATACACCATCATCGTAAAATAATACATAGTTCAATCAACGATCTTTTATCTCAAATATCTCTTTTATGACTAAACTAGCTGTGCCCAGCGGTTTCACCCGCGTAAAAAAGCCGACCCCGCTCGATGATATACATAAGTGCTTCCCTAATTATTTTTCTAAAATTAAAGTAGCCTAAGTTACCCGCTAATATATCCGCTATCTGTCAGTGAAAGTCCCAGTCAAAATCGGTCCAGCCGTTTCGGAGATTTGGGCCTTAAATTTATTTATAATAATATTAGCAAACAGACTGACAGACAGACAAAAATTTAACACTGTTTTTTTTCGTATAAGTACCGTTTATACTTTCATAAGCATTGAGTAAAGAGCTGTTATTTAGTTATTACAATATAATATTACAATATTATAGACAAAAATCTAAATATTAAATCATCCAAATAAAGTCTCTAATACAACCTACCTGTGGGACGTCATGCTAACAACAATGGCGATAACGAACTAACCGTTACATATGGAGCAACCATTTTTAATATTAATTTCCATTGTGCTACAGTGAACCGGCAGACACGTTGGCAGGGCACACTGGAGTGAGATAGTCTCCCTGCGCAGTAGTATTAAGTGTAGAGTAAATATATTATGTTTTGCGGGAAACAGAGAAGAAATGTTCATTCAATTGACGGTTCTTGGGAAGGTACCAACGCCGTGGCTGTTAACTGCCGTAAAGCAACGAGAACTTCAAGAAGCTCTTAGACCCAGTTGCTGTAACTTCCAGTTATATCAAAACTTCTTTTTCTTGTTTTCTATTTCAAGTGGTAGGATAACTATGCAGAAGTCCGTCTAGGTAGGTACCACCCCAGGGCCCGTTATTCAACCGTGAAGCAGTAGTGTGCAAATATTACTGTGTTTCGGTTTGAAGGGCACTGTGAGCTAGCTTAATCACTGGGCATATGAGACTTAAGAACTGATGTCTCAGAGTGATGGGCACAGTGTAGTGTCACATAGAATTTTTCTGGGTGGCACAGCATTTGTTATGGGCAGACGTTGCACGTACCATCCGGTGAACGTTTTGCTCGTTTCATCACTTCATGCAAAAAAAAACAAGGATTTCTTCCGAATCGTTAGTGCGATTTACAGGCATACATTTCTCATGCACAGAACAATCAGACCCGAAAACCAACGATTTATGTTTTTCCACAAATTTTGGCTCCGGCTGGGTCATTGTAGTATTCGGTCTTCTGTTACTTTCGATACTAAGATATACAATTCTCTTACACATTACAATGCTTGGTTTGTACAGCCAGGTTTTACAAATAAATAATGTTTATCCTGATCTGCGACACACAGAAGACAGACACAAGAGAGTCAAAGAAGAGGTGACTCCTTCTTTGCCTCATTATAGGAACCCTTAACTATGTATTAAAAGTTAAGATATCTACAAAATAACTCCGATTTTCAGATCTGTAACTGGTGTAGAAAATTTATTTTAAAGGATAAAAAATATTGTAGCCTTCTTCGTCGATTTCATATCTTTTTAGCAATGCGTTCCTTTACGGTCATTTTGTTCTAATAGTTAAATAGTTTAAGACATATGTTAAATCAAATGGAAAATCGCAGAAACAAATTCTTACTTTGTTTCTCGCAATACTGAAATTTGTAACATTTCGTCTTGTCACTGTATAAAAAGTAAAAAAAATTGTATTGTCCATACGGGTCAACCGATATTAGTTTTCTACTGTATCCAGTATATAAGTAACTCTTTCTTCCAAAACTTAAATACTATTGAATTGTATAAATTAATATCTACCTATTATTCTTACCAGACAATTTAGAACAGATTAACATTAACTTTAAAATTGTCGCTTGTGGGAAAAAACGGAAAACGTTAGCAGTCATTTGAACCTAATTTTAATAATTTGGAATATTCATTTTAAAAATGGCGTAAAACATTGTACGAAGTTGCAACATGATACCTATGTTGTATTTTTTTTTTTAATTAACTAAAACTAAAATACAGTTGTATTACATATTCCCCTACGTAATGTTTTATACACTCTTAATAAAGAAGATAATAAATTTATTGCCGAGATCGTATGACTTCTCGAGTCAAGAATATTTTTGTACTCAATGACTGCTAATCTCTGTCACTTTGCAATATTAAAAAAAGAATGGCGTCGATGCGTTAATTGCACACAAACCTTTTAAATTGAACTTTAAAAACAATTCCATATTACTAGTTATTAATTCGCAAGATTGTGATTTTAACTTATACCACACATATCCACAAAATTCCTTTTTTAAATAATATTTAATACAATGTTTGCTCGAATATATTCATATAAAATGTAAATAAATAACTAGGGTAGACGCTTTATTACGAATAATTATCGTATACATTATTATCGTTTATCCATAATTATTAAATTGAACATATAATTAAGATGAAGATATCGATACAACTTCTGTATTTATTTTAGAATAGTGTTATTATGTAATTAAAAGAAAATTAAATAAATTTTTCAAGCCACTGATTTGTTGTTTCATTTTTAAAATTACACAACTTTTTAATATCACATTATTATACCAAGCCGACTCTTTAAGAAAATTACGTATTTGTTGCTACATACTATAACTAATAATGACATGTACTGAAGGCGCCATCTATTAAAACATACAAGCAACTGTGCTAGTAGATCGTACAAAATGTGGTGTTAGTAACAATAATATTTCATTAGAAACAGCTTGCTCATGCTTTCAAAACATCTTTAAAAAATTTAAAAAACTTTCTTTATAGTAATTATTTTAAGTTATAATATTTGAGATGAGTACATTTACTTAACGATCAACAATAGTAATACATTTTAATAACAGCGCCATCTTATGATACCATGGTGAAATTATGCGAAACTTACAGAACTTTAAAAATGAATAAGTACTTTATGAAATGTGAAGATGGCACTTATTTATCAATTATGTCATCGAAAATACCTAATGGACAATTTGAACAAGTTTTAAGTAAATTGCTTAGAGGATCTTGTAAATATAATTATAGCTCTCTCTAGAATTATATCAGTGTCGTACATTGTTTGTCGATCACCTAACGAATTAATCTTAAAGAGCAACACAGATAAGTAGTGTATTAGTATACAAGGAGAGACCTCGACTTGGGAAATTGACTTTGGAATGGCACTTTGCAGGATTATCGTCCCTACCAAGGTTAGTCTATTTACTATATTACAAGGTTTGTATATTACAAAAATGACACATTATACTTCAATTCATATTTTTATATTTAATAAAATCATTAATTTCAAAAATTAATAACCAAAAAAAAGAAAGCATGTTGTTATCGAACTTGAGCAGTCTAGTCGCCAGGTCAGCACGTTACCGCACCGCACAGGTAAAACAAAAATGAAAAAATACCTTATGTATGAAGTGAGACTAAAACTTTGAAAGCGTATTTCTCAGGATCCAGTTTCTAATGGGTCTTTTTATTGTAACCATTGATAAACCTTAGGAGGGACTATAATACTGCTAAGTCCCAACCCAAGGTCGGGCCCTCTCCTTGTTAGATCTTCATACCGTATATGCCTTAAGACAAACGCTGAGCTTCTGGCAAATATCCTTAAACTAATTCTTGATCGTGAATATAATACTTACTGGTGATTCTAACCTATACACACGGATTAAAAATGATGACCTTCAAAACAGTTATACAAACGTATCTTAGTTTATTTCGCCAAGAGTTGTTACCTAGTGATATAATAATGTCGCTTTGCAATTTTAAGCAGTTTTATTTCACCTATATTTTTATATATATATGTATATATTTATGTTATTAACAAATATCGTACCTCCCTAATTCAATTTAAAATACAAGATTAATTAATTATTGTCTCTGTCAGAAAATTCTCTGCAAAGTTCGCATTAAAACTCGATTTGATAAATGAATCTAATTTCATTAATTAAACTATTTAAAATGGTCATTTGTTTTCTTTGTTATCATTACAGTAGGAGTTACAATTAAAGAGTGTGAAAAATATGTTGGGCAGCCTTGATTGTAAACCGATTTATGAATTTCTACATTATACATATGCCGTAAGTCTACACTGGAGTTGAATAAATGAATAATTTGTATAACTCCGGCTAAAAGGAGTACATGTGTAATTCTTATAATTGATAATAACCCAAATTTATAATCTCACTAGTTGGTATCCGGGACTTTGTCCGCGTGGATATAGATTTCCTTGAATTTCCCGTGGGAGCTATTTTATTTTGCGAAATAAAAAGTATCCTACGAGTATGTTCGTCTCCAGGATGCAAGCTACCCTTGTGCCAATTTTCGTTGGTTGTTTCAAAGGTTGGTTTAGCGGCTGAACCGTTAAAACGTAACAAACAGACAGAGGGACATAGAAAGTTACTTTCGCATTTTTAACATTAAAGTATGGATTTTTTTTTATTTTTTTTTATTCTGTAAATTGACGAAACGAGCAAAACATTCACCTGAATGGTAAGTACAACGTCCGCCCACAACAAATGCTGTGTCACCCAGAATATTTCTGTGTGACACCACACTGCGCCCGTCACCCTGAGACATCAGTTCTTAAGTCCCAAATGCCCAGTAATTACGCCAGCTCACAGTGCCCTTCAAACCGAAACACAGTAATGCTTGCACACTACTGCTTCACGTCAGAATAACTGGCCCTGGGGTGGTACCTACCTAGACGGATTCCTGCATAGGAATCCTACCACCATCCTTAGATCCTTAGATTTCTTGCGCAAAGAGGCTTATTGTGAAGTGTTACATATTTTGGAAAAACGCAAGGGTAGGTCTACTACTGTATTGTCATTTTTGGGGTACCTGTGTCGAATTTAAAGACGCTCACGGATTGAAATGAGATGGTAAGTTACTACACCATATATACATATCTTTAACTAGCGACCCGCAATTTACTAGTGAAGAAAATGAGAATTGGCCATAGCAAAAAAAATATTAAGTATGTTTTATAACATGTCTCTGTCAAACTGAACAAAAATTCCAGCCAAATTCCCGACATTTCCGGTGGATTTCTCGAAAAACTTTGTCCTGACAGTTCTCAACACAACAAATGCAAAACCAGCCAAATCGGTCGAGCCATTGTGTGATGATCTTCATATACGCGGCCAAGTCTACACATAAAAAAATACCATTTGTGGAGCCCGTTTTTGGCATTCCTTACGACTTTTACATGCGGCTCGCCGACACAGATATTGACGCGAATTTAACCTCAATAGTGAATGTAACTACCCACGCATTGTTAACCTTGTAATCTACTAGCAGATGCCCGCGACTTCCTCCGCGTGGATATAGATTTGTTAAATATCCCGTGTGAACTATTTGATTTTCCGGGATAAAAAGTATCCTGGAGACGGCTAATCGAAACATAAGTGTTCTGGGCGAGATGGCATTTTTCCATCAGGTGAGTGATTCATCTACTCACTTTGTTACATAACAAATCATCATCAGCCTGTGTCCCACAATTGGGCTTCCATATTCTAATTCTGCCAGTCACTTTGCGCAGATTGTCGCTCCACCGTGCCTGGGACGTTCTCACACAGCATTGGTCAAAACATGGTCTCCAATCTAGGACGCGTCTATTCCAACGGACAACTTGTGAATGAGTGGAAAAGCTCATTGCCACTTAACTTCGGTAACAACATCATACTTCACACATAAATAAAATAGGAGTACGTTTTCTGACGGTCTGTCTGTCTGCACTAATGGATTTAACTCGAGAACTACTAAAGCTATTGACATGAATTTTACACAGGATATATATAATAACTCACGGAATACTATTTTCATCACGTTTGTTACTCCATGTTCCGAAGTTTTTGAATATTTTTTATGCGTGAATGTCATAAGTAGCAGAACCTTTGACTATAGAACATTTAGTCATATGCCGTCATCTCTAAGAAGTAAGAGTATAATTAAAAAGACTACGGTTTATTAACTATATTTTTATATCGCCATTTTCCGCATATAACAGGTAGGTAGGGGCCACACACATGGCCCACTTTTCGCCCCCGTGGGAAACGAGACGTGGCGGGTGGCCAACCGCGTCACCGCCATTTTGATGCGAGTCGAAAACATACTTACTCCCTATTGCGTTCCCAAGAGCAGTATAGTGACAGCATAGCAATTTCCGTGTAGTTGCCTTTTACGATATATATATTGAATAATAATTTATAGAGCATCATTTTCGTTGATTCTGTAATAATTATAATATATGTTATCTCTCCCTCCGGACTCCTGTGCACTACACTTCTTTCTTTAGTAAATCCTTTACTGTCACAGCTGTGCGCTTATGGAATTCCTTACCTTTGCACATACGACGTGCTAAGTCCCTCTTTTCCTTCAAAAACCTGCTTAGAGCTCATTACTTGAATATTTAACTCATGTTTTTATTTTTTTTTATTTATTTACACTTTATTGTTTCCCCTTAAAGGATACAATGGGCGGGACTTAATGCCAGTTGGCATTCTCTGCCAGTCAACCCAAGGCGTAGCGAAACAATGTGGCAGGAGTAAAACTTAAAAACTTTTCACTTATCCATTTGTTCTTAATCCTTTACCTTACCCTGTCGCTTTTTATATGAGATGCTATCATCTAGTGTTTTTTTATAGATTTATATGGTTAAGTGTACACCACCCTCTTTTTGTTCTTCTGGTTTTTCATTTTGCTGTATTAGTTCTCTGCGCTAAGGTTGTCTGGAAGAAATCGCTTTCAGTGGCAAGACCGCCTTTTGTACCTTAACTTAAATATAGTACTTAGTCTTTATTTTTGTATTGGTGTACAATAAAGAGTAAAAATAAATAAATAATAAATAAATATCTGAGTGAAGATAACTGTTTATATATATTGTAAAGCTTTACCACTTAACTGTAAAGTAAAAGTAAAGTTTCAGCCTATAAATGTCCCACTCACAGGCCTCATCTCAGTTCTGAGAGGGTTTTGGAGCTGGGAAGAATCCGCCACGCTGTTCCAATGCGGGTTGGCGGACTTCACATGTCTTCGAAATATTTTTTATTCCTCAGACATGCAGGTTTCCTCGCGATGTTTTCCTTCACCGCCGAGCACGTGGTAAATCAGCACTTAAAATTGCAATTAACAATTTTAGTGGTGCCGGACACCGGGAATCGAACCCAGGTCACTCGCGTACTATGAAATTTAAAGCGAGCGCCTAGCCCCTGAGCTACCACGGCTATGCCACTTAACTGGTGGTAGGATATTTATGCAGAAATCCATCTAGGTAGGTAATACCGCAGAGCCAAGTTCTTCTGCCGTGTAGTCAACAGTAGTGTGCAAACATTACTGTGTTTCGGTCCGAGTGGCAATGAGAGATAGTGTAATTATGGGCATCTGAGACTAAAGAACTGATATTTCAGATTGACGAGCGCAGTGTGATGCCACACAGAAATGCTCTGGTTGACACAGCATTTGTTATATGGACAGACGTTGCACTTACCGTCAGGTGAACGTTTTGCAAAAACAAAAATCCTAATCTTAAAATAATAATACACGTTAATAACCTATCTATACAAATTCAAAAGCTCAAGCGAAAGACGTCTCGGATACAGCTAGTTTGTTAACAATAACTCACCTTTGGCTTCTCCGTTGGGTAAAAACAACACAAAATTTAACATAGCTTATTAAGTAAAAGTGAAATTGGGCTCACCGGCAATTAGTCATGCCATCATTAACATGCCTTTGGTTAAGCATCTACAGTTTAACAGCACACACATTTTTAGCTAAGAGTACACGTTTAATTAATCCCACCTTTTTCTTAGCTTTCACAGCTTAAACATATAGAACCGATGCCGTCCTCCAATTATGATTTCGCACGTTTTTCCGCCACTTCAATAATTCTAAAAATAAAAAATAAATCTGAAGCGTTTTAAGAATGCGATAGCTGCCAGTGATGATGTTTACGTTGTCAAATATTAAACATTAATTACTCAGGTAACCTTTCTTTTTAATAAAATTTCATCCTTTTTTGCGGAGTTTCTTACGTCTATTTCTTCTTTGGATAGAAGAATCTCATTAAAAAGCAGTAGTGGACTGTAAAAATATGAAATCTTATAAACGACATTTGTGTATTACGACAGAGTAAAAATATTTCATTTCTTTTAACTTGTGCACGTTATATCGTAGTGCTGTGTTCGCTCTTGTCTTTACCTGGCTGTCTGCCCGTCGTTCGGACGTTTGTCAGTAATCCAAAAACCCTTGAAGCTCAAGACTCCATGACTTTGCATAAGTTATAGATCCATCATCACCATACGAGACCATACACCAGGAGGGCTATCGTGTAACTCTGATTGGTTTCGTGATCGGTTTAATTTGATCCCATTAACCAATGAACTGAGCTTCATACGCCACAACAAAGCTCAGTACAATAAACCAACCAGAGTTACCCAGTAGACCCCCAGATCATATAGCGAAAAAAAAATATTTCTGCAAAAAACACTAAAACATGCATTTTAGTTTGTACAATCTACAGGTTTTTGATATTTTTGACAATATCAAAGTTTTTTTTTTATTTGAAAAATGTGGCGGAACGAGCAGAACGTTCACCTGATGGTAAGTGCAACGTCTGCCCATAACAAATGCTGTGTCACCCAGATAATTTCTGTGTGACACCACACTGCACCCGTCACCCTGAGACGTCAGTTCTCAAGTCTTATATGCCAAGTGATTACGCTAGCTCTCAGTGCCCTTCAAACCGAAACACAGTAATGTTTCACATTACTGCTTCACTGCAGAATAACTGGCCCAGGGGTGGTACCTACCTTTTCCTCAAAATCCAAAAACTATCTCAACTAAAACTAACAAAGCTTCGAGAACCTGTATAATTTATGGTATATGAAGAAGCATAATGCAAATAGAGAACGGCGATGGACGATAAACAAAAAGCAAAAAATACGATACTAGCGAATTGTTTATATTAATAAATAAACAATCGGTTAATGTGAGAGCGCGAACATGCCTCTTCGCGCGTAGTAGGTTTATATCATATAGAAATGATAGGTACCCTAAGAGTAGAGAATAATTTATTTATTTTATTTTAAATATTTATTGCTTCTTTTACAATAAAAGGATACAAAGGGCGAACTTAATGCCTTTAGGCATTTTCTCCTTCGGGTTTACCGTGGCTGTGGTGAGATTTTGATAATGTGTAGCAATAATAACAAGCGGATAATTTGTGGATTGTGGCAGTCATCTGTTTATGCAGTGATTGCCCAGTCTCTGACTACCCCTTATGGGATACAGTGATCTTATGTATGTATGTATGTATAATTTGTTTTCCATTCTCAATGATACTATCAGCACTTTAAACCAATACTTAGATAAGCCTCACTGGTGGTAGGATTCCTATGCAGGAATCCGTCTAGGTAGGTACCACCGCAGGGCCAGTTATTCTGCCGTGAAACAGTAGCATGCAAATTTTACTGTGCTGGCACTGAGAGCAAGTGTAATAACCTGGGCTTATGAGACTTAAGAACTAATGTTTCTGGGTACAGTACAGTGCCACACAAATATTCTGGGTGACAAATCATTTTTTTTTAATAAGTGGTAAGTGATCACCACCGCCCATGAACAACCGCAATACCAGAGGAATCGCGGGTTCGTTGCCGGCCATTTGTTATGGACAGACGTTTATCATCAGGCAAAGGATTTGATCGTCTCTTTTCCAAAAAAAAAGAATTGTCATAATTCTCATGAAGAAGCCTGTTAATCAAAAAGGAAGGATTTATAGTAATTAATATGATTGGCAGGCGGATTAGCGATTTCGGTGCTAAATACCTCCCACCTTAGCGGTGTTACCCGGTTAAAGAAAATACCGGATTTCAACGGAACAGATGTCACAGGGTGGTGGTGCCACACAGAAATGTTCTTGGTCACCAACAGCATTTGTTATGGGCTGGTTAGATATAGCACTTACCTTTGTTAGTTTCGTTATGATCAGTTGAAAGTATTGCTCGGCTTGAATATAAGTAAATATACAGTATAATAAAACAAAGTAAAAGCCGTTATACTGTTGGGATCACCACAGTGCCAGTTATTCTGCCGTGGCCCAGTAGTTTGCAAACACTATTGTATTTCGTTTTGAAAGGTACTGATAGCTAGCGTCTAGCGACACCACACTGCGCTCATCACCCCTAAACATCAGAGTGATGAGCGCAGAGTGGTGTCACACAGAAGTGATCTGGGTGATACAGCATTTGCTACGGGCAGACGTTGCATACCTTTCTTAGTTTCTTTAATAAAAAACCTATCAACTGCGCAGGAGAAATTACAGTGCCTGAAGCGTCGTATCGAAATGCAGGTAGCATTTAACCTACCGTGATACCTACCTAAACGGATTCCTACGCAGGAATCCCACCACGAGATTCCAACTTTATTCGGAAGTAGGCCATGGTCAAAATAGGAGTGCATGACATTGGGAATTCCTTACTCAGAAAAAGAGGAACCTCCCTCTCTCGAGAGAATTGAATACATAAAGAGATGGATTTGTTAAAAGTAATGTTAGCTCTGTAGGTGTCCAGTCACACTCGGCCGAACGGCAGTCATCTTGAGTCACGCGTCGCACTATCTAAGAAACTTTCGAGCTGAATATACGTCTCTTTACGTACAGATCTACAACGCAGTGGTTTTTTTATAGTGTTTTCATACATGGACATTTAGCTTTTACTACTTTATTGTCTTAATATTGGTTAAGTGTTACAACAACTACAATGCAGATCTCCGATGCGTTTTGCTTCGCGTTGCTCACTGTAAGTATTGTTGCATTATATATTTATATACTTTTTTTAGTCTTCCATATCCCAAATAAATAAATATGTTAACAATTATAATGTCAATTTTACATACATACATACATAAGATCTCGACTGTATCCCATAAGGGGTAGTCAGAGACTGAGCACTCACTGCAAAAACAGATGACTGCCACAATCCACATTTCACCAAAAAAATATAATGCACTTGGTGTGATAGGTGGTGAGCCCATTGCCACCATGCGCTGTTGGGTGCACAGTGCAATTTGATTCATTACTCGCTTTTTACGTGATCCAATGGATGAGATGGAGTGGTAGTATTCTTTTAACGAGCCGCCACCACACGGCATAATGTCAATTATATACATGATAATTTATGAAAAATATATACGCAATTAATGGATTCCATTTTTTTTTTAAACTTATTAATTAATATGGTGTTGTCTTATTATATGCACATAAAATAATTTATTGTAAATCATAGACGTATCTGAAATTCAATTGTATATTATTGGTATCATTTCACGTGCACTTTGTTTTATTATTTTTGATATTAACTGATCCGTTTTTAGGGAAAGAAAAAAACAAAAATGGACTTATTTTAAAGTAATTCTATTAATATATATAAAACTAGCCCGTGACTTCGTCCGCGTGGATAGTTTTATAAACATCCCGTGGGAACTATTTCATTTTACGAGCTAAAAAAATTACCACACTTATATTATAAATGCGAAAGTAACTCTCTCTGTCCCTCTGTATGTTAGTTACCTTTGCGCGGTTCAACCGCTTCACCGATCTTGGCGAAATTCGGCTCAGACATAGCTTGTATCCTGGAAAGAGGGAAAATTAAAACCAGAAGATGAGCAGCAGCATCTTCCTGGAACATCGGAATAAATTAACATGCGGTTGCCAACCCCCCTGCCAAGCGTGGCAACTATGGTAGAATTCCCCCCAAAATGATGTTCTGCAATGGACTAGTGATAGGCTGAAATGACGATGATGATGATGACTAAATATTTTAAAGATAACTAGAATATATATAAGCTCAAACTTATAATACTTTAGGGCATATAAACTTCAAATTAATATTATCATGCAGCCTTAGTCTTCGCTGGCATTATGCCATGAAGGCTGCATTTCCTAAGTTGAATTCGATATGTAACATCTGTGCCAAGAAACACCATAATCTATGTATAGCAGACCTAGTGGATTTATAATTTTGTAGAATGTTTGTGTGATTGAATGTAGAATTATTTTAATAACTGTGGATTCGTTACTAAAATATTTATAGAATCAGGCTTTACTTTGCGGAAATCCATTATAATAAAAGAAAATTAGGTTAATTGGCTAAGATCCGCATGCAAATTAGGATCTTAGCAAATTAACTTACTTTCCTTCATTAAAATATTTATGTCTTGGACAGATTTAAAAAAAATTACTACTACAGATAGCCAACACAAGCCTCAGTCCTCAGCCTGTCAAGGAAAAATTCATCATCATGATGATCATTTCAGCCTATCACTAGTCCACTACTGAACATAGGCCTCCCCCATAGATTGCTACGAAAGTTCGTAGCTCTCATTGGGGGGGGGGGGATTTGCCATAGTTGTCACGCTTGACAGGCGGGTTGGCAACCTCAGTTTATTTATTCAGATGTTCCAGGAAGATGCTGTTTCTTCTCGTTTTAATTTGTCGCTCTGTCGACCTTTACGAACACCCACGGGATGAGGTGGGATAGTAGATTCTCTTAAGCCGCTACCACACGGCATTTAAAAAAACTGAAACGATGACCCACGCAACAATTTCTCCAAATAAGTAAAGACTACGCCCCGCTGTTTAATCCGCGTGAAATAAGCGTTGTTGTTGTTGTTGCCCTAAGATATCTCGGGGATACATAGGACCCTAACAAGTTTCTTCCAGTCCTCCTGCTTATGTGCAATAACTTTTGCTTCAACCCAGCCAAGTTCAACTATTTTCAGCTACCACGTCTTCTCCCGCCACTAGGCTGATTTTGCGGGCGTGGGATGTAAATCGCGCTGTAATAATGCGATTGGATAACAGCGTCCAGTGAAGTAGACTGTTTTTTTTCCTCTGCAGCTGAGGAGTATACCTACCCTGAATTATCGATGAGCATTCTCTTCCTCATCACCACTGTACAACACCAAAGTTGGTCCAAAAACTGAAGGAGTATCGCCGAATCAGTTCTACGGTAACTTCGACGCTGTGGTCATTCATTATATTGGCTACTTGGAGTAGCCTTTCAGGTCAAGTCACGGTTCTGATATTCCAACATCCAGAGTCCGTATTTTCGCGCTAAATATCGTTGTCTAGGGGATCTGTCCGTTATAACTTTGGTAGGGTTACAAAATCAAATTAAATTTATGAGGCGTCCGGAATTAAACCACAGGATCTCCACGATCACGGCGACGAAATTTTCATTAAACCGTTGAGCCGTTTCGGAGGCTATTCCAGACAAACTTTCAGACAGACACAAATTCTAAAACGGTCTTTCAGGATTTCCTTATTATATCGATAGCCTTATTCTAGGTTCCGTTTCCCGGTCCTTGGGCAGATCGTCACGCTAACGACTAGGCTCGCCTCCAGCAACGCAAACATCGACACGGCAACCAGTCTTGGGCTTACGTTGGGTAGGAAATTAACTTGGGGTAGGGAATGGGAAGTTGAGAAAGTAACTGTAAGGTGTTAGGATACTACTATATCGGAAGGAGTAGGAGGAGACAGCAGTAGCTCGGGAGGCCGGGGTCGCTTACCCGGTGCTCTACCATATTTGCCGGACAACTCACCTAAGTCACGTACTCCCTGGCGCATTTATGATTAGGCATCGTATAATCATCGCCGTGTGGTAGCGGCCTAAGAGAATCTACCACCCCATCCCATCCCGTGGTTGTCGCAAAAGTCGTCAGAGGGTAAATGAAAACCAGGAGATGGGCAGCAGCATCTTCCTGGAACATCTGAATAAATAAACTGCGGTTGCCAATCCGCCTGTCAAGCGTGGCAACTATGGCAAAATCCGTCCAATATGAGAGCTACAAACTTTCGTGGCTATCTATGGGGGAGGCCTATGTTCAACAGAGGACTTATGCTGAAACGAGGACGACGACGACGATCGTATAAATAGCAGTTCTTACTTAAATTTTGCCATTTGTTTTGAGATCACAGACATGATAAACTCGCATTTAATCCACCCGATAATGGGTGGATATGGCGGCCCACAGAACTCCAAATTTATCCTTTCTGACCAACCAAGATGAATGGCTCGCATTAAATTTCATAGTACGCGAGTGACCTGGGTTCGATTCCCAGTGCCGGCACCACTAAAATTGTTAATTGCAATTTTAAGTGCTGACTTACCACGTGCTCGGCGGTGAAGGAAAACATCGTGAGGAAACCTGCATGTCTGAGAAATTAAAAATATTTCGAAGACATGTGAAGTCCGCCAGCCCGCATTGGAGCAGCGTGGCGGATTCTTCCTAACTCCAAAACCCTCTCAGAAATGAGAGGAGGCCTGTGCTCAGTAGTGAGACATGTATAGGCTGAAACTTTACTTTTTTTTACATGTTTCGTAGCATTATCAATCACATAGACTAGTAGTCCGAGACCATTACTTCAACTCCGGGAGTCGAAATCTGTCGGAGACAAAGTGTTGTTGTGTTGCTGACACTGCACCCTAACTTAAAATTCTTTGTATCTCACAAAAAGCAGAAATTAATTAAGTTTATTGCGCGAGAAAGTCGAAATATCTTTGAGCTGAATTTTTATCGATCATTTTCACATTCGATATCATTCGTGGAATGACTCATAAAAGTTTTTATTCCGACGACTCTTAATTTTTTTTTCTTGCGCAGTGTCTGATTGTGCAAATAACTTACTTCGCTGTAATAAATTATGCTGCGTTTCTAGTCTTTGCTATATCACTGCTTCTGTTACATGCTTGCTTGCTACATTACTGTTTACCTTGAAGAATGAGATTCAATATTATATTATACATTTAAATAAATAAGATTTTGCGGATTCTACTGCATTTACTTTTTACTCTCTATAACCCGACGTTTCAGCCCAAGCATACCACTGCAAGACTTCCAGATACAATGCAAGTTATTCTGCCGTGAAGCAGTAGTGTGCAAACATTACTGTATTTCGCTCTGAAGGGCACTGTGAGGTAGTGTATTCACTGGGCGTACGATATTTAAGAACTGATATCTCGGGGTGACGGGCGCAATGTGGTGCCACACAGAAATTTCCTGGGTGACACAGGATTTGTTATGAGCAGACGTTGCACTTCCCATCAGGTGAACGTTTAGCTCGTCTCGTCACTTAATCCAATAATAAAAAAAAGTTTATACTTCTTAGATACATACATACGGTCACGCCTCTTTCCCATTAGTGGTAGGCAGAAACCACATCTTTCCACTTGCTACGATCCTGAGACACGTCTCTCGCTTCTTCTACTTTCATTAGCGTTTTCATAAGCGCTCGTCGATTGCGGGTACTTTTAACGTGACCTTTTCGCAAAAGTTCTCCGATCTGATCATGATACGTACGCCTATATGGCTTCGTACTTCTTACGTTGAAAAATATACAATTTTCAGTTTATTTAAATGATCATTTTTTTTTATTGTATAAAGTGACAAAACGAGCGAAACGTTCACCTGATGGTAAGTGCAACGTCCGCCCACAACAAATGCTGTGTCACCCAGAATATTTCTGTGTGACACCACACTGCGCCCGTCACCCTGAGAAATCAGTTCTTAAGTCCCAAATGCCCAATGATTACGCTAGCTCACAGTGCCCTTCAAACCGAAACACAGTAATGCTTGCACACTACTGCTTCACGGCAGAATAACTGGCCCAGGGGTGGTACCTACCTAGACGGATTCCTGCATAGGAATCCTACCACCAGTAAAAACATTTGAATTATCTATTATTTAGTATATTCTATTCCATACCTGCTATTTATATCCGACTGACAACAATATAATAACGATTATTAAAATAAGAGAAACTCGCCACACCTGTTTTGGGTCGTATCATATCACATAAATATTTTAAATAAAAGTAGGCTCAAAAACATTACAAGTCACGCACGCTGGAAGTAGTGTGAAATGAAACTGTAATTTTAAAATCCTACTTGTACTATATTATTTAGTACATTAATCACAGAACGTACATTAGTACCGTTAGCAAAAACATAAGTATTTAACTACAACCGTAATTTATACCAATGATGTGAACAGAAAGTGTACGCTCGTTTGTGTGTAACTAGTTTATTTCTCGCGGCTTCGCTTGTGTATAATAGAATAACAATTTTTTGCAATGCTCATAGCCTCGCTGAAGTACCAAGCCATTTGAAAGTGAAAACCCTTTTCGAATCGATTCGAAATTTTGGAGTGTTAGGGCCACATCTGGCGAGTCGCAGCGTGAGGCATTTTTCACTGCCAATCCATTATCGACTTTGCGTGAATTGAAATAAAATCGAATTAATCAATGGACATAACTACTAATCCTCGAGAGCATTAAAGCGACGAGAGGGGACATCTAGCGCGCAGTAACGCGTAGATGCGTCTTCGATTCGCCTAATCTGTGTAGGGTTTGAAAAACTATTTTTATGGTAGACAGTGACGAAAGGAGCAGATCTGTCACCTGATCACACCGAGCTTAGCGTTGGAAAGTTCTGAGTTTTTTCTCCGCACCGTGCTGGTCACCATGGCACATCAGTTTCTGAAATGCCCTCTTAAGCCGAGTGTTGGCGGCTCAAGAAAATCTACCACCCCATCTGATCACGTGGGTGTCGTAAAAGTCGACAAACGGAAAATTAAAACCAGGGGATGATCCGTCTTCCTGGAACATCTGAATACATAAAATGCGGTTGCCTACCCGCCTTCCAAGCGTTGCATCTTTGGCAAAATACCCACAAAATGAGAGCTACAAACTTTTGTGGCAATCTATGGGTGAGGCGTATGTGTAGCAATGATACTCGTAGGCTGAAATGATGATGATGATTCCCTGTAATATAACACTAGCATAAGGACTCTTAAAACAGAAAGACAGTGGTATTTGCCCTTTTTATGACATTTCCCGTTAGTCGACAATTTAATTTTCATCATGTGTGAATAACCCCACCCCAGGGCCAGTTATTCTGTCCTGAAGCAGTAGTGTGCAAACATTACTGTGTTTCGGTTTGAAGGTCACTGAGAGCTAGTGTAACCACTGGGTATATGTGACTTAAGAAGTGATGTCTCAGGGTGACGGGCACAGTGTGGTGTCACACAGAAATGTTCGGGGTCACACAGTATCTGTTATGGGCAGACGTTGCACTTACCACGGGTGATGGATTTTCTGATCCTTTCGTCACTTTATCCAATAAAAAAAATGTTTAATCGCACTTTCCATCAGGTTTTACTCGTCTCGTTACTTTATCCAATAAAAAAGTCTCTTCCGACATGGCTGCTAAAGCCGCCGGGCTAACAGTTTACTGCACATTCAAAAACAAAAAGACCGTCGTTGTTTGTGCTTCTACTTAACAGTTTGAATATGTAATCAGAAATGGTCCTGGGGTGGTTCCTACCTAGACTGATTCCTGCATAGAAAGCCTACCACGAGTAAAAACTCTGGACTTATCTCTGAACTCCCTGGAATCTTCTGTGTCACACAGAATTATTTTGGGTAACACAGCATTTAAAGAACGATTGCTCGTTGCTCGTCTCGAAGCTGCTTCTCCATAACAAAAAATATGTGGATATTCTGCCATCTTAGCGTATCATGAGATTTTCCAGGCGTTTCTCCCGGTTGACTGACCAGATGAGATGAGCTAACAGATATTCTTACGCGTACCGTAACGGAGAGGGTTACGGCACTTCAGTTTCAGTTCGGCAATTTTAAAGCTACCTTAAAAAGTTTTCAACATCGAGCGAAACTTGCAGCGTCACTGCCACTAACTGTAGAAAATTACTAGATGCGTATAAAATAATTATCTGAAAGACGCCTCTTATGGCAACGGATATAAGCATCATAAAACTAACGATATCTTCCAATAACGTTAACTACTTTAATTAGACATACATACAAACTTGCACTGCAAGATGATTCTTGAAAATATTCGAATGGCTATCGAATCTGCGAGTTTATCGTTGATGATCTATAATCTACACTGTCTTTGGCGATTAAGTTACAATAATAAAATAACACAGCTTCATCATTAATACAAAATTAAATACTGGTGGTAGATTTCCTATCAACGAATCCGTCTAGAAGTGTACCACCGCACCAATTATTCTATAGTCAAGCATACATTATTGATTTTCGGTCTGAACGAAATTGTTCCCTAGTTTGAAAAATGGGCACAAGAACTGATGTCCCAAGGTGACCTAGCGAAGTGCGGTGCCCACATCGACGTGTTCTGAGTGACTGCATTTGTTATGAGCGGACGTTAAAGTTGCCATTAGAAGAACAATTAGCCATAGACTCGTCATTTACATCGTTAAAAAACTGCTAAGTGCATTATTGCTGTTGTGTTTCTCTGTGCATGTTTTCTTGCTCATACCTGTAGTCTTTATCTTCTACTGATATATTTATTCGATTACGAGTTTTATGTCTGGTGGTGAAAACTTTGAAATTGCCTTCTTATTTAAAATACGTTAAAAAATATTAACAAATAGTATCAAAAAGGCATACGCTATGACCGCTACACTATGGCTGACTTTTATATATCCTGCGCAGATGACAACTTCCGGTCCTTATCCAAAGATGACACCGTGGTCGAAATTGGTTAGACGGCCATCAACAATTTATAAAAATCGAAAGACGGAAGATTTAAAATTCCCGCATAATTATTCACGCCTATTTCTCTTTTCAATTTCTCTTAATTGTTACCGCGACTGGAATTTGAACTTTCACCAAAGTGCTTCTTACCTTTCCCAATACCTTAAAAATGATGCTAAGCAGTTATATGATCAATTAATTCTAATTTTATATAATTTATGGCTCCTAAAAAACCTACTGCGTTCTCAGAGTCACGCGTGCTTAAACAATAAGGAAAGAAGTTAGTTTTTTTGGCTATTTGTTAAAATATCTTTTAAATACGTCATTATCAGTTGAATGTAAATTATAGAGTATATGTAGAAGGTAGGTACCACCCAAGGGCCAGTTATTCTGCCGTGAAGCAGTAGTGTGCAAACATTACTGTGTTTCGGTTTGAAGGGCACTGAGAGCTAGCGTAATCACTGGGCATATGAGACTTAAGAACTAATGTCTCAGGGTGACGGGCGCATTGTGGTGTCATACTGTTCTGGGCGAGACAGCATTTGTTATGGGCAGACGTTGCCCTTACCATCAAGTGAACGTTATGCTCGTTCCGTTACTTTTATTAAAAAAAAAATCTAGTATTATTGCATTTAGATTTTCTTAAAGTTCTTAGGAATAGCAAACCGATTCAAAAAATAACAATGTTGAAGCTATGTTAAACATTTATGACATGACGCTGTTTCAAGACTGTATCTTACTCCGGAAGGACCAATTTTGTACAAATAAGTATAACAACTCAGTTTACTCAACTGACCATAAATTAGTAAGTTGTTAAAATATACTGAGGGCACTTCGGCATTCACAGGAGCTTAAAGAATTCTAATCAACAGACATCCATCTCGAAAGGCCTGTTTTATGAAGCCATGTTGCCAGTAATTTGGTATTTCGTTCTCTTCAGCATTCGAAACGTAGCAACTTTACGCTGCAAACGTTATTCTGACATTATCTGAGAGTGTGGTTTTACCCACCAAGCTATGTAAAAAAGTAACCCGCTACTGAACATACTTCGTTCAAACGGTCTCGTTTCACAGTTAACTTGCCGTTGGGGAAACTATGTGTCGGAAAGATTTCCGTTATTCACCTTAACCTTAAATCTAAATTGGCAACATCGTCACTCACTGCGTTCCATACTTACGACTCAGTTATTAAAGAGTCGCGGATTCGAAACCCACTATCCCCGCAGCCGGTGTCTCTCGCACTGCATAAATATGTTAGTTTACTCATTTGAATCAAGCACAACCACTACGCAAACACAGAGATAACTTCTGTGTTTGTGCACACAGTTCAGTTACACAGAGAGTCATTATGTATTAATGTTTGCATACTACTGCTTCACGGTAGAATAACTGGCCCTGGGATGGTACCCACCTAGACGGACTCCTGCATAGGAATCCTACCACCAGTAATATAAAATAAATAAATAAACCAAAATCACATTTTTGTTACAAGGTTTCATTTGTGAGGTCTATGTCCCGTAGTGGACTTCAGAAGTTGATAGGGCTATAGTACTTGTCAAGACAAATCTAACGAATCTAAACACGATATTGCGGCTGTAAGCTATTGAAGAGTTGATGAGGAGCAGGTGGCCCTGTCAGCAGCATCAGGTCCAGCTCACCCAAATATTGCATTATCATCTGCAACCGGTTCAAAATTCAGATGATATTTTGACCAAAACAAACATACTAACATACTAACATTGCAAGTTAAATAAAAGTTTGTAAAAAGTTTCCGAATACTCCGACAGCTTCCGAATACTGTCGGAAGCACAGGAAATATAATAGTACCACGGAGGCACTCTTCATCCTTACCTATCAATGACCTGTGTACAGAAGGTCATTGTTACCTATCGATACAAACGAAACAACAACAGACAACATAACAGACCTCAAAAACAGTTAGAAACAACGTAAGTTGACTGTCCGTGTAATTTTATACAGTTAGAAAACTGAGAAAGCAAATGACACGGAATTATAATGTAACGTATACTTTAAAAAGTTGACCAACAGTTAGTATTGAATGACAAATGGAATGCTTTCTTTAGAAATATTATTTAAACATCTTACTGCCGTACTCATTTACATTTAACGTTTACTCAGGCGAGTATTTATTTAATATGGCAATTACAGAGTGTGGCTGCTTCGAACAGTTTTGGGCTTGACTTGCTCTGTAGCAATAATCAGGAGAAGCATAAAGTCTTTGTGTTCGTTTTAAATTGTCGGTTTATTTGGGCTCGGTCGCATTTTGCTTCAGTTAGAGTACTTTCCTTATTATTTAATTCCAATCCCAAAATTTTTGCAGCTCACAAACGTTTGCTTTTCGTTTTATTTAGGTATTGCCGTGTTTCTGTGATACTGCATTGTGTAAATCGGCGATGTGTTGGCAGTTTGCACTATAATATACTCAACGCGGTTTATAACTTCTGGTATGAGCCAGAAAATGTTACAGTTATAAAAAAAAGCCCGCAAGACCCAACCATTATTATTACCATTATCATCATAGACACTCATAGATAAGTGTGCTACACACATGTACACATGTGAGTGATGACCAAAATCGGAGGAAGGTTTGAATGCAGTGCCAGAGAAACTACATAGTACCTCTGCCACTGTTGTCGTCTTATCTCTGATACACATAAATTACAATTGTATGCTTTGGCTGGGATTCGAACCGATGATCCACTGCTAAGTAAGCCGACCACTCAGCCATTCGATGAGGACGACTTTTGTATTAAATGTAAATTTCATTTAAACAAAACTGTATTTTTTAACGCCTGTTACCCAACTTGTTAAGAATACCGTGAACTTCACCCACTGTTATTACTACCATAACTGATGGTGAAAGTTGACAGTGACCACGCCTAATGCAAATCGGTGACGAGTCACTTCTGACTGTGACTCTTTACCGATTTCAGTTAAACTCTATTCGGAAACAGTGTTTGAATAATAAACTTATATTAGAAATTTGAAAGTTATTGTCTTTGTCCCTCTGTCTGTTTGTTACCTTTTCACGGCCCAACCGCTGAACTGATCTTGACGAAATTTGACACAGTGATAGCTTGCATCATGAAGACGGACGTAGGAGAGACTTTTTATCCCGGAAAATCAAATATTTTCCAAGGGATATTCAAAAACTTATCTGAGAGCGATCTTTTGCATACTTATTGTCCGTATCGTAATAGCAAAACAACATAAGTGAATTATAAAAAAAAAGTTTATCGAAGCTGTTGTTCGAAATATACACAATGGTTTTAATTTTTGCAAAAAATAGTACATTGAAAGAAAAATATTGTTTTAAAAAAATGCCACAGTTTCAAGAAAAAAAGGATTCCTTATAGTAATATAATAAGTATGTTAAAATAAAAATATCAGAATTAATAATATAGACTTTACCTTCCAGGACTGTACGCAGTATGTTGATATACAACTGACAAATAAACTGAGCTGGTATGCCATGTAAAAGGTTTTACTAATCATATAAATGATATTGATTGTGGTTACCGGTACCAGACTTCTACGCCGCGAGTCCTGGGTTCGAAATCAAAAATACTAATCTTTGGTTTTTGAGTCTGGTTGAATTGTGCATGATAGGTCTGTGAAACGCACCCACGATAACGAACCCACGAAGGAGAAATCCCAACGAGAGGCACACACGCACACAAAACAAGTGCTTAACTATTATAGGGAATAGTTCATCAATTTTCAAATTACAACTTTAAAATTGTAGAAAAAACGATGTATCTGGTATATTCTTGCAAATTTTATGTTTTTTGATAAAAATGTAATTTAAATTTATGTCACAGTGTTTTAGTGGCACTAAGAGTTTGTAAAACGTTTAAATCTCAAAAATGGGTAAAACGTTATTTTTCGGCCACCGACAATTTAGTTTTCGGCTACTGCATAATAGTGAAAAAAAAAAATTACGGTAACTTAAAAAAATACTCGTAAGTGTAAATTTATTAAAGTAAATAAATATACACACTGCTTTACTTCTGACTGATATTTTTCCTACAATTTTAGTAGGCTGAAAACTAAATTATAGAATAGAATAGAATCTTTATAATTATAGAAAGAAAAAATATCTTCATAACTTACCTTCATAATTTACTTGCGTTAAACTGGTTTGCGTCCGTATGACCGAGAACTAAACATTAGAACATGTTTATGTTACTATTCGGCCTCCTCAAGTATCGTCAAATTTGATCAAACATTACGGTATGATGGTTATCATGATAATATAATAATAATAAGTAATTTCTGTAATTAAATAATTAACAACGTCCAAAAAATTACTTTGGAATGAAAAGCGCGCCACAATTATTTTCCTAAATTTAAGTCCGTGACCGGAACTCCGATCTTTTTATACCGATTTTAAAAATGAAATACATATAAAATAATATATAAAAAAAATATGGTAATTTTCAAAAATTCTGAGTTACCTGCTTTTGTTTTTCTAAAGACCGACCGATCGCCGACAGTTTTAAGCATACTGATGTGTGCGTGGCCACGCAAACAACCTGCTCGGTGATTCTTTTGGCGCGATGAGACTAAAACTTTTCGGTCGAATTTGTATGCAATGTTTTCATGAAACGTTTCTGTTATAATTAATAATCTATACTTAATATTATGTATGCGAAAGTAACTCTCTCTGTCCCTCTGTTTGTTCCCATTTCACGGTACAGAGATAGCAAACATCCTGGGAACATAATTAAATAAGCAGAAGAGAACATAGAAATCATTAAGATATTATATACAAAAATTTGTTTTGAATAGGCTGTAACGAGAGTTTGCTCTTGTTGACATTATTTACAACGGTGTCCCCCTCATCGATCCACCACGGCGACACATTTCAGAAGCTATCAACTGCCCGACTGTGTTACGGTCCGGGAACTCAGCGCTTATCTAGCTTTTCGATATCGTTCGGACGTATTTTTTCTTTTAGCCGCAATGGGATTTTTTTTTTATTGTTTAAAGTGACGAAACGAGCAAAACACCTGACGGTGAGTGCAACGTCCGCCCACAACAAATGCTGTGTCACCCAGAATATTTCTGTGTGACACCACACTGCGCCCGTCACTCTGAGACAACAGTTCTTAAGTCACAAATGCCCAGTGATTACGATCGCTCACAGTGCCCTTCAAACCGAAACACAGTAATGCTTGCACACTACTGCTTCATGGCAGAATAACTGGCCCTGGGGTGGTTGATACCTAGACGCTCGCCACTCAACGTTGTTCGTACAGCACAATGCTGTCCCGAAAACTCTTTGTTTTGTGATTAGGTTGATCATCATCTTAGCCGTGCGGTGGCGGCTCGTTAAAACAACACTACCACTTCATCTCATCCAATGGATCTCGTAAAAGACGAGTAAGGAATTAAACTGCACTGGTCACCCAACAGCGCATGGTGGCGATGGGCTCACCACCTATCACACCAAGTGCATTATATTGTTTTGGTGAAACGTGGATTGCGGCAGTCATCTGTTTTTGCAGTGAGTGCCCAGTCTCTGACTACCCCGTATGAGATACAGTCGTGATCTTATGTATGTATGTATCATCTTAAATTTTAAATGAAAAACTCTGGATATTGTACGAGTATCATGTCGACCACACGACGCTCATTCTGCAAAAAGTTCTTGAGTGATTTCGTTCCACTTCGGATTTTTTGAAAATCTTATAAAAATCCGGCCTTCCGTGTTTTCGGACATAACAGAAAGCGTCCTGCATAAGCTCGAGCCTAAGTTTTTATTGCAAGTGTTTTTATGCAAGTGCTGCAAGTGGATATAATCTTCAACGAGTAACCGTCTATAGTTGATTCGTATGTGTGAGTTTGTGTGATTAGAAATGAAGATTGTGGACGCCACGGTGTGCCAGTCCGAATACACAAATTTATATTAGCTCCTTATAAAAATCATCTTTTGACTTTTTTTCGAACTGTACTAAGCTGTGCAGGCTCCTACGACTTTAAATTAAGATATCTTTTTTCTGTGATACGATTTTGATATCCATACTAATATCGTAAATGCGAAAGTAACTCCCTCTGTCCCTCTGTCCCTCTGTCTGTTTGTTACCTTTTCTCGGTTCAACCGCTAAACTGATCATGACGAAATTAGCTTGATGAAAATAGCACAGAGATAGCTTGGGTCATGAAGACGGACATAGGATACTTTTTACCCCGGAAAACCAAACATTTTCCAAGGAATATTTAAAAAAACCTGTCTCCACGCGGATGAAGTCGCGGGCATCAGCTAAGTAGCCTACATGTTGCCACAAGGTACCTGTGAAAATTCGTAATAGTTTTGGAGATTACCGTGTTGAAACAGACAGACACAGCGACCAACAACCGAAAGTTTTTAAAAATTGTCTTTTTACATTTTTTTACTACATCACCCGCAATCAGTTTTTCGCAAATTTTTTATGTACAAGCACGAAGATTCTACAGTTTTATCACAGTATTAGATATACATGTTCCCTTGTGTTATACTATTTTGAACCATTTTATGATATGATTCTCTCATTATGGCACAATTTTACATGAATAAATATTGCGCATAGACTACTTCCGGTAGCAACCAGAAGTCGTTCCGGTTCATAATAGGCTAGAAAGGCATTACCCATTTTAACCTGTTATTTTCCACATTGATAGAAACGAAGTCCGCGAACCAATAGATTTAATTATTCTGGCCGTGTAGTGGCGGCTTAAGAGAATCTACCACCCCATCTCATCCCGTGGGTGTCGTAAAAGTCGACAGAGGGAAAATATAACCAGTTAATGGGCAGAAGCATCTTCCTGGAACATCAGAATAAATAAACTGTGGTTGCCGACCCGCTTGCCAAGTGTGGCAACTATGGCAAAATCCCCCCAAAATGAGAGCCACAAACTTTTGTAGCAATCTATGGGGGAGGCAGTAGACTAGTGATAGGCTGAAGTGATGATGATGATGATGATTCTGGGACGAAGTAACTTAGTGAAATAATTACCAAATGAAGTCGACTTTATTAATATTTTTCTTACACTCCTAACAAATTTTCATATCGTTCCTAACAAAAATAAACTTTTAATTTTTCAATATCTATAACTATTATATTAAAAACTTTATTTATTTCCAGATAACAATAACTGCGAGCTGCGCACAAGCGGAAACAAGAAACCAACGTCAGAAACATGAACTTACTGAAGAGAACGCAGGAAAGCAAGTCGCCAAGCGAGACGCTTCCGTAATCATCGAACACTACCCCTTTCAACCTATCTTAAAGCATAGACCAAAAGTGATTTACAGAAGAATCTCTAGGCAAAAGTACAGGAGTCCGAAACCCAAATACGGTATATCTAGACCAAAACATCGCTCTTCGAAACCTAGTAGAAAAGTTTTCAACAAATACAAAAAAAACATAAGCCCTAAATATGGCCCTCCGAGCCGTTACAAGCGCCCACCAAAAATTAACTATGGTTATCCTAAGGCTCCTAGTTATAAACCAGTATATGGTCCACCAAAAAGGAGTCCCCATCATTACAATGCTCCTGAACCTGTTGGATTTGGAGAACCGCCCGCAGATTATATGCTTGATTATCATTTTCCGAAACATACATACGGAGAACCTCCAGAAGATTCATACGGAGGGCACTTACAAAGTGCAACTAGTGACGCATTCTTAACATCTCACGTGTTTTCGGACCCCATTGATCTTGACAACCAGGATTTCGCCGGTCAGCCGTTCAAGTCGTGGAAATCTTATCAAGTAGATGATCTCGATACAAATTTTGTTCCTTCAAATAAACGTCCATCTTATATAAAACCTGAATACGAAAGTCCAACAGCTACAGAGGACGATATTATTTCATATTCAGATATTTATAAACATTACAAACAGATTACAAAAGATGTTTACAATAAGAACAAAATTAAGCAAAAACTTGCCGGGACGACAAAACTAAGAAATAGACCATGGACGACGCCAAAAAATACTGTACGTAGGCGTCCAGAAGCCCAGGTAGTAGTTGGAGGCAGATATGCTGAACCACCGGGTAGATACTTCCCCAAATTTCACCGAAGCACCCCGATGTCTGATGATGAAGACTTTGATCCACCTGAAGAAGCGGTAGACCCAGATGTTGCATCATCAGCAACGATTTCGCCATATGTGAACTATAAAAACAGTAACGTAGCTTTTAGCCCACAAAACCTCAATGATGCATTTAGTATAGTTGATTAAGAATCAATTTCTAGAAAAATAAGATTCGTAAATGGTTATGCTCAAAAATTTCTCTTAGGTCAAAGCGTAACGCTAAGATTATTACATTTTAAAAAGACAGTTGTCTAACCACTACCACCGTCACCTCAATGGATTAGGATAACTAACATGGATGTAATTTAAGAGTTAAGCTAGAGAAAGCTAAAAGAAGTAAGGAATAATAGAAAATGATATGGGGAGGTTAGGATTATTTATTAAGAAGATAATGTAGTTGTGTATGTCGCCTTTAAATACCCCACTGCAGAGTACAGGCCCCCTATTATAAGAGAGTAAAATAATTTCATATAACAAAATGACAGCAGTTTGATGCAATTTTCAAAAAAAATGTCATACTAGCTTATGTATGTAAATATAGTGTACAAAGTAATTTGTCAAAGTAAATGTCATTATTTTTATTTTAACACTGTCTCATCTGAAAGCTTTTTTGCAAATGTAGCTTCAGATGATGACCACTAGATCGCAACGTAGTCTAAGTCGGACAAGACTTCTTGATTTCAAATGATATGAGAAGATATTTTTTTGAATTTATAATTTTAACACAGTATTACGTAGCATGATGTAAGTAAAAATCTCGCAAACGATTTATAACGCTCTTGAGTATATAATACAGAACGTTAAGTTTACATACTCATTGTAACACTGACACTCTTTGTAACTAAATACTACTTTGGAGCCGTGTCAACATTTATAATGCATTTTTATTGTTGTCGCTTCTAAATATTTTGTGCAATATATTCGCTTGTAAAACGTGCATTTAATTTATTTTTTATGTAAGATATTTTACATTAAATGTATATTACAATAAAGCTTCCTTTTTAATTGAAAAATGTTGCGCCATGGACGTTTCCACCTCTTCAGTGGATGGGGTTTTGTTATAGTTGCCATGCTTGTCAGGGGAATCAGGTCAGGTCAAAATTGGGAATTTTTGCTTTATCTATACCTGTTGTACTGCACTCTAGATAACCGCGTTGCAGGGGGCAGAAGCAGTACGTGCTGAGCTGGCGGTGACAACTCACTCGCGCTTGCTGACCCCATCAGCGACGCACATCTTGATCCTAACTTTGTTCATAGCGGCGAACAAACAAGCCTATTTTAATACAGTTCACTACATTTAATTAAAACTCAAGGATCCTAATAATTGCATTAACTCTTAACACACAGGACAAGATGAGACGAGTTGTAATTATTCGCTTACATCACGCGAAATCCATTTCACCAATAAAACATCAAGACAGTCTAAAACTATATTATCAGAAGCTTAAACGAAATTCTATCAAAAGCTTAATCGGACGACACGTCTTAACACACAACGTAATAAAACTATAGTAAATCAAGTTAATCCAAAAGATAAGATGTCACATTTCTTGTTCCACGTTTTCCTGTAGTTAATACTAAATACTGCAATAGACGCTGGATTAATTCTTAAAGAAAAAGTATTCAAATTCGAGAATGGAGTAAACGGGTAATAAATTACATTTCTTCCAAACGGTACATTAAATTCAACATCCAACTAATTCCTCGTATCCCTCGTCATCGATCTTGCTTATTCTTTCTTTGAATTCTTACTAACCGATTATTTACACGCCTTTTCTTACGAGCATTACCACAAGCTGCTCTGGCTGCTTCGCAAGCAGAATGTGCTGCTTGCTTGGTTGCCGAGCATTCGGCGCACGCGCACTGCAGCTTGTGCTGCAAATGGGCCAGTCTCGCTCTCGCTTCGGACAAGTTGTGACATTTCTCCTGTAAGCCGAACTTCGTCTTTTCCAAGACGCTGTGTGCAGCTTTCTCAAGTTGAGCGGCGAGCTGGGTCGCTTGCACCATCAGTTTGTGCTGTCGAAAAATTACAATAGTTTTATTTATTTTTTATTTCAATAAAAAAACCTATTTAACTTCGTTCTTTCTTTTAGTATACCAGCACTCTCGTTTTAAAATTCCCAGATTTATTTTTATCTTTCCTCACAAAATTAACACTTATTTCATTAATAATAATAATCATATAAATAGCTTCGTCTGACATATCATCATCATCATCATTTCAGTGTATCACTAGTCCACTGCTGAACATAGGCCTTCCCATAAATTGCCACAAAAGATTGTAGCTCTCATTTTGGAGGAATTCAGCCATAGTTGCCACGCTTGGCGGCCAGATTGGCAACCGCAGTTTATTTATTCAGATAGTCCAGGAAGATGCTGGCATATGTGATAAGCTAATGTCTGAAGTAGAGCAGTGTATTACAGATCACTCAGTCTCCACGCCGCGTAGTGATAGGTCATCGGTTATAACATTCGAATTTTGAATGTATAATGTTGTATTCACAAGAGGTTTAAGAAGTTTATACCAGAAAACCAATCATTTCAGTTTTGTACAAATTTTGGCATTGGATTTGATTTAAGGACCCACAACGAGTAGGGCAACCACAGGACGGTTATAAAAAGGATAATTTAAGATTTGACTTTTTAAAGAAAGAAAGAAAGAAAAATTTTTTATTTTTTTACCGTACAGGCTTAAGTTTTTTTTTGTTAAAGAATGTAGCACTGAAGAGAGAGAGCACTCAAATAATACGAAACTATTTACGATGTGTCTTATTTCTTACAACGTTAGCAAAGAAGAATTTTACTATATAAAGTAGCATTTTCGTATATTTAACCAATTCCATGTTGCAAACATTCCTTTGTACTGAATCTTTTAATAATAAAAATAAACTTAAAACGCAACTTTATACAACAATCGCGCAAAATTTCTAGAATTTTCTTAAACTATTTTCTTAGTATTGTGACCATACGAATAATGTTTTAACATGCCATCATCTTTCGTCATTCTACTTTCCTGATATTTTACTTCCAATATAGGAAAGGATTGTGGTCCGTGCGGTGGCGGCTTAAGAGAATCTCTGATCGGAATCGGTCTGAAAGGCAATGAGAGCTAGTGTACCTAATTATAAGAACTGATGTCGCAGGGTTCCGAGCGCAATGTGGTTCCACAGAATTGGTCCGGGTAACACAGCATTTGTTATGGGCAGAAGGTTGGCTCGTCTCGTAATTTTCCCGTATAAGTAAATTAAAAAAATATCAGGGTGTTTTCAACTACCTGAGTAAGGAATGTAATGAACACTATTAAAACGAGCAAATCTTACTTGCGCAGTGGCTTGCTGTGCAGCTTGCACAGCAGCGTTGACAGTACCCTGCTGCTGATGCACAGCAGCTGTGTTCTCGGCGACCACCGCCTCCGCCTCTTTGACTTCCTGTTGCAATTGTTCCACCACAGCTTGCTTGCCTGCGAGTGCTGCTTCAGCAGCTTTTGCAGCTTGCAACGCTTTTTCCGCTAGTTGTGTTTTGACCTGAATTTGTGATATTAAACTGAAATTTTTATCACCGACAGCGATATTTTTTATATTGATACTTTCAAAACATGCTCAGAAGTATGCATAAAGATATCATTATTTTAGTCACTAGTTTATTTACTAAATTATTGCGAACCCGCCTGCCAATCGTGGCAACTATGGCATAATCCCCCCAAAATGAGAGCTACAAATTTTTGTGGCAATCTATGGGGGAGGCCTATGTTCAACAGCTAGTCCACTGCTAGGCTGGAATTATGATGATGATGATGACTTGGTTAAGCAATACAGCTTGTGTGGTACGATTTCCCAACAGGAATCCGCCTAGGTAAGTAGCACCGCAGTGCCACTTACTCTGTCGTTACTATGAATAAACCCCATTATTCTCCTTTTAAGCAGTAATAAGCGAACCATTTGTTTTCAGATTAAAAGTCACTGAAGCTAGTGTAATGAGAGGGCATATGAGAATTTAGAAACAAAATCTTTTAGTGATAATCGTAATGTGCTACTGTACAGAACTTTCTAACACACAGTTCGTGGTGATTCCGCAACTATACGATGCAACAAGACCTTGTTATTATCAAGTGCTCGAAAGAAACAATTTACGTAGAAACCAATAAAAATGAGACAATACTCAACAATATCATACATTAAAACATTTTAGTAGTAAACTTCCAAACACCTTCCTTAACGGATTTCAATCGTAGTTAGCACGAAACGAAACGAAAATAATTCTTGAGGACGGCCGCGTGGCCTAGTGGTGAGAGTACCTTTACTGACTTATACGCCGCCGGCTCTGGGTTCGTATCCATGGGGCCAACATTTGTACTAAAACACAAATTGTTGATTTTCGGGTCTAATTGTGTTGTGTTTGTCCCCGTGTTTATGACACTGCATCCTAGCCTACCTCCGATGTTATCGCATCAGCGTTACATCAGGCGCAGGTAGATTGGGACGAGTCGCAGTAGGACGAGACGTAGACACAGAGGCACTCGCCTCTGTGTTTGCGCTTACACTTGTGGCTATTTAATATCTCCTGTGCAGTTGACGGCTCTCGACAATATTCGGAAGTTGTCGCCATGGACGAAATCGGCCAGGGGAACATCATCATCATCAATTCTTAATAAACTTCCAACAGAAATTTAAGCTGTCAAAAATTTCAAATGCAAAGTTTCATCAAAATTTACCCAGCAATACTTAGCGTGGTTACTAACCATGTGTGCTGCCTGAGCTCCTGCAGCATTTTGAGCTGCTTGAGCGGCTTTGGCCTCTGCGGCCGCTTTCTGGGCTATACTCGTCGCACATTTTCCTTTGCAGTCCCTCGCCGTTTCCCTCACTTTATTGTCCTTTCTTTCCTGGACGCGCTGCGCCAATTTTCTCAAATTGTCATTCTCCGCCGCTCTTCTCTCCGGAAAACCCCACACTGACACAAATGTCAGCAAAAAACACACCCAAAGTCTCATCGAAATGCTTTAAAATTCTATTTTACGAAAGCGGCAACCGTTTATCCCACTGAAACCGTCGTTTTTCTGCATAGATGTTAAATAAATTTTAAAAGGAAGGTGGAAAAAGAAATAAATAGTGGATTTTGCTGAATAAACAAATCACTATCTGACTGTACACTATTCTGTCAGTTTGACATTGATTAATCTTTGTTCTAAATTGGAAAAGAGTTTTCATGTAGTATCATAAAAATGAAGGAAGCGTGTTAGTTTGCTACTGAAGTTTAAATATACACTATTTTATGTTTTGCATGCGGATCTTAGCAAATTAACTTCCTTTCCTTCATTATAATGGATTTCCGCAAAGTAACGCCTGATTCTATTAATGAAATTAATATTCGGTATACTCTTGTACTCTGAATCATTTTAGTTTGTCTTCTTCTTTCTTTCTTATTACGTTTTGAAAATGATGCCCTACACTAGAATTTCTCCCGTATCGAGAGTGCGTTTTACAAATATAAATTTCACATGCACAATACATACAGACCCGAAAACCAACAATTTGTGTTTCTGCACAAAATTTAATGTTTATCACCACTAAATAGTCTAAGAATATTAAACAAAGACGATACTTTGTTGATGAATCTCTCCTAGAATCTATATGCCTTATTATGCTTGAGTGAGAGCTGAATAACAGAAGAGGATATTATTTCAAAGCTTGAAAAATGCGTCCAACGGCGACACCTCTACCCGCACTTGAATATTTTTTTTATAACGCCTGACTCCGTAATGATATATTGCGTGCGAAAAGGATATGGTACCGGTAGATGAGGTGAAGAGTTATCGGAAATCTAACTTGATCGGTGAATCAGCGACGTTATGCAGATTAAACAGATTTATATGATGTAGGTATAAGATATGGCGGTGACAGCTAGATTAAAATATTTCAATCGAAGGTAAAATACGTTGCTAATTATTCAATGGGCACGTTCGAGTGCGATTTGACATTTTTTAATAAAAAATAAATAAATTTGGGTTAAAATAAATTGCATTCTTTTGATGCTGACAAGATACAATTGACTCGCTAAAATTGAGCCCTACAGAAATGAAGGAAAACTTTGGCGTCGGTTTTTAAGATCTTTTAATAGTCTTTTAACATTCACAATAACATCCAGAAATGAAAACCAAATATTTTTCAACTTCAACTGGAACCACGTGACTTACCATAAAAAGCTCTTTCAATTAAACCTCTTGTCAACAGTAGAAAGAAAGAAGAAATTCATTCAAATTTGACACACTCAGGAACTGTCAGTATGGACGGCCTGTGAAGATAAATTGTAAAGTTTATAAAATTTTCGATTTCCTAGAAATTATGCATCCAGGACAATAACAACTAAGGCGTCGAAATTCATCTCGTCTCATTTCTACACCCTTATGAATTTTTAGTACGAGACTCGATCAAATTAAAGGTTTGCGAAACACTGTTTTTATTTCATGGCTTTCCTTAACATCTAGTCAATACTTTTATAGTAAGTATCCCAACTAAGACAATAACCTAAAACCTATGAAATGACGCCATATGAAATATACGCGGATGAAGGTTAAGATGCCCGATGCAGACGTTTCGGGTATACCATGTTTGGTAAAGAATGTTTTACAATGTTGTGCAATGAATTATTTTCGAGCCGATGATAAGTTTTAAGGCTTAAGCATAGCGCACATTTCTTATCGACATTTTTATTTGACAATTTCTTTACAGGAATCATTTTTTCCGAAATTAGTTGACTTGAAAACATCCAAAGTGGCTCGACGTAGTCGCGGGCGCGCTTGAAACATGATTTGCATTTCACTGTACGCCCTGATCGCTTCAGCCACGATCCTCGCGTGCGTGCCCGTCTGCTACCGACAGTTTGAGATGAACAAGTTCATCAAGTGCCTGAAGAAGTAGGCGATTCCTCGAAATGATAATTTGTGTGTCCTGCATGACCGCCATGATCGCCGTGGGCTGCATCTCATGCGTTCCTATCCTACTGGATAACTATTGGCCTTGTTTGAAATGCAAGAGGAATGCAGACACGTCGCCGCTGTGTAAAAACCCATGTTGCCCCAAAAAGTCTTAATCGGCTTTCGAATGTACTGTCCGTACGATGTCAAAATAAAGTTTTTAGAATAATTTATGTTAATTATTTTTAAATTAAATTATGAGCGCCGCTCGCAGTATTCTTGGCTTTGTGCGCCATAATTTATTATTATTATTATTAACAAAATTTTAATTAAATTAAGATTTTGATAAAAACTAATAAGTACGTATAACATAATCCATCGTCTAAGGAACAGATAAAACTTATAACTAAAGCTTGTTAACTTTGTAGGGAATAAAAATTATGAGGATAATTCTACGTATTAGCCTCTCGTTACTTAATTCCTATAATGAAATGCTGTATTTCTATTACAGCCCCTCAAAACATAAATCAAATGCCGCCAACATTTTAAAATAATGACATTATGAATTACATGATATTGATGTTGTTTTTTCGACCATAGCGACAACTTCGAATATTGTCAAGAGCTATCAACTGCGCAGGAGATATTATAGTGCCACAAGTGTACGCGCCAACACAAAGGCCCTTACTCGTAATAACCTACCCGCGCCCGATTTAACGCTGATGAGATAAGATCGGATGTGGGCTAGGATTAAGTGTCAGAAACACGGGGAGAATCACAACATAACCAGACCCGAAAACCGAACATTTGTGTGTGCAATAAAAATATGTGAAAAATGTGAAGTTACTGCCTTTGATAATATAACTCTACTGGTGGTAGGATTCCTATGTAAGGAGCCGTCTAGGTAGGTACCACCGCAGGGCCAGTTATTCTACCGTGAAGCAGAGTACCGTGCAAACATTACTGTATTTCGGTTTGAAAGGCACTGAGAGCTAGCTATGAGATTTAGGAAACGATGTCTCAGGGTGATGGGCGCAGTGCGGTGCCACACGGTAATGTTCTGGGTGACACGGCAGTTGTTATGGGCAGACGGTGCACTTATCATTAAGTTAATGTTTTGCTCGTTTCGACACTTTATGCAATAAAAAAAAATCTTTATAAACAATGTTTGCAGCTGACTATTCATTACACAATACGAACAAATTTGGTTTTGATGTGACGCGCCAAGGGACTACGTATAGTCCAGTCAGAGTTGTGCACCCTATAGTGAAAGTTTTTAGAGAATTTTACCTGCAGACGTGTACCATTGCACAACATGGGTGGATGATGGTTTTTTAATAAAATTACAGGAAACCCTTCTTTTAAACCCAATTTATGTCGGGGCGATCCAGAAGACAGCAATTAAGACATTCTGTTAGAAAATGTACAGCCTCTTCCTGGTCCAGCATGGTGTCTTCAGAGTAGTATGGTTGCATCTGTGTATTAATCTTCGAGATAATAAAGTCGTTTTCTTCACCTACTTGTACTACTAGGGGGCTTGTTATGAGGCAGCAGGGCCTTGTTGAGAGATAACGGGGTTTGCTGTGAGGCAGCGTGGGATTGCCGTGAGGCGGCAGGGGCTTGCCGTGATACGACGGTAGATTTCTGTGAGGCAGCAGGGATATAGCGCTTTTTTTTTTTTTTTTTTTTTTTGTTTGTGTTAACGTTGTTAGCCCGGCGGCTTTTACAACTTCGTCGGAAGAGACTCGCGAGCAGAAGGCCCGCAAGTAAGGGATATAGCGCGGCTCTCGACGCGCTTTTTATAGGCAGCGGGGGAGCGCGGAAAGAGCGGTACTGGGGCGGCCAGTGGCGGCCGAGCGACTCCGGTCCGTGAATAATTTTACGATTGTATTATATACAATTCAGAAGTAATAAATACTTTAGAAGATTCACTTTTGATATCTTCTAAAGAAAAAAAATCATGAACAAAATTTGAACCATTTCTCAAAAAGGTCACATGGGTACCAGGCCCTAGGGTCAATACATAAGTGTAAAATAAAATTTATTAGGGAAGCTGTTGACCAACACGATAACTGATCGTGCTGATAGAAAAAAAAAAACTATTTAAATTTTGAAAACCTCATATGAAAGAACAATGTTCTGTCAGCTGTCATAAACTGGCAAATTTTATCAAACAATATGAAAGTGAAATTATTGTGTAATGTAAGGATAATCTTGATATAATATCAGGATTATCTTCTTGTGCTTGAGATACTGATTCATTGAAACGTCGAGTCTGTGTACGTAGAAATCAAAATGTACGTATCAAAGAAAATTGATCTCCAGGAAAAGTTTATTATTGAGATCGATTATAATATTAAGAGTTGTAATAATAATGGACGTGACGAAACAATAATACGAGTAAAACCCGTAATAGATTCTTTTTGGTATACGCTAATCATAAACAGGTATCGGATACATCTCAATTATTGTTTCAGATTACGCTCATCGTTCATGAAATCAAAATAGATACTTCCGATTTGCGACTGCTATATTCATTTTTTTTTATAACTATACGAAAGTGTTTAACAATCTGACGATCTTTGCAAAATGGGCTGTATCGCCTGTTCGTCCACGCTGACTGCACTTTTTCTCATATTTATTGCACCCGTGATAATTGAAAAGGCTGCCAACTGTTTTAAAAAGTGTGCACTGACTTCCTGTTTTGTTCGGATTGTATTGAATCTTAAAATTTGAATGTCTTGTAAGTAATAAGTTAGAAGTCGTTAAAATTTCCCGTTTGCCTTGGGTAAAAATTTTAAAACTTACACTTGCGCCTATTGTTTCAGATACCGCTTCAACCGGCACCTTATTTAGTCCTCATATGATTTGCATATCATTACTGGGTCTCATCAGTGCTGCTAGCATACTGTTTTGCGTGCCACTTTGTACTCGTGGAATATTTGACAACAAGTGCAGTTGCCCGGAGAAGCCAGTTTGTCCCGACTGCGGCCTCAACTACTGATAAATTTCGATACTCATTGTAGAAGGTGTTTCGTCAATTTTCTGGTTCAGCTATTCATAATAACCTCATCATCATTTCAGCCTATCACTAGTCCACTACTGAACATAGGCCTCCCCCATAGATTGCCAGAAAATTTTGTAGCTTTTATTTTAGGTAGATTTTGCCATAGCTTACATGCTTTGCAGGCGAATTGACAACCTCAGTTATTTATTGCGATGTTCCAGGAAGATCCTGCTGCCTATCAATTGGTTTTCATTTTCCCTCTGTCGACTTTAACGACACCCATGAGAACATATGAGGTGGTAGATTCTCTTATGCCGCCACCACACGGCGTCATATAAACTTAACAAATGTATTTTAAAATTTGATTGTAATATCCAAACAGATGTATGGTTTGTCAATGTTTTCTTTTGTAGTGATATCGATACCAAAACGCTGCTCTGATTCAAGTTTAAGTACATCAATGTTAATAATTTTGTCCATTTCAAAATCATTCATTATCAATCTTAGCTTTATCTGAATGAGCTTTATTTCTGAACTAAACTTACTCCGCCCCGGGGTTTTTCTGTTATTTCTGTTTCTGTCGACTAACCAGGGGGACGAGATTGAATAACTCTATTATGACATACATACGTACATACAGACACGCCCATTGAGATAGGCAAAGACCACATCTTTCCAGTTGCTACGATCTCGACATACATCTTTAGCTTCTTTTAATTACATTAGCGTCTATTATGACGGCACAGAAAATTCACTTTTTTGACGTGCACATGCCTTAAGCAATTTTATTCATCATTTACAGATATATAACTTTATTTTCAGATAATTCCAGTTTATTAATTTTGTATGGATGTCATCTGTAGCTGTGGACTTGTACTTTGCAACGTTCGTGGATTGTACACTAGGGTGATACAATGATTTGTATGAGCGTTCTAACAGCTGCCACTGCGGCCAGCCTTATCGTCCTGGGTCCATTGTTCTGTGACAAATTCTTTAGATGTTTCCGTACTAAGTCAAAACGATGAACCATTAAACTGATAACATCGCAATCTGTGTTTCAATTTTAAAATAGTAAATTATGGGTCAATTTTAGCAAATTTCAACGGAACAAGATATATTGAAAAGAGAAGTTTAAACTCTAACATTGGCTCTCTTACTCGTAATTACCTTCTCTGTCAGACTCCTAAGCAATACCTTGGGGTTTTTTGTGAGATGGCATTTAAAACTTTAATTTGTACAATACCCGTTATTTTCATAATTTCAGCCTATCACTAGTCGACAAGTGCATTATATTGTTTTGGTGAAATGTGGATTGTGTTGTGTTGTGTTGTCAGTCTTTTTGCAGTGAGTGCTCAGTCTCTGACTACCCCTTATGGGATACAGTCGTGACCTTATGTATGTATGTATGTACTAGTCGACTGCCGAACATCCTTCCCCCATAGATTGCCTCAGAAGTTTTTAGCTCTCATTTTGGGGGATTTCGCCATAGCCGCCACTCTAGGCAGGGAGTTGGCAACCGCGGTTATTTATTACGATGTTCCAGGAATACGCTGCCGCTCATATTCTGGGTTTTTATTTTCCCTCAACTATTAGGACACCCAGATTCTGTGGTAGATTCTCTTAAGCCGCCACCACACATTTGTTTAAATGTTGCATATACCTGTGATATGATTAACTCTAATAGAAATCTTACGTAATTACGTTTTCCACCTCCTATTTTTATTCTATTGTAATTAATTCTAATTCTAACTAATTTGTAAGTATTATTAGCCATTACAGTGAAATCAATCATATTGTAAAGTAAAAAGTCTTAATTCCTTCTTTAGATTCCAATAATTACTACGCCTCTCGAACCGGTTATAGATTTATAACATTCATAAGCAATTTAAAGTAAACTTATATTGAAATTTACTGGTGGTAGGATACTTATGCTGGAATCCGTCTAGGTAGGTATCACCCCAGTGCCAGATATCCACCATCAGTATCGGTCATTTTATTTAAAAAATTGTAAGCTATTGCAGGATATTCGAACCCCGCTAGCTAATTGATTTATAAATAAAACACTCAAATAGGAAACAAGTTTTATTCTAAACAACTAAAACATACACCGTAATATCACTTGACTGAATCCTCAACTAGACTAACATGTAATTGAGCATATACGCAATCAACAGTACATTGGCCTAAGCTTACGTATCTGGTGAGAAATAAATAAATTAACAAGGGGCTTATGACACTTAAACATTAGCTATTGACTAAGCGCGATTTGGACTATGTTCCGAGTCGGTTCGGACTCAGAAATTCACCGGTTCTCTGTGGGTGCGCGACTGTCGCGTGTTTTCGTCTTAGATTCGTTCTATCTAGTATCCGCTTCGTCTAGTTTGGCTATGGCCGCTGTTGGAGTTGGATGTTCACCGACGAGCCGCGCGCTCGACGTCGGTCTCACTATTTGAACTCTCTCTTCATTGATCACACGTTCCTTCTCATCTTTACCGATCTCAGCGCTGGATCTGTAAAATCTTTTCACCGGTGATGATTTTTCCGAGTCGTTCGCAATCGTTTGATCGATGCTATCAAGTTGATCGGTCAGTTTCACTTGTTTCACTTCTAAATTCTCCATGGGTTGGATTTCTTGCTTCATGATTTCAACTAGAGACGACGGAAACGTTGTTAGCTCCAAAGGTTTGAAAGTTGTAGTCGAGAAGGTGGTTTGTTGTGTTGTCGGTGAAAATCTTAAGGTCATTCGTCTTCTGTGCTTTCGTTCTGTGCTGTCAACTGAGCTCTTAGAAGAGTTCTGTGCGGAAACTGAAGCTCCGTTCGTAAAGTTCATATCCGCATTAACTGTTACAAGTCTAAATTCGTTCTCATCTGTGTTAGGTTTATCTGTGCCGTTTCGTCTTGCATTCTTTCTTTCTGTGGAATTGTTGTAGTCTCTATTCCCGCGGTAAACTGGTGAGGTAGTGTCAGAATACTGTGCTCTATGGTTATTTCTTTCATCTATAATAACAGGCTGTGGTGTCACGATTTGTAAGCCTTCCGCAATGCTGCTCTGTTCTGATTTGGTGTCCTGGTTCTCTAGAATAGTAATAGCTTCTTTTATACCGACTACATCTTCGGGGTTCATTGGGTTTCCTGGAAATTAGAATACTTTTAGATTAGTTTTTGTTATTTTTAATAAAAATCAAGCTTTATTCTAATGGAATCTGTAAACGAAATTTAGATAATTTGTCTGTTGTACGTACTCGTATAATAAACATTGAAATGTTTTTTGCTATTAAAATATTTTATCTAATGCCCTAACCCTAACCCTCGATATAATAACTAATTAATATTGTAATTAATGTTGACGAACGCGTAGCCTAGTGGTCATGGGTTCGAGTCCCAGCGAAAGTTAACGTTTTTGAAAAAACACTAATTGTTGTCTTTCGGGTCTGGTTCTGTTGCGATTGTCACTACGTCTCTGACACTACATCCTTGCCTACCTCCGCATTATCGCATAAGCGTTACACCGGGCGCGGATAGGTTGGGACGAGTGAGTGCCCCTGTGTTTGCGCAAACATTTGTGGCACAATATCTCCTGTGCAGTTGATAGCTTCTGATAGTATTCGGAAGTTGTTGCCGTAGCCGAAAATCGGCCAGGAAGATATCATTATGAAACTTATAGTTTGATTGGATGTCTGTAATTCAATCACGATCAAGCGGCTGAACGAATACTAGAAAAAATGGCATGTTGTGGAAAAGGAAAAAAGTAAATATTACTAAATTTTTATTAATTCCCGGGAAAGCGGGCAGGTAACGGCTACTGGGCTTATGAGAATCTACCACTCCATCTCATCCCGTGGGTGTCGTAAAATCGACAGAGGGAAAATTAAAACTAGGAGATGGGCAGCAGCATCTTCCTGGAACATCTGAATAAATAAACTGCGGTTGCCAGCCCGCCTGTTTACTTTTTTTTACTTTACTGCCAATCACGGCATCTATGGTAAAATGCCCCCAAAATGAGACCTAACTTAGTTGCCTGTTACGGTAAAAAATGTTTTTTTTTATTATTGGATAGAGTGACAAAACGAGCGACTATTACAAATGCTATGTCACCCAGAACATTTCTGTGTGACACTACACTGCGCCCATCACCCTGAGACATAAGTTCGTAAGTCTCATATGCCCAGTTATTACACTAGCTCACAGTGCCGTTCGAACCGATATAAAGTAATGTTTGCACACTACTGCTTCACGGCAGAATAACTGGCCTGGGGTGGTACCTACCTGGACGGATTCCCGCATAGGAATCCTACCACCAGTAGGTGGTAGGCTATTCTACTCTGCTGGACACCTATCGGCCTACACAAACAAGAATATCTGAACAACAGATCATACCATCCTGCATTTCTTTCTTGTACGACGAGAAGAAGGTGAGCGCTTTCATGAGCTGATAACTCTTCGAGACGGGAATGTTGGTGTCGTACAGCCGTGCGGTGTTTTTGCAGTCCACGTAGAACCACCAGTTGCACTTTAGTATCGTTTGGTCGAAGAGTGTCGATTCCGGGCAGAGGAAGGATTTCATCACGAGGCCGTCATCTGTTAACGCACACACGTGGAACACCTGGAATTGTTTTTTTTTTTGAGAATTTATCATCCTGCTGGCTCAGGTGCTGGGCACGGAAGTGACGCTGGTACAAAACGTGGTGCAAAACGTTCACATGATGGTAAGTGCAACGTCTGACCACAACAAATACTGCGTCACCAGAACATTTCTGTGTGACACCACACTGCGCCCGTCACCCTGAGACATCAGTTCTTAAGTCTCATATGCCTAGTGATTACACTAGCTATGAGTGCCCTTCAAACCGAAACACTGTAATGTTTGTACACTACTGCTTCACGGCAGAATAACTGGCCCAGGGGTGGTACCTACCTTGACGGGCATACTAAGAAATAAATACATATTTTGAGGACATGTGAAGTCTGCCATTGGAGCAGCGTGCCAGACTTTTCCCAGCCCCAAGACCCTCTCAAAAAATTTGAGAGTTGTCTTGTGCTCAGCAATGGGACAACAATAGGCGGTTACTTTACTTTTTTTTCAGAAAACGTCCATCTGTAAAAAGTTTACGTTGAGCCATAAACCTCATCTAACTAGAGGTTTTCCGAAGTCACTACTTGGCAGGCGCATTGGCTATTTGAGTGGCAGTGTCTGGTACTCAACTAATGTTGAAACTGTTAGATGGGTTTAGTTATTTTGCAATGGGGAAATCTGACTGACATAGAGACGATTTTTGTTTTGCAAAAGTGTCTCTGTGGAAATTTATCTCTAAAATTAAAAGAATTATCTTAACCCTGACCACTCGATATGTTTATGAATATGATATTTAAAAACGTATTGTATGTACACAAGAACATAAAACAGTTTACTAAAAAAGAGATGTCCTTAATGTAAATACCAAGAAGAAGCACAAAAGAATAATGCCAGTTACCCGTTTCGAGTCACTAACTCTTTTACGGGGCAATGTAACAAAATTCCAGAAAGTGTATAAAGTCTATCAGTCAAAAGTTCATTTTTTTATTAAAAATAAAAATCCAAAAAGGGTTATTATAATATTGAAGAGTAAAGCGGTTGGGTATCTACCACCCCATTTCATCCCGTAGGTGTCGTAAAAATCGACAGAGATCCCTCTGTCGATTTTTAAAAAATGAAAACCAGGAGATGGGCTTCAGCATCTTCCCGGAACTTCTGAATAAATAAACAGCGAATGTCAACCCGCCTGCTAAGCGTGGCAACTATAGCAAAATCCCCCCTAAAATTAGAGCTACAAACTTTTATAATTATCAACGTGGGAGGCATATGTTCAGCAGTGGACTAGTGATAGGCTGAAATGATAATGATGAAAACTTAAAACCTACAATTCCACATCGAAAAACCGAGTTTTGTAATCTCTTTTATTTTAATTTAATACTGATGGGACATGTTTTATATTAAAAATTGAATGAGGATAAGACACTAGAATTTTCCAGATTTTTTTTAAAGATTACTATCAATGCTATTGGCATTACTAATATTACTGTTTACCACTCCAACTAAACTTAAAAGCTTGTGCTAGGAGACGGTTCACGACAATAGTCGAATGGCGGGCTCGAACCTGCGACGTCGAGTTTCGCAGTCCGTACCCTAAGCCCATTAAGCTATAGGCGCTTAAGATATTTGAATTTATTAAAACTATAAGGCTAAACAAAAATCACTGTCCCTTACCATGCATCCAAGGCTCTCATCACCATACAGCCCAGGGAAGTACTTCTGATCACCACAGTGAAAACTCGTCTCCGGAAGATCCACTTTGGATTGGAATTGATCATCGAAATTCTTCTCGTAGCCGACCGGATAATATTCCCGCGGAGCGTTCATCACTTTCCCGGTAGTTGGGTTTCTGAACGAATTTATGATTAATAGAATCGCACAAACATTTAATAAAAAAACACAGAGATCCCTTTTCTTCACCTTCTGATATCCCATGGACCGGTGATCGGTGGATAGGATAGCCAGAACACCGCAGTTCCAGTTGTTCTGCCGTGAACCAATGGTTTTATTTAAAAAAAAACGATGTTCTACAGTAGGATTTCTCCTGTGTCTTGGGTACGTTTTACAGACATAAATTCCACATGCACAAACCACCCACAACCGAAACAACTATCTGTAGGCCATACAAATATTTGTCCCATGCGGGAATCGAACCCGCGACCTAGCGGCAGCAGAAGCCAAGGGACTTAGCCACTGCGCCAACCTGAGCCGACGATCAATACTTGTGTTTCGGTCTGAAGGACACTGAGAGCTAGAGTAAAGAGCATATGAGACTTAAGAACTGACGTCTCAAGGTGACGGACTCAGTGTGGAGTCACACAGAAATGTTCTGGGTGACACAGCATCTGTTATGGGCAGACGTTGCACTTACCATCAGGTAAACGTTTAGCTCGTCTCGTACATATTTTTTCGTAAAAAAATATGATCGGAGGTATGTATCTTCGATAGAACGGGACAACCATAATACATCAAAAGTTTTAGACTTCTTTTTTTTGTATTGTATAAAAGTGACGAAACGAGCAAAAGCGTTCGCAATTTATAGTGGAGGCCTATGTTCAGCAGTGGACTAGTAATAGGCTTAAATGATGATGATTTGCCTGGGTTCGATCCCCGCTGCCGGCATCACTTAAGTTGTTTGTTACCAACATATAGAATTTTAGGTACTGATTTATCACTTGCTCGACGTTGATGATGATGACGTCCACCTGGCCAATTATCAACCATGGCGACAATTTCTCGGTAGCAATCAACTACGTAAATAAAAGTTAGGAACACGTTAGTAAGAAAAAATATTCTATAAAATATTACTTTAAGTACCTCTTTGGTTTCTGCTGTACGGACGCTACAACAATATCTGGCTCCGGTTGTGCCTGGAACAACAGAGGCTCCTCTGTCGTTGTCGTTGACGTTGTTGTTGTCGTTGTTGGCATCGGTATGTTAGCAAACTTATTCAGCAATTGTTGTTGCCTCAGCGCAATCGCCGCTTCCACCGCCTCCATGGAAATATTGCCCGCTTTCGCTATTTCTGCGATTTTCGCATTTATGTCCTCCTTGCTGAATTTCAACGTTGTATCGTCACCGTAGCCAGTTATTGAGTTATAGTCATCGACCTTCTTCGTATTGTAAGCTTGATAGTGGCCCGCCAGATCGTGGACTTGGTGAGGAACCGGGTCTACAAAGTTAGAAATAGGATTGACGGTTTTGTGGAAAGAGATTGTGTTAGTGTCAGATGGAATGTGCGGTAAGTATGCAGAGTTCATAAAAGCAGGTGCCGGTATTATAGAAACTGACTGTGTGGGCGGGGCTGCTACGGGCATAGGAACGAATGGGTTGACTGTGGTGGGCATGCTGTGAATGCGAGCTGTGTGAATTATGATGGGAGTGGGGGTTATTCTGTGATACGGTTGCCCGTATTGAATCGCCGTCATGCGAGAGACCATTTTTGATACGTTGTCGTGTGATGAGTGGGGGTAGGTTCTCACTTGTGTATGCATTTCCTGGTCCCATAGACTGCGGCACTTGGAGCGGCGAGTACGCCTTCCTCGTTGATGTTATCGGTAGTACTTTCAGAGTCTCTTCTTTCGGAGGCAGGGGTCTGAACGGCGGCACTCCCATCGGCATAGGTTTGGCCAAGGTTATGGTGGGCTTCGCCATCGACATGGTGTTTAGGTGTTGACATGGGAGCCTGCACCACTATGGGATGCATGGTGCTGGAAACTCGTCGGTGTAAGCTTGATAGTTTGTCCATTGCAGCTTGGTTGGGGCGGGCGGCCGACGACATCGGTCTCATCATAATTCTGTTTTGTTTCCCTCGTTTCTGAAAGTGAGCGAATACTGCATTTAATGGCTTGTGTCTTTTTGTAAATGGTGCTTACATTCGTGTCATTTAACGTTCGAATAATTGATGCTTAATTATTTTGAGTGGTATTGCATAAGATTATATGAATGCAACTGCCTTTAGCTGCCCTGCACGAAGCCCGTCGGCCTTTTTGCGAGAAGTCGACGGGTGCATCTGATTCAGGATCATTTCTGTAACAATCTTTTGGGAAAACCTGATTATGATGATGATCAGCCTATAAAAATTGTAGCTAACGCACTGCTAGGCATAGGGCTCCTTTCCTCGATCTATCAGTGTCTGTAATAACACTGAATTAGAATTATTCCTATGCAGGAACATATCACCCCAGGCCAGTTATTCTGCCGTGAAGCAGTAGCGAGCAAACATTACTGTGTTTAGGTCTGAAGGGGACTGAGAGCTAGTGTGATCACTGGGCATATGAAGCTTAAGAACTGATGTCTCACGGTGACGGGCGCAGTGTGGTGCCACATAGGAATGTTCTGGGTGACACAGCATCCGTTATGGGCCGACGTCGCACTTACCACCAGGTGAACGTTGTGCTAGTCTCGACTGATTAACCATTAAAAATAACTACATCCAGATTCTCCGTAACTCACACTCGCAGGCGTCAGAAGAAAATCAGCGCTACTTCAACCGTAGCTTTATGCTGAGCTGACTACTGTTTGCTCGTCGCATACTCCACCACTGTGATAATCTATATCATTTCCTTTATTTCTGTACATTTATTTTTCTCTTTCTTTATTCGTTTTCGTAAATGGTGTTTGTGAACTGACCAATAAATATTTTTCTATTCTAGTTCACTTCCCTATCTTTTGGTGGTAGCTGACGGGTCCATTTTTTTTATTGTATGCCGATGCCTGGCACCACTAAACTTGTAAGCTGGTTTACTACATGCCCGGTGGTAGGATTCCTATGCAGGAATCCGTCTAGGTAGGTACCACCCCTAGGGCCAGTTATTCTGCCGTGAGGCAGCAGTGTGCAAACATTACTGTGTTTCGGGTTGAAGGGCACTGTGAGCTAGCGTAATCACTGGGCATATGAGACTTAAGAACTTATGTCTCAGGGTGATGGACACAGTCTGGTGTCACACAGAGATTTTCTGGGTGACACGGCAACTGTTATGGGCAGACGTTACACTTACCATCAGGTAAACGTTTTGCTCGTTTCATCACTTTATCCAATAAAAAAAAAAGTATCGTGTATTATTAGTATTAGTTGGCTAAGAAATATAAAAAAATATTTGTTAATATTTTCGATCCAATCAGATGTCACCCGAGCTTAATTTCAACAAGGCCGATCATTGGAAGAAAAAGATCTGTAATCTATATATACATAACTTCCGAGCGAATCCGGGACGGGTCAACTAGTATAAAAGCGATTTAGCACTAATTGATCAAGATATCTCCGGACCTACAAGACCTATTGACTTGCAATTTGGTATATGTATTTATTTCCCGACATAGACTAAGTAGAGCCGTGGTAGCACAGGGGCTAGGCGCTCGCTTTAAATTTCATAGTACGCGAGTGACCTGGGTTCGATTCCCGGTGCCGGCACCACTAAAATTGTTAATTGCAATTTTAAGTGCCGATTTACCACGTGCTCGGCGGTGAAGGAAAACATCAGGAAAACATGAGGAAACCTGCATGTCTGAGGAATAAAAAATATTTCGAAGACATGTGAAGTCCGCCAACCCGCATTGGAGCAGCGTGGCGGATTCTTCCTAGCTCCACAACCCTCTCAGAAATGAGAGGAGGCCTGTGCTCAGTAGTGGGACATTTATAGGCTGAAACTTTACTTTTACTTTTTATAGAGTAAGTACGGATAGAACTAAGTACGGATTTTACGAACATTTACTCCTAAATGGTGGACAGGCTGGACACATTACGCCCAGCGAAGAGGACGTGTAATACTATATCTTTGCCATCACTGTTTTCTTCTTGTGTAGTAATTACCTATTTTGATCTTTATATTAGATTTTTATGATCAGATGTTTTGTCGAATTCTCGAATTGCTTTTAAGTTTAATATATCATCTAGCCAATTTTAGCACACTGATGCCAGTAAACCATGTTCACAATATCATCCCTAGCGTTATATAAGCCCGCCTTTTAATATTTTTTGTAACTGGTTTTTGTTATAGACGTCTCATGTATTGGAACAGACTTTTTCATATTTAAGATATTACATACATACATACATACAATAACGCCTATTTCCCATATAAGGGGTAGGCAGAGAACACACACGTAGGCCACTTTTCGCCCTCGCTGGAAACTAGACGTGACGAGTGGCAAACCACGTCGCCTCCATTTTGGTAAGAGTAAAAAAAATCTTACTCCACATTGAGTTCGAATGAACAGTGTAGTGACAACATTGCATATTTTGGTGTTATTCTACACGCATAAAGGCTGTCCGTATAATAACTTATCGCTTCTTACGACACCTCGGTAGAAATGAGTATACTACTCTGCCGGACCTATCGGCTAGATTTGCAGTATTAAGATTTAAAATATTCATTATAAAATTAATTTTTTCAAAAAACATTGGAAATGTAAATCGATTTGAAATATAAAAACTGACCCAAATTATACATACATACATACATAAGATCACGACTGTATCCCATAAGGGTAGTCAGAGACTGGGCACTCACTGCAAAAACAGATGACTGCCACAATCCACGTTTCACCAAAACAATATAATGCACTTGGTGTGATAGGCGGTGAGCCCATCGCCACCATGCGCTATTGGGAGCACAGTGCAGTTTCATTCCTTACTCGCCTTTTACGAGATCCATTGGATGAGATGGAGTGGTAGTATTCTTTTAACGTGCCGCCACCACACGGCTATGCCGCCACCACACGGCTATTATAAAATTACCACACCCAAATTATAAAAGACAATTTGCCCACCGAAACATCAAAAATTTCAAAAGTTACCTCTTGTTTAGTAGCCGGTCTATCAGACGTGTCAACGATAATGTTCGGCGCTCCATTCTTAAAGCTAACTGATCTTCTCCTATTTGGATCCTGGTTTGTAAGCGACTGCTCGAAGCCGAGTTCGTCTCCGAGACTGAATCCTGAAATTAAGAAAATTTGAATTTAAATAAAGAACAGTTTTAAAAATACAAAGTTATAGAAACACCGTCAAGGTGTTAAAGAATTGTTTACTGGTAGTAGGATTCCTGTGCAGGAATCCGTCTAGATTACTGTCCGCCACTCTAGGCCAGTTGTTCTGCCGTGAAGCAGCAGTGCGCGAAGATTACCGTGTTTCGGTCGGAAGGGCACTGACAGTTACATTAACTGGGCTCATATGACTTAAGAACTGACACCTCATGGGAAACGGGTGCAGTGTGTTGCCACACAGAATAGTTCTCGGTGGACACAGCATTTGTTATGGGCAGACGTTGCAATTGCCATGAGGTAAACGTTTTGCTCGTCTCATCAGATTATCGTATAAAAAACCTGCATAATTCATCCCGTGAGCGAGTAAAAGTCGAACAAGGGAATTGCTATGGCATAGGATCGATGGCCTAATAACCATCTCAGTTATCTCATACGTAAATTATCCGGACCGGCGACGGGCAGCAGCGTCTAAGGTGCGAAGTATCTGGTACTGTGACTGCCCATCCGCCCGCCCAGCGTGGAGAATACCTAGGAAAGAGCAAAACCTAGGATCCAATACTCGGGACATCTAGAGCTGTGGTACCACACGGATGAGTTCGATCCCCGGTACTGGCACCTCTGAAATTGTTCTGCGATTTTGGATGCTTATTTACCACAAGCTCGGCGGTGAAGAAGGAAACGTCGTGAGGTAACCTGCTTATCTGGAGGATTAAAAATATTTCGAAGACGTGTTATGTCCGCCAACCCCTATTGGAGCAGCTTGGCGGACTCTTCCCAGCTCCAAAACCCTCTCAGATAGAAGAAGAGGCCTGTATTCAGCAGTGGGATATTTATAGGCTGTAACTTGTTTTTGTAATATGAAGCTTTCTGATAGATTATATTCTAAACAATGCATGAAAATGAATTTGTAATTAAATTTCCATGCAGTTCAGAAATACTATAATTTAATATCCATACTTCTAATATAAATGCGAAAGATACTTTAAATATCCATGCAGTTCAGAAAAACTATAATTTAATATCTATACTTATACGAGTATTATAGATGCGAAAGTAACTCTCTCTGTCCCTCTGTCTATTTGTTACCTTTTCACGGTTCAACCGCTGAACCGATCTTGACGAAATTTAGCACTGTGATACGAGTAGCTTGCGTCCTAGAGACGGACATAGAATACTTTTTATACCGAAAAATCAAATAGTTCCCATTGTATATTTAAAAAATCTGTATCGACGCGGACGTAGTTGATGGCCGTCGCGGCCATCAACTAGTGGGTATATGAAATGTATAAAAATAAATTACAATCAATGAACATGAATAAAATATTTTATAATATTTTTACATTTCTGAAGGAGATTTTGTTAAGTAAGTTTTAATATTTATGTTGGGCTATATTTCATAATTTCATAACTGTTGAGCTCTCTTGATTGACTAGAATATAAATCTTGAACGTGTGGTAAATTATTCAAAAGATCGTAAATAGAGTTGAGTTGAAATGCTTCTTCATCATATTAAAATTTATGTATTCTGCGAAATACTCCAGTAGCCACGATTCAAGAAATTCTTTTCAGCCGTTTGAAGATCATCAGCTCTCTTCTAGTTGATGAAAGGATCTGAGCAACTTCCGAAGGTCCGATCGATTCGAAATTTGCTATCACGTTGTTCCAAGGATACTGCAAAAACATGTTTTTTTAGGCCAAGGGTTTTTTAAATTGTGATATAAAATATATGTGATATCTCATATAAATAAGGATCAGTTCTGATGATGGAATCCATGAGAAAACAAATCCATGAGAGACATCAAACTCTTAAATTCGCTTCAGCATGTTTGGAGCCGCTGCTTGGATGAACAATTTCCACCTTTCAATAAAAGAAGGCGCTCCTTCGAAGTATCATGAAAATTTATACTTAAATGCTGAGCTGTGTTTAAATCCGACGCTCACGTCTACACTTGACCCAGGGTTACTTGTAAGTTTTGAGTTTGTATGTCTGTCCTGAAGTTCTTCTTACATTTCACGATGCAAAAGAACGAAAAAAGAAGTTTTATTGGAGAAAGGTACGAGACGAGCACACCGTTCACCTAATGCTAAGTACCATGTCCGCCGACAGCAATGCTGTGTCACCATTTCACAGAGTTCTTAAGTCTCATATGCCCAATGATTACACTAGCCTGCAGTGCCCGAAACACAGTAATGTTTTACAGTACTGCTTCGCGACGTAATAACTGGCCCTGCGGTGGTACCTACCTAGACGGATTCCTGCATAGGAATCCTACCACCGGTCTCAATCACATTCACAAATAGTAAACGAAAGACAAACTAATTCATCAATTGGGTCGATTAGAACCTAGCATTATTTAGCATATAACCTATTATTTAGCATTTAGCAGATCGTATCTAAACATGGCCGCCGATTCAGCCCAAAATTTGGAAAAAACTGGCTGACGATCCCGAATAATGACGAATTCAAACCGTAACTCGTAGTGACTAAATTTCCCGCAGTCCAATGTTTACGGTTAAAACAAGTATTTAACTACACTTTTTTCAACAAGTTATATTAATATTATCTTCATTACGATTTGATAAGTGAGTTGTTAGCTCAGCCAAGGACGTTATGTACAAACACGTGATTTTCCATGTTGCAAAGTATCAATCGAAACGATTATTGAAATTTACAACCTCTGACGAAAACTTTTAACTCGATTTGGTTTCAGTGTGGTAAATTCGCTGAAACACCCAGAAAATTTCTGTGTGACACCAATAGGTGGAGGACTAGTCGGCGACAGAATTGAAATCTTTTGTAATCATGCCCATCACCCTGAGACATCAGTTCTTAAATCTCATATGCCCTCTGATTACGCTAGCTCACAGTGCCCTTCAAACCGAAACACAGTAATGTTTCCACAGTACTGCTTCACGACAGAATAATTGGCCCTGGGGTGGTACCTACCTAGACGGATTCCTGCATAGAATACAGGCAGATTAGTAAAAACCTAGATATTAGCCCTGGGGTGGTACCTATGTATGTGGTGGGATTACTGCGTGGGAATCCTAAATAGTGAAAGTTCGCTCCGAAAAGGTTAAGTGGTTCGCAGTGACGCGAATGTCCGCGGCGCCCTTCTGAGACCAAAAGCATTTATAAAATGAAACGTTTCGACTGGTTTATGCAATACCATTACGATCATTGAACTAAATCATATATGAATGTAAAAGTTTTGTACACGACAACAACATTACCACATTGATTTTTATAAATGTTCAGAGTTATAAAGAAGAACGTATAATTTTTTTTAATGGAGAAAGTGATGAAACGAGCAAAACGTTCACCTGATGAATAGAATAGAATAAATTTTTATTCAATATAGACTATTTACATAGTACTTATTGAAAGTCATTTTTTTTTAAGCTACACTGGTTCGCAAAAATGCCTCTGTCCTGGGAAGAACCAGTAAGAAACCCAGCGGGCTTTTTTTTTTTTAGTCATTTTTAAAATAATGTACAATAACTGTATTACAATAGCTGTATTATAAAGATGTAGAAATGGCTTGGCGGCGATCACCTCATTCCCAGGGGTTATCATCATCTATGTATTCTTTAATATTATAATAACCCTTTTTATGAAGTCTTTGTTTAATATAAAATTTAAACTTTTTGATTGAAAGACTTTTAGCACTTTCTGGGATTTTGTTGTAAAAACGTATACATTGCCCCATAAAAGAGTTACTGACTCTGTGAAGTCGGGTAACTGGCATAATTAATTTGTGCTTGTTCCTGGTATTCACATTATGAACATCACTTTTTTTAGTGAACTGGTTTATGTTCTTGTGTACATACAAAACGTTTTCAAATATATATTGAGAGGCCAAGGTTAAGATATTAATTTCTTTAAATTTATCCCTAAGAGACACTTTAGAGCCAAGATTATAAATAGCTCTTACGGCCCTCTTTTGCAAAACAAAAATCACTTCAACATCAGTTGCATTTCCCCATAGCAAAATACCATAAGACATTATGCTATGAAAATAACTAAAATAAACCAATCTAGCAGTTTCAACGTTAGTCAAATTCCTAATTTTTTTTACAGCATAAGCTGCAGAGCTAAGTCTACTTGCTAGTTTAGATATATGGGGGCTCCATTGAAGTTTTGCGTCAAGAGTTATTCCAAGAAAGACAGCAGTATCCACAAGGCTCAACTCTTCCCCACTCACAAGCACATTTACATCTAATTGTTTAACATTTGGTGTTGTGAATTTAATACATTTTGTTTTATTGCCGTTTAAAAGCAAATTATTAACATTAAACCAATGTACTAATTTTGAAATAGCATTATTCACCTCGTCATATAATAAAAGTTGACGTTTTATCTTAAAAATCAAAGATGTATCATCAGCAAATAACACTATATCATGGTTGTCCCCTACTAGGTAAGGTAAGTCATTAATGTAAATAAGAAATAGAAATGGGCCGAGAATCGAACCCTGCGGGACACCCATAGATACTGCTGATCCGGAAGAACTCCTGCTATTGATAACTACTGTCTGCGTTCTATTACTCAAATATGAAATTAGAAGTTGAAGTGCAGAATTTCTTACACCGTAGTGATGTAGTTTCCTGATAAGTGTTTCATGATCAACGCAATCGAAGGCCTTAGAAAGATCACAGAAAACACCCAAGGCATCCCGTGAACTCTCCCAGGCTTCGAATATATTCTTAATAAGTTCAACACCTGCATCGGTTGTAGAACGACCCCTGTGGTTAGTGTAACGTCTGCCCATAGCAAATGCAGTGTCACTCAGAACATTTCTAAATGATATCCCACTGCGCCCATCACCCTGAGACATCAGTTCTTAAGTCTCATATGCCCAGTGATCACACTAGCTCACAGTGCTCTTCAAACCGAAACACAGTAATGTTTACACACTAATGCTTCACGGCAGAATAACTGGCCCTGGGTGTGGTACCTACCTAGACGGATTCCTGCATAGGAATCCTAACACCAGTTTTATAACAGTAATAGAAGCATCAGTTTTTATTTCATTACGTGCGGTTCAATTTACTAATCCCTGTAGCTGGTTTTGATAAAAGTCTATGCAAAACAATTCAAATCAAGCGAATGAGGATACTCAAAGACGCTAAGCGCGCTATGAAAAGTGTTGTGCTTAATTTTTCTCTTCGAGATAATCTGCAACGAGAACCACAAATCCGCGCCAGAACTAGAGTAACGCACGTGACCCTGATTAGCAAGCTAAAGTGATAATGGAAACTTATAGCTCGTAGAACCGTTTGGGAAGGAAGGTGCTCGAGTGACAACCTGCATGGTTTTGTTGGTGGATGTAAGCGGCTTAGGACCGTGTTTTGTGGCAATCCACCGGGGAGTCCTTTGATCAACAGTGCACCTGTGATGGATGATAATATCATTATCATTGCCACTCATACAAAAAAGGTGAAATAAACTCATTTGGGCTACTTTTGGGGTTGTATTGGCACTCTAGTGTATCAGCCACATCACCCGAGGCCCGTACAAATAGTTTCGATGATATCATTACAACAAAGCTTTCTCGCGTCCGTCGCAACACCAACGTGAAAATGTTTGCAGATCGGTAGGAGTATCCAATGCTGTGAAGATGCTGTTTCATGATAAAAACTAACATTCCTTATAATTACTAACAGTCCTTTTTTTATTAAATAAGATTATATTAAAAATTTTCATTAACTTATTGTGTGGAGACTAGCTTGAAGTCCCGACTGTGTCCGCGTGGAAATAGGTTTTTTAAAAATACTTCGAGAATTCTTTCCCGAATAAAAAGTATCCAGGATGCAAGCTATCTATGTGCCGAATTTCGTGATGATCGGTTAAACGGTTGAGCCGCGAAATGCTAACAAACAGCCAGAGGGACAGAGAGAGTTACTTTTGAATTTGTAATATTAGAATGGATACCGTAAAATATGCTTCGCAAAAAAATTAAGGGAACAAAAAAAATTCCCATTATAGTATAGTATAATATATCCAATTCTAATATAATAGTATAATAGTCATTTTTGAAGGGCTGTATTTAAGTGAGAAATGGTCGTAGACTTTTTAAAAACAGCATTTTAAAGCTCCAATATTCTAGTTTTTAGGCCTTTTGTCCATGTTTTTAGAGCCATGTTTTCCACGCAATGCGAAGAAATAGCGCGGAAAAAAAAATCAAATTTTTGGCTTTCTTTTTATTACTCCACGGGCTCGGATTTTTTTTTTCCTAGTTGAACCATTATATGGAGCAGATAGCCTGTTTATTCAGCTTCAATTCCCTTTTTTTAAATTGTGACTACGGCCATTTTTCGCGGAGACAACCGATATTAGACAAAAAACAATCCTTTTGCCTTCAACCATCAATATCTCAACAATCAATGATAGTACAGAAAACCGAAGGGCAGTTTCGGAAACTGGAATAAATTTGCTATTAAATTCTATCAAATCAAACACAAAAATCAAAGACAACAAAAAAAAAATTTCACCCACAATATCGACCTAAAAACAGTTGAATAAATCGGCTTTTTTCCTTGTTTTGGTAAATCGACCGCATCTTCACAAATACTGATGAGGAGGCTTAAGTCTTCAGGGACTTTAAACGGTAACGTACCCCCAATAGCTCTGTAGAATGGCAAATCGATCCATTGAGCGGTTTTTTTTAACGATTGATGAAAGTTTAGAAGACAATTAAAGGAACAAGATTTTTCTTTTCAAAAATCGTAGATTTTTATAAAAATGGAAAAAACTATTTTTCTTCAACCTTTTTCACAATTTTGTATCTGTCATCTGGGAATATGCTTTCCAAAAATACTTTTTTTTTTCTTAAAAACATTTTTTTGCCAAAATTTTGTTTGATTTTGGATATCAATATTAATTTTTTTGCGTAGTGTGTATATTTGTCTGATAAATGATGATGTTCTCCTAGCCGATTTCGACCACGGCGACAACTTCCGTATACTGTCGACAGCCATCAACTGCGCAGAGGAGATATTATAGTGCCACAAGTGTACGCGCAAACACAGAGGCATTCCTAGTCCCAACCTACCCGCGCCCGATGTAACGCTGATGCGATAAGGTCGGAGAGTAGGCTAGGATGCAGTGTCAGAAACACCGGGGCAATCACAACACAACCAGACCAGAAAACCAACAATATGTGTTTTAGCACAAATAGTTGGCTTCGGCTGGAATTCGAACCCAGGACTCGCGGCTTAGAAGTCAGGTACTCTGACCACTAGGCCACGCAGTCTTCAACAAATAAATAAATAGCGAAACGAATCAAAATAAACGGCTAGGTAATCTGGTGTTGGCGAGTTAAGTTACCTCAGGACATTGTGTATACGAGCATATCGGTCCTGTGTTGCAGATTATGCACTCATAACGGCAGTTTTTCAGTTGATATAGCTCTCATATTAAGGGATTTTCATTTTTTTGCGGTGAAATAGCGAGAATAAAATTAGACGGCGACGTAATCGTGCTCGACGTAGAGAGCTTTCTGATATATAACCAAGCCCCTTTTCGAAGGGAGTGGACCGACTTTCGAAATGTTATCCAAGGTGTTTCATTTTGTAAGTTACAATGTTACGACATAATGACAATTTTCGGATACTTTGATGCAGGTTCACGGGTTCCAAAAATATTGCCGACCTAACTATTACATCCTTTTGTGGTAAAGCGCATAATATCACCACAAACGGATTATTTATATTGATGGAAGTTGGATTTCTTTTTGTCTGAAACAGTTTGTATTGCTTGGCCATGGCATAGGTAGTTATATAGATAGGCAGGTAGTAGCAGGCATGACATGGTAGGTTTGTGCAAAATTATAGCTGTTACTTAGGTCCTGCAATCGAATTCCAAACAAAACCAATATTTCTGCATAGTTCCCTTACGAAAATCCATTGCAGATAAATTAAAAGATTCATGATTTTCTCATGAATCTCATTATCAGAACTTGACAAAAAATATATAGGACTACTCTTATGGTATCCCGTTTAAAACAGATAAAAATTAATAGATTTTTATATTTTAACAGATTTAAAACAGGGGCTTTATTTTGGCGTACGAAGCTCATTCGTTGGTTCATGGCATCAAATAAAACCAACCAGAGTTACATAGTAGACCCTCAGATCCACAATAGACGAAGATATCGGTGACAATACACAAAAAAACAGAGTTACAAACATATAACGGCCTCCTTTTATGAAGACGGTTCAAAAGGGACGGCTTGATCGGGAAAGTATCAAGCTGTCACAGAATTACTAAGCCTGTCTAATGTAATAAAGCGGAAGAGTTTGTATGTCTGACTTTGAACGCGCTAATCTTAGCAAATACTTTTACTTTTACTGGTGGTAGGTTATTCTGCCGTGAAGCAGTAGTGTGCAAACATTGCTGTGTTTCGGTTTGCAGGGCAATGAGAGCCAGTGTAATCACTGGACATTTGAGACTTAAGGACTGATTTCTCAGCGTGATGGGCTCAGTGTGGTGTCACAAAGGAATGTTCCGGGTGACAGAGCATTTGCTATGGGCAGACGTACGCGTACTAGTCCGAGGTTTTAGAATATAAAACTCATGCATTAAGCCGTCGTATGCAGGCAGCCGAATATTACTGTTAAGGGCCGAACTATGAATGCTCAGGTCAGCGAGGTACCACACCGTAATACGCAGTCATCGGCTTATTTTAGTGAAACCGTGGGGCACGGCTAGTAAGCAATAAACTACCGTAAACCAGTATAAAGTTTAGTATTTTTTTATATATTATTACATAATATGTGCACTATGTTAACATTTAATGCAACGATAAGTGATTAATGTAAAAAGACGAGCTTAAATCTAAGATTTTTCTTCCAGCGCACCTTGGAGTGGAGAGGAGAGCTGATATGTGCTGGTAAATGCGTACGTAGAACAATCAATAAAAAAGACGGCGTACTCAGGGGCAAACGGCAAACCACTTTTTATTAGTCGACAAAAAAGCATTATGGCCATTTAGTCTCTTTACATTTTGTAAGAGGTCATGAAACAGACCGTTACGTCCCTCTAATGAGGTTTGGCAAAATTCACACGTTGAATATTTTTTTTAAAAGAAAACAAAACGTAATAAAATGTGAAACTATTAATAGACTTGTTAAAGGACTACTAGAGAGAGGACTAGTTGTGATGAATATGTGACGCGGATCTTCCCAATAAATTGCTATAGAAGTATTCGAAAGCTGAGACTGGGTGCGCGAATTCCTGTCGCGACTGAACGGTCTCCAGCTACAAAAGCAAGGTTAACAATCTTGATTTTTTTTTGTTGACCACTGTAACAAAATAACATTTCTCAGCTCCCATACAGAGTTCGCCCAAGAGTCATAAAATATCGATTATTGGGTTCAAAATAACACCTATCCATGAGAGCAGATCAAAACGACGGACACTTAAGCTCACAATTATTTATTACCCAAAAAAATTTCGATTTTGAGGTTATTCTAAATAGCCTTGCTCTTCAATTTTAAGCTTATTTCAAAATATGAGTCGTTATAACCTGCTTGTAGAAAAGCTAATCGAAAAAAAGCACTCAGAGCACCTAAGAAACATACACAAATCGCCAAAATTACATTTTACAACAAAATCAAATCAAATATTGCACTGTTATATTATTATTTTTAGCTGCGCCTCTTTGTGTAGCACTTATCGCTTTCAGCAGCTTTGGTTCTTGTCTCTTGACTTACGGATACAGCGCTGAAGCGATAATTTTAGATGTTATTCGGGAAACGGTAAATTGTCGTAATTAATGAAATGCCTATTTAATTTTCCTTTTTTAATCTGAAGTGTCAGTTGAATTCCAGTATTTGGAATAACAAGCATAAAATATGTTAAGAATTATGATTGTAATTATGTCAAACGTGTGTCGATTCTTTGGCGAATTCGGGGCAATGTCCTTTGCGCTTGTGTTAAGAAGTCTTGATCTTTATTATTTCTAAAGGAATCAAAATATTATTATTAATTGATATAAGCAACATACCTAAACTAGCATGCGCCTTGATACCGCCAAGGTTCCGAACCCTGAATAGGCCGGACTTTTTGAAGGCGCAGTTGATTTTGAACCCGAAGTCCGACTCCAGCACGCAGAGCGGTCGCACAACGCCTGTAAAAGAAACAATTATTATTATTGCTATAAATGGATTTATTTTCCCCAAGAGGTTTTATCAAGGATAACAATAAATAGTAAAGGAAACCAAAGAATAGTAATATACATCAAAATCAAAATAAAACCTATAACTAAGACCCGTGTCACCCCGTGTCGTGTCAAGCGTCAAGTTTCGCGCCAATAGCTTAAGACCCGATTTCACCGATTGCTTTGGAAACCATGTTTAAAACCACGTTTTACTTAACTGAATTCAAATGTATCATTTGATCTCGGTTTTCGTCTGACCGATATCACCGACTCCGTTTTGATCGCGTTTAGAAAAACGAAGTTTACGTGAAATATCGTCACAATTTAAAACAAAACGACGATTTATGTCGTATTTTGCGACATCAAACAGCCTGTTTTTATGCATAGGTTACATAGTTAAGCAAACAATAAATAATACGAATTAATAATAATTTTTGTGTTTACAAACTATGTAAACACAAAAATTATTTGTTTATGTTGTTGTGCAATTGACAATGACAGCTCTCTAAACGCGTTTAGAGAGCTGTCATAGATGAGCTAAACGTCGAAAATTGGGCGTTCACAATTTGAACCGTGTTTAGAATTGAATGCGTTCATTTGATGAGCTGTCATAGATGAGCTAAACGTCGAAAATTGGGCGTTCACAATTTGAACTGTGTTTAGAATTGAATGCGTTCATTTGATGTTGATGAAATGCAAACAGTAGCATTGAACTCAGTTAAACGTTTAAACTTCGTTTTTCTTGAACTGATCGCGTTTAGTTTCGACGGTGAAATCCGCCCTTAATCATTAGGCTATTGGCGCGAAACTTGAAGTCGCTGTACCGGCCATTCGACTATTGTCGTGACTCGTGAACCATCTCCTAGCACAAGCTTTCAAGCTTAGTTGGAGTGGTTAACGGGGATATTAGTAATGTTAATAGCATTGCAAGAATACTATTCTTAAAAAAATGAAATGACCAAACCGCAGTATGGCGTTGCGGGATATGAGACACAACGCTGATTTACAGTTAGTACTTAATTACCATATTGCTGTTCTGCTATATAATACAGAAGGTATATATTTATATATATCACATTAGTATAATATGTACGTTGTATTTTTTTTGCTGCGCAGGCTATGGCGCAGATAGATTGTGGGTGTGGTAAATAAATGGGTTCGCACTCTACAAAAGAAATTGTGTGTGGTAAAAACGCGAATTAATGATTTTGTGGGTTTTGGTTGTGTTGTGCTTGTGAAATTTGTCTCGAAAGATTTTACGACTCCAGTTTGTCAACGGGACGATGTCTCCGTGGTCAAACAAAATGAGGATGTCGCCATCGTTATCAACATAATAAATATTATACATTAACAACTGAGAAATTACTAAGTAAAGATTACCCAGGGGAATATATTCGTTAACTCTAGCTCCGTTCGAAGTTAGGAAATGAAACACAGTTTTGTAACACGCCTAATTAGTTCCCTTCCTTTAGATAGCGTTGCTTCATTCCAACCATGCAGGATACAGATCGAGTCGGCCTAGATTTCTCCTCGTCCTCCGTCTGAATGCCGACTTTATTGTTGCTTAACACCCACAGCGATGTATTGTTACGTATTTAACATATTTTTAAACGATGACAAATGAAAATTAGGAATTCTGAATGTCAACTCGAAGTTTTGTATTGAATTTATTTATTAAACTTCATAATAACTTATAACTGGTGGTACCTTGGTAGGTACCATCCCAGGGCCAGTTATTCTGCCGTGAAGCAGTAGTGTGCAAACGTTACTGTGTTTCGGTTTGAAGGGCACTGAGAGTTAGCGTAATCACACGGCATATGAGCCTTAAGAACTGATGTCTCGGGGTAATGGCCACAGCGAGGTGTCACACAGAAATGTTCTGGGTGACACAGCATTTGTTATGGGCAGGCGTTGCACTTACCATCAGGTGAACGTTTTGCTCGTTTCATCACTTTATACAATACATAAAAAAATAATAATAATATACAAGTACGAGTATATACATTATATAGGCGGACTTAATGCCTAAAGCATTCTCTATCAGTCTACCTAAAGGTAATGCAGTTACAGAATGAAGGAATTTAGTTGATAATTTATTATGCTATCAATGCGTGTGAAAATGTACAGTAATTGAGAAATTCAATTGAAGACCAGAGGCCGTATTGTTCATTCAATTTCCATCAGTTTTACAAATCTCCAGTAAGTGAACTACTACTTCATTAGTGAATGGACTTAAAAAAATTAAGCAATCGGAATAATAACATGGTCCAGTTAAGTATTTACATATGTGACTGTAACACTGGCAGAAAACTAACGACTCTTGACAAAAATATTAAAAAAGTTTAGTTAAGTCTTAAAAAGTTTAATTAAGAAAGTGATCGAAGGGACGACTGTAACTCTGATATAGACTTTTGGCGCCAACTCGAAAAGTAGCAGTAGTGTTTTTATTTAATTTTGTATTTTCCGTGTATATTTAGTATAGTTATTATGCAGCCAGTGCTCCTGAAAGTGTACAGTGATTGGAAAATTTAATTCAAGACCAAAATTGTGCTTTTCGTTTTGGCTCCATAAGTCCAGGAAATCTTCAGTAAAAGTCAACTATCATTATATTTTATCTCAAAAATTTCAAGTCTTGCTGCTTGAAGATTGGATACTTGGATATGTTACTCGACACTGGAAAATAGTTTACGACTGTTTCCATTAATAAATAAATAAATAAATAACTCTGATATGATGTTCTAATTCAATAAAATCGATCGAAATTTCGAAGTATATTTTCTAGTGACTACAGTATATAGTATACATAATTGAAAACCATGAGTAGTTAGTCAGCGTCTCGCTCAGTTCTCAACTCTCGATATCCGACTAACAAGTAACTTACACCGCCACTTTCACTGGTCATCGACCCAGCGGCCAACACTGACCGACGTACTCGTATGAGGCGCCGAATATCAAATGAGTCAACTAACCGGTTCGTGTCCGAGAAACCGGATGTCACGGAGAAAGGAGGCTCCCTATGTACGGTCAGCAAACAAATGAAAAAATTCCACAAATTTTGCAAAAATTCTTGTTGATTCCTCTCTTGACTCTTTTTTATGTAAGTAAGGTGCCGTGTGGTAACATCATAAAAAAAGTAAAGTAAAGTTTCGGAGATGAGCCCCATGTACTAAAATATACTACTTTTCTTTTTTTCAAAACCTCCAAGTCCTGTCATTATTACATACTATCTCTCACAAAGAGTCTAAGAAAACGAATATCACGTCTGCTTTAGCTTTTAAAAATTATGGAGATCAAAGTCAAAGTTACATGACTACTAGGAACTTATTTTGCTGTCTGTACGCTAATATTTTTATACTACACCCATATTGCAGCATAATCCGTAATTTATACGTTATATGACCAATGCTTAGTTATTGCCGGTGAATTGTAGCGCAGATCCGGATGCCTTAAAAGCTTTAAAAGAAGATAAGTCAGTTTTTACCATATGTCAAGTGTAAAAAACCCTCGACAAGATACAGGAGTATACAAGCTAGATTGTGAATGTGGTCTCTCTTACATAGGACAAACAAAAACATCAGTAAAAACCCGCGTAAAGGAACATATAGCTGATGTTAAACATCGTCGCTCTAGGACGTCTGCAGTCTGTGACCATGTTCTGGATCATCCCAACCATTACAACAGATTTGGTGACCTACAAATCCTCGCAAAAGAACTATTTTAACTATTAATTCCCACCAAGGTTGATTTACGAAGCTATTGAAATACAAACATCGTGAGGAAACCTGCATGTCTGAGAAATAAAAAATATTTCGAAGACATGTGAAGTTCGCCAACCCGCATTGGAGCAGCGTGGCGGATTCTTCCCAGCTCCAAAACCCTCTCAGAAATGAGAGGAGGCCTGTGCTCAGCAGTGGGACATTTATAGGCTGAAACTTTACTTTTACTTTTTAAGGTTGATTTACGAAGCTATTGAAATTAAAAAAAAAACATCTTAATTTCAATAGAGAAGATGGCTGGACTACTACGAGCTTGGGATCTTATGATTAATAAAATAAAATCTAAAATCACTTGCAGTGGTATGCCTAGTTTTTGAACTTTTTGAACACTTTGAAGGGCACTGTTAGCTAGTGTAATTACTGAACCTGAGAAGGAAGGAACATGAGACTCTAAAACCGATGTCTCCGGGTGACCGACGGTGACTGGCGCAGAGTGCTGCCACACAACATCTGTTATGAACCGACGTTGCACTTACCATCGTGCGTACCACTCTCTCCCTCAAAATAGTTTTCTAATCTGTGTCAGTAATATGGAGCTAAATCGGACAACGACCCAATATGTGCCGTCGCAATGTTGCTGCATCGTTGATTTTCAGCGGTGAACAAGGGTTTTGTACTGCGCCAGATTTGAAGATAATTATTTTGACAGGAATACGTCTAGGTACGGCCAGTTCTTTTACCATGAAGAAGTGTGTTGCGGTTTGAAGGGCACTGAGAGCTAGCGTAATCACTGGGCATATGAGACTTAAGAACTCATGTCTCAGGGTGACGGGCGCAGTGTGGTGTTACAGAAATGTTCTGGGTGACACAACATTTGTTATGGGCAGAGAGTAAGTGCAAACTTACCATCAGGTGAACGTTTTGCCCGTTTCATCACTTTATCCAATAAAAAAACATTCGAAGTTTTCCAAGCATTTCGCTTGATGCATTGTGGAAGTAGATTTTTTTTACGATGACTGCACAACTCTACCTCGTAGAAAATTTTGTTGTGGTCTTGAAGAGGACCGGAGTACAAGTTACTGACAATCATCAGGTAGACTGTATGCTCGTTGATCACCATTACTTAAATGGAAAAAAGTCATCACACAGAAAGCTACGTGACAATTACGTAACTGCATTACTAACAGGTTGAACGCAATCGATTATTGCCATTAGAAGCGTGTTATCCATACAAACGGTATTGGCACCGTACTTACTGTTGTCTAGTAATCGTCATCGTAAATTACCGTAAAATGTTATGATCATAAACGCAGTAATAGTTTACCGGCTATTGTTTTGTGGCGGTCTCTTTAGGTTGTTATACGGTAAAACCATTGCATTGCGATAGGTAATGGTTACGTAACAGCAATATTTTCTACAGAGCCTTTTTAGGGTTCCGTTGTAAAAAATGAATGTGCTGTATTAATAAACAAGCTGTATATGTTCTAGGCCGCCGTGTGGTAGCGGCTTAAGAGAACCTACCACCCCATCTCATCCCGAGGGTGTCGTAAAAGTCGACAGAGGGAAAATAAAACTCGGAGATCGGCAGCAGCATCTTCCTGGAATATCTGAATACATACATAAACTGCGGTTGCCAATCCGCCTGCTAAGCGTGGCAACTATAGCAAAATCCCCCCCAAAATGAGAGCTGCCAACTTTTGTGGCAATCCATGGGGGAGGCCTATGTTCAGCAGTGAATGATATGTTCTATAGTTAATAGAATCAGGCGTTACTTTGCGGAAATCCATTATAATGAAGGAAGGTAAGTTACTTTGCTAAGATCCGCATGCAAAATATAAAAATGGTGTATATTATCTAGTTTTTTGAAGAGCACCGCCCGCCCTCGGCGGCCGGTTGTCGTAGAGACAATGACGCTTGATAATGCCTCGTTTTGGGGCGAAACACGTGTCGTGTTCTCGACTTCAGTGGTGTATATTATCTTATTATCTTGTGGTAGTATTGTAGTGGTTGTTGGAGGGTACCTGGAGGCGGTTCTTGGTGGCGGTGTTAGTTTGCAAAAAACTAGGTAATATACACCATTTTTATATTTTGCATGCGGATCTTAGCAAAGTAACTTACCTTCCTTCATGATATGTTCTATATAAATAAAAATCAATTGCCACATGTATGAAATACTCGTATCATCACTTGAGAACGGCTTGGATTTGAAGACCGATTTGGATGATTTCATTTTCTTGTGCTAGTAATTGTCAGGACATGGTTTGTATGAAAGAAAATTTTTGGAACATCAACCGGATAAGTCGGAAATTTGGATGGTATTTTTGTATTAATATCTCAATGAAAAGAGTGACGTTCAGTTTGCCAGTTCTGCTGTGAGGTGTTTTCAGTACTTCATTTTTTTTGCTAAACGCTCTTCTCATTTTCATCATTAGTAAATTGCACCAGTGCGTAGCCGGGGCGGGTCGCTAGTTAACTAAAAAATGTTTATATGTTAACTATTTTCAGTTTTCTGATTTAACCATTAAAACTTGTTGTTTGGACGTACATACAAATAATATACAAATATCACAATATCTATTTTATATAGATGTATCTTTGTCTGACTCTCTGTTGGATTGGATATATTTTATAAACTAATAAAACTACTCTAATTGTCGAAAGCGATGATGATGATATTCTCCTAGGCCGATTTCGACCACGGCGAGAACTTTCGAATATTTTCGATAGCTATCAATACGCGCAGGAGATATTATAGTGCCACAAGTGTACGCGCAAACACAGAGGCACTCACTCGTCCCAACCTACCCGCGCCCGATGTAACGCTAATGCGATAAGATCGGAGGTATGCAAGGATGCAGTGTCAGAAACACGGGGACAATAACAACACAACCAGACCCGAAAACCAACAATTTGTGTTTGAGCACAAATGTTGGCTCCAGCTGGGATTCGAACCCAGGACCTGCGGCTTAGAAGTCAGGTACTCTGACCACTAGGCCACGCGGTCGTCAGTAGACAGACGCGGTTGTCGACAGTAACGCCGCAACAAACTTAATATTTATTTCAATGTTATATTTCAGAAGCCATCAGTTCCTAATGTGCGAATAAAGTCCCGATCACGGCTTATATTTATTTATTTTTATTTGATAAAGTGACGAAACGAGCAAAACGTTCACCTGATGGTAAGTGCAACGTCTGCCCATAACAAATGCTGTGTCACCCAGAAGCCCAGAACATTTCTATGTGACACCACACTTCGCCAGCCACCCTGAGATATTGTATATTGTATACATGTACATATCAATATCTACACATCTATAAAAGTCATTTCAATAGAAAACTTTTGAAATGTGTTTAGTATACATGATTATTCAATTATGTAAAACGAAATAGCAAGAAACATAAAATTTCTCTCGTCGCGTCTTAAGAATTTATTATTGAATATTTATTGTAGAGCAGAGCCATCACAGCTCAAGGGCCGTCAAATTGGTTTTTAAATTTCAAAGTAGCAAATCAGCAAATCTTCAGTAAAAGTCAACTACGAGTATCATTTTACTGTTGAATCGGAATCGAAATTTTAACGAAGATTCGAAGATTGTATACTTGGATATATGGCTGAAGCACAAACCGTGCAGGCCAAGAAATGGCGAAATAAATAAAAATAAATAAGTAATTTGCTTAGTTCATTTAAAATGGTGTCTATTACATAATTTTTGAAGAGCACTCGCAGCACTGTCTGTCGTAGTCAATATCTCTATAACCTAGTTATGAGATCAAACATACGTCGTATTCTCGACTTCAGTATATATTGCCTAGTGGTAGAGTTGTTGCAGTGAAGGGTATCTGGTGGTGTTCCCGGTGGCGGTATTAGTTTGCTTGTGAAAGCTATTGTGGAAAACGGACATTGCTGCGGATCTCAGCAAATTAACTTTTTCTTTCTTTCTTTTATAATAATATTATAATTTCCGCAAACTCACGCCGAGCATATTAACATTATTAAATGTTCGGTTGTACAATCTACCATCGTTTCTTAATTAGATTCATCTGTTCGGAGAAAAAACAGCCGAAAGTAACTCCGCGAATATCCTCTTTTTGTGTGTTGTTAATGTCGTTTCTTCGTTGTCATTAATCGTCATCGTCATCGTCATTTCCGCCTATCACTAGTCCACTGCTGAACATAGGCCTCCCCCATAGATTGCCACAAAACTTTGTAGCTCTCATTTTGGGGGGATTTTGCCATAGTTGCCACGCTTGGCAGGCGGGTTGGCAACCGCAGTTTATTTATTCCGATGTTCCCGGAAGATGCTGCTGCCCATCTTCTGGTTTTTATTTCCCCTCTGTCGACTTTTACGACACCCACGGGATGAGATGGGGTGGTAGATTATCTTAAGCCGCTAGCACACGACTATTAAATGAATAATTAATATTTAGAAACAGCATCTCAGCTATAATCTTATTAAACTTTCTTGTTCTAAAACGCTCTCAAGACGTAGTGAGGCCTATGCTCCATAAAATATGGATATTTGAAAGCTGTAACTTTTGAGCAACATATTTAGCAAGATCAACAACAGTCATTTTATACCCGAACCAGTGTGGGCAGGTGTAGTTAACTTGCCCACACTTATGCTCGGATAAGGAAACGGTCGTTTTATTATAATGCCGAGAGAAATATCTTTAATCAGAAAGCTGATGAAGCTAAAGATTAGAAGCGACGTTATCCAGTTGTTCGTCGATTGACGAGTACGTGATACGTAAAAAGTATCCCATATCCGTCTGTCTCCAGGATGCAAGCTATCTCTGTGCTAAATATCGTCAAGATCGGTGCAGCGGTTGAACCGTGAAAAGGTAACAAACAGACAGAGGGACAGAGACAGTTACTTTCGCATTTATAATATAAGTATGAATTGGTATGAAAGTATGATTTTTATTATTCACCACTGAATTATGATACACGAAAACGTCTCATAACATCTGCATTAAAACGACCCACAATCGAAATGGAATGCGGGTTCACTTTCATTTTCCGTCGAGAAAGTGTGGTCATGTGTGCAGTGGACGCCGACGCCTCTGTCACATAATTAAACTATCTGTGGAGCTATTTTGTTGACACTTACACGGTCTGTCGCGACACACGTGCGACTGGTTTGCGTACTAATAGATATGATTCATTACAAAAAATCTACTTTCTACACGCTAGCGGATATTCTCTTTTATGGAAGCAATTGACGAGACATGCGAGTCGTTCACCTGATGGTAAGTGCAACGCCTACATAACAGCTGTAGTCTCATCCAGTTGTAAGGTTTTTGTATCAGCGCGCTGCGCTCGAAAGCATATTACATCAGTACTTAAGTCTCGTATGCACTGTAATTACATATTCAAAGGTTCAGTGCCTTTCGAACCTGCCTGCTTAACGGCTGAATAACTGACATTGCGGTCAAATCCTATCACCGGTCACCAAAAATACTTTAGTTATATCTACTCTTTATCGTGTCAGACTTTGATTTTTTTTTTTACCCTACATCAAGTTTTAAATATGTATAATTCATCGTAGGCATATTGAAGGGGGATTTAATTAAGTAAAAAAATCCCTTTTTTTTAATTAATGTTTTGTGTTTTCTTTCATCTTTTTTTTTTTGTTCAACTTTGCAAATTTATAATCAGCCTTCGTTTGTTTAAGGCGGCAAATAAAATATTCTTTCAATAAAAATAGGTATTGTCTGTCCGAACAGATATAATTTGAAAAGTACTACTCTGTTATTTTTTATTAAACATTTTTTAACCCATTACAGTAACTGGAAGTACCGACTTTCATCGTGTTTTTTTAAGGTTAGACATTTCGAATTAGAAATGTTTTGATCGTGTTACTTTCTCAATGATCTATCTGCTCACTTACAGTAAGTCTTTTAAATTGGCCCCATTTTACGGACACATTGTCTCTAGGCTAAACTGTTCTCATAGACATACACACGTGATAGTCCGATTTAGCATTATTTACTCTCACCGCGAAAGATTTCACAATGCAGATAACAGTGCACTTCCCATTAGTGAAAGCTAAAGTACAATAGATTTTTTATTCTTTCTGATAAAGCCGAAATTTCAGCAATTAGAGCCGAAGTAGCCAAGCCTCATTCTTTAGGCTGATAGGTTAGGAGAGAGTAAAATATTCGTGTTTGTTTTGTACGGCTCTAGCGGTTTTCCCTATGAATAAAACAATGACAAATACGCACACGCTCACACATTAACGCAGACATGTGTAGGGATGCGGAAACACAGCACACACATGAAAGTGTGCATGCGTGTGTCGCTAGAATAGAGAGCTGAAATCACATTCGCTTAGGTCCAACAAAACTAGCCGCGACCATTGCCGCGACTTGAGCCAAAATACATAAAACCATCCATCAAAAAGCAAATGGGCTTCCCTCTTTAGCCGAAGGACTAAATCGTGCGGGAGAGTACAACGACGATTTTAAATTAGTCGAGTATTGAACTTAGAATGTTTCTGTTTTATATATTTTTTTATTGCTAGAATGAGGTTGCCGACAAATGATGTGTCACCCAGAACATTTCTGTGTGGCACGACACTGCGCCCGTCACCCTGAGACATCCTTACTAATATTATAAATGCGAAAGTAACTCTCTCTGTGCCTCTGTCTGTTTGTCACCTTTTCACGGCTCAGCCGCTGAGCCGATCTTGACGCAATTTGGCACAGAGATAGCTTGCATCCTGGAGACGAACATAGGTTAATTTTTATCCTGGAAAATCAAATAGTTCCTCCAGGATATTTCAAAAACCTTTAACCACGCTGACGAAGTCGCGGGCAGTAGCTAGTAAGTCTCACATGCTTAGTAATTACACTTTACACTACTGGTGGAAAGATTCTTATGCAGGAATCCGTCTAGGTAGGTACCACCCCAGGGTCAGTCATTCTGCCATGAAGCAGAAGTGTGCAAACATTACTGTGTTTCGGTTTGAAGGGCACGGAGAGCTAGCGTAATCACTGGGCATATGAGACTTAAGAACTTATGTCTCAGGGTGATGGACACAGTGTGGTGTCACACAGAAATTTTCTGGGTGACACAGCATTTGTTATGGGCAGACGTTGAACTTACCATCAGGTAAACGTTTGCTCGTTTCGTCACTTTATCCAATAAAAAAAAACTAGCTATAGTAATGTTTGCTTCACGGCAGAACACAAGCATTCTACCTAGTAGTAAATAGGAGTGCTAACACAAGTAAAAAGCTTAATTACCTAGAGAAAAGATTAGAGTATAATATACAAGACCACTTTCGTAATGAAATGAAACGCGAATAGGATACGACTGAGCATCATTCCACTTGGCTGTGATGACGGGAATGGGAGTAGGATAATAGTACACAGCCTCGATGAGAAAACTTTGACCAGAAATCGTAGAAACTAACGATGTGTCGCTCGTAAGTATTCTTAACGAGAAGAATGTGATACTACTCTATCATCTCAATATTTCTTTTGCCTTAGCTACCATTATTACATAGTTTTTTTTTTAAATTTCAGTTTGAAAATTCATTCGTCAAAATACATCATAAAAATAGATAGTCTTGTACTAATTATATGCTGCCAAAAATTGTTTCTCATCGCCGTGTGGTAGCGGCCTAAGAGAATCTACCACTCCATCCCATCCCGTGGGTGTCGTAAAAGTCGATAGAGGGAAATTAAAACCAGGAGATGGACAGCAGCATCTTCCTGGAACATCTGAATAAATAAACTGCGGTTGCCAACCCGCCTGCCAAGCGTGGCAACTATGGCAAAATCCTTCTAATATGAGAGCTACAAACTTGTGGCTATCTATGGGGGAAGCCTATGTTCAGCAGTGGACTTGTGATAGGCTGAAACGATTGTTTCCCACGTATAGACGTATTTCAAAACTAATTATATATATTTGTAATATTTATTAATCACATATTGTATAATAAAATCTATTGAAAAAAAGTATCACGAATCATATATTTTTTGTAAATATTAATGGATATAATTGCAAAAATTACGTTTGCGTGCCAGTAATTGGAATCACAGCCACTAATCATATAATACTCATATATGTCTTATTATTTCCATTCACACACATGCCGATTCAAAATAATCAGTAATATTAGTTATTATTTACTTTAATCTGCCTATCGTGGGTACAGGCGCGAATCACAGTCGAAGGCATTCCATTATTAATATTATACATGCGAAAGTAACTCTCTCTGTCCCTGTGTCTGTTTGTTACATTTTCACTGGTCAACCGTTGAATCGATCTTGACGAAATTCAGAAAAAGATTGCGTCCTGGAGACAGACATAGGATACTTTTTATTCCGAAAATTCAAACAGTTCCCGACATAGTCGCTGGCTTCATCTAGTATTTTCTAAAATAATTAACACTAATTAAAACAGTGCCATGAAGTGACAGCTTATCAATGTTCAACTGCTGAGCACAGGTTCCTCTCATTTCTGAGGGGTGTTTGGGCCGGATAGAGTCCGCCACACAGCTCCAATGCGGGTTAGCGGACTTCAAATGTCCCCGAAATATTTTTATTCCTCAGACATGTCAGGTTTCCTCACGATGTTTGCCTCCATCGCTGAGTACGTGGTAAATCAGCTATTACAACTGTAGAACAGAGGTGACGGCACCGCGAATCGAACTCAGGTCGATAAGAACGGAAGTAGGCTAGACACAAGGACAATCACAACACAACAAGACCCGAAATCAAACTTTTTAGTTTTTGCACAAATGTTGGCTCCGGCTGGGATTCGAACTCATGACCAACGGTTTGGTTGGCAGGTAACAGCCTACCAACTAGGCCACCGCTTCGTCAAAACTTACGAAACTAAAACTTAAGAAGAATCTATTTATTGCTCCAAATAAATAATGTAACAGAAAAGTCTTGGTCCAAGGATTATTATCTAAATTGTAAATGTAGTTTACCATTTCTTGACAGATTATGTTTTTATACAAGTTTGAACATGCATACAGAAGAGACAGTTGTATCTAATTTATTTGAATAAAATCATCATCATCATCATCATTTCAGCGTATCACTAGTCCACTGATGACAGGGCTCCCCAACAGATTGCCAAAAAACATGGTTCAAATCCGTGCAGGTCGTCGCTCCATCCAATGGGGGGTCGCCCTACACTATCTGCATTTGCTGCTCAAAGGTTGCCACTGGAGAACCTTTCTTCCCCAACTTTTTTTACCCTTTCTTTACCAACGATTGTCGGTTCTATCGTTCACGTTTTATTTATTTGAATAACATACATACGGTTGCGCCTTTTTCCAATATAACGGATAGGCAGAAACCACAACCGTAGCCCTCTTTTAATCTTTCTTTCTGATTTCGATGGCAGATGGTTAGTAAAACTTAAAAAAAAGCGGGGGCATCTCATCATTATACGAGAAGTATAGGTTTTTTGACATATAATATTTTTTAACGGTTATGTCAATGTGTTTTTTTATGTCAAAAATTAGCTGACAAGTATTTTTAGTTCCCACTGGCTGTGCCTCGCGGTTTCAACCCCGTAAAAAAGCCGACCCCGATCGATGATATACATATATATGTTGATATACATATATATATCTACTTGCCTATTTAAGTCGGAGCCCTAATTATTTTTCTAAAATTATAGTAGCCTTAGTTACCCGCTGTATTATCAGCTATCTGTCAGTGAAAGTCATGTCAAAATCGGTCCAGCCGTTTCGGAGAGTAGCCGGAACAAACAACTAGACAGACAAAAAATTTAAAAATAGTTTTTTTCTTGTAAGCACAGTATATACTTTCATAATCATTGAGTAAAATTTTTTTGTATAGACATATTTTTGGTAGTTAGGTAAAAATAAGGTGACAATTATTATTAGTTCCCATTAAAGGCGCGTGGTTTCTTGACAAAAGCAACATAAACTTGACCCATCTTCATGTTACGAGGTAAATAAACTGTAGAAGATTACGCAACGTATCGTTAAAAACCGCTTAACCGATCCATTGCCATGCGACTAGTCCCACTGATCTAATGCTGGTAACGCACAGATGCGGAATACTGCATACTAGACGTCACCTGGCTATATTGAGATAATCACACGAATAGTTAAAAATGTATGTGAAAAAACCTATACTTCTATATAGTGCGCGTGGTAGCGGCTTAAGAGAATCTACCAGCCCATCTCATCCCGTGGGTGTCGTAAAAGTCGACGAAGTGAAAATCAAAACCTAAAAAAAGATGGGCAGCAGCATCTTTCTGGAACATCTGAATAAATAAACTGCGGTTGCAAATCCGCCTTGCCAAGCGTGGCAACTATGGCAAAATCCCCCAAAATGAGAACAACAAACTTTTGTAGCAATCTATGATAGAGGCGTATGTTCAGCAGTGGACTAGTGATAGGCTGAAAGTGATGAAGACAGCATCAGCTGAAATCATGAGGACAACATCATTATGGGCAGGCGTTGCGCTGACTATTAGGTGAAAGCTTGCTCGTCTCGTCATTTAATTCCATTAAAAAGAGGTGATAATAGAGCACAGAGTACTACATCACCGTAAGTCCCTCTGGGTCATAAAGATCTACATCGAAGGTAAAAAGCAGCGTACCTAGCTTGTACCCCTGTGTAATAAGATAAGAACCTAACAAGATAGTATAACAAGATTTATTTAAAAAAAACATGAATGCCTACAGCAATTACTTACGATAGTAATTATCGTACTAGCCTTTATAAATATTTATCAAGTTTGTGTAGTTTGGTAGCTTAATGGTGAATACGTTCTCTTTCGTTGTAAGCGAACCTGAGTACACTGGGTATATCTCCCGTCTGTACCACTATTAGTAGATTTTCTGGTATCAAATAAAATATCGGGAGGGAAATGGAGTATCCCTAAGAATAACATTTAGGGGTCTAAGTAATGTAACATGAAATAGTAGCTCTAATACTACCTTGCAAAGGGGACTCACGGGACGTATAAAAGGTCGATAATATTATAGCCATTTCTCATCGGTGCATACGTGGGGCAAGGTAGTTCAATCGCAGGGTGATTAAACCATATAGTATGAAAGGTAGTATGCCCCTCGTTCGGCGGTAAGGGACAACGTTACGAGGAAGCATAGCTTACAAATAAAAAATAACCAAGATCTCATAATAATGAGAGCATCAAAGAAAATCATGTTCCTTCAACAAACAAAAGCGGTGACTGAATCAACGTCTGATGCAGAATGCCAAGTGCGACGATTACAGCAAATCCTCCTAAAAATAAAGCCTGTTCAAGGGTTAATAATGATGATGATTAATCCATTTTGATAATGTATCATTAAATATACCTTAGTAATTAAGTACCTTTTGATATTTATTTACTATTCCACAACATGTTCGCTGTTTTAATATTGAATCATTATCTAAAGCAATCTCTACGTACATTAGCTCGCGTAGGTATACTGTATTGGATATACACAGATAGCAAATTCTCATCGTCCGTTAACGTAGTTTTTGCTAAGCAGTAACTGGGTTTGGAGGGCGTCGCGAGAAGTTTTTTATTATACGCTTTATGATGTGTATCTTGGTACTTTAATTGGTCCACATTTTTATCACATATCTCAGCTCTCATTATCGTTATGTAGGAAATATTACCTCCTCCTACACTTAAGTAGGGTAATGGATTTCACACGTCTGTATATTCATCCGTCCGCTCATAATTTTTAATCTCCATGTTCGATTTTGACAAATTGGATGTCATTTGATGTATTTTAATATAGTAGTAATAGTCGTAAACTTTGAATCAACATAAAAGTTAAATATACTTTTATTTTATTTTTATGTAAGAATAAAAAGTATTCAAATTAATATTCCACATGTCATATATAAAATTACCCTAATTCCGATATTTCATAAAGAAAACCCAAATTAATAGTGATTTTTAGTCCTTGTCAGTTTCTATTTAACTACTTCAAATAAATAAAATTTTAATGTAAATAAAAAAGTTAACCTAATTTATTTTAAAAATACAGAGTTTATTTCTGTATTTAAATTGACACCCTGACCTAAAATTTGCTTACCTTTTTTTTTAAACACGAGGTTTTTTCGTGAAGCTAGAGCAACCCTGTTAATCATGCTCTTAAAAAAAGAAATAAATCAATGAGAACATAACATTTGAAAATGGAATTAAAAATAGCGTGTACTTATATGTAGGTCAGCAGAGTAATACTCGTATAATGCGTTTAATATTTATGTATAGCAGGATATTCACTTCCATTGTATATTAATTTTATTCTTTTGCATAAAACTTCCATCAATCACGAATGATCATTATCATAAACCGTAAACAATGTTCTGCTGAGTAACGGCCTCTCCCTTCTCCTAAGTTTTCGTTTTTTTTTTATAGTAGAAACTGACGAGACGAGCAAAGCGTTCACCTAATGGTAAGTGGAAATTTTGCCCATAACATCTGCTGTGCTCTCGAGACATCAGTTCTTAAGTCTCATAGTGCCCAGTATTTGCACTAGCTCTCACTGCCCTTCGGACCGAAACGCAGTAACATTTGCATACTACTGCTTCACGGCAGAATAACTGGCCCTGGGGTGGTACCTACCTAGACGTGCACCTGCGCGGAAATCCCACAACCAGTAAAATCCTGACTAAAACTTCATGCTGCGACTCCTTAGGACCGTAGCGTGAGGTTTTAGTTTACAGAAAGTCTAGAACCTTATACAGGCTTATGTGACTTAATGGCTGATGTCTCCGGGTGACGGGCGCAGTGTGGTGTAACACAGAAAATATCTGGGTGACACATCATTTATTATAGGCAGACGTTCCACTCACCGTAAAGGAGAGAAAGTTAATTTTGCTAAGATCCGGATGCAAAATGTAAAATGGTGAGTATTACCTGGTTTTGAAGAGCACCACCCGCCCTCCCTCAACAGCGTGCACAAGGAAACCAATACCGCCATCGCCGCTCGGCGGTTGACTGCTCGTAGAGTCAATATCACTTGATAATGCCTCGTTTTGAGGTGAAACACGTGTCTTGTTCTCGACTTCAGTGGTGTGTATTGCCTAGTTGTAGTGTTGTAGTGGTGGAGGGTATCTGCTGGCGGCTCCCGGTGGCGGTATTGGTTATCTTGTGCCCGCTGTTTGAGGGAGGACGGGCGGTGCTCTTCAAAACCGGGTAATACACACCATGTTACGTTTTGCATGCGGATCTTAGCAAATTAACGCCTGATTCTATTAACTATGTTCCACTCACCATCAAGTGGACGTTTTGCTCGTTTCGTCACTTTATCCATTAAAAAAACGAACTTTTTCAAGAAAACATCATTCATTACATCAACGAGGTACCTTCGTACGGAGCAATCATGGAGACGGCTTATTTAACGCAGGTGAAACCGCGGGATACAGCGAGTATTAAACAAATTATAAAAATATCTAATCAAGTACTAGGTCGTATTGGTAATGTTACGTGCATTGACTTCACGAGGTCCATAATTAATAATGTAAAGATGTTCTTAAATTAAAAAGTCAAATTGTAGTTAGTGCTTGCTCCGTTCATTACAAATGTCGTTCGTTATATATACGACTCATATTGAAATCTGATAAATTTAGTAGATTTCTTAAATTATTAGAAAATAATTTAATACTTGTACAAGAATATTAGAACAAACATATAGATTTTTTTTATTTGATAAAGTGACGAGACAAGCAAAACGTTCACCTGACAAAAGTTCTTAAGTCTCATATTATGCCCAGTGAGTGATTACACAAGCTCTTAGTGCTCTTCAGATCGTAACTAAGTAATGTTTGCACACTAACAGTAGTGTTATCTTATGTTATATTAAATATAATATTGGATTAAAAAGTTATTGATTAAAATCAGTTAATATACTGCATAACTGAAAAATGAGAGGAGGCTTGTGCTCAGCAGTGAGATATTTATAGGCTGTTACTTTTATATTATTATGTCGTTATTTCCTATATTTACTCCACTTTAGTTTATCGGCTGTGAAGCTTCTAATACACACTGGAGAAGGTACATTCGCTAACACAAGTTATTGGGAAAAAATCAAATATATAATTTTGTTATACGTGGAGGACTAGTCGGCGACAGAATTAAAATATTTTGTAATCATCATATGTGTAAACAGTGGACATGTACCCTCGTCGATTACTAGGTACAATCTTTTTTTCCTTTTATTTCCATATTGTGACGAGACGAGCAAAACGTTAACGTGATGGTAAGTGCAACGTCTGCCCATAACAAATGCTGTGTCACCCAGAACATTTCTGTGTGACACCTCACTGTGCCCGTCACCCTGAGACATGAGTTCTTAAGTCTCATATGCCATGTGATAACGCTAGCTAACAGTGCCCTTCAAACCGAAACACAGTAATGCTCGCACACTACTGCTTCACGGCAGAATAACTGGCCCTAGGGTGGTACCTACCTAGACGAATTCCTGCATAGGTATCCTACCACCAGTAAAAAATGAGTCTGCAGTACAATTTATACGCGATCGTATTTTTTTTATGAAACTTTAAGAATTACACGTAAAATTATGAATATAATGAAAAATATTTACGATATATGATTACTTTTTGAAGTGAAACTTATTTGGTTGCTATGTGGGTAAAGTTCACGTCGAAGAATAAAACGATTATTACATCGTGTACATACTGCCTTCGAAAGGTGTCCGGCAGATAATGCACCACCCTTCCTACGATGTTGTAACCACTTTATTAGCCAAGCCTTTTCAGCAGAATAACACTTTATTGCCGATGGCACTATGCTCGGAGAATGGGAGTAAGATTTTTTTTACTCTTTTTTTAATTCGTGTTTCTGTGGCAGAATAAAAACTTATTATGCATTGCTGTCACTATACTGCTCGGGGAGTAAGAATTTTTTAACTCGTACCGAAATGGCGGCGACGTTGTTACCTGTCACGTCTTGTTTCCCGAGAGGGCGTAAAGTGGGCTACGTGAGTGTTGGTACAGTGAGTAATATTTTTGTTAATTCATGTTTAATTATTTTTATTTGATTTTATTATTTTATAAATCAAATTTCTAATTGTGTGTAAATTTCTAATTTCTTAACGTGTATTGACATATCATTACTGGCCCCTAATAGTACACCATTAGCTTTGCCAACAACTTTTACTTGCTCATTAAATCTCGAAACTGTCGGACGTCTACAAAATGTAACGTAATTTTCAAAACGCAATAAATTAAAATTATTGTATAAATACAAATACTGTGTGATAGCGGCTGTAAAGAATCTACCACCCCATCTCATCCCGTGGGTGTCGTAAAAGTCGACAGAGGGACAACGAAAACCAGGAGTTGGGCAGCAGCATCTTACTGGAACATCTGAATAAATAAACCGCGGTTGCCAACCCGCTTGCCAAGCGTGGCAACTACGGCAAATCCTTCCAAAAAGGGAGCTACTAATTTTTGTGGAAATCTATGGGAGAGGCCTATGTTCAGCAGTGGACTAGTGATAGGCTGAGATGATGATGATGATGATGATGATGAATAAAAATGTATTATGAAGTAATATTTTTGTCATTCAATCAGTTATCCTAAGTGAGTATCTTCGAGTTGTGCGGTAATCAAATGTTTTTATAGCAAAAAGGTCGCAATTCATCACAAACCCAAAATAAATCCCAAGCACGTCTGCTTACAACAGACTTGATAACCGCGTAGCCCAGTGATTTTTTTTTATAAAATCTATAAGATTTTGACACGAGCAAAACATTCACCTGATGGTAAGGTATCATCCCAGGGCCTGTTATTCTACCGTGAAGCAGTAGTGTGCAAGCATAACTGTGTTTCAGTTTGAAGGGCACTGTGAAGTAGCGTAATCACTGGGCATTTGAGACTTAAGAACTGAGTCTTTGGGTGACGGGCGCAGTGTGGTGTCATACAGAAATATTCTGGGTGGCACAGCATTTGTTGTGGGCGGACGTTGCACTTACCATCAGATGAACGTTTTGCTCGTTTTGTCACTTTATACAATAACAATAAAAAAAATAAAAATAAAAGTGCAACGTCTGCCTATAACAAATGACAGTTTGACCCAGAACATTTCTATGTGGCACCACACTGAGACATCAGGTTCTTAAGTCGCATTTTTCCACTGATTACACTAGCTATGGCTTTCGTACCCAAACACAGTAATGTTTACACACTACTGCTTCACGGCAGCATAACTGATGGTACCTCCCTAGGAAAGACTCCTGCATAGGAATCCTACCATTTTTTATAAACGAATGCGCTAACGAGCTAGCGGCTCACCTGATGGTAAGAGATCACCGCAGCGTTTTACATCTACAATACCCAAGAAATTACGTTTGCGTTACCGGTTTTTGAGAAAGAAAGAGGCTCTTTTCTTAAAGTTCCTAAATCGTATATGCCCTGAATAACCGCTGGCGGCAGCAAATTCCACAAAGCGGGCGTTCTTGGCAGAAAATTCCTTGAAAAAGGCACTGTGATTGAATGTGAACCATCGAGGTGATGTGGACGGAATTAAAAGTTAAGCGGCAAGTTAAAGTAAAGTAAAGAAACAGCCTATAAATGTCCCCCTGCTGAGCACAGGCCATATCTTACTTCCGAGAGCGTTTCGGAAAGAATCCGCCACACTGTCGCATTGCGGGTAGCCGGACTTCACATCGTTCGTTTCAGCCTATCACATATCCACTGCTGAACATAGGCCTATATAGGATAGCCACAAGTTTGTTGCTCTAATTTGGGGGGGGGGGGGTTTCCATTTTTGGCACGCTTGGCAGGCGGGTTGACAACCGCAGTTTATTTGTTTTGATGTTCCATTTCCAGTTCCGGGTTCCACGTCCGTCAATTGACAAATCTAATGCAATAATCATTTATCAAATCGGATCAGTATTTCCTGAGATTAGATCAGAATCTGCTACTCGTACTTTTGCACTAGCAAGGTTACGACTATTGCCACAAAATAAAAAAAAATCATCGCACCATTTATTTTGAAAGAAAACAACATAATGAGTATGCATTCTATATAATGTAATTATAGTCTTTTCCAAGTTATTCAACATGTTTTATTGTATGAAATAATAACAAATATATGCAACATAAGGTCAACACACAGTAGTTACTTCGTACAGTATAATTTATTTACGATATTAAGTAACGACACCAGAAACGCCTTGTGGTAACATAACAGTTGCAATGTCACCAGAATTTTGTATTGCTAAATCCTGTGTAACATTGCACTGCGCTTGTTACCTTCTGACGTCGTATATTTAGTTTCTTATATCAGTTACACTAAGTAACAGTGCCCTTCAAACTGAAACACAGTAATGCTAACATTGCTGCTTGGCGGCAGAATAACTGCCATTGCGATGATACCTACAAACTAGATACTAGACAAACTCCTGTGTAGAAACCTCACCTCCAGTATCAGATATTTCTATCTAATCCAAATCATGATCAATGCATCAATAGAAACAGATAAATTTATGAATAGTAGTAGAGGAAAATTAAAATTAAATTAAATAGAAAATAAAAGGAAATTAAATTAAATTAAATGAAAATAAATTAAATTAACATTATTTCTTTTTTTAATTACGAATGAAACAAAATAATATTAGGTACTGCTTCACGGTGAAATATCTACCTACCTTCGACAGATTCCTGTATAGGAATCCTACCGCCACTTCCATTAATTGGATAAGAAATACATAAGCACTGGGTTTTGGCATCCCAAATCGGACCCCTGGGCCCCACGTGCCCTTGGGGTAAAGACGGAGCTGCTCTTACGACACGTCATGAGATGGCGAAATCTCTAATGCTTTCTACACATGGCATAAAAAAAAGGTAAGTGTCAGGCAGAATAGAATAGCACCTACCTTTTTCCTGTCGAGGTGACATAAGAGAGGACTAACGTATGGCACGGACAAGCTTTATGCATACATACATACATACATAAGATTACGACTGTATCCCATCCCAGGGGTAGTCAGAGACTGGGCACTCACTGCAAAAACAGATGACTGCCACAATCCACGTTTCACCAAAACAATATAATGCACTTGGTGTGATAGGTGGTGAGCCCATCGCCACCGTGCGCTGTTGGGTGCACAGTGCAGTTTAATTCCTTACTCGCCTTTTACGAGATCCATTGGATGAGATGGAGTGGCAGTATTCTTTTAACGAGCCGCCACCACACAGGTTTATGCGTGCAGAATAACACCATGCAATGATGTCACTATACTGTTAGTGGGAACGCAATTTGTAGTAAGAATTTTCATATCGTTTCCCGCGCCCGCGAAAAGTGGGCTACGGGTATGGTCTCTGTCTACCCTTTAAATGGGAAAAAGGCGTGACTTTATGTATGTACGTAGATAAAACGTAACCAATAATAAAAAAAAATTATTCCGTACAACGATTTTTGAAATAGTCATGCATGGAAGTCACTTGTCTGACGTAACACGATTAACTTAATTTTTATTCAAAAATTATTCATATAGCATACGTACTTGACTCTACATCCGCGAAGGTCAACCGTTATAGTAATATTAGGCAACCGAACAACGTAAAGGTGAGAACTATAAAAAAATACGATATTAGGGGAAGTCATTGCACAGTAATTCCATTATGTATGGTTTTGGTTTGTGTTCAGAATTGCGTAAGGAATCAATGATGGCGTTTACAATATCTGTGTTTGCGGATTGAGTAATGGCCGTTTGTCTTGTAACAAATGTTTACTGTAACCTCTGACTATTGTTGTCTGTATTTGCAATTTGAAATTATTTACAACTGTTATCTTTAACGGGTTGACAACGGCTTTAGACAATACCTACCTCATTTTATTTCGTGGGTTTCGTAACACCCGACATGTTTTTACTTGTTGTAGGATTCCTTTGCAATCTGTTTAGGATAGGTAACACCGCAGTGCCCGTTGTTGTCAGCTATTGCCGGCGGCAGTGTGAAAACAACGCTGTGTTTCGGTCTGAAGGGCACTGAGAGCTGTATTAATAACTACTGGGCATATGTACTTAACGGATGTCTCAGGGAAACGGACGCAGTGGTGCCGCACAGAAATGTTCTAGGTGTTACAGCATTTGTTATGGGCCTCGTGTCTATGTTGCTCGTCTCGTCACATTCTACTCAAAAAAACTGATGACCACCAATGCATGGCGGAATGACAATCACAGTTAGTGACGTGCGTCTTTTGTGCCTCAGTCACTGACCATGATAGAGCACCGTAAGTTATCACGAGGAACACACATTTCAAAGAAATACTCGTTAGTGACGTGGTAGCTCAGGGGCTCGCCTGAAATGTCGTAATACGCGAGAGACCCGAGTTCGATCCCCGGTGCTGACACCTCTAATATTATTCCGCAAGTGCTGATTTACGACGTGCTCAGCGGTGAAGGAAAACATCGTAAGGAAACCTGCATGTTTAATGAAATAGTTTCGACGGACATGTGAAGTCCTGGCAACCCGCATTGGAGCAGCGTGGCGGACTTTTCCCGGTTCCAAAACTCTCTCAGAGATGAGAGGTGATTGATCGATGAACAATCCCAATTATGTATAGAAATATACATAATTGGGATTCGACCGATTTCGACCACGGCGACAACTTCCGAATTCGAATGTCGAGAGCCATCAACTGCGCAGGAGATATTATACTGCCACAAGTGTACGCGCAAACACAGAGGCACTCACTCGTCCCAACCTACCCGCGCCCGATGTAACGCTGATGCGATAAGATCGGAGGTAGGCTAGCATACAGTGTCAGAAACACGGGGACAAACATAAAACAACCAGATCCGAAAACCAACAATTTGTGTTTTAGCACAAATGTTGGCTTCGGCTGGGAATCGAACCCAGGACCCGCGGCGTGGAAGTCAGGTACTCCGACCACTAGGCCACGCGGTCGTAAACACTAACAATATTATAAATGCCAATAACTTATGTAAACATAAATGCAGACTATTTTTTCTTTGTGATATTCATAGCACCCACCGCTATAGTTACAATTTGTTTGCTTAGACATAACCCGTGGGCGTTCGCCGGTAGTGAAAAAAAAAAAACCAGTGCGGGCACTTAAAGCGAGGCCGCCCGTAACTTTCGATATTATCTACATCGTCCAATAGTTTAACTAACTTGAATTTAAAATATTGTTGGATTTTATGCTTACTAACATTACCGTTGGTAGGATTCCTGTGCAGGAATCCATCTAGGTGAATACCGGGTCAGTTATTGTGCCGTGAAATGACGTGCAAACATTACTGTTTCGATCTGAAGGGCTCTGAGAGCTCAATCACTGGGCATATGAGACTTCGGAACTGCTGTCTCCGGGTAACGGGCGCAGTGTAGTGTAAAGAAATGTTTTGGGTGACACAGCATTTGTTATGAGGAGAGGTTGCACTTAGCGTCAGGAATTAAAAGAATCTACCACCCCATCTCATCCCGTGGGTGTCGTAAAAGTCGATAGAGCGACAATAAAAACAGGAGATGGGCAGCAGCACCTTCCTGGAACACATATCAAACATCAGCAAAATCCCCCCAAACTGAGAGCTACTTACATTTGTGGCAATCTATGGGGGAGGCCTATGTTCAGAAATGGTCTAGTGATTGGCTGAGATGATGATGATGATGATGGAAATTCTGCTCGTCACTTTATCCAATAAAAAAAACTAATGCCGATTTTTCGCAACTATGTTACATGTGGGATTATTTCGATCTGACAAGACTATTTTTCTACTTGCAGTAGGTCAGCAATGGTAGTTTGTGTTACGAAAGGCTAGCTTGCCTATCATGGGCCGTTTGAGCTAAACTTTAAGTGGTAGACTCGAGATTATTGTATAATTTAATAATCCAAGGTCTAAGGCGCATGACAGAAAGTGACTAAATTTAAAATTAAACAAGTGCAAGTAGGCCTCACGCTTCGAGGGTTCCGTACATTAATTTATAAAGTCATAAAAAGTGTCTCCCCCCCTCTAAGTATGCGGTGAAAAATTCTAAAATAATGATGATGATGACTTTCGTCTAGAACATAATTTTATCATCTCTTCTTAGAGGGGTGTAGTCCACCGAAAGTATGCTTATTATACTACTTGAACGTCCTCTAACGCGTAAATCGATCATCTGGCCCTCGAAGGACCGTATAAATGTACTCACTGAACACTAGAATTAAGTAATAGCGAAGAGCGGCTCGAATCATCGGCGACCATGATTTTTTCGGATCGACTTGATCCACTGGCCTTGCGAAGAGATGTTAAATATCTTTACATTTTTTACAGGATCTGCTATGGGGAGTGTTTTGAGCAATTTTAAGTGCTGATTTACCACGTGGTCGGCGGTGTAGGAAAACATCGTAAGGAAACCTGCATGATTGAGAAATAAAAAAATTAAATATTTCGAAGACATGTGCAGTCCGCCATCCCGCATTGGAGCAGCGTGACGGATTCTCCCTAGCTCCAAAACCCTCTCAGATATGAGAGGAGGCCTGTGCTCAGCAGTGGGACATTTATAGGCTGAAACTTTACTTTTTTTTACATTGCGTCACTACTCAAAGTTCCGTCGTCACCACCTTGGTCGTTGGCATTCTATCACAGTACGTTTTTCGCGGAATTTTCTGCCACGCACAACCACTTTAAGGAATCGGCTGCCGCCAGCGGTTTTTCCAGACCGATGCAACCTACGGACCTTCAAGAAAAATGCCTTATTCCTTTCTCAAAGGCCGGCAACGCATTTCAAATGAATAAAAAAAAAATATCACTAATGCAATTATTATGGCGTTTGTTGAGTACCGGAGTTCAAGATTATCGATGATGATGCATTGAATGAATGAATACACATTTATTTGACAAACACATTCTATCACTTAAGGGTTAGCATCATCATCATTACTTCAGCGTATCACTAGTTCACTGCAGAACATAAACCTCCCCATACATTGCCACAAAAATAACTCTAATTTTGGGGGGATTTCGCCATAGCACGCTTGGCAGGCGGGTTGGCAACATCAATCTCCTGGTTTTCATTTTCCCTCTGTCGACTTTTACGATACCCACGGGATGGGGTGGGGTGGTAGATTCTCTTAAGCCGCATTCACACGGAAGGGTGAACGAGAGTCAAACTCAAACTATCAAAGGCGGCTTAAACAATGACGGTGACGTCATAAATTTAAATTGTAAGAAATAGAGAGTCGGTGCAGAGGTGTCATGGGTTTCCCTTTCGTTCATGCGTAACAAATGCGCCAGAGACCTTGACGTAACAAATGTAATGGCAGGCCTTTGACCCTAAGGTGGCAAGCTAATCTATCCTGACGTCTCACTAATACACGGTTTCGTTCTTGCATAATTACCAACATTTTTTTCATTTGGACATGACGAAATTGCACGTTAAGTTTTACTGCACAATTTTTTTTTTGTGGTACTGAAACAGGTGATGTTACAAACATAGCAAAGTTTAGGCGAATGCTTGGCCCCTGAGTTCCGCTCTTCTATAGCTTTACAAGTAACAGTTACTGATGTACAACGTAAAATAATAGAATAAAAAGTCCCACTGCTCAGCAAGGGCCTCCTCCCATTTCTGAGAGGATTTCGGAGCCGCTAAGTCCGCCACGCTGCTTAGACATAGACATAGACTTTATTCGACGTACACAATACAGAAACCACACAGAGAATGCAAATAAAAAAAATCCAGTACACTAATAAAAAGAAACAAACAAGATCTGTAAAACACTGGAAACAAAAGTGACGCTGTACTGAAATGGACTCCACTCAGCAAAGAATGCTGCGGAAAGACCGCAGCGCTGGTTTTCAGTGGAGCCACTACGTAAGTAAAGAAAAGAGGTTTGAGGTAGTTGACGTAGGCGAACGTATAAAAATCAGATCGAAGTCGTTTTAAGAAAATACCACGTCAAAATTACCCGCAACCGACGAACTTGTATAAAAACACTTATGAAAGTAGAAGAAGCGAAAGATGTGTGTCAGGATCGTAGCAAGTGGAGAGAAGTGGTCACTATCTACTCCAATGAGAAAGAGGCGTAGCTATGTATGTATGTAGGAAGAAAGTTAAGTTGCCCAGTAGTCGGAGTACCTGACTATTACGGCGCGAGTCCTGGATTCTCAGCCGAACATTTATGCGAAAACACAAATTGTAGATTTTCAGATCTAGTTGTGTTTTGAACACCGATTTCATCGCATTAGCGTTACATTGAGCGAGAGGCAATCTTTTTCCGCGTACATTTGTGGCACTATAATATCTCCTGTCCACATAATGATTTCTTATATTTACGCGAACACTACACATTTAAATGAAACTAATTTTATGGATTTTATCGCGTTTAATTTGACTATTTATAACTTGACGTTTCGAGTGCTTTTCAGCACCCATGGTCACGGGAGGACTGAGGTGACAGATGACAGATGTCCTTATGTCATAGTTAACCCGGGGTACCTTAAGCTTTTTATTTATTATTTTTGGTCCGATCTACGCAGAAAGAGCTAACTGTATCTTGAAGTCTTACCAAGCATACCACTGCAAAATTAGTATCACTTAAATCTCCTGTCTAATTGATGACTTCCGACAGTATTTGTTACTCCTCTTTCACCACCCCTTCGTAGATCTGCACTGGTATTTAATTCCCCCCTCCCCAGACTTTGTAGACTTTTAAATACTTATAATAACATATTAGATATACACCACGACTCGTTTAACGTTTTTCGGTAAAAATTCACCAAAACATTGACATGGCCGTGTAAATAATTTTTATGTTGTAAGGTGATTTTTTTTTACTATAATGTTAGTATAGGAGCTATGAACACTAAGCATGCGGTGTTTGCCTATTAATAAATGTGCACTTAGTTTTTATTCACTGTATAAAATTTAATATAGGTGTAATATATCCAAATAAATAAATAAATAAATAAAGAAAAGTTGTGATCGTAGTCGAAAATCCGAGCATTAGGCATTATGAGCGGCGCTAAACTGTACATAGAGCACTGACCGTTTTTTTTTAATTAGACATCACTCGATACGGATTATACACACGATACAAAACGAAGAGACGATGTATGAAAGTTTTTGTCATCGGGCCTTCGCATTATTATTTGCACGCAAACGGAACTTAGTTAGCACGCTATTTAACTAACTTATCACTGATCAATAAGCACTAAATTTAATTGATCATACTCAAAAGATGTTTGTACTTGATGTAATACTAAATATTCGCAATTGCCTACTAGGCGTCTTATCAATGCCAAATGCGGGAAATGTTTGTCATTGAAAAAGTTAGAGTTATTCATATCCGAGATGCGAAACTGTTGAAACATGAAACTGATTTTTTTTTATCATCAGATTTGCTAAATTGATCTAAGAGATCTATTATCTACTATCATTGCCTAATACTTTTACCAGATCTTCGTTAGTGATAGAACTCCTATCCAGAAGTCTGCCTAGATATGTGCCGCAGGGCCCGTTATTCTGTCATCAACAACACCACGATGTTTCGGTTTGAAGGCATTGAAGCTAGTGTAATTGCATATGAGACTTAAGAACCGATGTCTTATGATGACGAGCTCAGTGTGGTGTCACACAGTTACTTGTACACTATTTAGTTACTGTGGATTGATTGTTTCAGATGGTTGTTTTACTGTGCACCCTAATATGTTCTCTGCTCAACCCAAAGGTAGAGAATGCCTCTACGCATTAAGTCCGCCTTTTTGTACACTTATGTGCAAATAAAGTTGAAATAAATAAATGTCCCGGGTGACACTGCATTTGTCATTGGCAGACGCTGCTCTTACCATCAAGTGAACGATTTGCCCGTCGAGACAATTTTTTGCGTAAAAAAACCATTCCACGACCTAAGCTTTAGCTTAATTGAAAAATAAATACTTGGCTTCGTTTAAGAATGTACATACATATTTTTACATTTACATATTAAACTATTTACTGCGGAGGTCGCCAATCGCTTCTGGGTGCGGTTTAATAAAGAGCCTCGGACAGAAGTGGTTTATTTATTTTCCTATTATTATTTTACTCAATGCTCACTTCACTCCCTATGACCGTGACTGTGGCGAAACGAGCAAAACGTTCACCTGGTGTAAAGTGCAACGTCTACCCATAACAAATGTTATGTCACGCAGAACATTTCTGTGTGACACTACACTGCGCCCGTCACCCTGAGACATCAGTTCTTAAGTCTCATATGCCCAGTGATTACGCTAGCTCTCAGTGCCCTTCAAATCGAAACACAGTAATGTTCGCACGGTACTGCTTCAGACAGAATAACTGGCCCTGGGGTGGTGCCTATCTAGACGGATTCCTGCATAGGAATCCTACCACCAGTAAAAAAAGTAAAAAAATAAATGTAAGAACATAAATAATTGTATGTATTACTCTAAATATAAAAGAGCACTGTACAAGCAACAGACATAGAATAAAATCGACAACCGCGAAGCCTTATGGTACTGACTATTCGCCTCAGGTCCTGGATTCGAATCTGGTTTTCGAAATTTATGACTGTAAAACCCACCCACGACACATAAGAAATTCTTCAATGCGGAAATTTCGTACAAAAAAAAGGAAAAAGAAAATATCGGGCGACGTTATAAACGATTAATATTGCCTATCACAGAAAGACATTCATCATCATCATCATTCAAGCCTATCATAGTCTACTGGTGAACATAGGCCTTCCCCGTAGAGTTCCACAAAACACGGTCCTAAGCCACCTGCATCCATCGACTTCCCGCAAAACCGTGCAGATCTTCGCTCCATCTAGCGAGGGGTCGCCCTACACTGCGTTTGCCGGTACGAGGTTGTCACTCAAGAACGGTTATCGGTTCTAAGAGCTGTACGGCCGGCCCATTCCCACTTCAGCTTGCTAATCCTTAGAGCTATGTCGGTTACTCTAGTTCTGTATCTGGTCATTATTACGGATTTTATCTCGCAGAGAAACTCTGAGCATAGCATATGCAGAGTAGACACCATATATTTTTAAAATTACAGACCTTTATTACAGTTTAGTAATTTTACGTAGGCTCTCTCTTCTTACACCTACAGTTCAGTGGTTAGACATAAAAAAACACAGTAACATTACCCTAACATGGCCCTCTCACAAATCACAAGGCCTCTGATAATAAGAGGGTAAAGAGCTCATTCCACTTCGCTGCTCTATTGCGGTTTTGGCAGACTGAATACTATTATAGCCCAATATACAAGGTCCTCTTACGATATTTTCCTACACTCTAAAACTCACAGATACATACAGTCACTCCTCCTTCCCATTGGAGTAGACAAAAACTACTATCATTCCACATGCTTCGATCCTGACACACATCTTTCGCTTCTACTTTCATGACCGTTTTCATACAAGCTCGTCGGTTGCTTTCGTCGTGGGAACTTTTGACTGACGCCTTTTCTAAAAATGTCTTCGATGTTCTTACATGTGGAAGCGTTCCTAAGATAATCTACCTTACTATGTATACTGTGAGAGTCTTAAAAGTCGACTGTGGGAAAACATCTAGAAAATCTTATAGCTACCGTTAGGTAGCGGTATAACAGAAAATCCCTAGATTAAGGCGAGCCTTACCCAAGCAAGCTACGTTTGGATGGACAAAATCTGGTAACTCGTGGGAACGCAAAGGGGAGGAAGAATTTGTGACTCGTACGAAAATGGCGGCTAGGCGGTTTGCCACCCGTCACGTTTCTCGCGGGGCCGAAAGATGGGCTAGAGATGTGGTCTCTGCCTATACTAAGTTTGAACATTTTACGAATTTTTTTTTTTACTATATTATATATATAGTAACATAACATAATACAATAATATGTTTATTCATTTCTTTCTTACATCTATATAGTACAAGGTTGCGACATTTTACTGAGTAAATAAGTAATGTTGACTACAATATATCCAGGAGGCTCAACAAAAGGTGACACACAATTGTGCACTTCTAGGCCATCAAACAAATGCGTCGTGATATTAACCTATCTACTTTCTCCCCTTCACAACCCGCTGATCACTTTTGATGACACTGACCGTCATGGTCAAGGCTATGGAGAGCAACAACTCCGAAGCCGGCAATGTACACATCGCAGAATTTCCCTCACGACGTCTATTGAATTCGAACGGATTTAATAGCTTGTATCCGATGTGACGCTTTTTGCGATACCGATTGGAAAGTTTTACACAATCGATGCAAGAACTGCTCTAATTGAAGAAGCATTGTAAGTGCGTAAACAAAAATAAATGTTAAAATGAAATCATGTGTTGGATTTCCGCGTAACGAATATTTGTGATACAGATAACGGTTGCGCGTCTGTGTGTTTGTATATGTGCAATTTATGTCTGTAAAATTCACCTACGATACAGAATAGTGTGGGGTAGGTTTTCTCAGTTTCTCATTAGGCAGTCTCGTTACCCATCTCGTATCACATGGTAAAACGTACATAATGAACAAGACACAAATTACGCGCATTCAATGACATTGTAAACAGAATAGATATATTTACTTGTGGTTCGCGTGATTTTCAAAGGGTCACTTTGTTCGTTCTGTTTTATTTATAAGTTTACGTATGTAATTTTGACGTATGTAATATGACAGATATTAAAGAAGTAAAAAAAATACAGTAGATTCCGATGCCTTAAAATCGATTTGTAGAACAGAATTATGATCAGAGTCAAAGTATCATCACATTGACTATTCCATTAGCTGTTCCGTCAGGAATATGTCAGGATACCTGTATGAAAATAGTAGGCTTTCACATCACTGCATGTTAAGTTAAGAAAGCATATTAATTGTAGAGAAATCGTTTACAATTTTATATATTGTTTTTAATTAACTTAATTGTAATGTGAGAAATTATATAAACGTATCCTATCATAACTCAGTAAAGAACGTAATCATTTTTAAGACCGTGTACGTGTTCCGCGCTTTGTATTAATTTATTTAATTAAATTTATGTGTTCATCTTATATAGGAGAAAGTGACGAGACGAGCAAAACGTTCACCTGATGGTTAAAAACAATCAGCCCATAACAAAGGCTGTGTCACCCAGAACATTTCTGTGCTCCTCACACTGCGCTCGTCGGCCTGAGACATCAGTTCTTAAGTCTCATATGCCCTATAATTATATGTAGTGCCCTACAGAAACACAGCATCGTTTGCTACAGCTTCACGGTAGACTTCACTTGGCCTGGGGTGGTACCTACCTAGACGGATTCCTGCATAGGAATCCTACCACCAGTAAAATGATATGGTTTCAATGTTTAACATACTTATTTTTTATTTAATATAGCGCTCGTGAGCGCTTAAAGAACTTAAGAGATCGTCGTGACGGGCGCAGTATGGCACCACACTGAAATGTTATGGGTGACACAACATTTGCTATGGGCAGACGTTGCACTTGCCATTAGGTGAACGTTGTGCTCTTCGTCGTGTGTCGTGTCAGCCTACCACAAGTCCACTGCTGAACATAGGCCTCCCCCATACATAGCCACAAAAGTTTGTAGCTCTCATATTGGAGGGATATTGCCATAGTTGCCACGCTTGGCAGGCGGATTGGCAACCGCAGTTTGTTTATTCTGATGCTCCAGGAAGATCCTGCTGCCCATCTCCTGGTTTTAATTTCCCTCTGTCGACTTTTACGACGGGACGACCAAAGTTGACCCAAAACTCTCTTGTGCTCGTTTCGTCACTTTATCATATAATAAATTATAACGAAGGTTATGGACTGGGAAACATGACGTCGCAGATTCCAGCCCGTTCGACAATTGTCGTGAATCATCCTCTAGAACAGAAGTTCCCAGACTTTTTTTCTCATATACCACTTTCAATGTTTAGCATATTCCCAAAACTACAACTAACTAACCCATTTTTGTCACACCAACGTAGACCCCAGTCGAGTCTCCCGTGGAACCCTTGGGGTTCCACCTGGTCCACTTTGGGAACAAAGGCTCCAGAACAAGTTTTTAACTTCATCGGTTAACAGGAATATTGGTAATGTTAATAGCGTTGTACTATTACCTAGTATTCATTATAAAATAAGATTGTTGTCGTATAGAAGGACGAATTCCTACGGAGTGTATAGAGCGGTGTTTTGTAAATCAATCGCGTTAGTCAAGAGGTCTATAACATACTTTTCGAGGCTGAATCTTACCAATTTCTGATATAAAATTAATGATCACTTAGACGTGGTCACTGAGGTCATCATTGTGAATAACCTACAAAGAAGTGGGGTTCTTTTGAGAACTGGCAAAAACCAAGGAGAACGACCATGGAGATAAAAGAATGGTTTCAATGGCCGCTGTTAATAGTCGAGCTACTTGACCAACAGGCTCCGTGACTAAATGACATCATTATTATTATTTTTTTTAGAAAAAAATGCCCTACTGTAAGTAGGATTTCTCCTGCGTATTTACAGACAAATGTTTTCCATGCACAACACAACCAGACTCGAAAATCAACAATTTATGTTTTGCACAAATGTTGGTTCCGACTGCGATTCGGACCCAGGACCCTCAGCGTAGAAGTCAGGTACCCTGACCACCTCGTTGTGACGTGAAACACGTGTCCTGTTCTGGACTTCAGTGGTGTATATTGCTTAGCGATAGCGCTATATCGCTTGAGGATTCGGTGGCGGTTTCCGGTAGCGGTATTGGTTTGCTTGTGCAAGCTATTTTGAGGGTGTTGTAAAGCACTCCAAACATCGGGTAAACGCTAGAAAATCCGTAAAATTAGTTTCATTTAAATGTGCAGTGTTCGCGTAAATATAAGAAATCATTAATATCTTGCTAATAAAGGCAGAAAGTGTTGAAATCTCAATCCATTACAGATCACTATTAGCGACATGACGCTAAAAACTATGTAAGGATGGACAGGCGTGCCGATGAAACTCAATATATTTACGAAACACATAAAGTGAGAGGCGAAAAACATGGCTGATAATTTCCTTGAAATTTCGCGCTACCGTTCAATAAATTTGCTGTATTTACATTGTTTTTAATAACTCCAAAAATTGTTCACCTTCATTTTAGTTGTAAAAAACTGCAATAAGTTGTTTTATATACAAATTTCATAATTAGTGTAAGTACTTGTTTTGTTCTCGAAGGTTTAGTTCGCCGATTAAACAATGTTGATATTTCTCGGTCCCAGTTTCTTTTATTTTTATTGGATAGGGTGACGAAACGAGCAAAACGTCACATGAAGGTAAGTGCAACGTCTGCCCATAACAATGCTACCCAGAAAAAAATTAGTGTGACACCACAATGCGCACGACACTCTGAGACATCATTTCTCAAGTCTCATATGCCCAGAGAGTACGCTACCTCTCAGTGCCCTTCAAACCGAAACACAGTAATGTTTGCACGCTACTGCTTCAGGGCAGAATAACTTGGCCCAGGGGCGGTATCTACCTAGACGGATTCCAGCATAGAACTTTGTGCCTGCTTTTTTTGCTCAATTGTTTTGTTTACTTGGCGCGATATATATTTAATCAAAAAACCGTCTTTCATGCACCAGCACCAAACATGCTTATGGGAATTTAGCAGATTAGCGATTTTCTCATGGATCCCATCATCTGAACTTGACCAAATGTATATGGGATCAAGATACACGTTTTCTAATAAAAAAGAATCATCGCAATTCGTCCGCGTGTAAAGAATTATCGCTGAACATACATAAAGAAAACAGGTACGGACGAATTAATTACTTCGACTTCGACTCCTTTTTTTGAAATTGGTTTATAACAACTAGTCTTTTCGATATGCAAAATGTTTCAGCAACAACCAATTGCCATTCAGAAACTTGTTCTGTGGTACTCGTAGTAGGATTCCCATACAGGAATCGGTCGAAAGAATTCGGTTTCCTTCAATATAAAAAAGTTTTTCTATGGGCAGCTAGTGCCGTCGGGTAGCGGCCACCCCATCTCATCCCGTGGGTGTCGTAAAAGTCGACAGAGGGAAAATAAAAACCAGGTGATGGGCAGCAGCATGTTCTTGAATCAGACTGCCAAGCGTGATTAACTATTGCAAAATCCCCCCAAAATGAGAGCTACAAACTTTTGTGGTAATCTAGGGGGGAGGCCTATGTTCAGTAGTGAAAGGCCTGAAATTATGATGATGATGATGACTGCTACGCCGCGGTCCTGGCTTCGAATCCGAGCCGAAGCCAACATTTATGCTAAAACATAAATTGTTTATTGTCTGATCTTGTTTGTTTTGTGACTGTCCTCATGTTTCTGACACTACTCCCTAGCTTACCTTAGGTCTTATCGTATGAGCGTTACAACGGGCGCGGGAAAGTTGGGGTGAGTAAGTTCCCCTGTGTTTGCGCGTACACTTCTGGCACTATAATGTCTCCTGCGCAGTTGATTTTGAAGTTTCACTTCAATATGATTTTAGTTTATGGTTATTATTTTACAAAATAGGGCTGATTCTTTTGTTGAATATAATATTTAAAAGAGGAAATGCAGCCATTAAGCCCGCTATACAGTAATTGAAATTGAAAGCGTATCAACGTATAGTTGTAAAATGAACCTTGAGTTCTTACGTTTTTCATGACCAGTTTTTAGTAAATTTTTGTTATAAAATTTAACAACGTCGAATTGAATGCGTGTCAACGTTCGATTGGCGATATTTTCCTTCTCACATTCTTACATTGACTTTTAACAGTTCGTCTCGTTCTCTCACGGTAGATATATGAGCGTATAGAAACGACAAATAATTCACATGTTTTTGCGGCAGTCACGGACTAAGAAAAGCCGAGACTATTGCGTTTTCTCCGCTTCCCTGTTCATTGTTCAATCCATACTAATATTATATATGCGACAGTGAGTCTCTCTGTCCCTCTGTATGTTTGTTACCTCTTCACGGCTCAACCGCGGAACCGATCTTGATGAAATTTGGTAGAAGGATAGCTTGCATCGTGGAGACGGACATTTATTAGAAATTTAACAAGTATTAAAGTCAATTACGGATTTCCCAATATTTACAAAAATTAAGATATCATTATTCGACGCGCTTTAAATGCATATATATGTGTGTGTGTGTGTGTGTGAGAGAGAGATAGAGAGAGAGAGTTGTGTAATTGGGGTGTGTGTAAGAGGGAGAATGTCTGTATGTGTATGCAAGTGTTCGAATGCGTATGTCATAGTGATGTGTACATTCGATGTCAACAAGTGCATACGTGTGTATTAATTGAGTCATATACGGATACTTTTTATCACCGAAAATCATATACTTCTCGCGGTATATTTAAAAAAACCTTTTTCCAAGCGAACGATGTCGCGGTCATCAGCTAGTAGTCAATATTTACAGCTAGAGAGTTGCGTTGCCCGAGTACACGTAAAGACACCGTCAGCGCGAAAGTTTTGACAGGCGCACAAAACTAAGTAATGTCCATTTAAATATTTATTATGTTTACTGGTAAGTGACTGACACTCAGAATTTAAATATCTATTGTTGGATGAGGCCAGTTAACATAAAACAAACGGCGTGGCGCAGTGATCAGAATGTTTGTCTAAAGCACCTCAGATAGGGGTTCGGATCCTAGCAAGAGCCAACGTTTATACGAAACACATTTTTCTTTGTTCAGGACTGGTTGCGTTTTGAATGTCCCTGACATCTACACAAACAAATAAAATCGAAGTGTCTGTTTGTAATAACGAAATAACAGCTTTTCACTCAATGCTTATGAAAGCATATACTGTACTTATAAGAAAAAAGAATTTTTAAAATGTTTGTCTATCTGTCTGTCTGTTTGTTCCAGCTAATCTCCGAAACGGCTGGATCGATTGCGACGGGATTTCGACGATACGACTTTCACTAACAGATAGCTGATATTATAGCGGTTAACTTAGGCTACTTTATAAAAATATTACTAGAGTTCCGAGCAAAAAAAATTATAACCTCAAAATCCGATTCAAATAGGGTTGTCTTTTTTACGCGGGTGAAACCACGGGCCACTGCTAGTTATATCCTAAAATACCTCTGCTTTTATAGCATGACCGCATGATAGGGTAAGGACGAGCGAGTGCCTCTCTGTATGTGCGTACACCAGTTGCACTATAATATCGCATGTGCAATCGATAGCTTCTGATAGTATTCGGCAGTTGTCGCCATGGTCGGATATTATTCGTCATTTCGAAATTATCAACGTAAAACAGTACGTCGTTTTATTATCAACTACGTAGGCGTGGATTAAGGTTTTTTAAAAACACCATGGGAGCTCTATGATATTCGGGAAAAAAAAAGTATCCTATGTCCGTTTTCAGGGTGCAAGCAATCTCTGTGTCGAATTTCGACAAGATCGGTTCAACGGTCGAGCCGTGACAAGGTAACCAACAGACAGAGGGACAGAAGGAGCTACTTTCGCATTTATAATATCAGCATGGATAACCCTGGGACCAAATCACACTATGTTTCATCATGTTTGTTTCACTGGTTCCAAAGCTAATTTATTTTCGATAATATTCTAAAGAACGCCATCTGTGGTACAGAAAAAGGGACTTTGCATGAAAATTATTCAAAAATGTTCTCTAAGACCTCGCGCAGAATGTAACCGCAGGCGCGGACGCTAGTGCGGCAAAATTAAACTCTTGTAATTAGCATGTAATCGTGCAAACACATTTCCACTGAACGAGCGGGCGCGGTGTGTCAGCGCTATAGCTTCATTTTGCCGCTCCTCGCCCGCGCCGTCATTGTGCGGGAGGCCTTAGTGGTAATGTGGGGGAGTCGTAATACTTATATCTTTATACTTCGCTTAGATTTATTTATTACGTTTCTAAACTAAAGTCCAAAGGTCCACTGCGAAGGAAGCCGCGGGTACAGCTAGAATCGTAATAAAATTTGAAATTACGAAATGGCTATTTTCATTGCGCTCTGTCGGACAGTTTTACAACCACAGTTTCGTAGAGAATGTACATACGTAAAGCCGGCCAGTTTTAAACGTTTATGCCGTTTTTAAGGGGACAGTCTTGTTTCTCGTCTGTCCGTCCCGGTCTAGGTACTTAAGGTACGGTTTAGAAAGCAAATGTTGTAACGTTTCTCTTATCTTCAGGTTCCCCTGGTTCTTTGGAACGACTTTGATAAGTAATGTGAATGCTATACTTATCTATACATATAATAAAATTGTAACTGGCAGATGTCTATGCATAGGAAATATTAAAGAAAAAAAAATGTGACGTGTTCTTATTAGAGCAATAGAAGGCCAAAACAAATATCTGTAAGTATGTACGCGTATCACGCGACTACCTATCCGCATGAAATTGGATGCAGCTTTCACAGTCGTATTGCTGGAGGCCTAACTTAAGATTTGGTGCATGTTTCACCAAATCTAAAAATGTAGAGATTTTGACATTATAAAAAATATGGACAGGAAATTTTGACAAAAATAAACAAGACGTATTATAAGAGCGATAATTAATAGTAACACGAACTGAAAACAAGTTTTAAAAAAAAAAATCCGCTTATGGCTATTACAATTTCTATGAAAGTATCTTTATTTAAATGAGATATTTAGTTATTTAGTCATTTTGATACTCTGCTTAGAAACCGAGTTATTAATATACGAGTATAATAATGCTGGAGAGTTCGTATGTTTCAACGCGCTAATCTCAGGAAATACTTATCCGATTTGAAAAATGATTTTACCATTAGATAGCCCGTTTATTAAGGAAGATTATTGGTTTTAAAGTTATATACAAATAATTTATGCGGCAACTTAAAGGAGTCGCACGCTGAGAACAGAACTTCACTGAGAAGGGCCGAATTGTCAATGCTCAGGTCATAAAGTACCACGCCGTACGTCGCAACCATGTGGTGGCTTATCTTACGCGGTTGAAACCGCGGGATTAAGCTAGTTTAAAATAAATACTAAGAATTTATGAAAATAATTCGTCACCATCTAACTAAAAGTAATTGGTTACTTAAATAAAAGAGTTTTGATTTCTTATATTCACGCGAACACTACACATTTAAATGAAACTAATTTTACGGATTTTATCGCGTTTAATTTTTACTATTTACAACCCGACGTTTCGAGTGCTTTACAGCACCCGTTTTTTTTTTGTATGTTTATTAAATAAAAATGCGTCATAACAAACCAATGTCGCATTTAAGATAACAGATCAATGTTAGATCAAACATTAGACGTACACCCTTTCCAAGTCTCTTAGTAACTGACTTGCTAGTCACTTAATTCCAAAAAAAACAAATGACAGACATCAACCAGGAGAATTTACCGCACAGGTAGCACTCATGCGTCCTATATTTCATTATGAGAGCTTTCATAGATTGTAAATGTATGTAGAAGTTCAAAAGACGGTGCAAGGAAGAATCTTCTTTCTCTAGATCACAGCCTATAAACATTCCACCGCTGACCACAGTCCTCGTGTCAATTCTGAGAGGATTTTGTAACCGGAAAGAGTCTGTCGCTGCTCCAATCAGGGTCGGCGTCTTTATTCCCCAGACTTACTTTTTCCTAACGATGTTTTCCTTCGCCGCTGAGCGCGTGGTAAATCCGTACTTCAAATTTAAGAACAATTTTAGAGTGCGTGCTATGAAATTTGAGGAAATCGCCCGGCCCCTGAGCTGCCACGGCCAATCTAACGATGCCATTTTTCCTTCGGCTACCAAAAAACGGAGAAATAAAACGTATTTATATTTTCTTAGCGTTTAAAAGAGTGACAAATGAACTTAGGACAAACGACTGTACATAATTGCTTCACGTTATAGTGCTTCAACTTAACCGCAAGTGCATAATGATCATTTAATGACGTCGATAAGTAGCACTAACGATAGGTTAAGCAGGGTAATTTTCGCATGATAAATGTTAATCTCAGAAACTTATTTTTTTTAAATTCATTTTATTTGTGGCAATTTCAGATAATGACATCCACGACTTGACTATCAACCCGTTAACAGTTCAAGGCTGGAAGTAAAGCCTCTGACGATTTGGTAAGATTTGCCATAACCATCACGCTTGGCAGGCGGTGGTGTCACACAGAAATATTCTGGGTGACACAGCATTTGTTGTGGGCGGACGTTGCACTTACCATCAGGTGAACATTTTGCTCGTTTCGTCACTTTATACAATAAAAAAAAACCATCAGTGGTCATGAGAGTTTGCTAAAATTTCCCTTAATCGACTTTTATCTTCAACGCCTAAGCCTTCATTAATGTAAATATTGTCGGCTGCACTATCTGGGTCACTTAGGCGAGCAATTTTTTATATTACGAACATTAAGATCAGAAAACCACTCATATGTATGACAAACATAAAGACTAAAAAATCAATAATGTGTATGACAAACATAAAGATCAGAAAACCTACAATTTTTTGACAAACATAAAGCCCAGAATACCAATAAAATGTATGAAAAACAGAAAGATCTGAAAACCTACAATTTGTTTGACAATTATAGAGTCCAGAAAACCAATAGTACGTAAGACAAACATAAAATCCAGAAAACCCATAATATGTATCATCATCATCATCATTTCAGCCCACAACTAGTCCACTGCTGAACATAGCTTTCCCCATAGATTGCCACGAAAGTTTGTAGCTTTCAATTTGGGGGGATTTTGCCATATTTGCTACGCTTTGGTATGCAGGTTGGCAACCGCAGTTTATTTATTCAGATGTTACAGGAAGATGCCGCTGCCTATCTCCTGGTTTAATTATCTCTCCGTCGACTTTTACGACACCCACGGGAGGAGATGCGGTGGTAAGATTCTCTTAAGCCGCCACCATACGGCCAAATAACGTGTATGACAAACATAAATACAAAACAACCTGAAATTTAGTTTCAACTGGAACTCAAACCTCGCAACAAACTTACCGTGGGGTTTACACAGTAAGAAGTTACTTATTAATAGTATTAGTTGTACTAAAACATTTTCTCATTTTATGCGTTAAAGCAGCACAGTAATATAAGATGTGGCTTATTGTTAAAATTATGAACGCACGTATTGTTGCAAGGTATGAATATTCAGAAGCTGTTAAATAGAGGCTTAAACCACGCAGCAAACCGGAAAATTTCGTAATATATACGCATTATCGTAATAGAACTTTTTCTTTAGTTACATAATGTAAGCATACATACGTACTCGTACATACAGTCGCGCCTTTTTCCCATATAAAAAAATACTTACTCCCTATTGCGTTCCCACGAGCAGTATAGCGACGGCTTTGCATATTATATTGTATCTCCGTACAATAGTAGTCTTAGTCTTAGTCGCCTCTTACGACACCTCGGTAGGAAAGAGGTGGGTGCTATTCTACTCTGCCGGACACCTATCGACTATGTGTAATGTAAATCCATATTTATGTTTTATTTTCTTCAACCTGGATTCGACGGCGCCTCCAAATATATTTTCAACTAGCTGTGCCCCGCGGTTTTACCCGCGTAAAAAAGCCGACCCTGATCGATGATATACATATATACTACCCTATTTGAATTGGATTTTGGGGTTTTAGTTTATGTGCGCGGAACACTTATTATTTTTCTAAAATTAAAGTAGCCTAAGTTACCCGCTATGATATCAGCTATCTGTCAGCGAAAGTCCGTCAAAATCGGTGTAGCCGTTTCGAAGATTAGCCGGAACAGACAGACAGAGATATCATAAAGCATTGAGAAAAAAGCTGTTATTTTGTTATTACAAGCAGACTAACTATTTTATTTATTTGTACAGATAATTTTGAATGCTGATCTTTAATGCTCGGCGGTGAGACGTTTACAGTAGGGTTGCCAGGATTCGAGGGTAAAAATGTGGACATTTTGACATTATAAAAATATGGACAGGACATTTTAACAAAAAAAAACAAGACGAATTATAAGAGCGGTAATTAATAGTAGCACGGATTGAAAACAAGGTTTAATAAAACTCCGCTTATGGCTATTACAATTTCTATGAAAGTGTCTTCAATTAAATGAGAAATTTAGTTATTGAATTATTAAATACAGGACGTTAAACGGACGCTCCTTAAAAACTATACAAGAAACCCTGAAAGCGGGACATGTCCTGAGAAAACAGGTTAGCAACTCTTGTTTACAGGCGTTATACTTTTTTCTTAAAGAAAACATTTTTTAACACTTAACCTACCGACATTCACCATGTACGTATATTTCTATGGTATAGGCTTTTAGAAGATAGTGTGGCAATTAAACATCAAAAGTCGTGAAGCAGTAGTGTGCAAACATTACTGTATTTGGGTTTGATGGGCACTGTGAGCTAGCGTAATCACTGGGCATATGAGACTTAAGAACTGATGTCTCAGGGTGACGGGCGCATTGTGGTGTCACACAGTAATTTTCTGGGTGACACAGCATTTGTTATGGGCAGACATTACACTTACCATCAGGTGAACGTTTTGCTCGTTCCGTCACTTATATGAAATAAAAAAAGGTCAATATATAAAGTTTGAAGATACAAACTGATGTCAATTTAAACAAAATACATATGTTATGGATTATTATTAAATCATACTTTTAACTGTTTTGATTAAAGTATCAAAAGCGGTCATTTGACCGCACTGGTAGCTTTTGTGTTAAACTGAAGTTCAATTATTTATTTATTTATTTATTTATTATTTATGTACACCAAAAAAAAGGGATACAATAGGCGGACTTAATGCCTGTTGGCATTAATTAATTGTGTTAGGTATTTACCCTAAAAAAAACAATATTTTAAAACTTAACATTAACATAACATAGTATAAATACCATTACATAAAATACTCAAGATACATACTTACGTATCAAATAAATATTAATAATATATAATACATATAAATTATAAGTTCTTCTTCGTATTTTTAATTTAATGAGTAAATAAGTGAGATAAAATGAGTTTTATTAAATTTCTAATATATTTATTTTATAATGATTTCTTATATTTACGCGAACACTACACATTTAAATGAAACTAATTTTACGGATTTTATCGCGTTTAATTTTATACTATTTATAACTATCTATATATATATATATATATATATATAAGTCGGGTTATAAATAGTATAAAATTAAACGCGATAAAATCCGTAAAATTAGTTTCATTTAAATATTTATTTTACATGAATTTTATCGGGCTAAATTTTAACCCGACGTTCCGGGCGCTTCACAACACCCATTGACACGTGAGGACTAAGATGTTTGATCTATTACTAATAAAGTGAAATCAAAAACCAAACATACCACTGCAAGACTTCACAACACAGTAAGCTCATTCTGCGTAGATGGGCCCAAAATAATAATTAAAAGCTAAAGTCAACTCACATTAACTACGACATCCGGACGTAAAGTATCTCAGTCCTCTCGTAACATGGGTACTGTAGAGTGTTCGAAACGTTACGTTATAAATGGTTAAAACAAACCGTGATAATATTCGTAAAATTATGTTTTATTAAACTGGGATTTCGAAGACGTGGCTGCGTTTTGAAGACATAAACTGCTCACTCACTAGCAATGAGACCTGGAATTACTAATTGTAATTCATAAATATATTAGAGCGGAAATCGACCCCGCGACCCATAGCGCATAAGCGAATCGCAACTGCGAAAACCGAGCCGTTCAAATTTTATTTCTCTATTACTTTTTTTTAAATTAACAATTTATACCCGATAACAATCGAATAAAATCTAATGATAGATGTTTACGAGCGTTTCTTAAAAAAAAAACATTTTCTAATTGATCATTAATATAATCGTTACTTTGCGGAAATCGTGGATTCGATTACCCGGTTTATGCAATACTCGTGCAGCGCAACGTACTGGCCATCGAATATGGATTTATTTAATGAGGTAGTATGTGCAATTAAAACAATGATCTCTACATAACTGAATAGAGGATCTTTATGGCGTAAGCTGTAAGTTAAAGCTATGAATAAGTGTACAATATTGCAGCTTACCACAGCGCCGCCAAATAGCTAAATAAATATTAAATATTGAGAGCCGTGGTAGCTCAGGGGCTAGGCGAACGCTTTAAATGACATAGTACGCGAGTGACCGGAGTTCGATTCCCGGTGCCGGCACCAGTAAAATTGTTATTTGCAATTTTAAGTGTCGATTTACCACGTCCTCGGCGGTGAAGGAAAACATCGTTACTAAACCTGCATTTCTGAGGAATAATAAATATTTCGAAGAGATGTGAAGTCCGCCAACCCGCATTGGAGCAGTTCGGCGGACTCTTCCTGCCTCCAAAACCCTCTCAGAAATGAGAGGAGGCCTGCGCTCAGCGTTGAGACATTTATAGGCTGTTACTTTACTTTACTTTTAACTAAATATAACAAACTAGTAGATGCCCGCGGCTTCGCCCGCGTGGATAAATGTTTTTTTTAATATACCATTGCATCTATTCGATTGTACGGGATAAGAAGTATCCCACATCCGTCGCCGGGATGCAAGCTTTCTCTGTGTCAAATTTCGTCAAGATCGGTTCAGCGGTTGAGCCGTGAAAAGGTAACAAACAGACAGAGGGACAGAGAGAGTTACTTTCGCATTTATAATATTAGTATGGATGTTTTTTCTGATTCTTTTACCTTCGCGCATGCGCTGTTGCACACTATTTTTAATCCACTTATTTGGGGGCGCTGGCAAATGCATCAAATTATACCAATTGCAAACTACTGATGTTCTCCTAGCCGATTTCGACCACGGCGAAAACTGCAGACTACTGTCCAGAGCCATCAACTGCGCAGGAGATATTATAGTGCCACAAGTGTACGCGCAAACACAGAGGCACTCACTCGTCCCAACCTACCCGCGCCCGATGTAACGCTGATGCGATAATATCGGAGGTAGGCTAGGATGCAGTGTCAGAAACACGGGGACAATCACAGCACAACCAGACCCGAAAACCAACAATTTATGTTTTATCACAAATGTTGGCTCCGGCTGGGATTCGAACCCAGGACCCGCGGCTTAGAAGTCAGGTACTCTGACCACTAGGCCACGCGTGTTCGTCAAATACTATCCACTAAGGCAATAGGTGTCCGGCATAGTAGAATAGCACCTACCTCTTTCCTACCGAGGTGTCGTAAGAGGCGACTAAGGTATTGTACGGACAACCTTTATTCGTACAGAATAACACCATAATATGCAATGCTGTCATTATACTGCTCGTGGGAACGCAATGGGGACTAAGAATTTTTTACTCGTACCAAAATTATTTTATTTTATGTATTTTTATTGTATAAAGTGACGATACGAGCAAAACGTACACCTGATGGTAAGTGCAACGTCCGCCCACAACAAATGCTGTATCACCAAGAATATTTCTGTGTAACACCACAATGCGCCTGTCACCCTGAGACATCAGTTCTTAAGTCCCAAATGCCCAGTGATTACGCTAGCTCACAGTGCCCTTCAAACCGAAACAGTAATGCTTGCACACTACTGCTTCACGGCAGAATAACTGGCCCTGGAGTGGTACCTACCTAGACGGATTCCTGCATAGGAATCCTACCACCAAAATGGCGGCGACGTGGTTCGCCATCCGTCACGTCTCGTTTTCAACGGGTGCAAGTGGGCTACTCATGTTGCCTCTGCCTACCCCGTTTATGGGTAAAAAGCGTGATTGTACGTATTTATCCAGTTACATAGAGATCCGTCAGTTAAAAGTTTTGTCTGGCACGCCTTCATTAGTCTCAGGGCTCGGGCCACGCGGCCGACAGACGTTTCAATGCGCCTAAACATCACGCGCCGCGTCGAAAATAAAAATTTTTAATTGTTACCAATGGCGTCCCATATAGGTAGGATTAAACCACGCTCTCTGACTGTCTCGTATTTTAACGCAAACGGTCTTAAGACGCAGTTAGTTGAAGTCGCGAATTTCCTTCGTGACCACGACATCGACGTTATGCTAGTGCAAGAGACTTTCTTAAAACCTAGTATGCGCGATTCAAAGGTTGCCAATTACAAATGCATCCGAAATGACAGAGCGACCGCGAAAGGCGGCACTCTGATCTACTATAAAAAGTCCTTGCACTGTATCGCGCTCGATACACCCGACTTAGTTAATATAGAAACTTCCGCGTGTAGGTTAGCAATGACCGGCCATAGGCCGCTTGTACTAGCATCAGTCTACCTCTCGCCATCCAAACAATTATTAGAATCAGACCTAAAATCCCTACTAGATTTAGGCCGTTCTGTTATTCTCGCCGGAGACTTGAACAGCAAGCACGGCAGTTGGAATTCCAACGCAAATAACACAAACGGTAATATACTGTACAGATTAGCGGAGAGCCATAACGTAAACGTTATAGCTCCCGAAACACCAACCAGAGTTCCGACGCAGCTAAATCAGCAGCCGGACACTCTCGATGTAGCCATTATCAAGGACGTGAACTTAGAAATAGACTCTATAGTTACGCTTCACGAACTTGAGTCGGACCACCGTCCGGTCATTTTTAAGCTGGGCCGGCCAAATGGTGAGGTCACACAGACCAAAACCATTGTGGACTGGCGTACCCTCGGGGTCAAACTCGAGGCTACGAGCACCCAGCACTTGGATGAAATACCAGATATTATCGACTCGCCAGAGGTAGCCTGTCGAGCGATAAAATCATTCTCAAGTCACCTCAAAACAGTCTTCGGAGAATCCTTCCGGACGGTTACGGTGTCGAGCGATCGACGCTGCAATCTACCGGCGGACCTCCGACGCCTGATTAGAGAAAAGAACCGTGCGGCCAAAGCGCACGACAGATATAGAACAGACGCAAATAGACTCAGACTGCGCCTCCTACAAAGGGATGTTAAAGAGCGCTTATCTGAGTACACTAAAGATAGCTGGGACACTATGCTTGGAGAAATCGAGCCGTCGCACACTGCCTACTGGCAGTTGGCACGATCTCTCAAAGCAGAGCCGGTCTCACCCATGCCGCCACTTATTAGATCGAACGACAACTCGCTCGCCTTCGACGACAGCGAAAAAGCCGAATGCCTTGCAGACAGTCTAGAGAGCCAATGCACTCCGTCTCTCGCGCCTGCGGATCCCGACCACCTGCAGCAGGTGGCCGCGGAACTCGAACGCAGGGCTGCCATACCACCAGTGGGCGAACCACTGACTTCAGTGACTCTCGACGAAGTCACGAAGATTGTTAAAAATCTTAAAAACCGATCCGCGCCCGGCCTCGATGGCATAAACAACAGGGTGATCAAATGTCTAACTACGCCGCTATTGTGTCTGTTAGTCAGTATTTTCAACGCGCTCCTCTCCAGCTGCTCCTTCCCGGACGACTGGAAGGAAGCGGACGTTATAGGTATTCCGAAGCCTCACAAGCCGAAGAACATCCCGTCCAATTATCGCCCAATAAGTCTCCTCAACTCGATGGCCAAGATTTATGAGCGAATAATCCTTAGTCGATTAAAAGACTACGTCCTTAATACGTAATAATAACATCCTCCCAGACGAGCAGTTCGGCTTTCGCCCCGAACACTCGTGTACCCATCAAGTGCACCGCCTAACGGAGCACATATTAGAAAACTTTCACGACCGCCCTAAGCCAGTAGGCACAGGGGCCTTATTTTTCGATGTCGCAAAGGCATTCGACAAAGTCTGGCACGACGGCTTGTATTACAAGCTGTATCACACAAAAGTGCCGGACAGACTCGTGAACATCATACGAGCCTTCTTGTCCAATCGCCTATTTCGCTTCCGGGTAGAGGGAACGCGCTCCTCAAGCCGCCCTCTCCGTGCGGGTGTCCCTCAGGGCTCCTGCCTCTCCCCACTCCTGTTCTCGCTATACACTAGCGATATACCAAAAGACCCTAAAGTCAATCTTGCGCTTTTCGCAGATGACACGGCCCTGTATTATTCCGATAAGCACAAGGGCCGCATAACGATTCAGCTCCAAGCCGCAGCCGATCGCCTAGGCGAATGGTTCCGGAAATGGAGAATAGAGGTTAACCCCGAGAAAAGTGTAGCAATATACTTCTCGAGGGGCACGCCGAAGCCAGCTAGACGTTACCACACAATCGGTAACAATCAGCTAGGCTCGATCACCCTGTTCGGACGCCCTATTCCCTGGGAAAAGAGCGTCAAATACCTCGGGGTCACGTTAGACGCAGCGATGTCGTTCGCTGACCACATTAAGAACGTGCGTAACAGGGCGGCTTTTATCGCAAGCCGTCTATATCCGTTAACTTGCTCTTCAAGCAAAATGTGCTTAAGACACAAACTTCGCCTCTACAAGACATGCATTAGACCCGTAATGTCCTATGCATGCGTCGCGTTCGCACACGCGACGGGCAATCATATAAAGAAATTGCAGACGGTGCAAAATAGATTCTTGCGAAGTGCCACCGGAGCCGGCTGGTACCAGCGCAATGTCGACCTTCACAGCGACTGTGAAATGCCCGTACTCTCTGAACACTTCAGAGAAGTATCACGGCGGTTTTTCGAAAAAGCCGCGGTTCATCCAAACCCGCTGGTGGTTAAAGCAGCGAATTATCGATCTAATAAAAACGCGACCGAACGCAAACGTCGACCGCGAAATGTGCTAGACGACACGGACGTCTCAGCACTCCCTGACCACGATACGGTCAGCCACGATCCGAACAACACTGTACACACAGTTAATAGTTTTAACATCACACGCACAACGTCGCGCGACCGCCGTAGAGAGCGGCGCGCAGCTATCGTTAATAACACCGCGTACACCAGATCACCCGTGTTCCAGGGCGGTTCTCACCGCCAAGAGTTTCCGACACACAAGTCGACAGTCCGAACGGAGGCCCGCAGTCTCCCTCGGACGGTCATTAGATGACTTTATACAATAAATTTATGGAGATATTCACTGTAGCGCAAGCACGCTAGCGAACGCAACGGACCGAATTTAGATGTTTAGTAGGAGTCTTTCTATTTATGTATTTATGTTTGGGTCAAACCAAACCTGGCACGCGGGCTCCGGGCCCGCGAGCACAGCATCCGATGTAGCTGTAAAAGCCAAAAGGCTAACAGCGATCACTTCACTGAAAAAAAAAAAAAAAAAAAAACGCGGCCGACAAACTAAAATTGGTTAAAAAAACGAACATCAGAAGCCTCTGCATCAGTCAACTGCTGGATAAGGGCCGCTCATATTTCGGGAAAATATTCGTATTTGCCACGCTTGATAAGCGGAATGCGATCACCATAGTGCAGGTTATACTATAGTTTGGGCTCATGTCTTCCACAGATAAGAGTATTCTCTTATGTATTGAAAACATGTTTACCACGATTAATGTTTTAAGATTTTTTTTTTATATTGGGTATTCCTATAGTTTTTAGTCTGGTTTGGGTTCATATGAATATCTTATTCTATATATTAATACGTTAAGAGAAAATTTTTACTAGTTTTTAAGCATATTGCGCCCACGGAGGATTGTGAGATTTGGCATAATTAAAGTTTGTATGTAGAAGATGTGAAAAAGCTAAAATTTATATATAATATGCGTTGAATAAAATTAAATATTATTTACGTTCATACTGACAATGTCAATTACATTATAGTCTGTCCTTTGCTTATGTTCATACTACCAATGTCAAACACATAATAGTCTGTTATCAAACAGTCGCATTGGAAGAGATTGTCGCCATAGAATTTTAAAATGTCGCGAACGTGTAATTACTCAAACCTCAATAACGTTCAAACTTAACATTTTATGAATCACGACTTCGGTCGACTTTCGACCACAGGACGACCACTAGTTAAATACTCGTATAATTCATTAAACTAAAATTGACATATAAAAAAATAGTATAGGTATGCAATTTTCTATGATATTGCGATTTCGTTTTTGTTTACAATAAATTAAAATTCGTGGTAGAACTTAAGTAAGCGTACCTACGACGAAGGCGGAATTTCTTATTTTTAAAAAAAATAAAAACCGTTTCTGGTTTACGACACTATAACACGTTATTTAAGCTAAATAAGCTTATCGGCCGTTACGATTAACGGACTTATAAACTCGTGTGACAGTATAGCACATGATAGTGCATATTATTATAACAAATATTGCATGGTCTAAGTCTTAAGTTGAGGCGGATTTCGAGCGTCTTCCATGAAAAATTAATACGGAACCATGCATGGATAAGGATTGGTCGTTATTTTATATATTGAAGATATTTAAAAATATCGATGAATGTTGATGGTTACGGCTAGTCGATAGTAAAAGCGATTTTTGAACTATTCAGAAGAACTGAAGGGTACTGAGAGCTACTGTAATCACTGGGCATATGAGACTTAATAACTGATGTCTCAGGGGGACGGGCGCAGTGTGGTACCACACAGGAATGTTCTGGGTGACTCAGCATTTGTTATGGGCAGTAACATTAGTAGTTTCCGTCTGAAGGGCACTTATAGCTTTATCACTTACGGGGCATATGAGATTTAATAAGTGGTGTCACCACCACACACTGCGCACGTCACCCTAAGGGCGACGTGCGCCGTGTCGTGCCACACAGAAATTATTATGGGCAGACGTTAATACGACAACAGGTAAACCACCTAAGGCAAAGAGTTGCTTGTCTTGTGTCTTTATAAAAAAGATGGTGATCCTCTCGTCTATTGAACCACACCCAGAGAGTAAAGTGGTCAACTGCACAATGTAATAATAATAATGTTTCCACAAGGTGTAACACTGCCAACCGGTTCAGTGGACTTATCTGTACATCGTGATGTAACGGAACATCTTAAACGATTAACCTACGGTTGTAAAAGATCCATAAGCAGTTGAATAAAACTAAAATACTAAATTGAAGCACCAGCACAGTACCGCCATTTGAATATTGCCGTGAACCATCTCCTAAAACACAGCACAATCATTTAAGCTTAGTTGGAGTGGTTAACAGAAAAAATGAGTAACGTTATGCATTGTGAGTATTCTTTAAAAAATATATTGTAATACTGTGGTATTCGTCATTCGCACTTACACAAAAGAAACAGGCTGTGATCGGAAACAGCCGATAGGGGGGTATCTCCATAGTCGTCAAGCTTGAAACAAAGAAACTTATTTGTATGCCGAGTCCTTATGAGCTCGGTGGGCCCATTGCCAGCTATTATGCGTCCAATTTAGCGCTCGAGATTCTAATCTTACCTGACATCTAGGTCGTAATTGCTTACAATGCGCTACGTTGTTTGTTATCGTAATGATTGCTCGGATCGTCATAGTGACTGCTAGCTTTATTCGGTAGCCGACCTCCCTACGGTTTCACCCTGCGTAAAATTACACGTAACACATAGCCTAGTACCTTTCTCAATGAACGGGTTTTCTAACCCAAAAGGAAAGGTTCAAATCGAATCAAATGAGATAAGCGCGTTCAAAGTAACAACTAACAACTGCCTAGCTTTACTATAGTAGTGGTAGCGGCTTAAGAGAATCTACCACCCAATCTCCACCCGTGGAAGTCGACAGAGGGAAAATTAAAACCAGGAGATGGGCAGCAGCATCTTCATGAAACATCTGAATCAATAAACTGCAGCTGCCAACCCGCCTGCCAAGCGTGGCCATCCAACAGTGGACTAGTGATAGGCTGAAATGATGCTGATGATGATGATGAAGATAAGCAAGTCGTATTATAAGTTTTCTTATATAAACGTTGCCGCACATTAGGATTTCTCCTGTATTGTGGGTGAGTTTTCCAAGTATCCCATAATAGATGCTGTGTTACTCAGACTATTTCTGTGTAGCACCACACTGCGCCCTTCTAGTAGTCTTTCTCGTATGTTTGTTTATACTATGTATTCTCTCTCTTTTTTAATTCGTCTGACTATTCTCTATATTGTATACTAATGTAGTGGTTTGTATTCATTATAATAAACATATGTAGGAGGAAACTAATCTTTTCTAGCACAGGATATCCTGTGCTTACTGCTTTTAACTAATTTCTGGTGCAAAAAAAGGCGGTGTAGAGTTGTTGTTGAGTAAAATAAATAAATTAAAAATAATCATGTTATTCCTACTAATATTATAAATGCGAAAAAACTCTCTAGGTCCCTCTGTCTGTTTGTTACATTTTCACGGCTCAACTGCTGAACCGATCTTGACGACATTTGGCACAGAGAGAGCTTGCATCCTGGACATGGAAAAGGATACTATTTATCACGGAAAATCAAATTATTTCCACAAGCTATTTAAAAAAAAACTGCTTACACGCGAATGAAGTCGGGAGCATCAGCTAGTATTTTATGAAAAAAACACGCTTGGCAGCAATGAGCTTATGATCCTGGTGAGAATTTCAAGTCATAGTCACGACACTATTGTATCGTCCATAAAATGTGTGTAAAATACGTCCGGAATTACGAGGAAAATTCAATTCACAGGTTTTATTACACTGTTATGTATGTCACACATACATAAATATATGTGTATGCACATACACACATGCATACAAGCTAATAAAAGCGTATTAAAACAGCAATAATTATAAATGTGGCTAATTGACACTCTTAAACGTTATGATAATTTGGAATTACTCGTAAATTTAATCTGGCCGATATATTGCGTGTTCTCCCATTCTAAATATTTTAACAGTTCCTAATCTAGTTGTGAGTGACCGTCTAACAATTTATGCTAATTATGTCTCACGGTCACTCTTGCGGTTATGGTTTGGGCATGTCCGCTTTTTCGACTGTGGCGCAATGAGTCTCATACTAAACGTAGTCTTAGTGAAATACGTGAAATATTTTTTTTTTATGTATAAAGTGATGAAACGAGCAAAACGTTCACCTTACTACACACTTACCATTAAGTGCAACGTCTGCCTCATAACAAATGCTGTGTCACCCAGAACATTTCTGTGTGACACCTCACTGTGCCCATCACCCTGAGACATCAGTTCTTAAGTCTCATATGCCCTGTGATTACGCTCACTGGGGCACTGTTGTGTGTTGTTGTTGTTGTGTTCAAACCAAAACACAGTAATGTTTGCACACTACTGCTTCATGGCAGAATAACTGGCCCTGGGGTGGTACCTACCTAAACGGATTCCTGCACAGGAATCCTACCACCAGTATTTATTAGACATCTTAAACGGAAGGTCGAGAGGTTATAAAATCCTGCTCTAGTTTTAGTATTTTCATAAAATAAAATGTTGCCCGGATAACTCATAATATACGTATATACATAGGGTTCCCACCCGTACTATAATATATAGTATCGTATTATATTTTAGTCAATTGTACTATACATTACAGAAAAATAATATAGCATTAAAAATACTATATTTTCATCGCGTCAATTCAAATGCAGAGCAGTGTGGCGATTTTCAGAATAAACGCATTAACGGCACTTATATTACAACTAGCTGATATCCGCGTGGAAATAGTTTTTTTAAGTATCCCGTGGGAACTATTTAATTTTCCGGGATAAAAAGTATCCCATGTCCGTCCACAGTATGCGATCTACATCTGTGCAAAATTTCGTAAAGATTGGTTCAGCGGTTGAACCATGAAAAGGTAACAAACAGATAGAGGGACAGACATAGTTACTTTCGCATACAATTAAATTTTTGAGGTGGTTGAAGTTTTATTTTCTGCTATTAAAATAACACATGAGTGATGATGATTTTATTAATTTAATTAAAGATTTATTGGTAATTTATTGTTATATAAATCTAAGTTACTGTGTCCTATATTGGCCATGAGTGTTCTTTTAGTTTTAAAATAAAAACTAAAAGAACACTCATGGCCAAACCGAAGAGTTACGAGTATAACACAATTGCACAATTTTTTATACCCAAATTTCCTGAAAGTACTATATTTTTACAATTTTTTGAAATAAAAATCAGTTTTTCTTAACCCTACATATACATGTACAAACATATTGTGATTGTCGTTCGGTTTTGTTTTGAAAATGACTAGAAATAAAGCCGCCCGTGACTTTTTCGCGAACCAGTATAGTTTAAAAAAATAACATTCAATGGTTATTACGTAAATAATCTATATTGAATTTAAAAAAAAAAAAACTATTATATTCGTGTGTTATTATTCTAATCGAACGCGATCCGTGGCGCAAAAGCCAATCTCCCCGCCAAAAAGCAACCGAGATCACCGATTTACCGTAAGAATATTACTGTTTGTTCTAGTTTTTTATTGTTCTCTGCACAGATTATATTACAGCACAATAAACAGAAACGTTATCACCTACATAGAGGAATACAGGCGTCTTCGCCTTTCTACATCCAATGTACTCCTGATATATAAGACCGGAGGATGTACGTTGTAGCAAGGACCGAACTTTCAGACTACTTCCAAACCTCTTTGTATTGGTGCAGACATTTTAACTACGGGGTCCAACTTGAGACCTACGAATCATCACGCAAGTATGTTAATCGCTCTATCGCACTGTCGTTAGCATAATAATACATCTCTTAAACGTTTCGTTTATATTTTAGATACGTAACTTATTGCTGGTTATGTAAATTGTTTTACAAAATAAAGGAAAGTGGCTAGATGTTCCATACTCCGTACCAAACAAGATGATAATAAGAAACATTTTTAAAGAAGCTAATTACTTCATCAAATGTAATGTTATTCTGACGGCATGATTATGCAGATTTTGATAATACCGATGCTTTCGCGGCTTACGTAAATGTGCCCGTTTTCTAATTAAGTCTACTTAATATAAATACGATACATTGGAGAGCCGTGGTAACACAGGGGCTGGGCGCTCGCTTTAAATTTCATAGTACGCGAGTGACCTGGGTTCGATTCCCGGTGCCGGCACCACTAAAATTGTGAGTTGCAATTTTAAGTGCTGATTAACCACGTGCTCGGCGGTGAAGGAAAACATCGTGAGGAACCTGCATGTCTGAGGAATAAAAAATATTTCGAAGACATGTGAAGTCCGCCAACCCGCATTGGAGCAGCGTGGCGGATTCTTCCCAGCTCCAAAACCCTCTCAGAAATGAGAGGAGGCCTGTGCTCAGTAGTGGGACATTTATAGGCTGAAACTTTACTTTACTTTACTTACATTACAAACTGTACTCGCCGATATTATGCGTGTAAACCTTAAAATTCGCGAACTTTTGAACAGATATCACGATGAAGTAAGAAATAAAACTACCGCGGCGTCTAGTGGTCAGAGTACTTGACTTCCACGCCGTGGGTCCAGGGCTCGAATCCCAGTCGGAGCCAACTTTTGTGCAAAAACACAAATTGTTCGGTTTCAGGTCTGATTGTGTTGTGCATTTGAAATGCATGTCTGTAAATTGCGATACAGGAGAAATCCTAGTGTAAGACATAGTTTTTTAATGAAATTAAAAAGATAAATCGGGAGTCACTGTCTAAATATAACTTTGAAAATGTACCAATAGAGTTACAGACCACATGACTGAGCTGTATGGTACCCCGCTGACCTAAGCTATCGCAGTTCGACACTTCTCGTTAAGTATCCAGTATCCGATGAAGCTGTAAAAGCCGAGAAGGCTAACAGCAATTACATCATCGAAAATGTATACTTCTCGTTAATGTTTCGCTCTCAGCGTGCCGCTGCTTAAAGCCCTACCATAAAGTTTTATAGCTTAAAACTTTTGTCAATAAACGGATTTTCTAATGCAGGATAAAAGAAAATAATGGAGGAGAAAATAATTTTTCAAATTGGATCAGTATTTTCTGTGATTAGCGCATTCATATATACAAACTCTCCAGATTTGTTATCGTCGTCGTCGTTTCAGCCTATCACAAGTCCACTGCAGAACAGGGATTTTGCCATAGTTGCCACGCTTGGCAGGCGGATTGGCAACCGCAGTTTATTTATGCAGATGTTCCAGGAAGATGCTGCCCATCTCCTGGTTTATTAATTTCCCTCTGTCGACTTTTACGACACACACGGGATGGGATGGGGTGGTAGATTCTCTTATCCTGATTAACCTGAGGCATCGACAGAATAACAGCGCTGTGGCAACTCTGCCATAGCATTATGCTGAGTCGACAGCCTTTTCGTTGCTACAACCCAACGTACGTCTGTAAATGTAATACGTCGTATTTTATTGTTTACTTATTTTTTTTTGAATTGTAATGTATGTTGTGTTGTAGTATTGAATAACATTTTTTCTTTCTTTCTTTCTTTCTTTCTTAGACCGCTACCACACAGATTTGTTATATTAGTAAGATAAGACAATAACCGCTTGCATAACGTTTGGGAGAGGCCTATGCTCATCAGTGGACTAGTGACGAACAGGCGGCGACTATACTAATTAACAAAAATTTTCGGTACTCTAATAGTCTTCCTTTATACTGTTTGTTTAAAGTATGTAATTCCTAACGCTACTTATGTTCCTTATTTTCTGTCTCTCTTTTATTTTTTTTTATTTACCAGACCATTATCTATTTTTGCATGTTAATGTACTGTTTGGTTTGTATTCATTTTAATTAACATATTTAGACGGAAAATAGTCCTTTCTTGCACAAGAATATCCTATTTAGGGGCTAGTGTTCTCCACACATTACAGGGGAAAAGATAATGCGGGGTATCGTTTTTAATGAAAGAAAACCACTCCAGGGCCAGTTATTCTGCCGTGAAGCAGTAGTGTGCAAACATTACAGGTGTTTCGGTTTGAAGGGCACTGTGAGCTAGCGTAATCACTGGGCAAATGAGACTTAAGAACCTATGTCTCAGGGTGATGGGCACAGTGTGGTGTCACACAGAAATTTTCTGGGTGACACAGCATTTGTTATAGACAGACGTTGCACTTACCACCAGGTGAGCGTTGTGCTCGTTTCATCACTTCATGCAATAAAAAAAAATAGTTTTCTTACATTATTTCCCTCATGGTCAACCACAATGTAAATCGACTTAATTTTAGAGATGCCGGCACCAAGAATCGAAACCCGGTTACTCGCGTACTATTAAATTTAACGTCCCCTGAGCTAACACTAATTAAAGATTCTTTATATAATAGTCGGAAATAGAAAGCACATACATCAAACGGTAGACCTTACGCGCTATCTGGGCCGTGTCATTGACAGTCAATAGATGCCGACCGATATCTAAGGGGCGTCGTTTCACAGCCAATTTCACTGACCGCTCTGCTAAACCCGGCCATTTGTCCAGGAGCTTTCCTAATACGTATATTAACGGGTCTTAATTAGATTCACCTGTATGTTTTATTTAAAGTATGAAGTGACGAAACAGAAAAACGTTTACCTGATGGTTAGTGAAACGTCTGCCCATAAGGAATGCTGTGACACCCAGAACATTTCTGTGTGGCACCACACTGCACCCGAGCGAGACATCAATCACCCTTCAGACCGTAACAGTAATGTTTATACACTACTGCTCCACAGCCCTGGCGCTGCGGGGGAACTTACTTAGGCGTATACCACCAGAATGTGAACATATACATATATGTGAATGTAATGGAATCTCCCGAATCAATTAGTTCATAGTAATAACTTGAAACTTTGCGTACGTGTAAAGTACCGATGACAATTCAATAATTTCATCACTATGACCTGGTATGGCTTTACCTGAATCAGCTCATTGCTATTCAAGCGAGGTTTTTTATTTTTTTAACTGTGAAAAATATTTAAGCGCGTTTCCATTATCGGTTAAATTTCTGTGAAAGAGAAATAAATATTACTTTTATTACTGTGTTTCGGTCTGAAGGGCACTGAGAGCTAGTGTAATCACTGGGCATATGAGACTTAAGAACAGATGTTTCAAGAGGCAGGCGCAGTTTGGTGCCTCACAGAAATGTTCCGACTTCCGAGTCGTCAAATCATTTGTTATGGGCAGACGTTGCACGTTGTTACGCTTAGTCAAAACACGAAAAGCTCCGAGGTCAAATTATCGGTAGCATAACATTAACTAAAATCTAGCCTTCATCGAACGGACTAAAAATTGCCCTGTTCACCGGAATGTATCGATGACCTTATTTCAATTCACACTTATCGCAACGGTCGCAGCTGAAAGTGCGAAGGAAGACAAACTGTTAACACTTATCCTAATAAGTTGAAAGTGTTCAGACATGTTTGAGCATGTTATACATTACATACCATAAGTTTTGTAGTGGAGAAAAGCGTATAGCTGAAAATATCCCATATCTCTTATTTTTCGGGTGATAGTATTCCTATGCAGGAATCCGTCTAGGTAGGTATCACCCCAGGGCCATTTATTCTGCCGTGAATTTACCACTAGATAGTTGAAAAGTTAGGAGGAGCACACTTTTTAAAACTTTAGAAGCACATATCTCACTTACTATTTCCTTAAATAAAATGGTTATTTTAAAACAATGATTTTAAAGGAAAGAAAGTTAATTTGCTAAGATCCGCATGATAACCTCCACACTACAACACTACCACTAGGCAATATACACTGACGGTATCGGGTGGTGGCTCCCAGTGGCGGTATTTGCTTGGTGTGTAGTTTGCTTGGTCACGCTATTGAGGGAGGGCGGGCGGTGCTCTTCAAAAACTAGGTAATACACCATTTTTAATTTTTCATGCGGATCTTAGCAAATAAACTTTCTTTCCTTTTTTTAAAAAACACGATGCCCCACACTAGTATTTTTCCTGTCGTGGGTGCGTCTTACAGACATTTATTTCACATGCACAACACAACCAGACCTGAAAACAAACAATTTTTGCTTTTCACAAATGTTCGCTCCGGCTGGGATTCGAACCCGGGACCATAGACAGGAGCACTATAATACATAAAAAAGATAAAACATACATACTACGGCGAAGTCATCGTTTCCACGCAGACGAGGTCACGGACAAAACCTAGTTTAAACGTAGATAACAAAATGTCACACCATTTTGTCTTTCCACATGGAGGGGTGATAAATGTCCCTGATGACTTTCTCAATCATCGCCATCTTTCATCACTCGTGCCAAATTGACCAACATTTTGCGCGTAAACACGCGTTACGTAACGCTATCGGTGACGGACTGTATACAGTGTATACAGTGTATACAGTGTATACAGTGTATACAGTGTCTGAAGAAATCTTCTTAGCAGTACCATCAGAATTGTATTTAGAATTAACACCATCCGCTACTTTATTGCAATAGAATATTTACGACATCGAATGTCAGATTTGCTTTTAGTTGAAATGCGCCGACAACAAATTATGAATTTTTCAATATCAATACAATGCCAACAAAACTATTTCGTCGTTACAGCCTACCACAAGTCCACTGCTGTACATAGGCCTCCCCCATAGATAGCCTCAAAAGTTTGGAGGATATTTTGCCATAGTTGCCACGCTTAGCATGGCAGGAAGATGCTGCTGCCAATCCCGGCTTTCATTATCCCTCCGTGGACTTTTACGACACCCACGGGATAAGATGGGGTGGTAAATTATCTTAGGGCGCCACCACACCACCAAATTATTTATGATGTTCATTTTTCAATATCGGAATGTGTATAGATTCGAATCCGACGACACTAATAGTAATCGGACTTGAGTTCCTAGTACATTCAGTATTAACGACCATAACATATTTACGATACTTTAAATTCTACAATACAATCCTACCATGCACGCATCATAACGCGAATGCTTTAGACATGCTCTATTATCACAGTAAAATTTTCCTCCAATTCATATTAAAATTTGAATGAGCAATACAAGCATCTTACTGGTATTGGTACAGCACAAACTGACAACACAGTTACAATATAATATATAATATAAATATAATATAATCGTGGTGGTAGGATTCCTATGCAGGAATCCGTCTAGGTAGGTACCACCCCAGTGCCAGTTATTCTGCCGTGAAGCAGTAGTGTGCAAACATTACTGTGTTTCGTTTTGAAGGGCACTGTGAGCTAGCGTAATCACTGGGCATATGAGACTTAAGAACTGATGTCTCAGGGTGACGGGCGCATTGTGGTGTCACACTGTTCTGGGTGACATAGCATTTGTTATGGACAGACGTTGCACGATGGTAAGGTGAACGCTTTGCTCGTTCCGTCACTTTTATTAAATAAAAAAAATAAAAATTAGGAGTTTTCCAAAAAAATAACGCTTCATTCATTTCTTCGCTGGATGTTTCTACACGAGGGTTCTGGACCCTCAGGGGTCAAAGTAACATCGTCGGATGTCTTGCCTTCCTCTCTAATTATTCTTTTTTAGAGATTTTTAGATATTTATTAGAGAACTGATACCAGAAACCAGAAGCTGCCGCTTAGGTGCACCGTAGTGTCAGTTATTTTACCGTCAAAGCAGCACTGTGTCAGTGAGTGACAAACAACTGTGTTTCGGTTTAAAAGGCACTATGAGACTTAAGTTCCGAAGTCTCATGGTGGCTCATTTTCATTAACCTGTATCAATATATATTATTTAAAACAAAACTCGCCATACCTATTTCAAATATACGTTTGATGCAATGACAAGAAAAACTTTAACAACGTATACTCACTGAATTCGTTTAGCCAAATTAAACACAACCTTATACGTAGAAGTCAAGGCTGGAACAACCTAAGATGAAAGCGAAACCACGAGGAAAATCCCACGCGGTTGTCGGACTTTAGGGTAATGAATATAAAATACTGAGACATGTCATGGACTTTAAATGTAATCTTAAATTCTGCTTAACTACTCAAATAGTTTCTTAAAAAGATTGACTTTTACGACGCCCTCGGCATGAGATGGGGTGGTAGATTCTCTTAAGCCGCCATCACACTTTCACTTAACAATTATCATTACAATCTTTTAAGCCCAATGCAAGAGCGTTGGTAAGGGAATAATACCAATTATATTTTTTTATATTCAAAAACTTATACTATCAGTAGAAAGGAAACTATGCCCGACTCCTACGAGTTTCATGTGTACTTTTTGCAGTCATACTCTTAAATAGCATTTTTTTGGGCAAAGCGAAACAAGTTTTCTGTGGAAGAGCCAATCGTTCATTACATTGCTGTGAGACGCCAAACTACGCTCGTCGCCAGAGTCATCAGTTCTTGAGTCTGGAATTCCCAGTAACTACACTAGCTATCAGTGCACTAACTACACAGTAATGTTTGCACACTACTGCTTTCACGACAGAATAACTGGCCGTTGGGCTGGTACCTGCCTAGTCTGAGTCCTGCATAGGAATCCTCCCACCAGTAAGGCTCGGATCAGTAAGTTTCGGAGATATCGTGATGCGATGGCGGGAAATTGCTGTTTTATATAGAAAAACATTATACAAAGTTGATATATTTTTTTAGTATGTTTTACTTTATATCACTATTCGAGGTATTATTACTATGCAGGAATCGCTGTTAAGTTGTGTGTTTATAAAAATCTGTAAATTCTTCGAATACATGTATCCTTTCAGCCTATCACTAGTCCACTGTTACACTGTGTAACTAGTACACTACAATTTTATAATAAAATTCCTAAAAGTGTGAATCGAAAAACCGACATATAATTTTATAAACTTGTCAAGAAGACATTATTGGAAAAATCGTATTATAAAGTAGATCATTACATAGAGGACAGAGATGTGTGGAAATAACTCTTACTCTGCACTTGCAAACTCCCTGGCTACTAATTTTTTGATGTAATTTTCATGTAAATTATAAATGACATGTAATATGGCATTTAAAAAAGAAATACTTCAGAGTTTCTTGCCGGTTCTTCTCTGAGGTCTTATTTTTTGAACCGGTGTAGATTTTGACATTCATAAGAGCTTTATACAAGCTAAAACTGAATAAATAAATTTTGACTTTTGACTTTTGACTTGACTGATGAACGTAAGCCTCCCCCATAGTTTGCCACAAAAGTTTGTAGCTCTGATTTTGGGGAATTTTGCCGTGGTTGCCACACTTAGCAGGCGGGCTCTGGTTGTACTTTTCGCTCTGTCGACTTTAACGACACCCACGGGACGAGATGGGGTGGTAGATTATCTATACGATATATACATATATACTTGATGGACAATCAAGGTCATCAAATCACCCGATTGCGTAGAAGAAGCTCAAACAATAAAGTAAGCAAAATCGTTAAAAGTTCTTATATGAATGATCTTATAATGAATGAATGGCATAGTATCGCAATATTTAAGACGAACCTCTCGAATCCCAAGGCTTCGATTAGATTTATATTAGAGTACATAAACATAAGAGCCGTTGTAGCTCAGGGGCCTCAGTTGCTCTCTATTTTTTCATAATACGCGAGTGACCGGGGTTTGTTTACCGGTGCCATCACTAAAATTGTTAATTGCAATTTTGAGCCGATTATCACGTCAGCGACGGTTATGGGAAACATCTTGGGGAAACTTGCATGTTTGGGATATACAAAATATTTCGATCATGTGAAGTCTGTCAACCCGCACTAAAGCAGCGTGGCGGTCTCTTCCCGTCTCGCTTCGACTCCCTCTCAAAAGGTGGCCTGTGCTCAGCTGGTGGTAGGATTCCTATGCAGGAATCCGTCTAGGTAGGTACCATCCCAGGGCCAGTTAATCTGCCGTGAAGCAGCAGTTAGCAAACATTACTGCTTCGGTCTGAAGGGCACTGAGAGGTAGCGTAATGTGCATACTGAGAGTTAAGAACTTGTCTCATGGTGACAGTCAGTCAGACAGGCGCAGTGTGGTGCTGCACAGAAATATTCTAAGTAAAACAGCATCTGTTATGGGCAGACATTAGGCACTTACCATCAGGTGAACGTTTTTCTCGTCACTTTATCCTATAAAAAAGTATTTTAAAATTTTTCTGTTTTTACTTAATATTACAATTTCTTTTTTTTTTACGATACCCGGTAAAGCGACTACGTTTTACAGGCATAAGTTTCACATGCACAACACTAACAGATCCGAAACCTAACAATTTGTATTTTGTAAATGTTAACTACGGCTTGGATTCGAACCCAGGACCCACGACATTGTCGTCACATAAAAACGCATTAAGGAAATTGGATAAATCGATCAATAACTAAGACAAATTAATTTTACAACTTAAATTATTTTATCCAATAGACACGCCCACAAATAGACGGTAACCTTGCAAATGTGCGTAAGAAAGCAATAATCGACTAAGAGCGTGTTGGAAACGCCTGTCTATAACCACTCTAAAAATATTAAAGAACCAACCATCTAGGTAATAAATAATACATACATACAGTCACGCCTCTTTCCCATTGGGGTAGGCAGAGACCACATCTTTCCACTTGCTACGATCCTGACACACATCTTTAGCTTCTTCTACTTTCATTAGCGACACACACGCTCGAAGGTTGCGGGTACTTTTAACGTGGCCTTTCCTCAAAAGTTCACCGATCTGATTGTGATACGTACGCCTAGGTCGACCCTTAGCGGCTTTCCCATTCACACTTGCCTCATAAATCTGTTTCGTCAATCTCCTTTCATTCATCCCCTCTACGTGTCCAAACCATCTAAGCATCCCTTTCTCTATCTTTGTCACTACATCTTCAACCACACCGCAACGTTCCCTTATCACGCTGTTTCTCACTTTGTCAATCAGAGTTACTACAGCTATACTTCTCAAAATTCTCATTTCCACAGCGTTAATCTTACTTTCATGCTTCTTCTGCCAGACCCAGCATTCACTACCATACATAAGTGTGGAGACCAGAACCCCCCTATGAATATTATATATTAAAATAAAATTTAATGTGATGCCGATAAATGCCGAAAAAAACTAATGGGCCACTAAAGAATTTCAACAGGGGCCGGCAACGAACGAAATAATTGTGAATATATTATTATACTGAAACTAAAACTTATATATATATAAATAACTTAAATCCTACTGTGGGGCATCGTTTTTAAAAAAAAAAAACTGCTGGTACTAGTTATTCTGCCGTGAAGCAGAAGTGTGCAAACATTACTGTGTCACGGTCTAAACGGCACTGAGACCTAGCGTAATCACTGGGCATGTGAGACTTAAGAAATTATGTCTCAGGGTGATGGGCACAGTGTGACACCCAGGAAATTTCTGTGTGACACAGCTTTTGATATGGGCAGACGTTGCACTTACCATCATATTAACGTTTTGCTCGTTTCATCACTTTATCGAATAAAAAAAAAATCTCATCACGATAATTCCGATACACCTCTCTTTATAATTACACATTTAACTAAACTAGATTTTACGGAAATTATCGCGTTTTTACTGTTTATTTCCCGACGTTTCGATCCTAGATTTTGCGTAAATCGGTCAAAAACAATAATTAAAAGCAGTAGCCCGAAGGTAGCCCGTATTAACTATAACATTTGGACGCCTAACACCTCCCAGTCCCAGTTAGTGCTGTCGTCGTTTCAGCCTATCAATAGTCCACTGCTGAACATAGGCCTCCCCCATAGATTGCCACAAAAGTTTGTAGCTCTCGTTTTGGGGGGATTTTGCCATAGCTGCCACGCTTGGCAGACGGGTTAGCAACCGCAGTTTATTTATTCAGATGTTCCAGCAAGATGCTGCTGCCCATCTCATGGTTTTGATTTTCCCTCTGTCAACTTTTACGACACCCACGGGATGAGATGGGGTGGTAGATTCTCTTAGGCCGCTACCACACGGCTTTAAAGTTAGGAGTAAGTGCTGTAAAGCGCTCGAAACATCGGAAAATAAAGAGTAAAAATTAACACGATAAAATTCGTAAAATTTAGCTTCATTCAATTATAACTTTACGTAACAACTTCCCGTTACCAAATAAGACAAGTTGTTAGTCACGGCATTCCGCCATTTATTTTTTTGAGCCAAGGTGAAATTGAGTCCGAAATTAATTTCTGATATATTATTTATGATTGCATTAACAATTATATGGGATAATAGGCATTGTGGCAATCGATTTAGAGCTCAGAATATGTTTGAATGTTTTTTTTTCACACTGTAAGAACGTTCAAATGTCATTATAAATCATATTTTGCAGCCTAGGCACGTACCAAAGTTTAAATGTATGCGGACGACATTTACAGCAGTTAAATACAGTCAGTCAGCAGTCTATCTGACTTCGACGCGGGTCCAGGATTCGAATCCTAGCTGGAGCCCGACCTCTGTGGAAAAACGATAATTGTTGGATTTCGGGTCTGGGTCTTAACGCATGAGCGAAACATAAGGTTGAGATAAAGGAGTGCCTATGTGTTAAAAAAAATATGTTTGATACATTTTATTTATTACGCTTATAATTGTATTTTCTTTTATTAGTATGTGTTTATATTTTTTTTATTTCATAAAAGTGACGGAACGAGCAAAACGTTCACCTGATGGTAAGTGCAACGTCTGCCCATAACAAATGTTGTGTCACTCAGAAAATTACTGTGTCACACCACACTGTGTCCGTCACCCTGAGACATCAGTTCTTAAGTCTCATATGCCCAGTGATTACGCTAGCTCTCAGTGCTTATCAAACTTATTATATATTATATTGTAACTGTGTTGTCAGTTTGTGCTGTACCAATAAATGCTTTTTCTTTCTTTATTTGGCACTATACTATCTCCTGCGCAGTTGATCCCCGACAACAGTTTGAGCGCTTTGCAGCACCCATGGTCACGCTGGAATATTTTCGTTCATTTTGACAATGTAAATCACATAAGAATTTGTCATTTCTTAACGTTCATACGGCCAATGTTATTAAAATTTAAAATGTTGCCAACAAATAATTATTTAAACCTCAATAAAGATCTAAAAAAAAATTTATCACGGTTGAATTTTGACCACAGTGAGACCAATAGTTTCTATTTAAAGCCTTAGTAATTCTCGATTTAACTTATACTTCGTACTTCCATCCATACTGCGAAAGTAACTCTCTCCGTCCCTCTGTCTGTTTGTTACGTCTTCACGGTTCAGCCGCTGAACCGATTTCGACAAAGTTTGGCACAGAGACAGCTTGCATCCTGGAGACGGACATATATAGACACATGTTTGCTATTCGGATCAAGTGAATATGCAAATATTTAAATGAGGTTAAAACGAATGCTGGGGCGCTGCTGAGTGGAATATAATGTTATCGATCTTACTCGAAAATGTCGCCTAAATAAAATTCATGCATTAATATACATTATTGTGTATCAATTATTTCATCATTGGCAGCCTTTAAACAGGCCAGTATTGCCATAGGTTTCATCCAAAGAAGAATGTATTATCTGAAATCACCACGCTTGGCAGGAAGATTGGTGAACGCAGTACCAGACTGGTGATAGAAGTCCTATGCAGGAATTCCTCTAGGCAGGTACCACCCCAGGGCCAGTTATTCTGCCGTGAAGCAGTAGTGCGCAAACATTACTGTGTCTCGGTCTAAACGGTACTGAGAGCTAGTGTAATCACTGGGCATATGCGACTTAAGAACTAATGTCTCGGGGACGGGCGCAGTGTGATGTCACACAGAAAATTGACAATGTCTGGGTGACACAGCATTTGTTATGGGCTATTTGAGATGTTGCACTTACTAGCAAGTGAACATTTTGTTGGTTATGTCACTTTATAAAATAAAAAAAGAGTCGTACCTAGGACTAGTGGCATAGATGTTATGTACTGTGATAGTGATAGAGACATCTATAGTTTTATGAATTAACTAGCCGTGGCCCGCGGTTTCACCCGCGTAAAAAAGCCGATCCCGATCGATGATATACATAATATACTTCCCTATTTGAATCGGATTTTGGGGTTTTAATTTTTTGGCGCGGAACCCTTAATAATTTTTGTCCGTCATAAATCCAGCCGTTTCGGAGATAAGTCGGAACAAACAGACAGACAGACAAAACTTTTAAAAACGGTTATTTTCTTATAAGTGTCGTATATACTTCCATAAGCATTAAAAGATTAAAAATCTGGTATTTTGTTACTAGAATAAAAAGCTGTTATTTTGTTATCACAAACAGACACTTCAATTTTATTTATTTGTATGGATAACCTGATTTTAGTTCCTATTGTTTATATAATTCATGAGTAGTACGTAAACGACATAGATCACTGGGCGTGCCCAAATTTTATGCAAATCATTACGCGACAAGAATTGGAAAACTTTCTTTAAGGGAAAGTGGCTGGATCGGACGCGCCAATCAGCAAATATAACCAGTTTGAAGATCAACTTCTGCGAACGGCAGAATCGCTACCCCTCTGGCTGAACGGGAATATATCGATAATGACATATCGGTAATCACTGGTCATATGAGACATAAGAACTGATGTCTCAGAGTGACGGGCGTGTGGTGTCGCACAGAAATGTTCTCAGTGACACAGAATTTGTTATGGTCAGACGTTGCACTTACTACCGGGTGAACGTTTTGCTCGTTTCGTTACTTTATCAAATAAAAAAATATATTTATTTACGCGATTATAACATTTACCATTGCAATACACACACAGAGCCTTGTGATTTGTTTGTCGTATCTGAAAAGCACTCGAAGTGTCGTAATCATACAAATATATAAAATAAAATAGAAGTATCTTTTTTTTAGGATAGGAAAGATTTAACTTATTGTCATGTATTTCGCGAAATTTATAGATAACTAGCTGATGTCTGCGACTTCGTCCGCGTGGATAAAGGTTTTTAAATATTCCGTGGGAACTATATAATTTTCCGGGATAGAAAGTATCATATGTCCGTCTCCAGGATGCAAGCTATCTCTGTACCTAATTTCATCAATATCGGTTCAGCGGTTGAACCGTGAAAAGGTAACAAACAGACAGAGGGGCAGAGAGAGTTACTTTCTTATTTCTAATATTAGTATAGATAACTCCAAGGCCAACTTAGAGATACTTATACGACGACCGTGACCTAGTGGTACCTGTAGTAGAGTACCTGACTACCACGCCCAGGTCTTGGGCGTATAAAAATATCTTTGTAGCAACATATATGTCGCCACATCAAGCTCAACAAATATCTCATACATTCCATAATCGCGCTATAAAAGTTTCTGAGATGCGAACTATATATTTACAATTTGCTGATTTTCACCATCGCACATTGCGGCATAGCGCGAAATGTCATCGTCACCACCTTGATGGTTGGCATTCCAGCACAGTGCGTTTTTCGCGCAATTTTCTGCCCCGCACAAGCACCATATGGAATCTGCTGCCGCCAGCGGTTTTTCCGGACCGATACGACTTAGGGACCTTCAAGAAAAGAGCCTATTCCTTCCTCAAAGGCCGGCAACGCATCTGCTATTCCTCTGGTATTGTAGATGTTCATGGGCGGCGGTGATCACTTACCATCAGGTGAGCCGCTTGCTCGTTTGCCTCCTCTAACATAAAAAAAAAAAAAAAAAAAATATCTAATATTACTAGTAGGAGGAAACGTCCTCGAACGAACTGGCGGGTAGCTACCCTTTTCCTTGACAATATCATCTGCCAAACCTAAGAAGTTCCGGCTCAAAGATTAGAAGACAAATTGTGCGTGTGTGTCCGTGTGTGCGGTACGTGTGGGAATGTCATATAAACCCGTGCAAACACAGAGGCATTCGCTCTTGAACTACCGGTATCAGAAAGAATGACTTCCGTACGTCGTAACGTTACGATCGGTATGTTACAATGCTGTGTCTGAGACACAAGGATAACCGTATTAATTCCGATACTACAAATATTACAGAGTTATTTCGAAGACTAAACTGTGATACAAGGATACAACACAGTAGGCCCCTTACACCTGGACTGCGCAACCGACCACGACAAAGAGATTTTTTTATTGTATAAAGTGAAGAAACGGGCAAAACGTTCACCTAATGGTAAGTGCAACGTCTGCCCATGACAGATGCTGTGTTGCCCAGAACATTTAGGCGTGGCACTACGCTGCACCCGGCACCCGGAGACATTAGTTCCCAAGCCTCATACCGCGATTACGCTAGCTCTCAGTGCCCTTCAGATCGAAACACAGTAATGCTTGCACACTACTGATTCACGGCAGAATAACTGGGAGAATAATTGAATTACATCATTATGTGCACACAGAACTTGTGTGACCTTTACTTATATTGAAAGAAAAAAAGAAAGAAGAATCATTTATTTGCTTGAAGCAGACGTACAAAAAAGTAATACACAGTAAAAAAATAAAAATAGCAGTACAAAAATGTAAAAAAAAAGAAATAAGAATATAATGAAAAAATGTTATCATCGAAGAGAATGTAGTGTAATAAGTATTTTCAATCTAGAATCTGACGACCGCGTGGCCCAGTGGTTAGGGTACCTCACTTCAATGTCGCTGGACCTGGGTTCGACCAGCCGGAGCTAACATTTTTGTCCAGAAACTCAAATCGTTAGTTTTCGGGTCTGGTTTTATTGTGTATGTGATTTTTATGTCTATAAAATCTATAAAAATATATAAAACCCATCACGTGTCATTTCCCGCAGAGGCGAAAAGTGGGCTACGGATGTGGTCTCTGCCTACCCCTTATATGTGAAAAAGGCGTGGCTGTATAAATGTAACTATGTAAACATCTAAAATATGGCAGAACTATCTAGACCTGTTATGAACAGCAGCGTCTAAGGCGCAAAAGGTCTGGTAGGATGCCTGTGCAGAAATCTATTTTGTACTCGTATATAGGTATACCACCAAGGTTGCCGAGTGGCAACTTCGTACCGGCAAACGCAGTGTAAGGCGACACCCCTTTTTTTTGTAAGTGGGGAAATCCTTCATGGATACCCGACTGGCCAGGGGGGCCAGCCGGGATATGTCCGATTCTAACCGACTAAAGCCCCACGGTGGTCTCCATTAGCGCTTAAGAGGGGTCATGGAATCTCCGTTCGGAACGCAACCGTAACCCCTCTAACGCTATGCTACAATTTAAGCCCGACCCGGGAGCAGTACTCACTGCCCCCAGCACTCTCTTGGTGCTATCCCGATGATCCGGAACCAAGAGGTTTTGCGGAGTTTTTTAAGTCGATGGATGCAGGCGGCTCAGCACCGTGTTTTGCGGCAATCTATGGATACTGATGATGAGTGTACTGGTGTGGGTAGGTGAGTGGTGTTGGGTTGAAATGATGATGAGGTACCACCGCAGTTACAGTTAATCTCCCATCATATTGCACGACATTACTGTGCTTTGGTCTGAAAGGCACTGATAACTAGTGTAATTACAGAACATATAAGACTTAAGAACAGATGTCTTAGGGGGACGATTCCGGGTGACACAGCATTTGACACGGGCAAACATTGCATTTACCATCAGGTGAACGATTTGGTCGACTCAACTTTTTTTACTCTATTTGCGCGAAAATATTTCCAACTTAAGAGAGAGTTTATCTGCAGTGCATCATAAAAAGGCTGATGAAATAACAATGATTCGAACCTAGGACCTTTGCAAAGCAGTTACTGCGACCCCTGTGCGAAGCAAGCGTCAATATACGTTACCTAACATTTCGGTAATATCCGAAAGGTCATAAGCTTCTGACCTTTTTGATCCCGGATAATAATGCGCTAGACACTACAACCTCACCTTTCGCATCTTACCAGATTACCAATTTGGAATTAGTAAATCATTAGAGACGTGTTTCTACTGTAACCGTTAATGCCGCAACAAGGTTTACACGCGGTTTTACTTGCGCAGAACTAAAATTTATGTTACTTCTAAACTCTTCAAGAGTATAAAAAAACTTTTACGTCGTGACGCCCTCATGACCTAGAAGTCATAGAACCCGAACTGCGCCACGGGACTCGGTACTGTGACTCGACCACAGCCGAAGCGAACATTCTGTAAAACCACAAATTGTAATCGTAGTGCTGTAGGGCGTAGGCAGGCTAAGGAGGAGTGAGTGCCTGTATTGGCGCATAGTTGTGGGACTATTATATCTCCTGCTCAGTTTATAGCTTCAGGAAGTTGTTGCTGTGGACGAAAATTGACCACGAGGAATTCATACTCATCATGCCTTTTCCAGACTTAATGCAGGTCTATCATGGCTCTTCAATTGGCTGAAATGATATGAGAGCAACAGATAGGTTAAATTGTTTTTTTTTATTTGATAAAAGTGACCGAACGAGCAACTCGTTCACTTGATGGCAAGTGCAACGTCTGCCCATAACAAATGATGTGTCACCCAGAACAGTGTGACACCACAATGTGCCCGTCACCCTGAGACATCAGTTCTTAAACACAGTAATGTTTGCACACTACTGCTTCACGGCAGAATAACTGGCACTGGGGTGATACCTACCTAGACCTCTTCTCCTTCCTCTCGTAAAATTTTTTTCCTCTCATAAAAAGTTGGTCTTATAGAATAAGTATTTTTTTGTCTATGGCTGGCTGGTACCAATAAACGCCTTTTCTTACTTTCTTTCACAATTATCTCACAGAAGGCGAGTGTTAATTAATGTGATGTCTTTCTGGCCAGTGTGGCCAGGCGGCTGTATTTTTGGTCAGAAATCCAAACAAGACTTGCTGCCTAATGCGATGCGCCTTTTCCAACGTGCTCAGTTCTCACCAAGCTCCGTTACGGAAAGCGGTCACTTCCCGCTTGACACTTTCTTTAAAAACGTTTATCACCGTGATTAGTTATTAATTATTATGGAACTATGAATTGGATCCCCGTGTGGTGGCGGCTTAAGAGAATCTACCACCCTATCTCATTCCGTGGGTGTCGTAAAAGTCGACAGAGGGAAAATGAAAACCAGGAGATGGGCAGCACTATCTTCCTGGAACATCTGAATAAATAAACTGCAGTTGCGAACCCGCTTGCCAAGCGTGGCAACTATGGCAAAATCCTTCCAACATGAGAGCTACAATCTTTTGTGGGTATCTATGGGGGAGGTCTATATTCAGCAGTGGACTTGTGAAAGGCTGAAACGAACAAACGAACGATAGAATGATGACTTATAAACGCACGTTACGACAAACAGATAAATTATTTACCATCATATTTTTGCATGGAAAGCGTATTTTAATAAGAAAAAAAAATCAAATCCACAGACAGAAACTTCCATTTCATTAATACGTATTGAGATTTGTTAATACATAATGAAACGGCTGAATGTACTCCCCCGTTGACTTTCTAATAACGAGTGCAATAGTCTTGTAATAGTGTAAGAAGAGAAGGTTATAAATATATAGTTCTTGAGAAATACTGCACTTTGTTAACCCATCTCATGCAAGAGATAGGTGATCTATTTGCCCTGTGTGAAATTACATATCTTGGCAACTCAGTGGTCTCATTACTCTGGACACTATTTTATAATATAGTGAAAAAGACACTAGTGCACTTTACAACGACCGTTTCTTCCGAAACGCTTTAAAAATGTATACAATAGTTATACCACGACGTTTATTGTATACATTTTTAAAATAAACGTTGTGGGTGCGTTTTACAGATATAAATTTCACATGCACTAACACCCAGTCCCGGAAAAACTATTCGTGGGCCACACAAATATTCTTCCCGTCGGGAATTGAACCTGTAAGCCATAGCGCAGAAGCCAATCGCTTAGCCACTGCCCCAAGCTGACCTAATTATTTTAATAATGTTTTTCATTTTTTTTTTAAATCTTAGTGGTTACCGGAACCTTCCTGTATAATATGAATACTAAAGAGTAGCTACTTTTTAACTAAATTATCATCATCGTCATAGCTCTCATTTGGGGCGGAGGGGAGGGAGGGGGGGGAGGTTATTTATTCAGATGTTCCAGGAAGATACAGCTGCCCATCTTCTGGTTTTAATTTTCCCTCTGTCGTCTTTTACGACACCCACGAGATGAGATGGGGTGGGGTAGATTCTCTTAAGCCGCCACCACACATCATCAAAACGCAGCGAATTTAAGAATTTCATGATTATCTCATGGATCCCATCATCAGAACTTAGCCGAATTTGTATGGGACCAACATCATGTATAACCAGTTCAATTCAAAAACTTACTTTTAACTTTTTTTTTACAACAAGGGTTTACAACTGGCGAAGATATAGCGTTTTCACACAAAAAAATGCTGTCAAATTGACAACAGAGTTGTGGTAGTGACCAGGGTGCGATTCTCAGTGTCGGCACCATTAATTTATTATATACATATGTATACATACGTCCCTATTTGAATTGGATTTTGGGGTTTTAATTTTTTTGGGCGAACCCTAATTTTTAATAAATTAAAGTAGCCTAAGTTACCCGCTATAATTTCAGATATTTGTCAGTGAGAGTCCCGTGTAAATCAGTCTAGGCGTTTCGGAGATTAGCCGGAACAAGCAGACAGACAGACAACAGACAAAATTTTTAAAATACGTTTTTTTCATTTAAGTACTGTTTCATAAGCTTTCATTAAAAAGCTGTTATTTTGTTATTACAAACAGACACTTCATATTATTTATTTGTATAGACAATTAATGTATGTGCACACACTTTCGGCACTATAATAAATGCAAGACGTTACCGTAAACTCACACAAATATCATCGGAATTCAGATCATACTGCCTAAGATATAAATGTATGCATACATTTTTGTAACTGTTATTTGTGACAGGTTTTCGAACAGCAGCGGGACTATGTTGAAACTGCTTTAAATAGCTTAAAGTCTAGAATATCTAGGTTATTCAAGATAGATTGAAGACTAAACTACACTTAAAGCTGTGTCAACATGTTTATTTAATTATGTTTAAAACCTAACGTCAAACGGGGTCGCCGCAGTTGCCTTACTGACAGTATTTAATAACGTTATATTTAAGCTAGTTATATTTAAGCTATCTACTACACTTACAAATATTCGTATTAATTAAATATGACTTTACACAGCTGGCACCAAAATTATGTTTTTTTTTATTGGAGAAAGTGACGAAACGAGCATAACATAAAATTGTTAGTAAGTGCAACGTCTGTCCGTAACAAATGTTGTGTCACTCAAAATATTTTTGTGTGGTGGGAACACTGCGCCCGTCCCCCTGGGACATTTCTTAAGTCTCATTACACTAGCTCACAGTGTCCTTCAGACCGAAAAACAGTAATGTTTGCACACTAGACGGTTTTCTGCAAAACCGCGTAAAACTAAATCTTTTTATAAATCACGGGATGTCCCAGATCATGACATGCATGTGTTATGCATGTCATGATCCGTCCGCGTCGTATTATATTATCATAATCATATATATGCATTCAATGATAAAGCTTTAGATTGTTTAATATCACGAAATTTTTAATGGAAATACCGTTTAACTTTCATATCCCAAAATCTGTAAGGAAATAGTTTTAATGTGTGTATGTCTTATTCAATATCGTTTACTGTTTAATTATTGTTCACGTATGCTCTTCTCTCCGTATACTATACTATATAGTAGATTAATTGGAAAAGATGATCGAGCAAACAGACAGAGCTGACGGCTAATCTCATATTGTCTCTATCATTCAAGCCAAACAATTTCTCACTTATTATCTTGCAAAATCAAAGAACCTAAGACCGTCCACACAATAGTCAAAAGTCTTTAAAAGTTCCTCTTTCATTATTTTAAGTTAACATAACGTTAAGTATTGGCCAAATACACATTTTACACATGTTACCTAACGCTTAATAAACCTCAAGAGAAAGGCAAGGAGCATTAGGTTAAATTGGGTAACGCTCTATGGAATTTTCGAGAATGTTTAACCGTTTTCAGTTTATCTGAGGGATATCGATAGCGTAATAACATTCCTTTTGTATGTAGTTGTCACGAGGCACAAACAATTATCATCATCATTTCAGCCTATCACTAGTCCACTGCTGAACATAGGCCTCCCCCAGGCCTAGATTGCCACAAAAGTTTGTCGCTCTCAATGGGAGGGATTTAGCCATAGTTGCTACGCTTGGCAACCGCAATTTATTTATTCAAATGTTCCAGGAAGATGCTGCTGTCCATCTCCTGATTTTTATTATCCCTCCGTCGACTTTTATGACAACCACGGGATCCTTAAAGCCGCCACCACATTAACAGTAAGCTCGAAAATAAATTAATTGGGATTACAGAGACGTTTACGTTTGTTGTCCGTGTAAAGAGAATATGAGATTAACCCTGAAATTTTACGACTGCATAGACCAGTTGCTAATCTACCGCCGCTATTAACCATGCGTATCAAAGTAGATGTCAAGTGCCCGGTGCGATGGAACTGCGGGCCGGTACCGTTACCGCTGATTTCGATTGCGTTGTACTCCGACCGTGACTTCTGTTCTGTTTGTATGTATTGCGGTTAGGTGTACAGTGCAGAATATGTGATCAAAACGCACCGCTAGATTCGGGTCACACGAACACACGATTTTTTATTTTTAATATGTAGACCATGTAGTGTAATATAAACGATGATTCACAATCATTTCATCCCATCACATGTCAACTGTTGAACATAGGGCACCCTCATAGATTGTCACAAAAAACTGAGCCAACTGCATCCGTCGATTTCGTGCAGTTCGGAGCCAAATCTAGTGAGGGTTCCTACACCGTATTTACCGGCGTGAGTAAATTCCGCCTAGATAGGTACCACCGCAATGTCAGTTATTCTTCCGTGAAGCAGTAGTGTGCAAACATTACTGTGTTTCGGTTTTAAAGATGGGCAAAAACAAATTTAACCTTATAATTTTCGTAGTGTATCTGTTTAGAATGAGTATCTAGATAGCTTTACTGAATCTTAATTTATTATTAAATATATCGTCCGCAAGTACGAAATCGCGGGCTGAGCTCATTTCTTACAAAATACCGCGTGCCCCTTATTTATTTTTACAACAGTTGTATGAACTATTTCAACAACTCATATCGGTATTTAATCTGCATCTTGTCTGCACTGACATTGTTATTTATTCCCATACCGCTAAAATTACAGCTTAATAAAGGTCATTAAAATAAGGTGAGATAGAATCAGGGAGGTGCGCGGTGTATAAATGAACGAAGATTTTTAAAAGTTTTAATTTTTCGATTCCTTTAAAACACAAGTCATTAAAACAAAATGAGAAATAGTAACAAACTCTCATGTGAATGAAATAATAAAGAATAGTAGTGGATTAAGGACATGCATCACAGTACTGGTGGTACAATTAATGTCCAGGAATCCGTCTAAGTAAGTACCATCGCAGTGTCAGTTATTCTGTCCTCTCGGTCAGTTGGGTACTGATAGCGTTCAGGGAAAAAAAATCATATAAATAGGCCACGATTCCCGGGAGCTACATTCATTTGAATACGGACTGTCAAGGAGTGAACATCAAAATGGAAAAACACGAAATCAGAGCTGTCATTAAATACCTCTGCTTGAAAAAAATGTCTACCAAAGACATACACAGCGACTTGGTGGAAACATTAGGGGACTCTTCTCCTCCATATTCCACAGTTGCACGCTGGGCTAAGGAGTTTAAGTTGGGAAGAACATCGACGGAAGACGAACACCGCGAAGGACGCCCATCGACGTCCCTCACTGAAGAAAATGTGAAAAAAGTTGAAGAAGTTGTATTGGAAGATCGAAGAGTGACTATCAGGCATGTAGCTGAGGTCACAGGGATCTCATATGGCAGCATTCAAAGAATCCTTGCGAACGAATTGCATATGAGAAAGGTCTCCGCGCGTTGGGTACCGAAAATGTTAAACGACGAGCAAAAGAAGAAACGAGTCGACATGTCAAGAGCAAATCTCGAAAAGTTCCAGGCAGACAAGGATAATTTTTTGTCACGTTTTGTGACCATGGACGAGACCTGGATCCACCATTTTGATCCTGAAACAAAACAACAATCGATGACATGGAAACGATCCGATGAACCGACGCCGAAGAAATTCAAAGTGTCAAGCTCAGCAGGGAAGGTTATGGCGTCTGTTTTTTGGGACGCTGAAGGAATAATCATGGTGGACTACTTGGAAAAGGGGGCCACTATTACAGGCTCCTACTATGCAGAACAAATAAGAAGATTGCGGGAGGCTATTAAGGAGAAAAGGCGAGGCAAACTGCGGGCTGGAGTGCTGTTCCATCAAGACAACGCACCGGTTCACAAAGCTGCAATTGCCATGGCTGCCATTCAGGAAGCGGGCTTTGAGCTGGTGGAACACCCCCCCTATTCACCAGATCTAGCCCCCAGCGACTTCTATCTCTTTCCACGACTCAAGGAACACCTCCGAGGCAAGAAATTTGACGATGATAGCGACGTGATGGCCGCGGTTGAGGACTTTTTTGAGAGTCAAGATAAAGATTTTTTTTCTAAGGGAATTTTAGGATTAGAAAAGAGATGGACTAAATGTATAGACTTGCTAGGAGACTATGTTGAGAAATAAATTTATTTATTTATTTTATTCATTGTGTTTATTATTGATTATCATTACTTTTGGATCACCCCTCGTAATATTTACGGAGCATATGAGACTTCGAAACTGATCTGAGGGTGATGAGCGCAGTGTGGTACTAAACAGATATATGTGGCTGACACAGCATATGTTATAAATAAAAAATAAAGTAGATTGACGAAACAGATTTATGAGGCAAGTGTGAATGGAAAAGCCGGTAAGGGTCAACCTAAGCGTACGTATCACAATCAGATCGGTGAACTTTTGAGGAAAGGTCACGTTAAAAGTACCCGCAACCGACGAGCGTGTATGAAAACGCTAATGAAAGTAGAAGAAGCTAAAGATGTGTGTCAGGATCGTAGCAAGTGGAAAGATGTGGTCTATGCTACACCTATGGGAAAGAGGCGTGACTGTATCTATGTATGTATGTATATAGGTAAAGGAAACTTGCAGGTTACAATGATAATGATGATAAATTGGTTAAATGGAGATCCTCTAATGGGACTCGAAAAACCAAGCATCTTTACTTATTAATCTATATATCATGGTGGAAGGATTTCTATGAATATCAATTTTATGAATATCCGTCTAGGTAGATACCACCCCAGGGCCAGTTATTCTGCTGTGAAGCAGTAGTTTACAAACATTACTGTGTTTCGGTTTGAAGGGCACTGATAGCTAGCGAAAACACTGGGCATATGAGACTTAAGAACTTTAGTCTAAAGGTTACGGGCGTAATGTGGCGTCGCACAGAAATATCCTGGGCGACACAGCATTTGTTATTGGCAGACGTTGCACTTACTATCAGGTGAACGTTTTCCTCCATTGCCGCATGTATGAAAGATCATCGCTTGAGAACGGCTTGACCGATTTGGCTGATTCTTTTTTTGTTATGTTGCTAATTCTAAGAACAAAGTATGTAAGAAAGAAAATTTTGATGGTATTTGGAGATGTAATAAAATAAACTTTCTTAACATTTTTTTACCTAAGCGCATAGTCATTTTATACATGAGTAAATTGCACCCGTGCAAAGCCGGGGCGGACCGCTAATAATGTATTAAAGAATTATATAACCCTAAATAAAAGGTTAGCAATCTACGGAAGACTTACAGGTTACAATGAATTACCAATCTCCTCTCCTGGTGGTAGGATTCCTATGCAGGATTCCGTCTAGGTAGGTCCCACCCCAGGGCCAGTTATTCTGCCGTGAAGCAGTAGTGTGGAAACATTACTGTGTTTCGGTTTGAAGGGCACTGAGAGCTAGCGTAATCACTGGGCGTATGAGACTTAAGAACTGATGTCTCAGGGTGCCGGGCGCAGTGTGGTGTCACACAGTAATTTTGTGGATGACACAGCATTTGTTATGGGCAGACGTTACACTTACCATCAGGTGAACGTTTTGCTCGTTCCGTCACTTTAGTGAAATAAAAAAAAAAAATCATGATATTTTTTATCGTTTCCATTTCTTATTTTAATTGCACAATGTTTTTTTTTAAATATATAATATTTAGTTTATTATTTTAGTTAGGAGTTATTTTTATTGAAGTTCTGTTTTTAGTCATAGCTTATTATATTTTAAGTTAAACAATTTTTATATGCACTTTCTCGATTGGCAATAAAGACTATTCATAGAATTACGATGACGTTGAATGACTTAAAAATGGAGATACTCCAATGGAATTTGAATAACCAAGCATATTTACTTTTTAATCCATACAATTATTATAAATGCGAAAGTAACTCTTTGTGTCCCTCTGTCTGCTTGTTACCTTTTCACGGTTCAATAGCTTGCATCCTGTAGACGGATATAGGATACTTTTTATCCCGGAAAATCCAATATTTCCTACAGGATATTTAAAAAATGTATATCCGGTTGGACGAAGTCGCAGGCATCAACTAGCAAAGAAATAATAATTATTAAAGAAGTAAACACTAAGAAATCTCGGAAGACTTATTCAGATAGCAAACTCAATAGCAACCTCAGTGTTTTTAGATGTTACTATTTCTCATCAGTCTATGATAAAATTACAATATCTTTACACACTTTTCAAAAGAAAGTATCGCTTGACTTCTTCCAGGCTAGCGTGGTAACCAGGATATCATTCAGTTAGATTACACATGCTATCAAAGTTATTGAGACGCCTGCAGCTCAGTGGTGAGCCCACCTGCCTACTGAGTCGTAGTCATCGGTACTAGGATCTAATCCCAGCCGAAAGCAGTGTTCAGATGACACTGTACTCATCGATTTTCTAATCTGGATATATTAAATTTGTTCAGTGTCTCTGGCACTGCATCACACTAACAATATTATTGTATAAGCGTAACGTCAGATGCGGGAAGGGTAAGACGAAAGAGACCCTGTGTATGTAATGTGAAAGTCGCAGTGGTCAAAATCGGTCCAGGAGAAAATAATCTACATCAGGAATGTAACCAAACGTCAATATATACAATACAATAGATACAGTCACGACTTTTTACCATGTAAAGGATAGGCAGAGGCTACTTACGTAGCCCGCTGTTCGCCCTCGCGGGAAACGAGACGTGACATGCGGCGAGACACGTTGTCGCCATTTTGGTACTAGTCAAAATGATTCTTACTCCCCATTGTGTGCCCACAAGCACTATAGTGACAGCGTTGCATACTTTGGTGTTATTCGGCACGCATAAGGGCTGTCCGTACAATACTTTAATTACGACACCTCCGTAGGAAAGAGATAGGTGCTATTCTACTCTACCGGAAACCTATCGACCTGGATATCTTCAATTACAATAAAACCCTAATGATCTTATTAAAATTTCGATTATAATTTCAACATACTATATTATCATAAGCATATTCATTTCTACAACAAATAATATGTTAATGCAGACATTATTTACACCTGTTTCGAATCATGGTTTCCTACTTTCAATACTAATTAAATCCGTACCTTTCTCGACTTAACAATTTGTTGACGGCCTTGACGGCTGAGCGATCAGCGTACTTAGTAGAGGTTCGAATCCTGTCCAAAGCCATGTTTTGCGCATCGCACAAACTATCGGGTAACAGTGCATCCTTAACTTCATGTGAGAAGGCGTTACTTCCGGTACCCGCGCAGTGATTGAAAACCAGCAGTTATTAATCGATTTCTTTTACTCAACTATTTCCATCACTGTATATGAGCAGTTCTCTACTCTATAGGAATAAGTATCTAGTCTCCAAGTAGGAAGACATGCCATAATCACCACACTTGGCATGCATCGGCGATAGCAGTATATTATCTGTTATATGTATATATAATCTAAGGGAATTGTTACTAAAACTATACGCGAGGTCTTCGAATGCGAGGTCCAGCGTAAGTCAACTGAAATTGTTTGACTGCTGGTAGGATTTAGGGATTCATTTAGGTAGGTACCACTCCAGAGGCAGTTATTCTGACGTGAAGCAGTAATGTGCAACCCTCCTGTACTGTGTTTCGGTTTGAAGGGCGTAATCACTAGGTATATAAGTCTTAAGTACTGATGTCTCAGAGGCGCAGTGTAGTGTCACACAAATATGTTGTGCCTCGTCACTTTATCCTATAAAAACAAATTGAATCAGATCATCAGAGGTCTGAATAGTAGTGGGAGCGTTACTCGAATGAACTTACTGCGCATTCTCGAATCTACGCGCTCCCACCCGCACCTAAATTCACTCCACCGCTTACTTATGCTAATTGTACTATACAGTACATCATTAGTACAAATGGAGACGGAGGAATCTATGGATGTAATTCATGTGCACACTATAAAATGCACTATAAAATAGACACCGAATGGCAACAACACACTGCTGAGTGCCGCAGTTATCTTAAGCAACGAAGAATCACCGACAAGTCTTTTGGTTTCCTCTTATGAATGGCCGCTAGTGGAAATCTTTCTCCAGATTTGATCATAGGCGTAACATCGCCGTGTATTTGTGGCTTAAGAGGAATCCAGGAGATGAGCAGCAGCATCTTCCTAGAACATCTGAATAAATAAACTGCGGTTGGCAACCCGCCTGCCAAGCGTGGCAACTACGGCTACCTCCCCTCCCCCCACCAAAATGATAGCTACAAACTTGTAGCAATCTATGGGGGAGGCCTATGTTCAGCAGTAGACTAGTGATACGCTGAAATGAACATCGGATAAGGAAAGCTTAAGGCACGTGAGTGATTTTATATTGGCTAATACACTATAATATGCCGATAGGTGTGCAGCAGAAGAGTAGGCTACGGTAGTGGCCCTTGGCTTACCCCTTATATGGGAAAAAGGAGTGACTGTATATCATGTCATGTCACATAATATACTCTGAGCAATAAGCAACCATAAAATTTTGCCGCTTTCTTCACTAAGAATCAGGTGCAAAGGTAGATTTTTACGCCGTACAACAGAGTTGCAACCCGTCCCGATTATACCGGGACAGTACCGATTTTGACGACATTATCCAGAGTCCCGGCGACCTATAAATTATGTCCCGATTTTTGATAACACGCGACGATAGATATATTCACTCAGGCTCAAAGCACAGTGCTAACTGCTCGCTCGGCTTCCGACAACCGCCTCACGCACTGCGTTTGCCTACGCCTCCCGCGCAACGCAAACTTATACGGCGAGCTTGGCCGATAGACATCACGGACAACACAACATGGACAAGTATTGTTCTGAGTTCATAGGTATAAAATTAATAATAGTCATCATCATCATTTCAGCCTATCACTAGTCCACTGCTGAACATAGGCCTCCCCCATAGATTGCCATAAAAGTTTGTAGCTCGCATTTTGGGGGCATTTGCCATAGTTGCCACGATTGGCAGGCGGGTTGGCAACCGCAGTCTATTTATTCTGATGTTCGAGGAAGATGCTGCTGCCCATCTTCTGGTTTTTAATTACCCTCTGTCGACTTTTACGACACCCACGGGATAAGATGGGGTGGTAGTTCCTCTTAAGCCGCAACCACACGGCAAAATTAATAGTAGCCCGTAGTAAAAAGAAATATGCATGGAAAAATAATAAGCTAAGTTAAATACACTTAAATACAAAAACTTTTCCTTTAGTCAGATGGTCCAAATCGGACTGAGTTCCGATCGTCATCGATGACAGACCGAAAATCCCGAGTTTTTTTTTTTCAAAAGGTGCCGTACAAGGTTATATCATACACCTCCACCACAATCGTACCGATGTTAAAACTGAATCGCCTTTTTTGCACAGGCGTCTTAAATTCGGACGACCTCGTTTCCGACATTGAAACGTTAAAATAAAGAGGTTTCGGATGTTGCTACATTTCAGTCCATATTAATATTGTAAAGAGTGAATGGGGGGAGGGTACGTCAGAGCACTGAGTTTTCACTTTAGTCTATTACTCGTTTGTGATGATGTTTAATTAAAAAAAAAAATCCAAGCGAAACCATCGCTAGTACTTTATAATGTTTATTACCCATGTGACGAATGCATAAAGCATTCTTTGTTTTTTTTTACTTTAGCATAATACTGTTACGAAATCATAACATAAGAAAAAGAAAAAAGCGACGCATTGAAAGTAGGATTTAGATCAAGTTGAAAACCTTGAAAAAAATATGTACACAATACTATATTGGAGTAATTTATTACTCGATCGTCAATTAGTTTTCTCATGTACATGAGTTTAATAGTAGTTTCGATGAACTGGTTCTGTTTAACCTAGATAGCGTTGATATTATAGTTTTCACCTCAACTTTAACGCGTATCCTCATTATCAATCCTAGAGAATACACTAATAATTTACCGGTAGGAGGTCCCATTTCAGTAAAAAACACGTGGTAAGTTTAAAAAAAAGTAAAGTAAAGTTTCAGCCTATAAATGTCCCACTGCTGAGCACAGGCCTCCTCTCATTCCTGAGAGGGTTTTGGAGCTAGGAAGAATCCGCCACGCTGCTCCAATGCGGGTTGGCGGTAACTTTGTTCGTGTCCAATTAACACCAACTTAAAAATAAATATGAATAATTACTGTATGATTCAAATATTATAATACATTACTCTTATTTTTTTTGTGCTTCCTTAGAATCTTCAGGACTAAAATCTAGAGTCGCAAACACTAAAAACCAATAAATGAGCTTTGTTTTGGCGTATGAAGCTCGTTCATTGGTTAATAGGATCAAATGAAACCGATCGCGAAACCAACCAGAGTTGCACAGTATAACGAGGGCACGCCGCGCCAACGGGACAGGAAAACAGCGATAAAATGCCGGAATTCATCATTAACAAATTATAGTGCAGGACCACTTTCTCTAGAAAGTATATCATTAATGGATCCTTAAAAAATGACTCTTAATGCGATCTATATAGAGGCTATAACTTAGAATAGCGAACTGAAAATAACGCATTCGAATGCGAGCTCCAGCGCAAGTCAACTACATTTGTTTGACTGGTAGTAGGATGCAGGGATCCATTTAGGTAGGTACCACCCCAGTGCCAGTAATTCTACCGTGAAGCAGTAGTGTGCAAACATTACTGTTTCGGTTTGATGGGCACTGAAATCTAGCATAATCACTAACATAGCATATGAGACTCAAGAACTTATGTCTCTGGGTGACAAGCGCAGTGTGTGTCACACAGAAATGTTCTGGGTGACACAGCAATTGTTATGGGTAGACGTTGCACTTACCATCACGAGAACGTTTTGCTCGTTTCGTCACTTTGATAAACAAAAAAAAAACAATTGTTAGGGTTAGACCTAAGAGGTTAAATCATAGATAGAATATTATCGTCCAATAAATCGAAAAGAGACGGAGTAAGTCCCTTATTTCACCATCACATGGCATCTGGGTTATTAGTGACATAAATACAATATTATTATTTTATTAAAACGTAATGAAATACTATAACAAATGAAAAGATCACACAAAGAAATACAATTAAATTAATAATTACGTAAGTAAACGTAATTTAGTCCATAGCAAGAGTAACCTTAACACGTTACCTGCTGACCCTCCTTGAAAATGTTGCGTAATCACTGTGGCAAGCAATGATATGAGAAACAGGTAGTGATTTGAAATTATTCAGCTTGACGCTTGATCTATATTTCATAATGCGTCAGTAGAACTAGTTTTAAAATATCAGTCATCTGTCTACTAAACTAGATATTGATCGGGAAATTGATGAATGTTGATACTAAGGACTGTGCTTTATGGCAATCTTTGGGCAAGGCCTTAGATCTGCATTACACTTGCGATGACCTGCTATCGGCGTAAGAGATGGAAATTGCGTAAACTATTCTTTCGATAGATCCTTCACTAATTTTATTATGTTGAATATGATAGAAAACGCGACATCTACAGTGATGATGACGGCTGAATAGGCCATTTCCTTATAACATGGAGATATCGTAAGAGGTGACAATGGGAAAATAATAAACCATTGAAAACAGTGTGTAATAGTGCGTAAATGTTCGTAAAATCAGTATAAAAAAATCTTACTGGATGTCCATTTCGGTAAAGTAACGTGTATGCCAAAAGGACATTTTCTAAAATACAAAGTCCGCCCGAGAACCAACAGTCATAAAATATTGATTATTAGGTTCAAAACAACACGGATATATAGTATCCGTGAAAGAAGATTAAACAACAGAGACTTCTAGGATTTTTTTTTTCTAAAATATTTTCGATTTAGAGGTTATTCTAGATAGCCTTGCTGTTCGATGTTAGTTCAATTGTTATTATCAAAAAATCAAACACAAAAATTGCTACAATAACATTTAACAACAAAATCCAAATAAAGATTGCCGCTTTTTTATGAGTGAGGGTCACTGTTAGCCCGAAGGCGTTCACAGCTTCGCCGGATTGAAAGGTGGCAGAGCGCTGAGGGCGCTGCCGAAACCTTTATTTATGGATGACTGCAGCAAGGGCCCCCGACAGGAGACCTCGGCATGGACCGTGATCCTGTGCGCGAGAGTAACTGACTCGAGGGTGCCCAAGAGGGCCCGGCCTCGGCTCGGTCAGTAACTTGAATCGAGAAGGATTGCCGCTTCCGTGTGATTTTCTATAATTTTGGTCAATACACTACGTAATTTGGGATTAAAAATCTGTCTCACTCGCACGCTTAGATAAGCTATATTTATTTCCCGCTTGCACTGATAACACTGTTTTTAGCTGCGCCTTTTTGTGTGGCGCTTTAAGCAGCTTTGGTTATTTTCTCTTGACGTAGGGATCCAGCGCGGAAGCGTTTTTAACTGACTTCAAAAAAGGAGGGGGTTCTATGTTCGTCTGTACGTATTTTTTTTATGTATGTTAAACCAATATTTCCTTTTTTAGATTTCAAAAATACTCTTTTAGATGTTGTTCTGGTAACAAAGAGTCGTAATGAATGAAATGCTTATATAATTTTCCTTTCTTCCTTTCATTTCACATCATCATAAAATTTCACTATTTCAGCCTTTCACTAGTCCACTACTGAACATAGGCCTCCCCCATAAAATGCCACAAAAGTTTGTAGCTCGCATTTTGGGTGGATTTTGCCATAGTTGCCACGCTTAGCAGGCGGGTTGGCAACCGCAGTTTATTTATTCAGATGTTCCAGGAAGATGCTGCTGCCCATCGCCTGGTTTTCGTTTTCCCTCTGTCGACTTTTAGGACACCCACAGGAGATGGGGTGGTAGATTCCCTTAAGCTGCTACCACACGGCAATGGTTCATCCAAATATAGTTTGACAAATCATTAGTTAAAGGCTTCGTTTCAAGCTTAATTGTATACACAAAACCAAATCGGATGTTAAAAGAAACCTACATATGTCGGAAAGGTCTCAACTCTAAGTACAAGTTGTTGGTATAAAACGAAGTTGATATAAACAACTGTTGACATAAAATTTTAAGTTAAATTGTTAACTTAAAGCGGCGTTCTTTAAACGGCGCAATGCTAGCCAGGGGTCTTCTCTTATTTCTTGAGAGAGTTATACTGGAACGAGACACATGTCCTCGAAATATTTTTTATTACTCAGCCATGCAGTTTTTTCCACGACGTTTTCCTTCAACGCTGAGCACACCGTTAATCTGTACAGATACTAAAACTGTAATGAAGTAATTTATTGTACAATGTAAATACCGAATCTGTACGATAATGATGCCAAAATACAATTTTTTTTTTAATTGTCTGTATTGTATTTATGCATGTGTAGTAAAAACCCTGTACAGAATTTGATAGGAGTTTTACTAATGGAAACTGATGGTAGCATTCCTGTGCAAGAATTCGTCTAGGTAGGTACCACCGCAGTACCAGTATTCTGCCGTAAAGCAGTAGTGTGCAAACATTACTGTTTCGGTCTGAAGGCCACTGAGAGCTAGAGTAATTACTGGGAGACGTAAGAACTGAAGTCTCATAGTGAAAAGCTCAGCGTCGTGCCATTTGTTATGGGCAGATTTTGCAATACCATCAAGTGAACGATTTTCTAGTCTCATCGCACAATTCCATAACAAAAAAAATAATCTAGATTCTTAAGTTCATCAAGTCAAGTCAAGGAAAGTTAGTATATAATTAGCATATAAAATTGATAGTTAGTGAACCTGACGAACGTTGAGTTAGGTAGACAGCAGCAGGAGCAGGAGTCGAACCTTATTAATAAACATCTCTTATTTTCTATGTATATGGAATATTCAATACAATATCTCTGGACAGTCGTTAGGTGTCCGGAGGAGTCGAATAGCACCTCTTTAACAGTGACGTAAGAGGCGGCTAAGGTATTGTACGGACAGCCTTTATTGGTGCTAATAACACCATAATATGCAATACTTTCACTATACTGCTCATGGGAACGCAATGGAGAGTTAAAATTTTTGGACTCGTACCAAAATGGAGAGGACGTGGTTCGCCGCCCGTCACGTCTCGTTTCTCGCGAGGGCGAAATCTGGGCTAAAAGGCCTGATTGTATGTATGTATGTACAATCTCAATATAGAAGAGGCTTCCCGTACGCAACTTTTCAACTTCAATCATTTGCTTCAATTGCGTGAAGGTCACTCATAAAACGCATTGAATTTTCGTAAGAAAACAATGTCGTTAGAATCGCATGTCCATTGTTCTTTAATGGTTTCGACTTGTATTATTTTCGCCATAATCGCTTGGTTAACTGAGCGTTAAACCCCATTACGTTTTATACACTTATCTTGTTACAACAGGATACCAAATAATATTAACTTAAACCATCCCCCGCTTTTCCTTTCCTTTTTCCTTTTTGCAAATGGCTAGTCAACCATAACTTTAATGTAGACGTAATTTTTTTTATCTGCTAATATCAAACGCCACTGTTTCCGTTTGAAGGGCATTGAAGCTGATTTATTTACGAAACATATGAGACTGAAGGATCGGTGTCTCATTGTAACGAGGGCAGTGCGGTCCTTCATTGAATTTTCCAGCAGAAAGTGGGCGACACTTATGGGCAAGCGTGGCACTAATACCATCAGGTGAACGACTGTCTCGAAAAACTATTGTGAAAGTTCCTTGTACAACTAATTCTAGCGTCGTTTTCGTTATCATCATATAAATGCTACGAAGAAATATTTTAACATTTTTGATTTCGAGTAGGTATTTGATTCTGACTAACTGCTTATTATAATGAAATCGTTAGTAATTATTTTTAAGTAACTCGTTTGTTTTCTTAAGTAATTTAAGCTGCCCATCATAATAAATTGAAATTTATGCATTTTACTTCTTACACAATCTAAAATAAATTTTACAAGATTTTATTTGACTTGCTTTCTTCATATATCTTTCCTGTTCAAATCTTGTAAGTCAATTTGGACCTATTTTCCGATGTCCGATTGGGCTAAAATTTGGCATACCTATTCATACAGCTTCAGTGACAATGCTATAATATGGTACCATTGAGCTGGTCTGATGATGGAATGGGATTTTACTTTTTTTACTTCTTAAAGCTGAATGCTTATTATCTATATGTCTGTATATCTTTTTTTTTAATGACGCCATTAAATTAAAATTATAAGAGTCTTATAAGAGTCAAGAGAAGACTAAACTTTGTCAAAGATGCTTTTAAATAAATCCTTGCAGGCAATTTCCTTTTCGGTCAAACATTTGTCTGTATTTATGATAATTTAACACGAGGGAATATTCAAAAATATGATAATAATAATACTTATTATTTAAAACACTAACAAACCGGTGATGATAGGAAAAGATTTGTAATATCGGAAATCATTTTTAATTATAAAATATTTTATACTGACCTTCCCGACAACTTGTGAGTAGATAATACATATTGTTACGAACCCAATAATTGCATTTATCCGCATAAAGTAAAAATTCATACAGCCAGCGACGTACTAAAAACCTCATACAAAAACCGCCAAGGTCGTTGACCTCGCCTTTTACAATGTTGTTGTGTCAAATTTAAATTATCAGTGTTATTTCTAGGACATGTGATGTCCGCCAACCCGCACTGGAGCAGTGTGGCGGACTATTGCTGTCTCCAAAACCCTCTCAGAGATGGGAGGAGGCTTGTGCTCGGTATTATGACATTTAGAGTGTGTTACTTTACTTTCTTTTACTTATTGTTGCCAATTATATTACAAATCTGGTTCTTACCCAACGGTCTTTGATAAAAATATAAAAACTCGCCTTCAAGGACTATCATAACGCGTAAAGCTGTCAAAAATAAACGCTTTTTACGTTATAAGCAGATGTCATAGCGCTGTCATAAATATTGTTTCGAAATTGTTCATGCGTTTCGTTACGTACGTAAAACGAAAATTAAAGCTTATTTTTTTTTCATAAAATCCACCCATACCAATTAATATATTTAAAAATAATATTTGATACATTCTTTCCTACATAATAATAACATAAAATGTTTTTAATTTATACTTCTTATTTAAGTATAACAAGTATAAATTAAAAACATTTTATGTATTTTATTTAAGATTTATAACCTATTTTCTTTACACTTTCATATAAAACAAAACTCACCGGTACAAACCGCCAACACAATAAATAGTCCACCCCATAAACTTAGAGCGGATTTCATTTTAAAAAAGATCCAAAATTCGTCGTCACTTTCACTAATAACAACACTATTTCACGTTCATACCTAACAATAGGCTATTTTTTCTGAATCAAGTCTTTCTTTAAAGCTTCGTTACAAAATATATGAAGAAGAATAATAAAATACTTTAAAAATACCACAATAAACGCTACAGTTATAGTATTAAAACACACAAAAAATTTTCCGCAAACGTCAAATAGTCCGCTCGTGAAATGGCGCTAATAGTTTGACAACTCCTTTCCCTCGCATCAAGCAGTACCGTTTGAAAGCCAAACGCCTACTGAGCGTCGAATGCTCGAATGGCCACTACCAGTCACTACAACGCAACTTACGGAGTAAACGAAATTATAAAGCGACCAATTCAAAAGTTAATTAATTAACGTGCCTTATATATAATACCACTCTACTCTCTGGCCACCTAAAAACAATCGGTTAACGTCACACTATGTTCACCACAGAATAATATAACGTATGGATTTTCCAAACATTAAAAATACAATGTTCGTGTTTATATAACAAAATTCAGAAGGCGATATATTATCTATGATTAAGTTCATTAAGTCTGTTAAATTGAAACAGAAATTAGGGTTTTTAAATTTGGCGCCGGTTTTCATTTTTCGTTTTTAGGTTTTGGGGTTTTTGGAAGTCTTCAGTCATCAACACCGCAACCACACACTGGTGGCTGCACAGATACAGAGCGCCAACAGCATATTGTGTACGCCAACCACTGACTGCTGAATATGTGGAACGAATAACTTTTCTTCAGTAGATATTATTAATATTCACATACAGATTAAAATGAATTTGACAATCTTAACAAATCCTTTCCCTCTCCAAAACATATACTCGTACCTACCAAAATTCTATACAGATCGGGTATCTCTAAATTATTACTATTTCCTTATAAGCGTTCGTGCCGTTGGAGAGCGTTGAGTTTTTAAACGATTGGCGAGGTTAAGAAACCTACCACGCGGTCATTGATAAATGAGTGACCTTTTAATCGCATTTATTCTAAAGACTTCCAACATTAAATTGGTTATTGGAGGCACTTAAAAGGCAAAAAGGGAAAATCGTATTTTTAATCATTTTGTGTCCAAGTTTAATGTTACAGATTTATGGTGAGCTTAATCTTAGTAACTATACTTGTATTCGTGTCCATTAGAATTTGTATAGAACCTGTAAGATTGGAAATCGTCTGGTGAGCATACTGAATTCTTGAATAATCGTATTATGCGTGTTATGTGAGTAATGCACTTAACAAGTGCAATTAACGCGGACGTTGCACTTTGCTCGTCTCGTCCAAATCTCTAATAAAAAAAAACTTGACTCAGAAACTAATAACGTGTATATTACAAATATTAGTATTAGCTAGCTAGTTTTGATCGTTAAGCCACGCCGTCGGCAATTATAGCAGAAATGTGTTTATTTTTGTTAGCTTTTCCCAACGCTTCGCCTGGGTATAGTTAGGTAGTATGGCGTCTATATTATGTAAATTTTAACCTATAACCTTGCTGAAGAACCAAGCTAAACTACTGAAACTCCAATTCAGTTTGTTTACCTGTTTCCTATGCAGGAATCTGTCTAGGTTGGTACCACCCCAGGACCAGTTATTCTGCCGTGAAGCAGTGTGTGCAAACATTGCTGTGTTTCGGTTTGAAGGGCACTGTGAGCTAGCGTAATCACTGGGCATATGAGACTTGGGAACTTAGGTCTCAGGGTGATGGGCACAGTGTGGTGTCACACAGAAATGTTCTGGTTGACACAGCATTTGTTATGGGCAGACGTTGCTCTTACCATCAGGTGAACGTTTTGTTCGTTTCATCATTTTATCCAATAAAAAAAATAAAAAATTTAGGTTATAGAATCTTGCATTATTTTGCGGAATAAAAAAAAGTTAATTTGCTAAGATCCTCATTCAAAATGCTCTACGACGGTCTGTGCCGCGACTGTCCTAGAGTCAATATCACATGATAATGCCTCATTTTGATGTCAAACGTGGACACGTGTCGTGTTCTCGACTTCAGTAGCGTGTATTGCATATTTGTAGTGTTGCAGATATCCATCTGGTAGCGGGATTAGTTTGCTTGTGCACACTATTGAGGGAGGGCGGGCGGTGCTCTTCAAAAACTAGTTTGGCAATCATTATAACAGATATCTAGTACATTAGAAACTGTAAACCGTAACTGGTACGAGTATATCCATATTAATATTATAAATGCGAAAGTAACTATCTCTGTCTGTTTGTTACCGTTTCACGGCTCAACTGCCGAACCGAACTTGATAAAATTTGGTACAGGATTGCTTGCATCCTGGAAACGGACATAGGATACTTTTATCCCGGAAAATCAAAGAGTTCCCATGGGATATAATCTATATCAACGCGGACGAAGTCGCGGGCTTCAGCTAGTAGGCCTATATTTGAGATGGTTAACTGCTGACGACCGCGTGGCCTAGTGGTCAGAGTACATCACTACTAGGCCCCGGGTTCGAATCACAGCTGGAGTCAACATTTATGCAAAAACGCAAATCGTGGGATTCCTCGTCTGGTTGTATTGTTCTTGTCCTTGTGTCTCTGACACTGCATCCCAGCCGACATCCTAACATATCGCATGAGCGTTATATGTGGTAGGTCGGACGAGTGAGTGCCTCTGGGCACCTTTTTGCGCCTACACTTATGACAATATAATATCTCCTATGCTGTTGAAAGTTTCCGACATTATTCGGAAGTTGTCTCCGTCACCAAAAATCAGCCAGTAGAACAACTAGGTGTCATTAAGTAGAAGACGATTAGTACATTATGCTTAAATATTTTTTCTGCGTAATGACATTAATGATTCATACTGAAAGTAACTATTAGAGTAGCGATTAATCATAACTATAATTACGTTTTCGTCCAGTAACTTGCGTCTCCGGAATCATTAAATAACTATGTTTTAATTACAACCGGCTGATCCCTACGACTTCGTCCGCGCTATATAGCCCGGGATATAGGTTTTTTTTTAATATCTCGGGGGAACTATTGGATTTTCTAGGATAAAACCTATGTCCGTCTCCAGAATGCATGCTATCTCTGTGTCAATTTTCGTCAAGATCGGTTCAGCGATTGAACCATGAAAAGGTAACAAAGACCGAGGGACAGGGACAGTTATTTTCGCATTTAATAGTTCGGGGAAAAAGTATTATCGCATATACATACTCGTAGTATGTATAAGGTTGTAATAAAATCTTTTTGGCTGTACTATATGTATCTGGCTGGTTTTGATGACATTAAAAAGGTTACATTTAAAAAAAAGAAACAAATTAGTAAAATATTGTTTCCAGCCAGTGTTGCCATATGCACCGTAATTACGATAGATTTGCCGAATTTTTAATTTTCGTTTTTGATCTGCCACTTACAGTAGTTATTAATTAGGGTGTATGAAAGTTACCGTATTTTTTGAACCTAAACCGAAATTGGTATCCAGTCCAAAAACTCCGAAAAAGACCATTGTCGTGACTACGTCGATCAGTCCCTATTCTATGGTATTCAATACTTCCAACATAACATCGAAAATTGAACTGAATATATCGATGGAATAACAAGTCTACACTGTATACGGGCTACAGCACTCACTCTGACGGTCATGAGACGACTTAAAATATTTAAGATTTTCGAAAACGCGAATGCACGCAACAAACGCGACACAGTCCGAATTTCTAGGTTTTTGTAGGAGTTTTTATTTATTTATTTATGTTTGTCTAACCAAACCTGGCACGCGGGCCCCTGGCCCGCGAGCACAGTATCCGAAAAAGCTGTAAAAGTCGAAAAGGCTAACAGCAATTACATCACCGAAAAAATATATATGTGACAGCAATATTCAACTAAAACAGGCTTGCTGGCTAAGGCTTGTTAATGTTAACGTCAGTAATATGAAAGTTTTTTAAACCACGATGACAAGATCTAAAATTAATAAAAAATTTAGGTAAAAACATTTGATAGTTATTTTGATATAGATGAATAATGTAAATTTTTATGTAACGAATTGGAAAATAATTTTTATATGTCATTTCGAAAGTTGTCATTGGTTGCGATAACACGATTGTTACTAAGCAAAATGGAGCTATAGTCTAAGACAGTAAATTTATAGATGACTTTTACTGAAGATTTGCTTGACCGATGGAGACAAAACGAAAAGCACAATTTTGGTCTTGAATTGAATTTTCCAATCACTGTACACTTTCAAGAGCACTTGCTGCATAATAAACTATCAATATTAAACATCAAAACTCCAAATACACACAGAAATTACAAAATTAAATAAAAACACTATTGGCATTTTTCGAGTTGGCGCCAAAAGTCTTAAATGAAAGTAAATTAAATGTTGCTTTTATGTACTTTTGACTAAAATAGGCAAATGTAAGACCGTAAATCTACCGTAATAATTTAAACTACAAAACCGATTTCCGGTAAATTTGGCATACCGTGAACAGTATTATTGTATTATCCGTCTAGCAACACTCTTTTCTGCTGTTTTTCATTTGTTTTTTTTTCTGTCAAATTGAGTGAATCTAATGTAGAAATTCGATACATTTTAAAATTTTATTACAAAAAAGGAAAAAATGAATTCTGTTGTCAAAGATGAAACTCGCTCGGGTCACCTGTTGCGGATAAAATGAACGCCATTTTTGAAAAAGTGGAGCAATATCGGCATAACAGTAGTTACGACATAGCTGATGAACTGGGAATTGACCATAAACTGTATTGAGCCATTTGAAAAAAGCTGGCTACACAAAAAATTTGGGTGCTACTCGAGCTTACCTCAAAGAAACCTAATGAACCGTGTACTCATTTACGATTCTTTATTCTTTATTCACTATATCGATATACATATATCGATATACGACGAGAGAGTGCGAAAAAGGTCGTGGACAAAGGTCGGTCAGGCTTCACAGACTGTGCCAAAACCCGGGTTAACTACTGCCAACAAGTGATGAGAATAAAGCAAGAAGTTGAGAGAAAGCGGCCGGAATTGATCAATAGAGAGGGTGTGTTCTTTCATCACGACAACGCTAGACCACCCACATTTTTAGCCACTCAGCCAAAATTAAGTGAGTTTTGCTGGGAGTTTATCATGCATACGCCACATAGCCCTGACCTTCAGATTTCCACCTGTTTCAGACTCTTCAGAATTATTTAGGTAGTGTCAGGTCATCAGAAGAGGACTGCCAAAACTACTTGTTAAGTTTTTTTGCTCAGAAGTCCCAAAATTTCTACAGCAACGGGATCATGTCCTTCAACATGACAAAAAGTCATGGAACAAAAAAGCACATATATACTTTAATTAAATGTAAATAAATTTTTCATATAAAATGCGAAGAAAATTTTTCCCCAACCCAATATAATATTATAGTATGGATTAGTTCCAAGCTCCGTTCCGTACCGTTCGTGGTTCAGTCTTTTCGTGTCTGCTAGGACGTTAAGGAGTTGGATGAGTTTGGAAGGCTCAAAAAAAAACCGTCGTCGTCGTCGTTTCAATAGTCCACTGCTGAACATAGGCCTCCCCATAGATTGCCACAAAAGTTTGTAGCTCTCGTTTTGGGGGGATTTTGCCATAGTTGCCACGCTTGGCAGACGGGTTGGCAACCGCAGTTTATTTATTCAGATGTTCCAGCAAGATGCTGCTGCCCATCTCCTGGTTTTCATTTTCCCTCTGTCAACTTTTACGACACCGACGGGATGAGATTGGGTGGTAGATTCTCTTAGGCCGCTAACACAGGGCCAAAAAAAAAGTGTATTGTACTTTTTTTTCTAATATATCAAATGATATACTTTATTCAAACAATTTAACATATCAAAGATACACACAATAGCACCTACCTCTTTCCTACCGAGGTGTCGTAACAGGCGACTAAGGTATTGTACAGACAGCCTTTATTCCTGGAGAATAACACCATAATACGCAACGCTGTCACTACACTGTTCGTGGGAACGCAATGGGAAGTAAGAATGTTTTGTATGAAAGTAAAAATGGCGGCGTCGTGGTTCGCCACTCGTCGCGTCTCGTTGCACGCGAGGACGTTATGTGGGCTACATGAGTGGCCTCTGCCTGCTTCTGATATGGGAAAAAGGCGTGACTATATGTATGTACGTATGTAAAGATACACATTTGACAAGTGACTTTGTGAACTTATCATTTACAAAATTTCTCTCGGCGTTGACAGTATAACATCATGTCAGATTCATATGAAATTAAAAATAAAAACTAATATTTTCTGTTAGTATATGTGTATAGCTCGTGCTTGGACGAAGATTTTTTTTTCTTACAACTTAGAATCGTCGATTCCGACAACATAGATCTTACTGGTGGTAGGATACCTATGCAGGAATCCGTCCGTAGGTAAGCCACCCCAGGGCCATTTACGCTGCCGTGAAGCAGTAATGTGCAAACATTACTGTGTTTCGGTTTGAAGGGCACTGTGAGTTAGCGTAATCACTGGGCATATGAGACTTAAGGACTGATGTCTCAGGGTGATGGGCTCAGTGGAGTGTCACAGAGAAATGTCTGGGTGACCCAGCATTTGCTATGGGCAGACGTTGCACTTCCCATCAGGTGAACGTTTAGCACGTTTCATCGCTTTATTCAATAAAAAAAATTAAAGAAGAAGGAAGAATGGTTCTCAGATGGTGAGGAATAGAAATGATGCATGATTCAGACCTTAGTTTTACCTTGGCCTGGCAATTCTTCTGACATGAACCCTACAGAAAATTTATGACAGATTACCAAGGATGAAATAGCTTAAGAGATGATAACCACCCATAATATCTAAATAAAAGCTAATCAATGTATATTGTATAGCATCACAGCCCCAACATAAAAGAAAGTGCCAAAAAGTGTTTAGAAAGCATGCCCAAGCGTATCGTAAGCGTAGCACTAATTGAGGCGAAATGAAAAGTCGCCAAGTGATAAATCGCGTAAATAGCTCTCCTATGTAATTAAAGCTATTATCATTGAAAAAAACTGCTTGTCTAATTAATTTATGACTAATACTTCACAAATACCAATTTTTCGTGTTTGGCCCTAATAATTTGGCAATCCACTGTAAAAAAGGACACTTGTATGGCGAATGGATTATCTTTTGAACCACAAAAAGAAGTATATTATTGTTACATTAATAATAGTCTTTACTGTCACTATATCATATTTATTAAGGTGCTCCCTAACCGCGAACATTCGCCTTTATTGTAACAATTCAGATTTGAGCATTACATTGGTGAGTGAGGAGAACCGAGAATTACAGTGAGCAATCTGTAATGTTACACTCATAATTTGTAACATTAGTGTTAAAATTTGTAACAAATTGTAACAACTTGTAATTGAACGTGTCGCCGCCCAGCGTGCGCTCACCACTCAGTGACCTATACAACAGACATTACATGCGAATGTTTGTCAGTCAGGGAGGCAGTACTGCAACGTAATGCTCAAAGTCGAATCTGAAATGTTACATTTCAGGGGAATGTTTGTCAATCAGGGAGGCAGTACTGCAACGTAATGCTTGAAACTCGAATCTGAAATCTTACATTATAGGCAAAATGTTTGTCAGTCAGGGAGGCAGTACTGCAACGTAATGCTCAAAGTCGAATCTGAAATGTTACATTTCAGGGGAATGTTTGTCAATCAGGGAGGCAGTACTGTAACGAAATGCTTGAAACTCGAATCTGAAATCTTACATTATAGGCAAAATGTTTGTCAGTCAGGGAGGCAGTACTGCAACGTAATGCTCAAAGTCGAATCTGAAATGTTACATTTCAGGGGAATGTTTGTCAATCAGGGAGGCAGTACTGCAACGTAATGCTTGAAACTCGAATCTGAAATCTTACATTATAGGCAAAATGTTTGTCAGTCAGGGAGGCAGTACTGCAACGTAATGCTCAAAGTCGAATCTGAAATGTTACATTTCAGGGGAATGTTTGTCAATCAGGGAGGCAGTACTGTAACGAAATGCTTGAAACTCGAATCTGAAATCTTACATTATAGGCAAAATGTTTGTCAGTCAGGGAGGCAGTACTGCAACGTAATGCTCAAAGTCGAATCTGAAATGTTACATTTCAGGGGAATGTTTGTCAATCAGGGAGGCAGTACTGTAACGAAATGCTTGAAACTCGAATCTGAAATCTTACATTATAGGCAAAATGTTTGTCAGTCAGGGAGGCAGTACTGCAACGTAATGCTCAAAGTCGAATCTGAAATGTTACATTTCAGGCGAATGTTTGTCAATCAGGGAGGCAGTACTGTAACGAAATGCTTGAAACTCGAATCTGAAATCTTACATTATAGGCAAAATGTTTGTCAGTCAGGGAGGCAGTACTGCAACGTAATGCTCAAAGTCGAATCTGAAATGTTACATTTCAGGGGAATGTTTGTCAATCAGGGAGGCAGTACTGCAACGTAATGCTTGAAACTCGAATCTGAAATCTTACATTATAGGCAAAATGTTTGTCAGTCAGGGAGGCAGTACTGCAACGTAATGCTCAAAGTCGAATCTGAAATGTTACATTTCAGGGGAATGTTTGTCAATCAGGGAGGCAGTACTGTAACGAAATGCTTGAAACTCGAATCTGAAATCTTACATTATAGGCAAAATGTTTGTCAGTCAGGGAGGCAGTACTGCAACGTAATGCTCAAAGTCGAATCTGAAATGTTACATTTCAGGGGAATGTTTGTCAATCAGGGAGGCAGTACTGTAACGAAATGCTTGAAACTCGAATCTGAAATCTTACATTATAGGCAAAATGTTTGTCAGTCAGGGAGGCAGTACTGCAACGTAATGCTCAAAGTCGAATCTGAAATGTTACATTTCAGGCGAATGTTTGTCAATCAGGGAGGCAGTACTGCAACGTAATGCTTGAAATTCGAATCTGAAATCTTACATTATAGGCAAATGTTTGTCAGTCAGGGAGGCAGTACTGCAACGTAATGCTCAAAGTCGAATCTGAAATGTTACATTACTGACGAATGCTCCCGGTGAAGGAGCACCTTTTTGTGATTTACTCGTTGTAACCAAGACACAAGTTAATATAATTTATTTCTTTATTTTTCTCTCTTTGGCCAAGTACCTGTTTTCCGTCCTCTTTGCTTAATAAACATTAATTTTGAAACGATACATAATATAGAAGTTTGCATTCAAATTCAAATTACGATTCGAAATTTTACAAAGATGTTTCACTTCAATAATCTCTTCAGTATATAATCAATTGTAATCAATCAGTTCTTTATTACGTACACTTTTACATAAATGGGCGCCATAGTAAAATGGTGGATTCGATTTAGAATATAAATTTTCACAACAAACTTTCTTCTCCTTCATCATTAACCTGTAGACTATCTACTTATGGACATAAGGCTTATTTCGTTTGACAGGTGGAATAGGTTAACTGACGATTGCAGTATCAGTCATAGGTACTTAGGATTCTGCGGTTCATCATAAAGTCAAGAGTATTTTTTTTTTGGGTTCAGCATAAATGAGATGAAAATTTCGTCATCCGAAAAATGCTAAACACTCTCTAAATGAGTTTTGTATCTTCCATGTAAATAAATAAAATATTTAATTTTTAAGTAATAACACAATAACAATTAAGAACAGTAATAACAATTATTTTAGGATATTACAAAACCTCAAAAAGATATAAATAACAATCGGTAATACCCTTTTTAAGTGTCTAACGCCATCTAACGGCAACGAGTAGAACATACTTTGACTCGATAGATAGGTTGTTTCTGTAGAGGCCGAGAGTAGCGCTATTAAACCGTTAAATTATAATTATTATATTTGCATATTACCTATTTAATAATAATACTAAAATTGTAATCAATTTAAAGTATGATATAAATTTTAGTTGTAAAATAATATTCACCACTGAATAAAATTATAGCGGTTAAAATAAAATACCTTGAAACAAGTTATGTGGAAAAATACGCGAGTTGTTTTATAAGTTAATGGATATTTATCTTACTTGTTTCCATAAAAATGAAACTTCGCCCTCAATTTATTTTTAGCAACATGTTTAATGGTAATAAGTGTGAAAGTGATGGTAAGACCTATGCCTGCTATAAAAATTAGAGTACACTTGAAACTTTGACATGCGAAATCCCTTGTGGCACTACACTGCTCTTCTCTTCTACTCTGATACATCAGTTCTTTTTTATTTGATAAAAGTGACGTAACGAGCAAAACGTTCACCTGATGGTAAGTGCAACGTCTGCCTGTCTGACTGAAATTAAGTTCTATCTGTAAGTAAAAACTGTGCTGTGAAACATCGTAACAATTTTTGTTTATCGCCTCAAATTAAAAGCTCATTCTACCTTTATTGCGCCCTGTGACAAACCATTATACTTCTATAGGTCCAATTAAACTACATAATTAAGATGTTATTCGAAAATACCGGAAAATGTTAGTATTTTATTTATATTTATACTAATTTGACAGTACTTGTTTAGTTTGGAGGGCCGGACTCAGTAAGAGACTATACGTAAATTTCTTCCGACGAACGCTTAACATTAAAGTACAATTTATATTAATAAATGTTTTGATTTCACGTTTCCAAGGGATAAAAATCTAACAAACTTGTGCCTAGCCATTCAAGCATTTTGAAGCGAAAAATATAGATTGCAGTGTCTTTCGCTCAAACGACGTAACTAATTATGATTTTGGAAGTCTGATCTCATGGAACATTATTCGCAGATAAATTCTATTGTAAAATCTTTTTTGAATATAAAATGTAAGCATATCCCTAAATCAGACATGGTATCTAAAATAAATTATTTAAAAATAAATAAAATTTATTATTTACTTTATTATTAAATTTGTCCAAAAGAAATATCTTCCGTCAATTCGTTCCGAATGCTACCTCTAGCGTTTGAACTAAGAAATTGAAAAAATGTTATAACTGTTAACAGCTTATTTGGAGTCTGATTTGTAAAACGTATTCGGAAACTCTGTAAAGGAAATAAGTTTATATGGCCGGCTTAAGGTACAAAATATTTGAAAATGTGGCCCTGACTTTTGCACGAGTTTGGTGTTTTTGTATGTAGTAAAATTGCCACGCATTTCTGAACGATGTGTATAATCTTCTTCTCTTATGTCTGCGCGTCAGACTATAAAAGCTCCATACGACAGCAGTGCCAAAATCCGTACTCGCGGGCCTTCTGCTCGCGAGTCTCTTCCGACGAAGTTGTAAAAGCCGCCGGGCTAACAACATTAACACAAATAAAAAAAAAAAGCGCCAAAACATTACAAATTGAACTATACTGTGAGTCCCTTAGAATTTTCTACTCCAGCTGGCTTTGGCACGACATATTGGTCATGATATGCGCTAGATGGCAGTAATAGCTTTATTACAAATCATAATAATATAGTTATAAAGATATTATATTCGGAGCCCTGAAAAGTATCATAATCGAACATACACGAAAATTTAAGTTTATATAAATCAGACAGTTCTCATATAAATAGCAGGTTTCACTTATGGGCTAGGCGCTCGCTTTAAATTTCACAGTACGCTAGTGACCTGGGTTTGATTCCCGGTGCAGGCACCAGTAAAATTGTTAATTGCAATTTTAAGTGTCGATACACTTCATGTTTGGCGGCGAAGGAAAACATCGTGAGGAAACCTGAATATCTGAGGAAAAATAAATATTTCGAAGACATGTGAAGTCCCCCAACCCGCATTGGAGCAGCGTGGCGGACACTTTCCGGCTCCAAAAACCCTCTCAGAAATGAGAGGAGGCCTGTGCTCAGCGGTGGGACATTTATAGGCTGTTACTTTACTTTTTTACTTAAATTATGGTTTTTTTTTAAATCAGTGATACTTCAATTTTATTATTGGTATTGATTTTACTTCGAGCTACAACAACAAAGAGTATGACGTTTCAAATGAAAGTTACTTGTAAACCTTACTAAGAAGAAACAGGAGTTGATAGTTTAAAATAAAATAACTACTCTAACTACACACTGAAATGCATTTATTCTTGCACACTGTTATTTATACGCAGAGTATCTATCACTGAGCTGTTGATTTGTAGTACGAGTATGTACCCCTTTATGTATCAGAACCAACACGTTTTTTGGGCTTCATTAATGTATGTAAATTTTTAAGTTGCTGTTATGTAAATTATGCATTGTTTTATATATCAACATTAGCCGATTAACAGCCACAGATGAATATAAGCCTCTCCCAAGAAGGGAGGAATTGCTTTACCAAGGATTTACACTGCTTGTTACTGATTTGTACATTTACAGTTTGATATTTTTCGAAAAAAAATTCCGTCACCTGTAGGAATTGATTTCCCATTCGACTCTTATGACACCTACAGGATTAGACAGGTGACATATTTTCTTACCGCCATCACAAGTCAACAAATGAAATCGAATTTACTTAATTTTATCACCATACATTAAGTGAATTCGATTTCATTTGACAAGAAGTACATAACAGACTTCATTTGATGCTCGTTTTACACATACGCGATTCTTTTCATTGTGTAAATTTTTAAGTATAAAATCAAATATCGATAGTAAAACTATCGAATGTTTGGCAACGCTGTTTGAGATCTTTAAAAAGGCGCCATCTATTTCTGATATAAGTAAACTAAAGAAATGTAAAGATCGAGATCACTATGTAGTATTACCGCGAGGTATTAAAAATATTTATGGAATATGTGAATTTCTATACATTAAATTTATAAATTTCTGTAGTAAATTTTAAGTAAAAAATTTAACCAGCATTAAAATACATTTATGGATGAACAGATGGCGTTAAATTACAAAATTCTGTGAATCCACAGATAACGTAATTTTAATTTTTTGACATTTGTTAATATCTTTTTAACGCATAACGCATATGAATGTTAATTTTAATGCTTCTTTCATGTCACATTTTTTAAAATTTTATTTGAAACCAAGCACTATGGCTGGTTTTTATGATAATAATTTAAGGAAAAAGATTTTAATAAACGTTTCATGAAAGTATTAATTGACGCCATCTTCAGATTAATATGTAGACCGTTCGCCATTACGGTACTTAGTTGGCAGTGAACGGAACGAAGTGCTGTCGTATAGATCGCTGGCTGGCCGTTTGGCTGAAAATAGTGAACGAAGTATGAGTTTTCGAAATATGTTCGAATAAAAAGTGAACAGTGAGTGACTGTCATCGAGCAAGATGGTTGATGACGTGAAAGATATTACGGAAAACGCTGAAAGTAAAGGTATTATGTGCATTTAAAGTTGATATGTGCTGTTATAGTGTGAAATGTGATCAAAATTGTCTAACCCTAAACCGCGTCGTGGCCCCACGTCGTGGATTCGTGCACAGCTTTCGAGAACGTCCGCAGTTGGATGTGGTCGACGCAATTCGATGTTTTGTTTTTCGTCTATATTTGGGCGTCTTTTTTAACGTCGCGGTATGTTCTATAATTAGCAAATCGGGCGCCAGACGGTAAGGAGTGCACAGGAATTTGCCAAAAATGCTCGGACCGTCTGTCATTTGGTCGCGGATGGTGCGGTTTTGACGGATTCCTTACATTGTTATCGTTACATTATACCTATTATCATAGGCTTTACATGTTTATTATGCATTTTAGGTTTGAAAATTATTCAGTCATAGGGCGTATGTTGTTCCACTTGAGTCATAAATTTATCAAGTGATAGCCTGACGTAAGTACATATTTTTTGCCTGTGTGTGTGTACATTATATATTTCGAGCGCGCGTTCACACACCTGTAACCACCACTTTCTAGTTTATCTTATCAACTTAAATCTACATTTTTATGTGCATACTGCAACATATCTATCTCCATATTTCAGGAAAAATTGCATTATATGATATCTTTAATACTGTTAGTATTTTTACAATCCTTTTAAAGAATTTTGATATTTACTATTACAAGTGTATTTTGAATTTTAGTGCATTAGACTTACATTAGATTGAATGTTAAGTCTAAAACTCACCTGATCTCCAGTTGTCTCTGGATGACTAAAATCATTTAAAAGTCTAATGATATTTAAGACTGGAAAATATATGACAATGGCTGATGCCTTATATATAGGTGTTAGCCGGTTAATTCAAAAAAGATAGCCTATGGTTCCTCATAAACTGTAGAGCCTAAATATAATCTACATTCAATGATCTTTTTTAACATATATAATGGAATTGAAACAAACTACTTAAACACTAATTAAATAATGGTGGTGGGATTCCTATACCACAGACAACAGAGCCAGTTATTTTGCTGTGAAGTAGTAGTCTGCAAACATTCCTGTATTTCAGTCTGATAGGCACGAAGAGCTCGTGTAATTACTGGGCATATGAGACTTAAGAAGTGACTTCTTAGAGTAACGAGGGCAGTGGCACCACCACTGATAAACTTTTTGGTTACACAGTATTTTTTATAGGTAGATGTTAAACTTACTATCAAGTGAATGTTTTGTATTATCTTGCCATTTTATTGTATATTTCTTTTTATCAAACAATGAAGACTTCTATTGATTTTGCATTGTATGAACTAATCTATTCTCTTTCATGTTAAATGTTGCTAACTCTGGCACTCTTAACATACCCATATTTAATCACACTGTTCTGCCATTCAAAAGGTAATTAAGTTAGTAACATCTACAGATAATTTTTTCAAGTCTAGGTGTTTGCATAAGTTTATGTTTGTCTATAAAACCCATGTTACAAGGAAATTCTCAAAGATTGTAAATATACTGCTTCTCATTAAATATCTAGGGCCAATTATTCTGTGGTGTAGTGGTAGTGTGCAAACATTACTGTATCTTTGTATGAAGGCCACTGAGAGCTTGTGCAATTTCGGGGCACTTGAGACTTAAGAACTGAAGTGTCAGAGTGACCGGTGAAGTATTGTGCCACACAGTAATGATTGGCTGACACAGCATTTGTTATGGGCAGATGTTGCCCTTACCATCTGGTGAATGTTTTGCTTGTCTGATCAATTTATCATATAAACAAATGTCAAAGTATTATGCTTGATACTGTGATTTCTATTGTTAAAGACATAAATTTCACTTGTACAACACAACGGAACCCCAAAATCAACAATTTGTGTTGTTCGCAAATGTTTACACAACAAAACAAAATGCATATTTGTCTAATCAAGCTAAACATATTCTTGCATTTATCGGTATCTTTTCTTAGGTCCTGTGTGGTAATGTGACCTTTATCTAGATTTTACGTTTTATAACCTAATCTGTGCCAATGATTGGATTTCTCCCATATCATAGGTGAGTTTTACAACCAATTTCACATGTACATCACAACCAGACCCAAAAAACCAACAATTAATGTTTTTGCACACTCGGTAATGTTCGGTTCTCAGTGTGTGGTTCCTTATGGCCATAGCAAGAAGTTTAATATGCTCTAACATTCCTCAGTAAACAGACTACCTAATGCATAAATATTTTTTTAAATCATTTTAGTATTTTCTGACATTTAGCACATTCAAACATACAAATTCTCCAGCTTTATTGTAGTAGTAGGATTGATATGGTCCTCCCTTGAGACCCAGTTTAGTTAAGGAATTCCATTACACTTTTTAAAGGTGTCTCACTAGTGGCTAGGTAGGTAACACCCCAGGGCCAGTTATTCTGCCGTGAAGCAGTAGTGTGCAAACATTACTGTGTTTCAGTTTGAAGGCCACTAAGAGCTAGCATATTCACTGGCCATATGAGATATAAGAAGTGCAGTGTGACAAGTGCAGTGTGGTGTCACATACAAATGTTCTGGGTTACACAGCATTTATGGGCAGATGCTGCACTTACTATCAGGTAAACATTTTGCTTGTTTCAACACCTTATCCAAAAAAAAAGCTTTATTGTAGTAGTAGGATTGATATGGTCCTCTACTAGTGACATAACTGCATTCTGTATGGAGAATGACAGAAACCCAGTTTAGTTACGGAGATCCATTACACTTCTTAAAGGTGACATACGACTTTAATCTTTACTGAAATAGAGGCAGGCTAACAAAGAAAAATAATGTAGTAGAAAAGTAATTTCACATATTTCACAGAAATTATACATATATTGTTCCATGCAAAGATATGATAAAACTTTTTTTTTATTATTGTTTAGAAAAATAAGCCTCACCTCTTAATATTCTGTACATAGTAAAAAAAAATTAGGTCAATGTACTCCATCCTATGACCTCCCACTAAGCTATGAAATTTAAAATTTTAGCTGTAAATGCAAATCTATTAATACAGAATGTTTTCTATCACTACATATGATTCTTTGTGTGAACTATCCAAGGATCTATGAAATATGTAGTTAGATGGGATGGTTTATAGATAAATCATGATGCAAAGTGCTTTCTTTAGTAATTTTTCATACTAAAAGTTCTTAAGGGTTTGCTTCCAGCCTTTTTAAATATTAATACCACACATTATCAGGTCAACAAGTTACAGTCAGTGGGTCCAAAACTTGCGATCTTATTTTAGGCTTATGCTGTATACAAATATGTGTGGATAGGTTTCTGGCAGAGTAAAATAGCAGCTACCTCTTTCCTACTGAGTTGTCATAAGAGGTGACTAAGGTATTGCACGGACAGCATTTTCCCATGCAGAGTAATACCATAGTATGCAATGCTGTCATACTGTTTATGGGAATGCAATAAGGGGTAAGAATTTCTTGATTCATACCAAAATAGCGGCGACGGCCACCCGTGTGGTCTCTGCCTACCCCTTTTGGGTGAAAGGCGTGACTGTATGTTTAAAGAAAAATGTGAAAGTCCCGCTTTGATTATGTGAATATGTATGGCACTGTAGTATTATGATACACACAACATATGGCCTATACCTCAACCATGCAATTACCTTTTTTTTATTTCATAAAAGTGACAGAACGAGCAAAACGTTCACCTGATGGTAAGTGCAACGTCTGCCCATAACAAATGCTGTGTCACCCAGAAAATTACTGTGTGACACCACACTGCGCCCCTCACCCTGAGACATCAGTTCTTAAGTCTCATATGCCCAGTGATTATGCTAGCTCACAGTGCCCTTCAAACCGAAACACAGTAATGTTTGCACACTACTGCTTCACAGCAGAATAACTGGCCCTGGGGTGGTACCTACCTAGATGGATTCCTGCATAGGAATCCTACCACCAGTAAAAATCTACATACTAATACATACTCGGCATATACTGATCATTTATGCAACACAAAATTTTTATGTATTTTATTTTTAATTTATTAAAACGATGACCCAGAGTAGGATTTCTGTATCGTGGGTGAGTATTTCAAACATAAATTTCTCATGCACAACACAGCCATACCTGAAAACCAACAATTTGTGTTTATGCACAAATGTTGGCTCAAGCTGGGATTCGAACCCAGTACACGCGGCGTAGAAGTCAGGTAGTCTGACCACTAAGTCATGTGGTCCTCAATTGTGTCACTATCCAGGCTTTCTTCATATGTCTTTATTATGTAGTAGTGTATCTACCATGTGGCATACATATTCCTCTATATTTCCTAAACACAATCTTACTCTTTTAAATAGAGCCTTTATATCATAAATTGCAACTTTCATTGTTGAATGAACAGAACTTGAAATGAACAATTTCATTTGAAACATTGTTGTTTTCATGCGATTCTGTGTGAAGGACAAGCATTTTATGAGCATCAGTTAGCTTAAGATAAAACAAATTAATGCAAATTTGTTTAACAATTCACCTGGATACAGTAGAATTTACATTTTGCTAAAATAGGTGACACTGTTACGGTTGTGTTTAATTATTGTGATAATGCTAGTGCGATGGAAACTAGAAATTTTAACTCTTTATGTCTATTTAAATACATAGTTATAATTAATAGAAAGTTTAAAGCACAAAAATTAGTTCAGTTCATCTAGGAAAATCTGCACTGTCACAGTATAGCAGTCTAAATAGTAGAAGACTTTTTGTATTCCTTCATCTTCTTTCTTTTCAGCCTATCACTAGTCCGCTGCAGAACATAGGCCTCCCCTACAGATTGCCATGTTCCAGGAAGATGCTGCTACCCATCTCCTGATTTTAATTGTCCGTCTGTCGACATAATGCAAAGTTGCAAAAGATTTCTCTTATTTATTAAAGCCATTATGTGTTAATAAACATCCTTGTTATATTTGAATATCTAATTAAGTGAAGTCACTTATACAAGTATTGCATGAGTAAATATAACAGAACACACCTTGGTCTTAAAATCTTTGTGTGTAATGTAAAAAAATTTTTTTTGATTCCATAATACTTTGTATTTACCTCATAAATGAATGACTAGCTGTGCCCGCGGTTTCACCCGGCATTTAATCGCTCTAAGGGTCGTAGCGTGATGTTATATAACCTATAGCCTTCTTCGATAAATGGGCTATCCAATACTAGTAGAATTTTTCAATTCAAACTAGTAGTTCCTGAGATTAGCGTTGTTAACCAAAGAAACTCTTCAGCTTTATAATATTAGTATAGATATATTGAGCAATGAATCATTGTACTGCCTGTGTAGGTTACTATTTATTGATTTTACAAAAAAAAATATTCAATTTATTAATTTAAGGAAAATTATAATCATAGTTATAGGGCTGTCAATGTAGAATGAGGTGTTTAAATTAAATATATGGCGAAAATCTGACAGTCTAGTTAGTACTGATCCTGCTTTCGAAGCTGAGGCTCAAGTACTGCACCAACTGGGCCAACCTTTTTGTGAGGAATAAATGTACCTGATTTTTGTGATTTTGTTTTCATACCTACCTTTCTACTTTCATACTTTTGTACTGTTAGCTGTGTTTAATAGTAAAGTTACAGAGCAGTTAAGTCTTAAACTTGTTGCACTTATCATCAGGTGAAAGATTTGTTCATCGTTCTTGTTCTTTTCATTTTCTTCCATAAAAAAAAACAAACAGTGGTCAAGATGCATTGAATTCGAGCTTAGGATGATGTAATAGTAATTGAAAAAAATAATAAAATATACAGCTTTCAAGCTGACAGCCCTGAAGATATTATTCAGCATTCCGTATTTGGAATGTTGAAATGTAAATGAGTTGTGAATGATATTGAAAAAGACATTAGATAGGTGTTTGCCTTATTCCTTTTGACTTATTTACTTGTGCAGATTGACATTTGTCACAGTTACCTCTGTTATATGACTTTAATGATCTTGTACTGCACCAATATTTGAATTGTCAACCCATTTACTGAGGCACAGAAATGTAGTCTACCATTTCAGTCTGCAAGTGACAATTCACATTCATTTACGTTCCTCACATTTATTATCTATGATGAGTGTAGGTGTATACCTCAGAGAGAGTGTGTATAAGAATGTTTTTCTTTTCGTAATTACCAAGAACAATTTAATTACCCTTCAGTTTGAATTATTTTTAAGTGAATGTTCAGCTGCTTTGGTTGCTCCATTCTGGCTGGCAATGGACATTAATACGAGGGGTGATCCAAAAGTAATGATAATCAATAATAAACACAATGAATAAAATAAATAAATAAATTTATTTCTCAACATAGTCTCCTAGCAAGTCTATACATTTAGTCCATCTCTTTTCTAATCCTAAAATTCCCTTAGAAAAAAAATCTTTATCTTGACTCTCAAAAAAGTCCTCAACCGCGGCCATCACGTCGCTATCATCGTCAAATTTCTTGCCTCGGAGGTGTTCCTTGAGTCGTGGAAAGAGATAGAAGTCGCTGGGGGCTAGATCTGGTGAATAGGGGGGGTGTTCCACCAGCTCAAAGCCCGCTTCCTGAATGGCAGCCATGGCAATTGCAGCTTTGTGAACCGGTGCGTTTGTCTTGATGGAACAGCACCCAGCCCGCAGTTTGCCTCGCCTTTTCTCCTTAATAGCCTCCCGCAATCTTCTTATTTGTTCTGCATAGTAGGAGCCTGTAATAGTGGCCCCCTTTTCCAAGTAGTCCACCATGATTATTCCTTCAGCGTCCCAAAAAACAGACGCCATAACCTTCCCTGCTGAGCTTGACACTTTGAATTTCTTCGGCGTCGGTTCATCGGATCGTTTCCATGTCATCGATTGTTGTTTTGTTTCAGGATCAAAATGGTGGATCCAGGTCTCGTCCATGGTCACAAAACGTGACAAAAAATTATCCTTGTCTGCCTGGAACTTTTCGAGATTTGCTCTTGACATGTCGACTCGTTTCTTCTTTTGCTCGTCGTTTAACATTTTCGGTACCCAACGCGCGGAGACCTTTCTCATATGCAATTCGTTCGCAAGGATTCTTTGAATGCTGCCATATGAGATCCCTGTGACCTCAGCTACATGCCTGATAGTCACTCTTCGATCTTCCAATACAACTTCTTCAACTTTTTTCACATTTTCTTCAGTGAGGGACGTTTCGGATGGGCCGTCCTTCGCGGTTGTTCGTCTTTCCCTTCGATGTTCTTCCCAACTTAAACTCCTTAGCCCAGCGTTGCAACTGTGGAATATGGAGGAGAAGAGTCCCCGTAATGTTTCCACCAAGTCGCGTGTATGTCTTTGGGTAGACATTTTTTCAAGCAGCGGTATTTAATGACAGCCTGATTTCGTGTTTTTCCATTTTGATGTTCACTCCTTGACAGTCCGTATTCAAATGAATGTAGCTCCCGGGAATCGTGGCCTATTTATATGATTTTTTTTCCCTGAACTAGTGGTTAACTGAGTAAGTGACTGAAATTTTTTTGTATTTTTGTGTGCACTAGAAATAACTGATTATCATTACTTTTGGATCACCCCTCGTAAATGTCGGCCGGGTGGGCATTACCCACCCCAGAATTGTCTGGTGCCCACCCCATTATGTTGGGTTACCAACAAAACATTCTATGAAAGGCACTCACACAAAACCACTTTGAAATATAAATTTATCTCTAGGAATCATGGTTAATTTTAGTCTCGAATAATTATTAAATCCACCAATATAGTGACATTGAAAAGTATTATTGCGTAAATTCGGCTTCAGCTTCATCGAACATCGATTTTCGTGAGCCAGGCTTCTTCCTGAAAAAAAGCTAGATGCGCCAATGTCTTTCAGATGTGTAGGGGGCCTTTTTTTATTGGAAAAAGTGATGAAGTGATGAGACGAGCAAAACATTCACCTGATGGTAAGTGCAATATTTGCACATAACAAATGCTGCGTCAACAAGAACATTTCTATGTGACACCACACTGCGCCCGTCACCCTGAGACAGCAGTTCTTAAGTCACATATTCCCAGTGATTACAAAAGCTCTCAGTGCCCTTCAAAACGAAACATAGTAATGTTTGCACACCACTGCTTCACGGCAGAATAACTGGCCCTGGGGTGGTACCTACCTAAACGGATTCCTTCATGGGAATCCTACCACCAGTAATAGGCCTCCCGTATAAAACTTCGGTTAAGTGTCGTAAGTTCGAAACAACATTTTACAGCAGTACCTTTTCTACAGTTAATATGGCGTAAAACAGTAGAGTAGAGAAATTACACTTGTAACATCGAGCTTGATGTAATGATTTCATAAGAATCATTTCTCTATATAAAATATCATTGGTAATATTACTTGTTTTAGTAAACCATCCCAATTTCCAGAGAAAAACCTGTAGATTTCCCTTTAACTGGGACTTAACAACATGGAACGTTTCTCACATGGCTGTACCCTCTTGCTAGTCTGTAAAGATTCGGCAAGGCTTTAAAACTGTGGTAAATTTCAGTCAGACTAGCATTCTACCAATGATGGATACAAATATATTTCTTATAATGTGACTTGCAAGAAATTTAATTTAAATTTTGTTTCTGAGTTATCTAATTTTATAATCTTTTGTATGTAAAGATTATTTTGTAAGGTATTGAATAATAAAGTGGCATATTTGTGGATTGACATTTGATAACTATTATCATTATAATTGGCTTGATTGCAGATATATGGCATAATTCTTTGTATTTCTGTATAGCCCGGAAAGCGTAAAAATAAAATATGTAACACCTTGTAAGCTATTCACTGTCAGGTGCTGGCCTCTTTTTTATTTTTGAGACATTTTGGTGCTAGTGGCTGCCATTATGGGTTGGCAGTCTTCAGATTCACATGCCATTCTTTTTTTTTAATAATTTTCACAATGAGATGCTTTCCTTCACCGCCGAGCATGTGGTACATCATTACTCAAAATGAGGACTGAGCATAGGTTACACATAGGTATAATAAAACTGTCTTCTTCATTTGTCTCTTTGTATGAAGAGAATATAAATGGGGCGAAGACCTGCACGGTTTTGTAGGAAGTCTGTGGACATGGGACGGTCTGAAACAATGATGATAATAATGATTGCGGAGAGAGTAAAACTAAATTCAAAATATTATAACTAGTTTTATAATGATGATACATTAATTAAAAAAGTAACTTTGTAATGGCCGTGCTAGCCACTTTGTGTTTATTACATTGTCAACCGAGAGGTTCTAGGTGTTAGCTCTCAGTGCTCTTCAAACCGAAACAGACATTTCCACATTACTCTTCACGGCAGAATAACTGGCCCTGACGTGGTATCTACCTAGACTGATTCCTGCATAGGAATCCTACAACCAGTAGTCTATCTTATCTTGTAGAGGTGCAGGCCTCAGGGATCAAACAACCTTAGCATTATAACTAATCAATCTGATAATAGGTATGATTGCTTTTAGTCTTCAGAAATATTAACTATAGTATGAATCCATTTTGGATCAATGCCAATGTGTTTGGATTTTACTTCCTTCAAACTGTGGTAGCATAGAGACCAGGCGCTCTCCTTAAATTTCAAAGTCTGCGAGTGATCTTAGTTCAATCCCAGGTGCCAGTCCATCCAAAAATGTTGCGGTGAAGGAAAACATCGTGAGGAAATCTGCATGTCTGAGTAATAAAAATATATCTAACCTGCACTGGAGTATCGGTGTGGTCTCATAGTTCCAAAACCCTCAGAAATGAGAGGGCTGTGCTCAGCAGTGGGACACTTATAAGCTGTTACTTTTTATTTTAATATAAGAGCATTTCTCAACCATGTAGCATGCACAGAGAGCATGATATTACAATTATCCGTATGTGCTTAGAAATCTTATCCAAACACCGTCCTCCGTCATTTCTATTGCTAAGAAAGTAATGTTGACATTGCATGCATAATGTATTAGTGATTCATCACCCCAAGGATATCAAGAACCCGTTTCATGTAGCCTAGCGTCTGGCCTTCACGGCGCAATGACCTCTAAGTCTATTGCACTAAAGGTGACAATTAGAAAAAAGTTGCATTACGTTATCTGAATTTAGTACTTGTCTATGACAGTGTTAATGTATTTTTTATAATTGAATTATGCTATTCTTGTGTGTCTGTTTGGTATAACAACAATATTCAAGACAAAATGTAAGAGTACTTGATTTCGACGTCGCGGGTCCAGGGTTCTAGTTCCAGCCGGTGCCAACGTTTACGCAAAAACACAATTAATGGTCGAGTGCCTTAGTTCCCAAAGGGGTCCATGTCCCAAAGACTCGATGGGGGTCTACGTTGGCGTGACAAAAATATGGGTTAGTTAGTTATAGTTTTGGGAATATGGTAGAAACGTAGCTGCAGGGGGTCCACCGGAATCAGGTCGATTTTGAAAGTGCTCTATGAGAAAAAAAATCTAAGAACCTCTGGTCCAGTGTCTTGATTTTTCTCGTGTCATTGACACTGCATCTAGGATGCATCCTAGCCTATCTCCGATCTTTACAACGGGCGCTAAAGTGTGCCTCTGTTGCTCGTACACTTATGATACTATATCTCCTGCGCCTGTTGACCGCGTGGCCTAGTTGTTAGAGTACGTGTCTTCGACCGCAGGTCCTGGGGTCGAATCCCAGCCGAAGCCAGAATTTGTGCAAAAACAAATTGGTTTTCGGGTCTGGTTGTGTTATTGTTGCCCCTGTGTCTCTTGACACTACATTTGTATTACCTCCGATCTTATCGTATAGGCGTTACATCGGTTACGGGTAGGTTGGGACGAGTGAGTGCTTTCGTGTGTGCTGTGTTTGCGTGTACACTTGTGGCACTATAATATCTCCTGCGCAGTTCATAACTTCCGAATGTATTGGGAACTTGCCGCCGTGATCAAAAACCGACCAGGTCATCATCTTCGGCCCTGTTAATCGCTACCTACACTATTCACAAATTGTCGCGGTTTTCGACTTTCTTACGCTTTTGCTTGTTAAGCGAAAGACGTCGCGATAATTGAAATCAAACCTTCTGACTGATATAAATTTGCATGTGGACACAGTGTACTGGTCACGCAGACAGTATTCTTAAGTCTCACATTTCTAGTAATTACACTTGCTAACAGTGCTTTTCAAATCGAAACAGTAATGTTTGCACACTACTTCTTGAAGACGGGACGCCTGGTACTGCGATGGAATCTCAAAAAACGTCGCCGTTTTTTGACCCCGAAAATCCCGGGATTGTATCGATCGTACCTGCCTAGACGGATTCCTGCAATCCTTCCACCCGTAAAAATAATAACAAAAAGTTAGTAAAATTGTTTAAAACTAAAAATATGTAAATCGCTTGCAGTTTTCATTTATACGCGCGTATTGATTTGTCGTCTGTTCCAGTATTGATACCAGGTGACGTTGTATCTGGCAATACTGTGTACGTATAATACCTATTCCTATACATTTAGTCTTCAAGTAGGTAAGATGTCTTGTAATATTATTTGCAGACATTTATGGCTTCTCAACATTACTTCTGCGACTCGAATTTTGAATTTTTAATTTATTTTATTATCGATCGCGAAGTCATATAAGTGTTCTTAAGGCGTAGGCGTCGTTTGACCTTTGGTAGATGACCGATTCAGTAGATTTTATATAAGCGTGTGGTGGCGGTTTAAGAGAATCTACCACCCCATCTCATCCCGTGGGTGTCGTAAAAGTCGACAGAGGGAAAATAAAAACCAGGAGCTGGGCAGCATCATCTCCCTAAAACACCTGGATAAATATACAGGTTGCCATCCCGCCTGTCAAGCGTGAAAATGAGAGCTTTAAACTTTTGCGTCAATCTATGGGGGAGGCCTATGTTCGGCAGTGGACTAGTTATAGGCTGAAATGATGATGATGATATACTTAAGCCTTGTTTTTTTATAGGAGAAAGGGACGAAACGAGCAAAACGTTCACCTGATGGCAAGTGCAACGTCAGCCCATAACAATGTTGTGTCACCCGCCATATTTCGGCACCACACAGCCGCCGTCCCGCCGACACGTCAGTTCTTAAGTCTCATTCCCAGTAATTACACTAGCTTTCAGTGCCGACCGAAACAAAGTAATGTTTGCACACTACTGCTTCACGGCAGAATAACTGGCCCTGGGTGACCTACCTAGACGGATTTCTGCATACGAATCCTACCGCCAGTGGACGACTGTAAAGACGTGCAATGGAACATAAGATGTAAAGGGCGTTGTGTTTTATCTGTATGTTTAGACAAAGTTTCTCTGTTTTTTTATTTATTTATTTTTTAAAAAACGAAGCCCCACAGTAGGATTTCTCCTGTGTCGTGGGTGCGTTTACAGACATAAATTCGACATGCACAAACACCCAGACCCGAAACAACTATGTAGACCATACAAATATTTGTCCAGTCGGGAATCGAACCCGCGGCCCGCGGCGCAGAAGCCAAGGGCTTAGCCACTGCGCCAACCGAGCCTACAATAGATTTATTTAGGGACTATGTGATTATCTTTATTCGTAAGGCGTTTTGTTGCCAAATTGCACGTTTATACTTTTTCTCACTGTACGCCATTGGTTTCGAGTAACTGTTGTGAGTTATTATCATGGACGACCTAGTCAGAGTACTTTACGCCCCGGGTCCTGGATTCGAATACCATACTGAGACCACATTTGTGCGAAAACTCATTGTTTGTTTTCTGGTTTGGTGATGTTGGGATTGTCCTTATCTCTGAAATTGAATCTTAACCTCCCTCCGATCTTGACGCATGAGTGTGACATTTCTTTTTTTATTGGATAAAGTGTTGAAACGAGCAAAACGTTCACCTGATGGTAAGTGCAACTTATACCCATAGCAAATATTTGTCACCCAGAACATTTCTGTGTGACACCACACTGCGCCCATCACCTTGAAACATCAGTTCTCCGGTCTCATATGCTCAGTGGTTACACTATATCTCAGTGCCCTTCAAACTGAAACACAGTCATGTTTGCACATTACTGCTTCACGGCAGAATAACTGACCCTACCTACCTAGACGGATTCCTGCATAGGAATTCTGCGACCAGCAGACATAGTACGTCGGACGCGGGTCTGTTGGAACGAGCGAGTGCTTCTGCACGTACACTAGTAGCTTCTCCGCGGTCGATAGCTTCCGGCGGTATTTGAACGTTGTTGTAAAATCGGCCATGATGACATCATCACCAAGGAATATAGTTATTATTCACATTGGAATGTCTTACGTCATCGTGTAAGCAACCTTAACTTTTCTCGCGGACATGACGTAATTGCATATTAACTAGCATATTAAGTTTATTAATTAACTAGCAGCGATACTCGGCGTTGCCCGCGCCGTAAAGTGACAGCATTGCGTATTATCGAATTATTCTGCACGAATATAAATGAAACTAATTTTTACGGATTTTATCGCGTTTAATGTTTTACTATTTATAACCCGACGTTTCGGGCGCTTTACAGCTCCCATGGCCACGGGGGGACTGAGGTGACAGTTGTCCCGATGTCATAGTTAACCCGGAGTGCCTTCAGCTTTTAATTATTATTATTTATTATTATTATTATTTTTGTTATTGAAGGTAGGTAGTATAGTATTGAAGGTACTCCGGGTTAACTATGACATCGGGACAACTGTCACCTCAGTCCCCCCGTGACCATGGGAGCTGTAAAGCGCCCGAAACGTCGGGTTATAAATAGTAATAAATTAAACGCGATAAAATCCGTAAAAATTAGTTTCATTTAAATGAGTAGTGTTCGCGTAAATATAAGAAATCATTATATTCTGCACGAATATAGGCTGCCCGTACAATACCTTAGTCGCGTCTCATGCGACGCCTTGGAAGGAAAGAGTAGGGTGCTATTCTACTCTGCCGGACATCCTACCACCTTTAACTGGGTGATGGTGGGTGTGAAAAAAAATTGACCTTTCATTACATACGATAGATTTTTACCATACATACATAAGATCACGACTGTATCCCATAAGGGGTAGTCAGAGACTGGGCACTCACTGCAAAAACAGATGACAGCCACAATCCACATTTCACCAAAACAATATAATGCACTCGGTGTGTTAGGTGGTGAGCCCATCGCCACCATGCGCTGTTGAGTGCACAGTGCAGTTTAATTCCTTACTCGCCTTTTACGAGATCCATTGGATGAGATGGTGTGGTAGTATTCTTTTAACGAGCCGCCACCACACGTCGTCGATTTTTACCAACGTCTTGTAAATGAGGGGTTTTGTATACTTATATAGTTTGAGTAGCTCTGCCTAGGGGTATCATTTACTAACATTGAGATTGCGTACGGAGTTTGTTAATTCGTTTTCTGGACTCGTGGCTTCAATCAGTTCCTAGTGTGAAACTGAGGTACTTTGTCTTATTAAACTGTAAGCAATTCCCCGTATATCGTCTCGCTCATGAATATGACAGTCTTGTTAGGAAACACGACCTTGCTGCGGTTCACTCAACTTTTCGCACGAATTTTATAAAATCGACTCTATAACAGACCACGACAGAGTGCTCTTTAACTTGTGATTTGGATGTCTCAGACGAATTAGGTATTTATTACACCACATTAAGGTCGTTGGGTGGGCAGAAGTTTTGTTTGGAATCTAACCTTAAAACCTACGGATGGTTATATTAGGCGTTTGGCATATAAGCGTGTGCCCACGTATGGAATCCGTTTGCCTAATCTTTTTTATTGGCGTATAATACGTTTCTATACTCTTCCCAAGTTCCAGTCCCAGGAGTGGGGTAATAACAGACTGATGATGATGATGATGATGACATGTCATTAACTTAAACGTTGAAATTTCTCTGTGGGAGTAATACTTAATGTGAAAGCGATAGTTCTGTTACGATGGAGCTTATATTAGGGTATACTAGCTCTAACTGGGAAGTCGTTGCGTGTATTTTAGATTACTTTAAAAATAAGTTTAAAAAAAAATTGTTATGTTTTTTTTAAGTGCAGCACTAGACTTTAAATGTTGCTAGGTCTAATAGTACTCGTATATGTCAAAACAAATTTAACGAGCGCAAACTTGACGGAGCTGTCTTGCTTTATTGAGGAGCTCCTATCGTCAACTTTCGGCTCCATCATCAGGTCAGCTCCATGGTAACATATTATTGCATTGTCACAGAAGGTATATGAAAATGAAGATATATTTTAGCCCAATCAGACATCGAAAAGTGGTTCAAATTTGATTTGCAAGATTTGAACCTCGCATTTTGTTACGTGTGAATTAACACACATTTCTATAGCTAAATTTGACATCCGTGGTGCACATAGGTTCTTACATTAAGCGGATCTGGAGACCTATTGGTTCAGCCATGAGACGCACATTGCATATCTATTATTTCTGCATTTTTTTTTTTTATTTTCATTTATTACTGGTGATTTAATTTGTTTTTGTTTTGTTCATTTTATTTGAATTTTTGTATTTTCTTTTATTAATATTGGTTAATATTTTGACAAGTGTGTTTTCCTTTTGTGCTGTATCAATAAATGCTTCTTCCTTCTTATAAAGCTTGTAAAAATCTAAGAATCTCAAAAATGGTGGTCTACAAAATATTATTCAAAAGCAACTTTACGTGGACCATCTAAGTCCGATAGTCGAATACCATTAGTCTTATCCAGTGTACATCAGATGACATCTATGATTTTTTTTATTGGATAAAGTGGCAAAACGTGCAACGTTTGCCCATAACACCACTGCGCGCGTCGCCCTGACACATCGGTTCTGAAGTCGCACATACCTAGTGACACTAGCTCCCAGTGCCATTCCGTCCAAAACACAGTAATGTTTGCACACTACTGCTTCACGGCAGAATAACTGGCTCTGGGGTGGTACCTACCTAGACGGATTCCTGCGTAGAAACCCCCAGTAGGATATTACGAAAATAAATCCAATCATTGAACGCAACACATTTACTCTGATCATAACATGATTACGTAAGTCGAAGACGGAATCCTTGTTACGTTTATAAGTTAAGTGTATAAGCAAATTTATTTAAGTTTCGTGAAATTTTCATTGAAGGATTTCAGAGTTTGGTCTTCATTATTGAGCTAAACCTTTCGTATTTGGGTAATTAACTAAAATGTTCGTTGTTTAAAATGTTCCGAATTACAGTTTTTAAAAGTACATCCAGTTATCATCATCATTTCAGACTATCACTAGTCCACTGCTGAACATAGGCCTTCCCCCACATATTGAAAATGTTTGTAGCTCTCCTTTTGGGGGGATTTTACCATAATTGCCGTGCTTGGCAGGCGGGTTGGCAACCGCGGTTTATTTATTCAAATGTTCCAGGAAGATGCTGCTGCCCATCCTGGTTAATTTCCCCTCTGTTGACTTTTACGACACCCACGGGATGAGATGGTCTGGTAGATTCTATTAAGCCGCTACCATAAGCTGTAGTTCATACTTCCTTACTAATTTATAATAGCGAAAGTAACTCTCTCTGGCCTAAAATTCGGCAGAGATGGCTTGGATTCTGAAGACGGACACAGGATATTTTTTATTCCGAAACATTTGAGAATTTTAACTGTATTTAAAAAAAATTACTAGGATGTAAGTAGACCGCGGGCTTCAGCAAGTATATAAATTGTTGAAAACTAGAGACAGGTGCGGTATTCGTTCAAGTACGATAAGCAATTCGGAGACTGACGTTTTATTTATGAATTAAAATGTTTAAATTGATAACTTTCACAAAAACCGTTTTTAACTGTTATATTCAGGCTAGTGGTAAACAGCGTCTTAGTTGCGGAGAGTCTGTTACTGTATTGCAATAGACGCGTTTAGTCTATCTGTGTGTATCTTTAGTGAACCGCTCCTCTTTTCCGAGACATCAATGTGATCCGAACGTTCCGGAACACTTGTGTCAGTTCAAATCTTTCATTCGGAACTCGATCATTTCACCCGTCAGGCGGTCAGTGACAATAACGTTCGTGGTCTATGAACCAAATACGAGCCGTTTGTCTGGAATCGAGTCATTAATCCCAGTTAAGCTAACACGATGTTCCAAATGAAACATATCACTGATCCGGAACTTGCACTGTTTCCGATGCAATTGTTTTAATCTCGATAAAGACACTTTTGCCATGTCTACTTTGGAATCGCTGAGGGTCTCGATTACGACTTTGGCAGATAATTGTGCCAAGGAAAATGGTAGCTACCCGCCAGATGAGATGGTCTGATCTGGGGACGACTTCTCCTCCAACCAGTAATCTTTAGAACCTTGTATATATAGTTCGCATCTCAGAAACAGCGCGATGTTGCATATATGAGATATTTTGACTTATTACATCACGAATCCTCTAAACTTTGAGAGCAGTGGTCAACGGTATCTACCTATTTAGTCGTGGTTCATGGGTTCCAATCGCAGCCAAAGCCTGGCTGTGGTATAGTTGAAGTTCTCGATGTACGTCCTTTAATCCGAATTGAAGCAGAGTTGCGGACTGTTCTCGGCTCCAAAAGGACCAACGGCTTCTCTCGGAAATGAGAGGAGGTCTGTGCTCTGCAGTGGGACATTTATAGGCTGTTACTTTAAGTGACGAAACGAGCAAATCGTTCACCTGATGGTGATAGCGACGTCCGCCCATAACTCTGTCTGAAAACGCACTGCGCTCGACAACCTGAGACAACAGTTCTTAAGTCATATGCCCTACATTTACACTAGCAACAATGCACTTCTATTTTTTTAATTTTTTTTTATTTTTCTTAAAAAACGAAGCCCCACACTAGGATTTCCTCCTGTATCGTGGGTGCGGTTTACAAACATACATATCACATGCACAACACAACCAGACCCGAAAAGCAACAATTTGAGTTTTTGCACAAATGTTACCTCCGGCTGGGAATCGAACCCAGGAACGGTGGCGCAGAAGTCAGGTACGCTAACCACTACGCCACGCAAAAACAAAAACTTCAAACCGAAACACTGCGCACCACTGCTGGACGTCAGCCGAAAGTTGTCCGGCAGAGTAGAATAGCACCTACCTCTTTCTTACCGAAGTGTAGTAAGAGGCAACTAAGGTACGGACACCATTTATTCGTGCAGTACAATACCATAACATGCAATGTCACGCTGTCACTGTCACGCTTACTGCTCGTGGGAACGAAATGGGTAGTAAGAATTTTTTGACTCTTACTAAAAGGCGGCGACGTGGTCCGCTACCCTTCGTCTCGTTTTCCGCAAGGGGCAAAAAGTGGGCTAATTGTGTGGCCTCTGCCTACTCCTTATATGGGAAAAAGGCGTGACTGTATGTATGTATGTTTGACATCAGTTAGTGGAACCCATCTAGGCATATTACTGCTTAGTACACCTGCCTACAAGGTATATGTCGCTATCTCATTTAATACACCTTTTTTCCTGTATGGATGCCTTTTACAGACATAAATTTCACACGCACAACACAGACAGACTCCAAAAATACGGAACCTCCTTTTTACTGGTGGTAGGGTTCCTATGCAGTAATCCGTCTAGGTAGGTTAGTACCTACCTGGGTAGTCCCAAGGGACAGTTATTCTGCCGTGTAGCAGTGGTGTGCAAACATTACTGTGTTTCGGATTGAAGGGCACTGAGATCCAGTGTAATCACTGGGCATGGCAACGGTGCACAGTGCAGTTTTATTCCTAAAAAAATCAAACAGTATTTTTGCATAAATATTGGCTCCATCTACGATTGAAATTGACCACGCGGTCGTCATGATCTAAAAGGAAATCTTAATCCCAAATCCTTCGATTACGTAAGGTAAATATCACAACCGTTTGTTATCTCTTTCCCACAATTGGATCAGAAAGATGGTAAACGGGACCCTTATCGTTGTTCGATAAACTGCAGAGAAATGCGCAGCTCGAACGATTCTGGGTCAATAATGTTTCAATAGCATTCGTTCCGTTCACCTCGTTATTATCCGCTTATATTTACTTGCTTATATATACTTCGCTTCTATGTAGGGTAATCAAATAAGATAGCAAGTTTGAGAATTTCGTTCATGCAGATATAAAATATCTTTAGCATTCAACGACCGCGCGGCCCTGTGGTCAGAGTACCTGAGTTCAACGCCGCGGGTGCTGGGCTCAAATCCCAGCCGGATTCCCGTGCAAAAACACAAATCGGCAGTGGCGTAACTATACCGTTGCGGCCCGTGGCAAATTCATCGGAACGGGGCCGTCTCTCAATCTAAAGAAGTTCAACCAACGTTGTAGTAAATTTTAACTTGAATTGCGTTTTGAATTTATATAACAATTTTATTTTACTAGAAATTTTAATTATTAAAGTAAGTTTTCTGTTCATCAAGCGTTAATGACCACATCAAAGTTCAAATTTCGGGCCATGGAATGTTCGATAGGTAAGTTGCGTAACAACTGTCCAGGCCTCCACCTCCGGCACCCCGTGGCATTTTGCCCTGCCACCCTATTGTTACGCCACTATTATTATTATTATTGGTAATTGTGATACTTCGTGTACATTGGCTGCGGGTAGGTTAGGACGAGTGAGTGCCTGCTGTGGTGGTGGGATTCCTATACAGGAATCCGTCTAGGTAGGTACCACCCCAGGGTCAGTTGTACTGCCGTGAAGCAGTATTGTGCAAACGTTACTGTGTTTCGGTCCGAAAGGGCACTGAGAGCTAGCGTAATCACTGGGCATATGAGACTTGAGAGCTAATGTCTCAAGGTGACGGGCGCAGTGTGGTGCTACACAGAAATATTCGGAGTAGCACAGCATCTGTAATGGGCAGACGTTGCACTCACCAGCAGGTGAACGGTTTGCTCGTCTCGTCACTTTATCCAATAAAAAAAAATCAGAATTATAATCGGCCCACTCTCATACAATGCTCAGTTAAGAAATCTCCAAGACCGCGCCTTGTTACAAAAACTAAGGAATAAGACGATATAATCAAGACTGCGAAATAGATTCGAACACGTAGAAGAACCGCCGTGTGGTAGCGGCTTAAGAGATTCTACCACCCCATCCCATCCCGTGGGTGTCGTAAAAGTCGACAGAGGGAAAATCAAAACCAGAACATGGGCAGCAGCATCTTCCAGGAACATCTAAATAAATAAACTGCGGTTGCCAACCCGCCTGCCAAGCGTGGCAACTATGGCAAAATCCCTCCAATATGAGAGCTACAAACTTTTGTGGCTATCTATGGGGGAGGCCTATGTTCAGCAGTGGACTTTTGATAGGCTGTAACGACGACGACGATGACGACGTAGAAGAAGTGAAACCTTCAGACGGTAATGAGACATCGGGCGAATGAGGCGAAGAGTATCAGGAGTAGGATAATTGTAGGCTTTATTTATTGTAATAGTGTTACCAAGTTTAAAAATCATCTTACCTTTTTTCCTACATATTACATAGTATTTTATACAGACTCCCAAGTTTTCAATTACAACCAGTGACTAGTGGCTTATGGTAACTAAAGTATGAAATAAATGCTTTGATTTGGATTTAATCAATATATCATTGAAACACAGCGTATTTTTGATTGTTGTCGGAGCTAATAAGAGCAAAATCTACGAAAAAATCGTAAGATTTGGACTACTTCGATAGTACTTATAAATATAATAGTAAACACTGTATATTGTATTCTATTTCATTCTCTCGCAGGCTAAATCCTATAGATGTATATGTTTGTCTCGTTTTAGAGTCGCTTTTTAAAGAAAGAAAGAAAGAAAGAAAAACATTTATTTACGGTCTAATCACAATAGATACAAAAGAAAACAAAAAAAAATGGAATTACACAGAACATAAAATAATATTGCCCAAAATTAACAAAAGTGAAAAAAAAAAATAGTATAAAATGAGACCGTGAAATGGACAGGACTCAGTAAACATCGAGATACAGAAACTTACAATTGCTCTGATCCCGACACTGGTTTTCAGTCCGGCCCGCACTCTGAGGCAGCTCGGACGGCTGCGTCAGTGCATTTACATTGCATTTTCGATTCGACGTGTTTCAAACCACAACGATTCTAAAGAAGGTTGTACTACACTATTACAATTTGTCCCATCATGTTATGAAAACAAAGCCGCTAGTATATTAAGTCACTGTTCTTGCATCGCGCTAATTGGCTTAAAAATTTGCCAGCCCTACCTATGCGCTGGCATATGAATCGAATGATTAATATCCCTGACACTGACCTATTTACTGTAGGTAAATATTAATCGACAAGACCTTTATGACCTTTAAAGACATGTAAGAGATAAAGTTTTTATATAGGTATACATACGTTTATATATTGAAGGATATTCAAATACGCTACTGCATCTCGTGACATGTGGACAAATTAGTTCTTTTAACATTTGCTATTTTCCTTTTTAATCCCCGTATGGAATGTTTTAGCTGGCTTCAAGATCAAATTATGTCCGACGTATTAGATATTATTGCATCAGAGTTAAACAATGAGTTAATAATAGAAAATTTACTGATAGTAGGACTCCTGTGCAGGAATCCGTCTAGGTAGGTACCACCCCAGGGCCAGTTATTCTGACGTGAGCAGTAGTGTGCAAACATTACTGTGTTTCGGTCTGAAGGGCACTGCGAGGTGGTGAATCACTGGAAATATGAGATTTAAGAACTGATATCTCAGGGCGTCGGGCGAAATGTGGTGCCACGCAGAAATATTCTGGGTCACACAGCATTAGTTGTGGGCTGACGTTGCACTTACCGTAAGGTGAACGTTTTGCTCGTCGCGTCGCATTATCCAATAAAAAAGTTTTTTTTATTTGTAATAAATGACGAGTCCAACAAATCGTTAACTGTTCAGTGCATGCCATTACTTTTTAGTAACTTGTAGTGTTTGCATGTTAATATACGGCAGCGTATACCGTGTGCCACATGCCGCCCACATATATCATATGCCGTGTGGTAGCGGCTTAAGAGAATCTACCACCCCATCTCATCCCGTGGGTGTCGTAAAATGCGACAGAGGTAAAACGAAAACCAGTAGATGGGCAGCAGCATCCTTCTGGAATATCCGAATAAATAAACTGCGGTTACCAACCCGCCTGTCAAGCGTGACAATTATGGCAAAATTCCCTTAAAACGAGAACTACAAACTTTTGTGGCAATCTATGGGGAGGCCTATGTTCAGTAGTGGACTTGTGATAGGCTGAAACGATGATGATGATACGGCAGAATAACTGACACTGCGGTGGTACCTACCTAGTTGGATTTCTGCATAAAAACCAATACTAGAATAATCTTAAACTAAAACGAGGTAGGCCACGTTAGTTGAGGCTTCTATATGACAAGATAAACATGATTGTTTATCATTATAGACATTGACGAACGCGTGGCCTAGTGGCCAGACCACTTGACTTACGCCGCGGGTTCGAATCCCAGCCAATCATGGGTTCAAATTCCAGCCGAAGAAAACTTTTGTGTTTTCGGGTGAAACTTAAGTCTTTACAGACTGTACGTACAGTACGTAACAGACGTACCAGCGATACAGGAGAAATCCTAAGGTTTCCTACGTTATGAGATGGAGGAAACAAAGAAATTGTGAACTTCAATAGGTGATTGGAAATTTTGATAACTTGGTTTATAACCCTTACATTTCTAACGGGGAATTTTATGTTGCTGTAATGAAAATACGTTCTACAATACGTACAATGTAAGAGTAAAAAGTCAAGAACCTAAAAATCTATAATGGGAAATGTGAACATTCACCGAACGCTAAATCATGAGAATGATTAGCTATGTTTCAATGTAATCCATGAGCTGCGATAAGTGTGAAAATGGTGGTACTGTTCAACGGTGACTGGCAACAACAGACCCAATTTACGCTCACGGATGAAACGTGTCCCACACCTTCATAAGAGCAGAGTTCGCTGCCGTCCACGGAAAAAATAATCATCATCCACTGCTGAACATAGGCCTCCCCTATAGATTGGCACAAAACACGCTCCTTAGCCACCTGCATTCATCTACTTCCCGCAAAACCGTACAGGTCGTCGCTCCATCTAGTTGGGGGGTCGTCTTACACTGGGTTTGCTGGTACGAGGTTGCCGCTGAAGAACTTTTCGTCCCCAACGGTTATTGGTTCTACGAGGTATATGATCGGCCCATTGCCACTTCAGCTTGCTAATCCTTAGGGCTATGTTGGTTACTCTAGTTCTGCTGCGGATATCATCGTTACGGATTATATTTCGCAGAGGAATTCTGAGCATAGCCCTTTCCATAGCTCGCTGAGCGACTCTAAGCTTCCTCATGCGGCCTGCAGTGAAGGACCACATCTCGATTCAGTATGTCGTCACTGGCAACATGCACTGGTTGTATACTTTTGTTTTGAGGCATTGAGACTTGTATTGTGACGAGAAGAAGTGACGCAGTTTTCCGAACGCTGCCCAGCCTCTTGATTAAAGTTGGACCTACCTATTCGGACAATCTGTATACATATTCGTCAACAGCTTTGATCATAGGGTACCCAACAACAACCGGTATAGGTGCGACATGGACGTTAGACACTTGGGATACACTATTCAGGTCATTGAGCGTAGTGCTAAGTTCCTCCAGCGATCCTGCCATTATGACTATGTCGTCGGCAAATCGAAGGTGATTGATGTATTCGCCATTGATGTTAATACTATATCCTTACCAGTCCAGTAGCTTGCAGACGTCTTCCAAAGCCAACGATGAGAGTATTCATATAATGCTTTAACTAAACCGCGCATTACTTTTATTATTTCGTTGTCTATTTATCAAGAATACGAATAAGAAGACTAGACAGATTGCCAAATAAAACATTTTGTCGAAAAGCATCACTTCTTTACGCGAAGATCCGTATGCAAGAGGAACTTTCGCCGCCTCTTTGGTTTGTTTTTTTGTTTGATTTTCAAATCTTTCATACAATTTCTTTTTCATTTTACATTTTGTAGCCACTGCAATAAAATTTCGATGTTCGTGCTTTTTTCTGTCCATTCATTAGACAAACAAGGATTCTAAGATTTGAAATTCAGCCTAAATGTTGTGGGCGCTGGTGTCAAATCACAACGCAATATCATCCTCTCGTCTTTTGTATTTTTCGATTAAAAGTGAAAACAAGTAAGGGCCTTGCGCATTCCTTCTTGACACTATAATGTTCACATCAACCTAGGTAGCGGTTTGTGGTCGACCCCGTGGTCAAATTTAGGCAGGGGAGTCCACAATCAATTTTAATTATTATTGGACACGTCACGCAAAACTACGACTCACAGTAAGCCGAGAACGAAATCGATTTACTATTTATAATAACTACATATTTAAAGTAGTTGTTGGATTTTAATTTTTGATGTAATTAATATATTAGCATGCTACTCGTATTATAAATTGCTGAAATACTAGTACTCAGGTGACCCTAACTGTACTGCCCACCACTGTAATACTTTATATAATATTTGCCACCATTATATACGCGTCTTTGAGCGATTGAAAAAAATAATTTACTTAATATTTACTTTTTCTTTTAAAACTAATTCTTTCTTACGGAGGATCTTTAAAAGTTATGCGTACTAAACTTGTAATTAATTATATTTATTTATTCACTTATTTTATTTAAATACGGGTCCTTGTGTCTGAAATAAAGATTATTTAGTAGTTTATTATAAAGATAATAATTATTATAATTATCGGGGTATTTCTATAGTCTTTTCATCTGATTGGGTTATATATGAATATACAGATAAATATATAAAATAAGTAGGATACTATAAGACATTATTGTTATTATTATCGGGGCATTTCTATAGTTTTCTCGTCTGGTTAGGATATATTATTATTTAATGATTCTCTTATGACCGATTACTCTACAGTTGAAAGTTGAAGTTGAAAAAAGTGTTTTTTTGGATTCTTGTTTGCATAACTACGTTCGATATTAAAGAACTTACCTTGATTAAACTCTGAACTATAAATAAACTTTATAAATTAAGTCTTGCTTCGATTTTGATTTGTAAATTATTTTACGTTTAGATACTAAGCGGTGCGCGCGCAAAGCAGTTCAAAGAAAAAGCTGATTGGAGCGAGCGCCGGTGAAACCGACCTTGATCTATATTTTCATTAGTTAAGTCTTTTCGCTGTTTTCTTGACGATTGAGCGTTAATCAAAATACATATTATTAAGAATGTATCTCATGGGACATCAGGCAATCTCTCAAATCTAAAAAGTTTTTGGGTAGGACCAACTTGTTTTGGGTCTGGTATCGTCTTTTATCGAAAATTAACTTTAGTTTAGAATTTACCTTCAGATTTGGATTTTGAGCCATCTCAGTTAAGCTAAGCATTCTCTGCAAATCTGATTCCTAATTCAACAGATTTAGAGTTAACCACACGGTGGTATTTCACACCGTTTCACCCCGTGGGTGTCGTAAAAGTCGACAGAGGGAAAATGAAAAGCAGGAGATGGGCAGCAGCATCTTGCTGGAACATCTGAATAAATAAACTGCGGTTGCCAACCCGTCTGCCAAGCGTGGCAACTATGACAAAACCCCCCCAAAACGAGAGCTACAAACTTTTGTGGCAATCTATGGGGGAGGCCTATGTTCAGCAGTGGACTAGTGATAGGCTGAAACGGCGACGACGACGACAAACATATTCCTATTCTTACGTAGTTCCGAAAGTCCGAAACCTCTTAAAACGACTACCGAGTGCCTTCCAGTTTTCTTAAAACAGATTATTTTTTTTTTTTATCTAGTCGACCTAGAGCTTTATGCATTTTTTTTTAATCAATGTGTGTTAGTGGTAATATGAGGTTGTTCATTTTTTTTTATAATTCCAACATAAATATGCGCGACGGCATTCCATCTGAGTGACCCTGCAATGTTTACTTACGTATACACGATATTTTAAGTCCCATTCACGAGTTATTGATTAATGATTGAGTTTGAAGGTGGGGCTATGGTGGCATGGGCATAATTGGGTCAAATTGTTACAAGCACGTCAGTTTAGTTTCGATGGGTTGTGTAACAAAATCAACACTTTGAAGACTATTTGTACGAAAGTATATAATATTTGTAGGAAGGAATAAAATTTATTAAAAATTCCTATTTTTAATAAATTTTATTCCAAATTCCGTATTCCAAAATTACATAAGCAATATGATACTTTCAGGCGTGCAAGTTAAAGTCGTTTTTAGATTAGGACAGGTACGAAAGTTAGTTGCAATCAAAGGTTCTGAATCATTATCATCATTTCATATTATCACTAGTCTACTGCTGAACATAGGCCTCCCCCACATAATGCCACAAAAGTTTGTAGCTCTGTTTTGGGGGGATTTTGACATAGTTGACACGATTGGCAGGCGGGTTGGCAACCGCAGTGTATTTATTCAGATGATCCAGGAAGATGCTGCTGCCCACCTGGTTTTATTTTCTCTCTGTCGACTTTTACGACACCCACGGGACGACATGGGGTGGTAGATTCTCTTGAGCCGCTACCACACGGTTCTGAATGTATTATGTAATTTGTATTTTATATTTAAAATACACGACTTGAAACCTTTCGTATTTTAAATACGTGCGAAAAAGTATTTTGTAATTAGTATTTTAATAAAAGCTAAATATTTATTTTGCACAGCCCTGCATGCAACTTTCATCTATTAGTCGGCCATTTTTTATAACGTCTGGTATTGGATCTCCGGTTCTTGCTTTGCATTGGTTATTGTTACACTCAATTGCACACAGTCAGTAATCGACTATATCACCACAGGATGGTGTATAGAACATTAAATTTATGAAATCTATACAAATAAATAAAATTTAAGTGTATGTTTGTAATAACAAATAAACAGCTTTTTACTCAATGCTTATGAAAGTATGTACGGTACTAAAAAAAACAATTTTTAAAATTTTTGTCTTGTCTGTACCGGCTAATCTCGAAACGGCTGGACTTTCACTGACAGATATTTTATATTATAGCGAGTAACTTAGGCTACTTTAATTTTTGAAAAATAATTAGGGTTCCGCGCGAAATTTAAACCCTAAAATCCGAATCAAATAGGGAAGTATATATGTATATGATCGATCGGGCTTTTTTAAGCGGGCGAAACCGAGAGGCACAGCTAGTGAGACATAAATTCTAACCAATATTAAAATTATTTACGACCAAGTATATATTAATTGTGATTGAAAGGTTTTTACATTTTATGTACCTTTCCAAGTTCACTTCTGGACATTTTCAAAGCCCCTACAATGTCTGGTATACTTAACACGGGAGATTCATCATCATTTCAGCCCGTCACAAGTCCACTTCTGAACATAGGCCTCCCCCATTGACTGCCACAAAACACGATCCTGAACTACCTGCATCTATCGACTTCCGACAAGACATGCAAGTCGTCGCGTTTGCCGGTACTAGGTTGACACCCCAGAACCTTTCTTCCTCAACGGATATCAGTTCTACAAGCTATCTGGTCCGCACATTGCCACTTCAGCTTTCTGATCCTTATGGCTATGTCGGTTACTTTAGTTCTGATGCGTAGTTCTGATATCATCGTTCATAGTCAGAGAAATATGGAAGATTATTTTTACGGTAGTGTGCAGACATTACTGGGTTTCGGTCTGAAGGGCACTGTGAGCTAGCGTAATCACTGGGCATATGACACTTAAGAATTTATGTCTCAGGGTGACGAGCGTAGTCTGGTGATGCACAGAATTGTTCTGAGTGACACAGCGTTTGTTGTAATGCTGTGAAATCTATTTTATGGTCTCTTACCCACTCAGAAATAAAACTTGTACTCGTATAGCGTCAATACTTTTGCCACAGTTGCCACACTTGGCAGGCGGGTTGGCAATTTCGAGAAGAAAATTAATAAATTTCGTTTGTCAATCGATTTTTTTTTTACATTCTATCATCGTTTCGTAAGGTTCCTCTGACGGAGAAGAAACAGGCGAAATAAACTCAGGTATCCTCTTTTTTTTTGTAATTATTTTATTTTTATCTGCCATAAAACATTATATATAAATGTACAAAGAATAGTATCATAGACAATCGAAGCATGGACCGTGACAAAAATTTCAAACATTTAGTGACACAACAATATCTAAGTGTATTGCAAACTCGAGCAGACCAGCCTCCATAAATAGCACCTGGTGGTCTATTTTGTAACTCTGGTAGAGTTCGTGATCGGTTTTATTTTGGCGTATGATGCTCATTCATTGGTTAATTTGATCAAATGAAACCGATCACGAAACCAACCAGAGTTACACAGTAGACCCACTGTTCACAAGTATGACGCATGTGGCAGCCATTGCCCTTCCCAGGCATTTTAAAGGGATTAATAGATTGTTGATCTTAGTGCCAGACGCCTCACGTACTTTTGCTGAACATCACGGGTCTGCGTATTTTGGTTATTGCATTGTTCGTGATTATAATTCCGCCATCTGTCGGAGACTGACATTATTCAGACATTCACGACTACGGCTTACTTTTACGGCACTTTTTACGTAACGGTAGATTCTCTTATGCCGCTTACACACGGCTAATACATACACTCACGCCTTTTTCCGATATAAGGGGTAGGCAGAGATCACACCGCGTAAAAGTTACTTTGACAATTTTATCAACAATATTAAAATTTCAGTATTTCATTACGCGACTAATATCGACGTCAAAAATCAAAACGCCTTGCTACAGCATCAGTGTATGGTGTGCACGTGCGGATGCGACCAGAAGCAACCTTTTAAAATTACTTCAACGCATCTGACATTCCCCGAGACAGCCAACACATATATTGTCTCCAAATCCAGATGGTCGTTTGCATCTTACGATCAGTTTTGGTCCATCTAGGAAATCGTATTTAACGTGCACAACAACACGGGACAAGCCGTTCCGTTTATTAGAGCTTGGCATGCCAGTGAAAGTGGTTCTGTGTTGTGAACCGATTGTGAACGCTTTCGGCTTTTGCGTTCAGTTTTCATTTTATCGGCTTTATTTTGGTGCGTGTTTTGTAAGCATGTTGACTGATTTTATGAGCCTTTACGATTAATTTTGTTACGTTATTTGCCATCTAAAAACAACACAATAAATACAATACTCTACTATAGGATTACTATGCAGGAATCCGTCTAGGTAGGTACCACCCCAGGCCCAGTTCTTCTGCCGCGAAGCATTAGTGTGTAATCATTACTTTGTTTCGGTCTATAGGGCACTGAGAGCTAGCGTTATCATTGGGCATATGAGACTTAAGAACTGATGTCTCAACGTAACGACGCAGTTTAGTGTCACACTGAAATGTTCTAGGTGGCGGACTCTTCCCGGATTCCCTCTCCGAAAAGAGAGGAGGGCTATGCTCTGTAGTGGCACATTTATACACATTTTTTTAGAAATGTAAGTCGAATTTCTCGTCAGAATTTGAATCGTGTAATTTGAGCGATTTTAAAAATTACTCTCAGTCTAGATAAGAAGAAGAAAGAAAGAAAATCAAATGTACAAAACTTCAATTAAAATAAAAGTACAAAGAACAAGTACAAAATTAACACAAAAGTAACTACAATAAAAAAATAAAAATTGTATAATTACTGAACTGTACGTGTGGCCATTCTAAGTACATGTCGGGTCATGCCAAAAGGGTCATCACTCAGCACATTATAGCGCAACGCTGATTTTCAGTGATGACAGTAGTGGTGGTAGGATTCCTATGCAGGAATCCGTCTAGCAATAGTCTGCAAACATTACTGTGTTTTGGTTTGAAGGGCACTGTGAGCTAGCGTAATCACATAAATGTTTCTGGGTGACACAGCATTTGTTATGGGCAGACATTGCACTTAACATCAGGTGCACATTTTGCTCGTTTCATCACTTTATACAATAAAACATAGCCTCATAAGCCGGTATATCTATTTAAATAATCCTGACCTGTGATAAGCAGCATCGTACAAGGTGCAAGGTATCGGGTACAGCAAACTTCTATTCAAAATTAAACAAAGACAATAATAATAGAACTTGTAATTGGCAAGCGTCCGCATGATTTGCACATTTGTAGACACGCGTAGTTATGACACGACAGTAGCCTTATTTGAGCGTGTCTTATTCTTTATCTATACCCGTAAGAGACCACAGTCTTGCAGGACGCAGAGTAACGTATAACGCTATTTATAAAACCAAATATATAATGAAATATTTGATAAAAAAAAATATTTTATCTATTTGCTCGAACATATGTACAGGAAATTAGATCATAATTTTAAAGTAGTAACATTATCCAGTTTCAGTTTTAGTCCAGGCATGGCAATGTCCTATTAATTATTGAACGAATTACAAAACACACACATAAATTATAGGTACCAATAGATATTTAAGATTATTAAATAAATAATGATTCAAAATTACATGTGATTACAATTATGAAATATGTATCGTATAGATATATGTAAATATCAAAATAACAAATTATTATGACATTCAATTTAAAATTACAGTATACTATGTTCTTTTGGTATTTGAGCAATTATTCTTCTACTGAGTAAAAACAATTATCTATGAGCCAATTTCTCAATTTTATTTTAAAGGCATTTAATGGCAATCCCTTTAAGTCTTCTGGTTGCGTTTTGTATATAAAGAAGTAAAGTAACAGCTTGTAAATGTCCCACTGTCGAGCATAGGCCTCCTCTCATTTCTAAATAGATTTAGGAACCGGGAGGAGTCCGCCACAATGCTCTAGTTCAGGCTGGCAGACTTCACATGTCCTGGTTATTTCTCAGACGCTGTTTTCCTTCATCGTCAAACACGCGGTAAATCAACACTTAAAATTGCAATTAACAATTTTAATGAAGCCGGCCTAGTACTATGCGAGTACTATTTTTTTATTTATTGGATAAAGTGATGAAATTAGCAAAACATTCACCTGATGTTAAGCGCAACGCCTGCCCACAACAAACCCTGTGTCACCCAGAAAATCTCTGTGTGACACCACACTGTGCCCATCACCCTGAGACAAGCTCTTAAGTCTCATACGCCCAGTGATTACGCTAGCTCACAGTGCCCTTCAAACCGTTACACACTAATGTTTGCACACAACTGCTTCACGGCAGAATAACTGGCCCTGGGGTGGTACCTACCTAGAGGGATTCCTGCATAGGAATTTTACCACCAGTGTATAAACAATCATTAATTAATCGATAAATGTTTATTAAGAATAACAGAAACGCTGCACTGATATCCTACATTAAAATTTTACTGTCACTAAATCCAAACAAGTTTCTTTTCAAAAAAATAACGTTTAGAGTATAACATTTCTCTAATCTATACATATAATAACAAAAATAACTTGCATCCTGGAGACTAAAATATTCCTTTTTCTTTCCTTTCATTTTTCATTTCCTTTCAAAATTTCCTTTCATCCCAGAAAATAATTTCCGCGGGATATTTAAAAAACCTATATACGCGGACAAAGTCGCGGGCATCAGCTAGTTGCGTCATAAAATAGAAGCTAATTCATTAGGAGAGTATCCGTTGGTGCCGTGTTAAAACAGTTGATTGTGCGAGGCATTAAACGATTCACTCGTGTGTCAAACACCAGATATGATGCACAGATTACATTGAAAAAAAAATGCTTACACGTACACAAAACTTGATTTTACATGGCGTCATGTATTGTCTTTTATCAAACCTCTGTTAACTAACTTTAGTCTAATTTTACTTTTTACCGGTGGTAGGATTCCTACGCAGGAATATGTCTACTTAATAATAGGTCTAGGAAGTGTAGGTAATAAGTTCGGTCTGAAGGGCATTGTTAGCAAGTCATATTTACAGGGTAAATATGACTTAGAGTAGAGCGGAGGACTGACTGGAGTGACTTTGATGGACAAAGTGAGGAACAGCGTGATGAGGGGATGTTGCGGTGTGGTAGATGATGTAGTGACAAAGATAGAGAAAAGGATGCTTAGATGGTTCGATTAATGCGAACGTATCACGATCAGATCGAAGTCGTTTTAAAAAAGGCCATGTCAAAGGTACCCGCAACCGATGAGCTTGTATGAAAACACTAATGAAAGTAGAAGAAGCGAAAGATGTGTGAGCATCGTAGCAAGTGGAAAGATGTGGTCTCTGTCTACCCCAATGGGAAAGAGGCGTGACCCGACATATGTATGTATGTATATGATCTAAGAACTGGTGTCGCGCCAAACAGAAATTTTCTTAGTGACACATTTGTTATGTGTCTTTTTTATCATCAGGTGAACGATTTGGTCAGGTGACGATTGTCTCGTCACTTGCGACAATAAAAAACACTTTATTAGAAACTGCTATATCATAATACACTCAGGTATTTAAGTGAGTTTGCAACATTTTTACAAATTACAACGTTATGTAAAAATAAAGTATATAAAGTAATGTGAAAAAAAAGACCCCAGACTTTCTTCCCGGTTCTTCTCTGAGAAGGTGAGAAGTAGTTATGGAACCGGTGTAGAGTGTGACCTTCATAAAAGCTTTAAACAAGCCTAAACTGAATAAAAATTTTGGAGTGAATATTGTTTTATTTTTTATTTCAAAACAATAACATCGATATTCCATAGCATATTTATTAAAAATCCTTTCATAAGGACCTTACAGAAACGATTTGCTCAAATATGATCTGATTAATCGATAACTGTATGCAATATGTTATGACGAATATTATGCACTGGTGGTAGGATTCTTATCCAGGAATCCGTCTAGGTATGTACCACCCCAGGGCCAGTTATTCTGCCGTGAACCACTAGTGTGCAAACATTACTGTGTTTCGGTTTAATGGGCACTGAGATCTAGCGTAATCACTGGGCAATGACACTTAAGAACTTATGTCTCAGGGTGACGGGCGCAGTGTGGTGCTACACAGAAATATTCTGATATGGGCAAACGTTGCACTTACCATCAGGTAAACTTTTAGCTCGTCTCGTCACTTTATCAAATAAAAAAAAATGTATCTTGTTTCATGAAAAGTCCTGGCGTATCATGGATGTGTCGAACTTCTGCGATTAACCGTCGACATATACCTCAAAAGTTGTACGAGTATATGTTGTGCATTCATGTAAATACTTTTGCTGTAGTTAATAGACACAAATTGTTGGTTTTCGGGTCTGGTTGTGTAGTGATCGTCCCCGTGTTTCTGATACTGCATCCTCGCCTACCTCCGATCTTATCGCATTAGAGTTACATCGGCGGGTAGGTTGGGACGAGTGAGTGCCTTTGTGCTTGCGCGGACACTTGTGGCACTAGATTATCTCCTGCGCAGTTGATAGCTCTCGACAATATTCGGAAGTTGTTGCCGTGGTCGAAATCGATCAGGAGAACATCATCGTCATCAGTTAATAGAATAAGGTATTACTTTGCGGAAATTTTTTGATGAGCACCGCCCGCTCTCTCTCAGTACTGAGGCTACTGAGGGAGGGCGGGCGGTGCTCTTCAAAAGCTAGGTAATATACACCATTTTATATTTTGCATGCGGATCTAAGCAAATTAACTTCCTTTCCTTCAAAATATTTTCCCTTAGTAAAAAGATATTCTTGTTTGAGAGGGTATTTTGCCAAAGTACACGGCAGGCCGGCAACCTTAATTTATTTGGATGTTCCGTTAAGAACCTGTTGCCTTACTCCTGATTTATAGTTGGAAGTGGTCGCTGCCAAGCTATTTCTACATCTTTATAATACTACAATTGTACATTATTTTTAAAATGACAAAAGAAAAAAAAAATTTTTGCCCGCTGGGTTTATTACCGGTTCTTTCTACGATAGAGGCTTTTTTTGCTGACCAGTGTAGTTTAAAAATAAAGAAAAAAAATGACTTTCAATAAGTATTACGTAAATAATGTATGTTGAATAAAAATTAATTCTATTCTATTCTATTCTTTATTTTCCATCTCTCGACTTTTACGAGACGGTAGAATCTCTTACGGCAAACACAGCGCAGGACCTACGTTTAGCAATGGGCTTGTGGCTGAAATTATGATGACAAAATGTTTTCTTTGTTCTTGAAATTATTAACATTAATAATTAATATCAATTATTAAAATAATTATTTTATTAACATTATTCTCCATTAATTATTACGTCTAGGTGAGTTCTGTGATAGCGACCATTTTTTTAAGACATATTTTTTATTTGATTTCCAACAAAGAATACAGAGTAAAAACATATTAAATATAGCACACAATACAACACTTAAATAATGTTCTTCAAGACTTGATACGTTTTTACATATTTATCTCATCAGACATTGCTGTAAAAATATTAGAAACGGCATGCTTTTAAGTTTATTATTAATCAAATTGAATGGAATTACTGTCTATGTAATTTATTTTTGTGTTTCGCAGTAACTAGCCGTCTAGGTGTAAAAGGATCGATGAACTTTTCGCTTTTGTTTTTTTTTTTTGCAATAGGACAAGACAAACAAATTGTAAGCTTTTCTTCTAAGGGCCATTTAGCTTTACGCGTTTCCTTTTACTTCAAAATATGGAATTGGGTTTTTTTTTAAATATTTGAGGTGTTTTCACACATTCAAACGAACTTCGTGTAGACGCAATGATTTTTCTTCTCGTTCCGCACTCGTTCCGGGATTATCATCCATACCTATATTATAAATGCGAAAGTAACTCTCTCTGTCCCTCTGTCTGTTTGTTAGCTTTCACGTTTCAAGCGCTCAACCTATCTCGACGATATTTAGCACAGAGATCGCTTGCATCCTGGAGACGGACACACGATACTTTCTGTCCGGGAAAATCTAATAGGTTCCCCCGGGATATTTAAAAAAACCTATATATCCAAGCGCTCGAAGTTGCGGGCATCAGCTAGTTCATTATAATTATGATAATTATCACGATATTTTGTAATTGTGATTGATCGTTACAGTTTTTATCACATATCCACACTCGAGAGAACGCATTAATTGCATATCTTTTGTGCGTGTAAAAGACAAATTAAGAATTTCGACTCGTATGTTTTAATTATTTTGTTTGTTCGTTATGTTGTTCATTATGAAGACCTAGGTTCGAATCCCAACCGGAGCCAAAATTTGTGCTTAAAACATAAATTGTTGGTTTTTGGGTCTGGTTGTGTGGTGATTGTCCCCGTGTTTCTGACACTGCATCCTAGCCTACATCCGATCTTATCGCATCAGCGTTACATCGGGCGCGGTTAGGTTGGGACGAGTGAGTGCCTCTATGTTTGCGCGTTCACTTGTGGCACTATAATATCTCCTGCGCAGTTGATGGCTCTCGACAGTAGTCGGCAGTTGTCGACGTGGTCGAAATCGGCTAGGAGAACATCATGTTCCTTACCCGATTCTTAATTAGGTATTTGATCACTTTAGAGTGGGCCTTTTTTATAGACGAGGTCACAGATGTTCTAGAACTTTCCGCCACAAGATTATTATGTATTGTGTTTTTTTCTATCGCTTCACTTTCCGGTCTTCTGTTCTCGAGTCGCTTTTGCAGTAATTGCGGTACGGATACGTAGTACGTACACCATCGACACAATGGTGTTAGGTACTATTAATATGAAAAAAAAGTTTATGGCATTGGTCTATGGGATACGATATCTATTTTATAGAGATTTTACTGGCAGCAGCAATCCACCACTGTAGTGCTTTTAAGGAAGAAGGTGACGAGACGAGAAAATCGTTCACCTAATGATAAATGCAACGTCTGCCCATAACAAATACTGTGTCACCAAGGTTATTTCTATGTGACACAGGGAGCTCCCACTGAGACATCAGTTTTTGAGTCTCATATGCCCATTAATTACACTAGCACTCAGTGTCCTTCTGATCAAAGCACAGTAATGTTTGTACACTTCTGCTTGACAGCAGAATAACTGGCACTGCTGTGGTACTTATCTAGATAAAAACTTCCTGCATAAGAATCCTTCTACTAGTTAATAACCTCTAATTATACTCTGTCCCTCTGTTTGTTTGTTTTTTTACCTTTTCACGGTTTAACCGCTGAACCGATTTTGATGACATTATGCACAGATATAGCTTGCTTCCTGGAAACGGTCATGATATACTCTTTATCCCGGAAAATCAAATAGTTCCCACAGCACATTTAAAGAACATACATCCACGCAGACAAATTCGCGGACAACGGCCAGTATAATTTAATACAAAATTTTGCAAGTTAAACTTTGCCTTTGAAAGCATTCCACCCCTCAAAGTAACCACTTCGACAGAAGCTCTAAGATGACTTTCCTTTACAGTGTCGTCAGAGGCTCTAGACCGATCAAGGTTGACGCGCGAGCGTCGCGAGGCCGAACAGAGGAAGAGGCTGGACGAGCTCCGAGCGCACGCTGCCGCGGCGCAGGCTCAACGTGAGAAGCGCGACGAGGAACGTCGCCGCAGACAGGCCGAACAGCGAGCGAGGGACGACGACAGGCGGCAGCAGGTGGGTGGCAGCAGACAAGTTTTTTTTTTAAATATCCGCTTTGGATTCTTACACTATACTTTTCGCTTGTCTAACCGTTGATTTGCGAAATAACATACGCCCATTTTTAAAGTTAATAATCATCTGCGATTACATGATTAGTTAAAATCTAAATTAACGTACGAGTATTGTTCTCCATCATCGAGCACATTTACTTTATGAAAGAAAGTGACGAGATGAGCAACTCGTTCACAGTCGTAAATGCAACGTCTGACTATAACAAATGCTGTGTCACCCAGAAAATTACTGTGTGACACCACACTGCGCCCGTCGCCCTGAGACATCAGTTCTTAAGTCTTATATGCCCAGTGATTACGCTAGCTCTCAGTGTCATTCAAACCGAAACACAGTAATGTTTGCACACTTTCTGCTTCACGGCAGAATAACTGGCCCGGGGGTGGTACCTACCTAGACGGATTCCCGCATAGGAATCCTACCACCAGTAAACGGAATCCTACCACCAGTAAAGGAATCCTACCACCAGTCTCAGTTTAAGTCTTAATGCCCCGTAATTACATTAGCTGTCAGTACCAATCAAACCGAAACGCAGTAATGTTTGCACACTACCGCTCACGGCAGAATATGACACTCCGGTGATACCTACCTAGACGGATTTCTGCATAAGAATCCTACCACTGGTTTACAATTAATAATCTGCTGTAACTACAATTATCAAATTATTAGTAAAAATTTAAATTAAATTCCTGTAATATATGTTAACGAATATAATCTATTTATCTGAATTAAGTTCAAAGTTTACTTTATTTACTTTTTATTTCTATCATCAAAGTTTAATTTATTAAAATAATTGTTAACTGCTAAAAAACGGCCCTACGTTTACGTAACAATGACATCCCGCTATAGTACTTAATCGGTAATCGGTAACAAGGGAAGAGGGCAAGAGTAGAACTGTCGATCTGTTAGATATTACTAGATGTACAACAAGGGCTGGGAGAAGCGTAGTGGAACTCGGCTAAAGCTGTTCTTCTTGAAAGCCCGTAGTTTGAGCTTCGACGAAAGTCGATAATGGAAATCTATTAATGGGTTGAAGCGACTAGAGTAATCCCACTACCGGTGTTTCTCTTTAGTAAGTGCTCACGTCACCTTTTATTATTTTTCTGTGAATATCTATGTTGTCTGTGTGAAATATTATTTAAACTCAAAGTTACACTCTGTATGACTCTCACAGTACGATAATTGCACAGTTTTTCAAGAATCTAAAAGCAGAACAGCCTGTATAAGCAGGTAAATTACTCTCATGTATGACTTTGCTTCAACAGGCCGAGCAGCGAGCGAAGGACAACGACAGAAGGCTGCAGGTGCGTACCGATGACTCAACTATATCCGTACAACTTCAAGGCGTACGTTACGAGCAGTAAGGAGTTGAGAGAGAATTGGGTGATCCGTGTGTCCCGGATAAGAGGTAGGCTTCTGTCTATTTCAAAGCATAAAAAGATCTGCCTGCCTACACGTCTTCAGTGTGGATAAAGGTAAGCTTATTCTGGTCATAGAAAAAGATCACCGGCACGCAAGGGGTTTGGGCAGCGCGCCGTGTAAAACAGGTAAAGAATATTTTAAGAATTAGAGACAAATTCCGTGTGGTACCTTACACTTATATCCTATTAGGACCGACTGCTTCTTCGAATAGTAGTGAGTAAAATTCCTTTAGAACTAATGATAGATACCCTATAAGACCAAGAACATCAAGTCGTATACTGAGCAGGAGATTCATTGGTTAATGGGATCAAATGAAACCGATCACGAAACCAACCAGAGTTACACAGTAGACCCCCAGGTTAGAGACTTCAATTTGCTTTAACATTTATAGAGAGCTTATACGACATTAAAAATTCAGCTTACGCATAACATACACAAAATAATTAGTTCTTAGAGTAGGACCACCGTCTGTAGACAACAAGACGTTGAAAAACAAAATGACCTTGTGCGAAAATTTAACTAGCAAAGTACTTGTGAATTTTTAGTTCTATATGGTAGGGCCTCCGGCATTAATTAAAACTATCAGCATTCAATAGTCAGTCCTTAGCCAAAATACATTTTTTTTTTTTTTTTATTGTATAAAGTGACGAAACGAGCAAAACGTTCACCTGATGGTAAGTGCAACGTCCGCCCACAGCAAATTGCTGTGTCACCCAGAATATTTCTGTGTGACACCACAATGCGCTTGTCACCCTGAGACATCAGTTCTTAAGTCTCAAATGCCCAGTGATTACGCTAGCTCACAGGCCCTTCAAACCGAAACACAGTAATACTTGCACACTACTGCTTCACGGCAGAATAACTGGCCCTGGGGTGGTACCTCCCTAGACGGATTCCTGCATAGGAATCCTACCACCAGTAAACATACATACATAAGATCACGACTGTATCCCATAAGGGGTAGTCAGAGACTGGGCACTCACTGCAAAAACAGATGTCTGCCAAAATCCACTTTTCACCAAAACAATATAATGAACTTGGTGTGATAGGTGGTGAGCCCATCGCCACCATGCGCTGTTGGGTGCACAGTGCAGTTTAATTCATTACTCGCCTTTTACGAGATCCATTGGATGAGATGGAGTGATAGTATTCTTTTAACGAGCCGCCACCACACGGTCAAAATATAGGATATATATTGTTAATTCAATCACACAGATTTTTAAATAATTAGACATCAAACTTCGTAACTAAACTAGCTGCGCCCCGCAGTTTTACATGCGTACAACAAGGCGACCACATGACTGCGCCGTGCGGCATTGTACCTCGCTGACCCGAGTATGGGATACGATAACGAAGTCCGGTCCTTCTCGGTAAAGTTCAGTTCTTAGTATGCAACATCTTAAAGCCGTAGCATAAACATTTATAACCTAGAATAGTTCTCAATAAACGGCCTATCTTATGCAAAAGACAATTTTCAAATCTGTTTAGTATTTCCTGAGATTAGCTCGTACAAACATACAAACGCTCCATCTTTATTGTAGTAGTACGTACCCAAAAAGTATTAAGATGTTCTTTACCACAAGACACAAGCAAACACAGTCCTGAAGGTGGGGGGGGGACTAATAAAACACCGAGTTACTTTTTATTAATGTTAACGTTATGGTTTTTTAATTAATCGTGTTCCTCTTTGAATCTTAATTAATGATGTAAAATTATGTTCGTTACAGATGTACAAAAACATTGAATTAGAAATTTAAGACAAAATATTAATGATCTTGTCTCAAATTATACAAAATATCTATAAACTTATACATAATAATCGTGAATACGTATATAAAGCCTACTGCTTTATATACGTATTCATATTATAGGATTCATATGCAGGACTTCATCTAGGTTGGTACCACAGCAGGGTTATCCTGCCGCGAAGCGGTAGTACGCAAATATTACTGTGTGGTCTGGAGGGCACTGAGAGCTAGTGTAATTACTGGGCATATGAGACTTAAAACTTATGTCTCAGGGGGACGGGCGCAGTGTGATGCCACACAGAAATATTCTGGGTGACATAGAAATTGTTAAGGTGAACGTTTTGCTCGATCGACACTTTCTTCCTTAAAAAAAACTTGTGGGAACAATTTGAGAAATTTACTTTAGCTGATTATTAGGACAAATAAAAGGGAATATTTGTATTCTGTTGAGAGGATACTATAAACTACATTTCCCTCCACTTTTTATATAGTTGTAACTGTAAAAATATTTTTTTTAACTGGAAACGAATAGTAATAGTAAAAATATTATTATTGATAATGATAATAATATTTTCTCATCATCTACACGTGGTCAATTAGCCTCACAATATGCGTATAATCCAGTTATTAAGTAATCTATCGTTCGCAATTTCTGATTTTCACTATCGTATGCTAACGTAATTATTGTGCACTGGAAAGGTGAAAGTCGTGGCGTTGTAGTCGAGATGACGTTGCGGATGTGGAGCCTTCTAGAAACATTTGTTATATAAACTTGCACAGTCCGTTATGATACTACGACCGTGTAGATTAGCGGTTAGCGTACCTCACTTAGGCGCGGGTTCTTTGTCAAATTCCACCTGTGTGTATCATCATGATTTCTGCCTATCACTAGTCCACTGCTGAACATAGGCCCCCCCTCAAAGATTGCGACAAAAGTTTGTAGCTCTCATTTTGAGGGGATTTTCCCATTGTTGCCACGCTTGGCTGGCGGGTTGGCAACCGCAGTTTATTTATTCAGATGTCCCAGGAAGATGCTGCTGCCCATCTCCTGGTTTATATTTTCCCTCTGTCGACTTTTGAGACACCCACGGAATATGATGGGGTGGTAGATTATCTCAAGCCGCCACCACACAGTCTGTATGCAACGCGTAAATGGGTTATTGTAGTCATTATTATGTTTGGCATTTTGGGGGCTTCTTAAATAAATATACTATCACTTATTATTTATTGAACACATTACTTGTCCAGTTTATCATAGGCAAAGTCTCAAAACGATCACAGAGTATAATAGGATTGAGACGTGTATAGTTACTACACTTACAGATGTAAAAACATCAAAGTAATATATTCTTAATGCCCCACTGTTGATCACAGGCCTCCTCTCATTTCCGAGAGGGTTTTGGAGGTCACTCTGCCCTAGTGCGTGTTGGTGGACTTCACATGCCCTCGAAATATTTTCATTCCTCAGACATGCAGGTTTACTCACGATGTTTTCCTTCATTGCTGAGCAAATATAAATCGCCGATATAAATCTATATTAATTCGTCAAGATAAAACTCTGTACCCGTTTTTAAACATATTGCGCGCACCCTGCGTGCGTGAGATTTGGCATAGTTAAAGTTTGTATGGATTAGAAGCGAGGAAGCTAAAATTTATATATAATATGTGTTACAAATACATTAATTCAATAAAATTAAACATAAATTATTTACATTCTTACTCACATTGTCAGTCACATAATAGTCTGCCGTTTGTTTACGTCATACTGCCAATAGTCTGTGGTCAAACAGTCACATAGGTTAGAGATTGACCCTAAAGAATTTAAAACGTTAGTAACAAACAATTATTTATTTATTTTAAAACTTTATTGTAAACCTTAAAGTAAAGGTAACAATGGACTTAATGACTATAGTATTTATATTTATATATTCTTTATTGCAAACCTTAAAATTATTGACAAAAAAGTAAACTGGAAATAAAAAGATACAATAAGAGTGAGCAATGGGCGGTCTTATTGCTGACAGCAATATCTTCCAGACAACCGCTATATATAGTAATACTTAATTAGATACTTATACTTATACCTTCAACCTTACCATTAACGTTTAAACTTAAAAAAATATATATGAATTACTTCGAATTTCGTCCACAGGGCGACCACTAATATTATGTAATACTTTGAAAATAGTAATCATTTTGGAGAAACAGGAAGGTATTTTTTTTTCAAAAAACGACCCCACTAGAACTATTGTAGGTGCGTTTTACAGACATAAACTATATACATACATAGAGGCCACGCCTCTTTCCCACGGGGGTAGGCAGAGACCACAACTTTCACTTGTTCCGATCCTGACATACATATTTCGCTTCTTTTACCTTCATTGGCGTTTTCACACAAGCTCGTCGGTTGTGGGTACTTTTGACGTGGCCTTTCATTAAAGCGACTTCGACCCATACCGGCTTACCCATTCACACTATCCTCATAAATCTGTTTCGACGATCTTCTTTCGCCCTTCCTTTCTACGTTTCCAATCCATTTAAGCATCCCTTTCACTATCTTTGACACTACATCCTCCACCACGCAGCAACGAAAATAAAAATGTGGTCAATTATATATGGACAAAAAAAACCAGAGCCGAAAACCAATTAGTGCAAAGGTCCTGCTGGGATTCGAAACCAGAATCCGCAGCGTAGAAGTCTGGTACTCTAATCACTAGGCCATGTACTCGTCTGTATCATGAGTATATCATTTCTCTTACACCTAGACTAGGGCTGCCATAAATGCTGAGACGCAGACCGGGACATTTAGAATAGAAATACGGTAAACCATGGATTATTCAAAGCAGCATTCACTTACGCAGCGGTAACTTACAAATTGTTTCCATGCCGGGACAAATGACTTGCTGCAGAAGTCCTATGCAGGAATCCGTCTAGGTAGGTTCCACCCCAGCGCCAGTTATTCTGCTGTGAAGCAGTAGTGTGCAAACACTACTGTATTTCGATCTGAAGAGCACTGAGATCTAGCGTAATCACTGAGCATATGAGACTTAAGGAATTGATGTCTCTGGGTGACACAGCATTTGTTATGGGCAGACGTTGCACATTAGTAGTTATCATGAGGTGAACGTTTTGCTCGTTTCATCGCTTTATCCAATAAAAAAAACAACTTCTAACCAGGACACGTCCCGGTGTGTCGGGAAGTATGGCAGCCCTAACCTAGACTGCACACTGCAGTCCGTCCGTGAATCCAATTAGACCCTCTCGATTACGTTGCGCAATTAGCACGTTTTACCGTGCGGCTGTGTTAACTATCTCGATCCGCTCTTTGACTCGCATCCATCGCTGCTACACTAACGTGGGTAATTTACCGCCGTCTGCAGAAAAAAAATGGTAGTTACTTTTTAAAAAAACGCCGGTTCGGTGACAATGAACTTTAGCGAATAAAAAAAAACGATGCATTACACTAGGGCAGTCACCCGCGGGTCACCGAGTGACCCATTTCATAAATAAGTTTAGTTCCGAATATAAAGTATAATATATAAAAATAAATTTTGAAACATAAACATGAATCAAACAACTTGAGAATAAAAAAAAATTGTGGGTGTCAGCTCCGACGTGCGACTGGTGTTTACTCTTTAAATGCAAATTTACTAAAATACTGTTTTAGTACGGTAATATCTCTGACCCCCTGATCCCTGACTCTTTAATACTCACATTTTGGTTCATTTTGACCCGCGGCTGAAAAACATGGGTGCTGGTGGTAGGATTCCTATGCAAGAGTCCGTCTAGGTAGGTACCACACCAGGGTCAGTTATTCTACCGTGAGGCAGTAGTGTGCAAACATTACTGTGTTTCGGTTTGTTATTATATATATATTTTTAATTGTATAAAGTGATGAAACGAGCGAAACGTTCACCTGATGGTAAGTGCAACGTCTGCCCATAACAAATGCTGTGTCGCCCAAGTCATTTCTTTGTGACGCCACACTACGCCCGTAAACTTGAGACATCAGTTCTTAAGTCTCATATGCCCTGTGATTACGCTAGCTCACAGTGGCCTTCAAACCGAAATACAGTAATGCTTGCACACTACTGCTTCACGGCAGAATAACTGGCCCTGGGGTGGTACTTACCTAGACGGATTCCTGCATAGGAATCCTACCACCAGTACCTTTCTCGGAGACGACTCCGCAGAGGCGAAAACGGGCCTCATCAGGACCCTTTCAACAGCGGTGTTCCCCTACCGGAAACGGGGCCTTCGGGGTGGCGGGCTATCGGGATGTCTCGAACGACCAGTAAAGCGACTTTGGGGAGGACGATGGTTCGACGTGGTCTTTAGTGACAGTACCGAGAGAGTGCTGGGCCAGCGAGTACAGCTAACGTCATAGCCAAGTTTTTTTAAGATCGTTACGCTTAGGCGGTACATGATGTCTACGTGGCCGATTTTCCACGGGGAGACCACATCTGAATACTGTCTGATGCTATCGAGATAACGAGAAAAACGTTAACCTGATGGTAAGTGCAACGTCCGCCCACAATAAATGCTGTATCACCCAGAATATTTCTGTGTGACACCACACTGCGCCAGTCACCCTAAGACATCAGTTCTTAAGTCTCAAATGCCCAGTGATTACGCTAGCTCACAGTGCCCTTCAAACCGAAACACAGTAATGCTTGCACACTACTGCTTCACGGCAGAGTAACTGGCCCTGGGGTGGTACCTACCTAGACGGATTCCTGCAAAGGGATCCTACCGCAGGTATAATGCTTACGCAATAAGATCGAATATAGGGTAAGGTGCAGTGTCAGAGACACAGCGATCCCACAACACAACCAGACCAGAAAACGATTTCTGGTTTTGACCAATGGAAGCGGATATTTGGACATTGGGATTCGACCACAGGACCCGAGGCGTAGAAGTCAGTTACCCTGACCACTAAGCCACGCGGTCGTCCAAATTGCCTTGCGTAGCGACACAACGAATCGAGCTAATGTTACATAAAATTACGTATTTCATCGCTGAATTCTTGGCATTGTAATGGTAATGAAAGTAACGTCTGACGCGAGAGCCGAGTCAACAGTGACATCACCGCGCAAGGACACTTATGTAACGCTTGCGTATTCCGTCCCAGAGGCACAGCGGATTTTTTTTTTATTAGATAAAGTGATAAACGAGCAAAACATTCACCTGATGGTAAGTGCAACGTCTGCCCATAACAAATGCTGTGTCACCCAGAAAATTTCTGTGTGACACCACACTGCGCCCATCATCCTGAGACATCAGTTCTTAAGTCTCATATGCCCAGTGATTAAGCTAGCTCACAGTGCCCTTCAAACCGAAACACAGTAATGCTTGCACCCTACTACTTCACGGCAGAATAACTGACCCTGGGGTGGTACCTACCTAGACGGATTCCTGCAATGGAATCCTACCACCAGTAAATGATTGTCCAATGATAATTAAAATTATTGTGACGTGTGCTGGTTGGAGATTGTAGTGTGCTTTTTTACTGAAGAAAGTGACGAGACGAGCAAATCGTTCACATAAACATACATTCACGCCATTTTCCCATATAAGGGTAGGCAGAGGCCACACACGTAGCCCACACTTTTCGCCATTTTCGCCCCCGTGAGAAACGAGACTTACGAGGAACCACGGAGAAATATCGTACGGAGCATATTATGAAGTTATTCTGCAGGAATAAAGGTTGTCCGTACATACCTTAGTCGCCTCTTACGACACCTCGGTAAGAAAGAGGTAGGTGATATTCTTCTCTGCCGGCCACTTATAGGCTATAATAATTATTTATTTAGGAATAAGCGTCCGTAAAATCAGTTCCAAGTGGTCAGGAAAGGAACATGTATGCCATATTTCAAGTCAATAGGTTTCGTAGATTCGAAGATATCGTGAGGAGTCTTTGGTAAATCGCTTATATATATAATATATATATATATATATTGAATGGCCTACCCCATATATGGAAAAAAGGCGTGACTGTATATATAAATATAAATGTCAATATTCGAACATCGGTGCCGTAGTATAAAATCGGCATGGAGCTCATCACAAATATATAACGTCGATATGTGTGTAAAACTCTCGTTCCACACGCTCTCCCTGACATAGTTTATGGTTAAGAAAATTAAATTACGAAGCGATTAACAGTTTTAGAGAGCCGTGGTAGCTCAGGTACCGGGCGCTCGCCTTCACAGTACGCGTGTGACCAGAGTTCGATCCCCGGTGCCGGCACCTCTAAAATTGTTCTGCGACTTGATGCGCTGATTATCCACATACGCAGCGGTGAAGGGAGACATGGAGTGGAAACCTGCATGTCTCCGGGTATGATTCATGCATAGGAATCCTATAGTGACAACTTTCAAAGAATAGACTGATATACTGCTTTATATAAGTTTATAAGCACACTGCTGCTGAACATAGGCCTCCCCTATAGATTGCCACAAAAGTTTGTAGCTCTCATTTCGGGGGGATTTCGCCATAATTGCCACGCTTGGCAGGCGGGTTGGCAATTGATGTTATTTAGATGATCCAGGAAGATACTGTTGGTAGGATTCCTATGCAGGAATCCGTCTAGGTAGCTACCACCATAGGGCCAGTTATTCTGCCGTGAAGCAGTCGTGTGCAAACATTACTGTGTTTCGGTTTGAAGGGCACTGTGAGCTAGCGTAATCACTGGGCATATGAGACTTAAGAACTTATGTCTCAGGGTGATGAGCACAGTGAGGGGTCACACAGAATTTTTTTGGGTGACACGGCATTTGTTATGGGCAGACGTTGCACTTACCATCAGGTGAACGTTTTCCTCTTTTCATCAGTGTGCAAGCATTACTGTGTTTCGGTTTGAAGGGCACTGTGAGCTAGCGTAATCACTGGGCATATGAGACTTAAGAACCTATGTCTAAGGGTGATGGGCACAGTGTCACACATAAATTTTCTGGGTGACACATACATTTTCTGGGTGACATAGCATTTGTGAGACAGACGTTGCACTTACCATCAGGTGAACTATTTGTTCTTTGCTTCATTGTTTTCTATAGAAGCCTCTATTCTTTAAAAATGGCTTCCTTACTCTTTAAATATTAAAAGTAAGATATTTTAACGATAGTATAACGGGATGTTCCATCAAATGCACGCCCCACTTTATTTGCTTCTTAGCTAATAAAGTGGGGCGTGCATTTGACGGATTAAATTTTCAAGACGCTGAAGCCACGTCAAAGTTAGCGCTGCATTGCAGTGTGCCTATACTTGCCCTGACACGAGGTCACTGTCTCAAATAAGCTTATATTCTATATTCACACCTGAAATACCACCGCGCGGTCCAGTGGCCAGAGTACTTTACTTGTACGTCATAGGTCCTCGGCTCGATTCACTGCTGAAGCCAGTGTTTAAACTCGAATTGTTGGTTTTTAGAGACGTTTCGTGTTCGTGTTCGTGGCTATCATATCGGATGGGCGGTACATCCGACGCGGGCAGGTTGGGACGAGTGAGTGCCTCTGTGTAGGCCTACCCCAATGATTGTCACAGGTTGTAGCTCTCATTTTGGGGGGATTTTGCCTTAGTAGTCACGCATGGCAGGCGGGTGAGCAACAACCGCATTATATTAATTCAGATTTTCAAGGAAGATGCTGCTGCCCATCTCCTGGTTTTTTCCCTCTGTCGACTTTTACGACACCCACGGGATTAAAGGGGGTGGTAGATTCTCTTAGGCCGCTACCACACGGCTCAACTGCACCTACTTTCGCAAATTTTTACATGTTGAATTATCAGTTGAAACTTACACTGATTTCTGTGATATTTAACACTAAACCTACGGACATTTTCTATATATATATTTCTATGGCAAAGCCTTTTAGAAGATAGTATAGCAATTACACATCAAAAGTCAATATATAAAGTTTAAAGATACAAACTGCTGTCAATTGAAAACAAAATGTGTTATGGATTATTACTACGAGTAAATCATTTTTACAATTTTGATTAGTCTCTAGAATATGTTTTGTATTTGAAATGGTCACAGAATGCAAACTTCCTAGAGCGTCAATACTTTAACGCGGTGTACACTTGACAGATGGTTAAACCGACTTATCATCTTCGGCGGCATGAAAAATTTTCTTATGGAAGCCCGCTTCAAGATATAGCCAATCTTGTCCGTGACTCCTGACATTTGGGCTTCCCAAATATGAAGCTGATTTAGTAAAAAATTGTATCCTTTTGTGTAAGTTGCGAGCTTACCTATTCTCACATTTTAAAACAAGTTATCGTTAAACCCTGGTGGTAGGACTTGCGGTAATGCGTCTAGGTAGGTATCACTGCAGTGCCAGTTATTTTGCCGGCAAGCAGTAGTGTGCAAACATTACTATGGTTGTTGAGCACTAATAGCCAGCGAATTTCTAGGTATGTGAGAATTAAGAACTGATCTCTCGAGTGTGGAGCGCAGTGTGATGCCACACGGAAGAGTTCTTGGTGACGCAGCGATTGTTATGGGCACACGTTATACTTACGATCAGGCGATCGATTTAACGAAAATAAACATAGACGTTATGAGAACTATATATACTGGTGGTAGGATTCCTATGCAGGAATCCGTCTAGGTAGGTACCACCCCAGGGCCAGTTATTCTGCCGTGAAGCAGTAGTGTGCAAGCATTACTGTGTTTCGGTTTGAAGGGCACTGTGAGCTAGCGTAATCACTGGGCATTTGAGACTTAGAACTGATGTCTCAGGGTGACGGGCACAGTCACCCTGAGACATCAGTTCTTAAGTGTGGTGTCACACAGAAATATTCTGGGTGACACAGCATTTTTTGTGGGCGGACGTTGCACTTACCATCAGGTGAACGTTTTGCTCGTTTCGTCACTATATACAATAAAAAAAAATTGTATACTAGATTACTTATTGTCAACGTTACAGGGATTAGCAAACTGAAGTGGCAATAACCGTATAGCCACTTCAGTTTAACCACGTTAGAACCGATAACCAACGGAAAAGACAGGTCGAATGGCCATCTCGTAACGGCAAGTGCAGTGTAGGGTGTTAAACGTGTCTTGAACAGCATCGTGTAAACGATTTTTTTTATAGAAGAGGGGGCAAACGAACGGGGGCCAACGGCTCACCTGATGTTAAGTGATCACCGCCACCCATGAACATCCGCGAGCCCCGGGTATGGCGGGCGCGGCGGTGCCGGCCTTCGAGAAAGGAATAGGCTCTTTTCTTAAAGGTCTCTTGGTCTTATCGGTCCGGAAAAACCGCTGGCGGTAGCCAGTTCCACAGAGTGGTCCTTCGTGGCAGAATGCCAACCATCAACAATCCATCTTGTTGCGTGAGCGTTGCCTGTAGCACTTTATCTCCTGGGCAGTTCACAGCTTTCGACATTATTTGATATGGTCGCCGTGGTCGGAAATCGATCAGGAACACATACAGTTAGGAGAGTTTACACTTATGTTGGTTCTGGATTACTACTTCACGCGAGCTATGGTAGCTCAGGAGCCGGGTGCTCGCCTTTAATTTCATAATACGCGAGTAACCTGGGTTCGATCCCCGGTGCCAACACCTCTAAAATTGTTCTACAATTTTGCTGATTTACCACGTGCTCAGCGGTGAAGCAAAACATCGTGAGGAAACCTGCATATCCGAGGAACAGAAAAATTTTGAGGACACGAGAAGTCTACCAACCCGCATTGGAGCAGCGTGGCGGATTATTCCCCGCCCCAATACCCTCTCAGAAATGAGAGGAGGCCTGTGCTCAGCAGTAGGACATTTCTGGCTGTTAATTTTACTTGACAAGTATGCCTACACGAGCGTAAGTACAAGATGCTCGCATTAAATTATAATTGAAACAGTTATACAACTCGTGGCCGGGTCACCCAGTGCGTAGTTATCTTGAATCATTGTTGACCTATTATCTACTCGCTGACTAGAATCGACTATTACGAATTGCATTCATTTGTTCGTCTGACACATGTCATGGGTCAGCATGTTTACGTGTCTCCTATATGTACGTCAATGTAATCGAACATTTTGCTTGTACTGTATCTGATTGCTTATATTTACGCGAACACTACACATTTAAATGAAACTTATTTAAAAATAAAATCCGTAAAATTAGTTTCATTTAAATGTACTGTATCTGACAAGATCCTAGTGCGATCATACAAAAGAAATTCCGAATGTTTGTTTTTATTGGATAAATTGACGAGGCGAGCAAAATGTTCCCCTGGTGGTCATCATCAGTTCTTAAGTCTCATATGTCCAGTGATTACACTTGCTGACAGTGCCTCTCAGACCGAAATACAGTAACAATATAGAATTTTTATTATTCGACAGGGCTTGCAGTACAGTATAAAAAACTTAACAGGCGACCATTTTTATGACAAAAATGTTTGCCGCTCAATATTTACGTGTGTCTGTGTTATACGTGCGATACGTGATCAAATCTGTTGGCTTTATACAATGTTTTGTAATTGCGAAATTGTAAAAAATATGTTTATATGGACACGGGACCAAATATATTATATTATTAGCCAGCTTGGCCGACTGGCTTCCTCCGAGGCTGCTGACCCCCGTTCTCCGTATGTTGGCGACTTAAGAGAATCTACCACCCCATCTCATCCCGTGTCGTAAAAGCCGACAGAGGGCACATGAAAACCAGGAGATGGGCAGCAGCATCTTCCTGGATCATCTCAATAAATGAACTGCGGTTGCTAACCCACCTGCCAAGCGTGGCAACTATGGCAAAATCACCTAAAATGAGAGCTACAAACTTTTGTGGCAATCTATGAGGGTGGCCATGTTCAGCAGTGGACTAGTGATAGGCTGAAATGATGATGATGATGATTTAAATGCAAAAGTAGTGTAAAGAGTGACAGTTTTCAAGAATTTCTTGTGGGAATAAATAGGTATATTTTAATATTACTAACTTGTGTATACATTTATATGATAAGACCTTACACGACTTTGAAATCGAATCGAATCGGTGTTTCTGTCAGTTGAGACACAGTAGCGAATTGATAAGGATTTCATCGCATTATCGGTTACGTATTCAAATTAAAAAAGTTTTTTAGTCAATTGATGATATGTTTCCTACGGAGGAATTCGTCTAGGTTACCACTGCAGGGCCAGTTATTCTGCCGGAAAGCACTAGTGTGCAAACATCCCAGTTTTTCGGTCTGAACGACACTGAGAGCTAGTGTAATTACTGGGCGTATGAGACTTAGGAACCGATGTCTCACGGAGACAGGCGCAGTGTGGTGCCACGCAGAAATATTCTTAGCGACCACAGATGTTATAATTAGTTTAATTGCGACCTTTTTTGTCCAAGTATTTCCTAGCATGGGACACCTGGGTTCGACACCTTAGTTCGTTGTTATGGGCAAACGTTGCACTTACCATCGGGTGAACGTTTTGCTCGTCTCGTCTCGCCTTTTCTACTTAAGTACTACTAAAAAGAATAACTTGCATAGAAATCCTACCACCATTAATCGTCAGTGTTCATTTTTAAATCATAAAATGGAGTTACTGTTTCTGCAGTAAATATAAAGACATTTTTTAAGGTCATCAACCTTTAAAAATGAGAAGCCTATCCTAAGTATAACCTAAGTAAGGAAATGAATCTAATGAAATATCGATACATTGACACAAATAAATAAAGTTGAAGTGTCTGTTTGTAATAACAAAATAACGGCTGTTTACTCAATGCGTATGAAAATTATATACGATACTTATGAAAAAAAATCTGTCTGTCTGTCTGTCTGTTTGTTCCGGCTAATCTCCGAAACGACTGGACCAATTTTGCCGGGACATTCACTGACACCTGACTGATATTAGCTCGCTATTAGCTAGCTAATATCAGCCATCTGTCAGTAGTTACCGAGGCTACTTTAATTTTAGAAAAATAATTAGGGTTCCGTACAAAAAATAAACCCCCAAAATAGTTAAAAGTATTTGAATATGTATATCATCGGAACCGCGGAGCACTAGTCACTAATAATCTTTCTTAAACACAAAATCATCACTTTTCATTCATAACTAAGCACTCTCGGAAATCCAATCGTACAGTCACAGGAAGATGCATCCGAATCGATTTTGTCTGCGCGGTCATTAACACAATCGCAACGTGCTCCGATCGGCCCACGGCTGCAGTTTGTCGCCACGGTTTCATACTCAGATCAGAAGTTTTGTTTAACACTAGATTTACGAAACCCGTAAATTTGACGGGTTTTCGAATTTATGCTTTAAATTCTGAACAAAATATATATTATACTTTAGCGATTATATATACAAAAGTTTGTAGCTCTCAATTTGGAGCGAATTTGCCATAGTTGCCAAGCTTGGCAGGCGGATTGGCAACCGCCGTTTATTATTCAGATGTTCCAGGAAGATGCTGCTGCCCATCACCCGGTTTTAATTTTCCCTCTATCGACTTTTACGACACCCACGAGATGAGATGGGGTGGTAGATTTCTTTAAGCCGCCACCACACGGCCACTCGTACTTTGAAGCGAGTTTAAAACATAAGATGTTTCTCTCGAAATCACTTTTTTATGTATAAAAAAAAGTAAAGTTACAGCCTATAATTTCGGTGATTGTTCCCGTGTCTCTGACGCACCTATTTTGTCGAACGAGTGTAACAACAGGCGCGGTTAGAAGACTAGTGGCACTATAATATCTACTGCGCAGTCGAGTGGTCGAAAAACGGTCAGAAAGTCATTATCATCATAATAAAAATATATTTCCATTCTGTTATAAATTGCAGAAATAGGAGTTCCCTCTTGCTGTATTGACCACATTTATTTTTGTTCATCTATATCAGCCTCTTACTAGTTCCCTGGTGGTCGTAGGCTGCTGCCAAGAAGGTAGGCTTTGCCTATTTGTCACACAGATATCTTCAGGTCTTTCTTACAGAAAGTTATAATTAATTTTGATAGTACGTCTAAATTTGCATTAACACTAATGTCTCTGATACATTTCCTTGTGTATGTGTTTAAATTTGACGACTTCGTGACCTAGTGTTCAGAGTATATGACTTCCACGTCGCTGGTCCTGGGTTTGAATCCCAGCTGACGCCAACGTTTGTGCAAAGAAACAAATTGTAAGCGCTACCGCAAACCTTTTCTTTGTTCATTTTATTTTTCTTATTCAACATTCCAACTGTATCAACATAATACTATTACTTTATAAGAGTCTTTCAGAAGGTCAGGGTACAGGGAAGTCATACAGCCTATAAATGTCCCACTGCTGAGCACAGGCCTCCTCTCATTTTTGAGAGGGTTTTTGGAGCTAGGAAGAATCCGCCACGCTGCTCTAATGCGGGTTGGCGGATTTCACATGTTCTCGAAATATTTCTATTCCTCGGACATGCAGGTTTCCTCATGATGTTTTCCTTCACCGCTATGCACGTGGTAAATCAGCACTTAAAATATAGAACAATTTTATAGGTGCTGGCACCGGGGATTGAACCCAGGTTACTCGCTTACTATGAAATTAAAGGCGAGCATCAGTCTACTGGTGCCGTGTGGTAGCGGCTTAAGAGAATTTACCACTCCATATCATCCCGTGGGTGTCGTAAAAGTCGACAGAGGGAAAATAAAAATCGGAAGATGGGCAGCAGCATCTTCCTGGAACATCTGAATAAACAAACTGCGGTTGCCAACCCGCCTGCCAAGCGTGGCAACTATGGCAAATTTCCCCTCAAAATGAGAGCTACACACTTTTGTAGTAGTCTATGGGGGAGGCCTATGTTCAGCAGTGGACTAGTGATAGACTGAAATGATGATGATGATGATGATCAGTCTACTACACAATCACTCTAGTTCTGATGATGAGTGCCGTGAGAAAATAATCAAATTCCTAAATTCGCTTATGTTTGAAACTCCTGCGTGGAAGACAGTTTTTTGATTGAATATTAGTCAAGTATTGCTTATCTAAATAAAATGTGTAAAAATGCTATAAAATCTGCAAACTATAAAATCTATACAAATAAATAAAATTGAATTGTCTGTTTGTAATAACAAAATAACAGGTTTTTACTCAATGCTTGTGAAAGTATATACGGTACTTAACTAAAGAGTAACATAATTTTTAAATTTTTTGTCTGTCTGTCTATGTGTTTGTTACGGCTAATCTCCGAAACGGATGGACCGATTTTGACGGGACTTTCACGATATTATAGCGGGTTACTTAGGCTACTTTAAGCTACTTTTAGAAAAATAATTAGGGAAGTATATCATTGATCGGGGTCGACTTTTTTTACGCGAGCGAAACCGTGGGGTGCAGCTAGTTATTATTAAATAAACCGTCGAGCGTGGTCCAAACATCTCAGACGTTCCCTTACCATACACGGAAATACCGCATCGGCAGTGTACGGAAATACCTCGGCCGTGCTTACGGGAATATTTTTAAAAGCCGCTTTAGAAGCTATGTCAGAAATAACTCCTCTTCCTATAGGAACGGGCGCATTCCGTCGCCCGCGCGCCGATATTGTCGGGATGGATATGGATGATATTTAAAGGTGACCTTAATTTCCATTATAATCGGCGGCCCGCCTTTCGTTAAATTAATATTTTTAAGACTTTTTGAACCACACACTATACTACTGCTGAACATAAGACCCCCCCCCCCCCCGCCCCTCCATATATTGCCACAAATATTTGTAGCCTTCGTTTTGGGGGGATTTTATGGGAAATGCTGCAGTCCATCTCTAGCTATCAATCAATCTATGTCTATCCATACATTGTCTATCTATACATATTAATAAAATTGTAGTAAAGTAAAAGAAAAGTAAAGTTTCAGCCTATAAATGTCCCACTACTGAGCACAGGCCTCCTCTCATTTCTGAGAGGGTTTTGGAGCTAGGAAGAATCCGCCACGCTGCTCCAATGCGGGTTGGCGGTCTTCACATGTCTTCGAAATATTTTTTATTATATATATATATATAGCGAGCGCCTAGCCCCTGAGCTACCACGGCTCTAAAATTGTAGTGTCTACACACAATAAAATAACAGCGTTTCACTCAACGCTTATATACGGTATACGCTTATATAGTATATACGGTACTTATAAGATAAAAACTGTTTTTAAAATTTTTGTCTGTCTGTCTGTCTGTCTGCTTTTTCCGGCTAATCTCCGAAACGACTGATAGGCTGACGGCAGATAGCTGATATTATAGCTGGTAACTTCGGCTACTTTAATATACAAAAAATAATCAGGGTTCCGAGCAAAAAAAAATAAAACCCCAAAATACGATTCGGATAGGGAAGTATATATGAATATCATCGACCGGGATCTGTTTTTTGCGCGGGTACGGGTAAACCGAGGGTCACAGCTAGTCTGCTATAAAATCGCTTTGTAATTGTTATGTATATTTTTAGTATCGATACCTCTCCACACTAGGATTTTTCTTGTATGCGAGTGCATTTTACGGACATTTGTTTTATATGCACCCACTCCATAATTCTGGTAATCAAACCACTAGACCACGCGGTTGTCATAGATACATATTCATTTCCCGGCATAGACACCCACTAACAAAGAAACTTGCGAACAATTACTCCTAAATGCGTAGACGGGCTGGTCTCTGTACTGGTGGTGGTCTCTATACAGGCTTTTACGTAACAATATCTTCCGGTGCGAAGCCTAGGCGGAAGCAATTTAGCACTGTCCGAAACTACAAGTCTATAACTAAGAACGGATTTCACCTTACTCCTAAATGGGATATCTCGCACAGGTGCTAGGCGTTCGTTACAAGGATGTAATTGGAACAATTTTTAACTAAAATTTAGAAATGTACGAGTACTCTCTCTTTCCATACTATCTCCTTATTTACATTTACCGTGTTATCGGGGCTCGAAGACTGCGTCAGAGTACCTGACTTCTACTCCCCGGGTCCTGGGTTCGAATCCCACATCCGATCTTATCGCATTCGCATTGGACGAGTACAGGTTAGGAAGAGTGAATGCCTCTGTTTGCTATACTTGTATCACTGATCACTGTAATATCTCCTGCGCAGTTGACACTTGAGTATCCGGAAGTTGTATCCGTGGTTGGAAATCGGCCAGGAGGACGTCGTCAATAACATATCCGTCTAGGTAGGTACCACCCCAGGGCCAGTTATTCTGCCGTGAAGGAGTAGTGTGCAAACATTACTGTGTTTCCGGTTTTAAGGGCACTGATAGCTAGCGTAATCACTGGGCATATGAGACTTAAGAACTGAGACTGTCTCAGGGTGACGGGCGCATTGAGGTGTCACACTGTTGCGGGTGACACAGCATTTGTTATGCGCAGACGTTGCACTTACCATCAGGTGAACGTTTTGCTCGTTCCGTCACTTTTATCAAATAAAAAAAAACGTAATCACTGGGCATATGAGACTTAGAACTAATGTCTCGGGGTGATAATGACAAGCGCCTTGCGTTGTCACACAGAACATTACACGTTTTTTTTTTATAGTAGAAAGTGACAAGACGAGCAAAACGTTCACATTAAGGTGAGCGCATCTTCTGGCCATAGCAAATCTTGTGTGGGACCACACTGCGCCCGTCACCACATCAATTCCAAGCTCTCTTATGTCAATTAGGTAGTAATGTTTGCACACTACTGAGTGACAGCAAAATAACTGGCACTGCGATGGTATCTACCTATACGGATTCCTGTATAGCAATCCTATTAACAGTAAAAATATTTAACCAAAATTAAAATCATTATTGAGAAAAAGTGAGAGTGGTGGCGGTGTTAGAGAATTTCACTACATTTCAATCTGTTAATAGAATCAGGCGTTAATTTTACGTAATTCCCTTATAATGAAGGAAATAAAGTTAACCAGCGCGTAACAATAATATAAAATATCTATTAACATATAGTTTCTGGCAGAGTAGAGTAGCACCTACCTCTATGTCCTCGATAGGCGAGGTGTCGAAAGAGGCAACGAATTTTTTGGCTCGTACCAAAATGGCGGTGACTTAGTTAGCCACCCATCACGTCTAGTTTCCCGCGGGTGCGAAACGTGGTCTACGTTACTGGCCTCTGTCTACTTCTTATATGGGAAACAGGCGTGACTTGGCGTATGATTAACATGTCAACTTTCGGAATAGGGAAACTCTGTCCATTTCCCGTCTGAAGATGTAACATTAAAATTAACAATTTGTTCACAGGTGGAAGAGCGCAAACGAGCGATATGGGAGGCTTCAGTCTCCCGACGAGAGGCTCTGCTCCAACGGGAGAAGGAGCGCACGGAGCGTTTGGAACGCGCCAGAGCCGCACGGTCCGCCCCGCGGCCGGCCTTCGCCTTCGGCTCCTCTACACCCCGCTTATTGGAGCCCGTGGATTCAGCGGGATTCTTCTGGGCCGCGCGCAGGTAGGGCTGAACACACTCTGATTATGATCTTAGATGGAGTCCTGGTAAGATGCTCCGAGAACGAGCTGATAAGTAAGTCAATGTGTAGAGCTCGGGGAAGACTGAAGCTCTATAATTTTAGGCCCTTTTGTGTATGATGTTACGAAAATCGTAAATGCTATTTTTTATTGTTAAGAAAATTGTAGACTACCTTTTTTATAAAGATGGCTAAAGAAACTTGTTTTGTTTTTCGCATTATGTATGTATTACAGCATCAGTGATCATCTGAGTCCCAGATTAATCATTTCATAGAAAATATCCACATGTGATAACACATACTCAGTCGAAAGACTCAGAAAACTAAGTATTTAGTATACAATCATAGTGGAATTTACAATCAATGACAAATTCAAATTTATTTGCATAAATATACTATTAATACTATTAATAGATGTTACAACATTTGTTTGTCCACACACACGTTTAGTTATTTAAACGACCTTTCCGTATCCTTGCAGTAAAAAATTCACCCCCGATTTCAAAGCTATCCGGCAGAGTAAAATAGCACCTACCTCTTTCCTAGCGAGGTGACGTAAGAGGTGACTAAGGTATTGTACGGACAGCCTTTATTCGAGCAGTATGAAACCATAATTTGCAATGTCACTATATTGCTCGTCGGAACGCAATGGGAAGTAAGGATTTTTGGACTCGTACCAAAATGGAGTCCGCATCTCGTTTCCCGCGAGGGCACAGAGTGGGCTACGTGAGTGGCCACTGCCTACCCCTTAATGGGAAAAATGAGTGGCTGTATGTATGTTACATGCATACATACATGTACACTACCCTTACGGCTCAATACCCTTTTCACCTAAAATGTTGTATAATCAGCAAAATCTGGCAGCGAGCTACTCGTATATCGTCACCTTACAGTATTTTCGATATTACAGTCTTTCAATCAAAAAATTCAAATTTTTTATTATTAAACAAAGGCTTCATATAAAGGGCTATTTTAATATTAATTAATACAGGGATGATGATAACCCCTGGGAATTAGGTGATCGCTTTCAAGCTATTTACTACATCTTTATAATACTGCAATTGTACATTGTTTTTAAAATAACTTTAAAGTAAAAAAGAATTGTCCGCTGGGTTTCTTACTAGTTCGGCTTGCGAACCAGTGTAGTAAAAAAAAATAAAAAAAAATATTTTCAATTATCTAAATGTTGAATAAAAATTATTCTATTTTATTCTACCCAATCTATTTACAAAGTACGAGTATTATATTTAGCCATCTTTTTATTATGCTCTTTGTGTTCGTCAAATTCGATCTCATTCGATTTGGCCCTCTACTATATAATAAGTACACAAAACAATGTAATGCGAGATAATGCAGTCTCGCATAATCATTGTCAATTTTTTTTCTTAGAACCGTTTTGCTTTGCTTTATAATTTAGGTTCATTATACAGCGGGTGTTGGTTTTATATTTCAGTCACGAAGGGATTTTCATAAATCACGTAAATATAATAAAATAAATTGTGTATTACAATATTGGATGTCACTGAAAATCGGGGCGAGATGATGCATTCTAGCATATCCTGGGTGGCGATCCTTTTCGAAGCATTGCTCCATGAACAAATAGATTTAAAATATTTTTTTATTGTGTTTGTTTTTTTCTCACACTGTTAATCTGTCTGTGAATTGTGTGCGTGTAAGAAATAAATGTTTCTTTCTTTCTTTATAACGAATACAAGATTAACAGATAGTATTTCTATGTATGTATGTTTAACCTTTTTAACTGACTACAAAAAAGGTTCTCAAATCGTCTCTTTTGTATGTTACCTAATATTACCGGGTTTTCTGAAACGATACTGACATTGTTTTTTAATTCGGAATAAAAAAGGTGATTACAGTGTAATGTCATATCAAAAGAACTACTTTCAAAGTTGATTTTCAGTTAATTTTTGTTCTGTTCATTTTGGTAGTAATTGTGACTGTGAATTATTCTATAAAAGAGCAGTGTCAGCTCGCACAAGCGTTATATTATGCTTAAAAGATGTAAAAGAAAAGTATAGTTACAGCCTATAAATGTCTCATTGCTAAGCAAAGGCTTAAAATTGATATTTTAAGTGCTGATTTACCACGTGCTCAGCGGTGAAGGAAAACGTCGCGAGAGACTTGCGACTGACGAATAAAATTTCGAAGACGTGTGAAGTCTGCCAACCCGCTATGTAGCGGCGTGGCGGGCTTTTCCTTTTTTTTCAATACCCTCTCAGAAATAAGAGGAAAACTTGTGCTCAGCTTAACAGGAGGCGTATAAAATTTTAGTCAAGATCTGACTGTACACTGAGGAGATCCTGCACGGAAGACAGTTTTTCGATTAAAATGTTATTTATCAAGTGATATCACGCAAACTTATGCTTATATATTTACATGATTTTTGGAAGTCCCTTTACACGTATAGAAACTATATAAATCGTCCCTCACACAACGGGTGCGGGTTCAAACTTCAACCGCGAAGAACGACAGTAAATAACAGCCCGCACATTCCGATCTCATATTGCGCACTAATTTTTGTTTTTCTTTTGTTTCTCCCCACCACCAGTACCAACCCACTTGATCAGATGAACTTTTTTGATTCACTGTAAGCAATTTTCAGTTTTTGTTTTTTTTTTTGTTTTGTACTTTGTTTTGTAAAATTAACACGTTTAAGTTTCTTTGCGACTAACTTTGGATTAATCAATATTTAGCCCCCACAAATAACAAATCAAATCTAGTAGTTATTAGTTTTTGATTTTAGTTAGTTTTTAATTTGTTTTGCACTGTGTTTGCACGTTTAGAGTTGTGCATGGTACGTCAATTTTTATTCTTGAAAGACAATTAAGTAGCTGTGTAGAGTAATGCATGATTCCACTATGTTAATGTTATTTAATAAAAGACAAGTAAGTAGTTGCATAGAGTAATGCATGATTCCACTATGTTAATGTTATAAAAAAGTATTTGTGTACCATTTTGCTATTTATTTGAGTGATATAACATTTTGAAACTTATATTATCTGTGTTGTAATCCTAAACAAAGCCTACAGCATCTTCTTCGGGTTATTACTAGAAACACACACACACTCCTTTTGAATAATAATAACATATGTATTTGTTTGTTTCACATATCCTTTACATACTATACTAAGTCTAAATAGTTACATGTAATAATGTAACACTTATTGAACTGCTGGTACTTTAAAAAGTAATCCCTGTGCTGTAAGTATCAGCTATCCTTCCAATGTCACGGATAAGTATAGTGAATGGAGACGTTATATTAAGTGACAAGTATGTTACAGTTTGTTGCAGTTTATGTTACAATAGATTTTAACATACAGTACATGCATACATAAGATCACGACTGTATCCCATAAGGGGTAGTCAGAGACTGGGCACTCATTGCAAAAACAGATGACTGCCACAGTCCACGTTTCACCAAAACAATATAATGCACTTGGTGTGATAGGTGGTGAGCCCATCGCCACCATGCGCTGATGGGTGCACAGTGCAGTTTAATTCCTTACTCGCCTTTTACGAGATCCATTGGATGAGATGGAGTGGTAGTATTCTTTTAACGAGCCGCCACCACACGGTCAGTAGTATATACGAGTATATAGCACCGATAACCATCAGGTAACTGGTTGCTAGACGTACGTGGTAGCTAAGAGCCGTGGTAGCTCAAGGGACTGGTGCACACCTTTAATTTCATAGTAAGCGAGTAAACTGGGTTCAATCCCCGGTGCTAGCACCTCTAAAATTGTTCTATATTTTAAGTGCTGATTTACTACGTGCTTAGCGGTGAAGGAAAACATCATGAGGAAACCTGCATGTCCGAGGAATAGAAATATTTCGAGGACATGTGAAGTCCGCCAACCCGCATTGGAGCAGCGTGGCGGATTCTTCGGCGGAGCTCCAAAACCCCCTTAGAAATAAGGGGAGGCCTGTGCTCAGCAGTGGGACATTTATAGGCTGAAAATAACCGGTTGCTCGTCATTGGACAATGGATATATATGTCAAAGTCCTGGAAACCAATAATTGGTTTGAAGGTTTAAACCAGACGCCTTGCGCTGTAGACTTCGACGTCGTCTGCATGGGTAAGGTTTCCTAAATATACCTATATGTGGATATATGTGGGAAAATTTGATTTTCCGGGACAAAAAGTACCTGTGTCCATTTCTATCTATCTCATCAAGCTATCTTCGTGGCAAATTTTGTCAAGATCGGTTCCACGGTTGGTCCGTGAAAAGGTAACAAACAAAAAGAGGGAAAAATAGTTTCGCATTTTTATATTACTACCTGATGTTTGCGACTTTGTGGGCGTCGATATAAGTTTTTTTGAAATGTTCCGGGATAAAAAGTAGTCGTACGAGGTGGATTGAAAAGTACTCGGCCTAACCAAGAAAATAAACACATACTAAATCAGTTATATTTTTATTTTTCTACATAATCACCATCATGTTCAATACACTTTTGCCACCTCCCCTTCCAAGCATTTAGACCGTTAAAAAAAATGATTCTTCGTTAGAGTCAAAATATGCGTCTACAGCTGCCTTGACCTCGTCGTTTGTCGAAAATCTTTGACCTCCCAAGTGCTTTTTTAGGTTAGGGAACAGAAAGAAGTCTGATGGTGCCAGATCAGGTGAATACGGCGGATGCGGTAACAGTTCAAAGCCACAGTTGTGAATTCCAGCCATTGACTGTACTGACGTGTGAACACGGGCGTTATCTTGATGAAACAGGACTTTTCTTCTGAGCATTCCTCGACGTTTTTCTTTTATTTCCTCTCGTAAACGACGTAGTAAGGTGCAGTAGTAATCAGAGTTTATAGTCTGACCCCTTTCAAGATAATCAATCATAATCACACCTTTCGAGTCCCAGAATACTGAAGCCATCACCTTATTTGCCGACAAAATCGACTTAGCCTTTTTAGGGGTGGTGAACCAGGTCTTCTCCACTGTTTTGATTGTTGTTTTGTTTCCGGTGTACAGTAATGAACCCATGTTTCGTCCATAGTAACAAAACGATTCAAAAAATCATCTGCATCGGCTTCAAATAACTCCAAACAGTCGCGTGAAATAGTCAATCGCGTCCTTTTTTGTTCAACTGAAAGCAGTCGCGGAAAGCACCTCGCAGACACCTTGTGGAAACCCAACTCGTTGACAATGATGTTTTGAGTTCGTTCATTCTCTAATTTTTAATCTGCGGTCTCCCATTATTAAATCAAGTACTTTTTTAATATTTTCGTCAGTAGTTGACGTCGAAGGCCTTCCAGAGCGGGGTTCATCTTTCACACTCTCTCTACCACGCTTAAATTCTGCTATCCATTTTTTGACGGATGAATATGACAGAGCACAATCGCCTAATGTACTGACCATGTCATCATGGATGGCTTTTGATGATAGCCCCTTCTTATGGAGGTACTTAATGACGGCACGCTGCTCGATTTGCTCCATTCGCGGAAATTATGACCGATTACTTTGTTAATAAATTTATAAAATCACAACTAATTATCGCACACGTTTCGAACTTCACACAATGAACTAGTCTGAACTGAACTAAATAATGTGGGTAGATTTGATTTTTAGAATTGAATGGATCTGTGTTAGGCCGAGTACTTTTCAATCCACCCTCGTATGTCCGTCTCCAGGATGTAAGCTATCTCTGTGGCAAATTACGTCAACATCGGTTCAGCGGTTGAACCGTGAAAAGGTAGGACAGAGGGACATAGACAGTTACTTTCGAATCATAATATAAGTATAGATAGTATATAGTTTTCCGACTATATCCGTAATTTGTCAGATCTTTCTAGGTGGTAGGATTCAGCAATCCGTCTAGGTACCTACCTCTACCTACCACCCCAGGGCCAGTTATTCTGCCGTGAAGCAGTAGTGTGCAAACATTACTGTGTAAGTGCATTGTGAGACTTAAAAACTTATGTCTCTGGGTGATGGGCACAGTGTGGTGTCACACAGAAATTTTCTGGGTGACACATCATTTGTTATGGGCAGACGTTGCACTTACCATCAGGTGAACGTTTTGCTCGTTTCATCACATTATCCAATAAAAAAGAGGTATTTATATGTGGACCCTACTGAAGTATACAATCTAAAGATGTCAAAATATTCCCAATAATGACTATCAAGAAACTCTAATTTATCATTTTGCAAAATAATATCATTTTGTACATATTCATAAATTTGGTAATGCAAACTTTTAAGAAATTCTATCGTGCCTATGACAATAAAAATTGGCGTATTGTGGCGGATTAAGATAATCTGCAACTCGTATCATTTCGTAGGTGTTTGTCGACTATGATGGAGTGCGCTTCGGTTGTCTGTAATATTTTTCAAGTACGGTAAAGCTCGGTCAGAGCAACCTCATGCCTAAACGTAGATTGTAAAAATCTTACGTCAAAAAGGAAAGAATTTTCATTTCATTTATACATATAATAAATAAATTTTTTTGTGCCGTGTGGTATCAAGCGATAAAAGAATACTACCTCTCCATCTCATCCAATGGATCTCGTGAAAGGCGAGTAAGGAATTAAACTGCACTGTGCACCCAACAGCGCATGGTGGCGATGGGCTCACCACCTATCACACCAAGTGCATTATATTGTTTTGGTGAAACGTGGATTGTGGCGGTCATCTGTTTTTGCAGTGAGTGACCAGTCTCTGACTACCCCTTATGGGATACAGTCGTGATCTTATGTATGTATGTAAATAAAATTTTAATATAATGAATGAAAGTAACCTTTTAAATATCATTTACTTATACGGAAATCGAACCCGCAATTCGTCGATCGCATATTAGTACTGCACGTGCGTGCCCTAAAATTTCAAGTCTGTCAATTATTGTGCCTTTTAGGATATGGAGTGTAAGGTTTATTTTACAATAGCAACACGTACGTCCCAATTTGGTTAAATTACTCGAGCTGCTTCATATCCGAACTATAGTCTTAGTCACGGTCGCAGACTAACTAGCCCCTAGAACCTTTAAATATTTTGAAAAACAAATGTTGTATCTGTGTCAAAATACATATGTATATCGTCGTGGTAGTTCGGGGTCAGCTCGGGCCCATGCTGTACGAGTTCGATTACTGGAGCTAGCACCAATAAAGTTAATAATTGCAATTTAAAACTGCTAATATCGCCAACCTAAGGATTATCAAGCTGAAGTGGCAATGGGCCGGCCATATAGCTCGTAGAACGAGTGGCAACCAACAGGCAAGCGCAGTATAGAGTGAACCTCCAGGAGATGGAGCGACGACCAGCACGGTTTTTTTTTATTTCATAAAAGTGACGGAACGAGCAAAACGTTCACCTGATAGTAAGTGTAACGTCTGCCCATAACAAATGCTGTGTCACCCAGAAAATTACTGTGTGACACCACACTGCGGCCGTCACCCTGAAACATCAGTTCTTAAGTCTCATATGCCCAGTGATTATGCTAGCTCTCAGTGCCCTTCAAACCTCACGTTACCGAAAAATCAAAAAGCTCCCACGGGATGTTTAAAGAACCTTTATGCCCGCGGAGTGGCATACCCTCTGCACCTTGCCTACTCTATGCCAGGACGCAGGACAACGCTAACTATCGCCCGTGAATACTCAATTACACGCTGATCGCGCCACAACCGTACGACCTAAATAGCATTCCAGACTAGAAATGCAAGCTGAGGTGGATTCGCGTATAAATAGACCGGAAAATATCAGGAGTAAATTGCAAGCGTACTTTGTCTAATTCTTGGATGTGAATGCGGATTCTCAAAATCCGTTAATTACAGAACCATAATTGTGTTGAAGGAACTTTGAAAAATTTGATCTGCGTATATGAGAACGTCAGGTATATCCCGGATAGGTCTTTTCTCTAGTCATCGGTTCAAGGGTTCAGCCGTGAAAAAGTAAAAAACAGACAGAGGAACAGAGAGAGTTACTTTCGCATTTATAATATTAGTAGTGATTAGTATCATTATAATCATCATTTAAGCCTATCACTAGTCCACTGCTGGACACAGTCCTTCCTCATAGATTGCAACTACAGTTTGTAGCTCTCATTTTGAGCGGACTTTGCAGACGGATTGGCAACCGCAATTTATTTATTCAGATGTTCCAGGAAGATGCCGCTGCCCAACTCCTGGTTTTCATTTTCCCACCGTCGACTTTTACTACACCCACGGTATGAGATGGGGTGGTAGATTCTCTTAGCCGCCACAACACAGCACTTTTCTTTAGTGACATTCAATAAATTAAGTAAACGTATGTAATTGGCTTGGATATTATGATGTGTGTACTATTTTTCATTACGGAAGTTCTCTCATACGTAGCTTTTGCGGTGTTGACGACCGCTTGGTGGTTACTGCACCACGGGTCCTGGATTCGAAACCCAGCGCCGAAAGCTAAAAACACTATTTGTTGATTTCCGGATCTGGGTTGTGTTGTGATTATCTCAGTGTTTCTTATTCTACATCATAATGTTTTAAATTCACAGACAGATTTTATCGCATGAGCGTCACATCGCGCAAGAGTAAGTTAAGGACGGGCCTGTGTGTTTGCGCGTACATTTGCGGCACTATAATATCTCCTGCGCAGTTGATAGCTTCCGAAAATGTACGGAAGTTGTCGACGTGGCTTTAAATCGGCTAGGAGCACATCATGTGGCCTTTAAATTAAAGACGTTATTGAAGGAAGGTAATTTAAAAGAAAGAATAAGTTTATCAAAAAATTATTTTATTTGTTTGATATACTAAAAGAGTGAAAGAATACTTATTTGTTAAGATCCGAATGAAAAATTAAAAATGGTGCGTATAACCTAGTTTAGAAGAGCACCGCCCGGCCCTCCCACAATAGCGTGCACAAGCCATCTAATACCGGGAACAAACACAAGATGCCCTCCACCACTACAACAACATTGTGACATTCCATTCTTGCACGCGATCCTTTTTATATAGAACAAAGTGACGAGACGAGTAAATCGTTCACCTGATGCTAAGTGCAACGTCGGTCCATAACAAACGCTGTGTCACCCAGAACATCTCAGTGTGGCACCACACTGCGCACGTCACCCTGAGACATCAGTTCTTAAGTCATATTCCCAGTAATTACGCTAGCTATCACTGCCCTTCAGACAAAATGTTTTCAGACAGAATGTTTCTGTAGCTCTCATTGTGGGGGGATTCTGCCATAGTTGCAACTCTTGGCAATCGGGTTGGCAACCGCAGTTTATTTATGCAAATGTTCCAGCAAGATGTTGCTGCCCACCTCCTGTTTTTTAGTTTTACCTCTTTTCTCGTTTTACTTTTACGACACCCATAGGATGATATTGGGTGGTAGATTCTCTTAAGCCGCCACCACACGGCAACGATGATACCTACCCAGACGGATAGGAGGTCTATGCAACAATCCGTCCTCCTACCACCAGTAAAAATCCTTATGGTCAGTATTTAAATCTAAATGTACGTTAAATCCTGTCTACGTCATGAACTATCCTCGGCGCCATAGGTCCGTACGTTCATAGACTGAATAGAGAAAAATGACTTTGTTTCTGTAGTCTACTATAATGGATTTCCTCAAAGTAACGCCTGTTTCTACTCACTATATTATACTGAAGTCCATTCGAGGGCAGCTTGTTCTATAAATGTACTATGTAAATTCCGATCGCACTTATTTCTCACGACGACAAGATGGCTGCAAATAAATATCACCTAATCTAGATAGGACAATCGATATAAAACATCATTATTCGAGCGATAGCTAATACCTGTTATTTTGCGATATTACTTATGTATTGCGCTTTATCAGACGCCGATTAGATTGTAGTCTGGTAATCGATGCTGGTAAACGGAAAATTTTAACGTATTTTTTTTTCATTGAAATAAATGACTTTTCATGGGAAAAATTACCAATGCCATTGCCAACCGCTTTGTACATTACTTACTAAAATATTTTCAACTCTTTTTTTAATGATATATGCTTATCTTTAAAAATAAATAAAGTTAGAGAATAAAGATTTTTCTTAATCACATGTAGTTTTTTTCTTCATATTTTTTGTCTCTGTTTGTCCGGGTTAATCTCCGAAACAGCTGACTCAATTTAGACAGGACTTTCATTGCCTGGTAGAGGATTTTTTAGAGAGCAATCTAAGGTACTATTTATTTTATAAATAGTTAATCGTCGAAATATTTAATTTTCCTGTGTAAAATCTGAAAAACGGTCAAAATTACATGGATAGACAATTAGAATTATAGACAAAGTATGGGCGTGTTACGTGTGGCTTTAATTTAATTTTGGTTATTATTATTTTAGTTGATGGTAGCTCAAATATTTGTCCTTATATCTTAAAAGTGGTTTAGAAAATACATAGTTCTTTTTCTACGTCGTTACTTTATACCTTAACCTTAACTATAACATTTATACAATATATAAATAAATGCATGCATGCATAAGATCACGACTGTTTCCCATAAGGGGTAGTCAGAGACTGGGCACTCACTGCAAAAACAGATGACTGCCACAATCCACGTTTCACCAAAACAATATAATGCACTTGGTGTGATAGGTGGTGAGCCCATCGCCACCATGCGCTGTTGGGTGCACAGTGCAGTTTAATTCCTTACTCGCCTTTTACGAGATCCATTGGATGAGATGGAGTGGTAGTATTCTTTTAACGAGCCGACACCACACGGCCTATATAAATAAAATTTCGCAATAAAGATTTTTGTCTTAATCCGCAGGACATCAAAACTCGAAAACAGGTTTTTCAAATTTTTGTCTGTCTGTCTGTTTGTTTGTCCGGGGGTAATCACCGAAACGCCTAAATCAATTTTGATCGGATTTTCATTGGCAGGCAGAGGACTTTTCAGAGAGCAACCTAATCTACTTTTTATTTCGGAAATATTTTGGTTTGAAAGTGGTTTCGGTTTGAAGGGCACTGAGAGCTAGAGTAATCACTGGGCATATGATACTTAAGAACTGATGTCTCAGGGTGACGGGCGCAGTTTGGTGTCACACAGAAATGTTCTGGGTGACACACAGCATTTGTTATGGGCAGACGTTGCACTTACCATCGTGAACGTTCTGCTCGTTCCGTCACTTTTATCAAATAAAAAAAGTCGTTTTTTGAATTTAAATTACTACTTTTCACGTCTTTTCCTACACCTTACTAGTTGACACCCGCGACTTTGTCCGCTTGGAAAAAGGTATTTTAAATATCTCGTAGGAACTATTTCATTTTCCGGGATAAAAAGTATCCTACGTCCGTTCTCAGTATGCAAGCTATCTCTGTGCCAAATTTCGTCAAGATCGGTTCAGCGGTTGAACCGTGAAAATGTATCAAACAGACAGAGGGACAGAGAGAGTTACTTTCGCATTTATATATTAGTATGGATTTAACTACCGCAATAAAGCTGGAGAGTTTGGATGTTTGATCACGCTAATCTCAAAAAATACTAATTCGATTTGAGAAATTCGTTTCGCATTTGATAGCCCGTTTATTGAGAAAGGTTTTGAGCAATAACACTTTAGAAAATTACTGAGAAAGGTCGAACTGCTAATGCTCATATCATGAGAGACCATGCTGTACATCATATGGGCAGCCTATACTTCATTCCCACGAAGTTAATTCCTGGCAACGGCTGGTTGTGTCTCACCGAGAACATTTGCGTGTGGCAGCGCACTGTCTTTGTGACCCTGAGACGTCAGTTCTTAATATACCTCTCATATACCCAGTTATTACACATACTATATTAAAACAGCATCTTTAAAAACAGTGGGACAATCTCGTTGATTAAGGGAAGCTTTGTAACAACAGGCGAGAGTAATTTGGCAAGCATGAATAATGTCGGTCCAATGCCGCATTGCAGTGTCGCGGCTTGAGCTCTGAAAGCCCCCGATTACTGGACTCTTATCTGCGATGTGTATTGAGGCTGTAGTTTGGTGGTGTACATCGATAATTTAATATGTATTTCAGTGTCGAATATCGACATAAATATTTTTGTCGATAGTTTTGAAACAAAGGATATTATATTTGTAACTATATGAGAGACATCGAGTACGGAAAGAAAAAATCTTAATCCCTGCAAACGCAGTCGCGTGCTTCAGCTAGTACGTGAATAATTATGCTGAAGAGTTGGTAAGTTTGAATGTATTAATCTCAGGATATAGTCAACCGATTCGTTAATTGGCTTATCTGTAAAACTTTTTTTTTGTTGGATATAGTGAGGAGACGAGTAATACTTTAATCTGATGGTAAGTGCAACGTCTGCTCATAGCAAATGCTGTGTCACCTAGAACATTTCTGTGTGACACCACATTGCGCCCGTCACCCAGAAATATCATTTCTTAATTCTCGTATGCCCAGTGATCATCCTATCTCACTGTGGACTTCAGACCGAAACACATTTATAAAGCACACTACTGCTTTAAGGCAGAACAACTGGCACTAGGGTGGTACCAGACCCAGACGGATTTCTGCGTAGGAAGGGCACTGAGAGCTAGCGTGATCACTGGGCATATGAGACTTAAGAACTGATGTCTGACGTCTGTCTGAGGGTGACGAGCGCTGTGTGGTGTCATTTGTATTGTTCTGGGTGGCACAGCCTTGGCCAGACTGCACTTACCATCAGGTGAACGTTTTGCTCGTTTCGTTACTTTATCTAGTAGAAAAAAAATCGACACTCACGTTTCGTATACCCTTATACCACTGATTTCTTTTCTGCAAACTAATCGGTTTCTGAAAAGGCAATGATATTTTGCTCGCATTCTATTAAGGCGACTTTTACGACGGAGCGACATTGGATTGCAGACTACCAACACACCAAACAAATATAGCACGCTAAAACTGGAAAATCGGAACACTTATCGACTTGTTTCTCAACGGCACGGTCCATAGGCCTCGTGACGTCACCTTCCTTCAAACGTTACACCAGTAAGCATTGTCTTCGTGAGACAATGGTTGTAATTCGTCGCATATGGCATTTTGTCGTCGTCAGCTTTTGCATAGCCTTTTTCATTCTTCATTCGTTCACGAAGTTAAGTCTTATATTTGGTAAAGCAGAGGTTAAATTTGCCTAAGTCCAATAAGATTTAAGGACTGTAATAATTATGAGTAATGACTGGTCGTAAACCTATAGCAAGAAAACACGAAGAGACCTTTGTTCACCTTCGGAAGTGGGGTAAAGTAAAAACTTTCCAATACTCCTCCTTTTTAAAGGTAGTAAGGGCTTTTAAAGTCATGAAAACTTGCGCTGCATAATTCTTTTATAGGGGAAAGTGACGAGACGAGAAAAACGTTCAACTGTTGGTAAGTGCAACGTCTGCCCATAAAAAATGCAGTCACCCAGAAATTTCTGTGTGACATCACACGGGGACCGTCACTTGGAAATATTTTTTTTTCTATAGTAGATAACAACATCACAACAACACAACGTCTGCCCATACAAAATGCTATGTCACCCAGAACATTTGTGTGTGACACCACACTGCGCCGGTCACCCTGAGACAACAGTTCTTAAGTCTCATATGCCCAGTGATTACGCTAGCTCTCAGTGCCCTTCAAACCGAAACACAGTGATGTTTGCACAATACTGCTTCACGGCATCATCCAAGTGGTACCTACCTAGACGGATTCCTGCATAGGAATCCTACCACCAGTAAAAAGATAAACGTTGTTAGCTATTTGATATGTATTGCCACAATCATATAAAACTAGTTCTGCCTGTACGTAAATGTTGTTTATCGTATTTCTCTTGATAATTTTCGTCATTGCATGCAATGTCGTGAATATCTTATTTATGTTTCTATGCGAATGAATGATGCGGCAGTTTTACTAGACATGACAAGTTTTTTGTGAAAACAACTTTTATACATGACAATAAGAGTTAATGTTTTGGACAAAAAGCGATGCCTTGTTAGACGTGAGATGTAATGAACTAACTAACGACCCCGTGGCTCAGCCGTCAGCGGACTTGTCTGAGTAGTCGCGGTCCCTAGGTTCGAATACCCAACGGAGCCGCTAGTTGAGCAAGTGGTTAATGGTTTTAGGGTCTGTATTGTAGTTGTCCCGTATCTATGCCATCGCACAGAGCTTTGTAGTTGAGTTAATATTTAAAGCAAGCTTAGAGGACAACTTCTGGTTATGTTTAAATGTCCAAATAAGCGATTTAAATTAATTGTTCTGTTTTTTTTTAAATGTATTCTCAGTTTCTTTTTGTCAAAGTAACGAGACGAACAAAACGTACACCTGATGGTAAGTGTAACGCTGCCCATAACAAATGCTTTGTCACTTAGGACATTTCTGTGTAGCACACTGCGCTCATCACCCTGAGACATCAGTTCTTAAGTCCCATTTGTCCAGTAATTACATTAGCTATCAGTGCCCTTCAGACCGAAACACAGTAATAGTTGCACATTATTCTTTGGCGGATGATATTGATAAGGAAAAGGGTAGCTACCCGGCCAGATCGGGCGGTCTTATCTGGGGAGGACGTCTCCTCCTACTTGTAATATTTAGATGTTGTATATATAGTTCACATTTCAGAAATTTTCATAGTGCAATTATGGAATGTATTAGATATTTCTTGAGCTTCTCATGTCACCTTTACGGCAGAAAAACTGGCCCTCTGATGGTACCAAGCTAGACGGATTCCTGCAGATGAATCATACTAACACTTATATTTGTTAAAGAACTAATACTTGATTGTATGTCATTAATTATTATGTGTTATTGCACGTGTCATGGCGCGAAGCGGCGTGAGATAGTGCTTTATACTCGAGATGTCATGGTCAAGCGATTCGGCGCTCTTCAAATGCCTCTATCACAATTATACGAATTTGTGTGTTTATTATGTGTTTATTATATAATACTAATTTGAATAGACTCACACAGAGCCGTGTGGTGGCGGCTCGCTAAAAGAATACTACCACTCCATTTCATGCATTAGATCTCGTAAAAAGCGAGTAAGGAATCAAACTGCACTGTTCACCCAACAGCGCATGGTGGCGATGGGCGCACCACCTATCACACCAAGTGCATTAAATTGTTTTGGTGAAACGTGGATTGTGGCTGTTATCTGTTTTTGCAGTGAGTGCTCAGTCTCTGACTACCCCTTATGAGATACAGTTGTGATCTTTTGAATAGACTCATATCAAGAAAACAGTTTAATTTAATTCATTAAAATTGTTATGAAAGATCATCAATATTGTTAATCTGAAAAAAAAAAACAGTTTAAAAAAAATTACGTGGGCGTCTGGAATGTTTTAGGGATGTGGTCACGATAACTCCTGAAATTACGAGTATTGTCGTATCGAGACCGGTTTTTTTTATCGTGTCCAGAATTTTATCTACTAGCACTTGTAGTTATTAAGAAAAATATAGTTTTCTTATTGTTTTCATGTGAAATGGAAATGACACGAAATATTTATACCTCAATACGATTTTTTTTCTTAAGAGTTCAATGAGCGTCATGAGACGTGCACTTTTGGATTTACCAATTTTTATTTAGTGTTTATTACCGTTGACGACATTTCAATTTGCCAGCACGGGAACAGTTTTGAGAATATCGGTCGTTATAGTCGGTCATGATATTAACATTTAGCTCGTTTATTAAACTGTTTATACTTGAGAATGAAACTAATACACGCGTGCCATCGTTCTGTAATATAATTGAAGTAACATAAGTGTAGAGTTATGTACGATTCACAGTTGGATGAAAGAGTCGTGGCGTCTCAATAGCGTATAAATAATTTTACAACCGACATTGGCCGTTGGAACATTGTCTGAGCCGTGAAGTGGCGGGTTAAGAGAATCTACCAGCCCATCTCATTCCGTGGGTGTCGTAAAAGTCGACAAAGGAAAAATAAAAACCAGATGGGCGGCAGCATCTTCCGGAAACATCTGAATAAATAACCTGCGGTTGCCAAATCGCTTGCCACGCCTGGCAATCTATTAATTGCCTCGATCAGCTGTATAGCTGTAGTAGGGTAGTCACCTATGAGTTTTAAGAAAATTCTTTAAGTCGACATAGCTCCTACAGGTATCACGCTACGAGGCTCATTATATTTATTGGGCCTGCCGGGATGTATAGGACATTACGAATGACCCTGTGTATAAAATAAAAAGTGAAACGCAACGAAAAAAAAATGGTATATTTATATAAATATAGATATATAAACCCGCAGAACAAAACCAATTTATAATATATTATACATATTTATATTTATTATATATTTTTGTGTTTTGTTAATCTGTTCTATGCGTTCACCAAGTGTGAATCGTACATTACTTTAGCTTCAATGATTGTTTGGGAATGTAACTAACACTTAATAACAACACCTACTAACTTTTAATACAAATCACTCACAAAAGCATGTACACATTTTCCAGGGCGGCATCAACCACGAATGTGATGTTCGCGTCTGCGCCGCTCACAAGGAGAGCTTCAGCATTACATCTTGACACGTCTGACACTGATAATAAAGGTAAATTTAACGACATATTTTTATCTAATACATATGAATAAGACTATGGACGTATTGAATGTGGAACGTTTGCCTCATTTTAAGCATTTTCAATCTTCTCCTTTTGTGATAGGGTTGCTTTTCGCTTGTCACCGTGTGCAAGCAAATCTATGCTAGTAATGTTTCTGTAAGTGGCCACTCATGGCCGTATATTGTATTATTATTACTACAAGTACATTATTATGTCTCCATGTGAACCCTTCAATTCGTAGCTACACAGTGCTATAACTATTAAAGTAATTTAGGTATTTTGTATCTCTATATCATATTACGACCGCGTGGCTCCGTAATCAGACTACCTGACTCCTATGCTGCGGATGCTGGGTTCGAATCCCAGACGGACCGGACATTTGTCCATTGTTTTGTTTTGGAGTCCCTGTAGTCTCGTGCATTTGTAGCACTATGATATTTCCTGCGCAGTTGATAGCTTTCGAGTATTCAAAAGTTGATGCTGTGGTCGTATATCGGCCAGAATGATATCGTCATATTATTTATGTTTTATACTAATGTACTCTGTATATAGAAATCATTAAAAAAGTATAATTACCATTTCCCGATGCTGCTAAGGACTGATGTTCACAAGTTACTGTAAGTAATTGTTCTTTAATCAGGTTTTGTGTGTATACTATAAAAAGTAGTTAGGTTTGAAGTCTGGGCAATCTATATAAATGAATAAAATTGAAGTGTCTGTTTGTAATAACAAAATAACAGCTTTTTACTCAATGCTGATGAAAGTATATACGGTACTTAAATAAAAAAACAGTTTTGATATATTTTGTCTGTCTAGTTCGTTCCGGCTAATCTCCAAAACGGCTGGACCGATTTTGACGGGACTTCCACTGACAGATAGCTGATATTATAAAGAGTAACTTAGGCTACTTTAATTTTAGAAAAAAAATTAGAGTTCCGCGCAAAATAATTAAAACACCAAAATCCTATTCAAATAGGGAAATATATATATGTATATCATCGATCGGGACAGCTAGTACAACAATACGAAAATGCATGAGTGTTTCGCTTAAACCCTTCAATTTTGTCACTGTGCAATAACTTTGTACAGGGAATGTTAGCTTATGTTCGAGATAATAATAAAGTTTATTTATGTTCATTACTTATACATAAATTTAAAAAGGCCTATCAGAAGAAAAGCAGCCAGTGTTCTTGACACTACACTGGAGTAGCTGTATGACTTAAGCTCCCAACTTTTTGCTTCTTAAATTGCTTATAAAATATCTTTGAATTCGTATATTCGTATATGCTTGCCTGCATGATATTGAGTTTTACTTTTATTTTATTTGATAAAGGTGACGAAACGAGCAAAACGTTCACCTGACTTTAAGTGCAACGTCTGCCCATAAAAAATGCTGTGCCACCCAGAAAATTTCGGTGTGGCACCACACTGCGCTGCTCACTGAGACATCAGTTCATAAGTCTCGTATGCCCAGTGATTACGCTAGCTCTCAGTGCCCTTCTAACCGAAACACAGTAATGTTTACACACTACTGCTTCCCGGCCCGTGGGTTCGGTACCTACCTAGACGGATTCCTGCATAGGTTTAGCTTAGCTTTTAACGTTCAACGGATACATTTTGTCACATCGCTTGTCGTAAGATTTTTGTATGTAACAATGCGACGAGACGACGAAATTGTTAACCTCATGGTCAAGTTCAACGTCTGCCCAAAAGTGTCACCCAGAATTCCGTGTGGCACCACACTACGCTTTCCCTGAGACAACAGCCCTTAAGTCTCGTATGTCGTATAATTACACCAGCTAACAGCGCCCTTCAGACCGAAACACATTAGCGTTTGCACAACATTACTTGATGTTAGAATATCTGGTATTCCTGGTACCAACTAGACGGATAGGATAGGAATTCTACCAGCAGCTATGGCGAATTTAAAGGATGGTGTTAAAGGAAAGATATCTACTATATACACAGAAGATAGAAGAGATATGCATACTTCCATCTTATAACAGATAACAAACATTAAAAATTATGTATGAAGTACGAAAAATTAGGAATGCAAATGAAGTCACTTAACCGGTTACACCAAAACATTCACAACAATCAGTACAGACAGACAGAGTCGCTACCTAAAGCCTCTCAAACAATGACCGAGTAAACACGAATCATTAGAAATACTTTAAGAATACGGAGCATGGTGAAGGCTTCGATAATATTAATCTTGCCAGTGGCCTTGCATGGGATTTGTATCATGTTGACTGCAGATGGAGTGCGACCGGCGAGCGAATATCGCTCTTATCGCCACGGCCGGGAGTGTATTTTTATGATGCTTTTTCTTAATTATAATTTCGGTGATGTAATTGCTGTTAGCCTTTTTGGCTTTTACAGCTTCATCGGATACTGTGCTCACGGGCCAGGATGATGCTTTGTTTGATGATGTGTGTCCACTGTAAACTCAACTGATGCTTTGCCTTTGTTAGGAAGAATTGACTTTTTAAAGCTCAAGGAAAATGGACTTTATATTCATGGAAAGAAGAGTAAGATAATCTCAATCGTCTTAATACTGTACTTCGATTTAAAAGATTTTCATAACGGTTTTCTCTTAAATGCCACTGAAGGTTAATTAAAACTTGAATTGGAACTATTTCGCTTCAATTATTATCGATTAAAGGACTCAAAAAAATGACTGAATTTAACCATCTCTCGAATAGTACTGAAAAAACAACGGTCTCCCAATAGAGACAAAAAATTTTAGTGTCGTCCTTGTTCCCTTTTTTTTGGGTTTCGGAGTTGTACTATAATGTTATCCAGGACGAAATAGCGTACTGTTTTTGCATATGTTTTTCCCGGAGATCATATTACTGACGATTAGTCATTACGTCATACTTTTCATCGCTAGACTGCCTCATAAAGGGGACAAGAAAATCATTGAGGGCGACACATACGAGGGTGGATTGAAAAGTACTCGGCCTAACCAAGAAAATAAACACATACTAAATCAGTTATATTTTTATTTTTCTACATAATCACCATCAAGTTCAATACACTTTTGCCACCTCCCCTTCCAAGCATTTAGACCGTTAAAAAAAATGATTCTTCCTTAGAGTCAAAATATGCGTCTACAGCTGCTTTGACCTCGTCGTTTGTCGAAAATCTTTGACCTCCCAAGTGCTTTTTTAGGTTAGGGAACAGAAAGAAGTCTGATGGTGCCAGATCAGGTGAATACGGCGGATGCGGTAACAGTTCAAAGCCACAGTTGTGAATTCCAGCCATTGACTGTACTGACGTGTGAACACGGGCGTTATCTTGATGAAACAGGACTTTTCTTCTGAGCATTCCTCGACGTTTTTCTTTTATTTCCTCTCGTAAACGACGTAGTAAGGTGCAGTAGTAATCAGAGTTTATAGTCTGACCCCTTTCAAGATAATCAATCATAATCACACCTTTCGAGTCCCAGAATACTGAAGCCATCACCTTATTTGCCGACAAAATCGACTTAGCCTTTTTAGGGGGTGGTGAACCAGGTCTTCTCCACTGTTTTGATTGTTGTTTTGTTTCCGGTGTACAGTAATGAACCCATGTTTCGTCCATAGTAACAAAACGATTCAAAAAATCATCTGCATCGGCTTCAAATAACTCCAAACAGTCGCGTGAAATAGTCAATCGCGTCCTTTTTTGTTCAACTGAAAGCAGTCGCGGAACCCACCTCGCAGACACCTTGTGGAAACCCAACTCGTTGACAATGATGTTTTGAGTTCGTTCATAAGAGATGCCTATAATCTCGGCTATCTCTCTAATTTTTAATCTGCGGTCTCCCATTATTAAATCAAGTACTTTTTTTAATATTTTCGTCAGTAGTTGACGTCGAAGGCCTTCCAGAGCGGGGTTCATCTTTCACACTCTCTCTACCACGCTTAAATTCTGCTATCCATTTTTTGACGGATGAATATGACAGAGCACAATCGCCTAATGTACTGACCATGTCATCATGGATGGCTTTTGATGATAGCCCCTTCTTATGAAGGTACTTAATGACGGCACGCTGCTCGATTTGCTCCATTCGCGGAAATTATGACCGATTACTTTGTTAATAAATTTATAAAATCACAACTAATTATCGCACACGTTTCGAACTTCACACAATGAACTAGTCTGAACTGAACTAAATAATGTGGGTAGATTTGAGTTTTAGAATTGAATGGATCTGTGTTAGGCCGAGTACTTTTCAATCCACCCTCGTATATTTCTTAGAATCCGGAGTTGCATTAGTTTACTTATTACATATTATTTTACTTTTTATATATTCATTTATATTCAATTAATAAATACCTTTTTTTTTACTTTTTTGCACGCTATCAACATCAACTCATTTTTTTTGGAAAAAACAATAAATTAAAACATTATGTAGATACTGGCAAGCCAGGAACCGTTCTACTATGGGCGGTAGCCGAAAACCAGTGTTTTGTCCCTGAAGTGGATATTCCATGCACTGAGCTATGGCCTGTTTGTATCATTACAGTCCCAGAGTTACCGACACACAAGTCGACAGTCCGAATGGAGGCCCGCAGCCTCCCTCGGACGGTCATTAGACGACTTAAAACCCTTTAGAGATATTCTAAATCGCGCAAGCATGCAGCGAGCGCGACAGTCCGAATTTCGAGGTTATTGTAGGAGTTTATTTATGTATTTATGTTTGGGTCAAACCAAACCTGGCACGCGGGCCCCTGGCCCGTGAGCACAGTATCCGATAAAGCCAAAAAAGGGCTGACAGCAATTACATTATACCGAAATTATACTCGTATATCATTACAGTGCACACATCTGTAGTGTATGGCAAACATTTTTATTTTAGTACAACAGGTACTAAAATATATATATATATATATATATATATATTTTAAATATTGTATGTGTGTATTGTAATTTTACAAAAAAACGGTATATCTATCTGTCTATGTATCTGTTAGGCTGGAAGTAGCGCTCTGTTTTTGCATGTATTTTTACCGGAGACGCAATTACCGACGACTAGTTATAGCTTTCATCGACTATAGACTAGGTGATCTATATCTTAATTCTTTATGGTGAACGACCTTAATAACACAAGCATGAGCTTATTACTTACAGCCTCTTGTTTTCCCCCAAATTATCCAAAACAGCATTGGTCTGACCGTTCTACTTTTGCGAGGCTATACCAACTCGATAAAATGTTATCCCGCCATCCGCAGACGAACCTGACCGTCAGCCGACAGTGGTATGGTCGTCGGTGGCTCGCCGCCGTACGGACTTGGTACCAACGCTCCCAGCCCCACGGGCGCCAGGTAGGGCCTACTCGATGACGCGGCTGGACAAATTGCCACGTCTCCATACCACGCCCTCGTCATCGCCGTCGATGCACCATCTCAACAGGACCCGTGAGTACATTGCAGGGTACTCCGCGTGCCGCTTGCCGCTGTGGACGGGTTACGCTTGGTGCTGCTGGGTTTGCTGCGGGGGTGTGAAGCTAATCTCGGGCTAACGTTTAAACACTATATCGCTATCATTCTATGTGGAGATCGCTTGCGCTAAGGTGATTAAGATGATTTTGTAGAGGTTTCTGTTACTGCTAAATTAAGTGCTGCTATATATCTATCTATATATATTATTTCTCAGAGGTGTTTTTTGTCTGTATGCAATATCTCCCATAATAATGTATCAAATGTTTGGTACCCCATTATGAAGATTAGTTTTCCTTCTAACGACGAAAAATAAGTAAATGTCTCAAAATTAATGTTTTCGTTAAACTAATTGATTAAAAGTCTGAATTCATTTTCTTTATTCTAGAAAGCGCCATCTATTGACAATATGTTCAACTAACATGCACGGAGTAACAGTTGTTTACATTCTTTAAAGAAGAAGGTAGATGGCGCCATCTGTTCATGATCACGATACTATGCGAAATATTTGCACGCTTACCGTGCTAGTAAGATCAAATTTGGCTAACTTTTCTGTCGTATCTACGGTTTTTGGGTTGATTGATATATTCTTATTCTTCGTTTGAGCTATTATGATCGATTATAATATTCCAGTTGTCTTTAATATTTTATTAACGATAGTATCATTGATCCGAATTTCAACCACGATCACTGTCTTTATACACTATATTATCCGCATTTTTTTTTTAAATCAACCAAATTTTTTATGCTTATTCATCACATCATCACCATCACTTCAGCCCATCGCTAGTCCACTGCTCAACATTGTCCGCCCCCATAGATGGCCACTAAAACTTGTGGCTCTCATTCTGTGGGGATTTTGCCATAGTCGCCACGCTTGGCAGGCGATTTAGCAACCGCAACTTATTTATTCAGATGTTCCAGGAAGATGCTGCTGCCCATCTCCTGGTTTTATTTTCCCTCTGTCGACTTTTACGACACCCACGGGATGAGATGGGGAATTTTTATGAGGGCTTCTAATTTAGCTTTCGAAAGCGAGAAATCATTCAGATCTTGCTAGGGCTGTATTACCAAGCCATGCACTATTATATATTTGATTAAGGGGTGCACATTAATTGTTATTAAAAACTATTTGTTTACAAACTATACTAACTTTGTCTCTACTGCGTATAATGCAGGAATAATCGATTTGTGTGGACCAAGTGGTGTGTTTGGGATTGGTTTGTTTAATGCTTTGCTTAGTTTATAATGATTTGAATTAGGTCAATCGAGTGTTTTATTTTTGTAAAGTTAAATCGATTTAGTGCCTCAAGATTTAGGCGGTGAGTTTGTTGTAGCTGTAACTGCGAAAGTTTTGAGTGAAGTAGTTACATATTTAGTGGATTTTGATCCGTGCCAGTGTTATTAGTGAGTGATATTTGTTAAATTAAAAAAAAAAACAGAAAATATTAAGCTAAAATTGATTACTTAGTTATATCGCTTGGAAAGGCAAAGCTGAATCACTTATATTTTTCATAGTTATGCATAATAATTTTGAAATATTTTCTTAAAATATAAACTGAAACAGATTTAGTAATTCGCAAATTTATGAACATGGAATCCGAAAATCTTTATTTGTTTATAATATTCTTAGTAACGTCTGCAATATCTGATCGCTTCCGACAGATGGCGGAATGGCCATTTCGAAAAATGCTATGCCGACAATTCACAGACCTCATATCCAGCACGTGACTATACATGCTCATGACGACGACGACTATTATTTATCATGACATTTTACCTTTTTTCCTGTCTGTTTAATCTGGACTTTTCTTCTGCCGTTAGTGGCTTTGGTATGTTACCATCCAAGGAACGGGAAACGTTTCGGGTTAGTTTCTACTTCATTTTAATTGATATAAAGATAAGTATACCAACCGGTCCTTCATTGAATATTTCTGTAATCTAAACTCTCCAAATTATACTTATAATTGTTTTACATTCATTAAAAAAATTACTATTATATTTAAAACTAGAAATTAAATGGAATATGATAAATATTGAAAATGAGTAAATTTTTAAATCTCAATTTTACATGGGTTCTTAACATAATATCAAAATGACGGATTTGATGTTCGTATATTTCTCTTAAGTCTCGTTCACTCTCTATCTCTTGTGCAGTTGATTTTCTCCGTTGTAAAGGTGAGTGGAAATGCTAATATAGTTTAACTCCTAATAAATCATTCATTTCATTCTTTCATTCGGCACATTTTCTAATAAGTTTATGACTAAATTATAAACACTTGAACAACTTACTCAAACATTTTATTTAAATATATGTAATGCTTCATTATATAGAACATTTCGTTTGTTCAGTCAGTTCTAATGTCCTATATTGTCTGAATTTTTACTTTTCTGACCTGATAACTAGAGTAATACTCTCCTTTATTTTTATTATTTATTTATTTATTAAGAAAACCAACAGCGTAATTACAAATATATGCATAACAGTGTTATAACAAAAGTAAAGCTAATGACAGAATTTCCTTATTTAACAGCATAAGTAAATAAGAATACAAAAGAAAGTAAACGTAAAAAACAAAAAAAAAAACAAAAATTGAGAGATTTGTCAACCTTCCACTTCACATGAAAATTTCCTACATATCCATACATACACATTATATATACGTACATACATGAGTTATTAATGCAATAGTCCATCTCTATGGACTATATTACAAAACCCTGACCAAATATCGTAAGCAACTTAAATATACGCATATACTTTTCTTATCCCGCTGCGTCAAAATCATTAATGTCCGTTTGAGATAACGCAATATCTTTTATCCATATCACCGTGACTAAATTCATTACAATATTAATCACATCCCTACGGAACCAATCGCATCACCTCACATCACATTCATTTTTCGACTACTGTCATATTATACTAACACATTCACACACTGAAAAACTTTACCTATTCACCTAATGGCCACCATTTTGAACATTGAGACAGTTGACCAACAACATAATTTTTTTTTGCTAGTGTAATTCGAATAATCTCAAGTGCAGCACAATAACTAGCGATACACGCAGACGACAATACACTATATAATGTATGACGGGACGACCTCCGACTGTCTTTACTCTCTCAGCCTGCCCTAAACTTACCGTCACGTTCACCCATTAATTAACCTATAGAGATCGCTCCTCCATCATCCATCAACGGTGTATTCATACAATCCAAGATGACTCGCAACTAGCCATACACGGACGTGTACTTGAGGAAAGTGTCCATTTTTATCATTAGCAACTGATGGATACGATGGTTGGAAGGTTCGGATAGTGTGAGATACAAGTGGGATGTACACAGAGACACGCTCGGGCGAGACGACGCCCGGTTCGAGGCCGGGCAGCGCGCTGTCCAACGCCGGGGTCGTCCGGCGAGCCGCCTCCGCGCCCCGGAAGCCACGGCCCGCTTCCATCGCCGGCACCGGGGTCAATACTCCACGAGGTAAATTGTGCTTTAATAACACTATAGTTAAAGTTCATTTCTGATCGGCTGATGGATCACCCATTACTCGTGAGATTTTTTGTGATGATGTTTGTTTTCACAACGTACAGTTTTACGTCTGGATTTTAGAGCTTAACTTTGGTCGGCTGTAAATCGTTTTGATTCGTTTGTGACTGGCCTAATCGAGTTTGTAACTCAAAACGTTCATCGTTTATTTATTGGCTTATAACATTTTCGCTAAACGCGCTTTGCTTTTTGTATATAACCCAATTTTACTCATATTATATCATTGTATTCAGATGTAATAAAATTGTAAAAATAATGTAATACAACTACAGAATGATTAAGCACATTAAACAAGTAGAATCAATTAGTATCTCTAAATGCTTACATTAAGGATAATTAACACCAGAGGCTCCCTTTTTGCCGCCATGGACAACTAATATTTTTTTTGACCATGGACTATTTACATTTCGGGGTATTTCGAAATTGGTCCTTCTGAGCCGCTTTGGGAGCCAACGGTTCACACAATGTTGCCGCATGTGCCAGCAGGCGTCGACACGGGGGCGAACAGTATCGCGACGACGCCGTCGGTGTCGCGCGACGCCACGACGGTGGCGGGCGACGCGCCGCGCCGGGCCGCCGCCGCGCGCCGCCCGCGCCCGCTCTCCATGCACGCCTCGCCCAGGCCCGGTGAGCGCGCCAGCCCTCGCTACGCGCTAAGCGAACCGCTTCAATTTACACGCGTTTTGTGTTTTGGTGGTGGACTGGACTATAGGATATTGTTCATTTCATTTTTAAACAACTCTGTAAAGTTAAATAGAGCTTGAAGTTATGCTTAGTGTGTAAGGTCTTTGCCACGAGGTTGACTAATGGATAAACTCAAATCATTTCAATCTTTATTCATACAATAAAAGGATACCATTGCGTTGTAGCAAATAATGGATGCCGCTTAACTTGAAGATTTTTTTTAATTGTCCCGTTTGAATATTGAACGAGTCCTTTTTACGGTTATGGATAGTTCAAATAATGTCATTTGGTCTACGTAATGCACTTCGTATGATCCAAATATATGATGAACTTAAATTACATTGTGCAAGTATATGTTTTATAAAGTAAAGATCTTATAATAATTCTATTTTATGGTGTTTAAAACAGCGTTTTTTTAAAATGTTTATCAAATTTGGATATATTACTTTCTACACGGGTGTTTACTAAAAGCCTCAAACTCCGTTCAAATATAATGGTTTAGTAAATATAATTTAACTTTTATTAGTGTTAGTTAACAAACTACTATCTTAAAGTAACTTTCCATTCGGGCGTTTTCAACATATTTTGTAACATACTAAATATTACTAAATAATACATATGGTTATACTTATTCACCATTCAAAGTACTACGTCTCCGAGAAGCGACGCATTAACTGCGATATCAAAATTGTAACATATACTATTTACAAGTATTTTGTAATATTTTATTCTTCATTTCAATATTTTTCTTATATTAGAATTTTCTTTTAAAGCATTGCATTCATCTATAATATTTAATCTTAAATATGTAAATTACTATGCTACTGTTATTGCTACATTATATGTACATTACTACACCCAGATGTGTCAGTAATTATGTAATGCTTGGGAAAATATCTTATATAATGCTTATACATATCTTTATATATCCTTGTCGGCATAAGAACATCGCAGTAGCTTCTGTCAGTCTTCATTAATAGCCAAAGTTTTATCATTGTAACATGCTGTATTACACTAGAAGACAGCATCAGGCTTTCCAGCTCGAGCTTAAACAGGCTTCGTTAATTGAGTTTCGATTTCTTATCCCGAGGTTACTGTGGTGTTCTTCAGTTTCAGTGCAGTTTAGTTACTGTTATACTTGGTCTACAGCGCCGCCAGTCGCCCCAGGAGACGGCAAACCGCCGCTGCACAGAAAGCCAAAGCCATCCAAAGAACATGAGAAGGTAAGTTGATTAGTAGTTATATAGAAAAGAAAAAAGAAAGATAAGTTATTTTATTTGACATCACAAAAGAAATACACAATAAAGTATTATAAACAAGAGCGAATATGAAATTAGAGAAAAAAAATGAAACAAAAAATTTAATTTTTTTTCAATTAATAAAATAATCCATAATGGAAATTAGTATTTAATGTCCGTCTCCAAGAGGCAAGCTTAGGTCTACATGTTCCTGAGACTTTATCAGTCTGTGTCATAGGAATCGTCCGCTGGTTTCAGTTAGTTGCTGTAAAATCAAAAAAGTTAGTAGTTACAGAATTTTCTAATTTTACAGCGCGGTAAATCACAGTCACCGGGACGAGCGTTGTCGCCAACGCCGCCGAGACACACTAGCGAAACTATGGATAAGGTAAGCCACCATTTAGTTAAATGTGGTTCTATTCAACCGTTGTTATTAAGGTTGAAATTGGTTAAAATCTATGTTCCAGAGCGTGACATCAACGTCGACAGATAAGAGACAAGTGAGCGCAGTCGAGGTGACGCAGAAGTTGGAGGCATTGCAGATTGGTGGTACCGACGAAACGCATCAGCACCACCAAATCTTAGACAATAAGGTGATTAAAATTTGGTTTTCTTCATTTAGCAAACCTGTGCCATTCGCCATATCATTTTACCTTACAAAGAAGACAATATAATTTATTTTGTTTCGCAGGTAAACGATAACAAAGAGAATGTAGAAAATAAGCTGCAACCGAAGCACGAACAGATAGTAGAAAATAATAGAGAAGAAAAACCAATGGATGTACAGAAGCCAGTCGAGAAGAAGGATGAAAAACGCGAGGAAAGGAAGGAGCAGTTGCTGGAGAGGAAAGAAGAGAAGCGCGATGATAAGAAGGAATCCTCCCAGGAGAAGACAGAAGATAATGAAATGACCGGTGAGTATATAATTTACTTTAAAATGGAGATAACTTTTTATACTATATATAACGTTTATTTTAAATTCTTAATCCAACTGTTAAAAAGTTAATCTTAGGTTTTTTTTTTTTATATAACAGTAATATTAAGTAGGACCGGGCGCTCATAAATCACTCAGAACTTTGTGTTGAAAATCTTGGAAAGTAGCGCGCTACTGAGGTCGGTATCATAAGGCATTGATTCTTAAGTATAATATGCCTTGTAATAACAGTAGATTCAGTGCCCCAAAATGAAAATAACTGCGGACTGTCTTTTACCTATTTGTTCTCCTTATTGTGATAAGAACCATACATACATTCACGCCTTTTCCCATATAAGGGGTAAGCAGAGACCACACACGTAGCACACTTCACCCCTGTGGGAACCCACGACCAGTATAGTGACAGCATTGCATATTATGATGTTATCCTGCACCATATATTATTCGCCTATTACGACAACTCGGTAGAACCTACCGTTCTATTGTACTCTGCTGACACCTATGGAATTTTTCGCTGTTACCAAAATGCGGCGACGTGGTTCGCCACACGTCACGTCTCGTTTACCATGAAAAGTGTGCTCTACCTGTCTGGACTCTACCTACCCCTTGACATAGGAAAAGAAGTGACTATATGTATTTATCTACTTTATAGTTTTTAAATTTTTGCATACTCTACATTCATCGCTAATGAAGACAAAATGAGGTCTTTTCTTCTTTTTTATTGGATAAAGTGACGAGTCCAGCAAAACGTTCACCTGATGGTAAGTGCAACGTCTGCCCATAACAAATGCTGCGTCACCCAGAACAACGAGTGGCACCACACTGTCTCATATGCCCAGTGATTACGCTAGCTCTCTGATTACTGTTTCACGACAGAATAAATGGCCCTGGGGTGGTACCTACCTAGATGGATTCCTGCATGGGAATCGTGGAAGGTATTATTTAATTGTCGTCGCCGCCATTTTGGTACTAGTTGAAAAATTCGTACTGCTCATCGCGTTCCCACGACAGTATAGTGACAGCATTGCATATTATGGTATTATTCTGAACGAATAAAGGCTGTCCGCACCTTAGTCGCCTCTTACACCAGGGTAGGAAAGAGGTAGGTGGTATTCTACTCTGCCGGACACCTACCGGGTAAATAAATGATGAGATTGTTGAATTGGATTTGTGTCGATTGCAGCGTCGATGACGGCGCGTCGCATCACCACGGAGGAGGAGGCCAAGGCCGCGCTGGCCGAGCGCCGCCGCCGCGCGCGCGAGGAGCTGGAGCGCCAGGCCGAGCTCGAGCGCCAGCGGTCAGACCATACGCCTCGCTAACTCACTCACTCACTCACCCACTCAGTTACTCATTCACACACTCACTCTCTCACGCATTCGCTCGCTCATTCACTCACTTCACTCACTCATTCAGTCACTCACTAACTCACTCGCTCTTCTTCTTCTTCTTCTTCTTTGATCCTGCCAATTAGCTACCAAATCGAACCATTTTTGCCAATGTCGTGTAATCCTTTGTTTAACAAAGACTTCAATACGATCAGACAGTAAATCGCCGTGTGGTGACTTAAGAGAATCTACCACCCCATTTCATCTTGTGGGTGTCGTGAAAGTCGACAGAGGGAAAACGAAAACCAGGAGATGGTCAACAGCATCTTCCTGAAACATCTGAATAAATAAACTGCGGTTGCCAACCCGCCTGGCAAGCGTGGCAACTATGTCAAAATCCCCTCAAAATGAACGCTACTAATTTTTATGGCAATCTGTGGGGGAGGCCTATGTTTGGCAGAGGACTAGTGAAAGGATGAAATGATGATGATGAGACAGTGAAATTATAGTTTACTTTTATTGAAGATTTGAATCGAATTTTCCAATTTCTGTACACTTTCACGCGCACTACAAACTATCGATATTAAACATCAACACTCTAAATTTACAAAACCCTGCAGACACACTACCGCCACTTGTTGAGTTGGCGCCAAAAGCTCACTCACTATTTTTATCTCTCTATTCATGCACTCCTCTCTAATCACTCACTACTCCCCAAGACTCATTACTCCTCACATCTCACCTCACACTCAGTCCTCAGGCACTCCGTAATCACTCCTCACGTATCCTCACTCTCTTCACTCAATTCTCTTTTACTCACGTTCGCTTACTCCTTCGCTCACTCTTCTCAACTTACTACTCACTCACTTCGCTTTATTATTTACTATGCACGGGAGTGCGTAGAATAAGAGATCATCCAACTACACTTCTCACAGCTCACTGCTGAAGCAGCGGCTAGCAATTGGCTTCTGGGTAGCACGGTTCGATTCATGCACGGGACAAATATTTATTTGGCGTACAGATGGTTGTTCCGAGTTTGGTTGTTAGTGCATGTAAAATTTAGTCTTTAAAACTTAATTTAACTATAACCTATACTTGAATGTCGACTATATTATTGTTCAGGCTACAACGCGAGGCAGTAGAAGAAGCGGAGAGGCAGAGGCAAGAGGAAGAAAGACAGCGGCGTGAAGAGGAAGAGGCACGCGAGTTGGCTGCGTTGCAGCGCCGCGTTGAGGAGGAGAAGTTAAGGAAGGCCATTGAGGTAATTATTTAATGTGACTCGAATGCCCCCGAAATCTTCGTAAGACGTGTGAGTGTAGTTTCACTGCAGTGGCGTAGTTGATTTTTCCTGGCCCCAAAAGTTACATTTACAGTTTTTTTTTTATAAAGGATTAGTAGTGTGTTTGCTTGTTTATCTATAATTTATAATTTTACGTCGCTTATTTGGTAGGTGTTCCGGCTCGAAGGACCATTTTCTGGTAGAATAATGTAAAGTACTGGCAAAATGTGGTTGCATTTCGTCACTTTGACACATTTATTGGCAACGATGTTTGCGCATCACTGCTTCCACGGCAGAATAACTGTCCTGGGGTGGTATCTACCTAGACGGTTTCCTGCATAGGAATCCTACCACCAGAATTTCGCCGTAAATGCGCCGAATGTAGACAATAATGGAGGCCGATTGACAATCGCGGTATGTAGAGTTCTCGCAATGTAGACGCTGCTGACTGCCACAGTAGGAGGCGAATCGAGATAATTTAGCTGGTTTGTTTCCAGTTTGTCGATAGATGTTCGGTAGCCGATAGCTGTCCAGTAGGATAGGCAGAGTAGAATAGAATCTTTCTCTTTTCTACCGAGGCGTCTTAAGAGACGCTTAATGTGTTGTACGAACAGCTTTTATTCGTGCAGAATAAGACCGTTATATGCAATGCTGTCACTACACTGTTTTTGGGATCGCAGTGGGGAGTAAGAATCTTTTAACTCTTGAGAGGCCTCTGCTTACACGTTATATGGATAAAAGGCGTGACTGTATGTCTGTATGTGCGTGTGTGTGTGTGTGCAGGCGCAGCAGCAGCTGGAGCGGTCGGAGGCGGAGCGGCGCGCGCGGGCGGAGGACGAGCGGCGCGCGCGCGCTCGCGAGGAGGAGGACAAGCGGCGCGCCGCGGAGGACGCCGAGCGGCTGCGGCGCGAGGAGGCCGAGCGCGACGAGAAGGAGCGCCTGGCGCGCAAGCAGCGCGTCGAGGCCATCATGGCACGCACCAGGCTCAAGAAGGTACCGTCCCACTGACGCGCCACGAGCAGGACGAGCGGCGCGCCGCGGAGGACGCCGGCTCAACCGTTCAACCGATCTCGACGAAATTTCACACAGATATAGTATGCAAGCTATCTCAGTGTGGAATTTATGTCCGTGCATACTTATTTTATACTCCGGAAAATAAAAGAGATTCCAAGGTATTTTTACAAAACCTAAATCCATGCCGGACGTAGTTGCGGATTTCAGCTACTTAGTTTATATGTGAGGGTAGTCGCAAAAACTTTAGTATAAAAAAATACTCCTGTAATGCTATATTTTACCAAGCATAATGATTTATTCTAGAATAAATATTTACGACCCGAGTATTCCATACGGATGTTATTTCTATTTACCTCTATAGTATTATTAATCATTAATTATTTTCACTGAACAGCAAGCAGAAGAAGATAAGAAGCAACAAGAAAATAACAAAGCACAAGTCGTCCCGGCGCCGCAGCCGGAACCGACGAGCGAACAGACACCAACACCAACAGACGACGCGTCCGCACAAGGCAGCGAGCACACTCCCACGCAGACCGACGGGCACGTGGCTCCGCGAGGCGACGACGCGCCCGCATCGCAGCGAGGAGCACGTGCGCGTGTGCGTCAGCGTGCCCGCGCCCGCGCCCGCGCCCGCGCGCGTGTGCGTCGACGCGGAGCGGCACGTGCCCGTGACGCAGTCCGTGTCCGTGTCGGTGTCGGCGCCGGCCGCAGACAACGGCAACGTGTACGCCGCGGACTTGTTGCAGCTCGCCCCTACTAGTCAGGTTTGGATTGTTTTCAACTGTCCTACGGGGACTTTTGGCGCGAACGTTGATATTTTTATTGAATTTTGTAATTGTTTTTTTTGTTTATCGGATAAAGTGATGAAACGCGCAAAACGTTCACCTGATGGTAAGTGCAGTGTTTGCCCATAACAAATGCTGGCGCAGTGTGGTGCCAAACAGAAATATTCTGTGTAACACAGCATCTGTTATGGGCAAACGATGCACTTAATATCAGGTGAACGTTTTGCTCGTCTCGACACTTTATCAAATAAAAAAAACATGTTTTGATGAAATTTATAGAGTAAAAACATTTATACATGCAGGCGTTATACTACGTGTAATGTTAAATAAATATATTCACAATGATGATATTTTATTGCAATGTGATGCGTATTTTTTCCCGACTACGTAAAGCGAAATGGAGGATTATGTGATTGAAAATTTCCGTATTATTTCGAAAAAGGACTAAGAACAATTTTTTTTTAAATGTGTTGTGTGAGGAAACGAACAAAACGTTCACCTGATTTAAAGTTTAACGTCTACCCATAACAAATGTTATGTCACCCAGAACATTTCTGTGTGACACCACACTGTGCCCATCACCCTGAGACATACATTCTTAAGTCAATTATGCCTAGTGATTACGCTAGCTCACAGTGCCCTTCAAACCGAAACACAGTAATGCTTGCACACTACTGCTTCACGACAGAATAACTGGCCCTGGGGTGGTACCTACCTAGACGGATTCCTGCATAGGAATCCTACCACCGTATATTTTGGGTTTTGTTGTTTAATATTGCAGACAGTTTATTATGCAGCAAGTGCTCGTTAAAGTGTACAATGGTTGGAATATTAAATTGAAGATCAAAATTATACCTTTCGTTTTGTCTCCATTACTCCGGCGAATCTGCAGCAAAATTCTACTATCATTTTACTGTCCATCGAAATTTGCTACCTGAATATGTTACTTGACACAGGAAAATAGTTTACGACTGTTTCCATAAATAAATAAAGTGTCTTTAAAATACACATTTAGTATTTTGTACAGAACTCTGTTATATTTTTATGATCTACAGACTTATAAGCTCTTGACGATCGTGGAGCCTGGTGGTCAAAAAACCTACGCCATAAAGTACTACTAGATTGCAATTTTAAGTGCTGATTTACCACGTGTTCGGCGGTGAAGGAAAACATCGTGAGGAAACCTGCATGTCTGAGGAATAAAATATATTTCGAAGACATATGAAGTCCGCCAACACGCATTGGAGCAGCGTGGCGAATTCTTCCCGGCTCCAAAACCTTCTCAGAAATGTGATGAGGCCCGTGCCCAACTGCTGGCTGTAACTTTACATACTAGATGTGACACCTCAACTTTATTATTTGTAACACTAGTTGGAGTGTATGCGCTGAGACTTATTTAGTCTGTGCCGGGCGCTCGCGCGCAACATGACCTATTTAATTGATAAGTTTTACTTCGAAAAAGTGCCTTTGCGTACTGAGGTACACGTAAAGCATTTATTTTTCACCATTATGGTCACCGTATCAACGACTAAACACATTATTTAATTATATGTTATCAAAAAGCGTCATCAGCCATGTTTTGATGAAATTTATAGAGTAACAACATTTATATACGCAGGGGTTATCCTATGGACGTGTAATGTTAAATAAATATATTCACGTTGTGATATGTTATTCAATTGTGATGCATATTTTTTCCCGACTACGTAAGGCGAAAAGGAGGATTATGTGGTTGAATATTTCCGTATTACTTACTATTATTTAGAATTGATATGGCAAGTAAGTGCATAACTTGAACTCAAAATCGAACTTAATAGGAAAGTACTGAGGAAGCAGTAGACGAGCTGATTATTGCCGATGACCATAAGGTGGTGATATATTACGAACTCTGTCAACTACTGTATTATGACACCAATGTATGTATGTGTAAACTTGTGTAAAACAATGTCTCATTTACCAGCAGACGGAAGAATCGAAGCAGCAAGGTGAGAAGCCAGCGGATAGCCAAAGTAGTGCAGCGCAAGAGGGCGCCACAAACAACGGTAACGTCACTGCCGACCTTCTGGGACTGTCCGAGCGAAATGATGTGAGTTCGGGTTCATAATTATCAATTAGTATATAATCGACCGCGTGGTGGCGGCGAAAGTAGACTGTGGGAACTGCTTGTGAAATTTTATGGGTTCTGACTAACGGAGGAATAACAATCTAGAAGAATTTTGGGCCAACTTGAAAAGCGGCGGTAGTGTTTTTATTGAATTTTGTATGTTTTCAGTTTCGTTGTTTAATATTGATAGTTTATTGATATATCATCACATCATCATCATGCAATGCAGCAAGTGTTCGTGATGTAAGGTGGTTGGCAAATTCAATTCAAGACCAAAACTGTACTTTACGTTTTATCTCTATCAGTCCAGCAAATCTTCAGTAGAAGTAAAGGCCGGCAACGCATCTGCTATTCCTCTGGTATTATAGATGTTCATGGGCGGCGGTGATCACTTACCATCACGTGAGCCACCTGATCATTTGCCCCCTATTCTATAAAAAAAAAAGTCAACTATCATTTTACTGTCGATCGAAATTTGTCTTGCTGCTTGAAGATTGCTACGTATCTAAAAAATATATATTCACTTGACACTGAAGAAAAGTTAAACCATTCGACCTTAAATGCGAAGACCGGTGATGGATAGTAGCGGCTGAGGTGCGAAGCGTCTGGTGCTGCGATCACCAATAACTGCCAAGCGTGATGATTACGGCAAGTCCTTTATTCGTCGGAGTGAGAGAGGGTGGCCTATTAAATAATGTCCGCCAGTGGACTGATACACGATATAATCCGTATCGTCGTTCGTCGTCGTCGTTTCAGCCTATCGCAAGTCCACTGCTGAACATAGGCCTCCCCCATAGATAGCCACATAAGTTTGTAGCTCTCATATTGGAGGGATATTGCCATAGTTAACACGCTTGGCAGGCGGGTTGGCAACCGCAGTTTATTTATTCAAATGTTCCAGGAAGATGCTGCTGCCCATCTCCTGGTTTTAATTTCCCTCTGTCGACTTTTACGATACGCACGGGATGGGATAGGGTGGTAGATTCTCTTGGCCGCTACCACACGGCTTATAATCTAGTTTTATTTAAACAACATTTGTTATGGGCAGACGTTGCACTTACCACCAGGTGACCGTTACTAGTCACTCTCCTAAAAAAATACTATAATAAAAAATATGTGTTATGAAACTATTATGAATTTAATTATCAAAGCTATTATTTATTAATTATGAAACTATTATGAATTAATAATGAAACTAAATCCGCTATAGTAGTTTTTCTTGGTCATTTAAAACGTTACGGAAGCGCAAACAAATAATCTTGTGGTCTCCGAGATACGCAATCTAAAATATACATACATACATACAGTCACGCCTCTTTCCCATAGGGGTAGGCAGAGACCACATCTTTCCACTTGCTACGATCCTGACACACACATCTTTAGCTTCTTCTACTTTCATTAGCGTTTTCACACACGCTCGTCGGTTGCGGGTACTTTTAACGTGACCTTTCCTCAAAAGTTCACCGATCTGATTGTGATACGTACGCATAGGTCGACCCTTACCGGCTTTTCCATTCACACTTGCCTCATAAATCTGTTTCGTCAATCTCCTTTCATTCATCCTCTCTACGTGTCCAAACCATTTAAGCATGCCTTTCTTTATCTTTTTCACTACATCTTCAACCACACCGCTAAAAATATAACCATCAATCTAAAATATAACCATCCTAAAATAACAATACTGCTGACCATACTTGTTAGATATGGGATGAATGCCAAAACATATGGGTTATTTGTAATAAAAACTGATTAAAAAAAAAACTTTCAGACCCAGGACAAGACCGACGAGCAGTCGACCACCGCCCCAACCAAACAGAACGACAACGCGCCGACATTGGTGGCCAACAATGGCAACCAACATGTTGGCCATATTTCGGCCAATTTCATCCAAAACGAGCGCGTCTCATCTGAGCACGACCAGCATAGCCAACAAATTGGTCAAACTAAATTGGCCGATATGCCCAAACTATTAGATGATGACTTCACCACGCACAATGGTCATTCGGCGACACACAATCACCCGTTAACGTTGCAAAATGCAATCTAGGCATTGTGACATAAGGTCAAAATTTGAATGGTTTCCATAGCGTATATATTGGCTGGGCGGGTCAGGGTACAAGAATATACGAAAATGAACTTATTGCCGTAAGTGTGAAGGCTTAAACTAGAAAATAGTCGCCGATAAAATCTATTGAGGAAATATAGAGTTATACTTTTTAATTTGACTTGGGATTAAATAATTCGATGAATGAAATGGTGCATTTTCCTAGTTTTCTTATTATTTATTCGGGTGCTAAAGTAAAAGTCTTATTTTGTTTATAATATTTTCGGCACGAAAGATATTATTGGGTTTCCTTGTAAAAACTGTTTGTGACTGAACCAAAAGTAGCATTATAGAATTGAGTCATAAGTTGTAGCTTCGAATTCGAAAATAAAATCTATGTTAATCTATTGTTTCTGACAGTGCGTCGCAAACTGTTTCGGTGAAATGGAAAGAGAGAAAAACTCAAAAGTGTATTTCTCAAGTCAAGGTTACTGATAATATCCGATAGATGTCGCTGTATACAAATATTAATTTGTAGTTTATCAATTCATTTTATAATAAATACGACGTTAAAACAGCCAATATGTATGCGTTGGGAACGGAGTACTGCCTCTATGTGAACTATTCGACATTTCATTCCTGCTTTCTCTTTCTTTCAAGTTACACAATATTAATGAAACAACATTACAACAGTAATCAAAAATAGACCCAATTGCATTAAAATAGACTTTGTTTTTGAATGAAAGTTTTCGTTTTCAATGAAATGCATCGAATAGTGGACGTATCGAGAGCGGTGTGTTATGAAATAATTATGTAATTAATAATCAATTATGCATTTATGTCGCAGATCCACGATTCTAAGAACGGGACAATTTATTGAGCTTTTTTTTGCTGCATATAGAACTTCATAAAATCAACAAAAAAAATATTTTCGTACATTGTAACACTACGTTGTAGTTAGCGTGTAAAAATGTCATTAGAATCGGGGACTATTGGAACTAACGTCATTATTTTTTTCGATAATCGTTTTCGTCATTAATAGGTTGTGTATAGGCCACTGCGCTTCATTATTTAAATTGTAAGTTTTATTTATTGTGATTTTTTTTATTATATAAAATTAATATCGGCTTTAGACGCGATATATAAAGTGTTTCCATTCAATAGCAAAATGACTTCACGCCTTGTGGGGGACTACTTGAGAAGGCTGATGAGTGCGAGTGAGACGGAAGTATGCGCGCGTAACGAGTCCGCAATACGGTTGGTGTGTCGTACGAGCTGGGGAAAATATTAAAAACACACAGCTTTGGACGTTTTAAATCCAATGTTTTTATCAAACATATCCAATATAAATATTGTCTTAATAACGACATCAGATCATTATCCATGTCCATTCCATAATCTGTTAAAGCATACACTGCAAATAACATTTCTTTAACAACCCTGAACATTGCGTGATACGAAATTTAATCAAACTGAAGCAGAATTATTAGGCTATCAATTCACTGTTTTTATTACAATTCATCCATATTCACCCATTGACATTTGATTCAGATATCATTGTAATATTTAATTGAAATGTATGATTTTTTTTTACATTTGCCACACCAATAATAAATTTCAATATAAAACTATATCATATAGCATAGTTTACCCGGAAAATACTAACTGGTTTGAGAGTCGGCTCCTATTAACTAAATAATAATTATCTCCGTAGTATGTTGTTAGTAGAATTCGGCGTTTCAGTAAAAAAGACATTGTTTTTGAATCACACTGTATATTCAAAAAGTAGTCTTAATATGGGAATAATAGCTACGTTACAATGGAATAATCATAAGTGAGCGATCATGACGTGTGCGCCAACACATACGCAGCTACGAATTATAATAAATTATGATTCGTAGATAGATACACAGTAACAAAAATTACTTGTGCACAGTGTGGAAAGAGACTACTCGAATTCTACTACGCATTCTCGAATGAGCTTACTACGTATTCTCGAAACAACGAGAAATCACCCGCAGCTATAATTCACTCAGCCGCTTATGATAATTCTACTATATGTTCTAGCAAGGGCGTCGCCAGCCAATGGGCCAGGACTTTGGGGAGGAGGGGGGGGGGGGTGGGGATTATCGACTACGGCAACAATTACCGAATACTGTTGTAAGTTATCAACTACACAGGATGTTGTACGGCGCATGTGGTCATGTCGTCATGTTACATGCATAGCTACAGCTAGTCGGGCAATAAATGAATTTGCATTAGATAAACAAATCGAGTATCCAGGGGGGGAGGGGGAGCGGACCCTCCCTGCTCCCCCCTGGCGACGCCCTTGTGTTCTAGCACAATTTTTGTGACATGCCTAAGAGTGAGTGTCGAGGAAATGTCGCCAGTTGCACCGAACGAAACTGTTTGCCTTTACTAGTTGTTTTGTGTAATAAATACAAATTTACAAATCTCATGTTCGCGCAGACTGAGGGGGGCGAGGGGAAGTTAAAAGAAACGCTTTCAAAGATCATTGTGTCGATTAATAGTTTTTTTTTTCGTTCAATATCGACCCAATGATCTTACAAAGTGCGCGACCCGGCTATGGCGTTATAAGTAATAACATTGCTTAACAAATACAATAATAATATAATTAATAAATAATGATAAGTTATTTAAACGACATGCATAAACAATTTTTGTAATATAAGTAGTTAGCTTTCAAAAAAATTATAATCTATGTCTATGTTCTTTCTAATTTTTTTTTATAATAAAACGTTGCCTTATATTTTTCATAATTCCCATAGATAGCGTTCCGTGTTTTTTTTTTATCTTTATAGAGCAATACTTCTTGCAGTATTCTGATTCGCGTATAAAGCTAGCTTTGTGTAGACAGTGCATTATGTCCAATCACAAAGAAGAAAACTTATTTTCGGATATGTTTTTGACCCTCTTTTTTTTAAATGCCTATTTCTTATTGTATGTTATATACGGCGATCGTGTCACCTGTTAAAACAATCCTTGAATGTATCTGTACACATAAAAATGGCGCAGTTTGTTTTGACAGTTGCCAATAGTGTTTATACGGAATGTCTTTATTTTTCCGTTCGCGGAGACATTTCGATGCAGATTTTTTCGTGTTTTTTTTTTACATCCGCAATTAGCTAATTGTGAGAATATTTCCCAGAAATTTGTATTCCCATTTCTTTGTGTTCTTTAGCATGTTACAAAGCGAATTTTTATTTGCAAATCATGAATCGATTGAACCGTCCCTGATGGTGTTATGAATGATATTCGTAGAATATACTCGTATTCCTAAATTGCTGAATAACTGGGCAACAATAATTTGTTTTATGTACAAATAATTTTTTTTGGTAACTCCGTTCGACTGGACTGGAAAGAATATGTTTTATAGTATTTTTTCTAAAACGCTTAGTTCCACGGGACGGGATAAACTCGACATTTTTTTCCCGTTTACTTGCTTAGAGGTAACATTTGCTAATCGTCCATTTTTAAATGTTTTCCTTCAATTAATCAGGTATTCGCATCAACGGCCTTATATAAATAATATTTAAATTGCTACTTTTTCTTACGGAACATTTAGTTTTATTTGGATCGGCAGTTTGTAATGTATATTGCAGAACTTATGTGACTGTTCGAACTGTCCTGTTATTTATGTTTTCCGTTATAAATATGGATATTGTAACATATTACTCTCTTATTGTACATTTACGTACCTAAATTTTAGTAATGCATATTATATTGTATTTGTTCAAACGTATTTTTCTGTCTGTGTATATTAAGATTTTTGTAAACTGCTACAAAGATAGCGTCCATTTTATGAGACTTAAGATGGCGGTCTGTCACATAAGTTTGTGCAAGAGTGTTTGTGTGAGATCAGTACGTTGTACGGTTGTTAGCTGTCATTATAATGAACATATTATGTATTTATCTATATCACACATTGAGACATGGCTTCTATGTACGTTCTATTCTATATTATGTTAGCAATCGATGGATTTATAAGGAGAAAGTTTTAATAAAAAATATTATGAAATTTATCTGTTTCTTTTTATTTGATTCCAAAGCCTTTATCGTCTACATTTGTTGCATGAAAATTTGTTGCAAGTTTATGTTTTAACTAGGACCTCTGGACATCTGGAACCTCTTAGGTCGACCCCCCACTAGGTGAAGCGACAACCTGCACGGTTTTGCGGTAGATGGATGATATCCCGAGAGTTTTTCAGCAGGGACTACGAGACCTATGTTCAGCAGTGGACTTGTAATTTTTGTGCTTTAAAAATTTTTTTTACGGTCAAAGGAAATTTAATAATTAAGGTAAAAGTAATGTTCTTGTTTAAAACTAAACTGACTTAAGACGAAATCAATAGCTTTAATTTCTTAAAATCCAACGCTTCAATTTTTTGAAATCCATATGTTTAATTTCTTGAAATCCATTCCTTAATTTCTTAAAATCCATACCTTTCATTTCTTGAAATCCATTCTTTAATTTCTTGAAATATTTTCTATAATTTCTTGAAATCCATATCTTTAATTTCTTGAAATCCATTCCTTAATTTCTTGAAATCCATTCTTTCGTTTCTTGAAATCTATTCTAAAACTTCTTGAAATTCATTTTTTTAATTTCTTTAAATCCATAGCCCTAATTTCTTTTATTGTAAAATAAGTTGTTTAAGTTAATGGAAGAACTTGGCTGCAAGTTTTGCTTTAATTTAATGATTTCCAGTTTTCTTCTGCATATAAAAATACAGGAGTTAGCCGTGGAATCAGAATTGATGCTTAAATACATCTTATGGACACTACCAATTTTGAAGTACTGATTGATGACATCCTTCGTTTCGAAAAACACGTCATTAACATTGAACGTAAATGCTTTTACGGGCTGAAGGTAATGAACTGAATTCGTGATTACTTGAACACAGACATACGTATACTCTTTGTGAATTGTTGGTTCTGTATGAGTTAAATTATGCAGACACTATTTACCCGCGACTCTTAATGTGAACACAAAGAGTTATACAGAGGGTACAATATGCATTTGCGAGATTTCGCTTTAATATATAATCCCGTGCCCATGTTACGCGATACATAAATAAGGCTAATATTTAAATCTGGATTGCATTTTGCGACACTGCTCTTTGTAGTTTCTGTAGTAAAATACCAAATACCCAAGTATTTATTCGAAAAGTTGAGATGGGCGAAAGATTGTATAGTATACTAGATTTGAAGTTTTTAAACTGCTATATTATTCACACCGCCGCGTTTCGTGGTAGTTTCAAAATATGCAGCCACCAAATGTTGGTACAATCTGCCACCGCAGTTGCGAAGCCTAAAACAAGAACAACACACGGTTTCAAAGTTAAATACAAGACTCGTATTAAATGAACAAAAAATCTCTTCATAGTATAAGGCAAGTGATTTTAAATATAACAAACTAATAATGATACAGAAAGTTAAATTTATTGAGTAACTAGTATTCATTTAATTATCTATACATACATACATACATAAGATCACGACTGTATCCCATAAGGGGTAGTCAGAGACTGGGCACTCACAGCAAAAACAGATGACTGCCACAATCCACGTTTCACCAAAACAATGTAATGCACTTGGTGTGCCCATCGCCACCATGCGCTGTTGGGTGCACAGTGCAGTTTAATTCTTTACTCGCCTTTTACGACATCCATTGGATGAGATGGAGTGGTAGTATTCTTTTTAAGAGCCGCCACCACACGGCTTAATTATCTATATCAAAATCAAATCCAAAACAAAAATAGATTACATCATCTTTTGGAGGCTAGAATGTGTGAAATTTTTATTCACCCTATTTTTGTCTATATTGCCTTTGATTTTTCATCACAGGTGATAGTTCTGGGAGGTACAGCGCTTGTATATAGGCAGACGTTGCACTTACCATCACGATGTATTTCGGGCACTTCTATTTCGTTAAAAATATACATTGAGAGGAAGCGGACTATACTGGCCATGCGGAGTAGATGCCAAATATTTTACGCAGGTTATCATTGAGTTAGTTACAAACAAAGAAGATATGGTGGTAATTGAAGGTATAGTGAATTTAACAGAAACTAAACTAAAACTAAATTAAAAACTAATATTAAAAAATGTTTGTGCTCTAAAGCATTTCATAATATAAATGATTATTACAATGTTAGGGAAGCTTGGAAACATCCATCCAGGGAGACATCAAGTAACTCACCACACCATGTAACTGTTGTTTTGTAAGCAGCTACGTGACATGTATTTTTATGCAGGGATAGGTATTTACAATGTAACATTTTTACAAACAAAAAATTGCAAAAGGGCATAAGGAAAATTATAGGTGTGCACTGTAGAATGTAAGGCAGATTTTTTTAGTTCCAAACAGTAGAGTTGAGTATGCCATGCTCGCTTAAATGTTTCTGCTTGCGGCGGCGTCGAGTGGCGGGTCGTCCACTTCCCTTGAATATGGTCGAGTAGGGCGATGGCTGCCACATGCGTCATACTTGTGAACAAGTGCTGTCGGTGGAGGCTGCTCTGCTCGAGTTTGCAATGCATTTATTCATTGGTATTAAATCTTGTATAACATTTTGTCATGGAGCGTGCTTTGGTTTTCTATGAGACTGTTCTTTATAAATATAATGTACTTTTGACATAGATAAAAAAATAACAAAATAGAGGATACCTGCGGGGTTCTTCTTCTTTTTTCTTTATGGCGGTATTGTTGTAGTACCTACGGAGTTTCTTTCGACTGTTTCGTCTCCGTCAGGGGAACTCATTACGAAACTGTGGTAGATTGTAAATAATGACATTTGACAACAGACATTTATATTTCTTATGTTGAAGAATAAATAATTTTCATTTCATTTCGCAAAAAGCCTACAATGCTATAAGCATGATATTTATTTTATCTGGGTCACATTGTTACGGCTTATGGAGGAGCTCCTACTACATGCATGTGCTTAAAATCCTATGTTCCAGCAATGATTATTCTAACCGCGACGACCGCGTGGCCTAGTGGTCAGAGTACCTGACTTCTACGCCGCGGGTCCTGGGTTCGATTCCCAGCCGGAGCCAACATTTGTGCTAAAACACAAATTGTTGGTTTTCGGGTCTGGTTGTGTTGTGATTGTCCCCGTGTTTCTGACACTGCATCCTAGCCTACCTCCGATCTTATCGCATCAGCGTTACATCGGGCGCGGGTAGGTTGGGACGAGTGAGTGCCTCTGTGTTTGCGCCTACACTTGTGGCACTATAATATCTCCTGCACAGTATTCGGAAGTTGTCGCCGTGGTCGAAATCGGCTAGGAGAACATCATCATTGTAACAAAAATTGTTGGTAAAGCAATTAAATATTTTTTTTTTTTAATTGTAAAGCAACACAGGCAGTGTTAATAAGGGCTGGCTGGTTGAGTCAGCCTCGATCTTGTGGTGCATCAGGGATATTTCCTGACTGATGACTTCTACGCCATCACGCGCAAAAGTGGCATCCCTGTTGAGTAGGGTTCGAGATGGCCACAGCGGTATCCTGATAATAATTGCTGATAAGATGGAAGGCCCTATTCTAAAATTATAGGTGGGGATGCTAATCCAATAGGTAGTAAGAAACAAACAACTCTGTTATGGAGAAAACAAAATCCATATAGAACTGAGGGTTCCATATAGGGTCTCTGATTTTTGTTATCAATATTTTTTTGTTACTATTGTATACGGTGTTAATTGAATTATTTTTTTTTAGATTTCGTTTCCATTCATACTAATATTATAAATGTGAAAGTAACTCTCTCTGTCCCTGTGTCTGTTTGTTACCTTTGCACGGCTCAACCGTGTTGTACCGATCTTGAGGAAATTCCCCACAGAGATAACTTGCATCCTGGAGACGGACATACAAAGGATACCGGAAACAAAGAATTAGCAAGGTATTTTTTTTTTTAAAAATCCACGCGGACGTAGACGCTAGGTTAAAATAAAACGACTTTTAAATTGACATTTGCCTTTATTATATAATTATTTTTGATCGTATTTATTAATTTCATTACTATAGTACATTGTTGACATTTTGCCAGCCCTTGCAAAATGTAAGTATATCTAAGTAATCTAAGTATATTACTAACTTATAGGTGAACCCTAAAAAGTTTAAAACGTACCTAATAGTTATACGTAATAAGTTAGACGTAATGTCATTTGGACAAAAGAAATGATATCCCTAAGCAAGTGTTCCCTTGCCCATGGGTATATTAATAAGTAACAAATCATTATTAATTTTATCAACAGACTCAAAAAATCGTAAGTGGAGTATATAATAATTATTTGTTATGTTTTTCTCGGGTTTTGATGTGGTCTTAGTAAAAGAAATAGACGTTTCAAGTAGAAACTATCTGAAGATAAAATTATTTCTAAACTTTTCTGTTTGCTAAGCGTTTGTTGCGTTATTTAAATTAGTTACACTATTTCATAAATGTATACAAACATGAAACTAAGTCAAAATAGTTGTTAGGGATTTTATACAGCTGCAGTCAAAGGCAGCCTAACGAAGCATGTCTTTGAAATTTTTAAATTTCGAATCTTATATGACAGCGACTCTGTATTTTCTAGAAACTTATAGCTTAAAAACTCAGCTAATAAAACATCAAACACATTTCTTAGTTATTTTTGTTTACATAACGAATATTTATTTGTGTTGAATGTAAGAATAACATAATAAGTTTTAAAGCGAATATTGAGCGCCAACATCATAATTACTTTATACAAGTTCAACTGACAAAAAAAATATTGTTGATATTGGGTTGTATTGAATTGAATTATTCAGATTATATTACCTAATGTATAATCTATGCAATGTTATCATTACGCAGTAGTCTGTATTTTTTAAAATATGATATTTGAAACTTACAGACTTTGGCGACCTGTAGTAAGTGCGTGGTTGTAAAATAATTTTATTGATTGTCCATTTTACTAAGGGTAAAATACGTAAAGATTAAATAGTTTCAATGTTACAACTCAATAATTCAAAATATTACTGATAAATGTTTATTACAAATAATAAAATTTACTATTAATACATATTTTAAACATTAAATTGAAATTTTACTTTGACTATCTACGATTTAACATTTATATTAATATTATTAATTACTAACCAGAAGTCATTTACAAACACCGATAAATTAAGGATTATTTGATAGACATAGAACATTTGAACATTTGAACTTATTCTAGAATCGGCAGATTTTTGATACTATATTTCAACATGTTATAATAATGACTAGTTATTATTTTTATTCTAAAATAATTTCAACGCTAGAATAAGCCCCTACTTATATTTTAATTGGCAAAACGTTCTTACAAGTAAGATATGTCAGTATCAAGCAAGTGAAGTCTTCAAGATGGCTACTGAAGAAGCTTTTCTTGATCTCGTGAGGAATTAGTTGGGAGTCACTTCAGGGCTGGATTCTGAAAAAAAGTAGAATGATTTAATTTATCAGTTTTTAAATATAACTCTCCACCGGTTCTAAAAATATGTTCTCTTTTCGACCGCGGTGAAAACTTCAGAATACTGCCGAACGCTATCAATCCGCAAGTTGACAGTACTTATGCTTAAAAACTGGAGTTAATTATTTAATATTATCGATCTATTGATAAAAAGACAAAAACAATATAAACATGGAGAAAGATACTTTTAAATAATTTAATTTTTCCTTCGGAAATTTAAGATTTTTCTTCTGTGAATCACGTGATTGAAGACGACAATCAGAAAAAGTGAGGTCATCGTTCAATAAATATTTACTGTAATAACAACATAACCTCAAAAAAGGTTAAGTTTAAGTGGAGTTATTTAACTACATAAAGTCTTAGGTATTGCAATGGTTTGTTACTTACATCGAAATGATCTTAACAAAAAAAATTATTTCGATGATTCATATCTTACGTTCAATCGAGAAAGTTTCAACCACTTATTTCGAATATCTGTTTAAACTCCGACATGAACACAGCAGGCACAGCATTGATAGTAATTTTTGACACTCATAATTAAAATTCGAGTAAAATCAACTTTGCCAACAATAACCTTAGTTTTATTTTATGAACAATGACGTCACACGCGGTCACGTGATCATAATGGCGCGTTTTGGTGGCATTATAAAATTTAAATTGTTAAATATTTTTTATTGCATTTGAAGGTGTTAAATAAATACTAATTCATGGGATTATTTTGAGCTTGTAAAGTGTTTAATACAATTTTTCAAAAGTTGTCTAGTCCCGGACTGCAAGGGACATACTATAGTGTCATAAGTGAACGCGGACAGAGGCACTCACTCATCCTAACCTACCTGCGTCCTTTTACCAATACCTATAAAATGCTTAGGCCCTAAAAGAAATATTTCGTAAAGACCGTAACTATTGTAGAGGTAAACATTTGTCGTTATCGTCAACAGCTTGCAAGCAGTCCACAACTGGGCATAGGTATCTTTCAAGTTAAGAGTTTTTAGATTCCTATGCAGGAATCCGTCCTGGTAGGTACCATCACAGGGCCAAATAAGCTGTGAAGCAGCGAACATAGAGGGCAGAAATTACCGTTTTATTTATTGCTTCTTTACAAAAATAGGATATAAAAGGAGAATTTAATGCCTATATGGTCTCTTCTTCTTTTTTTTCTTCATTAGCTGTTTTAAAGTCCACTGCTGGAGATAGATTGACTGTTCTCAGGAAACGCCGGCAAAATACTGGTATGCATAAGTATGGGCAAACTTTATATAAAATATATTTTTTTATATTAAATAACCATAATTTGAGATTGATGTTTTTTTCTTATTCTTGTAGTAAAGATAAGTTTTTCTATAATATCAAATAATTTAGTCGCCCTCCACAATTACTTTTAAATAATATTAATGACTCACCGTCAGTCCATTTCTTTCCGCGCATACCGAAGAATCCCATCTGAGCCCTTCGCTTAGGCCAGGGTCCATTCTGTCCCAGCAAAAACTTGATCTCTTGGGTGCCGCTGTCTTTCACGTCCTTTTTACCACGCACGCCTATAAACTTTCCTCGGAATGTTAGGTCATAAGGTCGCTTATTCTGTATGGACTTCTTGCCACGCACGCCGTAGAACTGGTGAATGTTAGCCCTTTTGTCCACTTCGTTCGTGATTCCTTCATAAGATTCATAATTTGGCAGATGATTCATATCCGTGTCAACACGTTCGGGACCCAGGTTTGATCCTTGAGGTTTCTGAATATAGTCCGTGATGAGCTCGTCTAGAATCGGTAGCTCCCTGTTATGATCTATTCCGTTAGCGGTGTAGTCTATCTGTCCGAACAGTGAACCAACTCTCTCGGGAGCGAACTCAGAATTGTCTGGGAGTAACATCAGTTCGGGATATTCCTTCTTGCCACGCATTCCGACAAATCCCGTGGGTGCCCTTTTGTAGTATGTATCTGGGTATTCGGACGGATCATAGCTCTTCTTCCCCTTGACTCCAACGAAGAACTGCGGTTTACGTTTGTAGAATTGCTCGGGTTCCTCTGAGTCCATATACTTTTTACCCCGCATACCCACGAATCCTTGAGGTACCCGCTTCTCTATTTCTTGAGCGGTGACAGCATAGATTAATTGGATGGTGATGAAGAGCAGACAGGTTTTTAAGGATGCCATACTTGTAATACCTGAAAAAAAAATAGTCATTAACAATAAAAATAAATAAAATTGAAGTGTCTGCTTGTAATAACAAAACAAAAGCTTTTTATGCAATGCTTATGAAAGTATATACTTGTGAGAAACAAAGAATTTTGAAAATTTTGGTCCGGAAACGGCTGGACCGATTTTGACCGGTTTTACTGTGTTTCGGTTTGAAGGGCACTGTGAGCTAGCGTAATCACTGGGCATTTCAGACTTAAGAACTGATGTCTCAGGGTGACGGGCGCAGTGTGGTGTCACACAGAAATATTCTGGGTGACACAGCATTTATTGTCGGCGGACGTTGCACTTACCATCAGGTGAACGTTTGGCTCGTTTCATCACTTTATACAATAAAAAAAAAACTTTCACTGACGTTAAAGTAGCCTAGTACTACTTTAATTTTAGAAAAATAAATAGGGTTTCGCGGAAAAAAAATAAACCCCCAAAATCCGATTCAAATAGGGAAGTACACATGTATGTATATCATCGATCGGGTCGGCTTTTTTACGCGGGTGAAACCGCAGGGCACAGCTAGTAAATATACTTGAACACTCTTATGTCTTCTTAAAAAAAAACATGCCTGCACTAAGATTTCTCCTGTATCGTGACATAAATTTTACTCGACAACACAACCTGATTCGAACAACTACACAAATTGTTGGTGTTCGAGTCAGACAAACTTTCGCTCCCGCTGTTTCTGGGCTCAGAAGAAAATGAAAGAGTTTTTTATTGAATAAAGTGACGAGACGAGCAAAACCTTTACCTGATGGTAAGTGCAACTGCCCATAACAAATGCTGTTTCACCCAGAACATTTATGTGTGAAGCCACACTGCGTCACCCAGACGTCAGTTCTTAAGACTCAGTGATGACACTAGCTCTCAGTGCCATTCAGACCGAAACACAGTAATGGTTGCGCACTACTGCTTCACTGCAGAATAACTGGCCCTGGGGTGGTACCTATCTAGGCGGTTACCTGCATAGGAATCCAAGCATCAGTAAACCACCACTCCAGGCCAGTTATTCTGCTGTGAAACAGTCATTTGCGAACATTACTGTGTATCGGTCTAAAGGGCACCAATTGCTAGCGTAATCACCGGGCATATGAGACTGAGAGCTGACGTCTAAGGGTGACGGGCGCAGTGTGGAACCGCACATAAATTTTCTGGGTGACACAGCATTGCACGCCGACGCAGACGTTGCACTTCCCACCAAGTGAATGTTTTGGTCATCTAGTCACGTCATGGTCGCACATAACAGTTATAATTAGAAAAAAAGTAATATTAGTAACACAAAGCACATTGCATACATAGATTCAGATTCAAATTCAAAAATATTTTATTGAAAACATCTTTTGATATTATATTGAAGAGGCACTGGAAGCATTGAAACTTTCCGAGTTCAAGTGGACTAAAGGAAACTCGGGATATCTTAAGGAAAATATTAAAACTAAAAATAACCCCAAGATTATGCTTAGAAAACACTTTTGGTGATTATGTCAGGAGTCACTGTCTTTTGTTTTATTTATGATTAATTTTATTTCAGTTAAATTACTTGGTTTTTTCTTGTGATATAAACAAAAGTATTTTTAATCTCTGCTAAATAATAATTATAATTTATAACATTTGCATAAATATTGTGACCACTGACACTGACATACGACACACACGTGTATTTGGATTTGCGTAGTTTTCAAAAATATAAATAAAAAAGCCCTAGCATGGTTATGTTGACCGTAGGACGTTCTTATATGACCCATGGGGCTTGTGTGCCATGTGTACACTTGAGGCTAAGTCACGTCAGGGTCAAACATGTCGTGCTCTTTACATAACTAGCCCTAGGAAGACACTATTGTATTAAATGGAGTGACAAGCTAATAATTAAAAGCAGTCAGTTTTAATTCATTTCGTGTTGCGCCATAAAGGAGAACCTAATGCCTAAATGGTTCTCTTCTTCTTTTTCTTCTTCATTAGCTATTTCAAAGTCCACTGCTGGACATAGATTGGCTAATCTCAGTAAACGCCAGCAAAAGCTTGTATGCATATGCATCTGAAAAGCATTACGCGTCGGTAGTATTTTTAAAGCATTTGCTCAGTAATTAAGTTCTTCTCTAAATAGTGCATAACAACGCCCGGCCCGGGGTCCGGATGCCGCTCGCCCGCGAATCCGGATGCCGCTCGCCCGCGAATCCGGATGCCGCTCGCCCGCGAATTTGATCCGGCCCGCGGAAAATTTTAAAATGGTGCGCGAAAAAAGTAAATACCCTCAGTTTAGACCAAAAAGACACTGAGAGTAACATAATTTTTCTCGGTAGATTCTAATATAAAGCGACAGAAATTAAACCTTTATTATAAACTAGTTTTTGAGTATCCAGTGGAAACACTTTGATTTTCCGGGATAAAAAGAACTATGTTCGTCTCCAGGATGCAATATATCTCTATATCGTCAAGATTAGTTCAACAGTTGAGCCGTGAAAAGGTAACAAACAGACAGAGGGACAGAGAGGCAGAGATTTAATTTCGCATTTATAATGTTATACTCGTAGTATGGATTATGTCCATATGTTTTTTGCACACTTTTTACTTGTAAGAGCTCGGTGCGATTGTGAGTAAATATTTAATTATCTCGACATTTTTAGGATTTAGCTCGCGACTTTGTTAATATACTAAAGTTTAGCACGCTACTTTTGAAACTTTACCCATACCTAAGGTGACAATACGTCCTGCTTTGAATGAGACAGTCCCTAGTAGCATCAACAATTCAAGCCAAAAGTTCCATTAACATATACTAAACCTGATGTATTGAACACAATTTGCTTAAGATTAGTTCTTATTATATTTTGATCATTATACATTTTGACTGTATTTTAAAAAAGGGGTTTATTTTTAAACAATAATAATATAAGGAAATCCGCTCTGAGGAAACAAATGGTCACATTACCCGCTTCAATATATATTTTCGGTGATGTAATTGCTGTTAGCCGTCTCGGCTTTTACAGCTTCATCGGACACTGTGCTCGCGGGCCAGGGGCCCGCGTGCCAGGTTTGGTTTGACCCAAACATAAATACATAAATAAAAACTCCTACAAAAACCTCGAAGCTCGGACTGTGTCGCGTTCGCTGCGTGCTTTCGCGATTTCGAAAATCTTAAATATTTTAAGTCGTCTAATGACCGTCCGAGGGAGGCTGCGCGCGTCCATTCGGACTGTCGACTTGTGTGTCGGTAACTCTGGGCGATGAGAACCGCCCTGGAGACCCGCTTCAAACGCCGCTGCCCGTAACCAATCTGCGTAATTTCGGTTTGGCATCTTTCGAGACGGTTGTCCTGCCACCGGTCGGAAATTATGAGATTTTCCAGGCATTATCCTCAACAATATCGACTCTTACAACACCCACGGCAGAGTGGCAGATTTTCATAAGTCGTCAGCACACGGCACACAGCGTCAAAGCGGCAAATAGGTTTCAAATCGGGACAGTTACAATGGCTTCAAAAAAGACCTGGTCTGTGAGAATCATCATTTATTTTTTTCGGACAGTCAGTTTTTTTTAATGGTCTTACCATTGGTTAGTACCAGACAACGTTTGTCATGGGAAGGTAGTTCTACCAAACCCAGTTTTTTTTTATAGAAGTCGGGGCAACCTTAGCAATGGCTCACCTGATGTCAGTTTGCGGGTTCCTGGCCCACGAGCTCATTAGTCCGATGAAGCTGTAAAAGCCTAGAAGGCTAACAGCGAAAACTTTACTTATATAATATACAAGAAACAAAACAAATAAAACTTAAACAAACTAGACAAATTTAGAGGAAAGTAAAAAACCGGGACGTGTCACAAGATCCCTGAAAATCGGGACGTCCCGCGCAATTCGGGACACCAGGCAGCGCTATATCTTTAGTGTGTTTGTTAGTGATTATGTATCTTCTGAACGACTTGACCGATTGAGGTCATATTCACACAATATACTTGTATCGTCGAGACAATGGTTCATAGATATGCTAGAATCCGATAATCCTGGTGAATGAATGAATGAAGATGGCGCAGTCGCCTCCGTCACTCCGTGTGACGGACCAATAATATATGTACTAAATTATCATACTTAAATGAAATTCAGAAATCAAACTCATCGCGTAAACTGTGGGAAAGGGCTGAATCCTGGTGAATGAATGAATGAAAGTGGCGCTGTCGACTCCGTCATTCCGTGTGACGGACCAATAATATATGTACTAAAAAATGGTACTTAAATGAAATTCAGAAATCAAACTCATCGCGTAACCCACAGGAAAGTGCTGAATCCTGGTGAATGAATGAATGAAGGTGGCGCTGTCGACTCCGTCACTCCGTGTGACGGACCAATAATATATGTACTAAAATATCATACTTAAATGAAATTCAGAAATCAAACTCATCGCGTCACCCACAGAAAAGGGCAGAACGACGTAGCAAGGCCAACTAGTATGTACATATATAAATATAAGATATGTGGGTCAGTTTGGTTAATCAAGACGGCATATGTTACACGTAGGTCGTATTTTGACGTCTTTGCGGAGCCTCCGCAGTCACGTTTCGAGTCAATTTGTTAATCCAGTCTCAAAGGCGTACTGACCGGCCCAGCGGCATGGGAGCTTTAATGCAATAAATAATAAATTACGTAGAACTGATATAATTAGCTATGGTGATGAGCGGAATATAACAATAAGAGAATTTATTAAATTATTGATGAACGTCTGCTCCGTTGGCTCAATGGCTATGTTTGACTTTTGCCCTATACGAGTAGATTGTGGGTTCGATTCCCGCACGATACAAATTGTTATATGGCATATGGGCTATAGACAGTTTTTTCAGGTTGGTCAGGCTGTTTGTGTATGCAAATATGTCCCTAAAATGCATCCACGATCCAGGAGAAATCCTACTGCAGGGCATTGTTTCTTTTTATTTACAGCGTTTCGGTTGGTGGTAGGACTCCTACACAGAAATCCGTTGGTAGGCACCACCGCAGTGCCGGCTATTTTACCGTGAAGCGGTAGTGTAAACATTACATTGTTTCGTTCTGAACGACTGTTAGCAAGTGTTATTACTGGGCATGTGCCATAAGAACTGTCTTAGGGTGTCCAGCGCAGAAATGTTCTGGGTGACACAGCATTCGTTATGGGCAAACGTTGCACGTACCATCAGGTGATAAATTTGCTAGTCACGTCACTTTCTTCAATCAAAAAAGCAATCATTACAAGCATTACGCGTGTGGTGACGGCTCGTTAAAAGAATACTACCACTCCATCTCATCCAATGGATCTCGTAAAAGGCGAGTAAGGAATTAAACTGCACTGTGCACCCAACAGCGCATTGTGGCGATGGGCTCACCACCTATCACACCAAGTGCATTATATTGTTTTAGTGAAACGTGGATTGTGGCAGTCATCTGTTTTTGCAGTGAGTGCCCAGTCTCTGACTACCCCTTATGGGATACAGTCGTGATCTTATGTATGTATGTATGTATGTATTACGCGTTTCGGAAACCACCTCATCATATATATTAGCTCAACCACGAAGGCACATGTAAATGCTAGCTGATTAGTTGATAGTAGCAAAAAATTCCCTGCCGTTACATTTTATGAATATATCAAGACCCGAAAATTGTGTAGAGCACTTTTAAATGTCATAGAAGCACCTGAGTGGTGTGCGAGTGAGATAACCTATGTGACCCTCGTGCGAGGATGACGGAGACGGAGAACCTCGTAATGAGTGCTCCTGTCAGAACCTCCCCAGTCTTAAGAGGCGTTTTAGAGATATACGAACAGCAAAATTAACAAGTTTGTTGCGGGGCATTGGAGACTTTTTTTCCGGGTAATGTTAAGGAAAATTTAAAAAATTTAAATTATTTATACTCGCAGCTATTATTAATGTGAAATGCACATTTTATATTGCTTTTATTTTAGACCATGTACGACAGAGTAGGAACTGTATTCACGACTGGTCGATGCCGTCATAGTAGTAACATTTATTTATTATTATTATTACTTACGGGCTACTGACAATGGTACACAGTCTAATCAAATAATATAAAGGCTAGAATTACTACATTGCTTGTGCTACATTAAATACAAGTAGCCACGGCACGCACAATTATAATGTTATGAACATGGTTTTATTATAGGAATAATGTAGTGAACTTAAATATGCAATAAAGACTAAACAAAATCAAAATATATGCAGTATTTCAAACTAATATTATATAATGTTAATAGATTAGGTTAGTACCAAAAAGGCTAACAGCAATTACATCACCGAAATTATATATCAACCGGGTAAAATAAGCCGACCACATGATTGCGCCGTACGACGTGGTACCTAACTGACCTGAGCATTCACAGTTCGGCTGGGTAATGTTAGGTTCTCAGCGTGCGATTTCTGAAGGCCTTGAATTTTAGCCTACAACCTTCCCCTATAAATGGATTATCTAATGCAAAAAAATTGTTTAAATCCGGTAAGTATATCTTGAGATTAGCGTGATCAAACATACAAACTCTCTAGCGTTATTATTGAAAGAATTAAAAAAGAACTACGTGTTTTCTTATCTACCACAAGATGTTAACAGAAATATTTACACTACCATAATATTGACTAAAACGCAAAATAAGCCGCGAATAATATTATACACCGCATTTATTTATTTATTTATTGGAGAAAATGACGAAACGAGAAAATGTTGACGTGATGACGCCTCGAAAGATACCGTGCGGTATCCTCGTACGATCCGTATGGCCATCCTCCGCTGGACACTGTAGAATTTTGTTCTACAGCGTCGGATGGCTAGTCTTTTTGCCCATACGGGCGTCCCGTACAAGGCTACGTACCTAGGGATCGTACTACTCCCGCATAGAGGCGGCGGACTTCCTCCCTCGACCCCCCGAGATTGGGCAGCAGTCTGTGCATGGCACCCACTACCCTCTCGATCCGGGGGACTAGGCCTTAGACATGGAGGCCCAGGTATTTCATACACCGGCTTTCACTCTGACTTCAGACCTACCTACTCGGACGCACGAGTCGAGAGGTTCCTCGCTACGCGGCAATTTGTGGAACCATAGCGCCTCGGTCTTGTGAGGGGCTATCTCCAGTCCCAATTCGTGGATTTTGGCGACGATGACTTCCGCCCCAAGCTCGTCGAGCTCCTTGGTCCTCTCGAAGGTGCTCCCGCTGGATACCAACAGTGTGTCATCTGCACAGCAGATGAAGTTTACACCGGCGGGAAGATCGACACGCAGGACTGCATCGTAGGCGATGTTCCACAGTAACGGGCCCAAGGCCGACCACTGCGAACACCACACTGGATCTCCCTCCGGATTTTCCTACCGTCTTTATCCATGTACATAATGTACCTGTCGCGCAAGTAGTCCGCGATAACGCCTCGCAGGTAAGGGGGGACTTGATGATGTGCTAGCCTCCCCCTTAATTGCGTCCCTGAATAATCCTACCACAACCTACCCCATAAAAAAGTAAAGTAAAGTAACAGCCTATTAATGTCCCACTGCTGAGCACAGGCCTACTCTAATATTCGAGAGGGTTTTGGAGCTAGGAAGAATCCGCCACGCTGCTCCAATGCGGGTTGGCGGATTTCACATATCTTGAAAATATTTTATGTTTCTCAGACATGCAGGTTTCCCCACGAATTTTTCCTTCACCGTCGAGCACGCATAACTCAGCACTTAAAATTGCAATTAACAATTTTAGTGATGCCGGCATCGGGAATCGAACCCAGGACACAGGAAGAAATATCGTAAAAATGTCATAGGACCCGTCCTATGACATTTTTACGATATTTTACGCGGAAACCATAAATATTTTCGAAATAAAAGTAGCTTAGATTACTCTCTGAAAGCTCCTCTACTAGTAAATGAAAGTCTAGTTAAAATCGATTCAGCCGTTTCGGAGATTAGCCCGGACAAAGAAACAGACAGACAGACAAAAAATTTTAAAAGCGCGTGTTTGAGTTTTGGTATCCTGCAAATAACCAAATGCGATTAAGAAAAAGTCTTTATTGAGAAATCACAGACGGAATCTCCAATTTTATAGATAGGCCGTAATAAAAACATGTATATGTTCTCTATCTGTATAAGTAGCATCGATTGCAACCGCTAAAATGTATCGATATCACATTACGTGGCCGCTAGATTGTGATAAGCAAAATCCTTATTGTGATAGCGCTCAATGAACTAACATATACATGTCCCTGTAATAAAAGCGATGTAATTCTTAAACAGACATACATGCGAAATATTATTTTAATTATTTTTTTGATAAATCTCTCGCCTTAAATTTCATGGCATCACAAAAATTGTTCTGCAATTTTATGTGCTGCCTGAATGTCTCAGGAATAAAAAATATTTAGAGGACATGTGCAAAGAGGAGCCTGTGCTCGCTAGTGTGACATTTATATGCTGTTACTTTATACTTTCACTTTCACACACACGTAGCCTACTTTTCGTCCTCGCGGGACACGTGACGTGACGGGTGGCGAACCACGTCGCGCGTCGCTGCCATTTTGGTACGACACAAAAAATTATCACCCAACCCCCCACCCCCATTGCGTTCCCACGAGCAGTACAGTGACAGTATTGTATATTGTGGTGTTATTCTGCACGAATAAAGGCTGTCCGTAAAATACCTTAGTCGCCTCTTACGACACCTCGGTAGGAAAGAGTTAGGTGTTTGTTGGTTTAAGGATACGTTTAAGGATAACTAAATTTATATTTACGATTTTCGAACACAGCTGCACTTGTGCACGCTGTCTGTGCTTGTATTTTAGCACGTGCACCCTTTAAGGAATGCACCTCGTGTAAATTCAGTTACTTAATGATTTCTTATATTTACACGATTATTTATTTTATTTTATTTATTTATTAAAACTTTATTGAACACCTTAATTGAAAGGGTAACAATGGGCGGACTTAATGCCTATTGGCATTCTCTACCAGTCAACCCGTGGGCGTGGAGAAAGTTGTGAAGTATTACATTATAATTAAAACTAATTTTACGGATTTTATCGGGTTTAAATTTACTATTAATAACCCGACGATTTGAGTGCTTTACAGCACCCATGGTCACAGGAGGACTAAGGTGACAGATGTCCTGATGTCATATTTAACCCGGAGTACCTTCAGCTTTTAATTATTATTTTTGGTCCGATCTACGCAGAAAGAGCTAACTGTATCTTGAAGTCTTGCAGAGGTAAGCTTGGTTTTTGATTTAATTTTATTAATTATAGGATCCCAAGCTGGTGGTAGTACCCAACCATCTTCTCTATTAAAATTAGGATTTTTTTTAATTTCAATAGCCTCACGAATCATCCTTGGTAGGAACCGGTGTTCTATTGCGTGGAGTTGTGGTTTATAAATACTGATGCAATGGTTAGGATGAGTTACTTGTTTAAACTATCATAAACAAACTTTATAACTGTTCCAACTCCAACCCATTGCAATAACACCCGTTGTTCATTTTTAAAGCAGCACGCGTTCGCTCCGGTCACAAATGTATTTGTCCCGAATCTGCAGGCAGCCATTATGCGCTAAGTGCCGCTGGATATATTGCATTCGTTTTCACGTCGCACCGACGTGGCGGAGCGCATTACTACGTTCACCTTTTGCCGTTGTAAATAACTGTGCTTTTTTTTGTACATACATACATACATAACATCACGACTGTATCCCATAAGGGGGGTAGTAGGGTAGTAGGGGTAGTCAGAGACTGGGCACTCACTGCAAAAACAGATGACTGCCACAATCCGCGTTTCACCAAAACAATATAATGCACTTAGTGTGATAGGTGGTGAGCCCATCGCCGCCATGCGCTGTTGGGTGCACAGTGCAGTTTAATACCTTACTCGCCTTTTACGAGATCCAATGGATGAGATGGAGTGGTAGTATTTTTTTAACGAGCCGCCACCGCACGGCAGGAACTCAACTATTACCTTGTCTTTAGTCCTTACTTATACTTTACTTTACACACCAGCCCATTAAACGTCCACTGGTGAGGATAGGTCTTCCCAATAGACTGCCACAAGCTCCGGTGAGCCACATCTATAGAATTCTCTGGCCAAAATAATTGGCTGATTTAATTACGCCACACGTGACCAATTCGTGACATCGACATGGTTGCACAGTGCAGTTTAATTCCTTACTCGCCTTTGACGAGATCCATTGGATGAGATGGAGTGGTAGTCTTCTTTGAACGAGCCACCAACACTTTTTTGTATGTGTGTTTATTTTATTCAACCGTTAAGAGGTGACATCATATTTCGACATGGGTCGGCAGAGGCATTTTAAAAGGACGTTACTATTTAAGATAGACTGATATGAGATGGCTCGTTCGGAGTAGTTGTTGAACTATTCTTTTATCATCATCGCTAGTCCAAAGATGAACATAGGCCTCCCTCATAGATTGCCGCAAAAGTTTGCAGCTCTCATTTTGGGGGCATTCGCCATAGTTGCCACGCTTGGCAGGCGGGTTGGCGACTGCAGTTCATTTTTTCAGATGTCCCAGGAAGACGCTGCTGCCCATCTCCTGGTTTTAATTTTTCCCTCTGTCGACTTTTACGACACCCACGGGATGAGATGGGGTGGTTGTCTTAAGATTCTCTTAAGCCGCTACCACACGTAAGTATATTTATATCCATACTAATATTATAAGTAAATCTCTCTGTCCCTCTGTCTGTTTGTTACCATTTCACGGTTCTCCCGCCGAACAGATCATGACGAAATTCGGCACATTAATAGCTTGCATCCTGAAGATGTGATGTGATCCGCGGTAGCTCAGGGGCCTGGTGCTCGTCTTTAATTTCATAGTACGCGAGTAACCTGGGTTCGATCCCCGGTGCCAGCACCTCTTAATTTGTACTACAATTTTAAGTGCTGATTTACCACGTGCTCAGCGGTGAAGGAAAACATCATGAGGAAACCTGCATCTCCGAAGAATAGAAATATTTCGAGGATATGTGAAGTCCACCAACCCGCATTGGAGCAGCGTGGCGGACTATTCCCAGCTCCAAAACCGTCTCAGTAATAAGTGGAGGCCTGCTGTTACTTTACTTACTTACTTTTATCCTGGAGACGGGCATAGGATACTTTTTATCTCGGAAAATAGTCTGTCTGTAAAATGAATGGAAATCCTATTTCTACGGGGAGGAAGCCGCGGGCATTAGTTAGTATTTTATATATTAGCTTCTGCGTTATGGGCCGCGGGTTCGATTTCCGCACGGATATGTTTTTTTGTATTCAATAAATATCGCCTTTTGCTAGGATTTCTCCTTTATCGCATGTGCGTTTTGCAGACGTAAATTTAACATGCACAACACTACCAGGCCCGGAAACAAATAACTTGTGTTGTTGTACAAATATTCGTTTTTATTTTTTATTTTTATTGTATACAGTGACGAATCTAGCAAAACGTTCTCCTGATGGTAAGTGCAACGTCCGCCCACAACAAATACTGTGTCACCCAGAATATTTCTGTGTGACACCACACTGCGCCCGTCACCCTGAGACATCAGTTCTTAAGTCTCAAATGCCCAGTGATTACGCTAGCTCTCAGTGCCCTTCAAACCGAAACACAGTAACGCTTGCACACTACTGCTTCACGGCAGAATAACTGGCCCTGGGGTGGTACCTACCTAGACGGATTCCTGCATAGGAATCCTACCAGTAGTAAACTAACTCCTGCTAGGATGCGAACTGAAATTGACGAGACGAGCATTTCACCTGATGGTAAGTGAAACGTATGCCCACTGCAAATACTGTACTGTGTCACCTAAATAATTTAGTGTGGCACCCTGAGACATTATTTCTTAAATCTCATATGCCCAGTATTTACACTAGCTATAAATGCCCTTCAGACCTAAACACAGTAAAGTATGCACACTACATCATTTCTTAAATCACATATTTCCAGTATTTACACTAGCTATAAATGCCCTTCAGACGGATACACAGTAAAGCTTGCACACTAAGAGTTAACGGTAGAATAACTGACACTGCGGCGGTACGAGTTAGTGACCACGGAAGGTCAACGCGCAATGTGTTTTTTTCTTTGGGTCATGGATTCACTGTTTCAAGCCACTTCAAGTGCAGGATAAAATAATTGATTAAGCTGTAAAACCGCGGGGCAACCCTAGTTTCTGACTAGTGTTATGAGCATTTGGGGGTTTTTGTGCCTTTAAATGCCGTGTGGTAGGGGCCTAAGAGAATCTACCACCCCATCTCATCCCGTGGGTGTCGTAAAAGTCGACACAGGGAAAATGTAAACCAGGAGATGGGCAGCAGCATCTTGCTGGAACATCTGAATAAATAAACTGCGGTTGTCAACCCGTCTGCCAAGCGTGGCAACTATGGCAAAATCCCCCCAAAACGAGAGCTTCAAACATTGTGGCAATCTATGGGGGAGGCCTATGTTCAGCAGTGGACTATTGATAGGCTGAAACAACGCCGACGACGTGCCTTTAAAATCAGACACTAAAAGCAGGCATCTTTTAGTTTCGGAACAGGGCGTATCCTTTGCGGTTCTACGATTTGATTGAGATGATGGTGCTACGAAAGAAGGTAGCGTTCCGCCATATTCGGCGGTCTGATCGGGGAAGGACGTTTCCTCCTACGAGTAATCTTTCAAATATTGTTTATTTTATAGGAGAAAGTGACATGGCGTTTACCTGATGGTAAGTGCAACGTCTGGCCATAACAAATGCTGTGTAACCATGAATATTTTTGCGTGTCACAATGTGGTCATCACCCTGAGACACCAGTTCATAGTCTCATATGCCCAGTAATTACACTACCCCTCAGTGCCCTTCAGACCGAAACACTGCATCGATGACATTTCAGCAGCCCGATGACAGTAGATGCCGCTACACACTGATTCTTCATCGAGATTCGATATCGGCGTCTGGACGCGACAGTGGACAGCGGGTTTGTTTGTCACTTTTGTTTACATGAAATAATTCGAGATTTTAATCTGCGCCGAGGTTAATTAAGGTGAAAAGGCGGGCATCGCCGATTGCAAACCTTTTCGCGGCGATGCTGCAAGCACAGATAAAACAACACCTCAATATGGTGATCTATATTTTGTACAATTTATGATATTATGTTGGTGTTTTATTTAAGTTAAATATTTTTGGTAATACTTTATTTTATTGTAATTATGTTTTATGTATTTGTTTCTACAAATATATTGTGCCGAGAAAAATATTTTTTTAATTCATTCTTCTCTGCTTCCAATTTGTATCATATAACTTCAAATTGAAGACACGTCCAAAATTTCGTGAGACGGATGACGATCTTAGACATCGCTACGTTTTACGCGAAAACTTCCGATTCCGTTTTGACTCACGTACAAAGAACGTCACATTGAAGTCTGTTTCAGTCACTCGTTTAAATTATAATCCCTTTCATCCAAAACATAATTATCTTCTTCGGATTAAACCAAAAGTAGACGATGTACGACGAGATAAATCGTACGAGATAGAGATCTCTTATGATTTATATATTTCACATAGGTCGCAGTGGTGGTTGGTTGCTTTTCGCATTAAAAAAAAAATGTGAAATGGAAAATAATTTCTTAACCTAACTCTTTCACCGTTGCGGAAAATGCCCAGACATTTAAATTTTCTTCATAAATTAAGATCCTTCTGCAGATTAGGCAACATTTTTTGTATACAGATAGATAACTACATCGTATCCAGATTATCTTCAACTTGATGAAGAATACAAAAGGTAAGCATTATTTCTCTCAGATTTTAAACAAAATTATTTTTCCATAAATGTTGGTTATTGAAAATATAGTTCATCAGCAGATGCCCGCGACTTCGTCCGCATGGATGTAGGTTTTTTAAATCTCCCGTGGAAACTATTTGATTTTCCAGGATATAAAGTATCCTATCCGTCTCTATGTTGCAAGATATATCTGTGCCAAATTTAGTCAAGACCGGTTTAACGGTTGAACCGTGAAAAGGTAACAAACAGACAGAGGGACAGAGAGAGTTACTTTTACGCATTTATGCATTTATTGTATTAGTATGGATTAATACTAGGTTCGTTACTTTAATCGGGGGACGTCGCCGATGCCACTGCATTTGCGCGTACACTTGTGGCACTACAATATCTCCTGCGCAGTTGTATTTACTTATCTAACTGATAGATTTTACTTTAGATTAATGAATCCCTTTTCAAAAAGCAACAACAAAAAATGCAGTCAACTGTTAACCCAATTTTTGTGACGTTTGTGAAAACTAGTAGTACCATTACTACGAGTTGTCAGATTTTCGTTAAAGTTTTATCAGATGGACAAACTTAATGGCCCCTCACTCATTGTCCTCGCGTTCGCGGTCTTAAAAACTACAAGGGAACAAAGTAAAAGAAAATTATTCGCTTGGTTTAACTACAGGTTCTGTGTTCGCGCCAATCAACAGCTAACGCCATCTATTGACAATTGAGTGAAACTAATCTTCCTCTTTACAGTGGGCTCGTTTGTTCACAATCTTTTTCCGACATTATTAAATTTTACATTTGTAAAGATGATTGATATTATGTTGTCTTTGGTTTCAGTGAGTTTGATGTAATTGGTATCGTCATTACGATGAGAATTATTATTCTTGTATTTATTATTCTTTAATTTTCTTATATTTAATAGAATATAATGACTTTTCTTAAAATAAATGTATTGGTTTTCTAGATTTCGTGAAAATAATTAAAAATTCTATCATTTAGATTTGTTAAAGAACTGCCCAAATTAGCCTGTATGGTGTCTTTACATGTATGTATTAATAAAGCTTGGATGAGTATATAAGTATGTTTTTTCTTCACGGATATTTTCTGTGGTAAATCCGCACATATAATAATATTAATAATAATAATCATTTAATTCGGACTTCGCATCCATATTCGAGTTAACATAGTAAGATATAAGTTACAATCGACAATTTCAGCGAAGCTTGGACCAGGAATCGAACCTAAATCATTGGCGAAGACAACAAAAGAATTTACGTTCCTCAGTTAACATTACTACTGTTAAATACTTTTATTGTGAACTAGTTGATGCCTGGGACTACGTCCGCGTGGATACAGGTTTTTCATAAATCCCTTGGGAACTATTTATTTTCCGGATATAAATATCATCATCATCATTTCACCCGATCATAGTCCACTGCTGAACATAGGCCTCCCTCTTAGTTTGCTCAAAAGTTTGTAGCTCTCATTTGGGAGGGATTTTGTCATAAATGGGTGGCAGCCGAGATGTCTACCGCAGTTTATTTATTCAGATGCTCGAGGAAGATGATCCACTTTTACGACACCCACGAGATGATTATGGCGTGGTAGATTCTATTAAGCCGCCACCACGCGGGATAAATAATATATATTTATATCTATTAAATAACTTACGTTCGTCTACCGGATGCGTGCTATCTCTGTGCCAAATTTGGTGAAGATTGGTTCTGCGATTAAACTGTGAAAAGGCTACAAACAGACATAGGGACAAAGAGCGTTAATTTCGCATTTATAATATTAGATTGGTCTAGCTGTGATCGGTAATCGGATTTTGTGGTTTTAATTTTTTTTTACTCGGAACGCTAATTATTTTTCTAAAATTAATGTAGCATAAGCATCTGTCAGTAAAAAGCTGTTATTTTGTTATTACAAACAGACACTTGAATTTTATTTATTTGTATAGATAGATAATGAAGACTTTTGTCTATCTAATGCTGGAAGACGGCATGTTCTAGAAAGCGCTGGCAAAAGCTGCATTTCATTCTCATGAATATTGACTAATATTTTAAAAACTAATATTGTCTTAGTTTTAAAATGATAAACATTATTTTATGTAAATTCAGGCTTTTTTGATACTTTATCATCAAATAATAGTCTCAACTTCTTATGAAATACCAACAATGTTTAATGTAACAAGAAAATTGAACAGCGCGCAAGCTGTGATCAATAAAATGTAAAAAATCTTACTAAAGTCGGACAGGCCGGATACCGTCTAACTTGATCGGACACGCTGCCAAAAAGCGTAACTATGTCCACATTCATCGGGACGCCTGGCAATGCTAGTTAGAAGTCCTAGAATAGGAAATCTTTTTCAAAAAAAAAAAAATCTGGATCGGCGATTACTAGCCACACCATAGTAGCATCGTTTTCGTATCAGCCAGTACGGGTAGATAACCAAAGACAATATAATTTTCTTAAACGATATTAACTTGGTAGCGCCTGTGCAGTAACATTCATAAGGATAATGAACATAAATTAATTTTGGTTCAGGGAAAAATTTCTATCACGTATGGTACGAGATTTGAGTCGTGTCACTTAGTTATACCGGGGAAGATAATTTCCCCTGAAGTATCGCTATTAACTTTTAAGTTTAGAGCTTTAATAAAGTTCTTGGAGCTTGTCAAATGTGAAAGCTTGAGTTCTATTTTCATTTTGTAATTGTGACGACGTCTAGGCTGTATGATGAGAATGATCTCTATATGTTTTGTCATGTCGTTGCAGAGTAAGGGAATCTACCACCTCATCTTGTTGGTGTCGGGAAAATTGACAAAGGGCAAATCTATTTCATGGGTTCCTGGTGGTTGGAGTACTATTTTTTATGAATAATGAAGTCATTTTTCTATCCATTGCTGGAAGAAGGCATGTTCTAGAAAGCGCTAGCAAAAGCTGCATTTCATTTTCTTGAATATTGACTAATATATTAAAAACCTATAACTTACATACTTCTTGGTGGCTTTACTGGTGGTTAGGTAGGTACCACCCCAGGGCCAGTTATTCTGCCGTGAAGCAGTAGTGTGCAAACATTGCTGTGTTTCGGTTTGAAGGGCACTGTGAGCCAGCGTAATCACTGGGCTTATGGGACTTGAGAACTGATGTCTCAGGGTGACTGGCGCAGTGAAGTGTCACACAGAAATGTTCTGGTGAACGTTTTGCTCGTTTCGTTTCGACGCTCTATCCAATAAAAAAATACATATTTCAGTAACGCTTTTTGTTCTAAGTTAAATATTATGTTATATTAAATACCGCCGCGATTAAGGTTAAACGTTTTTTATTGATGGAAGAAAGTAACGAGACGAGCAAAACGGTCACCTGATGTTAACTGCAACGTCTGCCAATAACAAATGTTGTGTCATCTTGAACATTTCTGCGTTGCACAACACTGCTATAGAGCCGTGGTAGCTCAGGGACCTGGTGCTCGCCTTTAATTTCATAGTACGCGAGTAAACTGGGTTCAATCCCAGGTGCCAGCACCTCTAAAATTGTTCTACAATTTTAAAGTGCTGATTTACCACGTGCTTAGCGGTGAAGGAAAACATCGTGACCTGCACGTTACCTGCATGTCCGAGGAATAGAAATATTTCGGGGACATGTGAAGTCCGCCAACCCGCATTGGAGCAGCGTGGCGGATTCTTCCTAGCTCCTAAACCCTCTCAGAAATGTTGATCTTATCGAAACATTGTACATAAAAATAAAAGTGTAACTACGGAAATGTCATACTGAAATATGACCCCTAGTCCCGGCGGCCCTGGTCTTAGCTACGGCAGCCATCACGGCAAGTAAGGGGGTGTGAAGAGTCTTTAATGGAAATTCGGCAATTATGCTAAAACGCAAATTGTTGGTTTTCGGGTCTGGTTGTGTTGTGATTGTTCTCGTATTGTTCCCGTGTTTTTGACACTACGTCCTGGTCTGCCTCCAATCTTCGCATCAGCGTTACATCGGGCGAGGGTAGATTAGGACGAGTGAGTGTCTCTGTGTTTGCGCTTACACTTGTGGCACTATACTATCTCCTGCGTATTTGACAGCTCCCGACAATATTCGGAACCTGTCACCGTGGTCGAAAATGGGCCAGGAACATCATTATATAATTATTAGAAGACCACAGACGGCGGGAAGTGACCGTGATTCCTCTTTATTTCTCCTTCTTACTTTCATCATAAACACTCAGGTATATCATGAACGATGTCGTTAATATCGGTTATCTGTCGACTAGAGTTGGGTGTTCAGAATCACCAAACAGTACTCGCACAATGTGGTTCAAGCATCTGACACATTATGATCATGTGGTAGAGGCAACAATTAATAGTCATATTTTCCTCTAAAAAATCGAGACCATCTAAAATTTGCCAGATTATATTTACCCGTGAGGGGCAGAAGTCAAATGAACGAGGTTTCGACTACGATTACCAATCCGACTGCCAAGCGCGATTACAGCAAATCTTGCCAAGCCGTCCTTTTTTAATATTTTCCCGAGCCATTGCGCTGTCATAAAAATTAATCAATATTTTTTTTAATATTAAGCGAACAATAAACAAATCGAATTTCGTGAAAAGCTGAATTAAATGGAGCCTGATTTATATTTTTTTTTTCGATTAGGTATCTCAATTTCTTTATTGCTCTCGCATACCACAAGAATCTTTTGTTTGTTGTAAATGTACGAATAGAATTGTGAGACTGTTTTGTAAAAAAAATAATTTTTAATGTACATATGGAAATATTTTGTTAACTTAAAAAAATGTATCGAAAAGTACACAATGAAAGAAAGTTTCTCATAGCTATAGTTAAATTGTTTTAGAGTACTAGAGTTGTAATGATTATCAAAACTTTCTCAATTTGTAAGAGTTTGATCAACGAAAATTACAAAAGCGGTTACAAATATTAAGTTTTAATATGCTTTCTTTCGCATTTAATGTTTTGAGATAAATTTAATCACAGGATGATCTCTACGCATTTATATAAACTATAAACTTACGATCAATATTATTAAAGCTAAAATTTTAAATAGTAACGGGGTGATAGAGATACAGAAAATGCGGATTCATAGAATAAAACTAAAGTTTACACATTTTATTGTGTTTAATTTTACTATTATCACGATCGAGAGCTTCACTACAACCATTGTAACGGGTGGACTGAGGTGTTTGACGTCCTGATGTCATAGTCAAACCACTAAAGCTAGTTAAACTACTAACACTACCAACTTCGGCTTTTATTAATAATGTTTGTATCTGGGTTTCCGCCAGGGAGTACTTGACCTAGTTGTCTTGACCGGTAAATACGGTAGAGCACTGCGTATCCCGGTCTCCCGAGGTCCCGATTTACTGCTGTCTACTCCTGCTCCTTCCGAGACTTTCCTACACCTTATAGTTCCTTTTTTCTCTGTCCTCTCCGCCAATTCAGTGGTGGCCGTACCAATGGCTGCGTGGCTAGGAGCGGGACTAGTCGTTATCGTGTCGATCTGCTTTAGGACCCAGAGTAAGGCGCATTTTTACTGGTGGTAGGATTCCTGTGCAGGAATCCGTCTAGGTAGGTACCACCCCAGGGCCAGTTATTCTGCCATGAAGCAGTAGCGTTCAAACATTACTGTGTTTCGGTTTGAAGGGCACTGAGAACTAGCGTAATCACTGGGCATATGTCACTTAAGAACTGATGCCTCAGGGTGACGGGCGCAGTGTGGTGTCACACAGAAATGTTCTGGGGGACACAGCATTTGTTATGGGCAGCCGTTACACTTGCCATCATGTGAACGTTCTGCTCGTTCCGTAATTTTATCACATAAAAAAAGGCTTTCCTTACGTAAGCAATCGGAGCTCTGTTTGGGTGGACATCCCTAGCTAAGTGTTGCGAGCAAAAATTTCAACTCGTAACAAAATGGCGGTGACGGTTCGCCACGTCACGTATCGTTTACCGTCAGGGTGAAAAGAGGGCCACGGATATGGTCTCTGTCTTTCTCAATGGGGAAGAGGGGTGACTGTATGTATGTATGTTAATTATTAATTTTGGTCAGAATCGTCAGGCATAATAGTAAAATGACGTTATAAAATCATATATAGTTTTATCAATTACTGGGGAGGACGTCTCCAACTTCTAGTAATATTTTAGATATATATATTATAGTTCGCATCTCAGAAACTTTCATAGCGCGATTATGGAATGTATGAGATATTTCTGGAGCTATTCATGTGGACATAGATGTCGCTGCATCACTGAATAGTTTTCGATAAATATTGAAATAATGACATGATTTCATATTTCAAAAATAATGAAAGTGAAAATTAATATAAAGTTCGTCGTTAAAAACATTAAAGACTTTCAGTCTAAATTAATTTAAAACCACTATCATGCGTAGAATAGTAAAACTTAGAGCAGAAGTTTGACATTATCTCATCAGAGAGCAATTGAAACATATCTTACGCTCCAAATATTGATGTCGCGAATAAATTTATTACATACTAGCTATGTGCCGCGCTTTCACTCGCGCAGAAAAGCCGACCCCGATCGATGATATACACATATACTTCCCTATTCGAATCGGATTTTGTGGTTAACTTTTTTTACGCGGAACCCTAATTATATTTCTAAAATTGATGTAGCATAAGTTACCCGCTACCCGACGCAAAATACGCGCATAGACGTGGAGTTGCGGAAATCAGCCCGAAGCAATCTACAAGTTACCCGCTATAACATCAGCTATATGTCAGTGAAAGTCCCGTCAAAATCTATCCAGCCGTTTCGGAGATCAGCCGGAACAAACAGACGGACAAAAATTGATTTTTTTCTTATACGTATATACTTTCATAAGCATAGAGTAAAAAGATTATTTGGTTATATAGAAAAGACAATTCAATTTTATATTGTTGTATAGACTAGCGAACATCCGACTTTGATCGCGTGATATTACTTAGAAATTGGGAATATAGTACGAGTATGATAGGCTGCTCGTACAATTGTGTTTTAAAGCAATAGGCTCACCACCTCTCATAGAGGTTCAAATCCATACTAATATTATAAATGCGAAAGTAACTCTCTTTGTCCCTCTGTCTCTTTGTTACCTTTTCATGGTTGAACCGCTGAACCATTCTCAACGAAATTTGGCACGGAGATAGCGTGCATCCTGGAGACGGACTTAGGATACTTTTTAATCAGGAAATTCGAATACTTCGCACGGAATGTTTAAAAAAACCTATATCCATGCGGACAAAGTCGCGGGCATAAGCTCGTAAGCTATACGTTTCTATATTCTTTTTTACTGAAGATACAAGACGAGCAAACTGTTCACCTGTAATTGCAATTTCTGCCCATTACAAATGCTGTGTTACGCGGAACGTTTTTGTGTGGCGCTACACTGAGCTCTATGTACTTAACCAGTGTTTATCAGTTTTAAGTCTCATATGCCCAGTAATTACACTAGCTGTCAGTGCCCTTCAAGCCGAAACACAGCAATGTTTACACACAAAGCAGTGATCTGTTTCACGGTAGAATAACTGGCACTGGGATGGTACCTTGACGGATTATGCAAATGAATACCACAAAAAAAAAATTTGGTCGGAAAGTGTCATTTGCGAAGAAGATATTACAGTGCCGCAAGTGTACGCGCAAACACAGAGGCACTGACACGTCCTAACCCACCCGCGCCCGATGTAACGCTGATGCGATTAGATCGTAGGTAGGCTAGGATGCAGTGTCAGAAACACGGTTGTCCCCGTGTCACAACACAACCAGACCCGACAACCTACAATTTGTGTTTTAGCACAAATTTTGGCTCCGGCTGGCAATCGAACCCAGGACCCGCGGCGTAGAAGTCAGGTACTCTGACCACTAGGCCACGCGGTCGTCGGAAACCTAAGCTACTCGTATGTGATATATACCAAAGAGATACGAATTTTATTTCAGTCTTTTGCAGGTGAACGTGCCAAGGAAAAGGGTAGTAAGCCTCCAGATCGGGTGGCCCAATTTGAGGAGGACGTCTACTCCAACTAGTAGTTACTTTAGGTGCTGTGTGTAGTTCGCATTCACAGCGCGATTATGGAATGTATGAGATATTTCGTGAGCTTCTCATGTGGCGTCATAGATGTGGCTACAATTCTGTTCGTTTTTCACTTTTAAAAACAAAATAGTGGAAGGAGCTACGTAGAGCAGTTTTATGTATTCTTAGTGATATAAAATTCTCTTTAAGATGAATAGCTTTCTTATGCTTAAAACTTAGTTTCCATGCGGCATTTCTTAAGTAGGAAACTCGCACGTCCAATCGCACGAGGAGTTATTTCATGGAAAAAAAAACCTTGATTGTTAGTGCGTCTTACAGACAAATTACACATTTCATAAACAGCAAGACCCGACACGTGTATTTTTTATTCTATAACAAAAATTGTTACGTGCTAGACTCTAACCCGCGACCCGGATAGCAGAAGCCAATCGTCAATTCACTGAGCCAACCCAGTTGGGTGAGATTTTATTGAATTTCGTTTCTGTGTATAATTTGAGTTTTGATGTTTATGATAGTTTATTTTGCAGTAAGTGTACTCGAGAAAGTGTACAAAGATTGGAAAATTCAATTAAAGACCAAAATCGTAGTTAACGATTTGTCTTCCATCAGTCCAGCAAGTTCAAAAGCTTTTACTGAAGAAAGTCAAATTTCATTTTACTGTCGATCGAAATTTTGAAGTCTTGCTGCTTGAAGATTGTATACCTATATGTTACATGACACTTGAAACTAGTTTACGACTGTTTCCATAAATAAATAAATCATAATAAGTTCCCACTGGATTACAACGACTTAGCATATCGCTATTATATTTGCCATAAATTTGATAATACCTCGTTTTGAGGTGAAACTGGAGTCCAATATGCACAATAATTGCACTGGCTGTCAGTCCCCATCAGACCGAAACACAGTCATGTTTGCACACTACTGCTTCACGGCGGAATAAATATGTGGCTCCTACCACCAGCTAACTTGCGTACTCATCTTTAATCTTGACTCAAAATTTTATAAAGAACATCAGACATACAGATAAGGCAGATTCCCGTCCAGAGGCCGTCGTCCACTGGGTCGCTTGTTCTGATCTACAGCAGTCTGAATATTTACAATTTTACACACGCCCGGACTAAGATACTGGTCTGGATCCAATGTGCATACTTTTTATTTTATTTTATTTTATTAAGGGTGGATTTCACCGTTAAAACTAAACGCGATCAGTTCAAGCTGAACGAAGTTTAAGCGTTTAACTGAGTTCAAGCTACTGTTTGCATTTCACCAACATCAACTGAACGCGACTAAAGCTAAACGCGGTTCAAATTCTGAACGCCCAATTTTCCACGTTCAGCTCTTTAAACGCGTTAAGAGAGCTGTCCTTGTTAATTGCACAACTATGTAAACAATAAATATTTTTAATACGTTTTGTTTATTGTTTGTATACCTATGTGTCTTATGCATACAAACAGGCTGTTTGATGACGCAAAATACGAAATACATCGACTTTTTGTTTTAGAGTGTGACGATGATGAGAGAGTGACGATATTTCGTGTAAACTTCGTTTTTCTGAACACGATCAAAATGGAGGCGGTGAAATCGGTTAGACGAAAACCGAGATCAAATGATACATTTGAACTCAGTTAAGTAAAACGCGGTTTTATTAAACTTGGTTTTCAAAGCAATCGGTGAAATCGGGTCTAAGTGACGAAACCAGCAAAACGTTCACCTGATGGTATGTGTAACGTTCTCCCACAACAAAAGTTGTGTCACCCACAATATTTTGTGTGACACTACACTGCGCCCATCACCCTGAGACATCAGTTCTTAAGTCTCAAAAGCCCATTGATTACGCTAGCTCACAGTGCCCTTCGAACCGAAACACAGTAATGCTTGCACACTACTGCTTCACGGCAGAATAACTAGCCCTGGGGTGGTACATACTCGTACCTAGACGGATTCCTGCATCATTCGCCGACGAACTTAATACGAGTATTATGTAGCAGGCTTAAACATCAAAAGGTTAAGGAGCGTGTATAAAATTGTTTGCCAGCAAAATGCAATCTCGTTACATTCAAGCGCGAGGAAGCGGTGTAGTGATACTTCAGTTACTTCATATAAAAATGTAATTTTAAAATGTAAAGTCTCATTCTCAGTTAAGAGAGGTTTAAATGAAGCTTAGATTGCAGCGGCGGTGTGCGAGATAATCCTATTTCTTCCCATGAGTGACATAAGTTGAAGGGATGGGCAGCAGACTTATATGTAATTGGCAGATAAAGGTGTTAGCACCTAGCGATATGGCAGGATAAGCTACCCTTTTCCATAGGGAAAAGGGTAGCTTATCCTGCCATATCGCTTAGCCTGAGGAAGGAATCTGTCTAGGTAGGTACCACCTCAGGGCCAGTTATTCTGCCGTGAAGCAGTAGTGTGCAAGCATTACTGTGTTTCGGTTTGAAGGGCACTGTGAGCTAGCGTAATCGCTGGGCATTTGAGACTTAATATCTGATGTCTCAAGGTGACGGGCGCAGTGTGGTGTCACACAGAAATATTCTGGGTGAAACAGCATTTGTTGTAGGCGGGCGTTGCACTTACCATCAGGTGAACGTTTTGCTCGTTTCGTCACTTTCTACAATAAAAAAAAATAATACTCTTAGCAATGTTTAAAAAAAAAGGAGTTATATTTACGAAGAAAGGTTTTTCGAAGTAGATTTCCAAGACATGCGGTCGTCGGTTTTCTCATATCGCTTCAATTATCGCAAAGCTCGGTGTAATTATCCGCTCAAAATTGTAGGTGATAATTTTGAGCAGTGTAGCGCTAATTCGAGCAACAGCAATCGAATTCAGTAAGATGGCATACTATTAAATCGCTTTCGTAGCTTTTATACTGAGCACAAACCTTTTAGAATAACACCACAATATGCTATGCTATACTGCTCGTGGGAAGGCAATGAGGAGTAAGAATTTTTGACTGGTACCAAAATGGCGGTGACGTGGTTCGGCAGCCGTCACATCTCGTTTCCCGCGAGCGCGAAAAGTGAACTACGTGTGTAGTCTCCTGCCTACCCCATATATGGGAAAAGGCGTGATTGTTAGTATCTATGTAAACCCTTTACTTGCATTATTAATAACGATTAAATTTAGTTTTTAGTCTTTTCTACTTATACGAAAATTACTTATTACGACCGCTTGGATCAGTGGTCAGAGTACCTGACTACTACGCTGCGGAACCCAGGTTCGAATTCAAGCCAGAGCCAACATATGTGCTAAAACACAATTAATTTCGGTCTGGTTTGTGTTGCGATGACCCCGTGTAATGTGTATGTGCGTTGTGGTCTTTAAGAAAATCAATAATAGTAGAAATAAGGGGCGGTAGCGTAGCACAAGATTGCAATAAACATAACGAATAGCGGTCTCTAGAAGGGGGTACGATTATTTGATAAGCACTGACTGACGACTTTCCTCGATTAACTTTTAGTTTAATGAAATGTTCAAGAACCTTTCAAGGTTTTTCCCTTAGCATATACTGGAGAAAGGGTTGGTACAGTATCTCACTTAAGTTGCACCTCAATTTAGAGGTTAACGCGAATTTAATTCTGAACCTAATCTTCCCTGAACACAAGGTGCTATTTAGCACCACCTATTCGTTGTAAACTACTGGTCGCCGTGTGGTCGAAAACCGACCGTATTTTTTTTAAGTTGGAACGTTATTGAGGTTTGTGTAATTATTTGTTGTAAAAAAAGTAAAGTAACCGGATAATTCCTATGCAGGAATCCGTCTAGGTAGGTACCACCCCAGGGCCAGTTATTCTGCCGTGAAGCAGTAGTATGCAAACATTACTGTGTTTCGGTTTGAAGGGCACTGGGAGCTAGAGTAATCACTGGGAATATGAGACTTAAGAACTGATGACGGTGGTGACGGGACAGTGTGGTGCCACACAGAAATTCAGAAATCCATTATAATGAAAGAAAGAAAGTTAATATGTGCGGTTCGGCGGCTGTCTGTCGTTTTTTTATTGGATAATGTGATGAAACGAGCAAACCGTTCACCTCATGGCAAGTGCAACGTCTGCCCATAACAAATGCTGTGTCACCCAGAAATTACCGTGTGACACCACACTGTGCCCATCACCCTGAGACAAAAGTTCTTAAGTCTCATATGCCCAGTGATTACGCTAGCTCACAGTGCCCTTCAAACCGAAACACAGTAATGTTTGCACACTACTGCTTCACGGCAGAATAACTGGCCCTGGAGTGGTACCTACCTAGACGGATTCCTGTGTTCGTAGAGTCTATACCACTTGATATTGCCGCGTTCTGAAGAGACGAGACAGTGGTGTATATTGCCTAGTGGTAGTATTGTAGTGATGGAGGGTATCTGGTGGCGGTGGCCGGTGGCGGTGTTAGCTTACTCGTGCACGCTATTGTGAGAGGGCTGGCGGTGCTCTTTAAAAAACTAGGTAGTATACACCATTTTATATTTCGCATGCGGATCTTAGCAAATTAACTTTCTTTCCATCATTGCGAAAATATTTTTTACCGCGATCGCCAATCCGCGTGCCAAGCGAGACCATTACGACACATCTTTCCAACTTTGAAGTTGCTCGAATGATAGAAAAAAGTTATTTGAATTTTATAACTTATGTTTTTTATGGAATATGTGATGAAACACGCAAATCGTTTTGGATAATGTGATGAAACACGCAAATCGTTTTGGATAATGTGATGAAACACGCAAATCGTTCACCTAAATGCAAGTGCATCGTCTGCCTATAACAAATGCTGTGTCAGCCAGAACATTTCTGTGTGTCATCGCACTGCGCTCGTCACCCTGAGACATCAGTTCTTAAGTCTCATATGCCCGGTAATTACGCCTGCTACCAGTGCCCAATGTGCCTTTACACACCCAAAACAGTAATGTTTTCACACTACTGCTCAACGGCAGAATAAATTACACTGCGGTCGATACTAGACGGATTTCTTTTTGTTAAAGTGTTTTGAAGCTCTGTCTTAAAAAAAAAAAGCAAACACTCCATTCTATGGGACTTTGATTCTGAACACGTTCGGCTGATTTCGGGATTCCGATATTCACTATGAGTTACAAAATCAAATTTAAGAAAGGTGAATTTTGTTTGACCTCCTCACCACCTCTGGTTCGGCGTTTCTGCAATTATTTTCGGTTTTAGTTTTTTCCGTGTCCGACTAGATAATTTATAATTTTATTGAATCCGTGAATTGTCTATGCATTTAAAAATACTGTATTGATATGACTATTAGCAGCGTATTAATGTTGACGGCCGCATGGCCTATTATTGGTCAGAGTACCTGGTTTCTACAGCACCTGGTCCTGGGCTCGAATCCCGACCGACAACATTGTGCTAAAAAAACAGTTTGTTAGTATTGCGCATGTGAAATGTATGTCTGCAAAACGTACACACGATACATGAGAAGACATAATGTGAGAGAAATGATACCGTTTGATTTAAAGAAAAGAAAAATTGTCCCTATCCACCATTTTCGACCCGACCCGCCAGTGTTTGCAAAATATAAGAACCAGTATTTATAATGTATAAAAGAGATCTGAGCAACGACTCTGATTTTGAGCAGAATCAGGATCAGAGTTGTTGCTCAGATCTCTTTTATAAGTAGACTGTATAAGGTGATGTTGAACGAGAGCGTTAGTATGTGCTGTGTGATAATCTAAACTAATATTATAATCAGGTAAGAATTGATTTTTTGTATGTTTGGTTGTAATGATTATATACGACTACATTATCACCGAGTAACATGAGTTGTATTTAATTAAAAAAAAAAAAACGAGATACGAGTACTTAAGAAAATTGCTATGATGTAACTCAAGCTATCAAAAATTTACTGATAAAAGTTATTATTTGGCATGCGCTGCAAAAACTATTAATGATAAAGAAAATAATATACTATTTTTCATAGTACTCATCATTACTCACAAAAAAGTCCGCGAAGCTACATGTCTAACTATTATAGTTAAGTCACAATAACCGCTTTTTGTTCAAGTTAGTCTATCAAAACACGGGTAGAATCGCAAGATGATGACATCCGTATCATGATATTATCCCTTATCCTCCTAAATAGTTTCATAGTCAAGGTTGATTATGTACATGTAAATTCCTCTTTAAATTATTCGAATCGGACACATCGTTTAGAAGTTACGACAGGTATAAAAATGCTAAAAGTAAGAAAAATGTCGCGGTGTGGGCGCTCAGCCCTACGCTCGCCCGCGCTACTCGCGAATAGACTAAGATCTATTTACTTACCTGATCTAATTACTTACCTGCTCATATTATTTTGTGTAAACTAGAAACAATTGAATAGTGGTTTGTAATTTTAATTATATATTTTCTTTTATTTAAAACTTTAAAACGCTCTTTTAAGAAATACAGCGGCCGCAGTGTCTGTATTTCATGACTTATGTTCCCATAAATAATACATTATTTTGGTAAAATAACGTAATCTTATCTGACCAGCTGCAGAACCGCCGATGAGAATAGTCGCTACAAAAAATGTTAGTGTAAGGAATTGCGGTTGTTCTATTTGTCCAAATAAAGTACTAATTTATCTTTCTAATATCTATCTAACCGTGCGAAGCCGGGGCGGATCGCTAGTATAAAATAATTTCATAAACTAAGTTAAAGCCATGTTTGGTTTTTGCTCTGATAAAAGTGTTGAGAAATGTTTCCTAATAAACACAAAAAAACATCATGTTAGCATCATAGTTTTAAAAAGTTTACAAACCATAAATAATAATTAAAAACTTGCAAAACGATCGCGCAGTTAGTTCAGAAACTTAAATGAATCACGTGGTAACATTACGTAAATGTTAAAACTTGTTCAATTATTTCACATGTAAGTTTTAAAGATAAAGAAATCATAGCGATATTAGCGAAACTATTAAACGATATAAGTAAGAACATTAAATGTGTTCTAATTCGAAAAAAAAAAGAAACGGAACCAGACATAATACGATTAAACAAGAAATTATTTAATAAACTAAAGTAGGTAAAAAATGCTGGACAAATCGGCGCAGTCTGTGGAGAAGCTACGTATTATCATTGAAAAATAGCTCAAATTTTTCAAAGTTAAGATTAAGACTGATAGAATCGAAACTGGAAATATGGATGCCGAAATCAATAAGGACTGAGATCGCTTTGTCTCCAATCGTTCCGTCATCCAGATGGTGGTAGGATTCCTATGCAGGAATCCGCCTAGGTAGGTACCACCCCAGGGCCAGTTATTCTGCCGTGAAGCAGTAGTGTGCAAACGTTACTGTGTTTCGGTTTGAAGGGCACTGTGAGCTAGCGTAATCACTGGGCATATGAGACTTAAGAACTTATGTCTCAGGGTGATGGACACAGTGTGGTGTCACACAGAAATTTTCTGGGAGATACAGCATTTGTTATGGGCAGACGTTGCGCTTACCATCAGGTGAACTTTTGCTCGTTTCATCTCTTTATCCAATAAAAAAAAATACCGAACGTTTAAATTTAGAATGTAAATTAGTAACATCAGGTGTAATTGTAGGTAATTATTAAAAGTATATTAATAATAAAGAAGAGATTTAAAAGAAGAATAAAAAATACCTTAATTACTCTACGACTCGCACCGGGAGAGCAGTAACAGCACCAGTTGTTCACAAAACTGAGTACACTCGCGGACAGTTTGTTCGCGATCACTTGCCTCTGACCTAAGCTCCGCGTTAAGTAATGTCCACATCGCGCGTCATTAGAATGTACAAACATGCAGAAAAGTTGATTACTAAAAACATTGTCTTTTTTTACAACCATTTTAGTAATATTCAATTTAATTTATATTATAGAATTACTCATGAGCCTTGCCTCTAAGCCAAGGCCAGGCGCTCGCTTTAAACTTCATAACGCAGTACGCGAGACGTGAGTGATCTGGGTTCGATCCCCGGTGCCGTCACCACTATGAATATAAATGTAAATATTTGTAATATAATCCCGTGGTCGGGTTTTTTTACGCGGGTCAAGCCGAGCGACACAGTTAGTTATGGATATTATTAAAAAGAATCATGTTTCGAAAACAAAAATTAATCAGTTGCTTTTTATGTCGCTTCAGTTTCGCATTTTCCTGGTGGTATGATTCCTATGCAGAAATCCTTCTGGGTGGGGTCCACCACAGCGCCAGTTATTCTGACGTTAACCAGTAGTGTGCAAACATTACTGTGTTTCGATTTGAGAGCTAGTGTAATCAGTCAGTCAGGCGCAGTGTGGTGTCACACATAAATGTTCTGGGTGACACGGCATTTGCTATGGACAGACGTTGCACTTACCATCAGGCAAACGTTTTGCTCGTTTCATTACTTTATCCAATAAATAAAAAATAAAATAAATTCTGTGAGCGACTGTACGAGATAATAAAACTTTGCATTAGATAGCAATACATTAGTCTATCCATCAAATAGGATTAGCATTCGGAATGTTTCGGTGAAAGTCATGGATTCGCGCAAACACGGCGCCCTATGAAGTTGCACTCACTAATGGCCACATAACGACATTATCTCTAAAGTTGTTGTGCTCTGCCATATCATAATGGCTTTATAGTGGACACTTCAGCGTTAGCAATTGTACATGAAACTATTTCCCTTCAAGTGGGATCTGAACTGTATAAATAATGACAAGATAACGATCGATCACAAGATGACTTTATTATAATTTGGTACAATTACAGAAAAGCCTTAAAAGTGATTATTATAGCTACTATCCAAATGAAAGTAGATTGAGGATTTAAAACACTTGTTTATCTAAGTGATTGTGCCGCCGTGTGGTGGCGGCTTAATAGAATATACCACCCCATCTCATCCCGTGGGTGTCGGAAAAGTCGACAGAGGTAAAATGAAAACCAGGAGATGGGCAGCAGCATTTTTCTGGAACATACATACATACATACAGTAACGCTTGTTTCCCATTGGGGTAGGCATCTTTCCACATGCTACGATCCTGACACAGATCTTTAGCTTCTTCTACTTTCATTAGCGTTTTCACAGCTCGTCGGTTGCGGGTACGTTTAACGTGGACATCTGAATAAATAAACTGCGGTTGCCATGCCGCCGTCCAAGCGTGGCTATGGAAAAATCACCCCCCAAAATTAGAGCTCTCTTGGCAATCTATGGGGAGACCTATGTTCAGCAGTGGACTAGAGATAAGTTAAAAAGATGAATTATAGTCCGACAAGAATGAGATGACTGATTAATATGGCTGTGCAGTAGAAATAATTTGAACCATCTGAACAGACCAAGCGACGTGGTCAGTGTATCTGGTCGGCCGGACGAAAACCTGTCATAGCGTCTCAATTAGACTCCGCCCCCATTTGTAAAAATTCGAAACCTTTATAAAGATTCGGTTAGGGTTTTGCGACGGATTTTTATTTTGGATTTCCGATAGTTTCGGTTACGGGTACGGAGTTCCGTAACATCCTTGAATTTTACCCTCCAAGTTTTTAGTGAGAAAAATTTGAAATGCCGTGCAATTTGATCTCTCTATTAAATTCTATTATGTACACGATAGATATTAGTGCCTAATCGTCAATACCATATCTTTTACAATAAAATAGTAATATAATATAAAGTTTATATGTATATATAGTATGATTATAATATACTATTGGGATAGGAAAGAACGTCGAAGGCGAGCGCAGTGTGGTATACAGAAATATTCCGGGTGACACTGTATTTGTTATGGACAGACACCACCTGAACGTCTGACTATAACAAATGCTGTGTCACCCAGAAGATTTAGGAGTGACACCACACTGCGCTCGTCACTCTGAAATATCAGTTCTTAAGTCCCTTCAAACCGAAACACAGTAATGTTTGCACACTACTGATTCACGGCAGAATAACTGGCCCTGGGGTGGTACCTACCTAGACGGATTCCTGCATAGGAACCCCATCAGTATTAGTTTACTTCGTTTTGCAGAATTTGACCCACCAAATTTTAAGTGTTAAAACTTATACATTTCCTGCAAAATGTGCAATCGTGCCTCTCTATCCAATTCCGTTTGCACATAAGAGATAGAGTTAAGTTGGTAGACGTCTGTTGGCTTCAAAAAGTGCTCAAACGTTAATCTTAAAAACATACATAGAGTCACGCCTCTATCCCATTGGGGTAGGAAGAGACCTCATCGTTCCACTTGCAACGAACCTGACACAAAACTTTCGCTACTTCTACTTTCATTAGTGTTTTCATACAAGATCGCAGGTTGCGGGTACTTTTGGCGTGGCCTTTCCTTAAAACATGAAGAACATATTTATAAATCGTAGTTCAAGATTTTGCATTTTGTATTTATTCACTATCAGCCTCCTCATAGAATACAGCTGGACTCAGACCTCACCCAAGGTTCCGATATTTCAGGCTTGGAATATAAGATCTAGTTAATAAAATCAGGAGTTACTTTGCGGAAATCCATTATAATGAAGTAAAGAAAGTAAATTAGCCAACATCCGCATGTAATATTTAAAATAGTTTTTGAAGAGTATCGCCCGCCTTCCCACAGTAGCATGCACAAGCAAACTTATACCGCCACCGGGAAAAGTCACCAGATACCCTCCACCAATACAACGCTACCACTAGGCAATACACACTACTGAAGTCGAGAACACGACACGTGTTTCACCTCAAAATGGGCTTACTGTCGTAGTTAATATACGAATCTTGCGAATTAACTTTCTTTCCTTCATTATAAGACCTAGTATCGTTCCAATTTTTCTGGTATATTTAGTTAAGTTTAGTTTAGTTTTATTAGTTTATTAAGTTTATGCCACACCCACGCATTCAGCACACGGCGTCTTTGCTAGTTGTCCAAGCAAGTAGATAAAGGCACTAGCGACATCTTCCGGTAATTACTAATAGACGTCAATGCTGGTTGAATGCCATTGCAGAGTATACATATGTAGAACACTAACGAAGTCTACAACCTGTTCCTTAAACTAAGTGAAGCTAATAAAACTGTACAGTTTGCAGCAAAAGTACGACATAAATTGGCGGTTTTACGAGTCTTTTAAGCAACATTTAAGCTAAAAGCGTGTGGGGTGATTAAAACGGTAGTAGAGTGTTGTCAACGGGGTGTAGAGTTGCTAATCGGTTGCGATCATGTTTATGTTTACTTTGTTTTATTTAACCTTTTATTGTTTTACTAATACGTCTAAGTAAGAACTAAGTGTTATAACATATCCAAAGCATTCTATAAAACGAATTTTATGGATTTAATCGCGCTTAATTTTTGTACTATTTATAACCCGACGTTTCGGCTTGTACAAAGTTCTGCTTTCTGCGTAGATCGGACCAAAAATAACAATTAAAAAGCTGAAGGTTACCCCGGATTGACTATGACATCAAGAATTACACATGAAAGCCTTGTCCCAACAGACCACAGGCCTCCGGCAATTTTTTTTTAATTATGTAGGACAAAGTTATTCTCATTTAATAAAACTAATTTTACGGATTTTATCGCGTTTAGTTTTTAAGCTATTACATTAAAAACTAAAAGCGATAAAATCCGTATAATTAGTTTTATAAAACGTGTAATATTCGCGTAAATATAAGAAAAAAAAGGTATTCTCGATCAAACAGATTTCATCACGAGTAGTTCGCGTCCGAGATTCCTTCACCGCATAGCAACTGATAAATCGGTATTTAGAAGGCTCGTTCAGAAAGTGTAACTGGTTAATCCGTGTTAATTAAATAAATACTAGTAAACTGAACATGTTCTTAAGTAACCACATCCGTAATTTAAAAAAAAAACTCCTATTTAAAAAAACGATGCCCCACACTAGGATTTCTCCTGTACCGTGGGTGCGTTTTACAGACACAAATTTAACATGCACAACACAACCAGACCCGAAAACCAACAATTTGTGTTTTGCACAAATGTTGGCCCGACTGGGAGTCAAACCCTGGACCTGTGGCGTGGAAGTCAGGTCGTATACTTGCCAATGTTCTGTACTAAACTGAACATGTTCTTAAATAACCATATCTGTAGTTAAATACTCGTATTATTCTATTGGAGAAATGGACGAGACGAGCAAAACGGTCACCTGATGGTAAATGCAACGTCAGCCTACATGAATGCTGTGTAGCCCAGAATATTTCTGCGTGGCACCACACTGCGCCTGTCTCCCTGAGAGTCTGAGACGTCAGTTCTTAAGTCTCATATGCCCAGTTTACTAAACGAGTGCAGATAATTGATTTAGGAACATATTGTAGATACAACTTTTCAGAGAGATTTCCGTAATGGATTAACTCTCAAACCGCTTTCTAAGTTACCTGCCGTTCGTTAGTCCGACAGCCCACTTGTATGTAGTTTTAAGTGTGCTCACTCAAAGTGCAACGCGATTTAAACCAAATTGGAGCAATAAAGATTTTTACGTGAACTAGTTTGAAAAAGACTTGAACTATTCAAATAAAAAATCTCAAGTTTGAGATTTATTATTTCTTTCTACCTATTAATTACAGAAGTTAACTTAGAACTTGTTTAAAATAACGTACAAGATGATGATATCTTTCTGTTAAATGACCTTTAACCACAGCGTCAATTTAAAAAAAAAACTTATATTTACGCGAATATTACTCATTTAATAAAACTACTTTTACGGATTCTACCGAGTTAATTTTTTTAACTAATTACCAAAAATAATAATTAAAAGCTGAAGGTACCCCGAATTTACTATGAAATCGAGACATCTGTCACCTCAGTCCCCCCGTGACCAAGGGTGCTGAAAAGTACTCGGAACGTCGGGTCATAAATAGTTTACAAATTAAACGCGATAAAATCCGTAAAAGTAGTTTTATTTAATTTTAAAATTGTTTAATTAATATTCATTCGTTATTTTTTACTCACTAAATGTCGCTCATCTATTCGAATGCATGCTTTGGTATTGCTCTTAGATGATGTATATTTTATTTTTATTTAATAAAAGTGACGGAACGAGCAAAACGTTCACCCGATGGTAAGTGCAACGTCTGCCCATAACAAGTGCTTTGTCACCCAGAACAGTGTGACACCACAATGCGCCCGTCACTTTGAGACATCAGTCCTTAAGTCTCATATGCCCAGTGATTACGCTACCCTGGGTAGTAGGTGCCACACCTACCTACACGGATTCCTGCATAGGAATCCTACCACCAGTAAAAGTGTATAATAATAATGAACAAACTAAAAAGACAGAACAAGAAAGCAGGACCTCCAAAATCGGCAATAGCTACAAACTTTTGCGACAATCTGTGATGATCTATGATGATGATGAATCATGAATGTGTATTAAAATTTAGTTCAACCTATAACCGGTGTTGTTTTATTTGTGAAGTGTTCTTGTGATCCGAGTCGACCGTGACCCATTAGTATGTGATTTGATAGTTCGGGTCGCAGCTTGTTCGTATGACCGACTGGACTAAGGTTGCCAGTTGCCACCCGTACTATATACAGTATTGTACTACATTTTAGTCAGACGACCGCATGGCTCAGTGGTCAGAGTACCTGACTTATAAGCCGCGATCCCAGCCGGAGCCAACATTTGTGCTAAAACATAAATTGTTGGTTTTCGGGTCTGGTTGTGTTGTGATTGTCCCCATGTTTCTGACACTGCATCCTAGCCTACCTCCGATCTTATCGCATCAGCGTTACATCGGGCGCGGGTAGGTTGGGACGAGTGAGTGCCTCTGTGTTTGCACGTACACTTGTGGCACTATAATATCTCCTGCGCAGTTGATGGATCTCGACAGTAGTCGGAAGTTGTAGCCGTGGTCGAAATCGGCTAGGAGAACATCATCATCACATTTTAGTCAACTCAAATGTACTATATCGTATAGAACAATAATATAGTACAAAAAATACTATATTGTCATCGCTATTTCAACTGTCGCAGTTTTTTATTTTAACTGCCTGGAACGCAACCGCAGGGCAGCGTAGCGAATTTCTGAACGAACCGCTAATGCGTCACTTACGTTACGACAATTAAACATCAACTTTCTGTTATTGTCAATTTGTCGATGAATGCCGTCCGATATTGAGGTTATCTAAAAGTGTTTATTTTTGCTATAGAAATAAAACGAATGAAAAGCGAAGAGTTATAGCAAATATATTTGGAAAAAAAGTAATGAATAAAAATAAATGAGTACTACATTTTTTTCTAAATTTTCTAAATATATTATATAAAAAGAAGGTGGCAACCCTAGACTGGACTGACGGATTCGTAATACCGTGTAACTCATTCGATCGCAATTATCTCTATATCAAAAATTAGCAAAATTGTCGTTAATCGAATCCTTTTTTTAATTATTGTGCGTCTTAAGTTACAAAACAGAATAAAGGCGACAGAAATAAAATTAAAACTAAGAATTTTAGAATAATAATTATGTTATATAATCATATTATATAATTACTTATAAGAGGCAGGTCATAATTATTTAATGTCAGTCGCTAGGTTACATACAGCCAGTGACTTTTTTGCTACAATGCCCTCAGAACGAGAACACGGCCTCAAGAACTTCTAAAGAAGTTGACATCAATATTGAAGAGGTTATAGATAGTAACTGTGGGACTCATTTAGTTTATGTTCATTCGTATTTGTTTCAAGAGTTCCGAAGGAAAAAAATCAGGTAATATTTGATGACTAGCTGTGCCCCTGCGATTTCACCCGCGTAAAGAAGCCGACACTGATCGGTGACATATATATATATATACTTCCCTATTTGAATCGTATTTCGTTTTTTTTTTGCGCGGAACCCTAATTATTTTTGAAAAAACTAAGTAAGCCTAAGTCACCCGCTATAATATCAGCTCTCTGTCAGTGAAAGTTCCGTCAAAATCGGTCCAGCCGTTTCGGAGAGTAGCCGGAACTAACAGACAGACAGACAAACATAAAAAAAATGCTTGGTCCCATGAGGTTAAGAGAACAATTTAGCAGACAAACAGACAGACAAACATTAAAAAAAATGCTTTGTCCGAAGAGATTAAGAGAACAATGTAGTAACGTGTAAGGCTAGTCAAGTTTGTATACCTAAGTAGAGGGTATAAAAATGAAAAATCCCCACGATAGGTGTCCGGCAGAGTAGAATAGCACCTACCTCACTATACTGCTCATGGGAACACAATGGACAGTAACATTTCTTGACCAATACCAAAATGGCGGCAACGTACCCGCGGAGGCGAAAAGTGGGCTACGTGTGTGGCCTCTGCCTACCCTTTATATGGGAACAAGGCGTGATTGTACGCTTATAATATTTCACAGAACGCCATCTATAGTATAGCAGCAGAAACCTTCACATAACCCATAACATACTTTTTACTTCACGATGATTACTTCTTTATACAAATCCAAAAGTCTAGCTTGTCTAAACTAATATTATAAAGAGGAAAGATTTGATTTTTTGTATGTTTGGTTGTAATGATTTAACTCAAAAACTAACTTCATTATCACCGACTAACATGAGTTGTATTTAATTTAAAAAAAAAACGAGATTCCTACGAAAATTGCTATGATGTAACTCAAGGTATCAAAAATTTACCGATAAAAGTCATTATTTGGCGTGCACTGCAAAAACTATTAATGGTAAATAAAATAATGTACTACATTTTCATAGTACTCATCATTACTTACAAAAAAGTCCTCGAGGCTATATGTCTAACTATTATATTTAAGTCACAATAACCGCTTTTTGTTTAAATTAGTCAATCAAAACACAAGTTAGCAATTGTGGTTGTTCTATTTGTCCAAATATAGTTATAATTTATCTTTCTAATATATATTTATCCGCGCGAACCCGGGCGCATCGCTAGTTATTAATAAAGCATTTGCCGAAGATTTTCCAACAAAATGAGATATGATCATAATATGACATTGTCGTGTAACGTTCTACAGAAACACAATTTCGATACAGGATCTTGATATTGATGCAGTAAGCACTACAGCTTCCTAATAACAAAGTGAAGCTTGTTTGATTACAACTACATGATTTTCATAGCAATTTTACTTAAACAGTATATCGCTTGTACAGAAATTGAATTTTTGTTATAATATCTCAATTAAAAAATCAAGTGACTATTCACTAACATGCATTATCCATACGCATATTATAAATCCAAAAGTGTGTTTGTTGGTTTATTCGTTTGTTGGTTTTGATGTGTCTAATTGTTTGCTGATTGATGATTCAAGACAACTACTTATGGCAAATTCCCCCCAAAATGAGAGCTTCAAACTTTTGTGGCAATCTATGGGGGAACATAGGCCTATGTTGAGCAGTGGACTGTTTATAGTCTGATGATGTTCTCCTAGCCGATTTCGACCACGGCGACAACTGCCGACTACTGTCGAGAGCCATCAACTGCGCAGGAGATATTATAGTGCCACAAGTGTACGCGCAAACACAGAGGCACTCACTCGTCCCAACCTACCCGCGCCCGATGTAACGCTGATGCGATAACATCGGAGGTAGGCTAGGATGCAGTGTCAGAAACACGGGGACAATCACAACACAACCAGACCCGAAAACCAACAATTTATGTTTTAGCACAAATGTTGGCTCCGGCTGGGATTCGAACCCAGGACCGGCGGCTTAGAAGTCAGGTACTCTGACCACTAGGCCACGCGGTCGTCGTCGTTATAGTCTGATATGATGATGATGATAATTTAAGCAAGTTACATTAAAAAACTGCATGCCCGTCAAAATCACAACCTTTATTTCTGCTTCGCCATAGTCGGGTGAAAACAGTATTGATTGAGTCTTCGAGTTCTCTCATCTGATCACAAAGCCATTTTACAATAAGATACATTAGTTTAATATTAATAATAGTTGAAAGAACAATAATTGTTCGCTACGCTTATACTAAAAGCCTTATTAGCCGATAGGTGTTCACCAGAGTAGAATAGCGCCTAACTTTTTCCTACCGCGGAGTCGCGAGGGGAGGGGAGACCAAGACGAGCAGCCTCGATGCGTGCAGAATAACATTATAATATGCAATGGTGTCTCTATACTGCTCGTGGGAACGCTAGAGGAAATAAGATTTTTTTTGACTCGTACCAAAATGGCGGCAACGTGGTTCGCCATCCGTCACGTCTCGTTCTTCCCGCTGGGGCGAAAAATAGTATACGCCTACCCCTTACATGGGAAAACGGCGTGACTGTATGTATGTAATTTTATATGATTCTTAAGTTTTACTTCAAATGCAACAATATAAATTACCTCCCCTATGTCTAATGCTTACTTATTAAAAAATTGCTTTTGTTATAGGAGAGGTGGCAAACGAGCAAGTGTCTAACCTGATGGTAAGTGATCACCACCGCCCATGAACAACCGCAATACCAGCGGAATCGCGGGTGCGTTGCCGGCCTTTGAGGAAGGAATAGGCTCTTTTCTTGCTCTGCTTGCCTTGTACAGCTTTTATAAAGGATGAACTTTATATAAAGCCAATATCAAAGCGATCAGATCCGAACAGCCATCGGTTGTCGCAAGCAACAAGTTGCTGATTTGAAGTACATATTAAGCAGTGTTTCGTATCGCAGATTGCGAACTACAACATGCTTTGATTCATATTGTTTCATGACATTATTTAGAAATCGAAAGAACTTTTTAAAAGACACAAGGATCATCTAATGGTAAATGCAACGTCTGCCTATTTTTTTTTTTCATTGGATAGAGCGACGAAACGAGCAAAACGTTCACCTGATGTAAAGTACAACGTTTACCCATTACAAATGCTACTCGTATGTCACCCATAACATTTCTGTGTGACACTATACTGCGCCGGTCGCCCTGAGACATCAGTTCTTAAGTCTCATATGCCAACATGCCCAGTGATTACGCTAGCTCACAGTGCCCTTCAAACCGAAACACAGTAATGTTTGCACATTACTGCTTCACTGCAGAATAACTGGCCCTGGGGTGGTACCTACCTAGACGGATTACTGCATAGGAATCCTACCACCAGTAAAACCTTCTGGGTTACATAGGTATGCAAACAATAAACAATAAAATTTAAAAATATTTTTTGTGTTTACAGTCTTACTTGTGCAATTGACAATGACAGATTTCTAAACGCGTTTAAAGAGTTGAACGTCAAAAATTGGTCGTTCTGAATATTAGTCACGTTTAGCTTTAACTGCGTTCATTTGATGTTGATAAAATGCAAACTGTAGCATTGAACTCAGTTAAACTCTTAAACTTCGTTTAGCTTGAACTGATCCGGTTTGTTTTTAACGGTGAAATCCGCCCTAAGTGGTAATTCTATTAATACGTTATACGTCGCGTTATACGTCGCGTCGCGTAAGAGTACTTTATAGAGGACTAAAACCTTCCAAAAAAATTTACTACCAAGTAATGCATACTTCTGAAAAATGCTATTCGTCAAGCCATTCACGTTTATAATATAAAATTCCTATCACTTTCATTTCACCAAAATAAGCCTCTAAATGTCCATCACGGCTAAATTGGGACATTATCGTTTTACGTGGAGTTCTTGGGAATAGCCAAGTTACCGGATACGTCTATAAGAAAAATACCCCGCAGAGTTTTTCACAGTTTTAATGCAATAAAACATTTAAAAGCTTGCAATAAAATATTTAAAAGCTTACGATATATAGAGCCGTGGTAGCTCAGGTGCGAGGCGCTCGCTTTTAATTTCATAGTACGCGAGTGACCTGGGTTCGATTCCCGGTGCCGGCACCACTAAAATTGTTAGTTGCAATTTTAAGTGCTGACTTACCGCGTGCTCGACGGTGAAGGAAAACATCGTGAGGAAACCTGCATGTCTGAGAAATTAAAAAATATTTCGAAGACATGTGAAGTCCGCCAACCCGCATTGGAGCAGCGTGGCGGTTTCTTCCTAGCTCCAAAACCCTCTCAGAAATGAGAGGAGGCCTGTGCTCAGTAGTGGGACATTTATAGGCTGAAACTTTACTTTACTTTTTACGATATATACACGTCTGCGTGCTTGCACTAATCATAATTATTTAAGGCTTCATCATCACCATCATTATTATCATCAAAGTAAAGGACAATAATCTAATGCATTTTTTTTATTGTATAAAGTGTTGAAACGAGCAAAACGTTCACCTGACAGTAAGTGCAACGTCTGCCCATAACAAATGCTGTGTTACCCAGAATATTTCTGTGTGACAATACACTGTGCCCATCACCTTGAGACGTAGGTCCTTAAGTCTCATATGCCCAGTGATTACGCTGGCTCACAGTGCCCTTAAACCGAAACACAGTAATGTTTGCACACTACTGCTTCACGGTAGAATAACTGGCCCTGGGGTGGTACCTACCTAGACGGACTCCTGCATAGGAATCCTACCACCAGTAATTTTGTTTGGTAGATTCGAATAGATCATGCTCGCTTAAATGTCTCTCGTCGGTCGTTCTCTTCCCTTTAAAATGGTTGGTGGCGATTGCTGCCACTTGCGACATACTTGCGAACAGGTGCTGATTGTGGAGGCTGAGTCTGCTTAAGTTCGCAATTCTCTTATATGTATGCGTATTATAAATGATAACATTTTTGTCAAGGAGCGATTGATTAATTGAAAAAAGAAATACTAAAAAGAGGATACCTACGGAGTTTTTTTCGTCATGTTCTTCTCCTTCGGAGGAATCTCGCTTACGAAATAGCAGTAGATTGTAAAAAATGACGTTCGACAAAAGAAATTTCTGACGTTAAAAAATTAAGATATTTTATTTCAGTTCGTCTTTAGGTTCTAAACAGTTACGACAACACTGCGCTGAGTTATTCAAGTTGAGAGGATTTACCGTCATGTAACTTTTAAATTATCGTCAAACAAAATTTTTTTTTTAATATAATGGTTTTTTGTAATCTCTGTTTGCCGCCACAATTACTAATTCGAGCTTGGTTTGACGACAGCCTAGCTGAGAGTACCTGACTTCTACGCCGCAAGACCTGGGTTCGAATCCCATTTGTGCAAAACACAAATTTTCGGGTTTGGTTGTGTCGTGACTGTCCCCGTGTCTCTGAAACTGCATCGTAGCGTACCTCCGATGTTATCGCATCGGCGTTACATCGGACGCGGGCAGGTTGGGACGAGTGAGTGCCTCTGTGTTTGCTCGTACACTTGTGGCACTATAACATCGCCTGCGTGATAGCTCTCGACGATATTCGGGAGTTGTCGCCGTGGTCGAAATTGGCCAGGAGAACATCATCAGTAGGAAGTTGTCGCCGCGTTTGAGAAAAATCATTCATACTCGCAGTTACCTAGCAGTGAAACATGAATATAGAGGTATCAACGCCTGTGTTGATAAACCGCCATTACCTTCAATATTTATGTCAAAATATGTTTGAAGTGAACTTACTTTGAACGTCAACACAACGCGGAACCATTTGTCGATAAGGGATATCTCTCATGTTTTTACAACTAGTCATAAATTTATCTAACAACTTTCATAGCCTTCGCTAGTGCACAAATATTTTTCATTTCATAAAGATTTACGCTGTACGTAATTGAGTTGAATATTTCTGTGTGACACCACACTGCGCCCGTCACCCTGTGACATCAGTTCTTAAGTCTCAAATGCCCAGTGATTACGCTAGCTCACAGTGCCGAAACCGAAACACAGTAACGCTTGCACACCACTGCTTCACGGCAGAATAACTGGCCCTGGGGTGGTTCCTACCTAGACGGATTCCGTGTTTTGCGGCAATCTATTGGGGGCAGTGGACTCGCGATGGTCCGAAATGATGATGATAATTTGGTAATTACTCTCGTATTTCAATCAATCGTGTGGAAACCAATGACTTCCACAATACTCGCAATTTTCTTCTTTAACGGTAGAGGGGCCATTAAAAAAGGAAACTACGACTATTGTGGCAGTCATTGGCTCGCACACGACTAATTGAAATTAGAGCTAACGAGCAAAAGGGTCCCTTTTTTATTTCGACTGTTACACGTTTTCCCGAAAAATATTGACACAATATTGTGCAATACAACTGAAATGAACTGATGTCCTATTTTTTTTTATTGTTACACCCGGAATACTTCTGTATGACACCACAATGCGCCCGTCACCCTGAGAAATCAGTTCTTAAGTCTCAAAAGCCCAGTGATTACGCTAGCTCTCAGTGCCCTTCAAACCGAAACACAGTAATGTTTGCACACTACTGCTTCACGGCAGAATAACTGGCCGTGGGGTGGTACCTACCTAGACGGATTCCTGCATAGGAATCCTACCACCAGTAAAACCTTCTGGCCGATTTTCGATAATGGCTGACTTTGTGGAGTACAGCCAGGAAGCTTTTAACTGCGGAGGACGTATTATAGTGTAAAGACACGCGCAGACACACAAGCACTCACTCGTTCTAGGAAAATAACCTGAAAGAAACTAAAGTCTAATGAAACGTCCATGCGATAAAATCTGAGGAAGGCTACAATGCAGTGTTAGTGACATGGACACAACCAAACCCGGAAAGCCCCACAATTAGTGTTTTTGCACTGACTTTGACTCCGACTGGGATTCGAACCGGACTCGTGGCGTAGACGTCCACTTTGACAACTAAGCATCAATATTATAGCAGTGTGTGTTAAACCGTATGTGGTACTGTAAAATCGAAACCACTCCCTCCTTCACATATTTCCCAGTCTTTTGGAAAGCTTAAGCGATACGGTCAGTGGAAGGTTTCGATGCAGTGACAGTGACATAAGGAGAGATAATACATTAATGAGCGCAATGCAAAACATGTGAGTCCCACAAATGTTGCTTGGGATTTCATTATTTTAAATTGTATTTAAAATGACTGAAAAGAAAAAAAAAACTACCAGGTGGGCTTCTTGCTGGTTCTTCCAGAAGACAGGCATTTTTATGCGAACCAGTGTAGTTTAAAAAAAGTACGTTCAATGACCATTATGTATATAATATATTTGTATGACCTACAGATAGTTGTTCCGGGTCTGGGTGGTTTGTGCATGTGGAATTTATGTCTGTAAAACGTACCCACGACGCAGGAGAAATCCTACTGTGGGGCATCGATTACAATAAAAAAAATATCTCTTTTATGTAATCATTGTGTAAATAATCTCTATTAAATAAAAATTATCCTATTCTAAAATAAAGCCAGAAGAGCCGTGGTACCTCAGAGGCTAGGCGCTCGCTTTAAGTTTCATAGTACTGCGAGTGACCTGGATTCGATTCCCGGTGCCGGCACACCTAAAATTGTTAGTTGCAATGTAAGTGCTGATTTACCACGTGCTCGGCGGTGAAGGAAAACATCGTGAGGAAACCTGCATGTCTGAGAAATAAAAAGATTCTTCCTAGCTCCAAAACTCTCTCAGATATTAGAGGAGGCCTGTGCTCAGCAGTGGGACATTTATAGGCTGAAACTTTGCTTTTACTTTTTTTTTAAGAAAAATCGGGTCCTAGGACTTCAGGAGTACGCCGATTACTAGGCCACGTGGTCGCTGCGAAATAGGCCAACATCTGATAGTTATTTGAAAAAACCCCCGAAGTAACAACTTGTTGCTGCGGGCCAAGCGAGACGAGTTCAGATCTAATCCATTATGAAAATACCTCCGGAAACTTTATTTCTTTCGAAGAAGCCCCGTTTAGCAACGCTGGAAGTTGTCGGAACATTTTTAAATAGCATGAAATTTTAAAACTTGCGAATCTAATGGAGTATATGTGCATAATATGATACGGAATACTTCACAGTTTGAAAGTCAGTACATACATATAGTCACGCCTTTTTCCCTATATAAGGGTAAGGCAGGGACCACACCCGCAGCTCCACTTTTCGCTCTCGCAGGGAAACGAGACGTGACGGTTGGCGAACCACGTTCGCGGCTATTTTGGTACAAGTAAAAAAGTCTTGTTTCCAATTGCGTTCCCACGAGCATTATAGTGACACCATTGCATATTATGGTATTATTCTGAGCGAATAAAGGCTGTACCGAAAAATACCTCAGTCGCACCTTAGGACACCCCGATAGGAAAGTGTTAGGTGCTAATCTACTCTGCTGTTCATTATAACATAATAGTTATTGATGATGTTCTCCTAGCCGATTTCGACCACGGCGACAACTTGCGACTACTGTCGACAGCCATCAACTGCGCAGGAGATATTAGAGTGCCACAAGCGTACGCGCAAACACAGAGGTACTCACTCGTCCCAACCTACCCGCGCCTGATGTAACTGCTGATGCGATAAGATCGGAGGTACGCTAGGATGCAGTGTCAGAAACACGGGGACAATCACAACACAACCAGACCCGAAAACCAACAATTTATGTTTTAGTACAAATGTTGGCTCCGGCTGGGATTCGAAACCAGGACCCGCGGCCTAGAAGTCAAGTACTCTGACCACTAGGCCACGCGGTCGTCAAATATTAATGCTAAGTTAAAAGTAATTAACGCCTACCTAAAATTATCAAAATAATAACGGCTATCAAAAAGGAGTAGGAATCCGTCTAGGTGGGTACCTCGACGTGAACGGAATACTAAATATTTGCTCCGCGCGGGAATCGAACCCGCGACCTGTAATGCTGAAGCCAAGCCGTTTCTGACAGCTTTTTGATAGTTGTAAAGACGTGCCATTCACCAGTTGAAAGGATAACAAATATACATATTTTTCTACATTACATGTAACAAACGAAAGAGATTAGATATGATACGGTAGTTAATCAAAATCTGTGACGTAAATCGTATACCTACGTTTTCGAAATCAGTGACGTATCAATAAGTCACGCCTACACTGCATTCCAAACCATTAGGCATAAACAAAGTTATTTACACGCTGAATCAAAATTAATAACCGTCATACGGTATATGAGTAATGTCACCATAATTTTTGCTTACAACGGGACAAAGAATCATAGACAATGTATTGCGAATAAAACGGCGCGTCCAACTCGTGAGAGAAGTAAAATTATTTATATTTATTACAATTTGATTAAAATAAAAATATGAACGAACAAATGTAGTACTCGCCGTGAAATAAATGCTCAGTATATACAAAAACCAAAAATTAATCAATAAATATCAATTGAGAACATAAACAAGTAATGCAATGTATACTGCATAGTTCTCAAGGTAGGTACCATTCCTGGGCCAGTTATTCTGCCGTGAAGCAGTAGTGAGCAAACACTACTGTGTTTCAGTTTGAAGGGCACGGTGAGCTAGTTTTTTTTTATTGTATAAAGTGATAAAACGAGCAAAACGTTCACCTGATGGTAAGTGCAACGCCCGCCCATAACATATGCTGTTTCACCCAGAACATTTCTGTGTGACACCTCATTGCGCCCATCACCCTGAGACATCAGTTCTTAAGTCTCATATGCCCTGTGATTACGCAAGCTCACAGTGCCCTTCAAACCGAAACACAGCAATGCCGCACACTACCGCTTCACGGCAGAATAACTGGCCCAAGGGTGGTACCTACCTAGACGGATTCCTGAATAGGAATCCTACCACCAGTAAAAGATAGTGTAATCACTGGGCATAATATTTGATTTATTTCTCAACATAGCCTTAAGAATCGAGTGTGTGAGATATTTCCCTTGTGTACTAAAATCTGATAAATGATATCCGCAGCAGAACTAAAGTAACCGACGTAGCCCTAAGGATAAGCAAGCTGAAGTGGCAATGGGCCGGCCATATATCTTGTAGAACTGATAACCGTTGGGGAAGAAAGGTTCTCGAGTGGCAACCTCGTACCGGCAAACGCAGTTAAGGGCGCCCCCCCCCCCCCCCCCCTCCACTAGATGGAGCGACGACCTGCACGGTTTTGAGTGAAGTCGGTAGATGCGGGTGGCTCAGGACCGTGTTTTGTGGCGATCTATGGGGGAGGCTTATGTTCAACAATGGACTGAAATAGGCTGAAATTATGATGATGATGATGATGATGACTACGTTGTTGGTTTTAATATTGCCCAGATCTTAATGAACAATGAACAGTTTTGAAACTTTCCTCTGGACACTCGGATTGAAATACAGAAAAGTGTGATAGTTCCGTTCAAAACGTATGGTCAGCTTACGTATGCTACATGCTGAAATGAAATATGAGTGTAGTTCAACAAATATTAGGCGGTTAGATAATGAAATTTTTGTTGTAAGAAATATAAATTTCGTTTGTCAAACGTAATTTTTTTGCAATCCTCCACCATCGTTTCGTAATGAGGTTTATCTGACGGTGAAAAAACAGGCGAACGAAACTCCGTAGGTATCCTCTTTTTATTAAAACATTTTTTTATCTTAGTCTAAAATACATTATAAATAAATTTACGAAGAATAGTCTCAAAGACAATCAAAGCATGGAGCGTCCATGTTAAGGTTTTAGACAAGATTCAATAATAAATATATAAGTATATTGCAAACTCAGCGTAAATCTTAGCTGAGTTACCAGCTTAGCTGAGAAACCAATATTTATGCAACACACAATTAGGTATCGAGCCCTTGTCTGTGTTTTTACCGATAAGTGCCCAGCAGAGTAGAATAACACCTACCTCTTTCCTACAGAGGTGTCGTAACAGGCGAATAGGGTATATTACGGACAGCCTTAATTCGTGCAGAATAATACCACAGTATGCAAGAAATGCCGTGTGGTAGCGGCTAAGAGTATCTACCACCTCGACTCATTACGTGGGTGTCGTAAAAGTCGACAGGGGGAAAATTAAAACCAGGAGATGGGCAGCAGCATCTTCCTGGAACATTTGAATAAATAAGCTGCGGTTGCCAACCCGCCTGCTAGGCAACTATGGCATAATCCCCCCAAAATGAGAGTGGCTCTCACATTTTTGGCAATCTGTGGGGGAGGCCTATGTTCAACTAGTGAGTGGGTGAAATGATGAAGATTACGATGATGATGCAAGGAATCCTTCCACTAGAAAACGAAATTGGGCATTTACAGTTCGGCTCTTCTCGGTAATGTTAGATTCATACTAAAACCTTGCTTTATAAATGGACTATCTAATGCTAAAATACTTTTTAAAATCTGAATAGTATTTCCTGAGATTAGCGTATAAGTTCAAACACACAAACTCTCCAGATTCATATAGTAAAGTGAAGGTTATTGGAGCCGGGAATAGTCCGCCACGCTGCTCCAATGCGGGTTGGCGGACTTCACATGTCCTCGAAATATTTCTATTCCACGGACATGCAGGTTTCCTCACGATGTTTTCCTTCACCGCTGAGCACGTGGTAAATCAGCACTTAAAACTGTAGAACAAATTTAGAGGTGCTGGCACCGGGGATCGAACCCAGGTTACTCGCGTACTATGAAATTAAATGCGAGCACCAGGCCCCTGAGCTACCACGACTACGCTTCATATAGTTGTAAGATTAAATGCTGAGATGCCAGCACCAAGGATCGAACCTACTCGAGTGCTATTAAATTTTACGGCGAGCGTCCGCTCCCTCAACTACTACGAACAACCAGCCGAAAAAACTGTTAAAAGGTCTTGAATATTTGAGTATGGAGCCTAGCTGACATACTGCCTGCCACTTTATTTTTGTTACTTACGTATTAATGCCACTGCGGCTACAGATTTGGCAGTTTTTAAGTGCCGCCAACCTACGGTTAGGCGCCAATTTGAAAAGAGAAGAATTATGTTATTGTTGGATAGCTATGGCCGTGTGGTAGCGGCTTAAGAGAATCTACCACCCCATCTCATCCCATGGGTGTCGTAAAAGTCGTCAGAGGGAAAATTAAAAGCAGAAGATGGGCAGCAGCATCTTCCTGGAACATCATAATAAATAAACTGCGGTTGCCAACCCGCCTGCCAAGCGTGGCAACTATGGCAAAATCCCCCCAAAATGAGAGCTACAAACTTTTGTTGCACTGTATGGGGGAGGCCTAATGGTAGCTAATGGTAGGCTGAAATGGTGGTGGTGGTGGTGGTGGTGGATAGCTATATAACATCACGCTACGACCCTTTAAAATTAAACCGCAGGCTAAACCGCGGGGCACAACTAGACCATTATAATAGGGAAAGAAAGTTAATTTCCTTAGATCCGCATGCAAAATATTAAATGGTGTAAACTACCAACTTTTGAAGAGCATCGCCCGCCCTCTTACAGTAGCGTGCACCAGCAAACTAACACCACCACTGGGAACTGCCATCAGATACCTTCCACCACTACCACTAGGATAGCCTACACTACTAAAGACCACGGCACGTGTTTAACCTCAAAACGAGGCAAAGTCAAGTGTTATTGACTACGACAGACAGCTGCGGTTCTTAGCAAAACAAATTTCTTTCGCTGTTCTAAAATATCGTTTTATGGTCATCCAATTCTAGATCAACCGTCAAGGCCGACCAACGTTACGCGAAATTATTGATCACCGGCTAATTAAAACAACTTCCTGTCTACTTTATGCCGTTTCTTTTTCCGGTTCTATAAGTTGAACTCTCGACGGCGTGGAAGTGTAAGGGTCTTGAGTTATGTTGTACTACCCTTATTTTGGGGGTAGGTTAATTTAAATTTTGTCTTAGATACGTCTTTAATAATAGCCGTGTGGTGGCTTAATAGACTACTACCCCATCTCATCCCGTGGGTGTCGTAAAAGTCGACAGAGGGAAAATGAATACCAGGCAGCAGGCAGATAGGCAGCAGCATCTTTCTGGAACATCATCATAAACTGCGGTTGCCAACCCGCCTGCCAAGCGTGACAACTATCATTTTAATGAGAGCTACAAACTTTTGTGACAATCTATGGGGGAGGCCCATGTTCAGCAATGGACTAATGATAGGCTTAAACGATGATGATGATGAATGAAAATACAAAGGTGTTATCCATACAGTAACTGTTCGTGTTCGGTATTTCGGACAGAAGGTATGCAATTCCTCAAAACCCTATAAACTAACTAACAACGTCTAGGTAGCGCGTAGAAGCTATTCGCTTCAGCGCTATATGTTATAGATAAAGTAGAAATCGGCAGTCCCTTCCGCCACTTCATCTGCTTCGATTATAAAGTCATTAATTGTTGTTGTACCCTCTTTTTTTTGTTTATTGTTTTTTTTTTTTTTTTTTTATTATTTTATTCTTATTCGTATTAATTTTGTTTATTCACCTGTACTTTAATTTGTGACTGAAATCTGAACTGTCGGAATAAACGTCTTTATGTCCTTAAATCCTAAAGCAACAAAAAAATTTACAAGCGCTCCCTTACGTCGTATGGCGCGATCGAAACACGAAATACAAATGCAAATTTTTATTTACTAGAATGGAAACTGAATTGATTCACGATCATTGAAATGAAACAAGAGATACGATTGACGTGGAGTCTGCTTTTAAGCGTAATTCGTATACGGTCGACGTTGAAAAATGTGTTTTAGATACGCAAACTAGAGTTTAAATGTGAATGAATATGAAAGGAATGGAGTTTACGATATCATGTCATCCGAAAACTCATCGTTTGTGGGTTCTCCCGAATATTCGCATAATGTAATGTCATCTGTAAAAATGATCTGAAAATATTTGAATATATAGGTACAGTTACAGAACTGTTTCATAGATGGGGTTTAATATACTTCTGCGTAGATCGGAACAAAATTAATAATTAAAAGCTGAAGGAACTCCGGATTAACTATGCCATTAGGACATCTGTCACCTCAGTTCTCCCGTGACCATGGATGATATGAAGCTCTCGCAACGTCGGGTTATAAATAGTTTAAAATTAAACGCGATATTCGTAAAAATTCATTTTAATTAATGTGTAATTTTGCCTAAATATAAGAAATCGTTATACTTCAAGAAGGTAAGAAAAGAAGGTAAGGAAGGAAGAATAAAACAATTTATGGATGATTATTTCTTGGCTGATTTTAAACATGCCTACATCTTGAAATTACAAATCGAACATGTCGTTTGCGAGGGACACAGTGGTAGCTGAAGAGCCGGACGCTCGCTTTTAATTTCATCGTACGGGTGACTTAAGATCAATCACCGGCTTCATCATCCCTAAAATTGTTCTGCAATTTTTAGGTGCTGATTTACCACGACCTCGGTAGTGCAGGGAAAACATCGTGAGGAAACCTGCTGTGTTTTGTTGAGGAATCTTTGAGGAACTTAAATATTCCGGGGACAATTATAGTAAGTCAACTCATTGGAGCTGCGCGGCGGACTTCCCAGCTATCAGATATGAGAGGTCGATGCTCAGCGGTGGGACATTTGTAGACTGTCACTTTATTTATTGTGATATAAGAGTTGACACGTAAATGATGCATTCCCTCGTCAGCAAATTTCCGTATCTAATGTAACAACGCTTATCCTATTAGATAAGGAAGGAACGGAAGGGTATAGGCAGTGTAAGTGGCTAGGCACCGCAGTTTATTTATTCAGGTGTTGCAGAAAGGTTGCCCATCTTCTGGTTTTTATTTTCCCTTTGTCGACTTTTACGACACCCACGGGATGGGATGGTAGATACTCTTAAGCCGCCACCACACGGCTAAACTCATCATCTAGATTCAAAATATACACAGAAATTACAATATTAAATTAAAACACTACCGTCACTTTTCGAGTCGACGCCATTAGTCTACTTTCTGACTTGCAAATGGATCTCCTCACGCCCTTCAATAAAGCTTCATGTTGATATAATACTGAATTTTCTCAAAATGTCATCATTAAAGTGTACTTATTTGAAATTAGAAAACTTTAGCTAAAGCAATAAATCACTTTATTTCTTTAATGCACTACTCAGTTCATTGTTATGTTTTGTTCAAAGAAATCGGCGGCGTTCAAACATGTCTGAAAACTTCTGACTTATATTCCCACATTCCTTATGTATGGTACATCTAAAATTGGTTATTTCACGTTCAAATATTTGCTAATGAAACTTTGCAATTTTTTACTTCGAAATCATGACTTTTTTTTCACTTTCTTTGAACCGGCGAAGTTTCGATTCCAAATAATTACATTACAAGGTTACAATTTACATAATTGCTAGGTAGGTAGGGGACTGGCCACTCGGGGGCGGATACAGAAATGTTGACACAAAGAAGTTGCACTTAACATCAGTTGAACGTTTTGATACGGGTGTAGTCTCTGCCTACACCTTTTGGGAATATGTGCTGGGGAAATGCGTGTCTGTATCTAATGAACGTTTTGCTCGCTACTGATTTTTACTGTGACTACTGTTTATTGTTAAAGGTTATCTGGATGGAAGGATGACCGTCCATTGTAGTGCCTAAATAATTAATTAAAAAAAATATATAACATTATATTATTTATTTTTTTAAATTGTTTTGGGGTGCAATAAAATGTATCTATCTATTGTTAGTGCAATACCAGTACATCGGTGTTTGCGAATGCATTTGGCTATATCTCTTGCGTAGTTAATAGCTTCCAGATGATAAGGACATCAGTCCACTGCCTCATATATGCCACTCCCAGAAGAGAGGATTCGCCGTAATGACCACGTTTGGTGGCGGCGTAAGAGAATCTACCACCCCATCTCGTCCCTTGGGTGTCGTAAAAGTTGACAGAGGGAAAATTAAAACCAGGAGATGGGCAGAAGCTTCCTAGAACCTCAAACTGCGGTTGCCAAACCACTAGCAAATCGAGGCAACTATGGCAAATTTCCTCCAGAATGTATGGGGGAGGTCTATGTCCAGCAGTGGACTTGTGATGGCTGAAAGGAAGAGGAGATGATTACAGACGACTCGCAACTAAGCCGCTGCTGCCCATCACCGGTCCGTACGATGATTTTCGAGATGTTTACTCCGCTACCAACCGAAAGCGAATTGAATGAGATTTTCAGGCATTTCGCTTAGTAATAAATTCACTAAAATATTTATAACTAGCTGTGCCCGGCGGTTTCACCCGCGTAAAAAAGCCGACCCCGATCGATGATATACGTACATACTTTCCTATTTGAATCGAATTTTAGAGTTTTAATTTTTTGCGCGGAATCCTAATTATTTTTCTAAAATTAAAGTAGCATAAGATACCCAATATATATCAGCTATCTGTCAATGGAAGTCCCGACAAAATTGGTCCGGCCGTTTCGGAGATTAGCCGGAACAAACAGACACAGAGACAGACAGACAGACAAAAATTTTAAAAATTGTTTTTTATTACAAGTACCGTACATACTTTCATAAGCATTGAGTAAAAAGCTGTTATTACAAACAGACAATTAAATTTTATTTGTTTGTATACATTAAATAGGAATCCGAAATGAATCTAGCGTAATAATGATACCTTTAGATATTTTAAAGATTATTTAAAGTCTAGCTCGAATGTTTATACGGAGGAAAAGCTACTCTTTTAATTTTAATGGTTTCCGACGTCCGGCTCCGCAATCTCCGGATGTAACTGAATTAGGTTTAGGTTTTTTTTTACGGTCGAGGTCGAGATACCGTATTTACTGCCGATGCTATCATTTAAAGCGTTCGAGATTGTACAGCGAGTGCATGGTAGAGCTTTTTCGAGCAGCGAAGCGGGACAAACGGGCATACAAGACGCTCGACTCAGGTAGGTACCACCCCAGGGCCAGTTATTCTGCCATGAAGCAGTAGTGTGCAAACATTACTGTGTTTCGGTTTGAAGGGCACTGTGAGCTATCGCAATCACTGGGCATATGAGACTTAAGAACTTATGTCTCAGGGTGATGGGCACAGTTTGGTGTCACACAGGACTTTTCTGAGTGACACCGCATTTGTTATGGGCAGACGTTGCACTTACCATCAGGTGAACGTTTTGCTCGTTTTGTCACCTTATCCAATAAAAAAAAGAAATACAAGACGCGTGACTCAGTGGTCAGCGTATCTTTCTGTTTATCTCTGGATCCGATATCATCAAGACGCTTGACTCACTTGCAATTATTGCCATGGGAGCTTCTGCACTGAAATACTTCCGACTATAACAGTGGTGAAGACCTTGGCTTCTGCACGACGGGTCGCGGGTTCGAGTCCAAAAACAAAATTTTTTATGGCCTACAGATAATTTTATTAATTTGGCCGTGTGGTAGCGGCTTAAGATAATCTACCACCCCATCTCATCCCGTGGGTGTCGTAAAAGTCGACAGAGGGAAAATGAAAACCAGGAGATGGGCAGCAGCATCTTGCTGGAACATCTGAATAAATAAACTGCGGTTGCCAACCCGTCTGCCAAGCGTGGCAACTATGGCAAAATCCCCCCAAAACGGGAGCTACAAACTTTTGTGGCAATCTATGGGGGAGGCCTATGTTCAGCAGTGGACTATTGATAGGCTGAAACGACGACGACGACGACGACGACGACGACGACAGATAATTGTTCCGGGTCTGGGTGTTTGTGCATGTGGAATTTATGTCTGTAAAACGCACCCGAGACACGGGAAATCCCAATGTGGGACAAAGTTTTTTAAAAAAACTGTGTTGTCTATATATGCTGCTGAGTGCTGTGTGTGACGAGCTGTGCCAATAAATGTTTTTTCTATCTTTTTCTTTCAATTACGTCTTTCAAAAACGCGGAGATATTCATTAGGTGCGTTCAATTTAAACCGAAGTCTTTTTTAATTATGTCCGCAATAAAATGAAACTTATCTCACAGTAGATGAACTAGCCGCTAGCATTTTTCTAATTAAGAGTAAATACTCCGTCAGAAGGTTGGTTCGGGAGCAATTATAAAGACGATTGTTATATGATATTGATACGAGTGGCTGCCGTTCAATTTTTTTATGGAAGAAAGTAACGAGACGAGCAAAACCAATGCTGTGTCACACAGAGCATTTCCGTGTGGCACCACACTGCCTCCGCCACCTTGAGACATCAGTTCTTAAATCTCATATGCCCTGTGATTACACTTGCTGTCTGTGAATAGTAATGTTTGCACACTACTGCTGGCGGCAATGATATTATAAAACCGAAAGTGACGCTAAAAAAGGCGCCAATTGACGTCTTTTCAAACGTCGCCATGACTACGCAATCGCAAGGAAAGGGACAACCTTACTCCGTTTACCACGAGAGTGACCAGGATGAACAGCGCGTGATCATGAATGGAATGTGTGTTGTTGTCGTACGTACCTATGTAATATAATATCATTCCTTGCCAGCAGAATAACTGGCACTGGTGTGGTTTTTTTACTGGGGTAGGTACCACTAGTAAGAGTGTCAGTGTCTGAGAGAAGAAGCTCAGTTTTTAAGAATAAGTAAAACAAATTAGCCGTGTGGTGGCTGCTTAAGAGAATCTGCCACCCCATCTCAACTCGTGGGTGTCGTCAAAGTCGACAGAGGGAACATTAAAACCAGGAGATGGGCAGCAGAATCTTCCTGGAATATCTGAATAAATAAACTGCCGTTGACAACCCGCCTGCCAAGCGTGGCAACTATGGCAATATCCCTCCAAAGTGAGAGCTTTGTGGCAATCTATGGGGGAGACGTATGTTCAGCAGTGGACTAGTAGATAGGCCGAAATGATGATGACAACAAATTGAACTTAAAGCAGCATGCAGTAAATGAAAACAAGAAATAAAAACTACTGAACAAGATAACATTAAAGTGCAGGTTCAATGTTCATGGGTTGAAATTTAAGTAGAATTTTGTTTGCATATTACATTACACAAGAAGTTTTTGAAGTGTAACTTATTTGGGCGCGTTGAGTGTAAAATTATAAGGAAGGAAGGTAAGTTACTTGGCTAAGATCCGCATGCAAAATATAAAAATGGTGTATATTACCTAGTTTTCTGAAGAGCACCACCCGCCCTCCCTCAGTAGCGACAGTCGAGGCATTATCAAGCGTCATAGACTCTACGACAGTCGACCGTCTGTCGTAGAGTCTATGACGCTTGATAATGCCTCGTTTTGGGGCGAAACACGTGTCGTGTTCTCGACTTCAGTGGTGTATATTATCTAGTGGTGGTATTGTAGTGGTTGGTGGAGTGTACCAGGTGGCGGTTCCTGGTGGCGGTGTTAGTTTGCTTGTGCACGCTACTGAGGGAGGGCGGGTGGTGCTCTTCAAAAAACTAGGTAATATACACAATTTTTATATTTTGCATGCGGATCTTAGCAAAGTAACTTACCTTTCTTCATTATAATGGATTTCCGCAAAGTAACGCCTGATTCTATTAACTTTATAAAATTATAAGAACAAAATTAGTGCAACTGCTTAATTTTTTACATTCCAATATATTTAACATTCCAAAACGTAACGTTTTTACTTACTATTATGAATGTTCTATATAGAGACTTACTGACGCTACGACCTCTCGAGCGATTTTTTTTTTAAATGAAAAGGCCGGTGAAACCGCGGTGCACAGTTTATGTGTATGTTTATTATATTAATTTATTTCGTTGTGCCTGTTATTTAAGACATAATATAAAATAAAATTAAACATAGTTCCAACCAGGTGTCCAACGTCACCTCTCGTTTTTTTATTTTATTTTATTTAATAATATTTAATAAATGCAAAAAGTTTTAGTTCTGTCACGTGTACCTCAGTACGCGCCGCTTTTCAGCGACACCGAAATATTTGGATGGAATGATTGATAATGTAGTAAGATTGTAGATACTCGTAGCAACGTGTTGGTGTCCTCAACTCCTCGTCTTTGCGCGTATTTCGCGTGTTAATAAAACTAATGTTTTATGGTACTCGTAACATATATGTATGCAACCATTCGCCAATTGGTAGACCAAATGCAATTCAAACAATGAGTTTATTTCAAATTTCAAAAATTATTTATTTCTTTATTAACAAAGTTAGTTTCAATAATCATAGCTGGAGCCTTCTTTTAAGCACGTGATGCCTGTAGTAGAAGACTCCGCTCTTCCATTACCAGTATAAAATAAAGATACACATAAATACTTAAGCTAAAAACATTTTTATATAAATAACTTATCTCTCTCTCGCGATGGGTTTATTAAGTTACACAGTGAAATATTTTGAAGCCCCAGCCATTGTAGTAAGTCGAGCAACAGGAAGCAAATAAAGTTAATATAGAAGCATTGAAATCGCTACAAATTGCTCTTAAATTGGACTTTGACGGCGCGCCGTAAAATGAATGAATATTTGGTGTTCTTCGCGGCGAAAGGACCATAAACCGCGACCATAAACAAGCGGGTAACACGATATACTCCGTTTTATCGCAGGAGGTGTGCCCGCTGATTGTAATTTAATTTTACAGCGGCTGAAAACTTACAGACGGACGAAAACGTCTAGTAATGGATCGGTATTGCTAAATAATTGCATTGTAAACCCGTTTCACCCAGAGGGCTTCTTGTAAGATTTTATTGTTTAAAGCTTTGGCTTTATGTGATTTTTAACTGTCTGAGAGTTATTACAAGCAACTGGTGTTTTATGGTATTCGTAAGATAGAACTATATTTTTATAAAAAAATATTGTTATGTATTTCATATATACATACATAAGATCACGACTGTATCCCATAAGGGGTAGTCAGAGACTGGGTACTCACTGCAAAAGCAGATGACTGCCACAATCCACGTTTCACCAAAACAATATAATGCACTTGGTGTGATAGGTGGTGAGCCCATCGCCACCATGCGCTGTTGGGTGCACAGTGCAGTTTAATTCCTTACTCGCCTTTTACAAGATCCATTGGATGAGATGGAGTGGTAGTATTCTTTTAACGTGCCGCCACCACGCGGTATTATGTATTTCTAGCGAAAAAATTATGGGACTTTCGAATGTTGTATGCTGTATAGGTATTATTTTTTTTGGACTTTCTATGTTCTTTTCTTGATTGATTTGTTTGTATAAGACAGACAAAAAAATTTACCAATAAAAAAACATAGATCAGTAAAGTTACTAATCACTAACACATAAAGACAGAGACCTATTTCTATTATTGGAGCATGTTCTACAATGTACGTAGTCACAGTTACGGGAAACTAAATAAAACCTGTCATTAGCTTTACTTTTTAATAACACTTTTATGTATACATTTTTGTTTTTTTTTTAATTGATTAAAAAAGGGAACTGAACAATGACCCGTAGAGCCTGTTTAAAGTTCCGCTTGTATGCACTGATGCGGCTACTAAATATTTCCATTTATTGTATGATGTTATGACTATGCTATGTATCACCGCAGTATTCGTTATTTTGCCGTCGAGCAGTAGTGCAAAAATTTCTCAGTTACGTGACGAGCGCAGTGTGGTGCCACGCTGGAATTTTCTGGGTGACGTAGCGTTTGTTATGGGCACCTGCATCCATCAGAACGGTTCGCTGGTCTCGTCATTTTCATGATGCTGCTTCCCATCACTGAGCAGTTGGATTTGGGTTCGGTGAATTAAATCGGTTTTTATAAGTTGTCAGGAAATAGCGCTACATTCGCGATCAGTTACAAAACAATATAGGCATTTTTATCTTTCGATTCCTTAATATTCCTAGGAATTCATCTAGGTAGGTGCCACCCCAGGGCCAGTTATTCTGCCGTAAAGCAGTAGTGTGCAAACATTACACTGTTTTGGACAGAAGGGCACTAAGAGCTAGTGCAATTACTGGGCATATGAGACTAAAGGCACAGAAATGTTCTGGGTACCACAGCATTTGTTATGGGCACTTATCATCAGGTGAACGTTTTGCTCGTTTCGTCACTTTATACATACATACATAAGATCACGACTGTATCCCATAAGGGGTAGTCAGAGACTGGGCACTCACTGCAAAAACACATGACTGCCACAATCCACGTTTCACCAAAACAATAGAATGCACTTGGTGTGATAGGTGGTGAGACCATCGCCACCATGCGCTGTTGGGTGCACAGTGCAGTTTAATTCCTTACTCGCCTTTTACGAGATCCATTGGATGAGATGGAGTGGTAGTATTCTTTTAACGAGCCGCCACCACACGGCACTTTATCCAATATAATTTTTATTGTATTTCTTTAGTTCACAAGATAAATATACGCACTGTGCAGTCGTATCGGTAGCTCTGTATCCTCAGTTATGAAATAACGAGATATGTTCATTATCTATAAGAATTATTTTTATTCAAAGCTACGAGTGTACTAAAAAAATATTAGCTTTGAAAAGAAAAATCTTAACGCACCACGACGGAGGAGAGTATTCGTTGATTTAAGCAAGCGTAGTTTCATTTCTTCTATAAGTACTGTATTATTCGTTTTGCTACAAAGATAGCAATTGACTGTATTAAGTTCCCGTCTGATTCCTTACTTCTTTCCAAGACTAAGGAAATTTTTGTAAGCCGATGTCAGAGTAAAATTTTTTTTATTATATAAATTTAATGATGTGAAACTGAGCGCAATGTTTCTGTTGTAAAGTAAAAGTAAAGTAACAACCTATGAATGTGCTATTGTTGAGCATAGGCCTTACCTTTTTCTGAGGTTCTGGAGCCGGGAAGAGTCCGCCGCGCTGCCCTTATGCGGATTACACATGTAGACTACACATGTCTTCGAAATATTTTTATTCCTCGGACATGCAGGTTAACCGCTGAGCACGTGGTAAATCACCACTTAAAATTGAAATTAAGTCACTCGTGTACTATAAAATATTAATATTACATACTTTTTACTTATGTCACGACGTCTGAGTTAAACGCGCTCTTTTTTAACTTCATATACATACATAACAATAAAAGTAGACTGGCGGACTTAATGCATGAGGCATTCTCTACCAGTAAACCAGCAGAGACAGAATGAAGAAGGATTAAGGATGTAATTAATAAATACATATAACTACTAAATTTAGAAATATTATATCAAAAACTTTTATATGTTATTCAAAATACGACTACGGTCAGCAATGTAAGACAATATTTCGAAAACATGCTACATTATCACCACATATTACCCTTTTGGTCCGTTCCACAGATTAAAAAACATGTCTACATAAACATCGTGACACTTTTTATGATATTCACAAACTTGGCGTCCATCTTGCCGACGATGTTAGAATAACAATGAATGACCTAGCCGAGTTTGGGCGGGAATTCTGACATGCGATATTATAATTTTCACGCTATTTGTTCGCCTCCGAATATGCTATGAGTTTTTGTCGCCCTTAGGCTAAGTATTGTGAAGGTTCTGTGCTCATTAGTGCCCGCTAAACACATTAACCCTTAACTTGGCAGAATTTTATTTTTTAGAATATAATAATAATATACATAGCACTTAACTTTAATGACCCAAGGGGTCTAGAAAAAAAATTAAAAAAAATATTCAAACTACCCCTTTAAAAAAACCACCCGTATCTTGTGGGATACATTGCCAAGGGCATTGATAAATATATTACGCTATCAATGTATCTCTACAGATACATTGCCAAATTATCTATGACTTGATTATATAATGATTTATATGAAAATAAATATAAAAAACACGTTAATAATCAGTAGTTTGTACTATTTATTTAATAACAAAAATGGAACTTCAATGAAAAAATACAAAATCAGATTAATTTTAGACATTCATATTATGGAAATTGAAAAAACAGTTCCTATCCGGTAAAAGACACAGCCTCATACCACATTTGATGCACATAACAGTAGTCTGACCTTTGATACATAGTTTGTATCGTCCTTTGGACCCAAAAGTAGGGAAATGATTGTATCCATCATATTTAACGTCCGCAGTTGGCCTTACGGTACAGGGTGTTTTTATAATCTTTTTTGGTGCTGGTGGTACAGAATCATAGTTTTTGAATGGCTGCTGTCTCCCAGAATGTAAGAGCCCTTGTATAATATGATGTCGAAACTTCTTTAAACTCAGTCGTTTTATTTTATTCACGCCAATATGTCTGCGATACAAAATCCAGCTATTGTTCACGCACATATCTAACATTTGAGAAAATATCGGTAAGTACCATCGGTGGCTTTTCATCTCCGTTCTGTACAAAGCCACTAACATATCTGCAAGGTCGACTCCTCCCATATGTGCGTTGTAGTGCTTTATTATATTGGGACAGGGGACAGCAGCTCTCTGTTTTAAATCCTTATTGTAACGTTGTATAACTCCAACAGGAGTTTCAGAAACATAACTGCTTGCCACAGTAACCACTTTGTTGTCATGCCATTTGACAATACAGACTTTGTTTGTATTGCATACTACTCGTGAATAAGATCCGCGGCCTTTTTTTTTGAGGGCTTTATCAGGTATAAGCTTTTGTTCTGCACCACGTAGTCTATTTGACCTTATGGTGCCTAAGGAGAATATACCCATATTATATCGGAGCATATGTATTAGCTCTAGACTGGTGAAAAAATTGTTAAAGTACACAACTGAACATGCTGGATCAGGAATAGTTTTACATAGTGAGAAGACGACTTTTGCCCCAAAGTCCAAACTCATTTCCTCTGGTGAAAATAGGTGGTATCTGAAAGTGTCTTCACCTCCATATACGAGAAAATCATAAATGAAGCCCGAAACGCCAGCTCGAACAAATATTTTGTACCCCCATATGCGAGGCTTGCTCTTTATTGTTGTTTTCGATTACCGGCTTTTTTGCCCTTATATGGCACCATCATTTCATCAATGCTGAACTTGGTTTCATGAGGAACTCTCAAAAAGTTGGCACGTACTTTTTCAATGAGTGGCCTAACTTTAAAATACCGATCACCGTCATCAAGCAGATTGTCGTTGAAGTGGATGTACCGTCGTATCTGTTGAAATTTTTTGAGTGTCATTACATCAGCTATTTGTGAAAATCTGAATTCCTGACACCAATAGTCAGTGTAGGCCGGCATATTCACGATTCCCATTATCAAATTTATTGCAATAAAATCTTTGATGTCTTGTGTTGAAAAATTAAGAGAACGACCAATTGTTTGAGTTGAGTATAAATTGCTTTGCTCTGTAATCATGTTAAGGATGCCATCATCAAAGAAGTATTGAAAATATTCTAGTGGTGTTTAACTGTTTATCGTGTATTTAGGCGTTATGTTCAAATTTCTTGTTATTTCAATGGAATTTCAGTTGCTTTCTTTGTATAGGTGCAAGGCGCCTTACAGCTAGCCGTGGCTGTTTTGAGCGTGTATTTATATTTGACGACGATGGTGAGGCTGCTACTATTGCTGGCGATGACTCTGGTGTTTCAGGCACTATTCGGTTAAATCTAGGCTTTTAATTTCGAATAACATTTACAATGGCAGTTGGTGAAGGAGGTATGACCGAGTGAAGAGAATCTTGAGTTGAAGAATCCAAAGAAATACTTTCAGACGCTGGTTTCATTGATACTGTAGGGCAGGAAGTGAGGTTTTTTTCATCGTCAGAAAGTATGTGAAGATTTTCAAGAGAAAAAGGAAGCGAAGGACCAGATGAAGATTCAGTACTATCGCGTTTTTGAAGATTAAAATTCTCGACTTCACTACTAGAATCCGAACTTTCTTCATCATTTGATGACTGACTGTGTTTTGGCACCAATGTGAGTATTTTGCTAGCTCTTGAAAGCATATGGACCTACAATTAATATAAAATAAGCCATGCATAGCCGTATGAACAGTTATTCAGCTTGGCAGTGTGCACATACAGATACATGACGATTTTGTAAAAGTTGTTAGTAAAGCTAGCAGTGTGTACCATGAGATACATATATACATATATATATATATATATATATATATATATATATACAAATATATATAGAATTGTTACTTTATTGGCAATGTGCACGATGAGATACATTCATTAAAAAAGTCACATGAAGCATCACCCAGACAATTAAAGAATGTCCAAAGTAATTATTTTAGTGCTAAATATATATAATTAATAACTTAACACATCCACTCATTCAATACATAAAAACAAGAAAAAATCATAACTTTTCTTACCTTTTTGCAAGGCAACATGTCGGAACTAGAACTAAAGTGAAGTTTGACAGCTCATCAGTCTTACCAACACAAAAAACTTAAGTTGCGTTCCGAAACTAAGAAATGGCCTAAATATTAAAAAAATATCATGGTTTCGCTTAAAAATAATAACACTAGATTTTTTTTAATTCTGGTGTATCTCTACAGATACACTAACAAGAAAAGGGTATGGTAATAAAAAATAATGGTTTAAGTAATTATAAATACAAAAAACAAAGTTATTTTTCAAATATCCCGACTGGTCACTATTATTCGAACCCCAAATGTAAATTATAATGTTAATAATTACTGGTGGTAGGATTCCTATGCAGGAATCCGTCTAGGTAGGTACCGCCCCAGGGCCAGTTATTCTGCCGTGAAGCAGTAGTGTGCAAATATTACTGTGTTACGGTTTGAAGGGCACTGAGAGCTAGCGTAATTACTGGGCATATGAGACTTAAGAACTGATGTCTCAGGGTGACGGGCCCATTGTGGAGTCACACTGTTCTGAGTGACATAGCAATGGTTATGGGTAGACGTTACACTTACCATCAGGTGAACGTTTTGCCCGTTTCATCACTTTATGTAATAAAAAAAACATCGTCCCATACGTTACGATAAATTACCATGTTAAAACATAATCCTTCTGTCAGCTTATTAATCAAATTAATCACATAAACATAATCACACATATTTTTTTTATTCCATAAACAATATTTATAATACAGACATAACAAATTCATAATCAAAGAACCATACATCAGGTTTCCACTAACTTACTTATACATAAAGAAAGAAAAAAGCAGTTTAAATTTAAAGTTTAAATTATGACCTACAGATAATAGTCCTTTATCTGGGTGTATGTTTATTTCATTGTATATAGTGATTAAACGAGAAAAACTTTCAGCTGACGTTAAATGGATCGTCTACCCATAACAAATGCCGTCTGACTCAGAACATTTCTGTGTGACACCACACTGCGCCCGTCACCTTGAGACATCAGTTCTTAAGTTTCCACTAACTTACTTATACATAAAGAAAGAAAAAAGCAGAATTTAATTCAACCGGTTTTGGGACTTTCTGCAGAGAGCTTCACTGAAAAGCAGCGTTGCGGTTGAAACCGCAACAATTTGCTGATCGATGACCATTTTGGCATGACCTGCGACACAATATAACGTACGAAACATAAGATTAGCAGGACGCATCAACTTTTTCTGCTTTTTTTTTTAGTTTTTTGATTATTTTGTTGCATGCATGTCCTGTACGTCGGTGGTTTATTGCCAAATAAAGTATTTTTTTCTTTCTTTAAAAGTTGTTAATTATCAATGAAGCTAGTGTAATAACAGAGCATAAGAACCTATAAAAAAGATTCCCTAATGGCGCCGAGAGCAATAAGGTGCGTGCCTACCCCAGGATGTTGAGTTACCAATCCAGAATTAAAAGGCAGGCACATAGTCAAACAAAACCAACACAATAAATTCGACATGGTTAATTATAAAGTCGCAAAAAGGAAATCCACAAATATTATAACGTCATGGCAGAGTATTATTGCGGACCTTCGGCTTCGGCTTCATCGGTCATTTCTTTTCAGCGGCCCTGGAAAATAACCCTAGATTATCACCACCGGCTTGGGATCCTATTATTAACAAAATAAAATCTAAACCCTATGTCATGCTTGCATATAGAATGAGCTTATTGTGTCTATAGCATAATAGACACAATAAGCTCATTCTACGTAGATCGGACCAAAAACAATAAATAAAATCAGAAGATACCCCGAGTTAACTGTGACATCAGAATGTCTATCACCTCAGTCATCCCGTTACCATGGATGCTGTGAAGCGCTCCAAATGTGGGGTTATAAAGAGTAAAATAAAATGCCATAAAATCCCTAGATCTAGTTTCATTAAATGATAAATGTTTTCTAATATTTACGCGAATACTACAGATTGTATTCATGTAAATATAAGAAATCATTATTTGAACCTTAACCTAACATTATGATGACCTACAGATAATAGTCCTTTATCTGGGTGTATGTTTATTTCATTGTATATAGTGATTAAACGAGAAAAACTTTCAGCTGACGTTAAATGGATCGTCTACCCATAACAAATGCCGTCTCACTCAGAACATTCCTGTGTGACACCACACTGCGCCCGTCACCTTGAGACATCAGTTCTTAAGTCTCATATGCCCAGTGATTACGCTAGCCCTCAGTGCCCTTCAGACCGAAATAGTAATGTTTGCACACTACTGCTTCACGGCAGAATAACCGGCTTGTGGTGGTTACTACCTAGACGGATTCCTGTATAAGAATCCTACCTTTGTTTTAAATATATAATAGAATTGATTATTTATTTCTCGGCAGTAATATTTTTTTTTTAAATATTCACCTTAGGTCAATATTTTGGTTAATTAAAATAATAAAAAGACTCAGGGATCGAACACCACGTATTCCGCATAAAAATATCTGTTCTGGTATAGTTAATACCTGCGATAATTTTTATATTTAAAAAAAATACGATCGAAAGGAGATAAGAGCATGGAATGTGCTTCTAGAATGAGCATCTTAAAGGATTACAAAAAACTCAATTCCTCCGGAATACTAAATTTACATTTGTGGGCAAGCTTCTGGAACTTTTGTATATGACAATTTGTGTTTTTGCATAAATTTGTTAGCTTTGGATCCGAACCCAGGATCGCGGCGTATAAGACAGATATTCTGACCACTAAGCTATGCCTGATGCGTCATGTATACATATCAGGTATTACTAAATGAAAGAAAAATATATCTCTACGTAGAGCTAATTTACTGAACCGCCTCTAACTGTTAACTTTATACTTATATTTACGATCTAGCGATTAACTAACTTGAACCCAACTCCACGGTCTGTCTGTGTGTAAATTTATTGTACGACTGTTTTAGCTGTTCTCTATTATCCCTTTACAACATATGCTTAAGTTTGTGGACTGATTATAGCATACTTACATTTCAAGCCTAAAGTTTTAGACTTACAATTAGATCTGAATCTGGATCTTAGCATTTAAGACAAAGCGTTTTTATATAAAAATATATACACTAAATCGTATGTGATGTTGTCCGGGCCGATTTTGACCACGGCGCCAACTACCGAATACAGTCGGAAGCTACCAACTGCGAGTGAGATATTACAGTCCAACAAGTGAACACGCAAATATACATACATACATAGAGTTACGCCTCATTCCCATTGGGATAGGCAGAGACCACATTTTTCCACTAGCTAAGATCCTGACACACATCTTCCGCTTCTTCTACTTCCATTAACGTTTTCATACAAGCATGTCGTTGGATGGTATACTTTTGGCGTGAGTTTTCCTTCAAACGACTTAGATCTGACGCAACATTATATATGAATAACATAATTATATAATATAGATATAATATATATAATTTAGATGTAGATATTCGTGCCCGATAAAAATCTGCGATAATATCGGAGGTAGGCAGACTCAACAACGTTGACTACACAACCATAACCAAAAATGAAAAAAAAATGTTTTTTTTATTTGAATATTTCTATGTCTGTCACCCTGAGGCATAACTTCTTAAGTCTCATATGTCCAGTGACTACGCTAGTTCTCTAGCTCTCAGTACCCTTAAAACCGAAACACAGTAATGTTTGCGCACTACTGCTTCACGGCAGAATAACTGGCCCTGCGGTGGTAACTACCTAGACGGATTCCTTCATAGGAATCCTACCACCAGTTAAAAAGTTGTTTTGCACTAATGTAGTCTTCGGGTGGGATTCGGACCGAAAGTAAGAGTAAAACTCATTCACTCTAACCATAACACGCCATCTTAACATACACACATACACAACCACCATAACACTCTAACCAATACACGCGAAATGAGCAAAAAATTCGCCTGATGGTAAGTGGAACGTCCGCCCATATGCTGTGTCACCCGGAATATTTCTGTGTGCCACAACACTGCGCCCGTCCCCCTGAGACATCAGTTCTTAAATCTCATATCCCATATGGATATTTTAAAAAAACAAATCATCAGCATCAGCTAGTAATAAATACATTACAAACTAGCTTATGCTCGCGACTTCGTCCGCGTGGAAATAGGTTTTTTAAATATAACTTAGAAACTATTTGATTTTCCGGATCAGAAAGGTAAGGTATCCTATGTCCGTCCCCAGTACGACAGCTATATCTGTGCGGCATTTCGTCAAGATCGGTTCAGCGGTTGAACCGTGAAAAGGTAACAAACAAACAGGGGGACAGAGAGAGTTACTTTCGCATTTATAATATTAGTATGGTATTTGTATATATATCCCAACCAACGGTACAACTTTTTTTTTATTGGATAAAGTCATGAAACGAGCAAAACGTTCCCCTGGTGATAAATGCAACGTCTGCCCATAACAAATGCTGTGCCACCCAGAACATTTCAGTGTGACACCTCACTGTGGCCATCACCCTGAGACATCAGTTCCCAAGTCTCATATGCCCAGTGATTACGCTATCTCACAGTGCCCTTCAAACCGAAACATAGTAATGCTTGCACACTACTACTTCAGGGCAGAATAACTGGCCCTGGAGTGGTACCTACCTAGACGGATTCCTGCATAGGAATCCTAACACCAGTAAATACCCATATAATAAGTAGAAATACCCATGTAATATAAATAAAATTTTTATTTGACACACAAACATTACATTACTAGGGTGACCGAAATTGGATTTACGTTGGAAGGCTTGTTTGTAGGAAAAAGCACAGTATATGTCACCTGACTTTAAATCTTGGCTAATCCGTGTTTTGGACGTCAAGTTAAGTGCAGACCAAAATCTTAGAACTGGTTGTAGGATTTTTATCCAGCAGTCCGTCTAAGTGGGTACTACCGCAGTGCCAGTTATTCTGAGGTAAAGCAGTAGTGTGCAAACATTACTGAGTTTCAGTCGGCCTGCAAGTCTCATGACTTGAGAACTGATGTCTCAGGGTGATAAGTGCAGTATGGCGCTACACAGAACATTGCAATAGAGTATTCTGGACGGCAGAGCAACTGTTATAGACAGAAGTTGCACTGACCACCAAGGTAACGCTTTGCTCGTCTTGTAATGCTTATAGTGCAACAAATATATTTATCTGTGTCGTTATTTAGGGTGAAGATAAACTACCACCCCATCACATCCCGAGGGAAAATTAAGACCAGAAGACGGGCAGCAGCTTAGAACATCTGAATAAATAAACTGCAGTTGATAACCCGCCTGCCAGGCATAGCAACTATGGCAACATCCCCTCCAAAATGAAAGTTACAAGCTTTTGTTGCAATCTATGGGGGAGGCCTATTTTCAGCAGTGGACAAGTGATAGTCTGAAATGATTACAGTAGTTGATATGAGCACTACCACGGCTTAGAGAGCTTAAGGAATTTCTATTCTTAGAAAATTAAATTAGATACTTCAATTTGGTATGGATTTGTGATAATTTATAATGATTTAGAAGAAGGATAGAAAGTTAATTTGCTAAGATCCGCATGCAAAATCAAACCTCAAAACGAGGCATTATCAATTGATATTGACTCTACGACACGTGTCGTGGTCTCCACTTCAATGGTGTATATTGCCGAGTGGCAGTGTTGTTAGTGGTGGAGGATATCTGGTGGCGGTGGCCGGTGGCGGTGTTAATTTGCTCGTGCACGCTTCTGTGGGAGGGCGGGCGGTGCTCTTAAAAACGAGTTAATATACAGCATTTTCATCTTAGCAAATTAACTTTCTTTCCTTCATTATAATTGATTTGCTGCCTGATTCCATTAACTAAGATTTAGAAGAATCAGCAAGCTGAAATGGCAGTTCTCCGGCCATATAGTTCGTGGCACCGGTGACTGTTAGGAATAAAACTTTTCCAATGGCAACCTCGTAATGGTAAACGCAGTGTAGTGTGGCCTCACTTGATGGAGCGACGGCCTGCACGATTTTGTCGTAGGTGACAAGTGGCTCAGGATCGTGTCTTATTGCAATCTATGGGAGAGAGCTATGTGCAGCAGTAGACATGAAAAGGTTGTAAGGTTTATGATGATGATGAAGCCGATTCTATTTTTAAGAATAAAAAAAATGTAGAGTAGCAAATTCTCTCTGACGTTAAAGAGTTTTCGTGAGAGTAAACGTACAAATAAACTTGTGTTTTAATTTGGAGAAGAACTATTAAATTTTAATATCTTACCGTGTGCTATATTAACCTTTTTCTAAAAGCATCATAGACAAGTAAGTCCGCGTTCTTGGTTTAAATTTTAGACGACAACGAACTTTAGCGAAAGGCCATATTAGGTGGGAAAATTGACATACAACGTCACAAAATATTATAATTTCTGCGTTATCTTCTGGCCCGCAGCTATGCTGTTTTTTGTTTCACGAGAACCTTATATACTCGTATCTACAATTTAAAAGCCTTTTTTACACGACTTACTTCATAACCTAACATAAAATTTACGGCAGAGGAAATATACACAAAAACTTAGTGTTTTGATAATAGAATTATATCAACAACGGTATATGATACAATAATATATAGGTGTTCTAGCCGAAGGGTGTCTGGCAGCGTAGAATATCACCTACCGTAAGACTAAGGTATTGTACGGAAAGCCTTTATTTGTACAGAATAATACTAAATAATACGCTGTCAACGCAATGGGTAATAAGATTATTTTTGAAACCCGTCACGTCTCGTTTCCCGCGGAGGCGAAAAGTTCGCTACGGACGTGGTCTCTGCCTACCCCTTATATGAAAAAAGAACGTGACTGTATGTATGTAATAAAAGTTGCTCGCTGCTAAAATTGTCCCAATGCTGGCCACAGCCCTGCTTTTATTTTTGAGAGGATTTTAGAGTCGGGAAGAGTTCGCCATTTTACAGACTTGAAGGATTTCTCACGACGTTTCCCTCAGCGTTGTTTCAATCAGGGCTAAAAATTGGAAACAAGAATTAGCGTGGTGCCGGTACACCATACCCAGGAAACAGGAAAACTCACGTACAACGAAATTTGGTAACTCACGTACAACGAAATTGAATGCCCCCGGCCCCCGAGCTACCTTTACTAATGATACATAGATCACATAAAGTGAGTTACTTAATTTCTTTAGAACAGCCGTGGAACATTCGAGATTACAAATAATGTCGTATGTTCCACGGCTGTTCAATTAGGAGTCAATAAAACTAGAGCGTACACTGTCAACAGAGTATATTTTTAACAGTACTTCCCGCCATTTACAGTTACTTCCCGTCATTCCCTCGGTAAACAAATAACTCGTAAGCATGACGCAGAAGTTTAAATTAAGAAAGCCCTCTTTAGTTGTAAGTTTTTAACTTGGGACATTACGGGAAAGAAAACAACTCTCCACTCCCCTCACTTAATTCCATGAAGAGATACAAAAAGATGATGACATGATTATCTAAGGTAGTATCTTATTATTTTAAAGTACGTGTTTACTGTCAGTATCACCTAACACATTTTCTTTTAATTCTTACGTATTTTATAAAACAATAATTGTTGTAGTTTAGTTAGGTCACACTAGAAGAGCACCTACCTCTTTCCTACCGAGGCAGCACCTCGTCACGGTACGGTAAGGGGCGACTGATGTACTAGGTTATTGTAGTGACAGCTTTTATCATCATCGTCATCATTTCAACCTTTCAGTCCACTCCTGAAAAGTAGAATTCCTATGCAGAACCAGTTATTCTGCCGTGAAGCAGTAGTGTGCAAACATTACTGTGTTTCGGTTTGAAGGGCACTGAGAGCTCCAAAAAGGAAATCTAATTCATTCATCAAAAAGGAATACATTTACATACAGTCACGCCTTTTTGTCATTTAAGTGGGTAGGCAGAGACCACATTCGTAGCCTACTTATCACAAACGTGGGAAACGAGACGTGTCGAGTGACGAACCACGTCATTGCGATTTTGGTACGAGTAAATCAAAAATAATACTCTCGTTCGGTTCATATTCATTATTATTCTGCACGTATAAAGGAAAGGAATAAATAAACTGTGACTACCAAACTGCCTGCCAAGAGTGGCAACTATGGCAAAATCTCCCCAAAATGAGAGCTACAAACTTTTGTGTCAATCTTTTTTTTTATTTCATAAAAGTGATGGAACGAGCAAAACGTTCACCTGATGGTAAGTGTAACGTCTGCCCATAATAAATGCTGTGTCTCCCAGAATTTACTGTGTGGCACCACACTGCGCCCTTCACCCTGAGACATCAGTTCTTAAGACTCATATACCCAGTGATTATTCTAGCTCTCAGTACCCTTCAGACCGACACAGTAATGTTTGCACACTACTGCTTCACGGCAGAATAACTGGCTTGTGGTGGTACCTGCCTGGACGGATTCCTGCATAAGAATTATACCTTTGTTTTAAATATATAATAGTATTGATTAATTACTGATTGGTGGATGATGTTTCGAATCCCGGCTTCGAACGCAAGACTGGCGGCGAAGTCAGGTACTCCAATCATGCGCATATAGTACTTTTCACATTTCTGTTACACTTAATAAACTTTCCTGAACATATTTACAATTCCGTATTATTATGATCCCCGCAAGCTACAATAAGAATATCTATACTATGTATGTATGTGCGTTTTCTGTATGTTCCTGTTTAATAAAAAAATCTCATATAGACGAAATTGAAATAAAGAAGAGATGTTTACAATTCACACCAACAAAACGGAGTCGAGAATTTATAAGAGAAAAAATTTGTTATTAAAAATGTTCCTACTATGCAGAATTGACAACCATTTCGTTGATTTTGACCACAGCGTTACAACTGACTACTTTAATTTCCATGCGGCAGAAATAACCTAGTGGTAGGATTCCTGTGCAGTAATGCGTCTAATACTCGGTACGAGGCAGAGCAGTTAAAAAAGAAAAGAGATATTCCTCATCGTGACCCAGTAAGACGAAAATAGAAGATGACGCTCAAGATAGCGAAAATAGAGATACCGATGTGGTATGTAGTGATGGCGCTGGCGATTTGTTCGAAGACGCGTCTGGTGGGCCGTTCGAGGACCGAGTCGCTGAGACGCATTTTCAAGTACATTACGTGCAACTAAATATACATCGCAACAAGAGAAATGTAGAAGTTTAAAGGGGGCGCCGTGTGGTGGCGGCTTAAGAGAATCTACCACCCCATCTCGTCCCGTGGGTGTCGTAAAAGTCGACAGAGGGAAAATTAAAACCTGAAGATGGGCAGCAGCATCTTCCTGGAACATCTGAATAAAAAAATGCGGTTGCCAAGCCGCCTGCCAAGCGTGGCAACTATGGCGAAATCCCCCCAAAATGAGAGCTACAAACTTTTATGGCATCTATGGGGGAGGCCGATGTTCAGCAGTGGACTAGTGATAGGCTGAATTGATGATGATGATGAAAGGGGGAAAATGCAGTGTGATAAATAATGTATGTGGGTAATTGCATAATATGTATTTTATAGTACGCGAGTTCAATGAATCTGTGCACTCCGGAGTTTGATTAAAGAAGGTATGGAAGGGTATTGTTAGCTAGTGTATTTACTGGGCATATGAGACTTAAGAACTGATATGTACGCAGTGTGATCCCACACAAAAATATTCTGGGTAACATTTGTTATGGGACGTTTCACTTACCATCGGGTAAATGTTTTGCTGGTCTCGTTACTTTAGCCAAAAAAAAAAACATCCCCGAAATTGCCAAACGGTCATACAGACCGTGTGGTGGCGGCGTAAGCCACCCCTCTGTATGTAATTGTCGTAAAAGTGGACTAAAGAAAATGCCATAAATTAAATTTACGGAGTTACGATTTGCTCAAGTTTAAAGATGTTATCGTGTTCAATTAACTTTTAAATTCACTACGTTTCGAGCGCTTTGCAGCGCCCATGGTCACGGGGGACAAAAGTGTTAGACGTCCTGATATCATAGTTTCATCAGAGCATGATAAAAATCCGTAAACCTAGTTTTATCCCATGTATCGATCATTATTTACCGACTTCCCTGCTGCTCGAATCATTCTTATGCGAATTTATGAGGTTTTAAGAGATTTACTTCCTCATAGATCCGATCATCGGAACTTGACTAAATTTATATGACGACCGCATGGCCTAGTGGTTAGCGTACCTGACTTCCACGCCGCGGGTCCTGGGTTTCGAATCCCAGCCGAAGCCAAAATTTGTTCAAAACACAAATTGTTGGTTTTTCGGGTCTGGTTGTGTTGTGCATGTGAAATTTGCCTGTAAGCCGCACCCACGATACTGGAGAAATCCTACTGCGAGGCTTCGTTTTTAAAAGGAAAACAAAATGTGGGACCACTTCCACGATACCCCCGTTCTAAAAAAAAATATTTAAATCAGTTTACAAAGAAGTTATGCCCGAACATATATAAAAATATACAGAAGAACTGAGAACGATATCCTTTTTGATGTCGTTTAAAAAGAAAGTTCCTATGCAGTGTTGGATATACGAGTATGTGGACAACTACAGTGTACATTAGACCAAAACTTGAAGGATTTGTAGGTTTTGCTTACAATAAATAAATAATTACCTCAGCAAGACATAAGATTGCAAATGCGTTGTGTGACCGAGAGACCGACTCGTTAAAAGAATACTACCACTCCATCTCATCCATTGGATCTCGTAAAAGGCGAGTAAGGAATTAAACTGCACTATGCACCCAACAGCGCATGGTGGCGATGGGCTCACCACCTATCACACCAAGTGCATTATATTGTTTTGGTGAAACGTGGATTGTGGCAGTCATCTGTTTTTGCAGTGAGTGCCCAGTCTCTGACTACCCCTTATGGGATACAGTCGTGATCTTATGTATATATGTATGTATATTTCAATAGCCATGTTGGATTCTAGACCCTCAATAGACTCTAAACATGACCATGATGTTAAAAAAATATTTTTTTAATGGACTTTACAATGAAAGGTCATATAACATTTAAAGCATACCAGAGGTCGCCCAATGGTCGTAATTTATTAACTTTTTTATAGAATTTAATGTATTTATACTTTCTAAACTCCTTCTCCATATAAACTTTGACTATGCCAAATCTCTCAGTTCTCTGATGTGCTACACAAAGTTTTCTCCTCACGTATTAATATGTCGATAATGATTTCTTACATTTACGCCAATATTAGAAATGTAATAAAACTAATTTTACGGATTTTATCGCGTTTAATTTTTAAACTATTTAAAACCCGACGTTTCGGGTGGGACTGAGGTCACAGATGTCCTGATGTCATAGTTAACCCGGGGTACCTTCAGCTTTTAATTATTATTTTTGGTCCGTTCTACGCAAAATGAACTTACAGTGTTTTGAAGTCAGTGGTATGCTTGGTTATAAATAGTTTAAAAATTAATCGCGATAACATTCGTAAAATAAGTTTTTCCAAATACATAGATGTCAAAAATTATTCAAAAAAGTGGTCAGCAGCCAAGTCATACTTAGCAATAAAATGAAGAAAGCGAAAGAAGTATTATTAACTGCCAAACTATAGTTAAGTCAAAACTCGAAACTCTGATTATAAATTAAATATTAACAACAAATTTATAATAATTTGTATTAAATTTATCAGGATGTAGCTTTTGCAAGATTTTTTACTGATATTACAATTTTGATAACACTTAATTCTCATTCTACTGCCACCGAGACATTACTCAAACAAAATGTAAATGCCTGCACAAAATATTTTAAATTTCATATGAAATTTAAAATATTTTGTGCAGACATTTACATTTGTTAATATTTTAAAACTGGGTAAGAAAACCGCAGAGCTGTCCATTCCAGTCAGTACGTCTGTTATAGATACAATTGCGCCTTAATAACCCTATTATTGAATGACGTGTTTCCTGATTTGATGATACACAGTAAACTCATACCTGTATTGAAATCTCACCGTTCTCAATCTTCCGTACTACCAACATTAACAATTTTAGAAGAGCCGTAACCGGGGATCGAAGGACACTAGCGTGCTATGGAATTTAAGGCAAGCTCATTAGCCTGTTACAAGTCCATTACAAGACATCTCCCATGAAGAGAGGATCTGAAGCAATCACAACTCTTGGCAGGCATATTGGTGAGTAGTACAGTGAGGCAATACTCCACGCATCTTAAATGATGCAGTCAAACACCGGTCTGTTAATTTTAGTTCGAGCATTTTTAGGGATGGTTCCGTCACATATCCGAAACTATGAGGCATTTCCCTTTTTTTTTTGGATTAATTGATGAAACGAGCAACGTTCACCTGATGGTAAATGCTACGTGTATCACCCAGAACATTTCTAAGCCGCCATACTGTGCCCATCCACCTGAGACGTCAGTTCTTAAGTCTCATATGCCCAGTGATTACGCTAGCTCACAGTGCCCTTCAAACCGAAACACAATAATGTTTGCAAACTATAGATTCACGGCAGAATAACTGGCCCTGGGGTGGTACCTACCAAGACTGATAAGATCCCACGCTCACGGGATAAGACATTTTCGTATATTATTTTACTTCGCTACCACACGGCAACACATATCCATACTAATACTAAAACTACTAAAGTAACTGTCTGTCCCAATGATTGATGATGAACTGTCCCTGTCAAATGATCTTGACGAAATTTCCCTCCTGAAATCTTGCATCCTGGAGGTGGACATAGGATACTTTTTATCCCGGAAAAACAAATAGTTCCCAGGGGCTATTTAAAAAAAATTATATCCACGAGGTCGACGTCGCGGGCAACAGCTAGTATTTTATACAAATGAATATCAAGTTTCAATTTTTAAATTTGCTTATTTCACCAAAAGCAGATAATGAATTCTAAAAAGTTAGTGTCGTATAATTAATTGGGTAGCAAATTTCGAAGTCTACTCACTGTACTCAAATATTATAATACAAGGTTTAAATTTGTGCCTAACAAATGTGTCCACAGTGGGCTTTAATAAATTCTAAATCCCTTTAATCATAAATAGTAATTCATCGATGGTTTGAATACAGATCCGATATCAACTGCGATAGGGAGTTCTGTTACCCGAATCAATTAAACATTAATTTGAAACTTTCTATGAAATACTGTTCAGTATTCATTCGTTGAATAAATCCACAAATATTATGCTTTTTCTTTTTTTTATTATTGGGATAAAGTGACGAAACGTTCGTCGTTCCGTCACTTTTATAAAATAAAAAAAAAACGAGCAAAATGTTCACCTGGCGGTGAGTGCAACGTCTACCCATAACAAATGCTGTGTCACCCAGAACATCTCTTTGTGAGACATCAGTTCCTAAGTCTCATACGCCCAGTGATTACTCCATCTCTCACTGATCTTCAAACCGATACAAAGTAATGTATGCACACAAGACGGATTCATGCATAGGAATCCTACCAACAGTAAAAATATTTTTTTGCCGGAAATCGGAATTTTTCGCTATGTCGTTTTTTAAATATAAATTTTGCCGATGTGTGTCCGGCAAGGTAGAATAGCACCTACCTCTTTTCTCACGAGGTGTCACACGAGGCGGCTACGGATAGCCTTTATTCCTGCAGAATATTACCGTAAAATGCAATGCTGCCACGATTGCTTGCGGGAACGCAATGGGAAGTAAGAATTTTTTGAATCGTATAATTGCGGTGATATGGTTCACTGACCGTCACGTCTCGCTTGCCGCGGGGTCGAAAAGTCGAAAAAGGCATGACTGTATGTATGCGAAACATGAATTTTTCGTAGTAACATACTGGCCACTTTAAATATTACTGGCTGTGTGGTAAAAATGGTTAAAAATATCAACTTTTTTTAAATTAAAACGTAAATATGATATTTCACTGTTTGAATTTCAATTGCATAATAGCTTAAACAGTCACTGTTGTGCGTTGACAATAGAACATCAAATACTTTCTTAAAAGAGTTCTAACGTGTAATAAACGCGGCTGAAACGACCTGTTACATACTACGGTGTTTGGAGATACTGAGACTAATAGATCTCGAGCAGAATTAATATAAGCAGTCATAGTCGAGAGCCGTGGTAGCTCAGGGGCTAGGCGCTCGTTTTATATTTCATAGTACGCGAGTGACACGGGTTCGATTTCCGGTGCCGGCGCCACTAAATTTTTTTATTGCATTTTAAAGTGCCGATTTACCACGTGCTCAGCGGTGAAGGAACACACCGTGAGGAAACCTGTGGTATAATAAACATTTCAAAGACATGCGAAGTCCGCCAACCCGCATTGGAGCAGCGTGGCGGACCAATTTTAAGGTATGCTTTATTTAACCTTTAATTAAAGCGTACCTTAAAATTGGTTCGGTAACGTTTTTGGGAAAGCATTGTAACCATAAATTGGTAATTCAATAATTTTGTATCATTAAAATATCATATGATATACTTACAGACAGTGCGCAGAAGTTGTCGCTGATACGACAATCGTAAGGACGACAATGGACGAATAAAATGAAGTTAGATTTACGGGAGAATATCAACTGCGCAGTTGATATTATAGTGACAAGTGTACGCGCAAACACAGAGGCACTCACTCGACCCAATCTACCCGCGCTCGAAGCAACGCTGATTCGATTAGTTCAGAGATAGGCTAGGATGCAATGTCGAAAACACGGGAACATTGACAACTCAATCAGATCCGAAAACAACAATTTGTGTTTTAGCACAAATGTTGGCTTTGACTGGAATTCCAATTCAGGACCCGCGGTGTAGAAGTCAGGTACTCCGACCATTAGGCCACGCGATCGTCCAGTAGTGGACTTTAATTATACATACGGATAAAGAAGAATAATTATGAATTGTCTTCTCTTTCTTCCTAGCGTTCGACTTGTGACGAGGTCCGCATTTTTTCTATCTCTTCCACTTCGCTCTGTCCTGGACATCCTCCTCTGTCAGATTGCAGCTCTTCATGGCGCTCGTGGCGACGACCACTGATAGCAGTTTTGGCCAAGAAGAATTATGAATTATATTCTGTATAATTTTTTTCTTTTTTATAATAAACTATGCCCAATTGGATTTTTCAACCATGACACACACAAAATGCATAACACAACCATACCAGAAACCTACAATTAATGTTTTTACACAAATGTATGACTCCGGCAGGGATTCGAAGCCACGGATTAGAATAAAGGTAAGAAAGCTAATTTGCTAAGATCCGCATGCAAAATGTAAAATGGTGTATATTAAGTTTTGAACAGCACCGCCCGCCCACTACATCTACGACAGTCAATATCACTTGATAATGCCTCGTGTTGAGGTGAAACATGAGTCGTGTTCTCGACTTCAGTGGTGTGTATTGCCTAGTGGTAGTGTTGTAACGGCGGAGGGTATCTGGTGGCGGCCCCCGGTGGCGGTATTGGTTTGCTTGTACACGCTGTTGAGAGAGCGCGGGCGGTGCTCTTCAAAATGATCTTAGAAATGCGGATCTTAGAAAATTAACTTTCTTTCCTTTATTATAATTGATTTCCGCAAAGTAACGCCAGATTCTATTTACCACGGAATAGAAGTCGGATACTGACGACCTGGCCACGCGATTGCCGGTAAATTATATTTTGTGAAAATAAACTTGAAGAAATCTCCAGAAGTCTTAAGTACGAAGGCCCAAACAAACGAACTGAAAAAGTTCGGACGACGTTCGATTGTATTGAAGAAATCGTTAATATTGCAAAATGAGTAACAATTTCAATTTCGCTTGCTCATTTCTCCTTTTTTTTTCTTCAAATCATCGTTGTAACTTCTTATTTCAGTCCATATTAACTTGAAGGAGTCTCGAATGAAAAAGGTAAGGTAATTTTGATAGAATAAACGTTCAACTGTAGATTTCTAACACGTGTATGTACGGATGGTACATGTTGTAGCTAAGCAATGATTTCTTGTCACTGTCACCGCTATCAGTCTTATAACAGCCAACTGCTGGACAAAAACTTAGTTGAAAGGTATTTGCCGCAATGGCAACACTCGGCAATCGGGTTGGGGATGGGGGAGATGTGTGGAAATAACTCTTACTCTGCGCTTGCAATTCTCCTGGCTACCAAATATGTGATATTGTAATTAAATAATATATTGTAAACATGACATTATGTAATATGGCATTGAAAAAAGAAAGACCCCAGTTTCTTGCCGGTTCTTCTCTGAGATCTTATTTTCTTGAACTGGTGTAGATTTTGACATTCATAAGAGCTTTATACAAGCCTAAACTGAACAAATAAATTTTGTCCTTGACTTTGGATCGCATCTACTAGTCATTTCGCATTTCCCATCAAACGTCACATGCGTTATACGTGTGAACAGGTGCAGATTGAGGTCAGGTTTGAAGGGACCCTGGAACTGAACCTTGTGTAATCACAGAGCACAAGAGTCTTATGCATCATTGTCTCATGGCAACGAGCGCAATACGGTGCTACACGGAGCTTTCGAATGCGAAATTTTGCTGTTGGCATTTCTACTCTTATGGGCAGACGTGGCACTTACCATCCAACAAGAACAACCGCAGGCTGTTTACGAGACAAGCGGTCTTATTGGAATGTCATCTGTCAATATTTTGTAACAACACCAAGACATTTTGTTGTTGTTTACCCTGTATCTTCATCGATACCGTTCGGCCACATCTCCGGTAAGGATATCCGGGTCCAGAGCCTAGATATCACACTTTGCTAGGTGTTAATCGCCATCAAAACATCATATTAAGTGCAACTAGCCTGTAACAATTGTCGACTTAAATGGCGGACTGACATTACACCTACACAATTTCGCAAACAGTTGTTTATACACTTTTTTTAAATTAATCTTCGAACTATATTTTTTAATATACATTCAACCTGTAATCTTACATTTTAGTGGTCAGTTTGTTATTACTATTTCAAATTGCAATTAACAATTTTAGGGGTGCCGGCACCGGGTATCGAATCCAGGCCACTCGCGTACTATGAAATTTAAATCGAGCGCCTAGCTCCTGAGCAACAAAGTGAAAAGTAATAATAATTTTATTATTGTCATTATTTTTGGTTTTATTTTTCTACATTTCTAAATAAATTTGCATTTTTTATTTCATTTCGTGTAAACATTGAATGGATTACTGTACGACACCTGCTAGTAGGTTCCTTATTAGTGGTACCGACAGAACAACAGCGCTGCGACCATTTTGCTCTAGTGTAATGCTAAGTTGGGTGCTGTTCCGTTGCTGTCATCATCATCATCATTTCAGCCTATCACTAGTCCACTGCTGAACATAGGCCTCCCCCATAGACTGCTACAAAAGAAAGGGAATTTTGCCATAGTTGCCACGCTCGGCAGGCGGGTTAGCAACCGCAGTTTATTTATTCTGATGTTCCATGAAGATGCTGCTGCCCATCTTCTGGTTTTAATTTTCCCTATGTCGACTTTTACGACACCCACGGGATGAGATGGGGTGGTAGATTCTCTTAAGCCGCTACCACACGACACAATGATAATGATAAAAAAGTTCTCTGGACTTTGTTGTGTGGGTTGGTTCCAATTACAAAACAAATAACTTTAAAAAAATAAGTAAAAAAAGAAAGCTATTCAAGTATTTCATAACTATGTCGTCGTCTGATTTATATATTGTTACATTATTAATTTACAGACAGACCTTCAGTTTTTAAAATTCCAAAGTTGCTTGAATAATTTATCGGTCAGCGAGTCTCCGAGGCTTTTAGTCAAATGCAGTCAGTTAGTGAAGGACCTTTTAACTTACTCCGTTATTTATTTTTCACACTGCCTTGTCATTCAAAGCGTAATTCTGTAGGTATTCATCGATTATTTAATTTTTGTCCTTCGTAATGGCACAGTAATGTTAATGGACGAGAAAAGAATTAAAATAGAGCTGGCCAAACAGAATAACAAACGAACTTGTACAATACATTCGTATTTTATAAATTTATAGTGATTTTAATTATTTTTTAAAAACTCAATAAGAACCCGAAAGATTTACGCTCGAATTTCAAAATTACTTTCAATACCTGGATGGATCTCGTAGAAGGCGAGTAAGGAATTAAACTGCACTGTGCACCCAAGAGCGCATCGTGGCGATGGGCTCACCACCTATCACACCAAGTGCATTATATTGTTTTAGTGAAACGTGGATTGTGGCAGTCATCTGTTTTTGCAGTGAGTGCCCAGTCTCTGACTACCCCTTATGGGATAGAGTCGTGATCTTATGTATGTATGTATGTACCTGGATGATGTGCAGTGATTGGGGTACAGACGCTCGAATTTCAATATTACTTTCAATACCTGGATGGATCTCGTAGAAAGCGAGTAAGGAATTAAACTGCACTGTGCACCCAACAGCGCATGGTGGCGATGGGCTCACCACCTATCACACCAAGTGCATTATATTGTTTTAGTGAAACGTGGATTGTGGCAGTCATCTGTTTTTGCAGTGAGTGCCCAGTCTCTGACTACCCCTTATGGGATAGAGTCGTGATCTTATGTATGTATGTATGTACCTGGATGATGTGCAGTGATTGGGGTACAGACGCTCGAATTTCAATATTACTTTCAATACCTGGATGGATCTCGTAGAAGGCGAGTAAGGAATTAAACTGCACTGTGCACCCAACAGCGCATGGTGGCGATGGGCTCACCACCTATCACACCAAGTGCATTATATTGTTTTAGTGAAACGTGGATTGTGGCAGTCATCTGTTTTTGCAGTGAGTGCCCAGTCTCTGACTACCCCTTATGGGATAGAGTCGTGATCTTATGTATGTATGTATGTACCTGGATGATGTGCAGTGATTGGGGTACAGTTAGGTTAAAAAGAGGCTTGTACACTATTCATATGGTGGTAAGTTTTGGCAGACCCGCTCTAAAAATAACATCCAAAGGCTCTCCAACCACGCTCATGGTCAAGTGCAAGCAAGACGTGAAGATGGACCAGGTGAAAAAAGCCAGATTTTTAAATGTTGCGACGCTTGCGGAACTATAATACACTTGCGGCACTGTGATAGCGACAGTATTCGGAAGTTGTCTCCGATTGTCGAAATTCGGGCAGGATGAAAACCGACACGACGAAACGCTCAATAATTGTTAATATAAATGTCCCCACTACTGAGCACAGGCCTCCTCTCATTTCTAAGCGGGTTTTGAAGCCGGAAAGAGTCCAACACGCTGCACCTATGCCGGTTGGCTGACTTCACATGTCCTCAAAATATTATTATACCTCAGACTATTATACCTCGCAAGTTTCCTCACAATGTTTTCCTTCACCGCAGAGCATGTGGCAAATTCGCACTAAAAATTGCAGAACAATTTCAATGGTGCCGGCACCGAGATCGAACTCAGATCCCACGCGTCCTATTAAATGTAAGGCGAGCGCCCGGCCCCCGAGTTACCAGAGCACAAAAAAAAACTAAATACCAATTAATAATTCCCGAACTGTAAACGACAAGTTGAAAACTACAGAAGTTATCTGTTGCTTTAATAAATAATTTCCGAGCTGAGAATTCCTGACCGGCGGCTGCCTCGAATCGGCGGCTGCCAGACCTGAAGCTTGTTACAACTTGTTGCGGTAAACTCCATTTTAATTGTGATTGGCTTGCACACCATCTAAAGTCTATTTGTAGTGATGACCGCGTGGCCTAGTGGTCAGAGTACCTGACTTCTACGCCGCGGGTCCTGGGTTCGATTCCCAGCCGGAGCCAACATTAGTGCTAAAACAAAAATTGTTGGTTTTCGGGTCTGGTTGTGTTGTGATTGTCCCCATGTTTCTGACACTGCTTCCTAGCGTACCTCCGATCTTATCGCATCAGCGTTACATCGGGCGCGGGTAGGTTGGGACGAGTGAGTGCCTCTGTGTTTGCGCGCACACTTGTGGCACTATAATATCTCCTGCTCAGTTGATGGCTCTCGACTGTATTCGGAAGTTGTCGCCGTGGTCGAAATCGGCTAGGAGAATATCATCATAATTGTAGTAAGTGACCTTTTAATGTAAAGACAGTCTTATTATTTATATAATTATTCTTAAAATAAGTTTTACTATGGTAAGATTCCTATGCAGGAATGCGTCTGCGTCACCACACTGCGCCCATCATCCTGACACATCAGTTGTTATGTCTTATATTCCCAGTGATTACACTAGCTCACAGTACTCTTCAAGCCGAAACACAATAATGTTTGGACACAAGTGCCTCACGCCAGAATAACTGGCCCTGCGGTACCTACATAGACGAATTTCCGCATAGGAATCCTACCACCAGTAAAAACTTATGTCGCAGGTAGTGCTGATTTACTTATTGTTACAAATAACACTCTTGAGCGAGAGTTACAAGAGCAATAAACAATTGTACAAAAGACATCTCTTGAGTTCTAAAGCGATAATCCAGAATACACTATTTATAGTAAGCTCTTAATTCTGTTCATTACTTTTGTTTTGCTGCCATTGTATGTTTAAGGGAGTAAAACGAATTAAACCAAAAAAAAAACCCTTCACAGAGTTGAACACCCGGGTTCAATGGAAACCTAAATAAATTCGACGAACACAATTACCGAAAAGGGCTGATGACACTTACATGCGCATTAAAAGTTCTTTATACACTTATTAAGTTAGACCCAATTATCGCTGGATGATTTCATTGTGAAGTTTCAGCCTATAAATGTCCCACTACTGAGCACAGGCCTCCTCTCATTTCTGAGAGGGTTTTGGAGCTAGGAAGAATCCACCACGCTGCTCCAATGCGGGTTGGCGGACTTCACATGTCTTCGAAATATTTTTTATTCCTCAGACATGCAGATTTCCTCACGATGTTTTCCTTCACCGCCGAGCACGTGGTAAATCAGCACTTAAAATTGCAATTAACAATTTTAGTTGTGCCGGCACCAGGGCTCGAACCCAGCTCACTCGCATACTATGAAATTTAAAGCGATCGCCTCGCCCCTGAGCTCTTAAGCTCAGTAAAAAAATCAGTCATCGTCTTCTGAGCAGCAAGTTGCTAGCTAAATCTAGCGCTGAATGAATTTGTCGTAATCACATCTAATGATAACTTTTTAATAACATTGCTTGCTGTGTCACCCTGAAAAATTCTGTGCGATTTCATTGTAATAAAGGCATTTTGCATTAGCAGCACCGGGCGCTCGCATTAATGTCCTGATTAGAGGCGTACGCTGGAGTTTCTTGCGTCCATTTATTTTCCAGCGGAAACGCATTCCGAATTGGTGGTAAACTTAGTTAATAATAATCCAGATAATATTAATAGTAGTAGTGATACATACTTGTGTGTATATATACTTGTATGTGTGTATCTGTGTATATGTATGTATTGGTACTTTATGTATTTATATTTATAGATTTGGTCATACTAATTTATTTTTTTTGCTCTCTTATTATTCGCTGCAACGCCTTTCATATTATGTTTATCTCTGCTTTGCCTTATGGTTGACTGGGAGAAAATGCCCTTTGGGCATTAAGTCCGTCATATGAACCACCAGTGCATGAAAGTTTAAATAAATAATATTACCCTCCCGATTGAAGTAGCTGACCGAGCCGAGGCGGGACCCTTGGGCACCCTTGAGTCAGTTACTCTCGCTCACAGGATGACGGTCCAAGCAAAGGTCGCCTCTCGGGGGCCCTTGCGCCAGTCATCCATAAATAAAGGTTTCGGCAAAGCGCCCTCAGAGCTCTGCCACCTTTCAATCCGGCGAAACTGTGAAAGCCTTCGGGCCAACAATGACCATCGCTCATTAAGAAAAGGCGCTCGCCTTAAATTTAAAGTACGCGAGGGAGAAATTCGATCCTCGCTTCTGGCACCTTTAAAATTGTTCTGCAATTCTTGTTGCTGATTTACCGCGTGCTCAGCAGTGTAGGGAAACATCGTGAGGAAACCTCCTTGTCTGGGGAATAAACATATTTGGGGGACATGTGAAGTCTGCCAACCCACATCGGTGCAGCGGAGTAGACTCATCCCGGCTCCGAAACCCTCTCAGAAACCAGTTAAGAAATTACATATAAGTAATATAAAGGTTACACTAATCCCAAACTATTTTAAATTAACTGTTTCCATTAAATAGAAAACTTTAATAAAATGTCACATAGCTTTCTTAAAGATTGACAACCCTAACTACTTCGCTAAGTTCAAATCTCGTGCAGAATAAACTTAATTCCGATCGCGAACTATTTCAAGTCGAGTGTTGACAAACTGCTCGTGAAGTCAGTATTCTACGTCTGAACGGAAGGCATTTTACCTGTGCCAATACTTCCAATTCTGTGCGTAGTTCCTATGTAAGCGTTATAAAAAAAACAATAAAAACAACGTTATTACAATTTTACTGTAATTTATCATAACATTGATATCCGTTCTGCCCTTTTTTATATACATATGACCACCGACCCGTGGGTGTCGTAAAAGTCGACTGAGGGAAAATGAAAACCAGGGGATGGGCAGCAGCATCTTCCTGTAACAGATAAATAAACAAAATGCGGTTAGCCGCCTGTCAAGCGTGGCAACTATTGCAAAATCCCCCCAATCTGTGGGGGAGGCCTATATTCAGCAGTGGACTTATGACGGGCTGAAGTAAGTGAGTGAGAAGAGAAAATGAAGAGACGGACAAAACGTTCACCTGATGGTACGAGTAAGTGACGTCTGCCCGTAACAAATGCAGTGGACCCAGAACATTACTGCGTGACTCCACAATGCGCTCGTCAACCTGAGACATCAGTTCTTAAGTCTCATATGCCCAATAATTACACCTGATCTCAGTGCTATTCAGAATGCAACACAGTAATGTTTGCACATTCCTGTTTCAGGCAGAATAAAAGGCCCTGCAGGGGTACCTACCTAGACGGAATCCTACCACCAGTAAAACTCTCTGCTACTCTATCTCGTATGGTAAGCACAGTATGTGATGTGATTGGGGAAAGTAGTATACTGAGAAGGAAGCAAAAGAATAAACAGTAAGTACATCGAGACACGAAAACCTATCACTTGTTACCAACAAGTTTGTTGCAACAAATTTGGGGTCCCGCGGGAATTCTAATCTTTGGCCAATGACATTTTTTTATTGTATAAAGTGACGAAACGAGAAAAACGTTCACCTGGTGGTAAGTGCAACGTCCGCCCACAACAAATGCTGTGTCACCCAGAATATTTCTGTGTGACACCACACTGCGCCCGTCGCCCTGAGACATCAGTACAAGTCAGCCAGTGATTACGCTAGCTCATAGTGCCCTTCAAACCGAAACACAGTAATGTTTGCACACTACTGCTTCACGGCAGAATAACTGGCCCTGGGGTGGTACCTACCTAGACGGATTCCTGCATAGGAATGCTACCACCAGAAAACCACTGCATGGATGTCTTTATTACCATTACAGAAAGTAGAAAATAAATTGGAAAAACACGTTCTATCGATCTAGAAGTGCTAAGCGATTAGTCCAACTGTCAAACGCGGCGATAACGACTATCACTCCTAACTTGGAAGATGCCTACGCTCAGCAGTTGGCCGGATTTCTGGCTAATGATGATGACTTACAAATTCTACAAATAAATTGATTTGCCCTGTGGTCTCGACATAAGAGTAACAGCCAGCGGTCACGTCATGGGAGTAGCACAAGTCGTCTACTAAAATGCCTTGAAAATCATGTGGCTCCCAACAAATAAACAAAGCAAAAATAAACCAAATGCCCGACCAGAAATCATTAACCTCTTAAGCAAAATTATATACTTATTTTCAAATGATAATGGGAATATCTTAATCCCAAAGCAAGCAAGTAATTAACGCGAGTGCTTCTGTTACGCTCAATGAAATCGAGATTAAAAAAATTCATTCGTACTTAAAAGTGTACCAAAACATTTGGAGATTTTTTTAGTTAACCGTTTATTTACCCTTTGGAAAAATTAAATAGCATATCTTTAATTTTATAAAACCGTTTGATCTTTTAAGAAGATGATAACTAGATTGTAATTTCCGAAATATCCTTTTATTTAAAAATGTACTTTACGGAAATCCATTATAATGAAGGAAAGGAAATTAATTTGCTAAAATCCGCAAGCAAAATATAAAATGGTGTATATTACCTAGTTTTTGAAGAGCACCGCCCGCCCTCCCACTGTAGCGTGCACAAGAGAACTGACACCGCCACCGTGAACGACCACGAGATACCCTCCACCACTACAATACTAACACTAGTATTGTAGTGGTGGAGGGTATCTGGGTAATTATACTTTGACGACCTTGTGGTCTAGTGGTCAGAGTACCTGACTTCTACGCCGCGGGCCCTGGGTTCGATTCCCAGCCGGAGCCAACATTTGTGCTAAAACACAAATTGTTGGTTTTCGGGTCTGGTTGTGTTGTGATTGTCTTTGTGTTTCTGACACTGCATCCTAGCCTACCTCCGATCTTATCGCATCAGCGTTACATCGGGTGCGGGTAGGTTGGGACGAGTGAGTGCCTCTGTGTTTGCGCGTACACATGTGGCACTATAATATCTCCTGCGCAGTTGATGGCTCTCGACAGTATTCGGAAGTTGTCGCCGTGGTCGAAATCGGCTAGGAGAACATCATCATCATCACTAACACTAGGTAATGTACACCACTGAAGTCGAGACCACGACCACGTGTTTCAACTCAGAACGCGGCATTAGCAACTGTTATAGACTCTACGATGACACTCGGCGGTCGTCTGTCGTTTCAAAAGAAGGAGGCTCGAGCTTAGCAGTGGGACATTTATTAGCTGATGCATTACTTTACTTACTTTTAGTCATTCCTAAAGATAATAAACCTTTTTCTTCAAACGCCAATCTCATCTGTAAGTGGTGCATATTGCTGGCTGATAAACAAGACACATTTACTGGTGGTAGGATACCTATGCAGGAATCTGTCTAGGTAGATACCGCCCCAGGGCCAGTTATTCTGCCTTGAAGCAGTAGTGTGCAAACAGTACTGTGTTTCAGTTTGAAGGGCACTACTGAGCTAGCTTAATCACTGGGCATTTGAGACTTGAACTGATGTCTCAGGTCGACGGGCGCAGTGTGGTGTCACACAGAAATGTTCTGGGTGACACAGCATTTGTTGTGGGCGGACGTTGCACTTACAATCAGGTGAACGTTTTGCTCGTTTCGTCACTTTATATAATAAAAAAAAGTGTCATTGGCCAAAGATTAGAATTCCCGCGGGACCCCAAATTTGTTGCAACAAACTTGTTGGTAACAAGTTATAGGTTTTCGTGTCTCGATGCACTGTGAGCTAGCGTAATCACTAAGCATATGATACTTAGAACTTTGTCTCAGGGTGATGGCACATTGTGGTGTCAGACAAAAATTTTCTGGGTGACAAAGCATTTGTTATGGATAGACGTTGCACTTACCATCAGGTGAACGTTTTGCTCGTTCCATCACTTAATCCAATGAAAAAAAAGACTAACATCGGAAAATCTAAATTTGAAAAACCGAAATCCCCGAAGTGAGTATTTATGGGAAGCCGCATCACAAGAAGGAATGTTGGATAATCTTGGAGCTGCGTTGACCAATTCCGCTCCACGTTGTGAGTGAAAAATGAGCGTCAGTCTACCTGGTGCTTTCTAGAAAAACTATTGACTAGCAGTGAAAGTTATTTAAATGAAACTAATTTTACGGATTTTATCGCGTTTATTTTTGTTATTTATAACCCGACGTTTCGAGTGCTTTACAGCACCCATGGTCACGGGGGGACTGAGGTGACAGATGTCCTGATGTCATAGTTAACCCGGAGTACCTTCAGCTTTTAATTATTTTTTGTGGTCCGATCTATGCAGAAAGAGCTAACTGTGTCTAGAAGTCTAAAATTAAAACAAAAACCAAGCATACCACTGCAAGACAAGGTTAACTATGACATCAGGACATATGTCACCTCAGTCCCCCCGTGACCATGGGTGCTGTAAAGCACTCGAAACGTCGGGTTATAAATAACAAAAATAAACGCGATAAAATCCGTAAAATTAGTTTCATTTAAATGTGTAGTGTTCGCGTAAATATAAGAAATCATTAAGTGAAAGTTATACTGAGAATGATTTACAAACAAAACGACTTCATGTTAAAATCTCAATATTCATAGTATTGTGGCACTATGAACATCGTGACCGATTGAACCTCGATACATTGTTATAAACCGTATTTATTATTTATTTATACATTTATTTATTGTATAAAAAAAACATTTATTTATTTGTTTGCCATGTGGTGGCGGCTCGTTAAAAGATTACTACCACTCCATCTAATCCAATGGATCTCGTAAAAGGCGAGTAAGGAATTAAACTGCACTGTGCACCCAACACATTTTTCTTATATAAGTGACGCAATGAGCAAAACGTTCACCTGATGGTAAGTGCAACGTCTGCACACAATCAGTGCAGTGTCACCGAGAACATTTCTATGTGGTACCACACTGCGCCCGTCACCTGAGTCAGTACTTATATCACATGTGCTGGCACACAATGACACTAGCTGAGAGACTATCGGAATATTCCAGTCTGTTTTTATGTAAAATTATTAAGAACAGAGAGAATCAGTTACTAAGGGTTATCCAAAAACCAATCATCATCATCATTTCAGCCTACCACTAGTCCACTGCTGATCAAAGGCCTCCCCAATAGATTGCCACAAAAGTTTATAGCTCTTATTGTGGGTTATTTTACCATAGTTTCGCTTGACAGGCGGGTTGGCAACCGCAGATTATTCAGAATTAATCGTGCTTTATTCAAATTTTGATTCGACTGAGAGTCCCTGAACCCGCGACTCGGCTGGCAGGTCTAATGACCACTGTGCCATGTGGTCGTCAAGGTGTAGAAATATTTAAATGAGTAACCCTCGGCCAAAGGCTGCGGGCAAACTGAGTCGTTGTGGGCTGAATTTAAGCACATTTAAAAACAAGTTCAGCAGCTCTCAAACGTCATTTTCCCGCTTAATTTACTTAACCCTTCACCGCCGACGCCACAACTTTTAATTGCATAATTCTTTCACTCCGCCACCTGACATTTGAGTGTTAACAAGCGATGAAAATGGCGCGGAGATTTTTAGGTCCAAAAGTTTCATCTGAATTACGAAGGCTACTTAATCTGATTTGAATATCAAAATTTGTTATTCATGACAGAGTTTGACGATAAGTTTTTGTCCAGAGTCGTGTTGAATTTGAAAGCAGTTAAAGATGAAGCGAAACAATAAAACACCGAAGGAAGTTATTATTTTTATGTTTACGAAACAAAATGGCGGCGACGTGGTTCGCCATCCGTCGCGTCTTTTTTCCCACGGGGACGGAAAGTCGGCTTCGTGTGACCTGAGCTTTGCCTACCCCTTTATATGGGAAAAAGGCGTGACTCTACGTATGTATGGAACAAAATAACCGTGACGTACATTAATTAAATTACTTAAAACAATTTATTATAATAGTTCATTGCTGGATATAAACCTCCATATACTAGGGATAAGAAGAGAGGATTTCCCGTAATCGCCACACATGGCAGTATGGCAGTCAGTTGGCGGTGACAATATCTGACGTCACGCACCGCAAATGCTGCTGTCCTTTACCGGTAGGTGTAATTTTCTTTCTCTATTTAAAAACGATGCCCCTCAGAAGAATTACTCTGTATCGTGGGTGTGTTTTTACAGCCATGAATTTCATATGCAAATTACAACCAGACCCGAAAACCAACAACTTGAGTTTTTGCACAAATATTGGCTCCGGCTTGGATTCGAACGCACGACCCGCAGCGTAGAAATCAGACACTCTGACCACAAGGCCACGCGGTCTGACAATTTTTCCGACAGAAGGTTTTAGCGCCACCTGTCGGAAACGATCACATTTTCCTGGCATTTCCATTAGTTGACGAAATGGACGGGTCGAAACAAACATTGAACATTAATCACTTAAAATTGTCCAGCCTTTTTTCATTATCTAATCAAAAATTTATTATTAATATATATATATATATATATATATATTAAAAAGTTTTCTAACAAAGCTGTCTGTAACAATACAAACTGTTCTAAAAGGCACAGACTAAATAAACATATCAGCTGACCACAGACATTATTGTACGCAGTTCGCCATAAACGCCGAAATAACATTACCGGGTTTATCTGATACTGAGGAATCTCGAGGGACGTGTCCGATTTAGCACAGAAAAGGTTTACCACTACGTTACTCATAGTGTACTGAAAAAAAAAATATTCTTAAAATGACAGCTAATAATAATTTGTCCATTTATTTACACTACATTAAAAAAAAAAATTCCCGCGCAATGAACAATTATTGGGCGGTCCGAGACAAGGGCATCAGGTTGAATTTTATTCAATTCTAGCTCACCCGCCCGACTTCGTACAGAAGTAATTGTTATGTGAGTCTGTATAAAGAAAAACAGTACCTGTATATAGGAATAAATGTTCGTAAAAGCCGTTCTTTATGGGTCAAGTCAATAGGTGTTGTAGTTTAAGAGATATCTGGATGAGTATGTGGTACATTGCTTTTATATATACAAATTATATATAATGTAATAGGTACCTATATAAAAACTAGTGCGTATTAGAATGCAACGTTATGTTAAAATGTCAAAGCAAATGTGAGGAACTTCCTGTGATTTAAGATTTTGAAACAAAAGGAACGTTTAAATTTTTATTTATATAGATAATTTTTACAACGCTTACTAAAAGTCTTTTTTTACCCCGGCAGACATATCTTTTAGAGAAAAATTTGTATGTTGCTCAAATATGGCTTTAACAGTCATTCCAACCGAGGATCCAAGACTATGCAGCCTGAAGCCCTAACCAATTAACCACACGGTGGTCAATGTTATTTAATAAATTGTTACTATAGCTACGCAGTGTAGTAGTGGCTTAAGAGAATCTGCCCCGTCGTAAAAGTCGACTAAGGGAAAATTAAAACCAGAAGATGGGCAGCAGCTTCTTCCTGGAACATCAGAATAAATAAACTGCGGTTTCCAACCCGCCCTGTCATGCGTGGCGACTTTGGCAAAACTCGCCCCAAAACGAGAGCTACAAACTTTTGTAGCAATCTATGGGGGAGGCCTATGTTCAGCAGTGGACTAGTGATAGGCTGAAATGATGATGAAATGATGAACTATAGCTAAATGTGTATAAATGAGTGAAAATGAGTCTAAGTAAAAATGAACTATGAAAATAAACGAAATCGTAAACACCGAAGTAGTGGCGAAGTAACGACGACGTATTTGAAATTTTCATATTTATCGTTTTACTTTTATCAATTACTTTAAAAAATGTCCTAATAAAACTACATTTAAAATCCTAAACAGAGTATAGGGTCGACAACTATTTAGGTCTTAGTATATACACACATACAATCACGCTTTTTTATCATAAAAAGGGTAGGCTGGGGTAAACACGTAGTCCACTTTTCGCCCCCGTGTGAAACGAGACGTGGCCGTTGGCGAACCACTTCGCCGCCATTTTGGTACTAGTCAAAACACCTTACACCCCATTGCGTACCCACGAGCTGTATAGAGACAGCATGACATATTATGGTGTTACGAGTATAATGCTTGAATAAAGGCTGTCCGTGCAATACCTATGTCGCCTCTTACGATGCCTCGGTAGGGGCTATTCTACTCTGCCGGTCATCTAAAGGTGTTCGGCAGAGTAGAATAGTATATATATATATACAATAGAATACTATATTTCATATTAACAACGTGTAAACAATTCTACTAAATAAGTCTTGATGCTCTGAATAAAAAAAAATAAAGTTACAACCTATACATGTCCCAAAGTTGGGCACAGCCCACCTTTCATTTTTCGGTGAAAAACAATTAGAAATTATTTCATACCATGGATATCAAATTGAGATCAAATTTCTTCCCTTGTGGGTTGTGACATTTTTTCCGATAATTCCTCCTCCATTGCTCGCATCATTGTCTATTATTTTTTATTACCTTTTCGTCGTAACAGCGTCGACACTACATATTATTTATACATAATTTACGTAACGCTACACTAAAGAACACCTTTCACTTTTTATTTTTATATACCATTACGATTACGCACCTCACCACGTATGATCTCAAATGTGACCGAAATATATTTTTATCTCTAAAACATGGCGTATAACGGTGTTTCCTTTCAGCGTCCAACTTTCAAATCAGAATTAAAAATTGCAATTATCACCAGGAATCGAACAGGTCACTCGCGTACATCGCATCGCGACATTTTAAGCGAGCACCCAGAGAGTGACTCGTTTAACTCGATGCTCTTCAAAAACTTGGTAATATACGTAATTTTATATTTAGCAAATTACTTCCTTTCCTTCATAAGTTCTTTAATCTACAAAATAATAATACTGCCGGAAAACGCAATTTTTTTTATTGTATAAAGTGACGAAACGAGCAGAACGTTCACCTGATGGTAAGTGCAACGTCCGCCCACAACAAATGCTGTCACCCAGAATACTTCTGTGTGACACCACACTGCGCCTGTCACCCTGAGACATCAGTTCTTAAGTCTCAAATGCCCAGTGATTACGCTAGCTCACAGTGCCCTTCAAACCGAAACACAGAAATGCTTGCACACTACTGCTTCACGGCAGAATAACTGGCCCTGGGGTGGTACCCACCTAGACGGATTCCTGCATAGGAATCCTACCACCAGTAAAAGTATTTATTCTTCATTGTATTGACCTTATTCAAAAAAAAGGATTACAGAGGGCGGACTTAATGCCTTTTGGCATTCTCTCCCAGTCCACCCAAGACATAGAGAGATATTGTTATAGGTGGTTTACAATGTGCAAATTCATAATTTTAAATACTTACTAATAAAACATTACACTAATGGGACTAAAATTTATCTAATCAATAATAATTATTTAAAATCATATTAAACTTACATATATACATAGATATATACACGTAAAACTGATATATAATTGCGTATAATATTTCTTTCATCGAATAATGAAGCGCATCACTAAATCATGTTAGTTCATAAACTACTAATGCGTTCTCGTACATTACAAGGAAACCACAGTCGCGACACAAATCAGTCGGATATTCCCAATGCGAAGCGTTAAATTGCCAACTGTCGTTGATGATTATGAACTATTTCCTCGCATAACCTGAACAGATAACATACATAACCATCACTTATAATGTTCGAATTATAAACAGAGTTGTAGAGTTGCGAATTAATATTAATCACCTGTTATCTTTAACTTGGGACCTCGCGAGTCGCTGAGATAACTATTCAAAGAAACCTATATTTTAAAACATCCGCCGTTGGTATTTTTTGTAAGCAATATGTACGTACGGTACAGTACAGTACAGTACAGTTTCAGCCCACAAATGTCCCATTGCTGAGCACAGGCCTCCTCTCATTTCTGAGAGGGTTTTGGAGCTAAATAATCCGGCACTCTGCTCCAATGCGGGTTGGCGGACTACACATGTCTTCGAAATATTTTTTTATTTCTCAGACTTGCAGGTTTTCCTTCACCGCCGAGCACGTGGTAAATCAGCAGTTTAAATTGCAATTAACAATTTCAGTGGTGCCGGCACCGGGAATCGAACCCAGATCACTCGCGTACTATGAAATTTAAAGCGAGCACCTAGCCCCTGAGCGTAAAACATATATTTAAAATAGACCAATAAAGACACAGAGGTGTGGAAATAACTCTTTCTATGCACTTGCAAAAACCTGGGTGCCAAATATATGATGTTATTAATTTAATGTAATTTATAAATAACATTATGTAATACGCAATTGAAAAAAGAAATACCCCAGAGTTTCTTGCCGGTTCATCTTTAAGAAGTCTTATTTTCCGAACGAGCGTAGACTTTGACATTCTTATGAGTTGGAAACAAGCCTAAATTCAATAAAGAAATTTTGACTTTTAATTTTGATCATATTCGGCCAATAAGTAAAAAAAGTAGTAAAAAAAAAATTTTGAAAGATACAGTGTTTACTATTTTTTTACAAAAAAAGTAGTCATTTTGGTCTAGAAAAAAACAAAAATTGTTACCAAGATGAAACTTTCACTAAAATATAGTAAATTGTCAATTCAATTATCGAATCGTCATTAAAAATATGATTTTACTTATCTTATTTTTGAACGCGCCCGTAATTATTTACGTTTCCAGGGAAGTTCCCACTTTCTAAATCGATTTTACTTCTGAATCTAAATTAAATCCCAGGCAATTACAACCGTATAAATCCGTGTTAGTTATTTAACTAAAATAAGCCACTAACAGAATTTGATTTTGCCATTTTCGAGGAATTTTGAAAATTCCACTATTATCATGGACGAAAAAATTAAGTTATTTTTGTGTTTATGTTTTATATGAATAACGAATGAGGCTAAACTGACCCTATTAGATATACAGAAAGTTTAATGGTTTTTCACATCAACAAATTCACCATGCTACAGATTTATAATATACCACATAACCTCAAAAGCATATAACATAATTACTTGATTCCTATACTTTTAAAAAAATAAATGGAATGCCGTACCAAGTTAGATTTAGACCTTTCTTCTGTATAATTATTTATGACAAGTTCAAAGTCTAGTAGTTGTAGTAAAAGATACTAAATTGATGTTTTCTTGAAATTATTCCAATAAACGTTTTAATAAGCACTAAATTAGAACTATGGTCGAAATTGGACCGTCATAATTTTTTTTTTAATTTTGAACGCGATTGAGGCTTGAGTAATTATTTGTTGGCAACATTTTAAATACTCTATGCGACGGTATCTAAAGTCTACAGAGGGAACTCTTGGCCCGGACAACGTCACAGCTTCCGAAAGGTGGCGGAAAAACTACATCGAAAAATCAGACCGAAAATACACAGAGCGGTGACGGTCAGTAGCGACTAAAGTGCCAGGCGTCTGGCACTGCGGTCACCAATCCACCTGCCAAGTGTGGTGATTAAGGAAAATCCTCCCTTCTCGAGGGAGACTTTTTTCCAGCAGTGGGATATTAAGAGGCTTATAAAGAAGAAGATTCCTAAAATCGTACCCTATTCTTTCGCCTTTGAAAGCAGCGAAATACCAGAATACAGTGGTCATTACAATAGAATTTATAGAAATGTTTTCTAACTGTGTCAACACATATTTCAACGACATTGCAGTTTCACCTGACAACAATGTATACAGAAAAAGTTGTTGCGTCTGTTTGTTAGTGACCTGTTTATAACAGAAACAAATGTAATGCGATTCTATTAAATAAAAAAAAAAACGTGTACGTTACTGGTAGTATGGATATGCAGGAATTCGCCGACATAAGCACCACCGCAGTGCCAGTTTTTAATTGACTTTAAAAAAGGAGTCAGATGTTCATCTGTATTTTTTAAGTTGTTCGCCGAAATTTACGTAAATTGTGGACCAATTTTAAATAATCTTTTTTTGTTTGAAAGGTCTATGATTATGTATGTAATATGTTTTTTGTCAAATTCAGAACTCTTAACTTAGCTTAAGCATGTTTGCAACTGTTACGCTGGAGTCGGTTTTTTGATTAAATAATTATTCTATCGACAGCCAGCGGTCCACAAACAACACTGTGTTTCGGTTTGTAGAACAATAAAGCTAGTGCAGTTACTGCGCATATGATACTTAAGAACTGGTATCTCATGGTGACGAGCGCAGTGCTATGCTTTCACCCAGAACATTACAATGCAAAGTTCTGTGTGATATCGCAATTTTTACGGGCAGTTGCAGCACTTCCGATCGTGTAAATCGATAGACAACGATCGATAGACACGGAAGTCGATCGTGTAGATCGACTTCCGTGACTGCGTGAAACAATCATCACTTCACCAAAGTGTATTAAGCAACTAAGCTTCCAAGATTAGTTGGAGTGGTGAAAAAGAATATTAGTAATGTTAATAGCCTGAAAATTCAAAATGCCAGAAAAAGAGGCTCTCGAACCAACTACATGGTTTCTTATTAAAACTTAATATGGCCTGCAGTACAGTGGGACACATTTTTTTTGGTAGTGTCGAGACGAGCAAATACGTTACGCTGTGTTACTCAGAATATTATTGTGAAGCACCAACTGCGCCCGTCACCCTGAGACATAAGATCTTAAGTCTCTTATGTCCAGTTACGACACTAGCTCTCAGTGCCCTTCAGACCGAAACAAAGTAATGTCTGCACACTACTGCTTCACGGCAGAACAACTGGCCCTGGGATGGTACCTACGAGTACCTAGACGGATTCCTGCATAGGAATCCTACCACCAGTATACTGCGGTCACGATGCCCTAAAGTTAAAAATGTGACACGTTACCCAAATAGTGGATATTGTAAAATAACAATTTAGAATATTATGCCAGGCTTGGGTTTAAATATCATTATTTTCTCATACAAATATAAAATTTTCTCAAAGAGAAAATACATTTTTCAATTTACAATGGTTTTTTTTAGAGTTCAGAAGACAATGTGGTAGGCTACGTCTATCTATTAAAGTGTTTTTTTCAAGTGTAACAAGTGTAACATAAGCTTTTTCTTGAACATTCCAAGAGTGTCACTATCTTTTATATCATTTGGGAGGTTATTAAACAGTTGTGCTCCTTCGTACAGTATGCTGCGTTTGCCATACGTTGTTCTTGAACAGTAAAGTTCTATTTTGTTTTTATTGACTTAAACTATTTAAACAAGAGAAAAAGAGATAGATAGATCCTATATTTGTTAATTGATTTTAAATTAAAAAGCTTAAAGAGACTACAAAATGGAGGGGTCTTAAGAAAGTAAATTTTACGAGCAACTTGAATGTGTTTTGACGAAATAGAAACTGACTCATGTTCTTTTCAGCAAACCTTCGCACTAACGCATAGTAATTTTTGGCGGTTAATTATAAATTAATGGCGCGAGATGGCTTAGTTAAAAGCACTTTATATATAAGCCTACTCTAAGGCTAGCACTCTCAATTCATATTCAAGTATCTTAATTATTTATTGTTATTTGAATAGAATTGTCGTGTCACTTAGAACAATTGAGCATTGTTTTGCTTTGTGACAAACACAATCAAGCTATCTTTTAACTTTCACTACATCAGATAAAGAAATCTTAAAAAGATTTATTTTTGAAGGTCACTGAAAGCTAGCGTAATCAATGGGCGTATGAGACTTAAGAACTGATGTCTCAGGGTGTCGGGCGCAGTGTGGTGCCACACAGAATGGTTCTGGGTGGCGCAGCATTTGTTGTTGGTGGACGTTGCACTTACTATCAGGTGAACGTTTTGCTCGTCTCGTCACTTAATCCAATAAAAGAAATTGTTTCTCTTTAACGTTTTTATTGTACAAATGTTATTACAAGTACATTACTGTTCAATCAAAAACGCCGTGTGGTGGCGGCTCGATAAAAGAATACTACCACTCCATCTCATCCAATGGATCTCGTAAAAGTAAGGAATTAAACTGCACTTTGCACCTAACAGCGCATGACGGCGATGGGCTCACCACCTATCACACCAAGTGCATTATATTGTTTTGGTGAAACGTGGATTGTGGCAGTCATCTGTTTTTGCAGTGAGTGCCCAGTCTCTGACTACTCCTTATGGGATACAATAGTGATGTATGTATTACTGTTCAACAATAATTACACCTACATACAACACTTACACAAATTAAAAAAATACTGAAGACACAATAAGAACTACACAATACTTGTGAAAATTCGTCACTCCGTTTCATTCCATGGGTGCCCTTAGAGTCGAGTAAAGACTTTAATGCCTGTTAAATTCATTAATACAATTTGCGTAATCATCATTTAGCGTATCACCATTGTTCCCTCATTGATCTCCACAAAAGTTTGTGGAAACACATTTTGGGGGGGTATTGCCATAGTTGCCACGCTCGGCAGGCGGGTTGGCAACCGCGGTTTATTTATTCAGATGCTCCGGGATGATGCTGCTACCCATCTTCCCTCTGTCGACTACTGCCGCCACCACTCGGCTTATATTATTAAATAAGCTTTTTACGTAGCTTTCATTGGTGGGAATTTTGCCACAGTTGCCACGCGAGCTATGGAAAGGGTTATGCTCGGAGTTTCTCTGCGTGATAAAATCCGTAATGATAATATCCGCAGCAGAACTAAAGTAACCGACATAGCCCTAAGGATTAGCTACCGATAACCGTTAGGGAAGATAGGTTCTCAAGTGGCAACCTCGTACCGACAAACCGGCAGTGTAGCCCCCCCCCCCCCCCCCCCCCAATTAAATGGAGCGGCGACCTGCACGGTTTTGTGGGAAGTCGATGGATGCAGACGCCTCAGGACAATCTGCGGGAGAGGCCTATGTCCAACAGAGGATTTAAGTAGCTTTTTAGTGGCTTTTTATAACTGTTACAAACAGACGTACTTTTAAACATCCATTTACGCATAACGTTTTTTTTTCATCAAGATTTTCCTAAATGTATTATGCTTCCTCGAAGGTACCGTGGGAGGAATGCTATTAACGCCAACATTAATTAAACAGTTCTGTCTGAGAAATCCTTTGTAATAACAGACAATAAAGAAGGCTAAAACGTTTTCTTTAATTCAGTTCAGTTTTAATGAATTATAAATATAACGATAATATGACGACCGAGTGGCCTAGTGGTCGGAGTACCCGACTACTACGCCGCCGGTCCTGGGTTCGAATCCCAGCCGGAGCCAACATATGTAAAAGTAAAAAAAAGTTTCAGCCTTTAGATGTCCCACTACTGAGCTCAGGCCTCCTCTCATTTCTGAGGGTTTTGGAGCTAGGAAGAATCCGCCACGCTGCTCCAATGCGGGTTGGCGGACTTCACATGTCTTCGAAATATTTTTTATTCCTCAGACATGCAGGTTTCCTCACGACTGTTTTCCTTCACCGCCGAGCACGTGGTAAATCAGCACCTAAAATTGCAATTAACAATTTTAGTGGTGCCGGCACCGGGAATCGAACCCAGGTCACTCGCGTACTATGAAATTTAAATATGTGCAATAACACAAATTGTAGGTTTTCGGGTCTGGTTGTGTTGTGCATGTGAAATATATGTAAAATCTCCTGTATCGTGGGTGAGCCACGATACAGGAGATTATCCTACAGTGGGGCTTCGTTTTTGTTTTTGTTTTAAAAAAGTGAAAATGAATGAATTATAAATAATAAACACAAAAATTACCCGACATAACGTAAATTTGTAAACAAACGTATAACGTACGTGTGTAAATTAAATACGGCGTATCTAATTTTTTACTTATCTTTTTAATATCTTATGTATGTTGTGTTGCAGTATTGAATAAAGTCTTTTTTTTTCCTTCTTTCTTTCTTTCTATAATACTCAAACACTAATGAAGTCTTCATCAGTCTTTTGTTTTCATTCTATCCATTATCTAGATTTATTAAAAGTTTTGAACATACATAGAATCACTCGTTTTTAATATAAGGGGTAGGCAGAGGCCACTGACGTAGGCCGCTTTTCGCCCTCGCGGGAAACTAGACGTCACGGGTGGCGAACCACGTCGCCGCCATTTTGATACGAGTCAAAAAATTCTTACCCCCCATTGCGTTCCCACAAAAGGAGCAAATCGTTGAACCTGGTGAGGTGCAGTTTCTGCCCATAACAAATACTGTTTCACTAAAACATGTCTGTGTGACATTACTTTGCGCTCGTCATTCTGAAATATCAGTGCTTAAGCCTCATGTGCCTAGTAATTACGCTGGATGTCAGTGCCCTTCAATTCCAAACACGGTAATGTTTTCACTCTACTGTTTCACGGCAGAATAACTGGCATCTAGCTTTTTCTTCTTTTTTTTTTATTGCATAAAGCGATGAAACGAGCAAAACGTTCACCTAATGGTAAGTGGAACGTCTGCCCATAACAAATGCTGTGTCACCCAGAAAACTTCTGTGTGACACTACACTGTGCCCATCACCCTGAGACAGAGGTTCTTAAGTCTCATATGCCCAGTGATAACGCTAGCTCACAGTGCCCTTCAAACCGAAACACAGTAATGTTTGCACACTACTGCTTCACGGTAGAATAACTGGCCCTGGGATAGTACCTACCTAGACGGACTCCTGCAAAGGAATCCTACCAAACGAAACGGATTCCTGCATATAGCATATATATACACTATATGCTATATAGTATATATATAAGAAAAACTTTTATCCAACAATGGGTATCGTTCACCCCACACAGTGTTTGGTGTTAAACAAGAAACCCTGATTTAGTCTAATTCATCATCATCATCATCATTTCTGCCCATCACTAGTCCACTGCTAAACATATGCCTCCCCCATAGATTGCGGCTCGTTAAAGGATACTACCACTCCATCTCATCCAATGGATCTCGTAAAAGACGAATAAGGAATTAAACTGCACTGTGCACCCATGGTGGCGATGGGCTCACCACCTATCACACCAAGTGCATCATATTGTTTTGGTGAAACGTGGATTGTGGCAGTCATCTGCTTTTGCAGTGAGTGCCCAGTCTCTGACTACCCCTTATGGGATACAGCCGTGATCTTATGTATGTATGTATAGATTGCCACAAAAGTTTGTAACTGTTATTTTGTGGGGAACATTGCCAAGACAAAGTCTAATTAAGATTATTTATCTCTGATTACACCTTATTCAGGTATTGTCATTCTTGAACATAATATTTGCATATTTTATCTTAAGCTATCTTATACAATACGTACATATATTTTATTAAGATTTACAAAGGGAATAGTAGCTTGAAATTCTAATATTACAATGAAGACTGCTTAATTTTCTCGGTAGACGATGTGCATTAAATATGAAAATGCTACGAGAATCTAATTTGACCAAATATTAATATTAATGTGAGCCGTGGTAGTTGTTAATTGCAATTTTAAGTGCTGATTTACCACGTGCTCGGCGGTGAAGGAAAACATCGTGAGGAAACCTGCATGTCCGAGAAAAAAAAATATTTCGAAGACATGTACAGTCAGCCAACCCGCATTGGAGCAGCGTGGCGGATTCTTCCTAGCTCCAAAACCCTCTCAGAAATGAGAGGAGGCCTGTTCTCAGCAGTGGGACATTGATAGGCTGAAACTTTACTTTAGTTTACTTTTTCTATGCTGATTTTTTTCTTGTGGTCGCGGCTTACGAGAATCTACCACCCTTTTCTAATCCCGTGGGTGTTGTAAAAGTCGACAGAGGGAAAATGAAAACCAGGAGATGGGCAGTAGCATCTTCCTTGAACATCTGAATAAATAAACTGCGGTTGCCAACTCGCCTGCCAAGCGTGGCAACTATGGCAAAATCCCTCCAATATGAGAGCTACAAACTTTTGTGGCTTTCTACAGGGGAGGCCTATGTTCAGCAGTAGACTTGTGATAGGCTGAGACGACGAAAAAAAAAATATTCTATTCTTTATTCTATTCTATAGGTACCACCGCAGTGCCAGTTATTCAGCCGTAAAGCAGTTGTATGCAGACAAAACGAGCAAAACGTTCACCTGATGATAAGTGCAACGTCTGCCCATAACAAATGCTGTGTCACCCAGAACATTTCTGTGTGACACCACTCTACGCCCGGTCACCCTGAGACATGAATTCTTAAGTCTCATATGCCCAGAGATTACGCTAGCTCTCAGTCCCTTCAAACTGAAACACAGTAATGTTTGCACACTACTGCCTAATGGCAGAATAACTGGCCCTGGGCTAGTCGGATTGCTGCAGAGGAATCCTACCAACAGTTAAAGTTTCTTTCATTCAAGAGGTTGACTGTGTTAAGTTTAACACCCTAACAAGAAAACTTTAGTTAAGATAATTAATTTAATCAAATGCTTGTTTAACAGCAGCATTATCTGAAACTATAGTTTTACTGCAATGTACAAAGCCGTGGTAGCTCAGGGGCCTGGTGCTCGCCTTTAATTTCATAGTAAGCGAGTAACCTGGGTTCGATCCCCGGTGCCAGCACCTCTAAAATTGTTCTACAATTTTAAGTGCTGATTTACCACGTGCTTAGCGGTGATGGAAAACATCGTGAGGAAACCTGCATGTCCGAGGAATAGAAATATTTCGAAGACATGTGAAGTCCGCCAACCCGCATTGGAGCAGCGTGGCGGATTCTTCCCAGCTCCTAAACCCTCTCAGAAATGAGAGGAGGCCTGTGCTCAGCAGTGGGGGGACATTAATAGGCTGAAACTTTACTTTTTTTTACAACATCTCCGAGATACATCGATTCTACTAGATAAAACGTACGGTAATATGGATATTTTCGAAACTTTCAACTGTTACGTGTGTGTGAACTGCTGAGTCGAACGTCTAACTGTCGCAAACCTTCCCGAATCTTTTAAAAGTAATGGTATCACTTTTCTAGTTTGTGCCAGTTTTCATATAACTCTAAACTGGTTATCGAACACGGTCTAAATTGCCTCCGAATTCTTTTTATGGTGCAAAGTGACGAGAAGAGCAGATCGTTGACCTGACGTAAGTGCAACGTCTGCCCATAACAAATGCTGTGTATTATTTTTGTGTGGCGCCGCACTGCGCCTGTCACCCTGAGACATAAGTTCTTAAGTCACATATGCCCAGTAATTACGCTAGCCCTCAGTGCCCTTCAGACCGAAACACAGTAATGTTTGCACCCTACTGTTTCACGATAGAACAACTGGCCCTAGAGTGGTGAACTGCCTAGACGGGTTCGGATTCGCGGATTTGTTTCCCGTATGGATCATTTTTTTTTTATAAAGACAAAAGAGGCTTGTTGTATAGTTTTTTCACGTACGAGACATAACTCTGCGATAAGATAAAATTGAACTACTGAAATTTATAGAAAATAAATTCTGTAGATAGTAAATCATTTACGTTTTTATAATTCCCATTCATTTACGGTTATTTCTCTTATACGTATCCGTTTTAACTTTTATGCGATAGGATAAAGTTAAACTACTGTAATTTATGGGAAATTTATTCTTTAGATTATATCTAGTTTTACGAAGTGTAACTTCTGTGGAAATCCGTCGATTTGAATGCTAAGTTGCGAAAAAAGTACGTAACAGGTGACTTGACGTGCATACATAAAGTCCCGCTTTTTTCCCATAATGGGTAGGCAGAGACCACACCCGTAGCCCACTTTTCGCCCCCTTGGAAACGAGACGTGACGGGTGAGCCACATCGCCGCCATTTTGATAATAGTAAAAAAAATCGTACTTCCCATGACAGCATTGCATATTCTGCAGGAATAAAGGCTGTCCGTACAATACGTTAGACGCCTCTTACGACACCTCGGTGGGAAAAATGTAGATCCTATCAACGTACAGGGACTTGGCCAGAAAGGGTCAAATAGATAATTATTTAGCATAATTGCTGTGCTCGTTTTTGTGTTAATTTTTTTTTAAAACGATGCCCCACAGTAGGATTTCTCCTGTGTCGTGGGTGCGTTTTACAGACATAAATTCCACATGCACAAACACCCAGACCCGGAACAACTATCTGTAGGTCATACAAATATTTGTCCCGTGCGGGAATCGAACCTGCGACCCGCGGCGCAAAAGTCAAACGCTTAACCACTGCGCCGACCGAGCCGACAATTTAATATTTATTTATTTATTAATTAATCATTGTTTATACCGAGCTGTTATTTTACTGTGTTTTTATTAATTCACGTTTATTGTTTTAGTCATGTTTCTCATAAATTTAAGAAGCTTCGCTTCTGTCACGTGAGTTGCACGCACTTCTTTTACTATGTTTTTATTGCGTTCTATCTATCGTTTTCGTGTATGTCTGTTTGGATAAAATTTATTAATTGATTTTAAACTAACCACCAGAAGAGCTGGAGACTTGAAACTTTAAACATAGCTTAGAGTTGTATTATCGTAATCATCATCATTTCAGTCTATCACTAGTCTACTGCTGATCATAAACCTCCCCTGTAGATTGCCGCAAACGTTTGTAGCTCTCTTTTTTGGGGGAGTTTTACCATAGTTGTCACACATGCCGTGGTAGCTCAGGGGCTAGGCGCTCGCTTTAAACTTCATAGTACGCGAGTGACCCGGGTTCGATTCCCGGTGCTGGCACCACTGAAATTGTTAATTTCAATTTTAAATGCTGATTTACCACGTGCTCGGCGGTGAAGGAAATTATCGTGAGGAAACCTGCATGTCTGCGAAATAAAAAATATTTCGAAGACATGTGAAGTCCGCCAACCCGTATTGGAGCAGCGTGCCGGATTCTTCCTAGCTCCAAAATGATCTCAGAAATGAGAGGGAGGCCTGTGCTCAGCAGTGGGACATTTATAGGCTGAAACTTTACTTTAGTTTACTTTTTCTATGCTGATTTTTTTCTTGTGGTCGCGGCTTACGAGAATCTACCACCCTTTTCTAATCCCGTGGGTGTTGTAAAAGTCGACAGAGGGAAAATGAAAACCAGGAGATGGGCAGCAGCATCTTCCTTGAACATCTGAATAAATAAACTGCGGTTGCCAACTCGCCTGCCAAGCGTGGCAATACTTTACTTACTTTGTCACACATGGCAGGCGAGTTGGCAACCGCAGTTTATTTATTCAGATGTTCCAAGAAGATGCTGCTTCCCATATCCGGGTTTTTATTTTCCCTCTGTCGATTTTTACGTCACCCATCGGATGAGATAAGCTGGTAGATGCTCTTAAGCCGCCAGCACACTGGATGAAACTGCATTATTAACACTCTTTCTCGTCTGTCTGTTCGTGTCTGTTAGGTACAAATTTTGTAATTAATAATAAAGTAAGTTTGTACTTTTAGTACATTTTAAAACGTGGTATGTGAAAGTTTTTTATACGATACTTGTTTAATATTACTTTATTAAATTTAATCGATAGTTTTATTTCGATCTTTTATAACAAAGAACCGTCATAATCGTGTCGATCTTATAAAGATATTAATATGTTATTGTTATGTAAATATAAATGTGACACAGGGATGACATGTGTTGCTGGTATTGCAGTAGGGTCGCCGTTGGACCAGAATTAAAACGTGTCGGGAATATTTCCAAATACCATTAACTTTTCTTATATATTAAATACACAGTTGTTGTAAGACTACAAGACACACTAAGATTATTCTGGGTAGATTGGACAATAATTAAAAGCTTAAGGTACCCCAGATTAACCATGACATCAGGACGTCTGACATCTCAGTCCTCTTGTTACCATGGGTGCTGTAAAGCGATCGAAACATCTGGTTATATACAGTAAAAGAAGGAATCCGTCTAAGCAGGTACCACTCCAGGCTGGTTATTCTGCCGTGAAGCAGTAGTGTGCAAAAATTACTGTGTTTCGGTCTGAAGGGCACCGAGAGCTAGTGTAATCACTGGACCTATGAGACTTAAGAACTTATGCCTCAGGCTATAGTGGTTGTAGTTGGCGCAACAGCTGACAATCACACAGCTCAGAGAAAAGCGTACTTTTAAATAATAGATCCCAGGTTCGAATACTGGGTGAATTAACAAATCGTCAAAAAAATATTGATCATTATGATTATCTTGTGCGTCTCACACTGCATTACAGCCTTCTTTTGATTTTTGATATTGTATCGTTGCATTGGTTACGGGAAGGTGAAGACTAATGAGTACATCTATTGCGAATAGAAGAGCGAAAGAAAGAAGAAAGAAAGTAAGAAAGAAAAAGAAAGAAAAAACATTTATTCGCTGAAAATAGACATACACAAAAATTATTTATAGTGAGAGATTAAGGGATAAGAAATATACATAAAAAAAAACGTATTTTCCGCCGTCGAAGTACAGCCATACTTAATTATCAATAGATGGCGCTGTGCTAATGACGTTCTTTTCTGAATTGCGCTCAACACGGGAATTGCCGTTGTATGAATTAGAGACACGATTTCTTCAAATATTCGGCTCGCGGGCACAGCTATGCGATGAAGCTGTGAAAGCGAAAAAGGCTAACAGCAAGGACATAATCGAAATTGTGTATCAAAAATTTATCGATATGAATTTAGTAACATTCTGGTTTCCCCCCGATGGTTATCTTCGCCACCGATCTCGTTATAAATAACCTAAATCACCTAAAGTTGCAATTAAAAATTTTAGTTGTGCCTGGAATCGAAACCAGGTCGAAATCACTAACATACAATTAAATTTAAGTAATCCGGTCTCTGCGCTACCTGATTACAAGCTACCTGACCTGCCTACGCTTATACAGACAGACAACAAAAACACGATGGACTTTATTGAGTTTCCGTAACAAATGCAATTTATTTACATAAAACTATGATTACTGAGAAAGTTTTCCCCTGCCCGTGCATACCAGCTTTGTTTTCCGTCTCATTTGCATTGTTGTAAACTTTACTTTTTATTACTCCCCGTAGCGTTCCCACGAGCAGTGTAGTGACAGCATTGCATATTCTGGTATTAGTGGGACAATACATTACCCACCTCTTAAGACACCTCGATAGGAAAGAGGCAGGTTTTAATAACTACATCCAGTTTGTCTTCGGTCTTCGCAAGTACGACCATATTTCTGAATATTGGTCTCTCCTTAAATGGCTCACTGTCAAACAGAGGGGCAACTCTAGAATTCTCTATGTTCTCTACTCCATCTTAAATGATTCCACTTCTCCTACTTATCTTCAGGACAAATTTTAATAATACATTTCTTTAACTCATGAAAAAGTTCTACATTCCGCTTCAAATTATAAGATTACAATTCCACTAAATGTAAAGCTCGAAAAATGATCTTCAAGAAGCTTTAAGAGGTTAGATTGGGAGCATTATTTTAAAATATGCAGATAAAATTGATTGTGGATTCTTTTTACAAATTTATATCAAACCATTACATGTATTTCTGTATGTGTGTATGTAAGTTTATACGAGTATGTGCATATTTGTGTATTATTGTATATTTATCATAATTATATATTACTATATATTTATTTAATATGCATTTTTTGTGTTGTATTGTATATTTATTGGACCAACATCTATTGGTGGTCAAGTTGGTGTCAGACAACTGATTATCCACTTTCGTTATCAGGAGATGTGCCTCTGGCCGATGATAACTTCCGAATGCTGTTGAAAGTTGTCAACTGCGCGGGAGATATTACAGTGCTGTAAGCTTGTAGTCGTGATAGCTCAGGGGCCGGGCGCTTGCCTTATATTTTACAGTACATGAGTGACCTAAGTTTGACCCCCAGTGCCGTCACCTCTAGAATTGTTCTGCAATTTTAAGTGCTGATATATCACCTGCTCAGCGGTGAAGAAAACCGGCATGTTTAAGGAATAAAACATTTGTAAGACATGTGAAGTTGTGGTGGCGGCTCGTTAAAAGAATACTACCACTCCATCTCATCCAATGGATCTCGTAAAAGGCGAATAAGGAATTAAACTGCACTGTGCACCCAACAGCGCATGGTGGCGATGGGCTCACCACCTATCACACCAAGTGCATTATATTGTTTTGGTGAAACGTGGATTGCGGCAGTCATCTGTTTTTGCAGTGAGTGCCCGGTCTCTGACTACCCCTTATGGGATACAGTCGTGATCTTGTGTATGTATGTATGTGAAGTTCGCCAACCCGCGTTGGAACAGCGTGGCGGACTCTTTCCGGCTCCAAAACTCTATCAGAAATGGGAGTAGGCCTATGCTCAGCGGTGGCATATTTATGCCACGGGCTGTTATTTTACTTTTACTTTTTACACTTGTAGCAATATAACGTAACACGTATTCTATAAAGAAGGATAGGATCGCAGTATCGGTGACACTGGGACAATCAATACACGACCAGACTGAAAAATCAAAAATTTGTTTTTTTGTACAAATGTTGGCTGCGGCTGGGATTCGAAACCAAGACCTACGACGCAGTAGACAGTGACACTGACCACTAGGCTCTCGAAATGACGGTAAGATATTGTTAGACACTCAGATGGCCATCTATCAATGACCTTCAAATATTTGAATGTTTTAAGCCCATTACTTTACTCGTGTATATTTTAAAATTATAAAAAAACCTTTTTCGGATAAAATAAATATGTAAAGACCAAGTAATTCCCAGGATTGCAATTTTTTTAATGAAAGAAAATAGGCTAATCGGTCACCTGGTGGTTGTAAGTGCAACATATACCCAATACAAATGCTGTGTCACCCAGAACATCTATTTGTACCACCATACTGCACTTGTAGCGATCTATGTCCCCACATGAAAAGTTCAAGAAAAAGCTCATACGTTCAACATCGCGCTATCTCTGAGATGCGAACAGTATATACAACATCTTAAGATTACTGCTAGAAGGAGAATTCCTTTGCAGATGAGATCACCAGATCAGGCGGGTAGCTTCCTTTTTCTTTGGCAATATCATCCGCCAATTTGGTGACCTCGACGTGATATGGACAACGCAGCCAGCTTCTCCCTACTAGAATAACAACCTCATCGCCAGCCATCGCAATCATAGGACCAGACTACTGTCACTGGCACAAAGCGTGCTTCCTAGTCTCTGTAGGACTGTCGCTTAAAGAAAAAAAAAAGACTTTCATAAATATTATCTAAATTATTATGTAATAACTTATACGTCCAATATCGCGCTATTAAAGTTTCTGAGGTGTGAACTAATATGAACATATACATACAACATCTACAGCTTACTGCTAGGGGAAGACGTCCTCCCCAGACGCTCATTCCCATGAGAAATCAGTTTTTAACTCTCATATTCCCTGAAATTACACTAGCTCTCAGTGTCATTCAGACCAAAACACAGTCATGTTTGCACACTACTGCTTCACGGCGGAATAACTGACCCTGTAATTCTATCACCAATATTCATAATCTTCGTGTTGTCTTTCAAAATCTGCTACTCTTTCTCATCTCGTGGGTGTCGTAACAGTCGAATGAGGTAATGCCTGGAAAATGGTTATGGCTTCCGACAGGTGGCGAAATGACCCTCCTAAAATATACCAGTCGAAAATACACAAACCAGTTATCAAATTCCCTGCCTTTTCTTTGCAGATTTAATATTCTGTTAAATTTCCATAAATATTGAACCCGATTTCATTGCACTCAAGCTGCAGCTGCGGTTTTCATTTCGCGATGACTCTGCATTTAAAATTGTAAGCAATGTTCTGTATTAATTCATTTGTAGCAATTTGTGGTTGGTATTTGTTTATAGAGATTTTTTTTTCATAATATACAATAATATATATAAGCCGGGTGGTGGCGGCTCGTTAAAAGAATACTACCTAATAACTACATCTCATCCAATGGATCTCGTAAAAGGCGAGTAAGGAATTAAACTGGACTGTCCACGCAACAGCGCATGGTGGCGATGGGCTCACCACCTGTCACACCAAGTGCATTATTTTGTTTTGGTGAAACGTGGATTGTGGCAGTCATCTGTTTTTGCAGTGAGTGCCCAGTCTTTGACTACCCCTTATTGGATACAGTCGTGATCTTATGTATGTAATATACAATAAATGTATACAGTAAACGTAACAAAACTAGCAATATGAGCAAATGTCATTTGTGAATTTAGCTGGATTTATTTGAAAGAAAGAAAGAAAATAGTTTTATTTGTTGCTAATTTCCATACATTACCTACATAGACAAAAAAAAATTATATTCGACTACAGCAACAGCAACGGCCGTGTGGTGGCGGCTCAAGAGAATCTACTACCCCATCTCATCCCGTGGGTGTGGTAAAAATCGACAGAGGGAAAATAAAAACCTGGATATGGGCAGCAGCATCTTCCTGGAACACCTGAATAAATAAACTGAGGTTGCCAGCCCGCCTGCCAAGCTGGTGGTTTACTGGTGGTTTACTGGTGGTAGGAATCCTATGCAGGAATCCGTCTAGGTAGGTACCACCCCAGGGCCAGTTATTCTGCCGTGAAGCAGTAGTGTGCAAGCATTACTGTGTTTCGGTTTGAAGGGCACTGTGAGCAAGCGTAATCACTGGGCATATGAGACTTGAGAACTGATGTCTCAGGGTGACGGGCGCGGTGTGGTGTCACACAGAAATATTCTGGGTGACACAGCATTTGTTGTGGGCGGACGTTGCACTTACCATCAAGTGAACGTTTTGCTCGTTTCGTTACTTTATACAATAAAAAAAGCGTGGCAACTATGGCGAAATCACCCCAAAATGAGAGCTACAAACTATTGTGGCAATTTGTGGGGGAAGCCTATGTTCAGCAGTGGACTAGTGATAGGCTGAAATGACGATGATGATGATGACAGCAGGCCTGTGCTCAGCAGTGGGATATTTATAGGCTGAAACTTTACTTTTTTACTTTTTTGTTGGCAACAGCGTATAATGGAATCATTAACAGACATGTCATGCACCGCCGGTACCGGGCAAATCCAACAGGCCGTCTTTGACAACAAAAAGTATTTTTTTTTAATTTCGAAGACATGTGAAGTCCGCTAGCCCAAATTGGAGCAGCGTCCCTCTTCCCTCTCAGAAATGAGAGAAGGACTGTGCTCAGCTTTGGGCCGTTTGTCGGATCATCATCATCATGATCATAATTTAAGCCTTTTACTAGTCCACTGCTGAACACAGGCCTGCTCCATAGATTGCCACAAAAGTTTGTAGCTGTAATTTTGGGAGGATTAAGCCATAGTTACCACGCTTGGCAGGCGAGTTGGCTACCACAGTTTATTTATTCAGATGTTCCAAGAAGATGCTGCTGTCCATCTCCTGGTTTTTATTTTCCCTCTGTCGACTTTTACGACACCCACGTGACGAGATGGGTTAGTAGATTTTTTACGCCGACACCAGACGGCGGCGATATATAAATATGTAGATGAAATTTAGTAGTTGTTAGTTGTCCCACTACTCATTAGAAAAATATTTGCCCATACAGAATCGGAGTTAAGTTGGATGGCGCCCTAGACCCATCGCAATGTTCCAGGAAGTTGCTGCAACTCATATCCTTCTTTTTATTTTCTTCTCGGTCGACTTTTACCACAACCACGGAATGAAATGGGGTGGTAGATTCTCTTAAACAACATATAGATTACAAATCACGAATATCCACGAAAGAAGAAATTTACGTGTGTAATTTGCTTCAAATAAGTTTTTTTTTTATTGCATAAAGTGATGAACCGAGCAAAACGTTCACCTGCTGGTAAGTGCAACGTCTGCCCATAACAAATGCTGTGTCACCCAGAAAATTTCTGTGTGACACTACACTGTGCCCATCACCCTGAGACATAGGTTCTTAAGTCATTACGCCCTACGTTATATACGTCGTAATCCCAGTGATTACGCTAGCTCACAGTGCCCTTCAAACCGAAACACAGTTATGTTTGCACACTACTGCTTCACGGTAGAATAACTGGCCCTGGCGGGTGGTACCTACCTAGACGGACTCCTGCATAGTAATCCTACCACCAGTAAAATAAACATACATACATACATAAGATCACGACTGTATCCCATAAGGGGTAGTCAGAGACTGGGCACTCACTGCATAAACAAATGACTGCCACAATCAACGTTTCACCAAAACAATATAATGCATTTGGTGTGATAGGTGGTGAGCCCATCGCCACCATGCGCTGTTGGTTCAGTGCAGTTTAATTCCTTACTCAATACTAAACTTACTTCAATTATACTTCAATCCGAAACAGAGTAATGCTTGCACACTACTGCTTCACGGCAGAATAACTGGCCCTGGGGTGGTACCTACCTAGAAGGATTCCTGCATAGGAATCGTACCACCAGTACCTAGACGGATTCCTGCATAGTAATCGTACCACCAGTAAAACATTACAAAAAACTGTAAATATTACAATAAACTTCTGCTTCTTTTAGAAGCTAAAATATAATATATTTACAAACATTCCCATTAGGAACATCACAATCCGAACGTGAACAGCCCACACTCGCAGACCCGTTATTCAAGCTACGAGTATCTATGAGGTATTGCATCGTAAATTCCAAGTAAGCAGTTGAACGACTGCGGTCATTCGACCTGCTTGGAATTGCGTTTTATGGGTAGAACAGAATAGAAGATATTTCGACAGTTAAATACATCATCACGTTCAATCGCATATACGACTTAATTCTATATGGTTGAGTGATTAGACACGAGAGATACTGCCATAAGAGTTTTATAATTTTGATTTATTTTAAGGTAGCAAAATTTAAACAATCATATTAAAAAATGATTTCTTATATTTACGCGAATACTACACATTTGAACAAAACAATTTCGTTACCGATTTCATGGCGTTTAATTTTGTAGTATTTATAGCCCGTGACTCCTCCCGTGACCTTGGGTGCTGTAAAGCGCTCGAAACGTCGGGTAAAGTAAAGGATAAATATCATAGTTCCAAGTAATGCGCTTTAAAGTTTAAACGCGATAAAATCGGTAAAATTCGTTTTATGAAATGTGTGTTAGTCGCATATATATAAGAAGACTTTATGTCAGTGTTTAATTGTTCAAATAAAGACATAACAATTTAAAAAGCATACTATGAACGTGTTTCAGCAACATACACCCGTGAATGAATTCAGGCTCTTGACGTTTGTTGCAAAATTACATGTTTCACTCAAACGGCTCCGTTGCCCCAATACTTATGCTTATTATTTTCTTTGCTATTGCCCCGCGTGTTCGATTACCGCGCGGAACAAATATTTGTAGTTCCAGGTTTTTGGGTTTGAGGTGTGCATTTCCTGTCGGTAAACCGCACCTAAATCCTAGTATGGGCACAATGAGCCCACCCCAATGGGAAAGAGGCGAGTCCCTATGTATGTATGGGCACAGTGATGGATTTAGGCATAGGCCCGCGCTGCCCAGGCCAAGGGCTGCAGTGTTTAAAGAGCGCATTAAGATCAATATTGATTGGCTTTTGTTGTCGCTGTTATGTTTAAAAGATGTTCAAATTTCAAGTTTAGAATTATATTGTTAGAAGTATTAAGTAAAAACTACTAAACATGTATTGATAATACGATAACAGAACAAGAAGTTCGCTACACTGCGATGGGTCTAGGACGCCATCTAACTTAAATCCGATTCTGTATGGGCAAAGTTTTTTCTAAAATAATTAGTAAATATATATAATAAATAGTAAAATGGCTGTAATATACGGACAGACGGACAGGACAAAATTATTTTTTGCGAAATCCGAAAATGTAGATAATAACAAAAGATGAGCTTTTTTTATATACACTTCAACTTTTTCAAAACTTCCATAACTTATTCGTTTTGTCTTAAAATACTCAATTACGTAGGTCTTTATGAGATTTAAATTAGTTAAACAAAGATGTGAAGAATTTTTACCTCAAAGTTTTCGTTCAAAAAAGTTAGTCGATACAAATGTAAACAAGATGTCACTCTCTAATCTCGCCTCACAAACAGAATAAGTTTACAGGGATCAAAGACTTAACAGATTTTGGACGATAACTCCGTAATATGATTGACCTGTATCGACTTTTCGTTTTCGATTATGTATCGATATACGCTTTAGTAATTTAAAGGCATAACTTCATTTATATTTCGAACCAGTGTCGAGTAAACCCCGAAAAGAGGGACTGAGCCTATCCCGCGCGAGACATTTCATTATGGGATAATAATCGGGACCTCTGGCATTGCTGAGTGGTATATACCTGATTTAGTGTAGCTCAGGGGCTAGGCGCTCGCTTTAAATTTCATAGTACGCGAGTGACCTGGATTCGTTTCCCGGTGCCGGCACCACTAAAATTGTTAATTGCAATTTTAAGTGCTGATTTACCACGTGTTCGGTGGTGAAGGACAACATCGTGAGGAAACCTGCATGTCTGCGAAATAAAAAATATTTCGAAGACATGTGAAGTCCGCCAACCCGCACTGGAGCAGCGTGGCGGATTCTTCCTAGCTCCAAAACCCTCTCAGAAATGAGAGGAGGCCTGTGCCTCTAGTGAGACATTTATGGGGTGAAACTTTACTTTTAAACTTTATTTACCTGATTTCATTTATATAAATTAAATCAGGTATATACCACCCACTTTAAAAAAAAATTACGTCATGTCGGTGTGTGGTGGTAGCGCAAGAGAATCCGCCACTCTATCTCGTCCAGTCAGTGATAAAAAATCGCTTATTCCCCTACTGGTGGTATGTCTAAGTCTGGGTAGGTACCACCCCAAAGGCCAGTTATTCTGCGGTGAAGCGGTAGTGTGCAAACATTACTGTGTTTCGGTTTGAAGGGCATTGTGAGCTAGTGTAATCACTGGGAATACGGGACTTAAGAACTAATGTCTATGGGTGACGGGCGTAGTGTAGTGTCACACAGAAATGTTCTGGGTGACACAGCATTCCCTATGGGTAGACGTTGCACTTACCATCAGGTGAACGTTTTGCTCGTTTCATCACTTGAATTAACCATCTCAGATAATTCAAACAAGCACTGCGATCCAGAGCCGTGGTAGCTCAGGGGCTAGGCGCTCGCTATTAATTTCATAGTACGCGAGTGACCTGGGTTCGATTTCCGGTGCCGGCACCACTAAAATTGTTAATTGCAATTTTAAGTGCGGACTTACCACGTGCTCGGCGGTGAAGCAAAACATCGTGAGGAAACCTGCATGTCTGAGAAATTAAAAATATTTCGAAGACATGTGAAGTCCGCCTACCCCCATTGGAGCAGCGTGGCGGATTCTTCCTAGCTTTATAACCCTCTCATAAATGAGAGGAAGCCTGTGCTCAGTAGTGGGACATTTATAGGCTGAAACTTTACTTTTTTTTACTGCGATCCAAGCTCAATATTTTTTTAATTGCTCTGTGTTTTCATCCACGTAAAACGAGCCGACTGTATGACTGCGCCATACGGCATGGTTCTTCGCTGACCTGACCATTCACAGTTCGGCTCTTCTCGGTAATGTTCGGCTCTAAGCGTGCGGCTCCTGAAGCACGTAGCATAAACTTTTATATCTTAAAACTTTTCTCTCTAACCTGATTCCCCTTTTTTTTAAATCAATAAAATATTACCTGAGATCCGCGCGTTCATACATACGAACTCTACGGCTTCATTATAGCAGTAAGAAGTAAGATAGTAGATTTACATTTTAAAATAAACTTTTAAGAAGACTTTCTTGTTCATCGGCTTCTCTGCGCCATGTGCTCTGTGTTTAATTTATTTTTTTAACAGGCAAATCGGCGATTGCAGTCCCAGATGCTCCACATCTTAGATTCTACTGCCCATCAACGATGCGCATTATTTTTTTTTGTTTTTTAGCGTTTTTTTTTAGCTTTTTTTAAAAAACGAAGCCCCACACTAGGATTTTCTATAGGATAGGCTGGGAATCGAACCCAGGACCGGTGGCGCAGAAGTCAGGTACGCTAACCACTACGCCACGCGGTCGTCAAAATTATTGTATTGTTAGACGTGTTTCAAATACCTAACTCGACATTTACGACATTCACTTTATTTCTATGTCGATGCACTCATTCCAGAGCGTACCTGCATGTTAAATCGTTAGTTCGAATCCAGGCTGTTGTCGAAATCGGATAGAAGCACATAATTAAGCAGAAATTTGTCAAAATGCCTTGAAGTCCCCAATGGGATCTCCATTCAAAGTCAAAGTCAAAATTTCATTAATCAATTTAGGCTTGTTTCAAGCTCTTATGAACGACAAAATCTTCACCGGCTCAAAAAATGACCTTCTCAGAGAAGAACCGGCAAGAAACTCTGGGGTCTTTCTTTTTTTTCAATGCTTATGTCATATGGCAAATACATAATGTAATTTGTACATTACAAAAAAAATACATCATAAATTTAGTAGCCAGGGGCTTTGCAAGTACATTATGAGTTATTTTCACACATCTTTGTCCTCAACATAATGATCTATTTTATTTTAGACAACAACCTGTTCAGACACTCTGGCCCCTTCCCATCTACATGGAACCAACAACAGAGCTGGTGCGGCTTGTAAAGCGGCTGAAAAAGCTAAAGCATGCAAATACAGGGGTCTCTCGCTACGAATATGATTTTGTCCCATTCGGTGTCGAGACCCTTGGTCCGTGGAGTCCAAGCGCTATAAGACTTTTTAAGGAAATAGCAAAAAGGTTAGTCGACATCACAGGAGACCGAAGAGCTGGCAGCTACCTCGGACAAAGAATTAGTCTAGCTATTCAAAGGGGGAACGGTGCCAGTATCTTTTTTATTTTAGTACATTATTATAGGTACTTTACTTTATATACTTTGAGTCATCTAAATTAAATATAAGTTTTTATAAATACTATTACTATTACTACTGTGCCGTGTGGTGGCGGCTCGTTAAAAGAATACTACCACTCCATCTCATCCAATGGATCTCGTAAAAGGCGAGTAAGGAATTAAACTGCGCCCAAACCCAACCTCGCATGGTGGCGATGAGCTCACCACCTAATACACCAAGTGCATTATATTGTTTTGGTGAAACGTGGATTGTGGCAGTCATTCGTTTTTGCAGTGAGTGCCCAGTCTCTGACTACCCCATATGGGATACAGTCGTGATCTTATGTATGTATGTACTATTAACTTTAATTTTATCTAAAGCGGGATTACCATTACGAAACTTTCATACATATTCAAATGAATTTCATGTAACTAATTTCTATACGCATGAAAATAGTTTCGCAGTAAATTTAACGTCGCGAAATCTTCAGTGTCGCTGAGATCATGGCCCGTCAACATGAAATCTATATATTATAACTAGCTGATGCCCGCGACTTCGTACGCGTGGATATAGCTTTTTGAAATATCCCGTGGAAACTATTCAATTTTCCGGAATGAAAAGTACCCTATGTCCGTCTCCAGGACTTGACTCCTGGATAAATAATCCTGGATGGTAATCTAAATTGTTCGGTTAATTTTAACCGTTTAACTCTTTAACTCTTTGCATTTTTATTCTATTTTATATAATGCATGCGCATGTATGTGTATATGTGTGTGCATGTATGTATATGTATATATATATGTATATGTGTGTATGTATATGTATATATGTGTGTGTGTGTGTGTGTATCCGTGTACATGTGCGCATATTTATTTCTTTTAAATTAAACTAAGTCAATTAACAATATGTCCGGAAGCTGCTCGTTAAACCTGAGGCATCGACAGAATAACAGCGCTGTGGCAACTCTGCCATAGCATTATGCTGAGTCGACAGCCTTTTCGTTGCTACAACCCAACGTACGTCTGACAATGTAATACGTCGTATTTTTTGTTTACTTATTTTTTGTATGTTGTGTTGTAGTATTGAATAAAAAAAAAAAAAAAAAATTCTTTCTATCTTTCTTTCTTTCTTTCTTTAACCGGTAAATGCATTAACGGTTTATTAACCGAAATTTAACCGAAACTAACAGGTTTTTCGGAACCAGTGGCAAGCCCTGAACCAATGCATGCATTACGAAATTTGTTTATTTATTTGTTCTTTAGTGTATTCGGCTCTAGGAAAAAGAATTACAAATGGCGGACCTAATGCCTTTTGGCATTCTCTTCCAGTCAACCACGTGCATGGAGAAATAATGTGATAGGTGCTTCAGAAACATCATAAACATATTACATAAAGGTATATACATACATACATAAGATCACGACTGTATCCCATAAAGGGTAGTCAGAGACTGGGCACTCACTGCAAAAACAGATGACTGCCACAATCCACGTTTCACCAAAACAATATAATGCACTTGGTGTGATAGGTGGTGAGCCCATTGCCACCATGCGCTGTTGGGTGCACAGTGCAGTTTAATTCCTTACTCGCCTTTTACGAGATCCATTGGATGAGATGGAGTGGTAGTATTCTTTTAACGAACCGCCACCACACGGCTCATATATATAGTTATATACCCAGAAATTAAAAGTTTACACGTGAAATTGTTGATGAAATTATTTTCATCCCACTAATTTCGTAATGTACATCCCGCTTAAACATTGCAATGTCCGTCTGAAATTAAAAAGCCTTGTTACAGTGAAACATGTTTTGTAATCGATTCAGTAGTATAATCTCTTGTTAATATTAATATATGCAGACGACCGCGTGGCCTAGTGGTCAGAGTACCCGACTTCTAAGCCGCGGGTCCTGGGTTCGAATCCCAGCCGGGGCCAACATTTGTGCTAAAACGTAAATTGTTGGTTTCGGATCTGGTTGTGTTGTGATTGTCCCAGTGTTTCTGACACTGCATCCTGGCCTGCCTCCGATCTTATCGCATTAGCGTTACATCGGGCGCGGGTAGGTTGGGGCGAGTGAGTGCCTCTGTGTTTGCGCGTACACTTGTGGCACTATAATATCTCCTGCGCAGTTGATGGCTCTCGACAGTAGTCGGCAGTTGTCGCCGTGGTCGAAATCGGCTAGGAGAACATCATGCAGATGCAGATTCAGCGTCCCTCTGTCATCCCTAGAACCTCACAAGTAGCTTACATAGGAAATACACTGGTCACTGACGGCTATCATTCTAACCTGTGCGGATGAAATCGTCAATCAAATTTGAACTATAAAACTACGGCAGGGAACGTTAGTGATGTATTCGGTACGGTAACAAGTTTAATCAAAGATGGCAACAGGTGTGGGACAAATTGCGTCCCTTTATTACGGTGTTATTTGTCTATTTAACAGAATCTGCGCCATTCCGAGACCGTGCTCATTATTAGTAAATTTACCCCGGGCCGTGGTAGCTCAGGTGCTAGGCTCTCTTTAAATTTAGTACACGAGTGACCTGGGTTCGATTCGCGGCGCCGCTAAAATAATTGTTACTCGCAATTTTAAGTGCTGATTTACCACGTGCTGGGCGGTGAAGGAAAACATCGCGAGGAAACCTGCATGTCTGAAAAATAAAAATGTAGCAGCGTGGCGGATTCTTTCCAGCGCCAAAACCCTCACGGAAATTAGAGGAGGCCTGTGCTTTGCACCGTTTGGTAGCGGCTTAAGAGAATCTACCACCCCATCTCATACTGTGGGTGTCGTAAAATTCGACAGAGGGAAATTGAACTCCAGGAGATGGGCAGCAGCATCTTTCTGGAACATCTGAATAAATAAACTGCAGTTGCCAACTCGCCTGCCAAGCGTGGCAACTATGGCAAAATCCCTCCAAAAGAGAGTCACAAACTTTTGTTGCAACCTATGGTGGAGGCCTATGTTCAGCAGTGGACTAGTGATAGGCTGAAATGATGATGATGATGATGATGTGCTTTGCAGTAAGTCATTAACAGGCTGTTACTTTACTTTAATATTAATAAATTATTGAAATTACATCAAAGTAATCGTGTAGACGATAGAAATATTTTTCCCGTGCGGGATTCGAATCTTCGACCCAGAGTCAATCGCTTAGCCACTGCACCAACTGCAGCATGCTACTCGTATGTATTCCTTCACCGTTAAGCGGATGGTGAATCAAATAAATGCATATTTTTGAAGTGCGAGCACTCGGATCGAACCCAGGGCACTCGCATACTAGCTTTAAGAGATACGCCCGTCAACTGAGCTGCTACGGCAAATTGTGTACATTTGTTAAATATATTAGCAACGGTAATTACTGCAAAGATAAAGAATTTCATAATTCAACTTCAGTTTTAGATCGGAAATGTGATGAAACTTTGCAAATGCACAGATAAACTTAATTGCAGTAATCGTAATCGTATGTAATAAAGTTAAGTCATTGCTTAAAGAAACTTACACGAAAGTTAAAATAATTTCAACAGAACATGCAACGCTTTTTAAAAATTAGAAATGTAAAGTTGTTTGTTGTTGTTTTAAAGTTGGAACATAAAACATAAATCAGTTAAATGAAAATCAACAGCAATCCTAATAATGATTTCTTATATTTACGGGAAGACAACTTAACTATGACATCAGGACATCTGTCACCTCAGTCCCCCCGTGACCATGGGTGCTGTAAAGCACTCGAAACGTCGCGATATATTTAGTCTAATTAAGCGCGATAAAAAATCCGTAAAATTAATTCATTTAAACCAATCGTAATGACAATAAAGCCAGGTGGGGGGGTCAAAGCCAAGCCGTTTTATACATACTTACTAAAATATTTTCGACTCTTTTTGTAATAATATATGCTCAAATAAATAAAATTAGAGTGTCTGTCTGTGATTTTTCAACAAAGATTTTTCCTTAATCACATCTTGTGGTTTGCATAACAAAGACTCTAACACGTGTATTTAAAAAAATGCCTCTGTCTGTTTGTTTTTCCTGGCTAATCTCCCAAACGGCGGAATCAATTTAGACGGGACTTTCAATGGCAGGTACACTTTTTTAGGGTATTTAGGGTTCCTGCGTAAAATCTGAAAAACTGTAGAAATTAGGGGCCATGCGGATGAACGCTGGCTCTAATTTCATTTTGGTTCATGACAGTTTAAAGGTTTCTCTTACTATCTTAATAAGTCGTTTACAATTGAGTTCTTTTTTTACGTATTTACCTTATACGATAACCTTGTTTATTACATATATATAAATAAATAAAATTGAAGTGTCTGTGTGTGATTACGCAGTAAAGTTTTTTTCTTAATCTCACATGGTAATTTAGCAGGACACCACGATTTAAAAAAAAATTGAGCTTCTATCATCATTTTGTATGTTTGATCGCGTTAATCACAGGAAATGATGATAAATAAATTAAGAAATTCGTTTTGCATTAGATAGCCCGTTTATTAACGAAGGTTTTAATGTATAATTCTTTATAAAAATACTGAGAAAGTTCGAAATGCTCTTGCTTAGATCAGATTTGATGAAAGTGACGGAACGAGCAAAACGTTCACCGGTTGGTAAGTGCAACGTCTGCCCATAACAAATGCTGTGTCACCCAGAACAGTGTGACACCACAATGCGCCCATCACCCTGAGACCTCAGTTCTTAAGTCTCATAGGCCCAGTGATTACGCTAGCTCTCAGTGCCCTTTCAAACCGAAACACAGTAATGTTTGCACACTACTGCTTCACGGCAGAATAACTGGCCCTGGGGTGGTACCTACCTAGACGGCATAGGAATCCTACCACCAGTAATAAATACCGTGCTCTACGCCGCAGCCATATGTTCGGCCTGTTGTAGTGAAACCGCGAGGCATTGCTTGTGTTAAAATAAAGTTTTCACTTATTGCCGAAAGCTCGAAATACAGGAGAAAGTGACAAGTCGAGCAAAACGTTCACCTGATGGTAAGTGCAACGTCTGCTCATAAAAAATGCTGTGTAATCCTTAATATTTCTGACCCCAAACTACACCCGTTATCCTGGGACATCAGCCCTTAAGTCTCATATGCCCAGTAATACTACTCGCTACTCGCTGTCAGTTATCATCCTGTTCGCGTGAGTAACTGACTCGAGGGTGCCCAAGAGGGCCGGCCTCGGCTCGGTCAGTTACTGCAATCGGGAGGGCAATATTACTACTACTATTATTACTATTATCATGATTATTATTAGATAAGTTTACCACCAATTCGAAATGCGTTTCCGCTTCTGTGTATGATATTACTGCTAGGGGAGAACCGGCCTGAGATGCGGCGGTATCGCGAATAAATTTGTCTGATACGCCCTCGCCGACGGCGGCGGCGGTATGATGGTGATGTTGTGTGTTTGCGTAGTGATGAGTAGAGCGCTTGGGCCCTAGTGGTCGCGTCGTCAGGGTCCTCGAGGACGTGCCTCGGTCTCCTTTTTCCGCGGTCGAGTTTTGGTGTATCGCGAGGGGGTTTTATGTGGCGGCACTTACAACCAGTGGGTTGGGGTGCGTGGCAGCAGAGTCGAAGTATCGGCGAGAGGCCAACTTTAGATATTGGGCTATGGTAGGAAGCCCTAAATCGATATGAAGGTTAGCATTACACACGAACCACGGTGCTCCCGTGGCTTTACACATGAATCGATTTTGTATTACCTGAAGTCGGTGAATTTGACGCGGGGAGGCATGCGCAAATACGGGGCTTGCGTATGTCATAATTGGCCGAATACAGGCTTTGTAAAGTGTAATTTTATTACGTAGGGACATTTTGCTATTTTTATTTAGTAACGGATGTAATCGGCCGAGGACGAACGCCGCTCGGTTCCTTACTCGGTTAATATGTGGACCGAAGTTGAGTCTCGAGTCTAATAGGACGCCTAAGTATTTGACTGTCTTTTCCCAGGGGATTGGACGATCGAATAACTCTATGTTGGGGAGGCGCGGCGTTAAGCGCCGCGAGAAGTACATGGCTGCACTTTTGATGGGGTTGACCTCGATCCTCCATTTCCAAAACCAGTTCCCGAGGGTTCGGGCTGCGGATTGGAGGCGTTTAGAGATAGTGTCTGGATTACGCCCAGACACATAGCGGCAGGTATCGTCGGCGAAGAGGGCGAGTTCGACGCCGCTGGTGTGCAGTATGTCGTTCGTGTAAAGGGTGTAGAGCACGGGACCTAGGACTGAGCCTTGTTGTACGCCGGCTAGGATGGGATGTGGTTCGGATCGCTCCCCCTCGACGCGGTAGCGGAAGGTTCGACTGCGTAAGAAATCTCGTATGATGAGTACGAGGCGATCTGGCACACCGAGGCCGTATAACTTGTATACGAGCCCGTTGTGCCAGACCTTGTCGAACGCTTTCGCCACGTCGAAGAAGAGCACTCCAGTATGAAGCCCGCGTATGAAGCGGAATTGAATGTGCTCCGTTATGCGGTGCACCTGCTGGGTACATGAGTGTTTGGCTCGGAATCCAAACTGCTCGTGGATGGGGATCCCTCGAGACTGCATGAAGTCTCTTAAGCGGGCCCTTCAAACCGAAACACAGTAGGTAATGTTTGCACACTACTGCTTCACGACAGAATAACTGGCCCTGCGGTACCTACCTTGACGAATTCCTACATAGAAATCCCAATTCCAGTATATATCGTAACTTGAACAGAAACTTCTAATGTATTTTATTTATAAACTTAGGGTTAACTCTACGTAGATTTTAGATCCAAATATTATATGAGCTTTAGTTATGTGGCTGACCAGCCTTAGACTTGATGTTTTAGAGGTTCAGGTATTATTCCTTGATTTAATCTTATTGTTATGTTTATTAATTAACGGGCCGATACTGTTACTTTAACTAAAACAAAATAACGTAACATGTTATTTTAGGAAGTTTCACAAAGCATAACATGCCAGCATAGTCAATTCTAGATAAGTTCTTAATGGCTTAGTTACATATCTCAAGAAGTGTATCTAAAGACTGTTTGTTTATGTATATTGTATATACATTACATATCTGAAATTGTTTTTATTATTTAAAATGATAATGTTCTAAAATTTTATAAACGATGTAGTTATTATAGCTATTTTAAGAAAAAAATATCTAGAATATATAGTCTGCCAATCGCTACAGAAGCTGCGTCCTCCCTCGATCACACCGCGTACACACGATACACCCGTGTTCCAGGGCGGTTCTCACCGCCCAGAGTTACCGACACACAAGTCGACAGTCCGAATGGAGGCCCGCAGCCTCCCTCGGACGGTCATTAGACGACTTTAATATCAATTCGAGGTTATTGTTGAGTTTATTTATATATTTTTGTCAAATCAAAACCAAACCTGGCACGCGGGCCCCTGCCCCTAGAGCACAGTATCCGATGAAGCTGTAAAAGCCAAAAAAGCTAACATCAATTACATCACCACATCACCAAATAAAATATCTCTCTCGTTCCCATGCCCTCGCCCCGAATGAGCGCAGTACCGATGCCCGTTTCCACCAACGTTCAATACATTTTTGGGGCTACTTTAGCTAAGTTTCGACGAACGAAAAATTTGATTTCACCGACTTTTAGGACGACTTTATGGGCCCTAATGTTCAATCCCTACATGACCCTAACAAAATAAAGGAAGGTTCTGACGAACATGTTGTTTAAATTGCTGTAATGGAAGGGACATTAAGTGATTTTTTGGAGAATATTGACGTTACTGAAACAGAGTCAACAGCGAATTCTAGATTATTCGCTAGCTCGCGCATTTACCGTGAAAGGCTGCACCGGATTTGTTCGCAAAATATGTTAAAGACAGTGTTATCTTTTTATTACAAAAAGTTGAACCAATATTAGAATATCCTGATGACTATATATTATTAATTGATAAAATAAATGATATTATATAGTTTCATAATATCTTGACCTTGGCGTCTAGCGTCTGTATGTATGTACTCATACATACATACATAAGATCACGACTGTATCCCATAAGGGGTAGTCAGAGACTGGGCACTCACTGCAAATCCAGATGACTGCCACAATCCACGTTTCACCAAAACAATATAATGCACTTGGTGTGATAGGTGGTGAGCCCATCGCTTCCATGCGCTGTTGGGTGCACAGTGCAGTTTAATTCCTTACTCGCCTTTTACGAAATCCATTGGATGAGATGGAGTGGTAGTATTCTTTTAACTAGCCGCTACCACACTAACCCGCTAATAACGCTAAATAAATAACGCCGCTCAGTTGGAGTGGCTCACAGACATATTAGTTATGTTAATAGCATTGCTCCTATTCTATTCCTAAAACAAATATAGCTTTTTTTTAAGTTCCATTTACTTTATCATCTTGTTCTTCTTGTTCCGAGAATTAAAATGCTCTGAATAATCTCAACGTTCTATGTGATCTTAACAGAATTACTTTTTTTATGTTTTTTTTTTATTGTATAAAGTGATGAAACGAGCAAAACGTTCACCTGATGGTAAGTGCAACGTCTGCCCATAACAAATGCTGTGTCACCCAGAACATTTCTGTGTGACACCTCACTGTGCCTATCACCCTGAGACATCAGTTCTTAAGTCTCATATGCCCAGTGATTCCGCTAGCTCTCAGTGCCCTCCAAACCGAAACACAGTAATGTTTGCACACTACTGCTTCACGGCAGAATAACCGGCCCTGGGGTGGTACCTACCTAGACGGATTCCTGCATATTTCATACAAATAATTACATTGAAATACGGAATCAGGATCTGACAACACTGAATGTTTGTGCTTAGGAAACTATCTTCCACCCAAACCATTGGCCATAGCATTGCATGATATGCCTGGGTGACACTTTCTAAAGCTTTTTATATAACTCGAGCTAACCAGCCCCCACAAGCAGCTGATAAATATGATGCATGTTGCATGGAAAGTGAAAAAATAAGAGCAAATAGTCTACTCATTTCTTTTTCTTTGAAATTGTGGATGTTCATGGGGGCGGTGATTACTTACTCGTTTGCCCCCTTCTATTTAAAAAAATTCAACTACCCACCAATAAGGCACCTATATTTTTTATTTTGCTTTTATGAAAACGGTCAGAACCACTTACTTAATTAAACACGAATTATTAATTCATTTACTTCGCTAGAAAAACTTTGTATACTCGGAGATTATTACCGTCCTTTCATCCGCAAAAAGATCGCACTTAGGGTTTGTGACCGGGACAATGTTGGGCGCGGTGAGGACAAGTGGTAAGGGTCGTGGCAAGGATCATTGCCCCCAAGTTCACAATCATGATACTAAGAGGAATCATACAATGATGACACCTAGAGGAATATTGCCACATTAAAGATCTAAGCACAATTCGAAGACAGTCTTGGTACTGGCGGACTAAGACTGTCTTCGAATTCGAGTTCTGTCTGACTGTGTTAGCCAAGTGCTCCGCAAAAAAATTCTGATGATAGTCAAGAATTCCGTAATTTGGTTTAACGACCTGTTGCATTGCAGGAAAAGGCTTGGGAACCCCTGCAAATTACAGACTAGTTAACAGTTGAGTTCAAAAATAAAACAACATAAAAGTAAAGCTGCTAACCGCATTTATTGAAGGTTTCAATTATGAATAATAAAAAATGTACGAATGGAACGTTAATATTTTACACTTTACGGTTTTTTAGTGATTAACGGTGTATTCGATTTGTATTATCTGTCTACGTAGAATTGGTCAGAGTACCGCATTGACTCGTATTAATCATTTAAATATCTTTCCGAAGTTCCCGTCATTATAATTTTCTTTTGTTCTCTCCGGCTATTTACCGTTATCAGCGAATATTGGGCAAATTCGCCAGCGGCAAGAATTACATTCGCGAACTTCGCCAACGATAACTGGTTACCTTGGAGCAATTAATTTTTACCTACAATAGGAATTTTCGCATTAAATATTTTAGTTCCCAACTCTTTACCTCTGTTATCAGATGTGGTCTACTATGGAATAGTTAATAACAATAAGTTTAAAAGTAAAAATTACAACTAGTCTTTCGAGTATCGTTCGAAGTCTCACAATTTTACTGGTGTTAGGATTCCTACGCAGGAATTCGTCTATGTAGGTACAACCGTAAGGGGCAGTTATTCTGCAGTGAAATTGTAGTGTGGAAACATTATTGTATTTCGGTTTATAGGGCATTGACAGCTATTGTATTCACAGGCCATATAAGACTTAAGAAGTGATGTCTCAGGGTGACGGGTGTGGAGACACAGAAATATTCTGGGTGGCAGAGCATTTGTTATGGGCAGTCGTTGCCATCAGGTAAACAAACGTTTTGCTCGTCTAGTACTTTTATCCTATAATTTTTAAATAAACCTATTATTATATAGTAGCTGTTACCCGCTCGCTTCGCGGAGAGTAAATTAAAATTTTACGTATTTTTTCAAGTGTAGTGGCAAAAGAAAAGTCTGATCTGGCATAACATCCTCTCCTACCAGTCGTTTTAAGAACGTATCGTACGATGCAGAATGTATGATCAACATTGAGCTTTAAAGCTTGTCGACATGAATATGATGTCACCATAGTATCTTATAGACATCACGTCACTTAGTTCAAGTGACTTAATGATGAAGTCGACCTCCATAGCGACAGTATATTTAGGAGAAATCCTCAAGGAAGTTGAGAGCATGTCTTTTTCTTGAATGAAATATTGAAGCGTTCTTCAACTACTCCAAGACCTAATTTAGTTCTATTCCAAACTTCACTAGAATGCGTTCAGCCATTTATATACATAACAGTATAAACATCAAAGTGTACAAACTTTTTCATTTATATTTAACCTTCTTTCCTAACCTAAAACGTGCCGCAAAGAAAACGTGTATTATCAAACCAAAGGCTAAAAAAACACTGGCTTCAATTTTATTTTGTAACCGCCTACAGTATAACATGCGTATTACATTAAAATAATAAGCCTTGGGTGCTAGGTACACATATAAGTCAACTTACAGTCAGTTACAGCATGCAGATTAAGAGGAAGTCACGTGATTCCTTAAAATTTAAAAGTCAGTTTTATTTAAAAAAAAAAATGTAACGCCTGACCATACCCACTGCAGAGTCAAGTTTCACTTTAAATTTTACTTACTTATGGCTAACCCGTGTGGTGGCGGTTTAAGAGAATCTACCACCCCATCTCTTCCCGTGGGTGTCGTAAAAGTCGACAGAGGGAACATGAAAACCAGTAATTGGGTAGCAGCATCTTCCTGGAACATCTGAATAAATAAACTGCGGTTGCCAACCCGCCTGCCAAGCATGGCAACTATGGCAAATCCCCCCAAAACGAGAGCTACTAACTTTTATGGCAATCTACGGGGGAGGCCTATGTTCAGCAGTGGACTAGTGATAGGCTGAAACGACGATATGGCCCGTGTATAATCTGAAGTACGTTGCTGCGGTACACAAGAGGTAACTTTGAAGGATATTTGACCGAGTCCAAGTCATCCATGGTACCGTTTATTAGCTTGTTCAAAACTAGCATATGTTTATTAATAACGCATGTAGTATGCCGCCGTGTGGTGGCGGCTGAAGAGAATCTACCACCCCATCTCATACCGTTGGTGTCGTAAAAGACGACAGAGGGAAACTAAAAACCAGGGAATGGACAGCAGCACTTTGCAGGAACATCAGAATAAATAAACTGCGGTTGCCAAGCCAGATTAAAGGAAGAAATTTTGCGACTAACAATTTGTGGTTAACCCTGTCGAAGGCCTATGTGAAATCTGTATGAACAGCATCCACTTGTCGACGAGAATCCACAGAAGAAAACAAAATTAACCAAATTTGTGACAGAATATATAAAACCTACAAAACCATGCTGGGCTTCCGAGAGCGCGGGAGAGAACGTGACGTAACAATGTTGGATGTAACAGAGATTCGAAAACCTTTGACAGAGTTGACTATATCGAAATTGATCTTACATTGGTAATATTATCACAACCACCCTTTTGTAGACAGTGCTTGTGTCTTTTAGCACGTTTCCATAAATCTGGATAATATTCTAGTGTTTTTGTTGTCATATCATGCATATGGGTAACGATAAGGGGACAGCCCATTTCTTGATCAGTAATAGAGTTAGATCGTCAGGATCAGATCCTTTCTTCGTGTCAAGTTTTGTAATTTCGAGCTCGTAACAGAGAAAGTTGTCGGAATGGGTTAGAGTTTGTATTGAGAGGGTCGCTTGTATAACAAACAGTGTGAAAGCATTACTGTGTCGGTTTGAAGGGCACTAAGAGCTAGCGTAATCACATGAGACTTACGAACTGATGCCTCAGGGTGACGGGCGTAGTGTGGTGTCACATAGAAATGTTTTCGGTGTTTGGCATTTGTTATGGGCAGATGTTGCACTTACCATCAGGTGAACGTTTTTCTCGTTATGACACTTTATTCATACATTTCCTTGTGGTGGCGGCTTCCCATCCCATCTCATCCCGTGAGTGTCGTAAAAGTCGACAATGGGAGAATAAAAACCAGGAGATGGGTAGCAGCATCTACCTGGAGCATCTGACAAGCGTGGCAACTATGGCGAAATCCCCCCTACGTGAGAGCTACAAACTTTTGTGGCAATCTATGGGGGAGGCTGATGATGATAATGATGATGATTGCTATGGGCGGCAGTTGCAATTATCATTAGGTACACGTTTTGCTGGTCTAGTTCCCTTGACCACTAAAAAAAAAAGTACAAAAAGAGTGGACAGGGATAATCATAAAATGATTTGATTTGATTAAAAAAAATAATAATATGATAATTATGAAAATAATAAATGTATTCTAATATTATAATAACGAAACGTAACTTAATATTATTATAAAAACTAATAGCGAAAGTAACTTGCTCTTTACCTCTGTCCGTTTGTTACCTTTTCACGTTTCAACCGCTAAACCTATCTTGAGGAAATTTTGCACAGAGATAGCTTGCACCCAGTCTATAGGGGAGGCCTATGTTCCGTAGTGGACTAGTGATAGGCTGAAATTATGATGTATTGACAATGTTTAAATAACAAAAATTTACTAAGTGATTTTTCGAAAATGTCAGCTTCGACTAGGTTTCCAATCCTGGACCCACATCTATTAAGTATGACCGTTGAACGATGCTAGCGTCAAATACATGGCACACGTATAATTCGAGCCTTAATCTGCTGTCACTAGGACACGGTCGCTTGCAGACAGCACGTCTGTTCGTGCCCTTAGTGAATATAAATGAGTTAAGCCTACACCATAATGAAATCCTTCACGCGCTTTATATTCATGCGCTTTATAATGCAATGCAGCATAGCAAGATGTTCATTTTCAAAATTTGAGGAACGACACATTTCGTATTTGATGATGGTGAATCTAGACTTACACAACCGCGGTTATATATTCCGTTAAGCAACAAGAAGAACAACACTTTGTGTGATGTTTGAGTTATAAGATAACTTCTTGCTTTATCTGATTGTAATGTTTTATGTGATAATAATGGAGAAAGGTGCAGCGTCGGGGTAAGTTTAAATATCCATCATCCAGTGCCGTGTGGTTGCGGCTTAAGAGAATCTACCACGCCATCTCATGCCGTGGGTGTCTTAAAAGTCGACAGAGGGAAAATAAAAACCCAGGAGATGGTCAGCAGCATCCTCCTGAAACATCTCAATAGATAAACTGCGGCTGCTAACCCCAAGCGTGGTAACTATCAAAAAATCCCCCCTAAATGAGAGCAACAAACTTTTGTGGCAATCTATGGGGGAGGCCTATGTTCAACAGTGGACTAGTGAAAGTGTGATCATCCAGATTTGGGAAACTTTCATTTATATAGTGCGTAGACACTCGTACAACTTGGTTTACATTCGCAGCTAGTGCCCACAGCTCAGCAGGTAGTTACGCCAAACCCCGACTTGGGTCGTTGCCTCAAGTCAGATAGGCCCGCTCGGTTGGCACACGAGCTGGGCAACTTCTACACTGCAGGACGAGAGTTTGATTCACGGAACAGATATTTGTTTGACTTACAGACAGCTGTTCCGGGTCTGGATTTTTGACCACGAAGAACTAATGTTCATTAAAAGCACCCACGATGCAGGAGAAATCCCAGGGAAGAGAAGAAAAATTTCGAGGAAAGTTGTGACCAGAGTTTAAATTGCCGTATCATTTTTATTTCCGGTATTTTTTTTTTTTTTTTTTGGAAGAAACTGAAAAGACGAGATTATCGTTCACCTAATACTAAGTAGCATAACATATAAAAACCTGAGTCACCTAGAACATTATTCTGTGGCACAGCAACGCGCTCGTTGCCCTGAAAGATCAATTTTAGAGTGTCGTATGCCCAGCAAATACTAGTTTCAGTGTTCTTCAGATCGAAACAGGGTAATATTTGCACTCTACTGCTTGACGGCAGGACCTGGTACTGCGATGGTACCTATACGAATTCCTGCGCAGGGAATCTACAACCAGTGTTTTCTATATCTAAGTACCTTAAATATGTGCGGACGAGAAAGATTGTCCTCCTAGAAAACGTATATTCTTTTATTGGATAAAGTGACGATACGAGCAAAACGTTAACCCGATGGTAAGTACAACGTCCGTCCATAACAAATGCTGTGTCACCCAGAACACTGTGCGTCACCACACTGCGCCCGTCACCCTGAGACAGGAGTTCTTAAGTGTCATATGCCCAGTGATTACGATAGCTCTCAGTGCCTTTCAACCGAAACACAGTAATGTTTGCACACTACTGCTTCACGGCAGAACAACTGATCCTGGGGTGGTACCCACCTAGACAGATTCCTGCATAAGGATCCTGCCACTTCCCACACACAACAACATTTGTTCAAACCCCAAATAGTTGATTTTCTGATCTGTTTGTGTTGTGGATGTGAAATTTAAATATGTAAGACGCAGTCCCGATGCGGTAGAAATTCTAGTGTGATATATCATTTAAATAAAAAAGGGAATAAAAGGTAATTTTAAAATCGTCGTTATTCTCGCTCGTATGAAGTTAGTCTCTTTTTTTATTTATTTGATAAAGTGACGAGACGAGCAAACCGTTCACCTGATGGTAAGTGCAACGTCTGCCCAGACGCTGTGTCACTCAGAATATTTCTGTGTAGCACCACACTGCGACTGTCACCCTGAGATATAGGTTATTAAGTCTCATATGCCCAATGATTACCCTAGCTCACAGTGCCCTTCAAACCGAAACACAGTGATGTTTGCACACTACTACTTCACGGCAGAATAACTAGTCCCTGGGGTGGTAGCTACCTAGACGGATTCCTCCCTAGGCTGAACAGCGACGCCCGTATGCCTTTTGATGGACTGCTGCCGACTTCTCTGTATGTATTTTTGGTGGTGTCCAGCCCAGAATAAAATGCCATAAAATAATTTAAACATTAAAAGTTCTAAACTGTTACAGATCGATCGTTTTTAACAATTTCCTAAAATTTTCGAAGTTTTCTTAACTAGTGGAGATCTTTTGCCACCCAGAGCAAGCTCGTTCTGTGACACTGAAGTTCAGCGCACTTTAGAGTAACATTCTTCTTCATCGTTCCCTCACTGCTGAGGATCGCGACCACGTACATGCATTCCTATTCCTAAAAGTTCCTAAAAGTAGTCTGCATTTCTACAAAAACAATTAAGAAATCAAACATCAATGATTGAATTCGGCCAAGAGGACAAGAGGACATCCTCTTGGCCGAATAATTCGACCACAGCGATAACTTCCGAATACCTGTCTGAAGCTGTCAACTGAGCAGGAGTTATTACAGTTCCAAAAGTGTACGCACAAACACTGAGGCCCTCACTCGTTCCAACCTACCCGCGCCCGATGCAACGCTCATGCGATAAGATCAGAGGTATGCTAGGATGCAGTGTCAGTAACACGGGAACGATCACAACACAAACAGATGCCGAAAAATTCGTTTTTCTTTTTTACATTTTTAAGAAATAGTCATGAATATCATGGCAATGAAAAGTTAAAAAATTAAGGCCGTTTTTTTATTTTATTTTTTTGGCTTCGGCTTTTGGTTTTTAATGAAATTAAGTCACTAACGAAAATCTATAAATCTATCTATGTCAACAGTAAATATACCATTCCAAATATATATTGAAATATATAGATGCGGCTGATTCGCATCCTGCCAATGCCATTGCTTTGTTTTAACTAAAAAAATTAAATACAAGCGTAAAAGTTCTTTGCTGAACTTTTGCCGCTAACTCGAAGGTCATTGAATTTTGTTGTTTCGAGTTTCGATGTTTAATATAGACAGTTAATTTTGCAGAAAGTGTTCCGTGAAAGTGTACGATGATTGCAAAATTAAAATCAGAACCGAAATTCTCGAAAGTAATAGCGACATATCATTTTATTGTCGATCAAAACCGAAGTCATGCTGCTTATTTGAATATTGCTACTTATCTAAAAAATATTTAGATATATTTCGATAATATTACTTTGACATTGGAAACGGCCACACACGTAGCCAGTATTGGCCGTACCCACCCTTCGCCCCCGTGGGTAACGAGACGTGACGGGTGGCGAACCACGCCGCCGTTTTAGTAGGAGTCAAACAAAATAGGTGTCACACAGAGTAGAATATCACCTACCTAAGTTATTGTACGGACAGCCTTTATTCGTGTAGAATAACACCATAATATACAAAGCTGTCACTGTACTGCTCGAGGGGAGAAAATAATTGTTACGAAACCCAGACAACCAACGAAAAATATTTATAACGCATCTGAATTCTCCTAACCTCCACTAACACTTTAGGTGTGAAGACGACGTGTTAATTTAGAAACGTATTAATAATAGTCTAAGGATTGTATTCAGCGTTGCTATGGGCAGACGTTGCACTTATCATCAGGTGAACGTTTTGCTCGTCGCGTCCCTTTCACCAACAAAAAAAAGAGTTCAAAAAGAGTGTCGCAGTCATTTTGGCATTTCAATTTAAAAAAATAAATTTTAAAGTGTTAATTATGAGTTAATTATGAAAATAATAAATCCACACTAGTATTATAAATGCGAAAGTAGCTCGCTCTGTACATCTGTCTGTTTGTTACCTTTTCACGGTTCAACCGCTGAACCGATCTTGACGAAATTTGGCACGGAGGTAGCTAACGTCCTGGAGGTGGACTTTTTTAATCTGGATAATCAAATAGTTGGCACGGGATATTTAAAAAAAAATAGTTCAACGCGGACGAAGACTCGGACTACATAAACAGTAATAGTGACAATTTTATATGCAGGAAGGTAAGTTACTTTGCTAAGATCCGCATGCAAAATATAAAAATGGTGTATATTACCTAGTTTTTTGAAGACCACCGCCCGCCCTCCCTCAGTAGCGTGCACAAGCAAACTAGGTAATATACACCATTTTTATATTTTGCATGCGGATCTTAGCAAAGTAACTTACCTTCCTTCATTATAATGGATTTCCGCAAAGTAATGCCTGATTCTATTAATTTTATATGCTTTATACTACTGAGATTTGATCTTGGGGTAATTCTTCAACTCCGCTTATTTGATATAAATATTGAGAGCTGATTGTTGTATTATTTTTATACATTTTTATTAAAATATACAGAATATACAGTGATATTGTCCTATATTTTTTAGGTTTTTTTTATTTAATGTTTATTGGTTACCCTAAAAGGATACAATGGGCGCAATTAACGCCTGTTGGCATTTTCTGCCAGTCAACCCAGAGCGTAGTGAAACATCGTGGCGGGTGATAACTCAATAAGAAACTAATTAGAACCTTAAAAGTAATTAACAAATATGAAATACAATTACATAAAATACTTTAAATACATAATAAATAAATACATATCAATATAATTATGATAAAATATAATGACTCACAAATATGCACATACATATAATAGCTTTATCATCTTCATCTTTAAAAAAAACGAAGCCCCACAGCATTTCTCCTGTGTCGTGGGTGCGTTTCACTGACATAAAATTCGCATGCACAAAACAACCAGACCCGAAAACTAACAATTTATGTTTTCGCAGTAAATGTTGACTCCGGCTGGGATTCGAACCCAGGAGCCGCGGCGAAGAAGTCGGTTACTATAACCACTAGGCCACGCGGCCATAGCAGAAAGGGGCCGAGCGGTGCGTTTTCATTCATATTTCACAAGTGGCCCGGGTGCCGCGACCACTAAAATTGTTAATTTTAACTTTAAGTGCTACCAAGAGCTCAGTGGAAGAGAAGGACATATTGAGGAAACCGGCACTTCGAAATCATTTAAAGAGTTTATGGATGATATTAACCCCTATGAGTGGGGTGGTCAGGTTCCCGGCTATTTCTGCTAAAAAAAGAACAATTTCTTTGTTCTATGGGTTATTTCATGGGTCTCTATTCATGCTTTTTTGCCGATAGATGTCGCAGAGTAGAATAGCACCTACCTCTTTCCGAAGGAGGTAGTGTACAGACAGCCTTTGTTTTGATGTGGTCTCCTGCCGATGCCATGTATGAGAAAAAGGGCGTAACTATATTTATTTATATGTATTTATGTATAGATTTTTTTAAGTAAGTAGCAGTAAACTTATAATTAGCCGTGTGGTGGCGGCTCGTTGAAAAGAATACTACCACTCCATCTCATCCAATGGATCTCGTAAAAGGCGAGTAAGGAATTAAACTGCACTGTGCACCCAACAGCGCATGGTGGCGATGGGCTCACCACCTATCACACCAAGTGCATTATATTGTTTTAGTGAAACGTAGATTGTGGCAGTCATCTGTTTTTACAGTGAGTGCCCAGTCTCTGACTACCCCTTATGATATACAGTCGTGATCTTATGTATGTATGTATGTAAACTTATAAAAAAAGCCTGTGGTAGCTCAGGGGCCTGGTGCTCGCCTTTAACTTCATAGTAAGCGAGTAACCTGGGTTCAATCCCCGGTGCCAGTACCTCTTAAATTAGTTCTACAATTTTAAATGCTGATTTACCACGTGCTTAGCGGTGAAGGAAAACATCGTGAGGAAACCTGCATCTCCGAGGAATAGAAATATTTCGAGGACATGTGAAGTCCGCCAACCCGCATTGGAGCAGCGTGGCGGATTCTTCCTAGCTCCAAAAATCCCTCTCAGAAATGAGAGGAGGCCTGTGCTCAGCAGTGGGACATTTATAGGCTGAAACTTTACTTTAAACTTTCAACAAAATAAAATTATAACCTAAGTTGATTATAAAATATACAGTTACAAGATAGAAATAAATAAATTTGCTATCTGCGCTGAAACTTTTGAAGTTATGTGATAACCACTAAGCCTTCCTACTTTTTTTTATAGGAAAAACGTGGCGAGACTAGCGAATCGTTCACCTAATGGTAAGTGCAACATTTGCCCATAACAAATGCTGTGTCACACAGAACACTTCTATGTGGCACCACACTGTGCCCATTACCCAGAGACATCAGTTCTTAAGTCACTTATGCCCAGTAATTACACTGGCTGTCAGTGCCCTACAAATATTTCCAAGCTACTGCTTCACGGCAGAATGTCTGCCACTGCAGTGGTACTCGTCTAGGCGGATTCCTGCATAGGAATCTTACCACCATTAAAACTACTTGTGGGGTGCTTACTGCTGTTAATAGGCGGGTCTCTATTTTATATTTTACTGGTGGTAGGATTCCTATGCAGGAATCCGTCTAGGTAGGTACCACCCTTGGGCCAGTTATTCTGCCGTGAAGCAGTAGTTTGCAAACATGACTGTGTTTCGGTTCGAAGGGCACTGAGAGCAACTGGGCATATGAGACTTAAGAACCTATGTCTCAGTGTGATGGGCACAGTGCGGTGACACACAGAAATTTTCTGGGTGACACAGCATTTGTTATGGGCAGACGTTGCACTTACCGTCAGGTGAACGTTTTGCTCGTTTCATCACTTTATGCAATAAAAGAACAGCGGATCTCATCAAACTAACATTTATCTCTCCTTCACTGTAATGGATTTCGGCAAAGTAACGCCTGGTTACAAACAACGAGTGTTATGTTAAAAACATAGAATAAAAAATTCGAATTGTGGTTTAATTGCGGTGAAAATTATAATTTTATTTATTGTATAAAGTGACGAAACGAGCAAAACGTTCACCTGGTGGTAACTGCAACGTCCGCCCACAACAAATGCTGTGTCACCCAGAATACTTCTGTGTGACACCACACTGCGCCCGTCACCCTGAGACATCAGTTTATAAGTCTCAAATGCCAAGTGATTACGCTAGCTCACAGTGCCCTTCAAACCGAAACACAGTAATGCTTGCACACTACTGCTTCACGGCCGAATAACTGGCCCTGGGGTGGAACCTACCTAGAAGGATTCTTGCATAGGAATCCTACCACCAGTAAACTACTGCATGGATATATTGGAAAAACACGTTCTATCGATCTAAAAGTGCTAAGCGATTAGTCCAACTGTCAAACGCGGCGATAACGACTATCAATCCTAACTTGGAAGATGCCTACGCCCAGCAGTGGGCCGGATTTCTGGCTAATGATGATGACTTACAAATTCTACAAATAAATTGATTTGCCGTGTGATCTCGACGTAAGAGTAACTACCAGCGGTCACGTCTTGGGAGTAGTACAAGTCGTCTACTGAAATGCCTCTGCTTCACGGCAGAATAACCTACCTAGACGGATTCCTGCATATTTTAATTAGTCTCTGAACTGTCCTCCGGTGGACATAGGTTTCTCCCATTGGAAAGATTTGCCGTAATGGAGGCGCTTGACAGGCGAATTATAATGATACTCTAATCTCACTTTCTCTCATCATGTCATCCTGGCCGATTTTGACCGCGGCGACAACTTCTGAATATTGTCGGTAGCTATCAACTGCGCAGGAGATTATAGTACTACAATTGTACGATTCCGGATCCATGTGGTGGCTTAAGAGATTCTACCACCCCATCTCATCCCGTGGGTGTCGTAAAAGTCGACAGTGGGAAATAAAAACTAGGACATGGGCAGCTGCATGTTTCCGTGAAACATCTGAAGTAGTAGTTTATCCGTAGTTTATTTACTTACGGTTGCCAACACGCCGGTCAAGCGTGGCAACTATGGTAAAATCCTCCCAAAATGAGAGCTTTTGTGGCAATGTATGGGGAGGCCTATCCTACCCGCGCCCACAGTCAGGCTCATGCGTAAGAACGAAGGTAGGCTAAAATGCAGTGTCGAACCACGGGGACCATCACAATTCGGACCTGACTCGAAAACCAACTATTTATGTTTTAACACAAATATTGGCTGCGACTGGATTGGGATTCGAATGTAGGACCCGCGGCGTAGAAGTCAGGTATTTTGACCACACGGGGTCGTCGGTCCACGATCTGATTATAATATGAAATCGAAATATGTGCTGCATTTGGCTTATTTTACGAAAAGAATAGTTACTTATTTCGCATGCACAACAAATCAGACCAACAGTTTGTATTTTTGGTACAAAAGTTCGCTTCGACTGGGATACAAACTCCAGTACCTAGCGTAGCTGTTAGGTACTCTAATCACTAGGCCACGCGGTCGTCCACCTATTTATATTCTATTTTAGTCTACTGTGTAAACCCTCTCAGAAGAGGCCTGTGCTCAGCAGTGGGATATTTATAGGCTGTTACTTTACTACTGTGTAATGAGTCTGTTTTTTCCTTGTTTAATTTATTTTTTTCATACTTATTTCCATGATGCTAATTACCCACTACCGAACGGAGAAGGTGGATGCGTTTAGGGTTAGAGGTTGTTTGTTTGTTTGTGTTTACGATGCCTTTATAAATATTTAACTGTAAATAGACAATTCTGAGCTTAATTTCTTTTCTCATAAAATTTAATTCTTTCTCAAAAAAAGAAAAAAAAAAGAAAAAAAAAGTAACAAAACAAACTCAATGTCTTCTGTTCCTTTTTTATTTTTTCATGGCACTGAAATTGTTTCTTTTTTATATCCATACCAAACGCCGCGCAACTAACACGCTCATGCTACCATCTAGATAATTTAAGTCTGGGATATTTGGATGGTGATAGTATCTGATGGGAGGATGGAAGTTTTTTTTAATTTTTTTTTAATTTAATAAAGTGACGAAACGAGCAAAACGATCACCTGATGGTAAGTGCAACGTCTACCCATAAGAAATGCTGTGTCATCCAGAACATTTCTGTGCGACACCACACCGCGCCCGCCAGAGACATCAGTTCTTAAGTCTCATTTGCCCAGGGATTACGCTAGTTCTCAGTGCCCTTCGAACTGAAACACAGTAATGTTTGTATACTACTGCTTCACGGTAGAATAACTGGCCCTGAGGTGGTACCGACCTACACGGATTCCTGGGATTCCTGCATAGGAATCCTACCACCAGTAACAGTACAACTAAGCATAGTACTACACTTACCATCAGGTGAACGTTATGCTCGTTCCGTCACTTTTATCAAATAAAAAAAATGAATATTTATTGAAGGGTGATATCGTGGTAGGAAACATGCGATCCGTCATCCGTAACTTCGTATTTCGATTTATGTACTAGTCCCCTGGCCGCTAAGACGCTGCGGCCCATCACTGGACTGCGTAATTTCGGTCCCGCAGTTTTTGAGATGGTTATTCCCCCAATTGTTAGTTTTTATCTTAGTCGACTCTTCCTACAGCCAAAGAATGTGAGGGTGGCAGATTTTCTTAGTTATCACTCGGCACACAGCCATAAAAAGTGCGTGATTTCATAATCACCTCTGGATGACGATCTCGATGATCTCAGAAAGACAATTTAAATAATGTCTAACTTTGTACTTGTACTGTGTATGTACTGTACTGCGGTAAATCTCCAGCCCTTATCACGGAAACCTCCCCGTAAGAATTCCCGTAAACCGTAAGATTTCCCATTCCTTTCTTTAATTGACTCGAATAAAATTGGCTGGTCACATCCCACGCTTTTTTTTAAGAAAATATATAAAAAATATATTTTTCACTCCTAACGCTTTAAATTAATGAAATTAATTCTAATTCTATATAGTTATTGGAATTCTTTTTTTGTGATGAATAATATACATGTACGTACTTAAAACAATACTTGAAATATGTACTGCTTTACCCGATTTGTTTTGTACCTATTCCTAATGTAGATAATTGTTTTTCATTATTACCATTTTTCTTAAAAACTTACTTTTGTGACTAAGTATTTTATATTTTTCTTATCTGTGAAATTGTACTCGACGAATAGAGAATAAATTGAATCTTACAAAAAAATTGATTTTAAATTTCGGGTTTGTTAAATTTTTTATCTACAGTGTTTAATAAATAACAGAAACATTTCATATTTTTATCTACAAATATAGTGCACTTACCTTTAAACGGCTCGTTGTTGTAGGATTAAAAATTAAACACTTCTCATAACTTCGATCGCAACTTTAGAACTCAATGAAAATGGCGACCATACAGTCAGCCGCGCGGGAAAGTCGCTGTAAACTGTTGCAAAGCGCGCGAAAACACGTCTACTTACGCTTTCCGTCGACCAATCGCTGAAGCCAACCGCCTCCGCTATCTAACCTCAACCAATCCCGTTAAAGGCGAAACATTAAGTATTTAAGGGTTTTTTCATGTCCGTATTGTTGAAACGCTTTCAGTACCATACGCTAGCAATCTGCTCACGGCTTTGGTTGTGATTTTAATTTTAAATTATCTAACTCAAACCATACTGATGGGAGAGAATATTTTATTGTAATTTTGAGAGTATATTAACTAATTAAAATCGATAAAGTAAATGTCTGCGTTACTAAATAATAAACTCACACAAATATCTATCAATGTTGGTAAATCTATGGCACAGGGCTCCTTAATGGTAACTGCCTACCTAACATCGAAAACGAATGTAAGAGATGCAATAATATTACCTATATCGTATCAACTTTATGCTTATTTAAAGCTTTAAAGCATGTAAAATTATGTTTCTGGTAGTAGGATATGCAGGAATCCGTCTAGGTAGGTACCACCGCAGGGCCAGCTATTCTGCCGTGAAGCAGTAGTGTGCAAGCATTACTGTGTTTCGGTTTGAAAGGCACAATGAGCTAGTGTAATCACTGGGCATATGAGACTTAAGAACTGATGTCTCAGGTTGATGGGCACAGTGTGCTGTTACACTAGAAATGTTCTGGGTGACACAGCATTTGTTATGGGTCTGCCCATATAGTCTGCGTTGCACTTACCATCAGGTGAACGTTTTGCTCGTTCCGTCAATTTTATCAAATAAAAAATACAAAACTTTTATAATGGACCAGTTAAGAACACGGACATTGATTGAGAGTTTATATAGAAAAGTTACAATTAGGAAACTCTGTATTAGAAGTCTGTGCTGTTAGTAGTTTGTTTTTAGCTTCTATGGCCTCAACGGACTTAGAACATTAAATTCTAATGCTGTAAGTATTATGGCAGTGATGATGATGATGATGATATTCTCCTGGGCGATTTCGACCACGGCGACAACTATCGAACATTGTCGAGAGGTATCAACGCGCAGGAGATATTATAGTGCCACAGGTGTACGCGCAAACAAAGAGGCACACACTCGTCCCAACCTACCCGCGCCCGATATAACGCTGATGCGATAACATCGGAGGTAGGCTAGGATGCAGTGTCAGAAACACGGGGACAATCACAACACAGCCAGACCCGAAAACCAACAATTTGTGTTTTAGCACAATTTTTGACTACGCTGGAATCCCAGCGTACGATAAAAAATGGGCCTCTCAGTTTTTCAAAGCTAAAAAGTCTCATATTTTCAACAAATGCAAAATTGTACAAAGTGCGTATGCGATAATGAACGCTAATTTACTGCATGTCTATCTGTTGTTTCAATTTATCTACTTAATTAACGATATTTGATTGTCCTATGTAATTCTTGGAACATATCTCTCTCTTCCCTCCTTGCCCACAAAACACAAACACAAAAATGGTCGGCCTGGAGTAACCGCTCCGAGTGACCTTTCGCCATCAGTTACTTGTTCTCTATACAAATGGAGTCCATTATAAACTGCCAGCTCTTGATTTACACTGGGGAGCACCAGCTGATTAGTCACCGCTAGTGTGGTTTCTGTCGGAGTCGCTCAAATGGTAATCTTCTAACCTACCTAAGTTATAGATCGGCGGAGGCACTCGACCAAATGGGGTTGGGTCCGTTATGGACCTCCCGATTTTTTTTTAAAAAAAGGATCACCAGTTTCCTTGCAAACCGGAGCATCAAGGTCGTATTTAAAGGTGGATGACATGGTCGGACTTCACAAGCTTGTGAATGCGGAACATCAAGCTTTTTGGACAAAATTTCGAATTGGGACTGACATTTAGTTCAATTCAACCCTATGAAGACACAGGTTTGCACGTTTACCCCTAAAAAGAAACTCTTTGTCTTATCCCCTCATTTTGAGAGATCTACTCTTGTTGCTGGTATCGGAAATCTTTTTGAAATTTCGAGTAATTTTCTGATTGGCATCCCCGGTCCCTAAAAAGCTTGGCTGCAGTAAAGCAGGACAGTATTTCATACTGATTGCCACTTTACAACTGTTCTCATCCCTAGCCGAAGCACTTCATATCACAGCACTATGAATGTAGTGAAATGTTGCATCCGATCATAGCATTTGACTACACACAACTTACACACAGACACTTGTGCCTAAGTGTGTTGTCTTTTTGCGCTAAGTGTGTTGTCTTTGTTGTTTTCTTTGGTGCTTATGCACATACTAACAAAAGAAAATACAACCATAAAAATTTATTATATCAAATAATAAAGCTACGGTAATAATGCAAAACAAAACAATTGCATAAAAATAGAGAAATGCAATGTGCGTGTCTCATGGCTGAACTAATAGGTCTCCGGTCTGATCAGCTAATGTCAGACTGTAATACCTGAAGCTGATTTTCATCTGGAACTTCCGTGGACATCAGTGGTGCACTTAGCACTTAGCGCCACGGATGTCAAGTTCAGCTATAGCAATGTGTGTGTATTTATTTATACGTATATAGATTTATAAGAGCATAAGAAAAAAATTATTTGCAGCAGTAACCTTTTGTCAGTGTCAAAAGTAGCATATTCATTTGTATATGTATTTATATCGTTTAGATAAATAGCAGTTTTCTTCACGGTTATTCACACACTGACTTCAAAGTTTGCAAGAATTGGCAGTACATTCCTAGTTCCCTTTAGCTGAAGATCTGTCGAATTTATGGTGACAAAAATTGAAACCACGACTTCAGTCTTGAATGACGACCGCGTTGCCTTGTGGATAGCGTACCTGACTTCTACGCAGGTCCTGGGTTCGAATCCCAACCAGGACCGACATTTGTGCAAAAACACAAATAGTTGGCCTTTGGGTCTGGTTGTGTTGTGCATGTGAAATTTATGTCTGTAAAACGCACCCATGATACAGGAGAAATCTAGTAGACAAAACTATAAACACAATTTCGGTCTTGTATTAAATTTTCCAATCACTGTACGGACAGCCTTTACTCATGCAGAATAATACCATAATATGCAATGCTGTCACTATACTGCTCTTGGGAACGCAATGGGGAGTAAGAATTTTGTGAGCTCGTACCAAAACGGCGGCGACGTGGTTTGCCACCCGTCACGTCTCGTTACTCGCGGGGTGAAAAGTAGGCTACGGGAGTGGTCTCTGCCTACCCCTTATTTTATCAAATGGCGTGACTTTATGGTGGATGGACTATATGTGGCAGTATGGTGCAAATATTACTATGGTCCGGTTTGAAGAGCATTATAGCTAGTGAACTTTTTGGGCATATGAGACTTAACCTACAGACGTCTCAGTGTGACGTGCGGTATGTAAGAGTATGTACACTTTTCTCGAAGACATGCTGCATAATATTCTATCAAAATTAATCAAAGCCCAAACTTAAAACAAAATTACAATCCATACTAATATTATAAATGCGAAAGTAACTCTCTCTGTCCCTCTGTCTGTTCGTTACCTTTTCACGGCTCAACCGCGGAACCGATCTTGACGAAATTTGGCTCAGAGATAGAGTGCATCCTTAAGATGGACATAGGATACTTTTTATCCCGAATAGTTAAATAGTTACCACGGGATATTTAAAAAAAAACAGTATCCACGCGGATGAAGTCGCGAGAGTCAGATAGTATTCAAAAAATACAATATTCAATGAAAAGCAGCTGACGATATAACTCCTAAGTGTGTCTTTACCGTTACTCAGAACCCTAAGTAATTTGTAGATCAGAGGTTTACAATGAATAACCATTGTTCCCCACTCACCCCTGTCTTAATATTTGCATAATAAGTACGAACTTAAGTCACAACTGTACCACGAATGTCTTTTGTCTGTTGACATCCTTCAATCCGAGCATTTCATTTGCATCTTACCTAATTGTATTTCTAATCTTATCCATAGTCTGTTGTATGGAAAGGTCAAAGGCGAAATGTGCGTTTGTTAAATGTAATGTTATAAGTTTTATAAGTTTTAGACAAAAATCATATTTTTGTAACATGCTTTTATTTGGGAGGTTAGGTTAATGTTGCTAGGGCTATAATAGTCAAAACAAATGCGACGCGCCCAAACGTGAAGGAGCTGTCTTATTTAGTTGAAGAGTTCTTATATCCAACTCCCGGCCTAATCTCCATGATCATATTATTGCATTGTCCATAAGGCTTCATATGTATGCTAAATTTTAGCTCAATCGGACTTCGGAAAGAAGTCAAAATTGACCTACAATATTTGAACCGGAAAGACATACGAAGAAAACCGGTTAATAAAAACCTCTCATAAAAAACATATTATATAATGAGTATATGTGTGTGAGTGTGTATGAATAAATATCCTCCTTACTAACCACCCTTAGCATATTCTCTGCTCAACCTAAAGGTAGATTGATACAGAATGCCTTTAGGCACGAGGTCTGGTCCACGCTTTTTTTTAAATAAAACATTTTTTTTCTTATTTACACTATTATTCATTAATATTTATTAGAATTTTTTACACTATTCTTAATTCAAATTTATAAAAATTTGTTTTCAATTTTTTAGTTTGGTTTTCTATATAAAGCGTATTTTTTTGTTTTTTTAAACTATTATTTATTTTCTACTTTTTAGTTTGGTTTACTTATAAAAGCTTGTTTTTTCAATCTATTATTTATTTTATTACAAACTAATTTAAGACGATGGCCTCTATAACAGCAAGAATAATAAAGAAAAAGAGGAAATATTAGCGCCATCTATTGAGTAATTTAGTTGGATTTTCTAAAAAAAAGCTCTACTTTTGAGAGTACAATTGCTGTACTTTACAGTCTACTGTGACGTGGAGTACGTCATAAAATGATAATTTATCGAATTTATAATTTTAGTTCACTAAATTAGTTTAGTGTTTGTTTCTTTAGTTTTTTAGTACACATATTATATGTATACTGCGGTAACGGTCGAAGCCGAACACGTATCACGATCAGATCGAAGTCGTTTTAAGGAAAGTAAAAAGTGACAGCCTATAAATGTCCCACATGCTGAGCACAGGCCTGCTCTCATTTCTGAGAGGGATCTGAAGCCGGGCTTCGCCGCGCTGCCCCAAGGCGGGTTGGCGGACTTCAAATGTCCTCGAAATATTTCTATTCCTCGGACATGCAGGTTCACCGCTAAGCACGTGGTAAAGCAGCACTTAAAATTTAAAAAAAGGATACATCTATCGACCGCTGCCTGTCACGTAGAAAGATGAAATATAACAATTGGCATGTTTTAGTCGAATTAAACGAGAAATTAAATCTCTGGTCACATTTCTTGAGCAATAATAAATACTAAGCCAAAAATAAGTTTACAATAACTAATTTTGAGATTGCTACATTTGAGGCTTCACCGTCTAGGTACTAATTTAATTCCCCAATAAGAACGAGTTTAAAAGTTACAATTTGCTAATCTGTCCCTAAAAATACTAATCTACTTTAAGCGTTGAGTTTGTAATTCCAATTGCGTCAATAGTTTAGAAATATCGTTGTGATATAGAAATGGGGAAATCCATTTCGTGTTCGGTGATTTATGTATTCGTGGTTTTATGGGGCTTCAGGCTACCCCCTCTCATAACGTTATCGGAGTCCACGAAGATAATATAACGAAGTCCAATAAGAGAAATGTCAGAAAACTCGTGTGTGGTTTGATAGATGGTAGAATTGCCATCTAAAAAAATGCCTATCCTAAACATAAGAGGCAACTAACTAAGCGTGAAGCTGCGATTGAGAATTCGAGAGGCAAGCTTGACGATTATCCCAATCGTATCGTAATCGTATGACGATGAGAGGACGACGAGGATGATCTGCACTTTATAGGAACAGTTATATAGTAAACTAGTGTAGTGAAATTCTGTACCAGGTACCAGACAACACTAAAATTATTAATTGCAATTTTATGTGCTAATTTACCACAAGCTCAGCGACAAAGAAAACCTCTTTAGGGAAGCAGGGCCAGTTATTCTGCCGTGAAGCAGTAGTGTGGAAACATTATTGTGCTACGGTTTGAAGGGCACTGAGAGCTAGCGTAATCACTGGGCATACGAGAGTTAAGAACTAAAAACTCAGGGTGACGGGCGCAGTGTGCTGTAACACGGAAATATTCTGGGTGACACAGCATTTTTCTGGTGGTAGGATTCCTATGCAGGAATCCGTCTAGGTAGGTACCTCACCAGGGCTAGTTATTCAGCCGTGAAGCAGTAGTGTGGAAAACATTACTGTGTTTCGGTTTGAAGGGCAATGAGAGCTAGCGTAATCACTGGGCATATGAGACTTAAGAACTTATGTATCAGGGTGACGGGCGCAGTGTGGTGCTACACAGAAATATTCTGAGTAACACAGCATCTGTTATGGGCAAACGTTGCACTTACCATCAGGAGAACGTTTTGCTCGTCTCGACTCTTTATCAAATACATCTTTGAAGATTTAAAATATTTTGAGGACAAGTGCATCCGCCAATCCGCTTTGGAGTAGCGTGGCGGTCTGTTTAAAGCTCCAAACCCCTCTCAGAAGTGAGAGGAACCCCGTGGGACATTTATAGGATGTCCTTTACTTTAAAACTTACTTTTAAAGGAAATTTAATGCTTGATTTCGATTCGTTATATCTAATTCTTGACTTTGGCCAAATGTATAACCTCTAAACTATCGCAAGTGAATATTTCATTAAAGTAGAACCGAATGAATAATTTCCAGGTCTATTTTTATTAAATGCACGACTGTCAATTATTTATCCTTTGTAGAGACCAATTTGTCGCATCGCAATCGACGCAAAATGAATTACGAGCATACGTGCAAAGAAACTACAATCAACAAACTGTACAACCGACATATGTAAATGGTGTTTTATGTTTATGCACTAAATCCGTCTAGGTAGGTACCACCCCAGTGCCAGTTATTCTGCCGTGAAGTAGTAGTGTGCAAGCATTACTGTGTTTCGGTTCGAAGGGCACTGAGAGGTAGCGTAATCACTGGGCATATGAGACTTAAGAACTTGATTCCTCTGGGTGACGAGCGCATTGTGGTGTCACACAGAAATGTTCTGATGACACAGCATTTGTTACGGGTAGACGTTGCACTTGCCATCAGGTGAACGTTTTGCTCTTTTAGTCACTTTTTTAAATAAAAAAAAAGTAGATGTCTAATCTAATATTAGGTTTTATATGTAAGAGGAGCAAACACATCTTTTGAAAAAGGGAAAAGGTAAATCAGCAACTTAAAAAACTTTACTTCCACCACCTGCTTCGACTATTACAAAGATCAGACCTATAAGAATAGTATTTTTTTATGGAAGAAAGAGACCAACAAATCGTTCGTAATCTATAAAACCGAAACACAGTAATGTTTGCTTCTTACTGCTTCACGGTAGAATAACTGGCACTGCCGTGCTACTTGCCTAGACGAATTCCTGTATAGGAATCCTACCACCAGTCAGAGTCAGTGGCGTAACGACACCGTTGAAGCCTGTGTTCACGGGACAGGGACCCTCTCTCAATTTAAAAAATCTCAACTAAAATTGTTGTTTCTTTTTAATAGATCACTACGTAACGTAAACGCTATTATAATTGTAGTGTGAATTAGTCGTTGGTTTAGTTTTAATTAAAAGAGCGTATTGGATTGAAATAACAATTTAATTTTAGATACATTTTTTGTAAAACATGGATTTATTAATAAACGTTAGGATCCTCCTATGCTCGCGGCTCTCTCAGGCCAGGGGCCCCCTTCGGCAGTGGGCCCGTGGCATTTTGCCCGTCCTACCAACCGTAGATAAATATTATTAATATTGTATTATATTCTTATTTGTCATTATTGGTACGTTGGGAATTTACAAACTGATGGTGCAAAACTGTTCAAGTATTCATTCGGATTCTAAAAATTACTTATCAATACATGTCAATAATTCCTCAATTTATCTTTTTTATTTTATTTTAAACATTCTGTTAAGCAATTAAAAATGTTAAGTCCAGAGATGTAACAGCTGTTCTATAACAGCTCAGTGGTATATACACATATTATTCTTACACATTTACAATTTTAGAAAGTACACTTTAATTCCATCTAACAAACACATGGAGTATCTTTTATAACTGGTCTAACTTCAAAATACAGAAACTGAACTTTTCATTCCTTGAAAATAGTCTTTCATAGTAATATGTCCTATTGAAACGATAGGTGGCTCTGATTACGTATCTGACTAGCTATGATTTCTTAGTAATATACTTTTCCAACATTTTTTTCATTAGATACCTACATTTATACGGTGCTATATATATACATATATACTGTCATATACGTTACACTATAAAATACAGACTGTATTTCAACCAACCTCAAGAAAGGAAGAGGTTCTGAATGCGTCTGTATATATTTTTTAATGTGTGTCGGGTATAACTTCTTTGTTTATGAACCGATTTCAGACTTTAGGCACCAATTAGAAAAGTGGCGTTATAGTGTTTTTTTCGAATTTTGTAATTTCTGTGTATATTTTGAGTTTTGATGTTTATTGTTTATAGTTTATAGTTTACTATGCAGCAAGTGCTTGTGAAAGTGTACAGTAATTGGAAAATTCAATTCAAGACCAAAATGTGCTTTTCGTTTTGTCTCCAGCAGTCCAGCAAGTTTCAGTAAAAGTCAAGTATCATTTTACTGTCGATCGTAATGAAGTCCTTGTTATAATTAATTATTACTCGAGATTGGCAAAAATGGCTTGATTTGGTAGCTAATTGCCAGGATCAAAATAGTCTTCTATTTTAGAACTAGAAGAACCGCTTATAAGGATTTTTTTTTATTAGAAAGGGATACAAATATCCTATATAATTTTGGTGAAGTTAAATAATTATCTAGCAGTAAATTGTTATAATTATTATAATAAAGAAATACTCTCAAACTCAGGGTAAACCGGAGTCAAAACTAAGTTTCGTTAACATTATTATTATATATTTCGAATTGCAACAACATCATGCGGTGAACGCGACACGTTAACCGCTGGATTGCATTGCGTTACGCTAGTTCTCAGTGCCCTTCAAATCCAAATACAGTAATATTTGCACACTACAGTTTCGCAGCAGAATAACTGGCCCTGGGGTGCTACCTACCTAGGAGGATTCCTCCATAGGAATCCTACCACCACTAAATTTTAATATTTTAATTTAACCTTTCATTAGGTTTTAATATGTGACAAACAACTCTATGAGTATTATAGTTACTTTTGTAAACATTTGGATTCTTCTATGCGCTTGTTATTTATATATATTTTTTTTTGAATAAAATGACGAGACGAACGTAACGTTCACCTGATGGTAAGTGCAACATCCCATAACAAATACTGTGCCACGTAGAATATTTCTGTATGGCACCACACTGCGCCCGTCCCTCCGAGGCATTAGTTCTTAACTCTCTTGTGCCCAGTGATTCACTAGCTCTCAGTGCTCTTCAGACCGAAACACAGTAATTGTTTGCACACTACTGCTTCACGACACAATAATTGGCCTGGAGTGGTACCTACCTAGACGGACGGGAAATATTTCTGTTCCTCAGACATGCCGCTGTTCTCACGATAGTTTGCTTCCTCATATTCCTCTTTCTGCCTCCAAATACCTCTCTGAAATAAGAAAAGGCCTGTGCCTTATCTGCATTTACACGCTGTTACTTACCCTAACTCCGAATTCTTCGTCGTAAATAAATCTTAAATTTTTATCTAACTTTACAGGGGGGCTCTCAATTCGTCGGAATCTCATTTTAATGTATGTTCAGCGGTATTTCTTTACCAGCTTTATATATTTTAAATTGCATTTTTCGCATGTCTTTTCGGTTTAAATCTTGTAAGTCAATTTTAACCTACTAGCCGATGTCCGATTGACGTAAAATTTAGCATACTTATAATTAGGTTCGGTGACAATGCAATAACATGTTACGATGAAGCTGGTGTGATGACGTAGCCGGAAGTTGGCCATAGGTACTCCTCAACTAAGCAAGATAGCTCCGTCATGTTCGGGCTCGTTCATCGCATCAGTATACCTCTCGCCATCCAGACAAATATTAGAGTCAGATTTAAAAACTCTATTAGATCTAGGTCGTTCTGTTATACTTGCCGGAGACTTGAACAGCAAGCACGGCAGTTGGAATTCCAACGTTAATAACACGAACGGTAATAAACTGTACGACATAGCGGAGAGACTTAACGTAAACGTTATAGCTCCCGAAACCCCAACCAGAGTACCGACGCAATTACATCAGCAGCCGGATATTCTAGACGTAGCTATTATTAAGGACGTGAACTTAGCAATAGACTCTATAGTTACGCTTCACGAACTGGAGTCGGACCACCGTCCGGTCATTTTTAAGCTGGGCCAGCCAAATGGTGAGGTCACTCAGACCAAAACCATTGTGGACTGGCGTACCCTCGGAGTCAAACTCAAGGCTACGACCTCTCAGCACTTAGACGAAATTCCGGATACTATCGACTCGCCAGAGGTAGCCTGCCGAGCGATAAAATCTTTTTCGACTCATCTCAAAACAGCCGTCGGAGAATCCTCCCGAACGGTTACGGTGTCGAGCGATCGACGCTGTAACCTGCCGGCGGACCTCCGTCGCCTGATTAGAGAAAAGAATCGCGCAGCTAAAGCGCACGATAGATATAGAAACCGACACAATACTGCGCCTCCTACAAAGGGATGTTAAGAGCGCTTATCTGAGTATAATCAAGACAGCTGGGACACAATGCTCGGAGAAATCGAGCCGTCGCACACTGCCTACTGGCAGTTGGCACGATCTCTCAAAGCAGAGCCGGTCTCACCCATGCCTCCGCTCATTAGATCACTCGACAATTCGCTCGCCTTCGACGACAGCGAAAAAGCCGAATGCCTCGCAGACAGTCTAGAGAGCCAATGCACTCCGTCTCTCGCGCCTGTGGATCCCGACCATCTGCAGCAGGTGGCCGCGGAAATCGAACGCAGGGCTGCCATACCACCAGTGGGCGAACCACTGCCTCCAGTGACTCTCGAAGAAGTCACTAAGATAATCAAAAAGCTTAAAAACCGATCCGCGCCTGGCCTCGATGGCATAAACAACAGGGTGATGAAAGCTCTAACTACGCCGCTATTGTGTCTGTTAGTTACTATTTTTAACGCGCTCCTCTCCAGCTGCTCCTTCCCGGACGACTGGAAGGAAGCCGACGTTATAGGCATTCCGAAGCCTAACAAGCCTAGGAACATTCCGTCCAATTATCGCCCAATAAGTCTCCTCAACTCGATGGCTAAGATTTATGAGCCGAATTATACTCAGTCGATTAAAAGACTATGTCCTTACTAATAATATTCTTCCAGACGAGCAGTTCGGCTTTCGCACCGAACACTCGTGTACTCATCAAGTGCACCGCTTAACGGAGCACATTTTAGAGAATTTAAACGACCGCCCTAAGCCTGTAGGCACAGGGGCCTTATTTTTCGATGTCGCAAAGGCATTTGACAAAGTCTGGCACGACGGCTTGTATTACAAGTTGTATCACACTAAAGTGCCGGATAGACTCGTGAACATCATACGAGCCTTCTTGTCCAACCGCCTATTTCGATTCCGGGTAGAGGGAACGCGCTCCTCAAGCCGCACTCTCCGAGCAGGTGTCCCTCAAGGCTCCTGCCTCTCCCCACTCCTTTTCTCGCTATATACTAGCGATATTCCTAGAGACCAGAAAGTCAATCTTGCGCTTTTCGCAGATGACACGGCCCTGTACTATTCCGACAAGCACAAGGGCCGCATAACGAATTCATCTCCAAGCCGCAGCCGATCGCCTAGGCGAATGGTTCCGGAAATGGAGAATAGAGGTAAACCCCGAGAAAAGTGTAGCGATATACTTCTCGAGGGGCACGCCAAAACCCACTAGACGAATTCACACAATCGGCAACAATCAACTAGGCACGATCACCCTGTTCGGACGCTCTATTCTCTGGGAAAAGAGCGTCAAATACCTCGGGGTCACGTTAGACGCAGCGATGTCGTTCGCTGCACACATAAAAAACGTTCGAAATAGAGCGGCTTTTATCTCAAGTCGACTATATCCACTAACTTGCTCTTCAAGCAAAATGTGCTTAAGACACAAACTTCGCCTCTATAAGACTTGCATAAGACCCGTAATGGCCTATGCTTGCGTCGCTTTCGCTCACGCGACGGGCAATCAATTAAAGAAGTTACAGAGCGTTCAAAATCGATTCTTGCGAACTGCCACCGGAGCCGGTTGGTACCAACGCAACGTAGATCTTCACAGCGACTGTGAAATGCCCTTAATCTCTGAACACTTCAGAGCATTATCACGGCGGTTTTTCGAAAAAGCCGCGGTTCATCCAAACCCACTGGTGGTTAAAGCAGCAAATTACCGACCAGATAGAAACGCGACCGAACGCAAACGTCGCCCGCGAAACGTGCTAGACGACACGGATGTCTCAGCACTCCCTGACCACGATACGGTCAGTCACGATCCAGGCTACACTGTACACACAGTTAATAGCTTTAATATAACACGCACCACGACGCGCGACCGCCGTAGAGAGAGGCGCGCAGCAGTCGACAATCACACCGTGTACACACGATACACCCGTGTTCCAGGGCGGTTCTCACCGCCCAGAGTTACCGACACACAAGTCGACAGTCCGAATGGAGGCCCGCAGCCTCCCTCGGACGGTCATTAGACGACTTAAAATCGTATTGAGATATTCTAAATCGCGCAAGCACGCAGCGAACGCGATACAGTCCGAATTTCGAGGTTTTTGTAGGAGTTTATTTATTTATTTATGTTTGGGTGCAAACCAAACCTGGCACGCGGGCCCCTGGCCCGTGAGCACAGTATCCGATGAAGCTGTAAAAGCCAAAAAAGGCTAACAGCAATTACATCACCGAAATTATATCATTAACTCGGCTCGGTTGTTGTAGTGGCTAAACGATTAGCTTCTTTGCTGTGGCTCACGGGTTCAATTCCCGCACTGGGCAAATAATTGTATGACCCACAGATAGTTATGTAAGATTCTAAGTACTTGCTATAATAGTGTGGCGTTGAGACACTAAAAACGTCTGTATCCAACTTAATTGTATATCACAGAAAATGTACTTTGTCTGTGGGAGAGATATATAGTCTATGGTAGGAAGGGTATTTCGGTATTTCTCTTGTCCATTCAGCCATTACGTAAGAATCCTAAGTTGTTATTGTAATCCTCCAAAAAAATAACAATAAAAGTGTTTCGCGTTATTCATGTATCTGTTTTATTTAATGTAAGCTAGATATTTACGTGGTAGCGGCCTAAGAGAATCTACCACCCCATCCCATCCCGTAGGTGTCGTAAATGTCGACGGAGGGAAATTAAAACCAGGAGATAGGCAGCAGCATCTTCCTGGGACATCTGAATAAAAAAACTGCGATTGCCAACCCGCCTGCCAAGCGTGGCAACTATGGCAAAATCCCTCCAATAAGAGAGCTACAAACTTTCGTGTCTATCTATGGGGGAGGCCTATGTTCAGCAGTGGACTTGTGATAGGCTGAAACGACGACGACGAGATATTTACATTCCGTGTGATTGTGAATAAATACAATTGTGAACATTAACCACACTTCGGCGTTTCATTTTCTATCGTCGACCTCTTGTGCGACGCTATTTAGTAAGAACCGGAACTGACAACCATGGACCGGCAGACCACGCAGGGACCACGAATATGCGTGACACCAGATCCCCGTTAAAGTACATAAAAGTAATGGACCTTGTTCCAGGCATTAAATATGACATTTATAATGATAACTTAGTTCTGTAAGCAATTTAAATTACAAGATAGTAGTGTTTACTCCATAAATCCCTGTCTTATTTCTCAGATGTTTGTATATTTTAATTATGTTTACTTAATTCAATGTTTAAAAGCAACTCTTAATACTTTTAAGTGCAAGAACCACTAGTATCTAAGTTAGGAAAGTTAGCGACATCTAGTGTAGCTTCATGTGACTACGAGAACATGCGTAAATTATAATGAATTTTGTGACTTATCTTCTATGGAATTTTACATTTTATTCTAATCACTATTATATGTAAAAACATTAATATACATAATCATATACCACTGATCTATCAAAGGACCTAACTTTGATGTTAAAATCGTTCTAATCATCGATCTATTACCGCTCAACATCGATGTGTAGCCACTATCGGTGAATGTTGAATTTTATAATATGTTATAAATAATTCGTCAATTCGTCATTTGTTCATAATTGTTCGATAATATCGTTCATTTTTTATAAAGAAATTAGAATTTCAGCCTAAACAGCTTAAAGAATAGCCAGTACACAGTGTTGCCAACTCGGATTTTGAAAGAGACGCACTTAGGCTAGTATATATCATCATCATCATAATCATTTCAGCATATCACTAGTCCTCCATAGATTGCAACAAAAGTCTTTCATTTTGATGTGATTTTTCCATAGTTGCCACGCTTGGCAGGCGAGTTGGCAACTGCAGTTTATTTATTCAGATGTTTCAAGAAGATGCTGCTGCCCATCTTTTGGTTTTCATTTTCCCTCTGTCGAATTTTACGACACCCACGGGACGAAATGGGGTGGTAGATTCTCTTAATTACGAAGAATTAGCAGTGGTAGGTGGTAGTAGTAGTATCTCAGGGCTCTGTTGCTCGCCTTTAATTTCATAATACCTGCACCGCTATTATATTGTTCTAAAAAGTTAAGTGCTGATTTACGACTAGCTTAGAGGTACAGGGAAACATCGTGAGGAAACCTGCATGACATGTGAAGTCCGCCAACCCGCATCGAAGCGCGTAGCGGACTATTTCCGACTCCAAAAACCCTCTCAGAAGTGAGAGGAGGCCTGTGCTGAGCAGTGGGATATTTATAGGCTGTTACTTTAAATTTTGCATGTGAAAAATTATTACATGTACGTAGTTATTATCGGGTGAGATGTAGAGTATAATCTTTAATTAATGTTTTGTAACGTAAGAAATATATTATGCAATTTATTTAAATTATTTGTAACAATTTTCGGTCAATTTGAATAAATGTATATTTAAAAATGTTTAGGATTTTCGTATGACGAGTGTTTTCGTGGAGTGTATTTCTGATGTTAGAATGTCGTGTATGGCGAACGTTTTAAACGTTGTGAATAAACGTTTCGTTAGTATGAAACGAAACGTTTATTCACTTTTATATCGAAAGAAAAGGAAACTATCTCATTCAGCTTAATCAGTTCAGTCGGCACATGATGTTATTTTGCTAATTTGAATATTTAATAGAAAGTTCGTAAATTCTAAGACTGAAGTTCGTAGGTTTGCGGAAAAGGCCATAGGTACGGAGATCTACGCAAAAAGACGTAAGACGCCTTAAGTACGTAGAGTTGGCAATGCTACGTTTCTTTCAAAATCCGAGTTGGCAACGCTATCTGTGTAAATAAGCATTTCGTATAATTGCAGTTTCTTCGTAGAGATTATTAATATATACTATTATTTTTCTTGCAGCGAACGATGTGAGATGTATCAAGGAGCACTACCTTCTGCATTTGAGCACGGAGCGTCCCGTGTTCTTATTATAATTGTCATTGAACACAATTAACAGTGGCAAGGGCAATAAAAAATAATTGTCATTAGTAGTAGTAAGTTATGGGTTAAAATTTTATAGTTAATAACTGTTTATAAAAAAATTAAAAACAAACATAGGCTAGTTATTATTGAAAAAAATAAGAAAAAACAATGGAAAAACAAGTTATTTACTGCCGAATTAAAATAACTGTTATTAGTGCCAAGTTAGACTAAAATTTTATAATTGTACTAAACAAAACAAAAACGAACAAACGCTAATAAAGAGTAACCAGAAGCGAACGACGGACAAACGAATTGTATTGTCAAATTGAAATAGCTGCCATTTAGTGCCTACCTATGGGCTAAAATTTTAATTATTGTTTATGAAAACAAAAAACGAGCAATAAATAAATATTATCAAATAATTATGAACAAATGACGGACTAAGTAATTAATTAGAACAACATATAAAATATTTATGTGTTACCGGTAAGTTAGGACAGACCTATAATATAGTGTCTATGGGCGAACCGGTGATTACTTATGGCGGCAGCACTGTCTCTTTTATAAGCTATAATAGTATATTAATAAATTCAACATTGTTTATACTTTTGAGCATTTTTTGTATATTGGATTTTCGAAGTAATAATTATTTTTTCATTTAAGCATTAATCTTATACAATATTCAAGTGTATACCAGGTGTACCTAATCTTCGAGAAGCTCAACTTAGGTAAGTTTTTAACGAACATTACAATTTTAATCATCAAATGTATATTTAGGTTAGAAATTAGAAGCTTGTTCCATTAATTCTTTTTAATCCACTTAAATAACATTATATTGTTTGCTAAAATTATTTGTGGTGAGCAAACGTTCTTATTGTCAACAAAGTTGACGAAATTTGTTTTGTGTCACTACTGTTACTGACGTTCAAAACATCCAAGTGTGCCAGTGTCATTAATAAAAAAAATAAAGACATGCTAAGAATTTATTAGAGAACATTGTGAAACAACATCCTTCAACGAAATTCCAGAATGTCGAATCAAGACGACGCACCTTTACCGGAGGGTTGGGAGATGCGAACCAGCCGGTCGACCGGTATGACGTACTTCCTCAACATATACACCAAGAAATCACAATGGGAACGGCCTGAAGCACCTGCTGATCCTGGCGAAGTCCGATGCAGTCACATCTTAGTTAAACATGCTGAAAGCCGCCGACCTTCTTCGTGGCGGGAAGAAACGATTACCAAAACCAAAGACGAGGCTATGGACTTAATCAAAAGTTACCGTAAGCAGATTGTTACTAATGAATCAACATTTGTAGATATTGCAACAAAATATTCAGATTGCTCATCAGCAAAACGTGGAGGGGATCTTGGCATGTTTGGCCGTGGACAGATGCAACAACCATTTGAAGAGGAAGCATTTAAACTTAAAGTTGGTCAGCTCAGTAAACCCGTGGAAACGGAATCAGGTTACCATGTTATTTTAAGAACCATGTAAAGATTTATTTGTGCAATTTTTTTACCTTCAGTAATGACTAAACAGTCTCAGACTGGACTCAGACTGGACAAACGTCCAATGCAAATTCTTAACCTCTTCTAATTCAACTTCAATCCTTAGATTAATTTGTTGTTAACACTTATTGCAATGACTGAACTAGATCTAATATCCAGTATTAGGGTATTAGTCATTTCAGAATGACCCACATTTGTTGAATAATAACATATTAATTTTAAAAGTCAAGAAAACATGCTTGAACGGCAATTAGCTGCTATCCTGGTAAGAATACCAGTTTAGAAATTATTGCATGGTCATCGGTTCGTAACATATGCAATTATTCGGACATCTGGAAGTCTGTGACATTTTAATTTAAAGAATTTATTTACAAACATACATACAAGGTAATAAAATGGTGTTAAAAATTGTAATTACTGACTTAATAGATAGCATAAGAAAAAGCTCATTGAAAGTAAAAAGTTGTCTTCTACAACCTTTTTAGAAGAATTTTATTTAAAAACATTTACGTCCTTTGTAAATTTTAGACATGATATTGGTTATATTCTGTGTTTGTTATATGACCCATGCTATGTGAAAAATACTGTTTCTTCTGTTTAAACTGCACTTCTTCGATAGACTTTAATTTTAAGAGCTAGAAAAAAAGTTAAGATCGAAAAATATATTTTCAGTAAATTCCTTTTTCTAATAAAGGTTTTTAATATGGCAACATTTTGTTTTTATTGTTAAGTTCATTTATATATCATTAGTATTGTGTACTTTGAATTGGTTTATTAAAGATTATTGCTTTGATCACTAGCTTTTGTAAAAGAAAAAAACAATCTACAGTTTCCTAGGTAGAGTCCACTGAGTACGTCAGTCATATGGCTTCATAGTGAGTTAGCAGAATCCTTTGAAAATCTTATGAAGAAGTCTGCATAGGTAGGTTTGCATTGCCATTTATCCTGCCGTCAAGCAGTTGTGTGCAGACATCACTAAAGCTAGTGTAGTTACAGGTTACCAGCACAGTATCACTACACCAAACTTTCTAATGCAAAGTTCTGAGTGTTACCGAAACTGTATAAATGAACTACTGCCATGTCTCATCACTTCCAAAAAAGGTGATGGCATATAAGGCAGTTTTATTATATTTGCTTTTTTAATCTGATATCTATTTATCAACATCGCCTTAAGAGACCTTAACACTCCCTGACCACGATATGGTCAGTCAAGATCCAGGCTACACTGTACACACAGTTATATAACACAATAGCTTTAATATAACACGCACAACGACTCGCGACCGCCGTAGAGAGAGGCGCGCAGCAGTCGACAATCACACCGCGTACACACGATACATCCGTGTTCCAGGGCGGTTCTCACCGCCCAGAGTTACCGACACACAAGTCGACAGTCCGAATGGAGGCCCGTAGCCTCTCTCGGACGGTCATTAGACGACTTAAAATCATTTGAGATATTCGAAATCGCGCAAGCACGCAGCGAACGCGACACAGTCCGAATTTCGAGGTTTTTGTAGGAGTTTATTTAAGTATTTATGTTTGGTCAAACCAAACCTGGCACGCGGGCCCCTGGCTCGTGAGCACAGTATTCGATGAAGCTGTAAAAGCCAAAAAGGCTAACAGCAATTACATCACCTAAATTATATATAACAGACCTTAAAGGGAGGAAGAATTTTCACTCATCCACAATCGGAGCTCTGAGATATCTGTATTCTCATAACAATACACACATTTACTTAACACAAAGAATGTTTTGCACTGCATAAGCCAAATAACAAAATAACGAAAACAATATTAATCAACATTTTAAAGATAGTTAATAACATTGTTCCTCCGATACTCTACATCATGCATAAGTAAACAAGTTATTGACAAAGGTTGTGAAGTCTCCTATTATTATTGTATTGTGATACGTTTATAATATACTTTTGGATCTCCTTATATCTAGGTACCTTATTTTTTTTTTATTTGATAAAAGTGATTGAACAAGCAGAACGTTCACCTGATGGTAAGTGCAATGTCTGCCCATGAAAAATGCTGTTTCACCCAGAAAAACCCATTTCTGTGTGACTCCACACTGCGCCCGTCGCCCTGAGACCTCAGTTCTTAAGTCTCATATGCCCAGTCATTACGCTAGATTTCAGTGCCCTACAAACCGAAACACAGCAATGTTTCACATTACTGCTTCAGGGCAGAATAACTGGCCCTAGGTTGGTAATTACCTAGACGGATTCCTGCATACCATTGAGTCTTTCTTGTCTCGTTTTTTATTATCTTTTAAGTCTGTATTTATTTTATGGCAAAAGTGATAAGACAATCAAGTCGTTGACCTGATGGTATGTGCAATGCCTGCTCATAGCAAATGCTGTGTCACCCAGAACATTTCTGTATGGCACCACACTCCAATCATCACCTTGAGACATCAGTTCTCAAATGTCACATGGTCTCATATGGTAAGTAAATACACTAGCTATTAGTGACCTTTCATACCAAAACACTAATGTTTGCATACTACCACTTCAGGGCAGAACGACTGGCACTGCTGTGGTACCTACCCAGACGGATTTACGCACAGGAATCGTACTACCAGAGTTGTAATACAAGATAATTAGCAAAATAGAATACATTATTATTCAGTTGCTTATTTGCTTTTTCATTTCTTTGTAGTTCAGGCAAGAATATTTCACAGCCTTGGATTCTTACAGTAAACACTTAAACAATTTTTTTTAACTAATATCATGCAACAATCCATTGCTCGTTTTTCGAGTGAAATACTTCCCACTTAAATCCAAATTATACTGGGACTGCATAATTTGAGGAGTATTTATTTCAAAAGAATGTCTCAATGGCAGGCTACATTCCGTCGTGAGTGCGTTATAACATAGACCCGGAGGAACTTTCTGGAGGCCCGTATCGGAGAAGTTAATAGCCAAGCTTTCGCGCCAACAAAGCAGACAGTTCTTCTTTGCCTGGCAATCAGCACCAAATCGAACCATTTTTGCCAATGTCGAGTAATAATTCAATTATAACAAGAACTTCGTTTTCATTGACAGTAGAATGATAGTTGACTTTTACTTGCTGGACTGATGAATGATGTCAGAGATGAAGATTTGCTTGACTGATGCAGACATGACGAAAAGTACAATTTTGGTCTTGAATCGATTTTTTTAATTACTGTACACTTTCACGAGCACTTGTTGCATAATCACTATCATACTTCGCACGGGTAGACCGATATTAGACAGATAATTAGTACTTAATTTGGACAAACTGAACAACAACAATCGCTTGCCTAACATTTTTTGTAGCGACTATGCTCATCGGCGAATCTGCACCTGGCCAGGTAAGATTAAGTTATCAAAATAATGTTTTATTTATGGAAACATAAGCTATGAAAGTATAGTGGCTCAGAGCTTCCTTGTTAACAATATTTGATGTCGTGTTGGCAAACTATAACGACCGCTCTAGACCGCTGCGCAAAGGGAGCCGCGTACCTCGATGATGCCCAAGTCGCATAAAACCGGGCGGCGAGACCGCGGCCTTCTGTTTTTATTCTATAGCGTTTCAATGTTTTAAATTAAATAAAATATAATTAAAATTACAAACCACTATTCAATTGTTTCTAGTTTACAAAAAATAAAATGAGTAGATAGGTAATCAATAGAACTTAGTCTAATCGCCAGTAGCGCGGGCGAGTATAGCTGTTCGCTAACACCGTAGCATTTTCCTTACTTTTTAGCATTTTTATACCTGTCGTAACTTCTAAACGATAGGTCCGATTCGAATAATTTAAAGAGGAATTTACATGTACATAATCATCCTTGACTATGAAACTATTTTGTAGGATAAGGATTAATATTATGATACGAATGTCATCATCTTTCGATTCTACCCGTGTTTTGATTGACTAATTTGAACAAAAAGTGGTTATTGTGACTTAACTATAATAGTTAGACATTAAAGCTTCGAAGACTTTTTTGTGAGTAATGATGAGTACTATGAAAACTTAGTACATTATTTTCTTTATCATTAATAGTTTTTGCAGCGCACGCCAAATAATGACTTTTGTTAGTAAATTTTTAATACCTTGAGTTACATCATAGCAATTTTCGTAGGAATCTCAGTTATTTTCTAAATAAAATACAACTCATATTAGTGCGGTGTTAATGTAGTTGTATATAGGTGAAAGAATTTTTAAATCGGTTCAGTAGTTTTTGAGTTAAATCATTACAACCAAACATACAAAAAATCAAATATTTCCTCTTTATAATATAATTTTAGATATACTATCATAATAAATTATAAAATTCAATAAAAACACTACCGCCACTTTTCGACTTGGCGCCAAAAGTCAAGGAGACGGTTATTTATTCGTATTTAAGAATGAACGAGTGACGTTTGTTAATCAGCTTGGTGAGACTTGGTTAATCACAGTGCCCAGGGTTCGTCGGTCCTAATGTTAAATATAATCATGAAGGTTGTATAATAATGTATCTTTTTGTACAGTACTAATCAATTGTAAGCCATCGTCTGCGCTGGAAGTATTATAGTGCTGCAAGTGCACATGCACATTCGATGTCGCAAAGGCATTTGACAAACATAGTCATTTAGGCTTGTTTAAAGCTCCTATGGACGTCAAAATCTACACCGGTAAAAAAAATTACCTTCTCGGAGAAGAACCGGTAAGGAACTCTGGGGTCTTTCTTTTTTCAATGCCATATTACATAATGTCATTTACAGATTACAAAAAAATTACATCATAAATTTAGTAGCCAGGGGGTTTGCAAGTGCAGAGTATGAGTTATTTCCACACATCTTTGTCCTCTATATAATGATCTATTTTATAATACGCTTAATCTAATAATGTCTTCTTGATAAGTTTTTTTAAAATCCATGTCCGAATTTTGTGTTACACTTTTAGGAATTTTATTATAAAACTTTATACATCTACTAAGAAAAGACTTTCTAGTTTTAGCCAATCTAAAACGAAACTCTAGCGTGTCACCTCGACCCATTCTACAGGATACAGTAAATTTTTTGTAAATAAATTAATGTTTTTCCGTACGTACATAATATTTTCAAAAATAAACAACGACAGAAGTGTTAATATATTAGTCTCCCTGAATAGTTCTCGTAGCGACTCGCGAGGTCCCAAATTAAAGATTGCCCGAAATGCTTGTTTTTGTATAAATATTGTTTCCAAACCAGCTGCGGATCCCCACAGTAATAAGCCATAGGACATAATACTGTGGAAGTATTCAAAATATACCAATTTGGCAGTATCTTATTCAGTCAGCTGTCTAATCTTTCTTATTGCAAAAATGGCAGAACTTAATTTCGGAGCTATTTACTTTTTACTTTACTTACAGTTGAATTTACAAACGTAAGATTAGAATATCCTTAATAGAATTCTGTAAATTAATATAAATATTATGCGCTGACTTAGACATTTTAAAGTGTAGACATTTTGTTTTGCCTGCATTTAAAACTAAATTGTTTGCCGCAAACCATTTGGAAACAATATCTAGAGTTTCATTGGACTGTTCCAGCGTTAAGTCGTTTCTGTTAACTTTAAACAGAGATGTATCATCGGCAAATAGAACTATATCAGACATTTTTTGTACCAAATATGGTAGATCATTAATGTAAACCAAGAACAGAAATGGACCAAGGATCGATCCCTGAGGAACACCTATTTTTATAGCACAACCTGATGACATAACACCGTTAATGGCAACTTTGTGAGTTCTATTTTTAAGGTAGGAAGACAAAAGATCCAGAGAGGCTTCACGAAAGCCGTAGTATTTAAGTTTTTATGTTCCACGCAGTCAAATGCCTTTGAGAGATCACAGAAAACACCGACTGTGTCATGAAAATCTTCCCAGGCTTTAGAACATGTGAGACTAGTTTAACACCGGCAATTTATTTATTTATTTAGATTTCATGTACCCTGTCGGGCGTGGCAATGAATGTATGTGAGAGGCAGACATCTATCTGAATAATTATTTGTTGACCTGCCTTTTGTAAAGCCGAATTGCAAGTCATTTAAAATTTTGTATTCACTAAAATGAACGACCCTTTGCTCTAGCATGATTTTTTCAAATATTTTACTAAAAGCTTCATAAATAAAAAACGTTCGAAATAGAGCATCTTTTATCTCAAGCCGACTATTACATCACCGAAATTATATGACGACGGTGACACACGTGAAGCTTACTCACTCTGTATTGCGATGTCGTCGACAGAAGAAGCTGTTATTTAAGAATTATATCGTATTAGACTTTATAAACTAAAAAAAAGACGAAGTCGAAAAGTGTGGGTAAAGAACATAATTTTGGCATGTATACCTCGTCAGCTCGATCAAGATAGCAAGAGGATTGGTCCTATTGCTATCTTGCACTTTTTATTTTTTTTACGGTACCAAGAATTTTTTTTTCTTGACGTTATCAATAGAAGATTCTCTTTCCACCTTACGTATAATTTCTAATAAATTATTGTATGCTTGAAACTTCATATTTTTGTCTCTGTAATCATTACTTCTAATTTTCCAAACACAAGGGTTATTTCGGAACCATCTATAAATTCGGTTAACAGTTCATGCGAATAAGTTCGGAAATCAGTCATATTGACAAATTTCTGAATATAAAAACCTCAATCACTACAACTTTTGCTAAAATATTATTTGAAGGTTGTAAAGGCGCTATTTCAGGATTGGCAAAAGTGGAAATTTATTACTAATAGTTGGTATAAAGTGATTATTTACTTGTATATTTATTTATGCCCCTTGTTTCTTTTTTTTTGATTTATGACGAAACGAGCGAAACGTTCACCTGATGGTAAGTGCAACGTCTGCCCATAATAAATGGTGTGTCACCCAGAACATTACTTTGTGACACCACACTGTGCCCGTCACTCTGAGACATCAGTTCTTATGTCTCATACGCCCAGCGCTAGCTCCTAGTGCACCTTTTTTCTCAATGTTTTTGGTGAGTGAAACTTTTTTTATAAAAGAAGGGCGGGGGGGCAAACGATAAAGCGCTTTCTGACCTGATTGATGATTGTAAGTGATCACCGCCGTTCATGAACATCCGCAAGAACAACCAGAGGTATTACGGGTGTGTTGCCGGCTTTTTAAAAACGAATAGGCTATTTTCCTGAAGGTTCTAACTCGTACCGGTAAACCGCTGCCGGAAGCAAAATTTCATAAAGCACTGTTCTGGAAAGCCGACCATCGAGATAATGTGGACGGAATTTTAAATTATTCCGCAAGGCACGATAGTGACATCCGAACAATTCCTCGGAACACTCCGCGTGGTATATGCGATAAAAATGCAGAGAGATACATCTCTTCACAATTATTTTGCGAGCCGCTCTTTGTTGAATGCGGAATGGAAGGAGCTTGCACTTGGTTGCCGCCGCCCAGAGATGAGAACAGTATTACATGTAGGGCCGAGCTTGCGCCTTGTAAAGCTGCAAGCGTCCAATTTAGCCTTCCCCTCCAGGTGACCGCGGAACGGAAAATCAACGCCAACGCCAAGGATTCCGATATTGGCTGTAGGCGCACGAGAAAAAGGCAAAGGGTTTCCTTGAATTATAAAGGCATTTGCAATAAAATACATTTTCATATATATGATAGTTTTATTTGTCTAACGTTTGCTCACCATAATTTTTTTTTAAACAATCTCATAACTTCAACTCTGATTAAAATCTTTAACAAGCTTTACAAATTAATATTATAACAATATATTAATAGATGATTTTGTAATAATTATCATTATGCATTTAAACAACATTGGCTTTATACCAATTTAACCAATTTTGCTCACAATGAAACCACCCTATTTATCAGGGACACTTTTCTGTTTTATGTTTTTCTTTTTTAATATGGCACTTATTTTTAATTACGCCTAAATAATAAATACGCCATATGTCACAATTACCTTCATTAAACAAATTTTGAATTCATTAGTCGTGTCCGCCATACTTAGAGTTGTTTAGTTATCAAATGGGCGCGTTCGGGATTGTTCCGGATTACCAGAATGGCGTCCAATGTCGAGTCTTTAAGATTTTGTGGCGTAGGGGTCCAAATCGGGCCGATGATAGGCGGTGACCGTTTACCTCCCCACGCACTAAATTTTACTTTCCTTTTGCCGTCTGTTTTTAAGGAAACATCTGAATATGTATGTCCAGGCTTAAATACCCGTGGTATAGTCTCCAAGAACATTTTATACGGAAGAGCTTCCCTAAGCGTACGTTCGTCAACTTTAGTACTGAGAGCCAAGATCTTGATTGGATGACGCTTGTCCAAAGAAGGTACGAATTGGAAACCTCTCATGTCTAATCTTTCACTGTTAGGTGAATAATTTGTTACTACACGTGTAAGTTCAGGTACTGAAGTAGAGAAAATAAGTTTTGATCCCTTTGAACCTGGCTTGTAGATCATTTGTCCACTTCTTTTGCCTCCCCAAGGGCTGAAACGGACTCGCTTGGGCATGCTCGGCTCTCGAATGTTCGATGCGCGTTTCCACGTCCACATATGCTCGATACTTGCCTTGTCCCGTTTGCCACCCCAAGGACTAAAATTCTTTTTCTCCAGCGCGTTTACTAAATTGAAATCCGTGCCATTATCTTCCTATTGAATTAGGGAAATTTTGCATAACGAAAGGGTTGTCATCTTTCTCGACATTTCCTAGATAAGTAGTTTTGTCTAAGTCAATCAGGTTTGGCTGCCAGCTTCTGTCACGAGTCTCGTCGGTTTTATCATTCTCAACTGTCCGTCGATTTCTTTTTAAATCAACCAATTCGTTCTCGCCGCTTTGATAAAATTGATTTTGCAAATCGATATCGGATATGTCGTTTGGGTAATCGAATTCGTTTCGTGGCGGTACATTAAAATAATTGATATATGGTATGGGTAGGATCATGAATTGCAGAGTCCAAAGGGTCTAAAAGACCTTCAGCAGCTGGACCGCCGGTGTTTATATATTGAAGACTAGCGCTGCCAAACCAAGTGCACGTAATGACGAGCCAGTAGTAAGCCATGATTCTGTAACAAAAATTTATTTGAGTATGTGATAATTATAAAAAAACCATGATTTCAGGGGGTACGATTCCTATGTAGGTGTCCGTTTAGGTAGGTACCAACGCAGTGCCAGTTATTCTGCCGTCAAGCAGTGGTGTACAAATACTACTGTGTTTCGGTTTGGAGGGCACTAAGTTTTGGTCTGAATCTGAAGGGCACTGTAGCTAGTGTAATTACTGGACTGGTATCACGATGAGCGCAGTGTGATGCTACACATAATTTTCAAATTAAAAGATTTGGGTAAGACCGCAACTGTCAGCCCGCAACCATCAAATGAACGATTTAATGGTCTTATTACTTATTTCCAGTCAAAATTAGTGGTTATCATTATAACTTCATTATTTATTAATTACTAGCTGAGGCCCGCGACTAAATTATCCCGTGGGAACTATTTGATTTTCCTTTGTCCGTCTCCTGGATACAAGCTATCTCTGTGCCGAATTTCGTCAATATCGGTTCAACGGTTGAGCCGTGAAAAGGTAACAAACAGACAGGAACAGCGGGAGTTACTTTCGGATTTATATTTTACACCTGAAACATACTCGTACTACTACGTCCGCGTGATTTTAGGTATTTTAAAAATACCGTTGGAACCCTGAGTTTACGGAATAAAAAGTATCCTTTGTCCGTCTCCTGGATGTTAGCTAACTCTGTGCCGAATTTCGTCAAGATCGGTTCAACGGTTGAGCCGTGATAAAGTAACAAACTGATAGAGGGACAGAGAGTTACTTTCGCATTTATAATTTTAATATGGAATATTTATATTAGTATGGATAGCAGAAACAAAGTGATTCATAAATAATTGTATATTCTTTATGAATTGTTAGCTTATATCGCTATATCCGTCCCGACTTCGCACAGTAGTTATTATGTTAAAGTCTGTATATAAATAATGGCCGTGTGGTTGCGGCTCGTTAAAAGAATACTACCACTCCATCTCATCCATCGGCTCTCGTAAAAGGCGAGTAAGGAATTAAACTGCACTGTGCACCCAACAGCGCATGGTGGCGATGGGCTCACCACCTATCACAACAAGTGCATTATATTGTTTTTGGGTGAAACGGGGATTGTGGCAGTCATCTGTTTTTGCAGTGAGAGTGCCCAGTCTCTGACTACCCCTTATGGGATACAGTCGTGTTCTTATGTATGTTATGTATGTATAAACAATAGCAGCACCCGGTTTAAAAATTTAGGAGTATCTAAGTGATCGTAAAATCCGTGCTTAGTGGGTGTCCATGTCGGGAAAGTAATGTGTGTGCCGAATTTTAAGTCAGTGATAAATTTTAATATATATAATTCTTCTGCACGTGTGTCACCGAACTTCTAAAAGTCTGGACCCATTTGATGGTTTTTTTGTGTGATGGAGTGGATGGTTTAGATCAGAGGTTTCCAGACTTTTTTCTCATAGACCACTTTCAAAATGTAGCTGGTTCCGGTGGACACCATGCAGCTACATTTCTACCATATTCCCAAAACGATAAATTAACGGAACCCATTCTTTTGCCACGCCAACGTAGACCGCCGTGGAGTCTCCCGTGGACCTCTGGGGGTCTAAACCACTTTGGGAACTAAGGGTTTGATTCACAATGAGACACGGTAAATTATACTTAGCAAATCGAATTCGATCGAAAATTCGAATATCGAAAAAACCGCTAATTGGAGGCAAGCCCACGTTCAGGCAGAACAACCTCCGTCAGGTATATATATACAAATTCTTTAATTTTTTGCCGGTAATCTAGCATAGACCGTAACGCGTTCATCCAGTATATTAATTAGATTTTTATACTAATTTCCTCAAGATATATATTTCACAATCAAGAATATTGTCCATAGTCGAACTGAAACTGTTGACATACCTTGAAAATTAATGCGAGTGCATGGCTTATTTAGTAATATTGATTTGCTTATGCCAGAGATTAAAAAAAACTCATACCAATTTCAAAAGTCGTTTACAATTGAAACTTCTAATACTAAATTGGCCTTTAACATAAATATACGATCGACCCTCAATTTGGAAGCGTAATATTATTTAAGCATTGTTTGCTCTCAACTTTCTCAAACGAGTACGTTTTCTATAACAATATAAGAATCTTAAAGATAATAAAAGGTTTTCGCGTAAGTTTGTTCATTTCAGTTCTCTTAATAAATGTATACTTTTCGCTAAAATAACATTTATTCTACAAAGTTTCCTGTGTAAAAAAGTAACTGCTGAGCACAGCGCTCACGGACACAGGTTGGCGGACTTCACATGTCTTCAAATGATGCAAAAAGACATGCAGGTTTCCTCACGAATGTAAATTCCTTCACCGCCGAGCACGTGGTAAATCAGCACTTAAAATTGCAATTAACAATTTTAGTGGTGCCAGCACCGGGAATCGAACCCAAGTCACTCGCGTACTATGAAATTTTAAAGCGAACTGCCTAGCCCCTGAGCTATCACGGTTTCCTATGTGTATGATATTAAATGTAACCAAACGTAAAGTTGTAACTTTTTTTATATATTCTCTACTACACTGCCTAGATCAGGTACCAGGCGATGTCCCTTAATTTAAAGTATTCGAGTGATCTAAGTTCAATCCCCAGTGCCACTAAAGTTATGAATACTCGTATATCCGAACAAGACTATACAAATCAAAAACTATAAACAATCACTGATGGAAGGATTCCTTTGCAGGAATCCGTCTAGATAGGTCCGCAAGGCCAGTTATTCTGCCGTGAAATAGTAGTGTGCAAACATTACTGTGTTTCGGTCTGAAGGGCACTGAGAGCTAGTGTAATCACTGGGCATATGAGACTTAAGAAATGTCTCAGAGTGACAGGCGCAGTGTGGTGTCCACACAGGAGCGTTCTGGGTGACAGCATTTGATATGGGCAGACGTTGCACTTACCATCTGGTAAACGTTTAGCTCGTCTCATCACTGTTTTCTATAAAAGAACAACCTTCCTCAAGATTTGTTCCTTCACCACCAAGCACGTGGTAATTAAGCATTGAAATGGAAATTAACAGTTCTAGTCTGCACCGCGGCATCGACATCCGGACAACTAGGCTTCAGCTGCTGCGGCCATATTTCGTTTGAATTCCAGAAATCACCACAACCGTGTGGTGGCGGCTTAAGATAATCTACCACCCCACCTCATCCCGTGGGTGTCGTAAAAGTCGACAGAGGGAAATCAAAAACCTGGAGATGGGCGGCAGCAATCTTCCGGGAACCTGTCAACCGTTATATATAGTAAAAATTAAACGCGATAAAATCCGTAAAATTAGTTTCATTTATACATCTGAATAAATAAACTGCGGTTGGCAACTAGCCTGCCAAGCTTGGCTACTACGGCAAAATCCCCCCATAATGAGAGTTACAAACTTTTGTGGCAATCTTTCGGGGAGGCCCATGTTCAGCAGTCGACTAGTGATGGGCTGAAATGATGATGATTCCAGAAATGCAATTTAAAATTACAAACTTGGTATCAAACCTACATCCCTTATTCATGAGAGGCGAAATACAACTGTTGGTTTTATATTTCAATATTTTCTTGACCATGCCATTAATTTCCATACAGAGTTGACTTTGCAAAAACGTTTGGATTCTTTAAACAAACAATTTCGAGTTTTAGATTTCTCTTCGTTTTCATTAATAGTCAAATTTTTATATGCGTTGATCGTACAAGTAATAGCCTCCGATAGGTGTCCGGCAGAGTAGAATAGCACCTCTTTTCTACAAAGGTGTCGTAAGAGGCTACTAAGGTATAGCACGGACACCTTTATTCGTGCAGAATTATACCATATTATGCAATGCTGTCACTATATTGCTCATGGGAAAGCAATAGGAGTAATAATTTGTCTCTCACCAAAATGGCGGCGACGTGGTTCGCAAACCGTCACGTCTCGTTTCCTATAGGGGCGATAATGTGTGATTGTATGTATGTATGATCGTAATAATATGTGACTTCCTTTGCAACGCTTTCATATTAATTATTCCGCTAGCAAGGAGTAGTGTGCTAGGAGCTAGGATTAGAGCTAGTGTAATTATAAGACATATGAGACTTTTTTTTAAAATAACGAGCAAAACGTTCACCTGATGGTAAGTGCAACATCTGCCCAAAAAAATGCTGTGTCACGCAGAACATTTCTGTTTGACACCACACTGCGCCCGTCACCCTGAGACATCAGTTCTTAAGTCTCATATGCCCAGTGATTACGGTAACTCTCAGTGCCCTTCAAACCGAAACACTGTAGTGTTTGTACACTACTGCTTCACGGCAGAATAACTGACCCTAGGGTGGCACCTACCTAGACGGATTCCTGCATAGAAAGTCTCTCAGAGTGATGAGCACAGTTTGGTGCCACACAACCGCTCCGGGTGACATATCATTTGTTATGGGCAGACGTTACACTTACCATCAGGTGACCTATTTTTCCGTCTCGTCACTTTCTAAATATAAAAAAAATAATACACAGCAAAGGAATGATTTAACTACACCAATCTTTCCGCCTGAATTTAAATTATCATTTCAGACTAGGGCACTGTTGAACATAGGCCATTAAACACGATCCTGAGCCTCTTGCATCAATCGACTAAACCGTGCTAGTTCCGTCTGGGGTGTCTACACTGCGTTTGCTAGTCGCCGGTTAGTATCCGATGAAGCTGTAAAAGCCAAAAAAGGCTAACAGCAATTACATCACCGAAATTATAGTCGCCGGAGCCTGACTGCTGACTGCAGCTGAAATGACACGTCTAGGTAATATATTATAAATCAAGTCGCTAACCGCGCTTTTTTCCATAACTCACACTTATTTCTTAGGCGAACTGATAGGTTCTTATGTAAATTGCAATTGTTATCATCAGTAAAAAAATCAGTCATCGTCTTCTGAGCAGCAAGTTGCTAGCTAAATCAAGCGCTGAATGAATTTGTCGTAATCACCTCTAATGATAACTTTTTAATAACATTGCTTGGTGTGTCACCCAGAAAAATTCTGTGTGACACCACACTGTGCTCATCACCCTGAGACATAGGTTCTTAAGTCTCATATACCCAGTGATTACGCTAGCTCACAGTGCCCTTCAAACCGAAACACAGTAATGTTTGCATACTACTGCTTCACGGCAGAATAACTGGCCCTGGGGTGGTACCTTCCTAGACGGATTCCTGCATAGGAATCCTACCACCAGTATGATGAGTGCGTGAGCGTTCGTGTTGCCCTGCCTCTGTGTAGCACCCTGAGGCGTCAGTTCTTAAGTCTCATATGCCCAGTATTTACACTACTTAATAATGTCCTTTAGAGGGAAACACAGTAATGCTTGCACACTTCGGCGTTACGAAAGAATAACTGGCACCTACCTAGATGCGATTCCCGCACAGAAATCCTACGATCAGCATATTCAATTCACATATGTGAGAAATATGTTTCTTAAGAAGAGGAAAAGAAGGCGTGAATGGATAATGTACGCGATTACAACATGGACAGCTTCAATACGATTTCTGAAACTTGCCACCTTTGGAAAAATTGACACACATATCGGTTCATTTTCTTTTAACAACTATACGAATATATCGTGAATTTATATCCGAACAGTAATCGCAACATTGTTATTAAATTATCAGATACTCAAAATCCTTATTAATAATATGTTGAACACATTTGCATAATATTTTGTATTGTTAAAGGTAGATTAACTTTAATTTTCTTCACATGAAAACACATAACTTTAATTTAATTAAAATTTAAAAACCTTTATTTATATTTGATTAAAATAAATCTCATCATCATCATCACTTCACCCTATCACTAATCCAATGCTGAACATAGGCCTGCCCCATAGATTGCCACAAAATTTGTAGGTATAATTTTGGGGGTGATATTGCCATAGTTGCCACACTAGGCAGGCGGGTTGGCAACCGCAGTTTATTTAGTCAGATATTCCAGGAAGATGCTGCTGCCCATCTCCTGGTTTTCATTTTCCCTCTGCCGACTTTTACGACCCCCATGGGATGAGATCGGGTGGTAGATTCTCTTATGCCTCCACTACAAAATAAAATAACTATATATTAAAAATCCTGACTGCGGAAAATTCTCATATATTATTAAATCCTTCATTATATTAAACTCTTTTATTATTTTAGTCTCCATTTATTTATTTTCTATTCAACGCACGACAACATATACAGTGTAGAAAACCTCACCTGAAAACTTTACAGCATAACAGCAAAAGGTCACACACAGCACTCCAACTCGTGTAAACTTTATCAAACGTCTTTATTACACTATGGTGCCTGATGCAATGGTAATGAGTGAACCCGGCGACAATCGCTAGTGTTATGATTGGAGGCACGCCCGCCCGGTCTTATATAGCGAGAATCTTTGAGAGGCAAGAACGAAAGTAGCGTTAGCAAAATTCTATGTTGTTAAATATGATAGGTTTTTACAATTTGTTTAATTATTTTATTTAAAGGATATCAACTATCCATACTAATGTTATAAGTGCTCTCTGTCCCTCTGCCTGTTTGTCACCTCTTCACGGCTCAACCGTTGAACCGACTAGGACTAAATTCGGCACAGAGGTAGCTTCCGTCCTGGAGATGGATATAGGTTATTTTTTATTCCGGATTTTTTTAAAAAAATCCTTAATCAAAGCGGACGTAGTGGCGGGCTTTACGTAGAATTTTATGACGCCTCGCAACAAAACGCTGCTATCCGCTCGTCTACAGTTTTTTTTACTTAACGTACACATAACATATAACTTTTTTTCTTTAACTTAGGTCCTCGTGAGTCGCTACGAGAACGAGAACTATTCAAGGATACTAATAATTTGACACTTCCGTCATTGTATATATGAAAATATAATGTACGTACGGAAACACATGAATTTATTTAATAAAAAGCATAGGCCGAGGCGACACTTTCCTGTGTCTAGGTTGGCCAAATCTAAAAAGTCTTTTCTTAGTGGATCCATAAAATTTTATAACAAAATTCCTAAAAGTGTGACGCAAGCAGTGGACATGCTTGTAAAAGTCAACAAACTTGTCAAGAAGGTATTATTAGAAATGGATCATTACATAGAGGACAGAGATGTGTGGAAATAACTCTTACTCTGCACTTGCAAAGCCCCTGGCTACTAAATGTATTATGTAATTTATAAATAACATTAACGACCCCATACTTTCTTGCCTGTTCCTCTTCCTCTTCCTTCGCACAAGCCTAAACTGAATAAAGAAATTTTGACTTTGACTTTATTCTTCGAGAGTTCTAGCATCCCGTGTGTGTCGCAAAAGTCGACTGAGGAAAATGCCAGGAAAATCTCATTACGTCCAATCGGTGATAGAATAACCATCAAACCTAAATTATCCAGACTGGTGACGGGGGGAGGCGAAGCCTCTGGTGCAATGGAAAATCCGCTAAATGTGATGGCAAAATCTCCTTCGATTATGATCCGACTTCACAGAGTCAGTAACTCTTTCATGGGGCAATGAATACGTTTTTACAACAAAATCCCAGAAAGTGCACAAAGTCTTTCAATTACAAAGTTAACCTGTTTGTTAAAAAAAAGTCTTTTTAAGAAGGGCTATTATAATATTATGGAATACATGGATGATAATAACCCCTGGGAATGAGGTGATCGCTGCCAAGCTATTTCTACATCTTTATAAAACTGCTGTATTTGTATATTTAAAATGACTGAAAAAAAATCCCGCTGGGTTTCTTACAGGTTCCTCCCAGGACAGAGGCATTTCTTTGAGAACCAGTGTAGCTTAAATAAATGACGTTCAATGAGTATTATGTAAATGATCCATATGGAATAAAAAATATTCTTTTCTATTCTATTCTATTCCTAACGAAATTTATATTTCTTACGTTAAAGAATAAATAAATTTTGATTTAATTTAAGCCGCTGGTGGTAGGATTCCTTTGCAGGAATCCGTCTTGGTAGGTACCACCTCAGGGCCAGTTATTCTGCGTTAGAGCAGTAGTGTGCAAACATTAGTGTTTCGGTTTGAAGGGCACTGTGAGCTAGCGTAATCACTGGGCATTTGAGATTTAAGAACTGATGTCTCAAGGTGACGAGCGCAGTGTGGTGTCACACAGAAATATTCTGGGTGACACAGCATTTGTTGTGGGCGGGCGTGGCACTTACCATCAGGTAAACGATTTGCTCGTTTCGACACTTTCTACTAAAAAAAAATTATTAAGGATATGTACGACATAATTATTAAAACAAAAATTGTTATGATTTCATTCCTACTATATATTTTTATCAAACCGCGAATCTACTGAATTATTTTACCAACGGTACCCGGAGCGTGCAGCCAACTGTTGAATTGGAATGGGGCATTTTAACCGCATCATAGGACGAAACATCTCTGCCGACCCAATGTTTCATATTCATTAGTTTGTCGTACTAAAATTGTTTGCTTTGTTTCTGCTGCCGTCGGTACAGATATTTTTTCCTTAATAAATGTATCTTTATAAAAACGAAATTATTACGTTTGTATTTGATAATTACTGCGGTATTGCTTTGGTATTAGACCACTGCGTGGCTCAGCGGCACACCTGCCCGCTGAGCCGCGGGTAGCCTAAGTTACTTAATTATTAGAAAAATAATTAGGGTTCCGCGGAAAAAAGTTCAAACCCAGAAATCCGATTTAAAATAGAGAAGTTTATAATGTAAATGATCGATGGGGGTCGGCTTTTTTCCCGAACGGAACCGGCACAGCTGGTTAAAAATATAAAAAAATCCTTCCACACTCGTGCTTCGTAATCCCATTCGAGGTAAATATTGAGAAAACCGTAAACAATTTCCGATTCATATGGAACATTGATTTTTTACTTGTAGCAGTATTAAATTGATTCTGAAACACTTTGACAATACAGATATATATTTTCGGTGATGTAATTGCTGTTAGCCTTTTCGGCTTTTACAGCTTCATCGGATACTGTGCTCGCGGGCCAAGGGCCCGCGTGCCAGGTTTGGTTTGACCCAAACATAAATAAATATGACAATACAGACAGTGGGGGCTTCAGTAATAGTACGTAAAGGTAGGATTCCTATGCAAGAATCCGTCTAGGTAGGTACCGCCGCGAGCCCAGTTATTCGTGAAGCAGTAGTGTGCAAACATTACTGTGGTTTGGTCAGAAGGGCACTGAGAGCTAGTGTAATTAGTTAATAAACACTGGGCACATGAGACTTGTCTGTCTCAGAGTGCAGTGTAGTGCCGCACAGAAGTGTTCTGGATGTAAAAAAAGAGTAAAGTTTCAGCCTATAAATGTCCCACTACTGAGCACAGGCCTCCTCTCATTTCTGAGAGGGTTTTTGGAGCTAGGAAGAATCCGCCACGCTGCTCCAATGCGGGTTGGCGGACTTCACATGTCTTCGAAATATTTTTTATTCCTCAGACATGCAGGTTTCCTCACGAGGTTTTCCTTCACCGCCGAGCACGTGGTAAATCAGCACTTAAAATCGCAATTAACAATTTTAGTGGTGCCGGCACCGGGAATCGAACCCAGGTCACTCGCGTACTATGAAATTTAAAGCGAGCGCCTAGCCCCTGAGCCACCACGGCTCTTCTGGCACGTTCTGGATGTCATCATCTGTAATGGGCAGACGTTGAACTTACCATCAGATTTGCACGTCCCGTCACCTTATCCAAAAAAATAATACATAAATTGCAAAACAATTTTAGGGGTTGGACGAGGGATCGGATAGCGATCACTCGTTAACTATGAGATTTAAAATTAAGCGCCTTGTCCCTTAGTTACCACTAACATACAAACTTTAGGTTTGTTAATAGTGACATACATACATACATGAAGGTTAGCTCGATCGTATAAGCGTATTAAAAAAGCGGATTTTCTATATTTAGGCGTAAAGGAATTTCAAAAAAAATTATTGATTTCAAATATACATTGAATGGAGAACAATGTGCACTTGTTTTCGATTTTCAAAACAACCTTGTATTTGTCAACTTTTGCGCGCGCCTATTTTGTGTACGACACTGCTTTAGTTACTACGGATGTGCATACCAGAGATAGCGTACACTACTTACAGTGCCTACATTACAAGTTAAATGTAAATATTCGAAGTGCGCCTCGTGTATTGTTTTTCAACATTGTACGATGTGTTGCTTATATGGAGTTCTAAGATAGTAGTTAGATTGTAAACTCAATAGATATCGCTTATAATTTACGTGAAGCACAGTAAAAAAAGGGTAGTATATCTTTTTATAATCTATCTTTTCTTTTTAAAAAATTCGGTTCCTTACGTAAGGATTTCTCTTGTACCACTGCGACACAACTAACCTCGAAAAAGAACATTCGTGTTTTCGCACAAATGTTAGCGCCTGCTGGGATCCGAACCCAGGACCCGCAGAGTATAAGTCAGGCACTCTGACCACCAGACCATACGGTCTTCAATATCATATCTGATATTACTACCACCAGCTTGGGATCCTGTATTTAATAAAATAAAATTAAAAATCAAGCATACCATTGCAAGACTTCAAGAGGCCGTTAGCACTTTCTGCGTAGATCGGACCAAAAATAATAATTAAAAGCTGAAGGTACCCCGGATTAACTATGACATCAAGACATCTGTCACCTCAGTCCTGCCGTGACCATGGGTGCTGTAAAGCGCTCGAAACGTCGGGTATATCTATATAGTATTTTATACTTTAAGAAGTAGACAAAACTGGTGGTAGGATTCCTATGCAGGAATCCGTCTAGGTAGGTACCACCCCAGGGCCAGTTATTCTGCCGTGAAGTAGTAGTGTGCAAGCATTAACGTGTTTCGGTTTGAAGGGCACTGTGAGCTAGCGTAATCACTGGGCATTCGAGATTTAAGAACTGATGTCTCAGGGTGACGACGGGCGCAGTGTGGTGTCACATAGAAATATTCTTAGTGACAGCATTTGTTGTGGGCGGACGTTGCACTTGCTATCAGGTGAACGTTTTGCTCGTTTCGTCACTTTAATAAATAAAAAAAAAATCCGATGTCTGCCTGGCCGTTTATCGACCACGGTGACTTATTCAAATAAAAGCGCATGCTATCAATAAAGTGCCGTGCCTCAAATAATCAAACGCCGCCCGCGTTAAAATCGTAGTACGCCAGTGACTTGGGTTCTTTCCCCAGTGTCTGCGTCATTACAATTGTTAATTGCAGTTTCATGTGTGGTTTTACTGGTTGTAGGATTCCTATGCAGGAATCCGTCTAGAAAGGTACCACCGCAGGGCCAGTTATTCGGCCGTGAAGCAGTAGTGTGCAAACTTCACTGTGTTTCGCTATGAAGGGCTGATAGCTAGTGCAATTACTGGGCATATGAGACTTAAGAATTGATGTTTCAGGTAGACGGGCGCTGTGTGGTGCCACACAGAAAAGGTTATGGGTTTTTGTTATATATATATATACATATATGTGTATACATATACAGCACTATATATATATATATATTCGAACACGTGCGATGTCCGCCCACGCGCAACGCAAGCGTGGTGGGTGTACTCTTCCTGGCTCGGAAAACCCTTACAAAAATTTGAAGAGATTCTGTGCCCAGCAGTGGGACATTGGTTATTACTTTTTCTTTCTTCACATATCTTTAAGGTATAGGTTTTACGCAATAATTGCATTTACTTTCGTTCCTCATAGCGTACTATATAATTCAGTGAAAACGTTTTTACAAGTTTTTATCGCAAAATTAAATTAACGTAGAGCTAAATAAACTGCGTTATTAAGTGATACTATTTTGACGAAAGCAAGCACCTAACTCAAGTTAAGTTGATTGAATGAAAACATGCGTAAGCTTGGTTACACCTGGCCCGCCACAGAGTAAATAGGAGTTAAACATTAAGTGATTACAATTTAAAAATAAAATATTCACTATAAGCTTACGTGTGTGTGTGAGTAATGCAATTGTAGGGCGAAATAATAGCTTATAACAATACATTGACACAAATAAATAAAATGTTCCGTATAGCATAGTATAGCCGACAGTTGTCAGAGTAGAATAGCTCCTACCTTTTTTCAACCGACGTGTTGTAAGAGACGACTAAGTTATTATTTTATTCCTTACGATAGCACGGACAGCCTTTACTCGTGCAGATTAATATCATAATATGCAATGCTGTCACTAGACTGCTCTTGGGAACGCAATGGAGGGCGATGTATATTGCACGACGTGGACTGTGTGTATAGCAGCAAACAGCTCTCGTCACTACATGAAAATGCTTCTTAAGACCCATATGTCTTACACTACCTACAGAGTCCTGCAAACTGTGGTGTTTACTACAGCTAGACGGCAGCATTACCGGCACTGCTTACCTACCTAAACTACCATTGAAATTAAGACCATTGTAGATTGCAACGAGTCGGTTTCCGCAACTCCACATCTAGCGTATCTTGCGTGTAGATAGGAATAATGGTTTACTCGAGCCAACAAAGCTCCTCCACTAATCGCAGAAGACTTGATGTTCCCTACGACCTCACGGAGTGATCTCGGCGAGCCGAGAAGTTCCCGGAGCTAGACCCGGTATGTGGCAATCGTAAGGCAGTCAGCAGGGCATGTGCCGCCGTTTCGTCCGTCTCCATACAAGGTCTGCACAGAGGGCTGTCTGTAACACCTACTAAAGTAAACAGATGTTTGTTTGTTCAGCGGAGTAGTACCTTGGAGATATGGCTATTGATGATGGGCGAAGCTGCCTTCGCCTGTTTGCACTTCGGGCGATTCACCCAGATATGTTTGGTTTCTAGTGCGGTTGAAGACTAGCGAACGAACATTCCTGAGGGGAAAGTATGGGTTCTGATTTTTAAGACCCTTTCCGATTGTAATATAAATGTTACAGAGCGATTGTTATTAAATAATATTTTTCTTCGTGTCTCACCTACGAGGCTATCGACGACACACACCGCACGTGGCGCTACTTCCGTGTATAAACAATGTATATACATATGTTACTATACAATTTCTTAATTGTTTTGAGTAACATAGGTTAGGTAATATAGAGTTAGATCTCAAACGAACAACAAATAGACCATTACCAGTATCCCTCATCTCGTCTATTTGGGTAAATACTGTTCAATCAAATTCGGAAAACATTTTTAAACATCGATCTGCTTGGACTTATGTGGTAATCCTTACCTGTGTATAGTATGTTTTTTTTTCCATGGAGTTAATTGCACCAAGCAACTCGTTCACCTGATGGGTTTTTTTATTGTATAAAGTGAAGAAACGAGCAGAAAAAAAAGACTGTAAAGGAAAGAAAGTTATTTTGCTAAGATCCGCATGGAAAATGTAAAATGGTGTGTATTACCTAGTTTTGAAGAGCACCGCCCGCCCTCCCACAACAGCGTGCACAAGAATACCAATACCGCCACCGGGACCCGCCACCAGATACCCTCCACCACTACAACACTACCACTAGGCAATACACACAACTGAAGTCGAGAACACGACACGTGATTCACCTCAAAACGAGGCATTATCAAGTGATATTGACTCTACGACTGTCAACCGCCGATACTCGGCTAACCGACTAACCGATACTCTGGTATTCTTGTGCACGCTGTTGTGGGAGGGCGGGCGGTGCTCTTCAAAACTAGGTAATACACACCATTTTACATTTTGCACGCGGATCTTTGCAAATTAACTTTCTTTCCTTTTCTATAATGGATTTCCGCAAAGTAACGCCTGATTCTATTAACTATAAAAAATGCTGCGTCAGCCATAATATTTCTGTGTGACACCACGCTGCGCCCGTCACCCTAAGACATCAGTTCTTAAGTCTCAAATGCCCAGTGATTACGCTAGCTCAGATAGTGCTAGCTAGTACAGTGCCCTTCAAACCGAAACACAGTAATACTTGCACACTACTGCTTTACGGCAGAATAACTGGCCCTGAGGTGGTACCTACCTAGACGGATTCCTGCATAGGAATCCTACCACCAGTTGTGTTTCGGTTCGAATGCCACCGATAGCTAGCGTAATCACTGGGCAAATGAGACTTAAGAAATTATGTCTCTGGGTGACGAGCGCAGTGTTGTGACACAGAAATAATCTGGATGACACAGCATTTGGGTAGACGTTTTACTCACCATCAGGTGAACGTTTTGCTCGTTTCGTCAAACAAAGTATTAATGCCGTCCATCCGAAAATATGGTTTTTTATACCTTCTAACTCATGTCAAAATATGATGTATCAAACGGTATTACTTCCTATTTTGGAAAAGAACAAAAAGTACCATTTCAAAAAATCTTATATCCAAGTATATTGCCATTTGAAAACGTAATAAATGTTGTCGCTACAACAAAGTAAATGTGTGCCTGTTGTTAAGAGGTGTGTGTGTGTCCCATATACCTTAAAGTAAAGTAAAGTAAAGTTTCAGCCTATAAATATCCCACTGCAGAGCACAGGCCTCCTCGCATTTCTGAGTGTTTTAGAGCTAGGAAGAATCCGCCACGCTGCTCCAATGCGGGTTGGCGGACTGCTCATGTCTTCGAAATATTTTTTTTATTTCTCAGACATGCAGATTTCCTCACGATGTTTTCCTTCACCGCCGATCAAGTGGTAAATCAGCACTTAAAATTGCAATTAACAATTTTAGTGGTGCCAGCAACGGGAATCGAACCCAGATCACTCGCGTGCTACGAAATTTACCTTTTGCCCTTGAACTACCACGGCTCCCATATACCTTAATTTTAAAAATAATGAGGGAGTTAATAGGCTTTGATCTGTTACTCCTCTTATATACAGAATCAAGCGCTAAATTTATTTGAATGAAACTATGCATCACACTAGGATTTCTCGAATATCGTGGGTGCGCTTTATAGCCAATCTAGCCGACAATGGGAAAAAATCCGAAAGCAGAATGATTATAACGTGTTTTAAAATTTTTGTCGAGTACCACCGACCCGATGGTTTGGACACGTAGAGAGGGTGGATGAAAGAAGATCGACGAAACAGATTTATGAGGCGAGTATGTATGAGCAAACCGGTAAGGGTCGACGTAGGCGAACGTACTCGTGTCACGATCAGATCGTTTTAAAGAAAGGTCAAGTCCAAAATACCCGGAACCGACGAGTTTGTATGAAAACACTAATGAAAGTAGAAGAAGCGAAGACGTGTGTCAGGATCGTAGCAAGTGAAAAGATGTGGTCTCTGCCTACCCCAATGGGAAAGAGGAGTGACTCTTTGTATGTATATACAAACTGACAACCACCAGACACAAAAATCTAAATCCCAGATACCACCACTCTGGGATCTTTGTGTTTGTGTCATCACAGTTTATAAATAAACGTACCCACGATGGACTAGAAAGTCTAGTATGGGGCTTCGCTTTTTTTTTAATAAAACTGAAAAAAGAAATTTCAGTTCGATGAAGGCACCAATCGTGCTAAAATAATATAAATAAATAAAATGGTGTGCCTGACCAGTAGTTACTCTGTTACCTATACACAAACCTTTCTATCGCTATTTCGGAGTAATACCCTCGGCGGCGCAGGGTGTGATGTACCTATGCCATAGTAGTAGGTGTCCAGAATGATATGAACAGAGAATAATGTTATATACTTTACAATTTATCGTTATTAGTTGTAACATGTTAGACTACCTTGCTGACCATACTTCCATGCTTCCATGCTCGACAAAAACGAGCGATAACACTAGGATAGATAGACGAGCGATAACATGTTAGACTACCTTGCTGACCATACTTCCATGCTTCCATGCTCGACAAAAACGAGCGATAACACTAGGATTTCTCCCGACCCGTGTGTGTGTTTTACAGAAATTTCAATGCACAACACAACCATTTTAACTGGTGGTAGGATTCCTATGCAGGAATCCGTCTAGGTAGGTACCACCCCAGGGCCAGTTATTCTGCCGTGAAGCAGTACTGTGCTAACATTACTGTGTTTCGGTTTGAAGGGCACTGTGAGCTAGCGTAATCACTGGGCATATGAGACTTAAGAACTTATGCCTCAGGGTGATGGGCACAGTGTGGTGTCACACAGAAATTTTCTGGGCGATACAGTATTTGTCAAGGGCAGACGTTGCACTTTCCATCAGGTGAACGTTTTGCTCGTTTAAAACGATACAATAAAAAAAATATAATATTTTAGCCAATTAGACAGCATATTTGTTAACGTTGTTTCGAATGTTATTGTGTAAGATTATTATATAATAATTTTCATCATCATTTCAGCCCATCACTAGTCCACTGCTGAACATAGGCCTCCCCCATAGATAGCCATAAAAGTTAGTATCGCTCTTTTTGGGATGATTTCGCCATAGTTGCCACGCTTCGCAGGCGGGTTGGCAACCGTAGTTTATTTATTCAGATGCTCCAGGAAGATGCTGAAGCTCACCTCCTGGATTTCATTTTCCCTCTGTCGACTTTCAGGACACCCATGAGATGAGATGGGGTGGTAGTTCTCTTTAACCGCCACCACACGGCAAATAATATAAATATATCTCCATCCTCATAAATCCACAGCGAATACAATGAATAGAAATCGCAATAACCTTTCTTAACAATCCCTCAGTATTACGCTGTTAAGCCGTGTATCTATAGACTTCGATATCGGTGTGCCTTGATGATTATTACAGAAAATACGAATAGATATAAAAGTAACGGAAATGCAACTTGCATAAAGGTTTATTTTTCGTTTTGTCTTAGAGAAGATGGACCATGGGACGTTATTCAAATTAATATTTAAATTCAAAAAGGATATTTAATCTCTTATATAATAAATAGGTCGGGGAAAAAGTCTTTTCGCATATAGTATGTTTAAACATGTAATAAAATCTATTTGGCTGTACCTACTACACTCGGCGTCAAAAAAATCGCACATCCGAAAAAAATAATTTAAATACTATTTTAACACAACAGGCCAATGGCAAAGTTGTGGTTTGAGGGTATCATTCGAAAGGTAATTTCATTAGCTTTCAGGAATTTTAATTGAATTTTACTTTTATAAAGAGACAAAAGAGAAATTATAGAAAAAGACAGGGTATGTACAAATTTGCAAATTAATAATTAAAAAAAAAACTTAATAAATACAAAAAAGTTCTTAAACCCTAGTGTTACCCCCCCTTGCCTTGACAACGGCTTCCATGCGATCTTTCATTATCACCTTACAAGGATCGCAACAGCCTCTTGGGGTATTTGTTCCCACTCTTCAAGTACCGCATCTTGGAGCTCTTGAAGAGTGGCTGGAGCTGGATCTCGAGCTCGCACGCGCCGTTTTAGGTCATCCCAGAGATGTTCTATTGGGTTAAGGTCTGGACTTTGTGCTGGCCAATGCATAACAGGGATATCGACCTCCTGTAAATAATCCCGTACAATAGCCGCGGTGTGGCAACGAGCATTATCATGCATTAACATGAATCCATCACCGACATAACCAGCATACGGGACCACATGTTCCCCCAGGATTTCAGTAATGTACCGACCAGCATATAATGACCCTTGCCCACGGCCACCCCGAGTCCGGGAAACGCACACAAGTTCCGTTTTCCCGTGGACGGAAATGCCGCCCCAAAACATACACGATCCACCCCCGTATTCGACGGATTCTTCGAAGCAGGGTTGTGTGAACCTCTCCCCCTGTCTTCTGTAGACCCTTCTACGTCTGTCATTGCAGAAGAGACAGACCCTCGTCTCATCAGAGAAGAGTACGGTCCGCCACTGTTCTAGAGTCCACTCGCAATGATTGCGAGCAAACTCTAGGCGATCTCTGCGATGCTGTGCAGTAAGTTTTGGACCTTTAGCAGGTCTATGGGCCGTTAAACTCTTTTCGTGTAACCTTCTTCTTATCGTAGAAACACTCATAGATGTTCTCAGAGTTGATCGAAGCTGTTGTTGCAACTCAACAGCATTTGTAAAACGGTTTCGTAAAGATGTCGTAACGATGAAACGGTCATCTCATTCTGATGTGCACCGTTTTCTTCCAGATCCCGGTTTTCTAACATAACCACCAGTCTGCTGAAAACGTTGGAACACCCGTCGAACTGAAAAACGGGACAGGTTCAACTGTCGAGCAACGTCACACTGCCGCATCCCCGACTGTAATAGGGCAATCACTTGAGCGGCTTCTTCAGAGCTGGTGTCCATCTTTACTTGTTCTTACTTGGGTTACTTGTTCACGTGTGTTCACTGCAAAGTCTAAATTATGACTGGCCCATATTTCATCCAAATCGACCCTTTTATACCCTTTTTAGGTGGTGTAACTAGCGTCCTTACTAACGAGCATTTGACAGTGTTTATTTTTGACCCTCTATAATGATAAATGTTTTAATGATTTCATGATTTTTTTATTAATAATGTAAAGCTATTCAAATACCCATTTCAAATACCAATATTTATATAAATATAATTCGTTTCTAGCCATTACAGCCATTTTTCGCGCAAACTCAGAGAGGTGCGATTTTTGTGATGCTGAGTGTATTTGTATCTGGCTGGTTTTGATAATATTAAAAAGGTTATTTTTCAAAAATAAATTAGTAAAATGTTAAATTGAATGAATTGAAGGAAGAAATTCAATTATTTTAAGCGTTTTCAATCCGGGAATTTTTATGTCAAAGATGCACTTTTGTAGAGATTGATAACTGGTGATGAAATGATCATAAATGATAAATGATGATGGTGATCACGTACGAAAAAAACGTGCGAAAAAGGTCGGTCAGGCTTCACAGACTGTGCCTACACCAGCAATTGTTGATGGGAATCTCAGATTATGCATACTCTTTTGATGTCAACTCTGACATGTTTGGTTTATGTATTATGTTTGAATTGCTTTGGATTTGGAATGATGTTTGAATTACTTTAAATTTGCAATGTCAATTTTGTTTGTTCAGATTGAATTTGTCATATTTTATTAATTCCGTGAAAAACGCTTGAATAAATAACATGTCAAGTTATAAATTTCATAATGATTAGGTTTCATCAAAAGTAAATTCAAAAAATGTTTAAGTTAAAATAAATAGTTCTCTAATCAGTCCTTATGTGTCTTTTTGGTTTGAAAGTGATCTCATTAGCCACATCTACCATTGAAGAGGTTATAGGCCCAGGAAAAGGAACAATTCAAAAGGAAACAATTGAAAAAGAAACAGTTGAAGAAGAAGTAACAATTGACGGTGTTGAAAATTAAGAGTACAGAAACCAATTAAGTAGTTTGTGAAGAAACAATTGAAGATAGTGGAAGCGGCTTAGGTGAAGGTTCTGGAAACGCCGGAAGTGGATATGGAAACGGCGGTGGATCTGGTGGCTCAGGCAGTTATGGAGGTGGTTCCGGTTTTGGGAAGTGGCAGCGGTGGCGGTGCAGGAGCAGGCAATGGTAATGGAGGTCATGCAAACAGTGGAGGCGGATCTGGTGGAATCAGTGGAGGCTTTGGAAGAAACGGTGGCAGTGGATACCGTGGAAGAATAGAGGTTGTTGATGTTTTTAATGATGCTGATGAAGCGGATGAAGAAGAAGCGGAGGTTGTTGCAGAGAGTGTGGGTCCAAGGAGGAATCCGACGAGAGATGGGTCTTTGAGAGATTTTGATGATTTTTTGGATGCAAGTGAGGATATAATAGAGGAGGTTGTTGATGTTTTTAATGATGCTGATGAAGCGGCTACATCCGAAGAGAAGTTTTCTTTGGAGAGGAATGGCACATGGAGTTGGTTGATGAAGGGGAAGCTGAAGGGAGAAAGCTTTTAACAAGCAAGTGGGTCTTTGCTAAGAAGTCGGATGGAAGATATAAAGCTAGATTAGTAGTCAGAGGTTTTCAACAGAAATATAAAGTGGACTATAAGGAAACCTATAGTCCTGTGGTGAACAGTACTCCGCTTAGAAATATTTTATCGATATCAGCTCAAAAGAATTTGAAACTAAGACTATTTTGAAATTGAAATTAAGACAATCGGAATTTTTCAGAGAAACTTTTTACAGAATCTTTGATATCTCCTCTTCCTTTATTGTGTATTGGTTTTAGTTATTATTAAGAGTTTTGGTTTTTGTTGAGAGAGTGTATTATTGTTGTTTTATGATTGGTTGTTTGTTTGTTGATAATTTCTTAATTTTTTGGGTTTTCTGTACTTGTCTGGTGTTATGATGTATACCTGAGATTAAGGGGGTGTGTTGATTGGTAATCTCAGATTATGCATACTCTTTTGATGTCAACTCTGACCTGTTTGGTTTATGTATTATGTTTGAATTGCTTTGGATTTGGAATGATGTTTGAATTACTTTAAATTTGCAATGTCAATTTTGTTTGTTCAGATTGAATTTGTCATATTTTATTAATTCCGTGAAAATCACTTGAAGAAGTAACATGTCAAGTTATCTGACATAACTTTTGTATTTTATATAAATTTCATAATGATTAGGGTTCATCAAAAGTAAATTCATAAATGTTTTAAGTTAAAATAAATAGTTTTCTAATCAGTCCTTAAGTGTCTTTTTGGTTTGAAAGTGATCCCATTAGCCACATCTACCATTCAAGAGCAATAAGGTGATGCTGTGTGTGGTGGGATTAGAAGGGTGTTGTTCATTATAAATATAAATTGATAAACGAATGATTTGTGTTGTAGATTATCTGCTTGTGCTGGAATCAAACCCTGGGCTACTACTCAGTCAAGTACAAATAAGTCATCAATAAATATTCTCCGTTAAACAAAATGTTACTTCGTCTTGCTAACGCAGTGACAAAATGGCGTCCATTAAGATTCATGGCGCATATATTTTATCTGTGTTATATAATTATCTCCGTATGTTATACTCGTATGTACAGATTTCCATGATAATTTTATTATCTACGAATATGTAATTGTTTCAGATCGTTGAGTCGGCCTCTGCTCGCCTTCAGACATGGTAAGCTATTTGAATATGTTATTTTTTGAATTAAGAAGTAAATTATAAAGGATTAACGACTTATTATAGAGAAAAAAAAGATCGCTGTTCAATAAGTACCATTGTATTCGCTAATTTATAAAATCAAGGGCATCTATTCCTTAATACTCAAACCTAATACCACTATACAAGGTGTTTTAATAGGGTAATAATCCGAAGGGGGGGATAGTACCTATACTTTTACTATATAATCAAAAACGTCATTAATGAGTAAATTATTAAAGAAAATTCTATGAGACTGTTCTTTGTACGTTTAATTATAATGTACTCTTCACAAAGATAAAAAAAAGATACCTTCGGAGTTTCTTTCCCCTGTTTCTTGTATAAAATGTGACGTGGCGCCGGCGGTTGATTGTATAAAATGACGTTTGACAAACGAAATTTATATTTCATAAGTCGACAAAAAAAGAATTTTCATTTCATTACATTAAGTACCTACTCGACCAAACTATATTGACGACAAGAATAATTGTTTTTTTTTTTTGGATAAATTGAAGAAACGAGCAAAACATTGACCTGATAGTAAGTGCAACGTCTGCCCATAACAAAATGCTGCGTCACCCAAAACATTTCTGTGTGGCACCACACTGCGCCCGTCATCCTGAGACATCAGTTCCTTAGTATCATATGTCCAGTGATTACGCTAGCTCTCAGAGCCCTTTAAACCGAAACACAGTGATGTTTGCACACTACTGCCTAGGCGGATTCCTGCATAGGAATCCTACCACCAGTAAAATAGTACAAACAGATTTCAGTGTTAGAACGCCAAAACACATACATGTATAAGTTGCACGTGTGTTCCTCGCTTGTTATTTACCAAACACTATATATCTCACATCTCTATATTCAGTACTAATACTAGATAAAACTTTTATATGTTACTAGCTGATCCCTGCGGTTATATAACTACCCGCGTAAATAAGCCGACATAGATTGATGATATGTATTGATATACCTAGTTTTATATCTAGTAGTAGTAGTTTTGTATCTAGTATATACATACCTAGTTTATTATATGTATTGATTCTTTAATCTGATTCTGGGTTTTTAATTTTTTTCGGCGCGGAACCCTAATTATTTTTCTAAATTTAAAGTAGCCGCCTAAGTTACCCGCTAGTATCAGCTATCTGTCAGTGAAATTCCCTTCAAAATCGGTCCAGCCGTTTCGGGGATTAGCCGGAACAAATAGACAGTCAGACAGACAATATTAAAAAAAATGTTTTTTTCTTTTAAGTAACGTATATACTTTCATAAGAATTGAGTAAAAAGGTGTTATTTTTTTATTACAAACATACACTTCAATTCTATTTAAATAAATCATTCACTTGGCGTTAAATCTGGAAATACATTTCGACAAAGTACCAACAAATTCTATAAATTATAACTATTTTTATCCTTCTCTACGGCTACCCCTGAGTTGAATGCGGTACTGCTTTATTAAATAGGTACAATCGATCCAACGTCAGTAATTAATGATTGTTGGTCATTATTTAACAGCAACAAGGTATTCCATTCGTGGTAATAGTGCGATCTATGTATGGTCTTGTTTTTTTTTTTCGGGAATAAATAGAAGTTCTATGGAATTGGAATGAAAATGGAAGATGTTCATTCACTATACTTTCACGAGCACATGCTGCATAATAAACTATCAATATTAAACATGAAACTCAAAATATACACAAACATTACAAAATTCAATAAATCAGTAACACAGACTTATTTAGTACCCCATCAAGCAAATACAAAAAAATAGTAGGTATTAAAGCAAGAAATTTAAATACAACTCATAAACTAAAATTACATTTCTGAAATTTATAATCTATATTAATAATTTATTATGTTGATTTAATAATATAAGTAAGATTGTCCTCGATAGGTAGTCGGGAGGAAGATGATATTCCCGAAACTAATACATTTTATACAAAGATCTTTTGATAGCATCTACGTACACAGGGTCAACATGCTGTTGACTACACTACACATAGTTGTTTCTGTTCTCCATAGCAATATGTGCAATACAATTGTTTGTACAATACAAGTACAGTTGTTTGTTTTTCCCAATAAATTAAAAAAAAAAAAACTACCGCCACTTTTCCAGTTGGCGCCAAGTCCTTTTAAATATGTCTATGTTCAAAAAAGGTATACGCTTTTAAAAGCGTCTACATTTCATAATATCTGCAGCCAGTTATAAGTCTGTAAAAAGTATTTCCTTCATACTTTTCAGTCATTTCATTTTTGAATGTTAGATTTTGTCGGTCACTCTTCACTTACTGAACATGCAACTCATTTCGTTTAATATGAAACTAGAAACATATGGAACACCTAAATGTTGCTACCAATTTGTTCTAAAATGGTGGTAATTATTCGGATACAAAACTCATCTACTTAGTAAGCTATAATGATGCTATATGATGTTCTCCTTGCCGATTTCGACCACTGCGACAACTGCCGACTACTGTCGAGAGCCATCAACTGCGCAAGAGATATTATAGTGCCACAAGTGTATGCGCAAACACAGAGGCACTCACTCGTCCCAACCTATCCGCGCCCGATGTAACGCTGATGCGATAAGATCGGCAGGTAGGCTAGGATGTAGTGTCAGAAACACGGGGACAATCACGACACAACCATCATCAAAACACTTAAAAATTTCAATAACACGTAGATGTAAGGAACAACAACAATTATTATAAACTAATATAAATAAACCAAAACATACTGATTGTAGTAAGCTGTATATCGATAGCAGCATACTATTATCACAAAAAGAAGAGTGGAGGAAAAAAAAAAGCACAACACAACCAGACACGAAAACCAACAATTTATGTTTTAGCACAAATGTTGGCTCCGGTTGGGATTCGGACCCAGGATCCGCGGCTGAGAGGTCAGGTACTCTGACCACGCGGTCTATAACCTAGTGTTTATGTACTCTTGTAGTGAGTGCCATAAACTTAGATGGTGTCTCTTAAAACGTTGAATTTAAATTCTCTTTGATGTAAAACAATATTATAATAAACGAAAACGGCGAATATTTCACACTTGGATAAAACAAATTTATAATGTACATTTCGCTCGTAAGGGCTAGGACGGCCCAAATGGTAAGTAGGTTAATATTTCACAATCGCTGAATAGATTTGTGTAATAATGTCTATCTATCAAGGGTTGAAAAAAGAAATGCCAGAACAGCAGTACGGTACGGTTTTCGTGTCAACATTTTTGCAAGCTTTTATTTGACTTGCTTTCTTATATCATTCCGGTTCAAATTTTGTAAGTCAATTTTGACCTACTTTCCTATCTAGCTTCGGTGTAATAATTTGGTACCATCGAGCTTTTCTTATGATGGGGCCTGCAGTTGGCAACAGGAACTACTCAACTAAGCAACATAGCTTCGTCGTGTTTGGGCTCGTTGGATTTGATTAAAAAAGTAAAGTAAAGTAAGAGCCTATAAATGTTCCAGTGCTGAGCACAGGCCTCCTCTCATTTCTAAAAGGGTTTTTGGAGCTGGGTAGAATCCGCCACGCTGCTCCAATACGGGTTCGTGGACTTCACATGTCTTTGATTTTTTTTTATTTCTCTGACATGCAGGTTTCCTCACGATGTTTTCCTTCACCGCCAAGCACGTGAGGTAAATCAGGACTTAAAATTGCAATTAACAATTTTAGTGGTGCCGACACCGGGAATCGAACCCTGATCAATCGCAGACTATGAAATTTAAAGCGAGCGCCTAACCCCTGAGCTATTACAAATTTGATTTGACATGTATTATAGACCTAGCTACATTTACAACAAAAATACGATTACGGCTAAAAATGTGAAAATCGTTCTTTCGCTTTCCACAGGCGTTAATGTTCTAAACATACTCGTATATATTATGTCCTTACATATGAAATTGGCGTTTCGTCGTACTGGCCACTTTGATCTGAAATATATCCTCTTTGGTTAAGAATTCCAAATTCAAATTTATGAATCCATTTAGCTGGTATATTTGAGATTCGAAAACACGCATTCATTTGTTTTTTCCCTCATTAGTTTTTTTTTTAGCGTCGCTCATCTCGCACAATGGAAAACTGGAAATATCGCTTTATTTACGAGTACGAGTTCTACCGTGGCACCAGTGCTGCAGAAACAGCTCAAAGGTTTAACGATGTGTATGGCGCTGGTGTCGCAAAAGAAAACACGGTACGTTTTTGGTTCCAACGTTTTCGTTCTGAACATTTCGACCTTCATTTCGACAATTTCGAAAAAGCCCCGTGGACGGCCGGACACCAAAGTGGATAATGAAGAATTAAAGGCTATCGTGGGAGCGGATCCATCGCAAACCACTCCAGAGTCAGCTGCAGGCTTCACTGTGAGTGATAAAACTGTTTTAATCCACTTGAAGCAAACAGGGAAAGTAAAAAAGCTTGAACGGAGTAAACCTCATGAATTGAGTAAAGCAAATCAGCAAACAAACGGCTGCTGCGTTACATTGCTCAACCGGCACAATAATGAAGGGATTTTAAATAGGGTCATCATTACCTGTGATGAAAAGTGGATCCTACACGATAATCGGAAGCGCTCGTCGCAATGGCCGGACCCTGGAGAACTAGCCAAATCCCGCCTCAAGTGAAAATTTACTCAGAAAAATTTACTTGTGAGTGTTTGGTGGATTAGTGCCGGTGTCGTTCACTACAGCTTTCTAAAATCTGGTCAATTGATTGCGGCAGATATCTATTGTCAGCAACTGCAAACCATGACGGATGGAACTAGCTGCTGAACAACCGAGGCTGGTTAATCGCTCTGGGTAACTGCTGCTTCAGGACAATGCTAGACCACACACTGCACAACAGACGGCCGCTAAACTATAGGAGCTGCTTGGAATGTCCACGACATCCACCGTACTCCCTAGACCTTGCTCCTACAGATTACCATTTTTTCCGGAATTTGGATAACTTCTTACAAGGAAAAAAATTCATCTCCGATGTGGCAGTACAACCCGCCTTGAGAGTTTATTGATTCTCGCCCCAATAGTTTTTTTAGTAAAGGGATCGATGAACTACTTACGTGATGGCAAAAGTGCATAGATAACAATGGTACATACTTTGATTAATTAAATATATTTTACAACAAAAACGACTTTATATTCCTCCCATACAAAACGCCAATTACATATGTAAGGACCTAATATTTTAGACTTAAACATATATTTAAAACAATATGGATTCTTAACAGTTAAACGGTTTTCAAACATTACTATCAATACGAGGAGGGATCAAAAAGTAGTGAGAATGAGATAGAATATAATGACTACTGATAACTTAATAATATATTTTTCTACATAGTCTCCGAGTCTCTGTACTCACCGAATCCAGGGCTTTTCCAAGGCTTCAATCCGTTTAAAAAAAAAGTTTTGTCTTGGTCGTGCAAAAAGCTCTCCACGGCATCCATCAACTCATTATCGTCTTCGTACCTGTTTACCCTTAAGTATTCTTTCAATTTTGGGAACAGAAATCAGAAAAACAAAAATCGCTAGGCGCCAGATGTGGTGAATAAGGGGGGTGGTCAACCAATTCGAAGCCAGCTTGCTGAATGGCAGCCATCGCAACTGCCGACCTGTGCGCTTGCGTTGTCGTGATGAAACAGCACGCCCCTTCGAAATTTCCCTCTCCTTTTCTCTTTGATGGCATTCCTCAACTTGGGAATTAAAGCTGCATAATATTGGCCTGTAATAGTGGTTCCACGCTCCAGGTAATCAATCAACAATATCCCTTCTGAGCCCCAAAATATTGAGGCCTTGCCAGCCGATGCCACGGCATGATACTTCTTCGGGGTCGATGATGATGGCCGTTTCCATTGCGAAGATTGCTGTTTTGTCTCGAGATCAAAATGATGGACCCATGTTTCGTCCATTGTTACGAAACGAGACAAAAAGTTTTCATAATCTTCTTGAAAATTGTCCAACAATATCTTCGAAATGTCAAGTCGATTTTGTTTCTGACTGTCGGTTAACATTCTCGGCACCCATCTTGCGGAGACTTTTCTCATATTCAAAGATTGTTTCAATATGGATTGAATACTTCCATATGAAATGCCCGTTTCTTGAATTATGTATCGGATGACAACTCTTCGAGCGCTCAATACAATTTTCTCGACTTTTGCAACATTTTCTTGGGTGCCTGACGTCGATGGACGGCCGCAACGATGTTCGTCTTCCGTGCTCGTTCTCCCTACTCGAAATTGAGAAGCCCACCTTGCGACCGTGGAATACGGCGGAGCAGACTCTCATAATGTTGCCTCCAAATCACAATGAATCTCTTGCGTCGTTAACCTTTTTAAACAGAGGTATTTAATAACGGCTCGCACTACGTTTTTCTCCATTTTCGAGAACACGTTCCAAGACAAAGCAAACAAATGACTACATTCAGAAAAAAACAAAAGAGATACGAAGATTTTTTTTCTTTATTAATATTACAAATATGTATCTGAGTTATGCCTGCCAGTTTTTTTTTTTCTTACCAAGGAGTATGTGGTTCTCACTACTTTTTTAACCCTCCTCGTATATCAATCGGTTGGCGTATTCATATTTTCCCACGAGACAAAAATATATTTACCGGATCCGGTTGTTTGTATCTGTGCGATTTATGTATGTAAATCACACCAACGATGCACGAAAAAACCTAGTGTGTCCCGTCGCGACGAGTGCGGTGCGGTGCTGCATAGAACTTTAATGCAATGTTCTAGATGATACCGCAACAGTTATGGGCAGACGTGGTACTCGCAGATGAGCGACTTCCTCGTCTCTTCACTTATGTATGCGACCGTATGTATGCTTTTTGATCAGCCAAAATCTTTTTCTTGATAGAAATTCAAGTTCTGCTCGGACGGAGACTGTCCGCTGTGGGTGCTCGCAGCTCTGCACGCCATCAGCAATCTGCCCGCTCAGTTGTTCAGAACGCTGCTGCATCATGTGGTGGAAGAACAGCCTGTAAGTGTTGATACTAATTTTATAAACGCGAAAGTAACTCTCTCTGTCCCTATGTCTGTTTGTTAACCTTTCACGGCTCAACAGATGGACCGATCGTGACGAAATTCGGCACAGAGATAGCTTGCATTCTGGGGACGGACATAGAATCTCTCATAGGACTCTTTATTCCAGCGCGCACCGAAAACTAGCGTCGTGGATAACACCACGACATTATGCTAAGCTATATTGCCGTGTGGTGGCGGCTTCAGAGAAACTACCACCCCATCTCCTCCCGTGGGTGTCGTAAAAGTAGACAGAGTGAAAATGAAAACCACGAGATGGGCAGCGGCATCTTCCTGTAACATCTGAATAAATATATTGTAAATGTATTGTTTACTTGAGTTGATGTGTGTTAAGTTTGCTGTAATAAACTTAATTTCTGCCTTTCTTTCCATTCCGGAAAATCTGGCAGCGTGGAATAGCTCTTACCTCTTTCCTACCGAGGTGTCGTAAGAAGCGACTAAGGTATTGTACGGACAACTTTTATTCGTGCAGGATAACACTATAACATGCAACGCTGTCACTATACTGCCCGTGGGAACGCATCATCATACTCACCAGTAGTGTGCAAACATTACTTTGTTTCGGTTTGAAGGGCACTGTGAGCTAGCGTAACCTCTGCGCATGTGAGACTTAAGAACTGATGTCTCAGGGTGACGGGCACAGTTAGGTGTCACACAGAAATGCTCTGGTGACACAGCATTTGTTATGGGCAGACGTTGCACTTACCATCAGGTGAACGTTTTGATCGTCTCATCACTTTATCCAATAAAAAATAAAAAATATTTTTTTTTGACTCGTACCATAGCGGCGGCGTGGTTCGCCACCCGTCACATTTCATTTCCCGAGGGGTCGAACAGTGAATTACGTTTGTGACCCCTGCCTATCCCTTATCTGGGTAAAGGGCATGACTATATGTATATACGAGTATTTCGGAAAATCAGAGTTGCCACGGAATTTTTAAAAAAACCTAAATCCACGCGGGAATAGTGGTCTATACGAGTGGCTTATCTGTTTACACTCTTGTAGCACTATCATATCTCCTATGCAGTTGACGGCTTCCGACAATATCCGAAAGTTTTCACCATGGTCGAAAAACAGCAAGGAGGACATTGTCACTGCTGGTACTGTTTCCCCTACCCGATGGCACGAGAATGATGATGCTGGTAACCGTGGTAGATTTGAGTGAAGACTGTGTTTCATAGTGGACGGACGGTTTGCAATAGTGGCAGTAAATAAACAATGAATAAAATAAAATTTTATGGATTTTATCGCGTTTATTTATTGCCTAATGTTTACAACACCCATGGTTACGGGACGACTGTTTGTAATGTGTAATCTATCAAACCTCCTCATCTCATGTAACAGAATAGAACATAATAGATTTTTTTTTCAAATTAGTTTATTTACATAACACTTATTAAAAGTAATTTTTTTAATTACTCTGGTTCGCAAAAAAAAAGCCTCTGTCCTAGGAAGAATCAGAAGAATTCATTCATTTTAAAAATAATGTACAATTGCAGCATTATGAAGATGTAGAAAATAGCGAGCCGTGTGGTCGCGGCTGGTTAAAAGAATACTACCACTCCATCTCGTCCAATGGATCTCGTAAAAGGCGAGTAAGGAATTAAACTGCACTGTGCACCCAACAGCGCACGGTGGCGATGGGCTCACCACCTATTACACCAAGTGTATTATATTGTTTTGGTGAAACGTAGATTGTGGCAGTCATCTGTTTTTGCAGTGAGTGCCCAGTCTCTGACTACCCCTTATGGGATACAGTCGTGATCTTATGTATGTGTATGTATGTAGAAATAGCTTGGCAGCGATCACCTTCTTGCCAAGTATTATCATCATCCATGTATTCTTTAATATTATAATAACCCTTTTTATGAAATCTTTTTTTACTTAAAAATTTGAAATTTTTGATTTAAAGACTTGTTGCACTTTCTGGGATGTTGTTATAAAAACGTATACATTGCCCCATAAAAGAGTTACTGACCCTATGAAGTCAAGTAACAGGCATTAATAATTTGTGCTTGTTCCTAGTATTAACATTATGAATATCACTTTTTTAATAAACTGGTTTATGTTCTTGTGTACATACAAAACCTTTTCAAATATATATTGAAAGGTCAAGGTTGAGATATTAATTTCTTTAAATTTATGTTTTAGAGACACTTTAGAGCCATTATTATAAATAGCTTTTACGGCACTCTTCTGCAAAACATAAATCACTTCTACCTCAGTCGTATTTCCCCATAGCAAAATACTGTAAGACATTATGTTATGAAAATAACTATAATAAACTAATTTAACAGTTTTAACATTGGTCAAGTTCCGAATTTTTTTGCAGCATAAGCTGCAGAGCTAAGTCTACTTCCTATTTTAGATATATGGGGGCTGCATTGAGATTTCGCGTCAAGAGTTATTCCAAGACAGTGGTATCCACAAAGCTCAACTCTTCCCCTTCTGATTGTAAATACATTTACATCTAATCGTTTAACATTTCGTGTTGTGAATTTAATACATTTTGATTTGTTGCCGTTTAAAAGCGAATTGTTAACGTTAAACCAATGTACTAATTTTGAAATAGCATTATTCACCTCATAATATAATAAAAGTTGACGTTTTATCTTAAAAATCATAGTATCATCAGCAAATAACACTATATCATGGTTGTCTCCTACTAGGTAAGGTAAGTCATTAATGTAAATAAGGAATAGAAATGGGCCGAGAATCTAACCCTGCGAGACACCCATAGATACTGCTGATCCGGAAGAACTCGGGCTATTAATAACTACTTTCTGCGTTCTATTGCTCAAATATGAAATTAGAAGTTTCAGTGCAGAATTTCTTATACCGTAATGACGTAGTTTCCGGATGAGTGTTTCATGGTGAACGCAATCAGAAAACACCCAAGGCATTTTGTGAATTCTCCCAGGCATCAAATATTTTCTTAATTAGTTCAACACCTGCATCAGAACAACCCCTTGTAAAACCAAATTGGTTTTTGTGAAACAGTTTATTAAACTCAAATGTTTTAAAATTTGATTAAGAATGTATATTTTTTAAATCTATCAAACCCTATTTCGTGTAATCTATCAAACCTCCTCATCTCGTGTGATCTATAAAACCTCCTCATCCCGTGTAATCTGTCAAACCTCCTCATCCCGAGTAATCTATCAAACCTCCTCATCCCGTGTAATCTATCAAACCTTTACAAGGTTCCTGTATGAGAGTATCGGTATGGCCTATAAATTTTTACATTTACGTGAAACGAACTCATTACGTACACTATTTTTTATAAAAGAACACAATAACTGCAATAGCCTAATGGCTTAGGGTACGGACTGCAAAACGTCACGTCGCAGGATCGAGCCCGCCATTCGACTATTCTCGTGAACCATATCCTAGCACAAACTTTTACGCTTAGTTGGAGTGGTTAACAGGATAATAGCAATGTTAATATAGCATTGCTAGTATTCTTTAAAAAAATGCTTGAAGGCAGAATGACTTGCATTGCGCAGTACCCACCTAGACGGATTCCAGCACAAGATTTCTACCACAATTAAACTGTGGTATGAAAGCGTGGTCCTTCTGCCGATTCACCGTACCGTATATTACAGTTAGTATCTAACTGCAGCTTAACTGTATCAAGAAAGAAAGAGAAAGAAATAAGTTTAATTCGTTGCTACGACGCCGTTGCTGTGTTGTTCGTGTCACGTATAGCTTCATTGAATAATTCGGTGCAAGTAGCACGTTATACATTAAATATCAACTAGACATACACTTTCACAATATAACTGTACTAAATCATATTAAATTTGTATTTTATGATATATTGTATTCGTAAAGTGCACGTAGACGCGAATGTGACGTAGATATAGTGTAGACGTTTGGCAAATTGAGTCTGATATTATATATATCTTCATATCTTTGTAAACGCAAAAATATATTTTCATGTCTCATTTCTAACTCAGGTTTTGCGTTTCATAGCTTTGGAGCACGTGAAGAAAATGGCTATATATTTAAGCCGTTTGGCGTGGAGACACTCGGGCCGCGAGGCGTTTGTACAAAGATATCTGCTCGCACCTGATCACCATTTCTGTTGACGCTGGCTCGTACTTTGGCCAAATCAGCCACGCGATACAGCGTGGCAACACGGCATGCTTGCCGGGCACACTGCTCACAGACGGCGGCAAATAGGCCCGCATTTTTATCTAGTTTCTTTTTGTAAATTAGTGCTTTTTCATTTTCAAATTATTTCTTGTTTATCATTATTTATATCATATTGTAAAAAAAAACTTTGGAATACATTGAACAAAAGAGTTACGAGTTCTTCCGGTTTTGTTTTGTTAATTTGCTTGATTTCAACACGCTGATTAGCGCCAATACCTGGGTTCAAATCCCATCTGAAGCCAACATTTACGAACAAATTTTAGCTCTGGTTGTGCTGTAATTGTCTCCTCGTCTTTGACACTACATCATTTCATGCCTTCTGTTTTTTCGCATGAGCGTTACATCATCCTCAAACAGTGGTTTTTTATTTATTTTATTTTTTGCACAACGTCACTCCCCACTAAGATTTATTCTGCATCGTGCAATACCACACGCACAAACACTCAGACCCAGAACAACTATCTGTAGTAGTCAAACCAGCGATCCCGAACGCAGAAGCCAATCGCTTAACTACTGCGCCGACCTAGCTGACAGTAATGATCTTGTGTTTAAGTTTAAGGGCATTAAATCTAATGGAATTACAGGGCTTATAAGACTTAAGAACTGATGTGTCATGGGAACGAGCACAGAAATGGTCTGGGTGAAACAGTTTGTCATGTGAAAACGTTGCACTTACCGTAAGATCTACAATACTAGCACGGCACTTCCACTAAAAAAAATTGTACTCTTTTACTTATAAATTTAATCCAAATTCAACTTATACGCATAAGGCTCTCTTTTGCCTTTGATTGAAAAATAAAACAACGTGTTACGTCACGGCCCTTTGTAAATATTCCAGCGGCAAATAACATTTGGTCATCCACTCCGAAAAAGCTTCCACGGGCCTTAACATAATAACATCATAAAGAACCAGTGAAGAAAATCTTCGTTTGTTTTTATTAGCGCGGGAAAGAGCGACAGGCAGTGACATTTTGAAAACAGCTGTATATTTTTTGTTATCTGTGGTTCATGTAGACGAAGTCTATTTATTACGGTGACATTTTGTGAACTATAATCAAGCTGTAAGTGATTGGTCCGGTCCTCGGTGGCGGATCCGCTAAATTGGTCAATAGCATTACCGAGTCAAATTTTTAATCTACTACTTTTAGTCTATTTCATTTTATTTCATAGGAAAAAAAATCGGTTACGTTAAGTCTGCCTAAAAAAATACCGAACAGTTCGGTATTTTTATATATTATAAGGCATATTTTTGTATATTATAAGGCATATTTTATATATTATAAGGCACATATTATAAGGCCACAGAAAGAATTAAAAAGTAGATTACATTAAAAGATATTTTTTTGTAGGAGAATGTAACGAGACGTACAAAAATGTTCACCTGATGGTAAGGTGACCGTCTGCCCATAACAAATGCTGTGTCACCCAGAACACTTCTGTGCGGCACCACAATGTGCTAATTAGACAATTTCTTAAGCCTCATATTCCCAGTGTTTACACTAGCTCTCAGTGCCTTTCAGACCGAAACACAGTAATGTTTGCACACTAGTGCTTCACGGCAGAGTAACTGGCCTGGAGTGGTACCTACCTAGACGGATAACTGCATAGGAATCCTACTACCAGTGTATAGAAAGTGTTATCTTTTTACTGTTAAGAAGACCGTGGTATTGTGTTCAGAGTACCTAAATTCACGCAGCCAGCATTGTTGTGTTACGCATGTGAAATGTATGCCTGTTTTAATGGTAGTCATTTAACATGACAATTTGACAGGATTATTGATTGCAATATCGGACGCCTTGAATTTATGCAATGATGCCCGTCACCGATCCGCATATTTTCTGTGCCATTTTTCTTTGGTGTCGCAATTCCTTTCCTTCAGGAAAGGTGAGTGTGCGTGTGAGTGATGTGCGTACGTGTGTGCATGTTGTTGTGCGTTTGTAAGTGATTGTGTGTCTGTGTTTTTTATGTTAGTGACTAGACGAGCAAATCGTTCTCCTGATGGACAGTTTCACGCAAGCCGATAACCGATGAGGTGTCACCCAATACTTTGCATTGAAAAGCTCCGTGGCACTACTGCCCTCCTTACCCTAAGACAACAGTTTTTAAGTCTTAATCGCTCTGTAATTACACACTTTCATTTTTGAACACCGTCCCCCTGAGATATAATTTCTTAAGTCTCATGTGGAAGACGGAAACACAGTAATATTCGCACACTACTTCTTAATGTCAGAATAACTGGCCTTGCGGTGGTACTGCGCTTCTGCATAGGAATTCTGCCACCAATTTTTTGTAGTCTACCCTAACGCTGGTTCGAAAGAAAAATGCCTTAGTCATAGAAAGAACCAGGAAGACACCCGGGCATCATTTTTCTTAGGATTCATTTTTCTTAAGTGCATTGGTAATGTCTTCCTGCCGGATTTTCAGCGACGGCGACAACTGTCGAATGCTGTCGGTAGATATCCGACTGTGTAGAATATATTATAGTGCCCCAAGGGCACCGGCAAACAAAGAGGCACTTACTTCTCCTAACCTAACCGCGCTCGATGTAACGCTCATCGGATACATCGGTAGGCTAGGATGCAGTGTAAGTACACAACCAGTACACAGTGTTGGCTCTGGCAACGAACCAAAACCAAGACCTACGACGTAGACGTCTGACAACTAGATCACGTGGCTCTCACCTTCCCTTATAGAATAAGTGCGCTTATGAGAGGGTCAGATGCATTATCAGATTTTTGAATCGCTGAATTTTCCATCTCGTCTTCGTCTAATAGATGTTGTTGATTATTTGTGACGAAACGAGCAAAACGTTCACCTGATGGTAAGTGCAATGTCTGCCAACAACAAATGCTGTCACTCAAAATATTTCTATGTGACACCACACTGCGCCCGTCACTCTGAGACATCAGTTCTTAAGTCTTAAATGCCCAGTGATTACGCTAGCTCACAGTGCCCTTCAAACCGAAACACAGTAATGCTTGCACACTACTGCCTCACGGCAGAATAACTGGCTCTGGGGTGGTACCTACCTAGACGGATTCCCGCATAGGAATCCTACCACCAGTAAAGATGCTACTGCCCGTCTCCTGGTTTTTAATTTCCCTCTGGCCTCTTTTACGACACCCACGGGATGAGATGGGGTGGCAGATTCTCTTAAGCCACTACCACACGGCTATTCGTTTGTTGGTATTTAATGAACCGAAATCTGATAATTTAATCGTTTCGCATACATTGCCTTTAGCTGGGATTGGAAGCCAGTAGGCAGGTAAACTGATTGCACGCGGTCGTCACTACTAAATATTGTAGTCAAGAGCAAAAGTATGAAAACACCATCGCCCACGCTAAATTCATTGTTATTAGTACAGTCTACGTTTACAACACCCACGCATCACAATCCGTTTATGGGTTCTCTCACAGTAATGATATGATTTTTTTTTTAATTTCAACTTTATTAATTTGCTAAATTTTTCTTTTATTTTTTAGAAGTGAAAGTTCTTTGGCCGCGACATGAGTAAAATTTCAAGGTTGTTGTAATTGGAGTGCAATCCATATTAATATTATAAATGCGATAGCAACTCTCTCTGTCCCTCTCTCTAACCTCTCTGTAACCTTTCCAAGGTTCAGCCGCCGAACCGATCTTGACGAAATTGGCACAGAGGTAGCTTGCATCCTGGAGACGGACATAGGATACTTTTCATCCCGGAAAATCAAATAGTTCCCACAGGATATTTAGAAAAGGTTATAACCACGCGGGCGAAGTCGCGGGCTTTGACTAGTCTTCTATATTTAACGTTATAAATGAACGTTCATGACGCAAATAGAACGGAAACTACTACACTAAAATGTCTTAGCTGCCGAAAGATGGAGGAATAACCAATGAACCTTATTTTATGATGTCCGCTTGGAGGATTTTCGACAACGGCGAGAACTGAATACTATCGGAAGCTATCAACTACACAGGAGGTATGATAGTGCCGCAGTGCCACAAACAGAGGCACTTTGTCATCCTGATCTACCTGCTTCCGGTTTGCACTGGAGAGCGTTGCCGCACACGCGAGAAAATCGGAGGAAGAGTAGTATGCAGTGTCAGAAAAACAGGGCAAAAAATCAGACCCGAAAACAATTTCTTGAACAAACATTGGCCCCTGCGGGTATTTGAACCCAGGACGTACACAAAAGTAATGTATATTAAAGAAAATATAAAGTAAAAAAATATATAAAAAAGAGAAACTAAAACTCATTATCTAAAATAAAAGTATGGATATGGTAAGCAGTATCCCTAGCAAACGAGGTTAACAACGGGTTGGTTGATAACGGTGATTAAAATTGCGAACTGGTTGTAGCCACAATAGTCTGTGTTTATACGAAACACGTTTAATGTATCGTATTTTGTTTACAGGATGACGGTATAATGGAAATCTTAAAAGACACTAACCTATGTAAGTATTTCCTATTGCTTAACTGATTCCATGAAGTTATTTGTACCCTGGCCCTATGACGCTAAGATCATTTGCAGCATAAATTTTGACCACAGCAACTCCTTCGGGTTATCAAACAGAAGATGTCATCTACATGGTTAAAAAATAATATATATATATATATATATATATATATATATATATATATATATATATATATATATATATATATAGCTTAAGTAATAAGTATCGTAAGTCGCCGTTTGGAGCGTCAAAGAACCACTAACGTAGAGGTCGACTAAACAAAATACCAGGAAAATAACATACATTGTCCGATTTTCTTCAACTTCTTTGTTCTAGCAGAAAAACGATGCCCCACAGTACGATTTTTTCTGTGTCGCAGGTGTGTTTTACAAACATAAACACATGCAAAACAACCAAATCTAAAACCAACTATTTGTGCTTCTACACAAATGTTGGCCCCGGGGATTCGAACCCAAAACCCGCGGCGTAGAATTTAGGTATTCTGAGCACTAGTGGTAGCGGCTTAAGAGAATCTACCACCCCATCTCATCCCGTGCGTGTCGTAAAAGTCGACAGATGGAAAATTAAAATCAACATGGGCAGCAGCACTTTCCTGAAATATCTGAATAAATAAACTGCGCTTGCCAACCCGCTTGCCAAGCGTGACAACTATGGCAAAATCCCTCAAAATCCCTCAAAATAAGACCTAAAAATGGGGTGTGTGAAAAATGTTCAGCAGTGGTGTAGTGATAAGCTGAAATGATGATGATATATCTCTGGCAGCATCGCGCGAGGAATGCGCGCGGGCAGCCGCCGTACTACGCTGGACCCTGAAGCAAGCGCATCGCTGTGCGTGCAGCGGCGTGCAGTTAGCGCGCGACTTGCTGGTGCTGGGCGTGCCGCGGGCTCACGCTGCAGCGCTCGCTGAAGCCGCCGACTTGTCTCGCGAAGCTTACGTAAATAACGCGCGGGAACATGGCTTTATGGGTGAGATATTTTTTTTATTATAAATAGTGACGAGCAAAATGACGGTGAGTGACACGTCTGCCCATAACAGATGCTGAGCCCAGAACAATTCTGTATGATACCACATTGCTCCCGTCACCCGTGAGACATCAGATCGTAAGTCTTATATGCCCCGTTACACTAGCTCTCAGTGGCCTTCAAACCGAAACAGTAATGTTTGCACGCTACTGCTTCACGGCAGAATAACTGGCCCTGGGGTGGAACCTATGGTGGTAGATGGATTCCTGCATAGTAATCCTACCAGCAGTCCGATATCATACTGATGTCATAATGTCCCGCTCGTTCATTTTTGAATAAGAAAATATCAAGAATATCATGTCGTGCTCTACTCGAATCGCTTAAATGAGAATTATGGACGGGAATATATTTTTATTGATAATACATATAAGTATCACACAACCAAACAAATCATTAGATTATTGTCCGGATCAATATATTCTTATATTCCCGTGTCTTCAACTTGCATATGCTGTATTACAACTTCTTCGATCTTATGGCAGACGAAAAGGAGAAAAGACATAGATATAGCGAATCCGCGAAGTTTGACTGGTCCGTCGAGAAAACAGCCCCGCCTGTGCGCATAAAAAAATCTGATTCAAATACTCGTATTAATAATAAATTTTTAAATAACGATAATAAAAATCTAATAATCTAATTACTGTTTTAAACTAATCCAATTCCGGAAATGAATACCAATGAAGTTGAAATGAACCCCATCAAAAGTCTACTGCTGAACATAGCCCTCTCACATTGATTGCCACAAAACATTGTCCTGAGCCACCTGCATCTTCAGACTTCCCGCAAAACCGTTCAGGCGTCGTTCCATCTTGTTGTAAAATTTTTGTATCTATATATAATTTAGACGACATCGTAGTGTATTCATTAACATCTTATATTCGTTTGGACAGGCAGACAAGTATTCAATTTCATCTTATTATGACAAGCAGACAACAAAAACATTTACTATGGTATTCTCTAAAATTCTCCATATATTTTTTTCAGTTAACAAATTGACCGACATTGCGACAGCTCCAGGTCCTGATGGGACAGTAGATGCCGTCAAACTTACTCTCTATTCTGATGAAGTGTTCACTGGAGAACAAAAGTCTACCGAATTGTTGGTAGATAAATCACTACTGAAAACACTGTTGCAGGAGCTGAAGAATGCAAGGAACAAAATGGACGAAATAGAAACAGAATAAAATTGATTCACTCATAACAATGACACTTTTTATTAATTCCATACAATTCAAGTAAAGAAATGTGTTGCAGTGATTAAAAAAATATTTTGTTAATAAAGTGGCAGAGCTAAATCCGACCCTTAAAATACAAAATAAAAAAAAAAGTAAAGTTTCAGCCTATAAATGTCCCACTACTGAGCACAGGCCTCCTCTCATTTCTGAGAGGGTTATGGAGCTAGGAAGAATCCGCCACGCTGCTCCAATGCGGGTTGGCGGACTTCACATGTCTTCGAAATATTTTTAATTTCTCAGACATGCAGGTTTCCTCACGATGTTATCCTTCACCGCCGAGCACGTGGTAAGTCAGCACTTAAAATTGCAATTAACAATTTTAGTGGTGCCGGCACCGGGAATCGAACCCAGGTCACTCGCGTACTATGAAATTAAAAGCCAGCGCCTAGCCCCTGAGCTACCACGGCTACAAAATACAAAATAAATTTCAAGTAATTAATAAAACCTTAGTTAAGTCTTCATCATCATTATTGTCATTAGCCCATAATCATTCCTCTGCTGGAGATAGGGAGTCTTGTAAGAGTAAGGTAGGTTTGGCCACCGTGGTATCAGAAACCTTGGACGCTATTATATTCTAGACGGTTACCTCAGGATGGAATAGCAATATACAAGATGTTCCTGGCATTACCCTAAGTCCATTATAACTCCCAAGGGCGGCTTGGAGTAAGATTTTTCTAGACCACACAACGACTTAGTAGTAGACGAATTAGTAGTACATTGGTGTTCTCCGCTTGAATATTAAAATGAATGCTATTTTTTATAAAGAGAAAGTTGCTCCAAGATTCCAAACTTGTTTTCAGTGAGAATAACAATGTCCCACTGCTTGGCATAAGCCTGCTCTCTAATGGTTTTACAAGATTTTAAAACTGATGACTCCAACCCACCCATCTCTAGTGTGGGTAGACAGACTACATTTTTTTCATAAGCATTCTGGTTTGCAATACGTTTCATTGGAACTGACAGACAATTTTTTATTATCAGATTTAGTCAAGAGTAAGGTGCAAAATGTATATAAATAAATAAAATTGTAGGGTTCCTTTTTTGTAATAACAAAATAACAGCTTCTTACTCAATGCTTATGAAAGTATAAACGGTACTTATATGAAAAAAAACAATTTTTAAATTTTTTGTCTGTCTGTTTTTTTTTATGGGAGAGGGGGCAAATGATCAAGTGGCTCACCCGATGGTAAGTGATCACCACGGGCCATGAACATCCGCAATACCCGAGAAATCGCGGGTGCGTTGCCGGCCTTTGAGGAAGGAATAGGCTCTTTTCTTGAAGGTCTCTACGTCGTATCGGTCCATAAAAACCCCCGACAGCAGCCGATTCCATAAAGTGTCGTGCTTGGCAGAAAATTCCGCGAAAAACGTCTGTTTGTTCCGGCTAATCTCCGAAATGGCTGGACCGATTTGGACGGGACTTTCACTGACAGGTAGCTGATATTATAGCGGGTAACTGATAAAAAATAAAAAAGTAGGGGTTCGCGCAAAAAAATTAAAATCCTAAAATCCTATTCAAACGGAAGTATATGTGTATATATCTTCTATCGTAGTCGGCCTGGCTTTTTTACGCGGGTGAAACCGCGAGGCGTAGCTTGTTAAAAATACAAATGAAAAACAGTCGTGGTATACATTTTTCATCAACCTTAGCGATGCGTATTCACTTGAATGAATGAGTTTAATAATAGAAGCACAACTAGAAAGTTTTAGATAATGGCTTTACCATTTGCTTTACCATTACCACCACCAGTACTAGTGCAGTTAGATAGAGCCTACAGATGCGAGCGACTCCTCCTAAAACTTGTATATTGGTATCCATTATTTATCAGCCTTTGAAATTCCACGCCTGGACAAAAGCCTTCCCCTAGAGGGAGTATTATTATTGATAGTAGGATTCCTATGCAGGAATCCGTCTAGGTAGGTACCACCCCAGGGTCAGTTATTCTGCCGTGAAGCAGTAGTGTGCAAGCAGTACTGTGTTTCGGTGTGAAGGGCACTGTGAGCTAGCGTAATCACTGGGCATTTGAGAATTAAGAACTAATGTCTCAAGGTGACGGATGGGGTGTGGTGTCACACAGAAATATTCTAGGTGACACAGCATTTGTTTTGGGCGGACGTTGCAATTACCATCAGGTGAACGTGTTGCTCGTTTCGTCACTTTCTACAATAAAAAAAAATACTAATCACTACGCTTGGCAGAGGGATTGACGCTTCGCACCTACGATGCTGCCACCACCAATCTGTGTATTTTCAGTCTGATGTTTTCCAAATTGTGATTCCACCACTAATCGGCAGCTACGAGAATTTCTAGAGTTTTATATTACACTAGCTGGCCCGACGTTGTCCTGCCCGATCACATACAGGATGTGACGCGATGAGTTTGATTTCTGAATTACATTGAAGTATGAAACTTAACAGCCGATCACGACGCCAACTGCCGGGTCGGATTTCGTAATTTTCTTTTTTGGTTTTCCATTTTCGAATTATATTAACAATGTGGTAACGGTTAAAGACTCTCCACAGTTATATTGACGACGATACATTGTTGCCACTGATAGTCTCCGCCGTCAAATTTCGTGGATAATGCTTGGAACACTTACCGTCGACCGTGCACGGTGAAAATGGTCGGACTATCACAATGAAAGTGAAAGGAAACGATGGTCGACAATTCTTGGATTGTTCCGTATTCGCCACAAAACATTCAAGGGGCATTGCAATGGGAAGTATTGTAATTTTCATCTGCAGTGGATAGATTCTCAATATTGCAAAGTCTAATTGCATTACGGCTTCGATGTGGAAGATTAGATCTTCTGTCTCGCGGCATTGTAAATAACACTGGAAAATTGGTCACACAATTCAAAATTACATAATGAAGGAATTATCATTAACACATTTGATAACCTCACAAAGTGAACATATTCGAAGGCAACTTACCGTTTGATTTACAAATGCAATATCGGTCGAAAACTGTATGAAAATTAGTGAAAATTCAAAAAAAATGCTGATAAATCGCCGTGCCTGTTTGCACAGCTATCTCAATATCTCAATAGTATGCAATGAACACACGCACAGTTGAATCAGCTGTCAGAGGATAAAGAAAGAAGACAAAAATCAAGAAAAAGTATTTATTGTCACGGAACTGAGCATACAATGTAATATTTTTTTTCTGTCATGCATCACAGATGGCGTTGTATACAAATGTATAGGATAATGAATTTTATTCATAAAAATTTTCTGTTATGTGTTTTCGATGTTTTAATAGTTATTCTGCTATTCGGACGCAGACAAATAAAAAAAATCGGATTACCTTCACCGCGGCGTTTAGAGCAATTTACCCTAGCTGTATGATACCTAGGTCCGTTATTCAAAACAAAAAATACAAGAGACAATCTTTGAAAGTTCTTACACAATATCTAGGAAAAACTTAGAGCACCCTAAACTTGTTTGCCACCATTAAATGGGCATTTTATTGATTATAGATAACATATTTTTGGCATTTTTTAGTGACTTAAAAAATCTGACATGTAAATTTCTTAATATACTTAATATTAATGAAATTTGACTTTAAACTAGGACATGCTACATAATTTTATTGTAATAATCAAAATTAAGTTTATCAGAGCGTCCTCTCCGACATAAATTTGTACGCCTCCCCATTAGGCAAGACATAGACATGTAACACCGACAATGCTGCACGCTGTAGTAGTAACACCTGTTTTAGCAAAAAATTAAAATTAGAATTTTTTCAACTTCTGACGTGATATCACTTGTGCCATCAGTTAATAATCTGTATTTCTAATCTGTTTGTGTTATCAGTTCTGTGGTCTTTGTTATTGTGTATTTAAATTTTACTATAGATTTTTATTACTTAAAGTTACAAATTAAATTAGAAATCTTCTTAAAAAGTTGTCTCAATATTTTGTAAATGGAAAATATTACATTAAAATATTACCATGACATATCTTCAATTCTAGTACACGTTGGTTTATTTCTAGGAGTAATCGATTGAATTTCAAAAGGTTGGAAATATTTTTTACTACCTTTCATGATAACAAAAAATTGAAACTCAATAATTTTCTTTGTATGTCATATATTATAACTATTATAAATTTAACATATTAAATATTTAGGATTGATGCTTTATTTTCAAATTACCGCTGACAATTACTTATTGTGTTTATTTTCAGAAGAAAATGCATATTTTGTGCACAATATGCAGTGATTTAGTTAATCAGGCGGAAAGTATTTATGTCACGAAATGTGGTCACGTTTTCCATCATAATTGTCTAGCAAAATGGATAGCAAGGTATTTTTATTCAGATTTATGAAAATTACTTAAGCCGTGTGGTGGCGGCTCGTTAAAAGAATACTACCACTCCATCTCATCCATTGGATATCGTAAAAGGCGAGTAAGGAATTAAACTGCACTGTGCACCCAATAGCGCATGGTGGCGATGGGCTCACCACCTATCACACCAAGTGCATTATATTGTTTGCGTGAAATGTGGATTGTGGCAGTCAACTCTTTTTGCAGTGAGTGCCCAGTCTCTGACTACCCCTTATGGGATACAGTCGTGATCTTATGTATGTATGTATGAAAATTACTTAAACAGAAAAAGAAGTTATACCTGTAATCTGTGTATTATATATAATTTCGGTGATGTAATTGCTGTTAGCCTTCTCGGCTTTTATAGCTTCATCGGATGCTAGTCTGTGTATTACTGGAGGTATGATTGCTATGCAGGAACCTGTCTAGGTAGGTACCACCCCACGGCCAATTATTTTGCCGTAAAGTGCAAACATTACTCTTTTTCAATGTAAAGGGCACTGAGAGCTATTGTAATCACTGGGCTATGAGATTTAGGAACTGATGTCTCTTGGAGTGACAGGCCACATGAATGTTCTAGCATTTTTTGTGGGCATATGTTGCACTTACCATCAGTTCAACATTCTGCTAGCCTTGTCACTTTATCAAATAAAAAAACTGCCAGTAAAGATCTTGTAAAACACAGATCCACCAACACTGTCTATTATGTCTTAACATCTCAAGGACAAAACATAGCACTACTTTGTAAAAGACAAAATAACCTTATGATTACATCAAAGATCACATAAGTATATATGTATGATTTGCAATGTGTATGTATGTTTCTTAATGTAGCATGAGGGTCTCAAGGCCGATCAGTGGGTTCGATCCCCGGTGCCAGCACATCTAAATTTGTTCTACAATTTTAAGTGCTGATTTACCACATGCTTAGTGGTGAAGGAAAACATTGTGAGGAAACCTGCATTTCCGAGGAATAGAAATATTTCGAGGATATGTGAAGTCCGCCAACCTGCATTGGAGCAGCGTGGCGGACTATTCCCAGCTCTAAAATCCTCTCATTTCTGAGAGGGGGAAGGGAGGAATAGTGCCTGTGCTCAGCAGTGGGACATTTATAGACTGTTACTTTACTTTTCTTTTTTTTTTATTAATAAATCTTTATATATGACTGCCCGCAACTATGTTTGAGAGAACTCTTTCGAGTTCCTGGAATAAAATGTATCCTTTGTTCGTCTCTAATATGAAAGCTATCTTTGTGCCGAATTTCGTCACGATTGTTTCAACAGTTAAACTGTGAAAAGGTAATAAACAGACAGAGTGACAGTGAATTACTTTTGCATTTATAATATTAGTATGGATGTTCATAAAGAAATCAGTATTTAAATGAGGCAAACATTTAAGCCTCTTGTTTAATTCAATAAACTGCTATAGAAGAACCTTAGAAATTGAGACATATAGTGGTAGTCAGTAGTTGGTTTTGTTAACACTTGTATAATTATAGTTTTAGTAGTAATATGTAGATATTTATTAAACTTTATCAGATCGAGATGAAAGAAAGAATGAAAGATAACATTTCTAGATACAGTACAAAGTGACAAGGCACATGCACATATACACAATATGCAAGCATAACAGCAAAAAACTATGTAAAATACTTCCTAAAACTCTAAGCAATTTAGTTGGTACCATATAGGTCTCGAGATCAGCTTGCAAGTATAAAACCGATACCACATGGTTATAAATATTAATAATGCTTATTTTGTATAAATTTCTAGATCAAAATCGTGCCCACAATGCCGCAACAAAGTGACAGATCGATGTATGTTCCGCCTTTATCCCACCATATCCAATGACACCACTGTCGACGATGTCACTACTTTGCAGTCCAGGCTTGATGACGCGCAGTTGCAGTTACGTGAACAAAAGACGTTGTGCAAGGAGAAAGAGGAAAGGCTGGCTACAATTGATGCAGAGATGAAGAAGAATGAGTACGCATAGAACTTACTTTTATTTATATACTTGATGAAGCCAGCAACTACGTCCATGTGGATTAGGTTTTTTAAAAATACCTTGGGAACTCTTTGATTTTCTGGAATAAAATGTATTTTATGTATGTCCCCCGGAACCAAGGTATCTCTGTGTCGAATTTCGACAATATCAGTTCATCGGTTAATCCGTGAAAAGGTAACAGACAGAGTGACAGAGATATTTTGAAACGAGGAGAGTTTTCACAGTAATTTTTTGAAATTGTACAATTAACAATTGTATGTTAATTGCAGAGATCTCTTAAGAATGTGCGAGAAGAAGCTAGTGATTCGCGACTCCGCCGTTTCCGCACTGAAAGAGCAACTTGAATATTTAAAAATCCAGAACCGAGAGACGCATCGTTTAAAAGAAGAGAATGAGAGCCTAAAGAAAAATATACAGACAATGAATGGGTAAGATTTAACTATTTTTCTTCTTAAGCAGTGTCCCACAAGAATTACTCTGAATCGTGAGTGTGATTTACAGACATAAAGTATACATGCACAATGCAAGCAAAAAACCACTACAAAAAGTGTCCTCGATCGAATAAAACATAAAAAAGGCTAAGATCACAAATTCCTATTAAGTAAATACAAATTTAATCTTATGCCCATAATATAAAGTAGCTTTTAAATGAATTAACTATTGTTGCAAAACGTTTGGAAAACTTTTTCATAGTCACTGCTGATGTGCTGCTAATCAAAATGATGATGTTTTTGTGTCACTGACTGTATAATCAGGGTTTTTGTATTTCAATAAAGTCAAAAACCAACAATTTCGAACCCAGGACCTGCAGCATAGAAGTCACATGGTCGTCATTATAAGATTACTAAATATCAATAAAAATAAATAATGTAGATGACTTCTATGATTGTCTGTCGGTCTAAACCAGTATAACTATCCTATTCCAAATACAACTTTACCATGTGGTGGTAGTGTTAGAAAATCTGCCATCATGTTACATGTGGGTGGAGGAATGGCTGACTTCGGAAAATGTCTGGAAAATGTCTGTACTTCCAACCAGTGGTTCAATAACAATCTCCGATAATATCATACTTTATAGACTTAGACCAGCGATGGGCAGACATTTAGGTATTTAAATCTGTTACGTAATTAATGAAAATACATGATTAATTCCCACCTAGTATGTACACTGCTACCTAACCCTGTACTACTATACCCTGTCTTTTTATGATGACACTGAAAGACTAAGTCACATCCAGGTTGGTGTCTTATATGTAAAAAAAAGTAAAGTTTCAGCCTATAAATGACCCACTGCTGAGCACAGGCCTCCTCTCATTTCTGAGAGGGTTTTGGAGTTTGAAATTTTAAGCGAGCGCCTTTTACTAGAATTTTTTATTATTAGAATTTGACGTTACTTCGCGGAAATACATTATAACAAAAGAAAGAAAGTTAATTTGCATTTGAAATTGAAAATGGTGTATGACCTAGTTTTTAGGTGCTCCCACTATAGCGTATGCAAGCAAACTAATCCCGCCACCGGGAACCGCCAGATGCTCTCCACCAGATGCCCACCACTACAAAACTACCACTAGACAATACACCCATTGAGGTGTTATCATGTTATTAACAAAACCAGGCGTTGAGTGACTCAGTAAAATATGCATATGATATTAAATTAACTTTCTTTCCTTTGTCAGATACTCCTGTCATGATTTGCGGGTGACATCAACATCATCATTTCTGTCTATCTTAGTCCACTGCTGAACATAGGTTTATATATGATAATATATATATATATATATATATATATATTGCCACAAAACGCGGTCCCGAGCCACCTGCATCCATCGACTTCCCGCAAAATCGTGCAGGTCGCTCCATCTATTGGGGGGCGCCCTACACTGCGTTTGCCGGACTCTAGAACCTTTCTTCCCCATCGGTTATCTCGCTGAGCGACCCTGAGCTTCCTCAATCAGCCCGCAGTGAAGGACCACGTCTCTGTTCATGTATGCCATCACTGGCAACACGCACTGGTTGTTAACTTTGCTTTTGAGACATTGAAGTATACTCGACGAGAAGATGTGACGGAGTTTCCCGCGTTCAGCGGGTGACATAGATACGATTAAAATTTCAGGTTACAGAAGGTCTTGAACGCGACTAGTGATGAAGTGGAGATGATGTTGCAAGGGTACTCTGATGTAAGAACTATTGCGACATTTGCTACGGCGCTGAAGAGGTAAGTACAATTTTAAAAAAATAGAAAAAATGTAACGGCCTGTTAATATGTACAATTAAAAAAAAATACTATAAATGTAACGGCCTATTAATGATTTGCTGCTGAATTAGGCCTTTTTTGATTTTTCCGGTGGCCGGCAGGGCAAAACAGCATATATTTTATATATATTTTATATATTATTTTATATTTTATTTTACACATATTTTATCTTTGCTCAGCCTTATGGCTGACTGGGAAAGAATTCCTTTAGGCATTAAGTCCGCCATGTGTACAATTTCAGTGGATAGAAGTTTAAATAAATAAATAGCACCTACCTATTTCCCTCCGAGGTGTCGTAAGAGGCGACTAAGGTATTGTACGGACAATTTTTATTCTTGCAGAATAACACCATAGTATGAAATACTGTTACTATACTGCTCCTGGGAACGCAACTGGGAATAAGAACTTTTTGACTCGTACCAAAATGGCGGCGACGTGGTTAACCACCCGTCAAAAATGGGTTACGGGTGTGGTCTCCACCTATCCCTTGTATGGAAAAAAATGCTTGAATGTATGTATGTATTGTTAAGAGGGATTTAAGAGCAGGGAACAGCTTGCCACGCTGCTCCAGTGCGGGGTGGGCAGACTTCACATGTCGTCGAATTATTTGATGGGAAGTAAGTTAAATTGCTGAGATCCGCATGCAAAATATAAAAATGGTGTATATTACCTAGTATTTTGAAGAGCACCGCCCTCCCTCAGTAGCGTGCACAAGCAAACTAACACCGCCACCAGGAACCACCACCAGGTACCTTGCACCTACCACCTTCCACCTACCACTACAATACTACCACAAGATAAGATAATATACACTACTGAAGTCGAGAACACGACACTTGTTTCGCCCCAAAACGAGGCATTATCAAGTGTCATAGACTCTACGACAGACGAGTATATTTTGCATGCGGATCTTAGCAAAATAACTTACTTTCCTTCATTATAATGGATTTCCGCAAAGTAACGCCTGATTCTATTAATTATATGTCGAATTCTTTGTTATTTCTCGGAAATACAAATTTCCTTACTACGTTTGCCTTCATGGCCAAGCGCATGTGATAGGATTCCTACGCAGGAATCAGCCTGGGCAGGTATCACTGCTGTGCCAGTTGTTCTTCCGTCAAGCAGTAGTTTGCAGACATTACTCTATTGGTCATAATGACACTGATAACCAGTGTGTAATTACTGAGCATATGAAGTGTAGTGCCCTTAAAATTTATGTTTTTTAGAGCCTTGAATTCTACTTGCCATTTAGGCCAAGTGGAATTCAACGCATAAATAAAGTTATGTTTCATAGTTATAGATAATTATTTAAAGTATTTATTTGTATATGTCTGTGGAATGCAATGGAATAACTTTCAATAAGTATGAAACAAGTATTCTACAAGAAAAAAACCATGATGATACCTCTGCCAAAAATTATATTGGTCGTAGGTATACGAATTTCAATAAACCGCAACGGAGCAATGTGACTTATAAATCTCGCAACAGGAGGTGGTCTATTTAATAAAATATCATAGATTTGTGACATATTTTTCTTAGAGCACTCTGTGAATCCGAGTCCAAGAAAACTGAATCCAGGGATCGTCTCCAAGCAGCCAAACAACAACTCGCTGCCGAGAAGAAAACAGTAGCCGATTTGCAGGCTAAGTTACGGTAGGTTCGACAATTTTATCATTTCACTGATTAACATAGGCTTCTAAACTCAAAGGCGGTGTTTGACTATGTTGTGAAGGTTGGCGGACGGATTGGCAAACGCAGTATAGTGGTTTGCGCCACAGGATGACGATGTTCATCGTTTGACTTATTTTTCCATTAACTGGAAACTCTGTTTGTATATGTATTAAGGGCAATGTCAATAACTTCATTGACTAGAGAAATTAATATAGTATTATCAACTATATTTGAGTTATAACATATACCATTGCGACGATCCGGCTCGAAGGACCAAAGTACATAATTGCTAGCTAGGTTTGCTTGACTGGAGAGCTTAATTCCGCGCTGTCACATCTAACGCTGCAGCGTCTTCTGATAGTGCGCACTGACTGGCAACGACGTATTCAATCTTGTCTCAAAAACTTAATTTTTGATGTGAAACATCTATTGTCGCGCCTTGGGGGTAAGAGCGATTCGTGTATCGTGACGGAAATGTACAGCTCAAAATATAACGTTAAATTCGTAAATAATTATAGCCATTATAATTTGGAGACAATAAAAGGGCTATAATTTATAACGTATTTTTTAATTTACATTAGATTTTAAATTACTTTTCAGCACTAAAAAAAGTTACTTGTTGAAAACCGAGCATTTTACATGATTAACGAAGTGACTAAGTCACGTAAGTTCATTACGAGAACACTAGATGTCACTGTTTTCAATTCATTAATAACCGAAGACAAAACCCGCGCCTTTTTCTCATTAGTTAAAGTAATGATACTAAGTTTACGGATTTTATCGCGTTTAATTTATTACTATTTATAACCCGACGTTTCGAGTGCTTTACAGCACCCATGGTCACGGGAGGACTGAGGTGACAGATGTCCTGATGTCATAGTTAACCTGGGGTACCTTCAGCTTTTAATTATTATTTTTGGGTCCGATCTACGCAGAAAGAGCTAACTGTGTCTTGAAGTCTTGCAGTGGTATGCTTGGTTTTTGATTTAATTTTATTTATTATTGGATCCCAAGCTGGTGGTAATACCCAACCATCTTCTCTATTGAAATTAGGATGTTTTTTGATTTCAATAGCCTCGCGAATCATCCTTGGTAGGAATCGGTGTTCTTTTGCAAGGATCTGTGGTTTATCAAATCTGATGTAATGGTTGGGATGATCCAGAACATGGTCACAGACTGCAGACTTCCTAGAACGACGATGCTTCACGTCAGCTATGTGTTCTTTTACGCGGGTTTTAATAGATCTTTTTGTTTGGCCTATGTAAGAGAGACCACATTCACAATCTAGCTTGTATACTCCTGCGTCTTGTAGAGGGATGTTACACTTGACAGATGGTAAAAACTGACTTATCTTCTTCGGCGGCTTGAAGAATGTTTTTATGGAAGCCCGCTTCAAGATATAGCCAATCTTGTCCGTGACTCCTCTGACATAAGGTAGAACAGCAGGCACACGCTCGACTGTGGCCGGTTTCACTCGGTCACTGCGACGTAGGCGCGGAACCCGAAGCTTGTTGTCGTGCAAAACTTGCTTGACATGTTGAAGCTCGGCGGCCAGGTGTTTCCTGTCACAGATTCCTCGTGCTCTCTGAAACAAGGATTTACCCACGGTAGCTAACTGTGATGGATGATGGTGAGATTCACCGTTTAAATATCTGTTAGTATGGGTCTTTTTTCTATACACAGTGTGACACAAGGTGTTATTAGGATTTCGAATTACTAAAACATCTAGAAAAGCTAAAGAGTTATTTGCCTCTAACTCCATTGTAAATTGAATTTTAGAGTTTAGGGAGTTAAGGTGGTCTAGAAATGCAGTTACTTTATCTGATGGTAAAATTGTGAAAGTATCATCTACATACCGCTTGTAGAATCTTGGATTTACTGGAGAAGTACAGAGGGCTCTCTCCTCAAAGTCTTCCATGAAGATGTCGGCGACAATGGGAGATACTGGGGAGCCCATCGCCACACCATCTACTTGCTTGTAGTACTGTTCCTTCCACAATAGATAGCCAGATGTAAGGCAATGTCTTAGTAGTTCTGCATATTCCGCTGGCATGTTGTTCTCAGCTAGCTTCCTAGATACAATTGAGATGCAGTCGTCTACTGGTAGGCATGTGAATAGAGACTGGACATCAAAACTGACCATAGTTTCATTGTCAGTCAGGTGTAGGTCTTTAATCTCACTGACAAAATGGTATGAATCCTTTGTGTGTGCTCTAGTGTGTCCTCTGAGTGGTGAGAGTACTTTAGCCACATGCTGAGCCAATCTGTAGGTTGGTGAATCGATCTGGCTCACTATTGGACGTAGTGGAGCATTTGGTTTGTGTATCTTTGGTAACCCATACAACTTCGGTGATTTGGCACAAGATGGTATTATCGAACTAACGTCCAGATTCAATTTTTCGGAGTGTTTCTTAATAAGATCGCTAGTCGTTTTAAGCGTATTAGTAGTTGGGTCTGATTTGACCTTTTTATATGTACTTTCGTCCGACAAAAGTTCTTGTATTTTAAAATTGTAATCTGACGTATCCATGACTACCGTAGCATTACCTTTATCTGCGCGGAGTTAAACGTCGGGTTATAAATAGTAATAAATTAAACGCGATAAAATCCGTAAACTTAGTTTCATTTAAATGTGTAGTGTTCGCGTAAATATAAGAAATCATTATGTAAAGTAATGATGTTATGTTATAATTTGACTACACTAATAGTGAATTTTCATTTATTTACTTATTGTTTTCTTTTAATTCTTAATTATTTCAATCACCATCAATTTCAATGTATACATCTACCGGGCGACCAGTGACGGGCATATTTTCTCAATAGTACACAGTAAATATGCAATGGTAATTTCTTCGACTTTCCTCATTTATTTTACTTTTGGAATCGTTACAAAATTCTTATTCAAAGTCAAAATTTATTCAGCTTAGGCTTGTATAAAGAATGTCAAAATTATGAATGTCAAAATCCACAGCGGTTCCAAAAATAAGACCGCAGAGAAGAACCGGCAAGAAACTTTGGGGGTCTTTCTTTTTTTCAATTCTCTATTACATAGTGTAATGTATACAATATATTATTTAATTGCAATATCACATATTTGGTAGCCAGGCAGTTTGCAAGTGCAGAGTAAGAGTTATTTCCACACATCTCTGTCCTCTATGTAATGATCTATTTTATAATAGGCTTCTTCTAATAATTTCCTTGACAATTTTTGAATTCTATTTTAGGTTTTTGAGTCACACTTTTAGGGTTTTCTTATAAAATTTTATGGATCTACTAAGAAAAGATTTTCTAGTTACAGTCATGAATTTCCGAACACAGAATTTTGTAATGTTACCTTATATATTTCTTACTTCGTATAGGTTATATGGATTTACATATAGATGCTGCCTTGATACAGTCAAAAGACGGCTCTCCACTCTACATTTATCTAAACGTGGTTTTCAGAAGCCGTCACTTTAGCAATATATCTGAACTATTCTGAAATATAATTTTCTGGTGGTAGGATTCCTATGCAGGAATCCGTTTAGGTAGGTACCACCCCAGGGTCAGTTATTCTGCCGTGAAGCAGTAGTGTGCAAACATAACTGTGTTTCGGTTTGAAGGGCACTGTGAGCTAGCGTAATCACTGGGCATATGAGACTTAAGAACTGATGTCTCAGGGTGACGGGCGCAGTGTGGTGTCACACAGAAATGTTCTGCGTGACACGGCATTTGTTATGGGCAGATGTTGCACTTACCATCAGGTGAACGTTTTGCACTTTTCGTCACTTTATTCAATAAAAAAAAATCTGTCTATTGTCACTCACTCGCCAACATAAAAATCCATAGGTTAGCGGAAGACCAGATCGCCCAATACCGCAAAGAAATTTCGCAGGACAACAAACGGAACGCTGTAGAAGCGTTTGGCGGGAACGCTCCCGAAGTTGAGCAGGAAGTTGCTGCCGCAAAGATACAAAGAATCGAGCAGCCGGAAATTAAAGCTGAATGTTTTAATAATACTAGTTTTGTGAGTACTTTTTTACTATGTGCGTATTCTTTTTTATTTTTGTGTGTTTCTCGTGTCATTAGTGTGGTGGCGGCTTAAGAGAATCTACAACCCCATCTCATCCCGTGGGTGTCTTAAAAGTCGATAGAGGGAAAATGAAAACCAGGAGATGGGCAGCAGTATCTTCTTGGAACATCTGAATAAAGTGCGGTTGCCAACCCGTCTGCCTAGTGGCAACTATTGCAAAATACCCCTAACACAAACTTTTGTGGCAATCTATGAGGGAGGCATATGTTCGTTCAGCAGTGGACTAGTTATAGGCTGTAATGATGATGACGTGTCATTAGTGTGTGAGTCCACGTTCGTGCGTGTATGTCTGTGTGTTGTGCGTGTAGTTTTTTTACTTTAGGAGCATCTGCTTTATTTCAAAAGACTTACTCCGTCTCCGAGGAGTCGAAAGTTATTTCCAAATATCCAACAGGTAGTATGATTCCGTAATCCGTCTAGGTAGATACCACCCAAGGGCCAGTTATACTGCCGTGAACCAGTAGTGTGCAAACATTACTGTGTTTCGGTTTGAAGGGCACTGATAGCTAGCGTAATCACTGGGCATATGAGACTTAAGAACTTTGGTCTCAGGTGGAATGTTCTGAGTGACATATTATTTGTTATGGGTACACTTCAGGTGGACGATTTGCTCGATTCCTAAATAAAAAAAAATCACTAACTTATAACTCCGCATCGCAGTGTCATCGTTCATATGATATCCTCCAGGCCGACCATCGACCAAGCCGACAACTACAGTAATGTGATATTATACAAAATTTAACTATTTCAAATAATGTACATACAAATGAACGAATCTTCTTATTGATAGTGATGATATTTGCAATGGCTATCGTTTAAGACATAGAGTGACACATAGTTCTGGGTGACACTGCTATGGGTAGACATTACATGGATATTACCTAGTTTTGAACAGCACCGCCCGCCCTCCCACAATAAAGTGCACAAGCAAACTGACACCGCCTCTGGCAACGGCCACCAGATACCCTCCACCACTACCTTTTCTTTATATGGAAGAGGAGGCAAACGAGCAAGCGGCTCACCTGATGGTAAGTGATCACCGCCGCCCATGAACATCTACAATACCAGAGGAATAGCAGATGCGTTGCCGGCCTTTGAGAAAGGAATAGGCCATTTTCTTGAAGGTCCCTAAGTCGTATCGGTACGGAAAAACCGCTGGCGGCAGCAGATTCCATAAAGTGCTTGTGCGTGGCAGAAAATTGTGCGATAAACGCCCTGTGCTGGAATGCCAACCATCAAGGTGGTGACGATGGAGTTTTGCGAGTTTATTATTAGATAGATAGATAGATAAAAGTTTATTTGCATATCACAATACAGTACACGCATAGCCAAAATATAAAACACAATTTTAAAAAAAAACTAAAACACAATGAGAAAAATGTAAGAATTAACAAAAAGAAAAATAAAAAAAAATATATAATTATATTAATTAATTATAATAATATTAATCAATTACACTACCACAAGGCAATTCATACCACTGAAGTTGAGAACACGACACATTTCTTCATCTCATAACGAGGCATTATCAAGTGTTATTTACTCTACTACAGATAGTCGCTGACTCGCGGCGACAGTGTATTGATTCGGGTCTTACATACATGCATACAGTCACGCCTCTTTCCCATAGGGGTAGGCAGAGACCACATCTTTCCACTTGCTTCGATCCTGACACACATCTTTAGCTTTTTACTTTCATTCGTGTTTTCACACACGCTCGTCGGTTGCGGGTATTTTTAATGTGACCTTTCCTCAGTTCTTCGGGTCTTCTCATTCGGGTCTTAGCAGGTTAAATTTGCTTGTAACTTTTATTATAATTAATTTCCTTATAGTAAGGCCTGATTCTATTAATAAATCTGAATGAGTACTTAATTTGCTTAGATATATTAGAGTAATGAACTGGTTGGATTTTCTGGTGGTAGTATTCCTATGCAGGTATCCGTCCAGGGGGTCTATTGTGTAACTCTGGTTGGTTTGAGCTTCATACGCCAAAATAAAACCGGTCACGAACTCTACCAGACTTCACATAATGATTTCTTATATTTACGCGAACACTACTCATTTAAATGAAACTAATTTTTACGGATTTTATCGCGTTTAATATTTTACTATTTATAACCCGACGTTTCGGGCGCTTTACAGCTCCCATGGTCACGGGGGGACTGAGGTAACAGTTGTCCCAATGTCATAGTTACCCCGGAGTACCTTCAGCTTTTAATTATTATTTTTTATTTTTATTTTATTTTTTTTTTATTTTTTTTTTATTTTTTTATTTATTATTTTTTATTTAAAAAAAAAAATAAAATAATAATTAAAAGCTGAAGGTACTCCGGGGTAACTATGACATTGGGACAACTGTCACCTCAGTCCCCCCGTGACCATGGGAGCTGTAAAGCGCCCGAAACGTCGGGTTATAAATAGTAAAATATTAAACGCGATAAAATCCGTAAAAATTAGTTTCATTTAAATCTACCAGAGTTACAAAATAGATCTCCAGGCAGGTGACCATCACCCCAGGGTCAGTTATTCTGTCGTGAAGCAGTAGTGTGCAAACATTACTGTTGGCACTCAGAGCTGGCGTAATCACTGGCATATGAGACTCAAGAAATGATGTCTCAGGGTGACGGGCAAGGTGGTATAATTTGTTATGGGCAGACGTTGCACTTACCATCAGATGAGCGTGTTGCTCATTTCGTCACATTATCCAAGAAAAATAATGTATAAAACTAGCATTTCTATTTATATATACATTAAACACTAGGTTAAAGACCGCGTGGCCTAGTGGTCAGAGTACCTGACTTCTAACCCGCGGGTCCTGGGTTCGAATCCCAGCAGGAGCCAACATTTGTGCTAAAACATAAATTGTTGGTTTTCGGGTCTGGTTGTGTTGTGATTGTCCTCGTGTTTCTGACACTGCATTCTAGCCGACCTCCGATCTTATCGCATCAGAGTGCCTCTGTGTTTGCGCGTACACTTGTGGCACTATAATATCTCCTGCGCAGTTGATGGCTCTCGACTGTGTTCGAAAGTTGTCGCCGTGGTCGAAATCGGCTAGGAGAATTTATTATTTAATCTCGAAAAAAATCATTTGTTTCAGACCAGTCTAGTGAATTCAATAGAGACGTCGGATTCTCCATACCTAAGGCTAAAGCAAAGCAATCTCGCCCTTGCTGCCTTGCAACAAAGGCATCCTGTGCCTGACAAATGTCTCAAGGTAAACAATGATGCATTCAGGTCAAAAACAACCATTTTTTTTGTTTCTACAATAACTATAAAGTAATACCTTAATCACCATGTATAGATTGCCTCCATTAGATACCCCATGTTTAAACTATCGTATGGAGTTCACTAAATTTGGTGTAAAGCAATAATTGCGGGGAGCTTTAGAGCAGTGATATGATTGGTTAATTTAGTTTTAATAACTTTTACTGGTGGTAAAATTCCTATGCGAGAATCCGTCTAGGTAGGTACCACCCCAGGTCATTTATTCTGCCGTGAAGCTGTAGTGTGCAAGCATTACTGTTTCTGTCTGAAGGGACATGTGAGATTTAAGAACTTATCTGTCTGGGCGACGGGTGCAGTGTAGTGCCACACAAATGTTTTGGGTGACACAGCATTTGTTATGGGCAGATGTACTTACCATCAGGTGAACGTTTAGCTCGTCTAGTCACGTAGTTCTTTAAAAAAAAAAACAACGCGACCTTTTGTAGTTTGAGGTCTTAGTCGACTGTTCACATCATTTTGTTGAGTACATAGATATCGTTACAAAATTGGTCAGCGCTGGCTCCGGCTGGGATTCGAAGTCGCTACTCGTAAAGGTTAGGTACTCTGACTATAAGACCACACTCATTGGAAGTTTCAATCAGAAAATAATGCTTGAACTGATTTGTACGAATGTTTTACCTAACAGTAATTACATTTATTTATATATTTTTTTACCACGTGCTCAGCGGTGAAGGAAAACATCGTGAGGAAACCTGCATATCCGAGGAATAGAAATATTTCCAGGACATGTGAAGTCCGCCGACCCGCATTGGAGCAGCGTGGCGGACTACTCCCCGCTCCAAAAAACCCTCTCAGAAATGAGAGGAGGCCTGTGCTCAGCAGTGGGACATTTATAGGCTGTTACTTTACTTTTTTTATATTTATTTGTCTAATTACTTTATTTCAGCCATCGGAATTCGCAATCTTGAACTCCGCCAAAAGCACAATCTTTAAAAAATCAGACAACTTTTCGACTAACGCACAAAAACACAGCATTTTCCATAAGAAGGAACCGGCCGTGGTTGACTTCGAGAAGTACGAACAGGTCTCGGAATTGGACGTCTCGTACGACGGACTGGGTGGGCATTCAAAGCCGAATTTGTTCCCAGTGCCTAATACGAAGCCGGTACTAAAGGGCCTCATACCAAGATTATCGGCCAAGCATAAGCTGAAGAGGCCCAACACTGCGGGCAGTCAAGATATAGGGAAAATGTTGGAGAAAATCCGTGAGAATAACGTCTGATATGAAACCTAGAGAATGTATGACTCGTGCGGTTATTTTAGAGTCTACTTTTCTAAAATATACCACATCCGTAGTCCACTTTGCCCCCTGCAAGAAACTAGATGTGACGAACCAGGTCGCCGACATTTTGGTAGGAGGCAAAAAAATTCTTGCTTCCATTTCGTTCCCGCCAGTATTAACGTGAATATAATCAAAAATTAGGTTATAAGTTAAGAATCCCCTGAAAGACAGATTAAACTGGTGGTAGGATTCCTATGCAGGAATCCGTCTAGGTAGGTACCACCCCAGGGCCAGTTATTCTGCCGTGAAGCAGTAGTGTGCAAACTTTACTGTGTTTCGGTTTGAAGGGCACTGAGAGCTAGCGTAGTCACTGGGCATTTGAGACTTAAGAACTGATGTCTCAAGGTGACGGGCGCAGTGTGGTGTCACACAGAAATATTCTCGGTGACAGCATTTGTTGTGGGCGGACGTTGCACTTACCATCAGGTGAACGTGTTGCTCGTTTCGTCACTATATACATTAAAAAAAAAGCAGGCAGGGCCTATGAGGGAGAAAATTGGTCCGTGGAGCAAAGAAGTTTGGGAACCCCTCCGTTATATGTAAATATAATCAAAAGACGCACTGGATGCATAAATATTACAACTTATAATGTCTTAAGTTCTCATTGTTCGGTGTGTTATTTGGCTCATGTAATTTACTTTAAAAAGCTAGCCAGAATGTTACAAGAGCCAACGGGTATAATATTTTTAGATGGTATGATGTATGACAATAAAAATGCTTTTAATAATAATTTTGTTTGCATTTACGAAGAAGAAATGGGCTTGTGTCATAGAGGTGGGTAATATAGGTTTTGCAAAGTATCTAATCGAAACTATATACTGATATTGGATATCGGATTATGAAACTATATATTGACGAAAGCGCATAGCTATTCCCGATATTTCATATGTTACGATTATTTTAAAGTTAGTATAGGTACGTTTTCGATATAATTACGATTCACACAGTTAAAACACTAAAATAAACTCCGAAATATAATCATAAATTATTTACACGGTCAAAATACCAAAACATTTAAAAATTTGAAGTAAAAAACACCAAATCAATACGCTTACTCAATTGTTTGCATACAATTAAAAATAGAAAAATTTGTCACCTTTTTCAAAATGTCTTCATTCAAGGCCAGAGGCCGCGCAAATAATTAAATTAAAAAAATAATTATTGCGATAAGATTAAGTTCAAAAGTGACTTTTGGCGCCAACTCGGAAAAGTGGCAGTAGTGTTTTTATTTAATTTTGTAATTTCTGTGTATATTTGGAGTTTTGATGTTTAATATTGATAGTTTATTATGCAGCAAGTGCTCCTGAGATTGTACAGTGATTGGAAAATTCAATTCAAGTCCAAAATTGTGCTTTTCGTTTTGTCTCCATCAGTCCACCAAATCTTCAGTGAAAGTCAACTATCATTTTACTGTCGACCAAAATGTTGAAGATTGTATACCTGGTTATGTTACTTGACACTGGAAAATAGTTAATGACTGTTTCCATTAATAAATAGTGCCGTGTGGTGGCGGCTCGTTAAAAGAATACTACCACTCCATCTCATCCAATGGATCTCGTAAAGGCGAGTAAGGAATTAAACTGCACTGTGCACCGTACAGCGCATGGTGGCGATGGGCTCACCACCTATCACACCAAGTGCATTATATTGTTTTGGTGTAACGTGGATTGTGGCAGTCATCTGCTTTTGCAGTGAGTGCCCAGTCTCTGACTACCCCTTTGGGATACAGTCGTGACCTTATGTATGTATGTATGTATTAATAAATAAATGAAATGAAGGTGAAAAGTTGTAACTTTTTATCCTAATCACAGAAAGAATATTTATGTTGCATCCCTTCAAAATGATATGAACACTTTGCAGAATTAATTCGTTAACTGTATATAGAATGGTACGGATTACGAATAGCGAGTTTGGTGCTCACACGGTACGACTCGACACTAACGTAATGAAACTACGAGTATATTACGATATGAAGATCGGTGCGATGCGCATCACGCGGAGCATACATACATACATAAGATCACGACTGTATCCCATAAGGGGTAGTCAGAGACTGGGCACTCACTGCAACAGATGACTGCCACAATTCACGTTTCACCAAAACAATATAATGACTTGGTGTGATAGGTGGTGAGTCCATCGCCACCATGCGCTGTTGGGTGCACGGTGCAGTTTTATTCCTTACTCGCCTTTTACGAGATCCATTGGATGAGATGGAGTGGTAGTATTCTTTTAACGAGCCGCCACCACACGGCTAAGTCGCCACCACACGGCTAAGCCGCCACCACACAGCACAATATAGTTTATAAGCCGATATACGATTTAGCGACATATAGACTCAATATCTATATACGTTTTGTATCACCCATCTCTATTGTGTCATGTATTCATTAGTTTGTGATTGTAGGTGTGCGTTGCTATCTAAGACTTAGTTAAAACCACACTCTCCACAGAATGGCTGATCCAGAAAGAAGCTTATACTGTGCTCAATCTGTAAAGTGTAAGCAAAGCTATACAATTTGGTAATTCCGCTGTAATTTATGTAAAAAATATAATGTTGATCAATAATTTATTAGATATACTCAAATGAGAGTGAGTGATAGAGAATGTTAATGTTCTATTACTAATAAATGTGAAATACTTTTGATTCATAGTTTTTATTTCACCTTTAAATCAAGGCGTGTGTACATATGCACGTAAGAAGTTTTACTTCTTTGGCGTAACAAAACAAAAGTATCTCCATCTTTATCTGTGCCAATACTCTAGTAGAAAGGACGATAGAATAATAGAACATATTAAATTCAATTTATAAACTATTAATTAGGAAAATAGAAAGCATAAAACAAAGTAATATTTATTTATTCATACACCATTAAATTGTTTTTGCACAATAAAAAAAATATAAAAATTGTTTTTATAAATTAATAAATTATAAATAAAACGTCAAAGTAAACTTTTTGCCCCTTGGTTTGTGCAGGGATTTAAATTGCAGGTTCATAAAAGTATCATTTTTGGTAGGTAAGCAATGGTTTTCAGTAGGCTTTCATTATTACTTATCTTCGTTTACGTAAATAAAATAGCAATTTTAAATAAAAAAAATTACTGGGAACGGTTTATTCATGAGCGTACGTATTCCTTTTTTTATAATGCTTCAAAACAGGTTGAAAAACACATTTAAATGAAACTAATTTTACCCATAGTCACGGGGGGGACCCCCGTGACCATGGGTGCTGTAAAGCACTCGAAACGTCGGGTTATAAATAACAAAAATAAACGCGATAAAATCCGTAAAATTTGTTTCATTTAATATAATATAAGCTTTTTATCACTAATTTAATTTATTAAAAATATTTCTTCCTATTCTATGCAAAAACGCCATCTGAAGTTGCGTTTTGGAGTCCTACAGATGGAACTTTTAGGCATAATCAATAATTAGTTTCAACCCCCTGCGCATTAAATATACTCTTATCACGATCACAAGCCGGGACTTCTACGAGCGAGTTTAGTCAGTAAAATTAATTCCATGACAGGCTGCGCGCACAGCTCTCAATTTTGCCCCCCGCCTTCTACCAAACGAAGTTTAACTTCAAAACGATTGAGAGATTGTCTCGTAATATTAATACCTATGGTAAAAAATTTAAGGAGGTGGTCTGAAAATGCAATTACTTTATTTAAAGTTTTCAGAAGATTCACAGACACGATTGCATAGTGAAGCGAGTGTCCTTAAGAAAAATTTAAACTCTAAACTCGCTGAAGAAGATAAGTCAGGCATTATCTGTCAAGTGAAATATCTCTACAGAATACAGGAGTCTACAAGCTGGATTTTGAATGTGGTCTCTCTTACATTGGGCAAACATAAAGATCTTCCAAAACACACGATTCGGGATCGCCATCATGATGAAAATTTCAATTTAGTCATGAGCGATACCACCCATACAGCTACTACTTCAGCTACTTTGACATGGGCAGAACGCTTACGACTGGTGCCGTAACATCGAAAAAAATAAACGACTTATCTTATCTGTTATTGCTTCTCTTGTTGCTTGTCAGTTTGACTTTTGACAGAACAGATGCGAAAGTGTCCTTTTCGCTTGGGATTATTTTTAAAATCTTTCATTTCTATTAATAAACCACTATAAGATTTTCATACAATAACGTAACAATTTACCAGAGGCGCTTAAAGGTGCTGTGTTTATATCACAAAAACGTAGTACGCACCGAAAATGCGTCGTAGTTCTGAAATGTTTATATACTCTTTGTAGCCGCTTATTCGTGAAATTCTTCATTAAAATTTAGTTGTTTATTACATAAAACAAAAAGGCATTGCAGTATTATTCATAGAACATTGGCCTATCGATATAGGACAACCATGAGTGTATATATTGGCATATTGATGACATCGTAATCTCTATTTTTTTTTCTGATTAGATACTACCGACATGCTAATTTTTAATAAAAGAAGACTGTGTGTGTAGTGTTTAGATACATTTTAAGTATTTATCGCAGTTTATTTGTTCATTACATAGAAGTGATTGGACAAGTACTGTAAAATGCCTGGAAAAATAAAAGTTAAAGTGTTAGCTGGTCGTAACTTGCCGGTGATGGACCGAGCGGGCGATACGACGGACGCCTTCGTGGAGATCAAATTTGGAGGTGTGACCCACAAGACTGATGTATGTCGGAAATCATTAAACCCTCACTGGAATAATACTGAGTGGTACAGGTTTGAGGTAATATTTTTTTATAAGTATTGTGTTGATTAAAAGTTTATAGATAATATAATAAGAGCCGTGGTAGCTCAGGGGCTAGGACCTTGCTTTAAATTTCATAGTATGTGGGTGACTTGAGGTTGATACCCGGTGCCAGCATCACTAAAATTGTTAATTGCAATTTTAAGTACATATTTACCACATGCTCAGCGGTTAAGGAAAACATTGTGAGAAAACTTGCATGTCTGAGGAATAAAAAATATTTCAAAGATGTGTGAAGTCCGCCAACCCACATTTAAGCAGGGTGGCCGATTTTTTTCCAGCTCCAAAACCTCTCAGAAATGAGAGTACTTTACTTTTACTTATTAGATAATATACTTATTTCACATTAGAAAAAAATAAAAAGAATACACGAAAATAATAAAGAATAATTTTAAATGGATCCTAATACAGTTTTTAATTTTTTTATGGAAGAAAGTGACCTGATAAATAACTTGGTCACCCTGTACATTTCTGTATGGCACCAGTAATTACATTATCTATTAGTGCCCTGCAGACACTGCTTCACAGCAGAATAACTATCACTGCAGTGCTACCTAGATGGATGCATAAGTATCCTACCACCAGTAAATTTTCTTATTCATTTCATACAATCTTTGGATGGATATGGTTGTAACTGAAGAAAATCAGGTGTGGGGTGGTGATACATAAAGGCAATCAAGATAATATAACATTTTTGACACACTATGAATATAAAATTTATAAATATTAAAAAATTATTGGCTTTTTTATGTCTACTAAGTCGAAAGCAAATAAGATTGCTTATTGACATTAAGTTCATCATGGTAGAAGAGATAGGAAAAAGAAAAAAATATGTAGAAATTAACTCATTGTGCATCTCTATCTAAATGTTTATTATTCTGTGGTGGACAGTGATATACTATGAAATTATTTTTGATAGACGGAATGTGATCAGTTATGGATTTCTGAATATAATTTTTTTAAGGATAATGGAAAGTATTGGCAAGTGAGACAACCACCTGTCCTAGTGGTTAGCATACCTGACTTCTATGTAGCAGGTCTTGGGTTCGAATTCCAGCCAGAGCCCTCATTTATGCAAAACACAAATTGTCAGTTTTCGGGTCTGGTTGTGTTGTGCATGTGAAATTTATATCTGTAATACATCCACAATACAGGAGAAATCCTACTGTGGAGATTGTTTTTTAGATAAAAAATCCTCTATATTAGTACTTTAGTCCACTGCTGGACATAATGCCCCCCTTATAGATAAGATGATTGTCTGTTATGTTACCTTTTTCGAATCGGGCACTGCAGCCAATCGGTCACCATGAGATTTTCCAGGTATTTCCCTTAGTAGACTCTTATGACACTAATGATAGATGGAGTAGCAGATTATCTTATGCTACCACCACACGGCGCGGCGTGGCTATGACACTAATGGCATTGTAATGTATGCTAATGACAATAACTTGGTAGTTAGCCAGAAGATGTAGCTGTGGTTAATTTCAACCACAGCTTGCATGTTGCATGTTTCATGTTATTGCTTATATTTTAGTACATGTCGTCATGAGTACCAAAAATCCAAAAAAAGTTAGCAGCAGCATGAAAACTCTCCAACTTTGGTACAGTAATAGTATAGTGTATATAGTAAGATAACAATTAGTTCAATCATTACAAAAGTTATTGAGCGCAGCATGTGCTGTTCATTGAGAACATCATAAGGCGCTAGTTTTCAGCATTATCCTAAAAAATATTTTTTGTTGCCCTAGAATTAGCTAATTATGGCTGCTACCTTCAGTCAAGCGACTGTGTCCTGCGAGGAGGTACATAATAATTAAAAAAATTAAATTAATAGTAATAGAGCATTTTGGAATAGGCCTTTTTCGTTTTTAATCGAGGTTGGTCAAGATGGACTGTAAACCTGTTTGTCATCCTTTCTAAAGTAGAAAGAAATGATTGTGATCTTTTGATAGCTTTTCAGTTATTGTGTTTTGTCCTGACATAATGTAACTAAATATTCGTTTTTTTTTTATTGGACAAAGTGATGATACAAGCATAAGTTCACCTGATGGTAAGTGTAACATATGCCCATAACAAATGCAGAACATTTCTGTGTGACACCCCACTGCGCCCATCACCCTGAGACATCAGTTCTTAAGTCTCAAATGCCCAGTGATTACACTAGTTCACAGTGCCCTTCCAACCGAAACATGGTAATGTTTGCACACTACTGCTTCACATCAGAGTAACTGACCCTGGGGTGGTATCTACCTGGACAGATTCCTGCATACGACTTCTACCACTAGCTGATGCTCGCGACTAGGTGTTCTAACATCTCGTGGGAACTATTTGTTTTTCCGAGATAAACAGTATCCTATGTCTGTCTCTAGGATGCCAGCCATCTCTCTTGTAAATTTCGTCAAGTTAAACTATGAAAAGGTAACAAACAGACAGAGGGACAGAGAGAGAGTTACTTTCGCATTTATAATATTAGTATACATTGTAGATCGCATCGGGCCGGTTTATGCGATTCCACGTCTATGCGCGTATTAACCGATCTTCTCCAGGAACTTTAGCAAACCCTTTGTGTTGCCCACGATCTCGGGGAGCGATTTCGAACATTGGACAGTATAGCAGGACATGGACAGTCATTCCTATACCAGCAGTCAGCTGTAAAGGTCTCACTAAAGTAGACGTGTTTTTTTTTTATTTGGCATCGCGCGGTTTACGTAGATGCCACTGACAAACGTTTTAGTTACTAATTCAAATTATTAATCACTCGCATATATGCATTTACACTGACAATTCCTGATCCTTAACATTAGACTTTAAACAGATGATCCTTTCACTTTATTTATTTATTTCCCCATTTCTTGGCCTGCACGGTTTGTGCGTCAGCCATATATCTTCTATATAATCTTCGTTAAAATTTCGATTTCGATCAACAGTGAAATGATAGTTGACTTTTGCTGAAGATTTGGTGGACTGATGGAGACAAAACGAAAAGCACAATATTTGTCTTGAATTGAATTTTCCAATGACTGGACACTTTCAGGAGCACTTGCTGCATAATAAACTATCAATATTAAACATCAAAAGTCCAAATATAAACAGAAATTACAAAATTAAATAATAATACTACCGCCACTTTTCGAGTTGGCGCCAAAAGTCGAAGTAGACGTGTTTAGATCTTTCGTGAACCGACTCGCTGTTCCGAGACATCAATGTGATCCGAATGTTCCAGAACACTTGTGTCAGTACAAATGTTTCATTCGGAACTCAATCATTTCAACTGTTGGGCGGTCACTGACACTAATGTTAATTATTATTTCATTATTTATTAATGGAAACAGTCGTAAACTATTATCCAGTGTCAAGTAACATATTATCCAAGTATACAAAATTCAAGCACCGAGACTTCTACATTACGATCGACAGTAAAATGATAGTTAACTTTTGCTGAAGATCTGCTCGACTAAAAGGAAAGGACAATTTTCGTCTTGAATTGAAATTTCCAATCACTGCACATTTTTACGAGTACTATCAACATTAAACATCAAAACTCAATATATATACAGAAATTACAAAATTCAAATAAAAACACTACCGCCGCTTTTCGAATTGGCGCCAAAAGTCGACACTCATGTTTGTGTTCTATAAACCAAAAGCGTCGTACAATTTAATTAATATTTGGATTTTTTTTTTACACGTCACACATAAAATTAAATTGATTCGCATCGCACGCAAAAATGTATGTGATTGTCACATTATAGTCTGTAATGATAGTTGTTAAGTGAAAATAAATAAAAATAAAATAAAATAATGAAAAGTATAATCTCACTTTTATTACTGGGACCAACTGTTTAATATGCTAACTCACAAATTCACACCTGTAAACGATGTTATCAGTTATGTGTGTATCAGTTCACACCTCTTTCCCATTGGGGTAGGCAGAGACCACATTTTTCCACTTGCTACCGTCCTGACACACATCTTCGCTTCTTCTACCTTAATTAGCATTTTCATACAAGCTCGTCGGTAGAGGGTACTTTTGACGTTTCTTTTCCTTAAAACGACTTCTATCTGATCGTGATACGATCCCCTACGTCAACCCTTACCGGCTTGCCCATTTATACTCTCCTCTTAAATCTGTTTTGTCAATCTTCTTTTATCTATTCTCTCTACGTGTCCAACAATTTAAGCATCCCTTTCTCCATCTTTGTTACTACATCTTCTACCACTTCTCACTTAGTCTATCAAAGTCATTCCAGCTATACTTCTTAAACTTTTAATTTCCCCAGTGTTAATTTTACTTTCATGCTTTTTCGTGCTTTCAAAGTATATGAAAGTTTAAAGTACTAAACTGCTTACCTCCGAACTATGTGATTTGTATATTTTCATTAAAATGTGCCAATACTCTTCCACAATTCCGTAGTAAAAAGTTAAATTAGAGTCTATAAATGTCCCACTGCCGAACACAGGCCACCTCTCATTTCTAAGAAGACTGGAGAAGAGTCCGCCACGCTACTCCAATGCGGGTTGGCCGATTTCACATGTACTATTTCTTCACGGTATTTTTCTTCACCGCTGTGCACGTGGATTCGACCGTGGACGTGGATCAACGCTTAAAATTGCAGAACAATTTTAGTGGTTCCTGCACCGGGGTTCGAACTCTGCTCACTTGCGTACTATGAAATTTTATGCGAGCGCCCGGCCCTTCAGCTACCACAATAACGAAGTCATTCAAATAAATATGATATCCCAAAATTGTGTTTACACGATGACTTTTTTTTTATTTGATAAAAGTTCAGTCAGAACGAGCAAACCGTTCACCTGATGGTAAGTGCAACGTCTGCCCATAACAAATGCTGTGTCACCCAGAACAGTGTGACAACACAATGCGCCCGTCACCCCGACACATCAGTTCTTAAGTCTCATATTCCCAGTGATTACACTAGCTCTCATTGCCCTTTAAACTGAAACACAGTTGCACACTACTGCTTCACGGCAGAATAACTGGCCCTGGGGTGGTAACTACCTGTCCTCGAAATATTTCTGTTCCTCAGACATGTCGCTGTTCTCACGATATTTTGCTACCTCACATTCCTCTTTCTGCCTCCAAATACTTCTCTGAAATGAGAAAAGGCCTGTGCCTTATCTGCATGAATTCTTCGTCGTAAATAAATCCTAAATTTCTAACTAACTTTACAGATAAGGGGGCTCTCAGTTCGTCGGAATCTCATTTTAATGTAATGTAATGTATTTCTTTACCAGCTTTATATATTTTAACTTGCTTTTTTCGCCCACAACCCAAGAAGCAGCGCATCTTCCACACCTAGGAAGTAAATACTTGTTAAGACACGAGTTTTGCTGTAAAGTAAGGTTTCCAGCGATCATTTTTTTTTCTTTGTGTTAAGGGTGTTATTTTCTGTTTTGTAACAAAACGCTTTAATTAATCTGAAGGTATTCAAACAAATCCACCGAGGCGATTTTACAATTATACAATGCATCACAAAATTCCATTTGTAAATATTAAGCAATTAAACCCAAAATAACTCCAGATGTAATCTCAAAAGTTTTCAAGGCCATTTTTTCGTTCATAAACTCTGTCTCACTATCGCTGTGCATGAGCCATGTGTGATGTTATTTTGGGACCCACGTCTGCCGAACGTCTGCTGCCGGCTGTTTATTTGTTTCTGATTGGCGGAGTTGTCTATTAAAATAAAGATATTAATCCAGTGAAAGTCAAACACGTTGCTTTCTAAAGGTTAGGTATAGACTGGAACGACGTGTCACCATGAGAAGCTTAAAAACCGAGTTGGCGTGTAGATACCCCTATTTTTGGTTCCTATTGGTGACCCCGACGTGATCTGATCAACGCAGCAAAATTCTCCAAATCTACAGCAACGTCATCGGCAGCTTCGCAGTCACAGCAGCAGCCTGTGAAGTTGCTCTGTCAGAATTTGATGATCCATCAACGTATCTCTCTCTCACGCTGACTCTTGCGGTTTCACCACTATTTCCACCGCTGACGTCTCAAGATATCCACGCACACTACGAATTCCGATCTCAGCGGGGGAGTGATGTAGCGACATGGATGTCACTAAACAAGAAGCTTATTCATCCTGCATCGCGCTGTCAAAGTATCTTAGAGGATTGCTATATGTACAAGTTCTAAAACCTGGGTAGGCGACTTCCACAGACCTACCGAACTGGCAGGTAGAGCCCTAGCACTGCATCTGCTGAAGACTTGTGCATTTTTTTGTGTAAGGACGTTAAAAGTGCACAGAATCCTCATGTAGTCCTGAGGTCACAGTCTCCTCATACCTATATCATCGGTAAAGATGTATAGACACCTTCCCCTGAGGAGTAAGGTCTATAAATATTGTGGATCGTCCGTTACCAGTGATGATATTCATCATCGTCCATCTGGCCGATTTTCAATCACGGCGATAACTTCCGAACATGCTGTCGTAAGCTATCAACTGGGCAAACAGAGCCACTTCCCGTTGTAACCTATCCGCGTCCGATGTAACGCTCCTGCGACATCATCGTATTAAAGCTAAGATGCAGTGTCAGAGATAGGAACAATCAGGAACTAACCACACCAGAAGACAAATAATTTGTGTTTGTTGTATTCGAACACAGATTCCGCGGCGTAGTATTGTGATCTTACAGTAGGCCACGCGGTGGTCTGCGGTGAGCACCATACCAAATTCTGCTGGTAATCCGTGAGAGCGTAGTTCGTCTACAGTCAAACCGACACAGTTACCTGCTCTGCTCTGAAGTTTTTAGTGAGAATCTGCCTAGCCTAGAATTTTTACTACAATATCTCCTAATGTAATTTGTATTGGTTGGCGCAGTGGCTAAACTACTTGGGAACCAAGTGTGTCGTGCAGGTCGTGTTTTTTCCTTTTTTTTAAAAAAAAAACAAACTCCACAGTAGGATTTCTCCTGTATCGTGGATGCGTTACATACATAAATTTCACACGCACACACACAACCAGACCCGAAATACAACAATTAGTTTTTCTGCATAAATTTTGGCTCAGGCTGGAATTCGAACCCAGAACCCACGGCGTAGAAGTCATGCACTCTAACCACTAGGCTACGCGGTCGTTCGACTCGAGCACGGGAGAAATATGTGTGTGCAGATAGTTGTTGTAGCTTGCCAACTTTTCCTTTAAGATGGCGGTGTAGTACGTAGATGGTGAGCACGTTAGGTAAGAAAAGGCAGGGGCAGTGCATAACTAACCATACTAGAAAATGATAAAAAAATTGGCATCATGACATTGTATACCGCTAGTATATTTTGTAATTATATTAATACTGATGAACAATGGAGTTACGTATGTTGTGTTGTAGCGACATCTATGTCGTCACATGAGAAGATCAAAAAATATTTCGTAGATTCGATAATCGCGCTATGATAGTTTCTGAGTTTTTTACTATATATATAACCCCTAAATATAACTAGTTGGAGGATATGTCCTCCCCAGATCAGACCATCCGATCTGGCCTGGTAGCTACCCTTTTCCTTGGCAATATCATCCGCCAAAGTGTAATGTATTAATTTCTAGTAGACAAAAGCCTGTCCCGAATTACTGCAAAGTCGACTTCTACCTTACCGAGATTAATCTATCTTCTATATAAATAAAAACCAATTGCCGAATGTATGAAAGATCATCACTTGAGGACAGCTCGATCGATTTGGCTGATGTTTTTTTGTTGGGTACGTAATTGTCATGAAAGTGATGAAAGCGTCTGCAATGCACTGGGATATCAAATAAAAAATGGTAACCAAGTGATTTATCAAACGAGAATGTCACGAGGAAACATGTACAGCTCGACTCAGTAGAGACAGTTACTCATATATGGGGCAAAGTATAGGTTTTAACAAAAAAAAATCCCAGTAAGTGCACAAAGTGTTTTTATAAAAAGGGTCATACATAAAGTCAAGCCTCTTTTCCATTGGGGATAGACAGGATCACATCTTTCCACTTGGTACGATCCTGACACACATCTTCGCTTCTTCTACTTTTATTAGAGTTTTCTTACAAGCTCGTCGGGTTCTTTTGGACGTGGCATTTCCTTAAAACGATTTATGTGTGATCGTGATAAGTTCGCCTACGTCGACCCTTACCGGATTGCACATTCTCACTCGCCATATAAATCGTCAATCTTCTTTCATCCATCCTCTCTACGTGTCCAAACCATCTAAGCATCCATTTCTCTATGTTTGTCACTACATCTTATACCACAACTGCAACGTTCCCTTGTCACGCAGTTCGTCATTTTGTCCATCAAAGTCACTCCAGTTATACAATCTATACAAATAAATAAAATTGAAGTGTCTGTTTGTAATATCAAAATATCATCTTTTTACTTAATCCTTATGAAAGTGTATACGGTACTTACAAGAAAAAAACAATTTTTAAATTATTTGTCTGTCCGTCTGTTTGTTCCGGCTAATCTCCGAAATGGCTGGACTGGTTTTGATGGGACTTTTACTGACCGACAGCTTAGCGTATTATAGCGGGTAACTTGACTACTTTTTTAGAAAAATAATTAGAATACCGCGCAAAAAAATTACCCCAATATTCGATTAAAATAGGAAAGTATATATAACCGCCGAGCTAGTTACTACATAAAAAAAACCATGGATAACAATAACGGGTGGGAATGAGATGATCGCTGCCAAGATATTTAAACATCTTTATATCAGTATACTATCCTACATTACACAACGAATCAAGAAAGACGAAAGAATACTGCCCACGGGTTTCTTGCTTGTTCTTCCACGGACATACATTTTCCGAACTAATGTAGTTTTAAATAAAAAAAAATCTTGTGTTATGACGACCATATTGCCTTGTGGTTAGAGACCTACATTTTCGGGTCTGATTGTGTTGTTTGCATGCCAGCCAGCATGACGCCCGTTTTAGTAACTATTCTTATTAGTCATATAAAACGTTCACGTTCTTATGTTGTTCTGCTAATGCGGATTCACCTTATAATATCTGAGACATATTTTCACAAATCTTGTCTCGGGCTGAGATTCGAACACAGGACCCTTGGTGTAAAAATCAGGTACTCCTGACTACTAGACTACGCGGTCGACCTAACACTATTATACTGTTAATGAAGGGAACGAAGTTAATATGCTAAGATCCTCATGAAAAAAAAAATTGATGTATATTACCGAGTTTTTGAAGAGCACCGCCCGCCCTTTCTCAGTAGCGTGCACAAGTAATAACTAATACCGCCACCAGAAACCGCCACCAGAAACCGCCACCAGATATCCTCCACCGCTATAATGGATTTCCGCAAAGTAACGTCTGATTCTATTAACTACATTATACCTACTGTTGTTTACCCCCGTTATTTAGTTCCACGGATAAAGTGATGAAACAAACAAAACGTTCACCTGATGGTAAGTGCAACGTCTGCCCATAACAAATGCTGTGTCACCTAAAAAAATTCTGTGTGACACCACACTGTGCCCATCACCCTGAGACATAAGTTCTTAAGTCTCACATGCCCAGTGATTACGCTAGCTCGCAGTGCCCTTCAAACCGAAACACAGTAATGTTTGCACACTACTGCTTCACGGCAGAATTAATGTGGCAATATTAATGTTTATATCATTCTGGAAAATGTTGCAGGTGGACGAATCTGAACTTCAAGACGAGCCGCTGCAACTCAGGCTCATGGATCACGACACTTACTCTGCGAACGACGCGATCGGCAAAGTTGTAATAAGCCTGGCACCCCTGCTGGCTAGAGAGGCGAACAACGCTAAGGGAACGGGTGGTCCACCGGGAGGTAAACTTAAAACACAATCTAGCAGTCTCTTCTTCTTTGCGTACTGGTGGTAGGGCTTCTTCAGAAATCCAATTAAAGCGGTAACATTACAACGCCAGATACTCTGCCGTCAAGCAGTGTGAAGGCATTTATTTAGGTTTTTCTTATGGAATTAGGTGTTCGGCAGAGTAGAATAGCACCTATCTCCTTCCTACCGAGGTGTCGTAAAAGGCGACTAAGGTATTGTACGGACAGCCTTTTTTCTATTAACATCATAGTATGCGATGCTGCCACTATACTGCTCGTAGAAACGCAACAAAGAGTAATTTTTTTTTGATTCGTCTATAATGGCAGTGATGCGGTTCGCCACCCGTCACGTCTCGTTTCATGCGGGGGCGAAAATTGGTCTACATCACTATATATATATATATATATATATATATATATATATACATATATATATATATTTATATATGTATGTTTTAAGGAAGAAAGTGACGGGCCCATCAGATACTTCTTTCCTTGACCTTTTTATTACTTTTTATTACCAAATAGAGTGGTTTAATTTCAGGTGCAGTAATGTCAGGTTGGATCCCAGTTTTCGATACAATGCACGGCATCAGGGGAGAGTTGAACGTCATAGTCAAAGTGGAACTCTTCTCCGACTTCAACAAGTACAAAACTTCCAGCTGCGGGGTTCAGTTCTTTCATTGTGAGTTAAAAGTGTACGGTGAACCGTATTTTCTAAATAAATAAATATGAATTTTCTTTTTTCTGGTGGTAGGATTCCTATGTAAGAATCCGCCTAGGTCGGTACAAATGCAGTGTTAGTTATTTAACTGTCAATAGTGGTGTGCAAACACCACTGTGTTTTAAAGACACTGAAGCTGCTACAATCGCAGTTCAAACATAACAGTACGAATATTGCATTACAAACATTGTAATACAAACATCGTAATACAAACATCGCAGTACAAATGCTCACGAAAATGTACGCAGCGCGAACATCGCAGTACAAATCGCAATTCAAACGCCACAGTAGGAATGCTTACGAAAAAATACGCAGTACAAGCGCACACGAAAGCGTACACAGTACAAACATCCCAATACAAAAATTGCAGTATAAACGGCAAAAATTACAGTACAAAAACTCAAGAAAGCGTACTAATGGCGCTCCGCCACAGCAAGGCGATGGCCGGTCAGCTTGTTACGTCACCTCTATCGCATTAACAACAATAGCCATTGATAATACGTATAACTATTAATAAAAAGACTCGTTCATTTCATCATCTTCATGATCATTGCGGCCCATCATTAGTCCACTGCTGAACATAGGTTGAAGCTCCCATTTTGAGGAGTTTTGCCATAGTTGCCACGCTTGGCAGGCGGGTTGTCAATCGCAGTCTATTTATTCAGATGTTCCAGGTAGATCTGCTGCCCATCTCCTAGTTTTCATTTTCCCTCTGTCGACTTTTACGACACCCACGCGACGAGGTGGGGTGGTGTTCGTTCGTTCATTTGTATGTACATTATTTGAAATTGTTAAATTTCGTATAATATACACATGACTGTAGTTATCGCCTTGGTCGACTGTCGCCTGCAGGATATTATATCGCCCACCTGATGGTGAGTGCAACATCTGCCCATAACTAAAAATTTGTGACTCAACATTTCAGTGTAGCACCACACTGCGCCCGTCCACCTGAGACATTACTCCTTAAGTCTCATATGCTCAGTACATTAGTTATCAGTGCATTACCATCACACCGAAACACTGTAATGTTTGCACACTACCGCTTCCTGTGGTACCTGCCTAGACCGATTCCTGCAAAGGAATCCAATCAACAGTTCAAAGTATTGGATAAACGACATAGCTATGAAGTCGTCATTTGTTATGTACTTCTTCCAGGTCCTATGATACCGCCCGGCTACCGAGCAACTGCAATTCACGGGTTCGTTGAGGAGCTGATCGTGAACGACGACCCCGAGTATCAGTGGATCGACAAGATCAGAACGCCGCGGGCCTCTAACGAGGCCAGGCAGGTCGCTTTCATTAAACTTAGCAATCAGGCATGTTGTTAACACCATCATATTTTTTGTTTAAGATTTTTGAAACGAGTCCTTTTTTTCCTAATAGTTTGACGTTTAAAAAACTTGTCAAGAAGACATTATTAGATAATAAAATAGATAATTATATAGAGGACAAGGATGTGTGGGAATAACCTTTACTCTGCACTTGTAATCCCCCTGCAAAGCAAGCAAAGCAAAACATATTGTATTGTAATAAATTAAATTGTAGTGTGGTGGCGGCTTAATAAAATCTACCAGAGATGTCGTGGACATCATCCCGTGGATGTTGCATAAGTCGATATAGGGAAAATGAAAACCAGGAGATGGGCAGCGGCATCCTCCTGGAACATCTGAATAAATAAACTGCGTTTGCCACCCCGCCTGATAACCGTGGCAACTACGGGGAGGTCTTTCTACAAGTGTTCTTACAAGCGATAGACTGAAATGATGATGGTGGTAAAGACAGCGAACCACGTCGCCACCATTTCGGTACGAGTCAAAAAATTCTTACACCCCATTGCGTTCCCACGAGCAGTACAGTGACAGCATTGCCTATTATGGTGTTATTCTGCAAGAATAAAGGCTGTCCTTACAATACCTTAGTCGTCTCTTACGACACCTTGGTAGGAAAGAGGAAGGTGCTATTCTACTCTGCCGGACACCTATTGGCTGCATTGACATATGCAGTCAGTAGAGATTTATGAACCGCAATCTTGTTCATCATCATCATCATCATTTTAGCCCATCACTAGTCCACTGCTGAACAAAGGCCTCCCCCAAAGATAGCCACAAATGTATGTAGCTCTCATTTTGGGAGGATTTTGCTATAGTTGCCACGCTTGGCAGGAAGATGCTGCTGCCCAACTTTCGATTTACATTTTCCGTGTAAATCAAAAGATGGGCAGCATAGTGGTAGATTGTCGTAAGCCATCACCACACGGCGGCAATCTTATAGCTTCATAGAATAAAAACTAAAGTGGGTTTTGTCCATTGGCCTTTTCGATTCAGGTGCAACGTCTGGTGGGTCTAAAGGCAGCTGAGCTGGGTGCAAACGCAGTCGTTGGTTACCAACAGGACTTCGACTTGGAGGGAGAGGCCGGCGTTGTCGCGAGGGCTATCGGTATTAATTTTTATTCTGAACTAACGTCCCGCTCCGGCTTCGCACAGGTGCAATTTACTAATGAAGAAAATGAGAAGTACGCTTAGCAAAAAATATTATGTTAACATGTGACAGCAAAACTGTCAAACTGACCGTCACATTTTATCGAGAGTTTAACACAAAAATCCCATTCTATTTTCCGACTTTTCCGGTGGATTTTCCAAAAAAAATCTTTCACACAACCTTTGTCCTGAAAATTACGAAAACAACAAAAAATTCTGACAAATCGGTTGAGCCATAATCAAGTGATGATCCTTCATACACGCGGCAAATGATTTCATTTTCATGAAGAGATAGATCACAGAAGATTTGCTTATGGAATTGTAACAGTTTTGATACATACATACACACGCACACACATAACATTGTTTGCAAATTACATTGCAATTTACTGCAATTCTATTACTGTTACGATTACGATTATTACTGTGGGGATCCGCAGCTGGATTGGAAACAATATTTATTTTGCAAAAACAAGCATTTCGGGTAATCTTTAACTTGGGACCTCGCGAGTCGCTACGGGAACTATTCAGGGAGACTAATATATTGACACTTCTGTCGTTGTTTATATTTGAAAATACGAGGGTGGATTGAAAAGTACTCGGCCTAACACAGATCCATTCAATTCTAAAAATCAAATCTACCCACATTATTTAGTTCACTTCAGACTAGTTCATTGTGTGAAGTTCGAAACGTGTGCGATAATTAGTTGTGATTTTATAAATTTATTAACAAAGTAATCGGTCATAATTTCCGCGAATGGAGCAAATCGAGCAGCGTACCGTCATTAAGTACCTCCATAAGAAGGGGCTATCATCAAAAGCCATCCATGATGACATGGTCAGTACATTAGGCGATTGTGCTCTGTCATATTCATCCGTCAAAAAATGGATAGCAGAATTTAAGCGTGGTAGAGAGAGTGTGAAAGATGAACCCCGCTCTGGAAGGCCTTCGACGTCAACTACTGACGAAAATATTAAAAAAGTACTCGATTTAATAATGGGAGACCGCAGATTAAAAATTAGAGAGATAGCCGAGATTATAGGCATCTCTTATGAACGAACTCAAAACATCTTTGTCAACGAGTTGGGTTTCCACAAGGTGTCTGCGAGGTGGGTTCCGCGACTGCTTTCAGTTGAACAAAAAAGGACGCGATTAACTATTTCACGCGACTGTTTGGAGTTATTTGAAGCCGATGCAGATGATTTTTTGAATCGTTTTGTTACTATGGACGAAACATGGGTTCATTACTGTACACCGGAAACAAAACAACAATCAAAACAGTGGAGAAGACCTGGTTCACCACCCCCTAAAAAGGCTAAGTCGATTTTGTCGGCAAATAAGGTGATGGCTTCAGTATTCTGGGACTCGAAAGGTGTGATTATGATTGATTATCTTGAAAGGGGTCAGACTATAAACTCTGATTACTACTGCACCTTACTACGTCGTTTACGAGAGGAAATAAAAGAAAAACGTCGAGGAATGCTCAGAAGAAAAGGAACGTCAGTACAGTCAATGGCTGGAATTCACAACTGTGGCTTTGAACTGTTACCGCATCCGCCGTATTCACCTGATCTGGCACCATTAGACTTCTTTCTGTTCCCTAACCTAAAAAAGCACTTGGGAGGTCAAAGATTTTCGACAAACGACGAGGTCAAAGCAGCTGTAGACGCATATTTTGACTCTAAGGAAGAATCATTTTTTTTTAACGGTCTAAATGCTTGGAAGGGGAGGTGGCAAAAGTGTATTGAACTTGATGGTGATTATGTAGAAAAATAAAAATATAACTGATTTAGTATGTGTTTATTTTCTTGGTTAGGCCGAGTACTTTTCAATCCACCCTCGTATTATGTACGTACGGAAAAACATTAATTTATTTACCAAAAAATTTACTGTATCCTGTAGAATGGGTCGAGGTGACACGCTAGAGGTTCCTTTGTTTAGATTGGCTAAAACTAGAAAGTCTTTTCTTAGTAGATGTATAAAGTTTTATAATAAAATTCCTAAAAGTGTAACAAAAATCGGACATGGATTCTAAAAAACTTATAAAGAAGACATTATTAGATAAAACGTATTATAAAATAGATCATTATATAGAGGACAAAGATGTGTGGAAATAACTCATACTCTGCACTTGCAAACCCCCTGGCTACTAAATTTATGATGTAATTTTTTCTAATCAACAAACAAACAAACTTATCGAATTCACCGCTTTTAAATATCGACGGCTGTTTCTCGTAGAGTCTATAACACTTGATAATGCCTTGTTTTTGGATCTAGTTGTAACTTTATATTGGTAGAGGGTATCTGGTCGCGGTGTTAGTTAGCTAGCTACCGAGGGAGGTCGGGCGGTGCTCTTCAAAAACTAGGTAATACACACCATTTTATGTTTCGCATCTTAGTAACTTCCTTTTCTTCATTATAATGGATTTCCGCAAAGTAACGCCTGCTTCTATCAACTATATCGATATATTGTTCAACAGGTACCGCCGTCAGTATAACACCGTTGCCAACACCAAGCCAAACGATTAGCATGCCACCTTGTTCGCAACAGTGAGTAGTCCAATTGTGTACATTATCATTTGTAAAAATATAAAAGTTAAAACTATCGTTAATTCGTCCATGCCTTAAAAGTAAATACAGAAACGAGTAAAAAATATATCGATAAAGTAGTTGTGAATGTGTGGTAATATGACTATGTGTCATATTACCACACATTCATAATAATGATTTGATATTTTGAATTGTGCTACTTTTGGTATAATGTGATCGAATGATACATAAAAAATGTGTACCAATTTAAGTATCTTAATTTATTGGCATCATGAAAAGCATTAAGCATTTTTTTTAAACAATGGCGTAGTTTATTTTAAAATTTCCCGGTATTTTTATATATTTATGAAAAGTTTGAGAAGTATAGCTGGAGAGACTTTGATGGACAAACTGAGAAACAGCATTATAAGGGAACGTTGCGGTGTGGTAGAACATGTAGTGACAAAGATATGTAAAGGGATGCTTAGATGGTTTGGACCGCAGAGAGGATGGATGAAAGAAGATTGACGAAACAGATGCCAAGCCGGTAAGGGTCGACCTAGGCGAACGTATTACGATCAGATCGAAATCGTTTTAAGGAAAGGCCACGTAAAAAGTAACCGCAACCGACGAGCTTGTATGAAAACACTAATGAAAGTAGAGGAAGCTAAGGATGTGTGTCAGGATCGTAGCAAGTGGAAAGATGTGGTCTCTGCCTACCCATATGGGAAAGAGGCGTGACTCTATGTATGTATTTTTATGTTTATGTATAAACTACATGCGAGTAATATAAATCGACATTACCTTAAATGCTGTAGAGTGGTAGATAATGCTATAATTATTGTAAGTGCCAAGACATAAATTTATATGTCACACACATATTAAAATTTAGTTATATATCTCATTATAATAAGTATGCATCGACGTTTGAAGTCTGTATATCTCATTATATATAAAAATCTATAAAGCTACGGGCTTTATATGTTACATTTGATGTTGTCTCGTAACGTTATAGTAACCTTTATTTATATATCTAAACTAAGCAATTGATTAAAACGATACTCATGAATATTTGTTTGCATGGTTTGTTGTGTGTTCCGTTGGCTAAAATTAGGCAGTTAAAAAAATATTTGGATATTTTGGCGACCGACGACGAGAGCGTCTCAGATCTGACTGAGTATTATCAGAATCATCAGGATGAACTTATAAAACTCGTCAGTATCCTGAATCCGAAAGCTCCGTACTTACTAGACGAGCCGGATAACATAGATGAGGACGAGAAGAGCGTGGAGCTAATAAAGGAAACTGGCGCCAAGAACTATGGGGGTGACCGCTCAATTTATCAAGAAGACTATGTTTCCCAGCAAAGCTTAAGACACCTCTCAGAAGATCAGACTGATCTTAATAGATTGTTAAACAGAGGCAGTGATTATGATTCCGATAGTTCGGGACCATTTCAGAAGATAAAAAAGATTAAAAAAAATTTCTTCGCAAAAAGATTTTCGGTGCCCCGATCTCGTAAAGTAGAAAAACAAGATGATCAGCTTTCTTTAAAGTCGAACTCATCTGATAATTCACGTATATCCATAACTGATATAAAAAATGAATTTAAAAAACTTAAAAGGTTGAAGAAACCGAAAATTCAGAAAGTAGTGAATAAAGAAGAGGAAGGCATAGGCATGGCGTCTATACTGGCTAGATCAGTCATTCACGCTCATACAGGTCTAGCATGTATTGCAGAATCTCAAGATTCTGAACATTCGCCTGCTTCAACTTTGAGACGCACTAGCGAATCTGAACCCACCTTAAATGTGTCTGATGATGATAAAGCTAAAAAGAAATTGGCTCCATTGTCTGCAAACGATACTTTGAGTGACAGCAAGGAAATAATGCCAGAAATATATTGTTCATCTTTAGAGAACATCAAAAATATTGATAAGGATAGTAGTGGTGATGAAACGAGAGAAAGAAAACTATCCGAATCATGTCCTACTACTCCTGTGGTTGTTAGAAGCGAAAATCTTCTCAAGTTGCCTCGCGAAGGCGATTTTTATGGCTCAGTGTCGTCTGCACTGTCTGTAGGTAGTTCTGAGTATTCTAGTTCTGATGAAGACGATGAAAGCTCTGAGTTGAAAACTGATAACGATAGGACAGTCGAGACAACTAGTTCTGTAGTACAATCCGTTTTAAGCCATAATACGGATCCTAATTTTATTGCGCAGATGGAAAAAAAACTTTCTTCGCTGAAAATAACTTCTACCGATGGTGTTGTGCTTTCTCAGGTTGAAAAAAATGACGCAGCTAATAATGATAATAACGATCCAAAAGGGAACTTATTTCCTGAAAGAGGGTATGAACAAATGAGTAAGAAAGATAATGGAGAATTAAAGACCGCAGATGATGAAACTAATGGAAACGTTCTGAATAATTCAAACTTAGTCTCACATGATGACGATATGTGCGTAGCTACAAATTCAAGTAACCATATAAAAATAAACAATCCCTTTGTTCATAAAAAAGCTTCTAAGAGCATTAGCGTACCTTGTTCCCCAATAGATAAAAAAGGCTTTGTATATCGTTCATCAAAGCGAATAAAGCGTCAATTATCCAAGATTACGAAGAGTAGTATGATTAAAAGCTTGTCTCATTATACCCTTATACCAAGGAAGAAGCATGAAGAACCTACAACTGCTATAAGTCAACCTGGTTCTGCTTCAGACGTTACTTCGAAAACCCCTAGTGAAACAGTATTAGGTTCTCCTTTCCTCTCGTATACAGATTTGCTAAGTCTCGATAGGGAGGGTTTTTCAGCTAATACTCGACTTCACAAAAGCGATGAAACGGGAATCGCAAAAGTGTCGATGTACATTGGTTCTGAACCGGTTTCGCGAACATCGTTTAGTGGTCAGTCTGGACATCACAGCAAAAGTCAAAGTTTTCGTGAAAATCGGTCTCAAAAGAAAGATAGACCAGCACTTAAATCAACTGGTTTAGTCCATACAGCGATGGAAACTATTTTGATAGATAAAGTGCAATCTTTGCTGTTACCAACATCCCCTGATCCGATTCAAAGTGACGATAAGAAATTTTTTGATGATGTGAATGAAAAATTGGAACAAGTGGAAATATCTAGAAAAAAAGATGAGCACAATCAGTCCGTATCAAGTAATTCTAAAAAAGACATTAACAATGAAAATAATTCTTTAAAAGACAAGAAGAAGCTCGTCAGACAAGACAGTATTCATTCAACTGCTGACACTAACGAATCGTCCAAAATATCCAAAGATTTAGATCCTAACCACATCATTCCATGCAAGTTAACAACCGCACCGGTATTGCAACACTTTCATCCCATACTTAGTGGTGCTCCTTTAGACACCATACCATCGCTGCCAGAGAGCAGTTTGGATCGCACTGAGAGCTTAGATGTAGAGGGCGTAGACAATAAGCGTGGGAGTGACACTAACAGTGCTAGCGTGTGTGGTAACTTGCATGCAGCGTGCCGTTTTGACAGGAGCGAGCGGGACAGAGATAAGGGGGAAAAGGAGAAAGGCTCGCCGAGACACGCACGGCACGAATCGTACGGCGGACGGGAACCAGCGGCCGGAACTACTCCCGCACAGAATACCTCATTAAATTCTACATCAATACCTATGGGAATACATCGAAGGTCTTCAGACTCCGACTTGAGCATAACACCTAAAGGTAAGTGTCTGATTGGTGTAATGTACTCACCGGCGTTCCTCAAGGCGGTATACTCTCTCCTCTTTTATTTTCCATTTTTATTAATCTTATCACATTGAATCTCAAATGCTCTTACCATCTGTATGCTGATGATTTGCAACTATATATGCAAGTGGGACCATCTGAAATCATTAATGCGATATCATTATTGAACGAAGAACTGCAGTGTATAAGTAATTGGTCCGCTGTTTATGGTATTAATGTAAACCCCGTCCAAATGCCAAGCCATAATCATAGGCAGCTCTAGATTTATACCAAGACTCGATTACTCCACATTGCCATCGGTTATGTTTAACAACAATGCTATTCCATTTCGTCCACATGTAAAAAATCTCGGTATGTATATAGACAGCTGTTTTACATGGAGCAAACAGATTCAGGAGGTAAGTCGCAAAACTACTGCAACCTTACGATCTCTTTATCGTTGGAAGAATTTTCTTCCAACCTCAACCAAGGTTTTGCTTGTCCAATCTCTTATTCTGCCGATTATCGACTATGCTGATGTGTGTAGCCCCGATTTGTCGCAACAACATCTTAACACATTGGATCGTCTCCTCAATAACTGTATCAGATACATTTATGGTCTACGTAAGTTTGATCATGTATCTTCCTTTCGTAACTGGCTGCCTATTCGTCAACGCAGGCATGTTAGGATACTCTGCACCCTTTTCACTATACTAAACGATCCATGTGCTCCTGAGTATTTGAAATGTAGGTTTCAATATCTGGGAGATTCTCATGACTGTTCTCTCCGGTCCTCGGGTAATCTCAAATTGCTTACGCCATTACACCGATCTGGTTACTCATCTCACTCTTTCGCCTTAACGGCTATAAGACTCTGGAACGATATACCTCTTGATATTAAAAAAGCTCCTAACAAGTTTGCGTTCAAAATTAAAGTACGGGAATATTTTAAAAATTCGCTGCAAGTATGAATTCTATTTCTCTCTCTTATTCGTGTGTATGTGTTTTTACTTATAATGTATGTATGTATGTATGTATATATATATATATATATATATATATATATATATATATATATATATATATATATGTATATCTGTGTATATGTATTGGTATAATTATGTATATATTTTATAGTTTATGTATTTATATTTAAAGATAATAAATTATTTTTTACTCTGTTATTGTTCGCTGCACCGCCTATCGTATTATGTTTTTCTCTGCTTTGCCTTATGGTTGACTGGTAGAGAATGCCTTTAGGCATTAAGTCCGCCATATGTACCACATGTGCATAAAAGCTTAAATAAATAAATAAATAAATAAATAAGTGGAAACTCAAGGAATGTAGCATATGAACTAAACAGAAAATGTAGTAGTTTTCATGATCATTTCAGCTTCTCACGATGAAGATGCTGCTGCCCATCTTTTGATTTTTATTTCCCCTCTGTTGACTTTTTCGACACCTACGGGTTGAGATGGGTGGTAGATTGTCTTCAATAAGAATTATACATATCTACAAATGGTAGAGACTTAAATGACCGTATGCTTTGTATTGTGATTATTATTGCAGCATTGTACTTACTCCATTACATGACATAAAACAGGAAGCTCCTTAAACGCGTCCTTGGGCAACGCTGGCAGCGGTGGTGGTGCAATTCTCAGGCCGTCCATGAATAGCAATAACCTGGATATGCTGGAATATCCTTTCCTAACTCTGACTGAGTATCCACCCGGGTTTATTGTACATATAGGTAAGTAAATTGTGTCAGTTTTTTAAACGTATTCCAAATGCGGATGTTTTCTAATATTGATTTGATTTTTTGTTCTCCTAGCCGATTTCGACCACGGCGACAACTGTCGACTACTGTCGAGAGCCATCAACTGCGCAGGAGATATTATAGTGCCACAAGTGTACGCGCTAACACAGAGGCACTCACTCGTCCCAACCTTCCCGCGCCCGATGTAACGCTGATGCGATAAGATCGGAGATAGGCTAGGATGCAGTGTCAGAAACACGGGGACAATCACAACACAACCAGACCCGAAAACCAACAGTTTATGTTTTAGCACAAATGTTGGCTTCGGCTGGGATTCGAACCCAGGACCCGCGGCTTAGAAGTCAGGTACTCTGACCACTAGGCCACGCGGTCGTTAAGTTTGTTTTCTAATAGATCACATACCAAATGGGATCCTATCACAACATGCAAATGCTATCTAAAGGCATATTTCAGATTTGATGGCAAACATAATTTTTCAGACTTGTATTTATCTCGTACTGTTTAGTCAATAACTATGTTTCCAATTACTGACTAAACAGTACAAGATAAATAAAAGTCGGTACAGAAAAGATAAGTTTTCTATTTTAACTATAATTTAAAAAGGGTTCTAACGATTTCGATGAAATTTACTGATTAAGGATATTTTTTTGGGGTTAAAGAACTCCATCTAACAGGTATTATCTCCAGGCAAATTTGTTGCGACGTCCTTTAACATGTGTAAACTAACCTTTAACGTAACCTAACTTCAAGTAAAAGAAGCCACAAATAAAAAGTACAAAAAAAATAAATTGCCAATAAATGGCCATATTAAAAGGTAGTGGTGCTCAAATGCATAATTAAGTTTTGTTATTTAACGACCTGGTGCCCTAGAGGTTAGAGTGCCAGATTTCTACGCCGCGGGTTATGGTTTCAATCCCGCCAGGAGTTGTACAAAAACATTAATTGTTGATTTTCGGGTCTGGTTGTGTTGTGCATGTAAAAATAAAATATTTCCATTATCTATCATCTTCCCAGCCAGCCTATTGCTAATACACGTTGCTGACTCTATGAGCTATTTCGATTACTCCAGTTCTGCTGCAGATATCATCGTTACGGATTCTATGTCGCAGAGAAACAAATAGTATAGCCCTTTCACTTTGATCTCCCTTAAGCGGTCTGCCCTTTTGATGTTCACCGAATCCACATTTTACTTTCTAATCGCTCGCGGCTAGTCTATGACTGGAATATTTTCTGTTATGTAGTGTAGATGTGATCAAAGATGGCGAAGATTTCAGTATAAGTTTTTTGTTAAATATGTAAGGATTTTTTGTTAAATACAGAGTAATTCACATCAATGCAGCATCAAATTAAAACACAGTTGAAAACCAGATCTAAAATACCCACGCCGGTGCTAAGAATCTATGGTTCAAAGCTCGAAGTAATAAAAATTAAATTAAAAGTAATAATAATTTAAAAGTTTATGTTATATATCATCATCAAATCAAGCCCTATGGGGGATTGCGACATTTGTAGCTCTAATTTTGCCATAGACGCCACACCTGGCATGTGGGCAACGCAGCTTATTCATTCAGTGGTTCCAGGAATATGCTGCCGCCCACCTCCTGGTTTTCATTTTTCCTCTGTCCGGGATGAGATGGGGTTGTAGATTCTCTTAAGCCGCCGCCACACGGCTAGTATGTATATGTATATACGAGTATATATTATTATTATAAAACTTCTTTCACCGAGATCGAAAATCATGCATTTTCGGAGAGGGGTATGTTCAGCAGTGGAGTTTTGAAAAGCTGATCATGTAGATGTGTTGTACAGGCGGAACGGTGTGTGCCCGGTCAGTGAAGCTGGTGGACGGTGGGGGGGAGAGCGCAGCGCGAGCAGCGTGGTGGGCCGAGCTGCGCACGGAGCTGCGGGCCCACGCCCGCGCGCTGCGCTGCACCGCCGTGCTGGCCTACTGCGAGCGGGTCGCCGTGCGGTGAGCCAACGCCCCTAGCCGTTAGTGTAAGAGCTAGCAACATCGGCAAACAGCTCGTTTTAGCAAGGTTCATTTTAGTATTCCCACCGTTTTTATCACTTGGCAAAGACGGCCACGTAACTACGCCGTACGGCACGGTACCTCGCTGTAAACTTCGGTTTATAGGGAGCCGCTCTTTAAGACTTTCTTTAAGAGTTTTGTAATCTAGAACGGGTATATTATGCAAAAATATTTTTTTTTAATTTGGATTAGTATTTCCTGAGATTAGCGAGTTACAAACGACAAACTATAAAGTTTTATTATAGTAGTAAGATTATGATAAAAGAAAATCTGTAATAAAAACGACCATCCGACAACACATGAAGTGGCGGTAACTAGAATGTGTATACTGTTTGCCAAAATTAATTTGACGCTGAGCGAATCGTAAGGTGATCAGACCAGATTACATATTTTAAAAAATCAGATGCGACCAATGCCTGCCAAGAGATTAAAGGATGGGAAAATAAAAAAAAAAACATGTTTTAATTACGTATTTACCCATGTTGATGTCTCTTAAACTATTATTCCTAGTGCGACAACAGAAACCGGAAAGTTTCCGAGACGACGGAATTTTAATTACATTTCCAATTATAATTTATTTTTGTAAAGTATACTTGGTTTTTTAAGCGTTCATAAATCCTAATGTCTTTGCAGGGAGGATGTTTGCGTCTTGTCAGCCTCGGGAACTGCTGCAGTTATTAATTTGGACTGTGATTTCGTCAGTGATGAAACCTCTGTCACAGGTATATTGAAAATGTTAATTAAAAATGTTTGTGTTTCACTGTTTCTATTTTTTTATCTGTCAATGTGACGAATCGAGCAAGACAATCACCTGATGGTTGGACTGTTACTGAAGATTTGCTGGACTGGTGGAGACAAAACGAAAAGTGCAATTTTGGTCTTGAATTGAACTTTCCAATCACTGTACACTTTCACGAGCACTTGCTGCATAATAAACTATCAATATCACACATCAAATCTCGAAATATACACAGAAATTAGAAAATTGAAACAATACCGTCACTTTTCGAGTTGAAGCCAAAAGTACGGAACTGATGATGGAATATTCCGGGTGCCACAGCATTTGTGATGGCCCGACGTTGCGCTTTCCGTCAGGCGAATTATTTGCTCGTCTCGTCTCTTTGTTTCCTAAATCCGTCTAGGTAGGTGCCCACCCCAGGTCCAGTTATTCTGTCGTGAACCAGTAGTGTGCAAACATTACTGTGTTTCGGTTTGAAGGGCACTGAGAGCTAGCGTAATCACTGTGCATATGGAGCTTAAGAACTGATGTCTCAGGGTGACGGGCGCGGCGTGGTGTCACACAGTAATTTTCTGGGTGACACAGCATTTGTTATGGGCAGACGTTACACTTATCATCAGGTGAACGTTTTGCTCGATCCGTCACTTAAACGGAATAACAAAAAAATATTGTGTGTTTATGCGCAGTGGGCGGCGGCAGCAAGGTGATCGAAGAGGTGGAGGCGGAGAGTTGCGGTGCAGCTCATGTGCCCTACTCGCCCGGCGCCGGTCCATACCGAGCTGAGTTGGCCGCTTGCGGAGGTTGTCGGTGCGTACTCGCTGCGTGTTATCCGTTGCGTGGCTGTATTTGTATGTGCAGTATGTGAGTGTGTGTGCATGTGTAACTTGCTTCAAAACGTGTCACTTTTCAAACCCTGTCACGTGCAATACGTAACATAAATGTTATCTCTCAGGATATTGATATTTTGGCTTGTAGTCAGTCGAAATTCACAATAGGAGCATACAAATCCGTAGAAAACTTGTTGTAGAAATTTTGGGACTCCTGAGCAAAAAACGCGAATTCTGAAGAGATCGAAACAGATGGAAATCTGAAGGTGAAAGGTCAGGGCTATTTGGCGGATGCATTAGCACCTCCTAGCCAAACTCTTCATTTTTGCTGAGTGGCTAAAGATGTATGTGGTCTAGCGTTGTCGTGATCCAGCCGCTTTCTCTCAACTTGCTATATTCTCATCAGTTGTTAGCAGTAGAGATCAGAATCGATGGTTCAGCCTGGCAGTAAAAGCTCATGAAGAATGCCCTTCCAATCCCACCACACACAGCATCACCTTATTCCGAGTGTTGGCACAGTCTGTGAAGCCTGATCGACCTTTGACCAGGACCTTTTTCGCACGTTCTTGTCGTACGTGATCCACTTTTCATCACCATTATCAATCTCTTCAAAAACGATTTATCAATTTATAACGGTTATAATATAATTTATAACGGTTATATAACAAAACAATTTATAACGGTTCATCAGGTTTCTTTCAGTGAGCTCGTATGACACCCAAAAATCGAGCTTTTTGTGTACCCAGCTTTTTTCAAATGGGTCAAAACTGTTTTGTGGTCAATTCCCAGTTCTTCAGCTATGTCGTAACTATTGATATGCCGAACATGCTCCACTTTTTCAAAAATGATGCCATTTTCGCCAGAATAAGGTTCAGCTTTGACATAAAAATTCCCGGATGGAAAACGCCGCAACTTTGTACAGCACAACACAACTCTTACGGCATTAGGTCCATAAACTTCACAAATTTTTCGCAGCTTGCGTTGCCTTTTTACTTTTTGTGAAAAAAATTTAGAATGCCTCGAATTTTTTTATTAGATTCACTCGTGTTTACAGAAAGAAAAACAAATGAAAAATGGCTGGATACTACATTTAACTAATTTGTTTCTTTTTTTGAAATACAACCTTTTTAATATCATCGAAACCAGCCAGATACAAATAGTACAGCCAAAGAGATTTTATTACAAGTTTATACATACTATATGCGAAAAGACTTTTTCCCCAACTTACGAGTATTATTATAAAATTCCGCTGTGGAATACTTCAACATGGTTATGTTGTCGTCCTAATCAAATTTCATAGGCGATACATTTGAAAATCTATACTAATATTATAGATGGGAAAGTAACTCTCTCTGTCCCTCTGTCTGTTGTAACCTTTTCACGGTTCAACCGCTGAACCGATCTTGACGAATTTTGGCTCCGAGATAACTTTACAAAACTACAATATTTTTTTTATGATTAAGACCATCGGTACATTTTAAGCTATGTCTCTTTATACTCGTAAAAGTAGACTAACTGGTTACAAGTATACTTTATGTTCATTTCTACGATTTTTTATGTGGTCTGTTAACGGAGCTGTAGGAAAATAACAAAGAACATTGTTCTTTACTTCACATATTTGTAGCAATTTTTTAACTAACAACAACGTCACCAAAAAAAAACCGTTGTTACCATCAATAAAATTTGATTTTTTTTTTAGACGGGCTCGAGTACCCACAGTTTTACTCGCCAGCTGCGCAAAACCAACCAAATTGGTTTCATACACAAAAGCCGTGACCCTAACAGCCGTGGGTAAGTTCATTATTGGTTCATTATCTTTATTATTAATGCCAGTTATAATCAATTGCTAAATATGATGGCTAGCGCAGACGATGGTTGTCTGGAACTTTTTTGGGAGGCTCGAAGGACTTACTTTGCGAAAGTGTTTTTTTCATTATTATTAAATAGTGATATTGCTAATATTAAAATTATCAAGATTATTATTGATTTCTTATATTTACGCGAATATTTTTAATAAAACTACTTAGAAGTTTTTAATTGCGCGTTTAATTAAAGAGTATTATTATTTAATTAAAAAACCGACTTCAACGTAACAGCTTTTTAAAAGCTAAGTATTAACGTTAAAGAAACCTGTTTGAGATAGCGCTATTCACTTTGTCATACGTTAAAATTTGGCGTTTAGTTTTGAAAATCAGCAAACAACATTTTATCATTTTTATCCTTACTAAGCTGGGTAAGTGGTAGTGGCGGCCTATGAGAATCCACCACTCATTCTCGTCCCTTTGATGTCGTAAGACTCGACAGAGGGAAAATGAAAACAAGTCGATGGGCAGCAGCATCTTTGAACAGCCAAATAAATAAAATGAGCTTGGCAACCCGCCTGTCAAGCGTGGTATCTATGGCAAAATCCCCCCAATCTATGGCCAAGGCCTATGTTTCAGCAACATTTGACGGGCTAAAGTGAGTGAGTGAGTCAGTTTAGTTACGTAAGTCATTAATTTAAATAAGGAATAAAAACGAACCAAGACTGCGCCCTGCGGAACGTCTTTAGACACCATCGATCTAGAAGAGCTTGTTTATGATATTGATTTACTGCTTTCAGCGGTATTTTGTATCATTATTTTTCCGCCGCTCTTCGCGGTTAAATGGCACTGGCATGTGCCCCGCCCAGAGTTGAGAATAGTACTCCAAGTTTGGCTGAACTTGCGCTTTGTACAGTTGCAAGCGGTGGGCCGGCACTATGTACTGTCCCGCTCTACTAAGCCCGCCGAACGTTTTAGAAGCCAATTTTTCCTTTTCCTTTCAAATGATCACGGAACTGAACGTCACTCGATATGCCAACGCCAAGGATTTCGATACTAGCTGAGGCAAAGAGAGAACTCTGCTCTCAAAACGAGGAGTCACGACGAAGGGTTTCTTTTAAGCGGTAAACGCGCAAACTTGTGTCTTCTTGGGATTGAACTGGACTAAATTTAGTCGGCTCCAGTCCGAGATTTTGTATAATGAAATCTCGACTTAAAGCACAAGTTTCTTACGGTGCTCGTCGACGTGTTCCCGAGAAATATTGGCACGGCCGGTGTACAAGACATCGTCAGTTCTGTCGTCTGCATCAAAATAAATGTTACTAATTTGTAAGAAATCATTGAAATGCAGAAGAAAGAGTGTGGGTAATAGCACGCAGCCTTGTGGAACACCAGCATTTACAGACTTTCTGAGTCAACAGCATGTACCGTCAACTACGACTTAGATACTCTTACTTAGTCTAGACTTAGTCTCTGTGAAAACTGCCGACCCAATTGTTTAATTATCGGGAAGCCAATAGGAAGGAAGCTTAGAGAGAAGCGCTTCGTGCCAGACCCGATCAAAGGCCTTGCTATGTCCAAACTAACTGCCAGAGCCTCCCCATTGGTTGCCTCAGCCCATCGATGAGTGAGGTAGACTAGAAGATCACCAGCTGAGCGAACGCGACGAAAACCGTACTTGCGGTCGCTAGAGCAGCTGGTGCTCCTCTAGGTATCTCAATAGCTAGCCGTTAATAATGGATTCCATTATTATCGAGAACTAGGAAGTGACAGCGATGTTACGGCCTGTAGTTGAACGGATCTGAGCGTTCGCCTTTTTTAGAGATTGGGTGCCCTAAAGCTGTCTTCCAAAAGTTCGGGACAGCTCGACAGTAGGAGTACCGGAAAACACGCATTAGAACCGGTGCCAACTCCAGAGCACACATTCTCAGCACAGTAGGGGGGATGCCATCAGGCCCACACGACTTGTTGATGTTAAGGGAGAATAGTGATTTGTAAATGGAAGTGACAGAAATTCCCTAGGACAGCCTTGGCAAGAGACCAGAACGCACGGGTTCCCGAAGGAAGGCGGACTAGTTTCTCGCCAATTCTATCAATGTGCTCTGACTTTGACTTGGCAATAACTCTTACTCTCACCTAGAAGCATACTTGTATTTCTTCTTGAAATCGCTAGATTTTACATCTCGGTACGCCGATGCATTAGCTCTTTTACACTGCTGCTTTTGGCGAGATGCCATACCCGTACCCTTAAGTACCACATCGGAGACAGTGGTTTAGTTACTCCCACTTGTAATTCGTGAGTTCCATAATGTCACCTACATCTTCATCATCATTTTAGCCTATTACTAGTCCACTGCTGAACAAACGCTTTCCCCAAAGATTGCCACAAATGTTTGTAGCTTTCATTTTGAGGGGAGTTGTCACTCTTGGCAGGCGGGTTGGTAACCGCAGTTTATTTAATCAGATGTCCCAAGAAAGTGCTCTGCCCATCTTCTGGTTTTTTTCCCCCCTCTCTTCTTTTACGACATTCACGGAATGAGATGGGGTGATATTTTTTCTTAAGCCTTAAGCCGCCGTATGATAAAAGTGGTGTAATTGTGGTATATGATAAAATGGGCGGTTCTTTTAGCGGCCCGAGTCCGTCGAGCCCCGCCCGCCTCGGAGCCGGGCGCTCGCGATATTTCAGACCAGCTGCCGTTCCTGGAATACGAGTTGCACAAGCTACTGCTGGCCAAGTTGAGGATGCAGGTAAATATAAATATAAATCCAGGTAAAGATCGTAATAAAAATAACGATTTCAATTCGATAGGTTTTTTTTGTGCTATTGACGAGAGGAGTAGTCAAACTAGTCGGTCTGATGGTAATAGCCAAGTCTATCCATAGTATTGCTGTGTCACTTAGACCTTTGTATTGGATTTTTTTTTCTATGTAGAACCGCAATGCCCTCGTCACTATAAGATATCGGTTTTTAAGTCTCATATGACATTTAATAAATAATAATAATACGTACATAGTTTTTACTGGTTGTAGGATTCCTATGCAAAAATCCGTCTAGGTAGGTACCACCCCAGGACCAGTTATTCTGCCGTGAAGCAGTAGTGTGCAAACATTACTGTGTTTCGGTTTGAAGGGCACTGTGAGCTAGCGTAATCACTGGGCATATGAGACTTAAGAACTGTTGCCTGAGGGCGACGGGCGCAGTGTAGTGTCACACAGAAACGTTATAGGTGACATAGCATTTGTTATGGGTAAACGTTGCACTTTACATCAGGTGAACGTTTTGCTCGTTTCGTCGCTCTATCCAATAAAAAAAACACTCACGCCTTTTTTCCATATAAGGGTAAGGCAGCGACCACAGTCGCATCCCACTTTTCGCCGCCTCGGGAAACGAGACGTAACGGGTGGCGAACCACGTCACCGCCATTTTGTTACGAGTCAAAAATGTCTTACTCCCTTTGCAATTGCGTTTCCACGAGCATTGCATGTTATGGTGTTCACCATCATCATATCAGCCTATCGCTAGTCCACTGCTGAACATAAGCCCTCATAAATTGCCACAAAAGTTTGAAGCACTCATTTTGAAGATATTTTGCCATAGTTGCCACGCTTGTTAGGGTGGTTGGCCACCGCAATTTATTTGTTCAAATATTCTAGGATGCTACTGCCCATCTCCTGGTTTTCATTTTCCTGCTGTCAACTTTTATTTTGTCGGAGAATAACATTATTGTGTTTATAAGGCTGTATATTTTCGGTGATGTAATTGCTGTTAGCCTTCTCGGCTTTTACAGCTTCATCGGATACTACTTATAAGGCTGTACGTACAGTACTAAGTCGCCTCTTACGTATAGGTATACTCACCTCGGTAGGAAAAAGGTAGGTTCTATTCTACTCTGCCTTCTTATACATAGACTAAATAGGTGTCCCTATTAAGTCTCATATGAAATTTAATTAATAAGAATTATTATTTTTAATTTCTTTTAACAAAAATAGACCTGTTTATAGTCTAGAATATGTAGGTACTTAGAATGCTCGTGTTCGAGTTAGGCATAAAAATGCCTGAACTTAAGATCACCATTTGCCGTGTGGTAGCGGCCTAAGAGAATCTACCACCCCATTCCATCCCGTGGGTGTCGTGAAAGTCGACAGAGGGAAATTATAACCAGGAGATGGGCAGCAGCATCTTGCTGGAACATCTGAATAAATAAACTGCGGTTGCCAACCCGCCTGCCAAGCGTGGCAACTATGGCAAAATCCCTCCAATAAGAGAGCTACAAACTTTTGTGGCTGTCTACGGGGGAGGCCTGTGTTCAGCAGTGGACTTCTGATAGGCTGAAACGACGACGACGACGAAGATCACCTAGCTACAACAATTACACTAGCTTCAGTGCCCAAAGCGAAACACAGTTGTGTATGCACACCAATGCTCAAGCGGAGAGTAACTGGCACTGCAGCTTTAGAAAGAAAGAAAGAAAGAAAGAAACATTTTGTTACACGCACACTTAGACATATTAACCGTGTAGAAAAAAAAACAGACAACACAGGAATAAAAAAATATTTAAAATCCATCCGTTCATGGTGCAATGTTATAAGAGGACCACGGCCACTCAGGATATGCTAGGATGCATTATCCTGTCCTGATTTTCAGTGGCATCCAATAATATAATAATAAATAGAATTATATTTTTTTATAAATAGGAGTAGAATAACATATACACATATATACACGTATATTTTCTTGGGTTTTTAGGATTTCTGCATAGGAATCCTACAACCGATAACGATTTGAATATTTTTATTTATTGCAGGGCGCGAACGCGATTTTCTCCCTGCAGACGCAGATCGCGATCGGCGAACGCTGCGTAATGGCGCTGGCCAGCGGCACCGCCATGCGGCTGGCAGCGCTGCCAGCGCCCGCTCCGCCCACCATCAAGGTTAGCATGTTTTGTCTCACTCCCGCAGCAGTGTGCTGATGACGTCATGGCCCATTTTCGACCACGGCGACTATTTCCGAATATTGCCGAAGTTATCAACTGCACAGGAGATATTACAGTGCCACTAGTCTACGTGCAAACCGAGGCGCTCAGTCGTCGTAACCTACCGCCCCAGTGTACGCAGTGTCATACAGGGCACAATGACAATACAGCCAGACCGGAAAACCAATATTTCTTGTTTTAGCACAAATGTAGGCTTCAATTGGGATTCGAACCCAGGACCCGCTGCGTGGAAGTCAGGTATTCTAACGAGGTCACGCGGTCGTCTTCACAGTTACTTAGCAGTTTGAAAACTGTTATTTATATATTTTTTATTAGATTTCAGTCTACTACTGAACAGAATAGGCCTTTTTAGACATTTGCCATAACCCACACTTGGCACGCGTATTGGCATTTCAGGGTCGTTCCGCTTTTAATCAGGGGTCGGGAGATCTTCGTGGTGTTTCCCTTAGGCGACTGTTTTAAAACCCACGCTATGAAATTGGGTAGCAGATTCTCTAACGCCTAATTAAACGACACCTGATTTAAGTTACGCGGACTTAATGCCATATACCATTCTCTGCCAGTCAACCCTAGCTGATGGAATATGTGGCTTGTTCCTACATACATACATACATAAGATCACGGCTGTATCCCATAAGGGGTAGTCAGAGACTGGGCATTCAATGCAAAAACAGATGACTGCCACAATCCACGTTCCATCAAAACAATATAATGCACTTGGTGTGATAGGTGGTGAGCCCATCGCCACCATGCGCTGTTTGGGTGCACAGTGCAGTTTGATTACTTATGGCGTGTTTCTACGATCACAAAAAGTCGGGAATACCTGGAGATCTATTTTGCAACTCTGGTAGGTTTCGTCATCGGTTACGAGGGGTGATCCAAAAGTAATGATAATCAATAATAAACACAATGAATAAAATAAATAAATAAATTTATTTCTCAACATAGTCTCCTAGCAAGTCTATACATTTAGTCCATCTCTTTTCTAATCCTAAAATTCCCTTAGAAAAAAAATCTTTATCTTGACTCTCAAAAAAGTCCTCAACCGCGGCCATCACGTCGCTATCATCGTCAAATTTCTTGCCTCGGAGGTGTTCCTTGAGTCGTGGAAAGAGATAGAAGTCGCTGGGGGCTAGATCTGGTGAATAGGGGGGGTGTTCCACCAGCTCAAAGCCCGCTTCCTGAATGGCAGCCATGGCAATTGCAGCTTTGTGAACCGGTGCGTTGTCTTGATGGAACAGCACTCCAGCCCGCAGTTTGCCTCGCCTTTTCTCCTTAATAGCCTCCCGCAATCTTCTTATTTGTTCTGCATAGTAGGAGCCTGTAATAGTGGCCCCCTTTTCCAAGTAGTCCACCATGATTATTCCTTCAGCGTCCCAAAAAACAGACGCCATAACCTTCCCTGCTGAGCTTGACACTTTGAATTTCTTCGGCGTCGGTTCATCGGATCGTTTCCATGTCATCGATTGTTGTTTTGTTTCAGGATCAAAATGGTGGATCCAGGTCTCGTCCATGGTCACAAAACGTGACAAAAAATTATCCTTGTCTGCCTGGAACTTTTCGAGATTTGCTCTTGACATGTCGACTCGTTTCTTCTTTTGCTCGTCGTTTAACATTTTCGGTACCCAACGCGCGGAGACCTTTCTCATATGCAATTCGTTCGCAAGGATTCTTTGAATGCTGCCATATGAGATCCCTGTGACCTCAGCTACATGCCTGATAGTCACTCTTCGATCTTCCAATACAACTTCTTCAACTTTTTTCACATTTTCTTCAGTGAGGGACGTCGATGGGCGTCCTTCGCGGTGTTCGTCTTCCGTCGATGTTCTTCCCAACTTAAACTCCTTAGCCCAGCGTGCAACTGTGGAATATGGAGGAGAAGAGTCCCCTAATGTTTCCACCAAGTCGCTGTGTATGTCTTTGGTAGACATTTTTTTCAAGCAGAGGTATTTAATGACAGCTCTGATTTCGTGTTTTTCCATTTTGATGTTCACTCCTTGACAGTCCGTATTCAAATGAATGTAGCTCCCGGGAATCGTGGCCTATTTATATGATTTTTTTTCCCTGAACTAGTGGTTAACTGAGTAAGTGACTGAAATTTTTTTGTATTTTTGTGTGCACTAGAAATAACTGATTATCATTACTTTTGGATCACCCCTCGTATATTTTGGGGTATGAAGCTCATTCATTGGTTAATTTGATCAACTGAAACCGTAATGTTTTCTTTTATTTACGCGAATATTACACATTTAAATAAAACTACTTTTTTACGGATTTTATCGCGTTTAATTTTTGAACTATTTTTACCCGACGTTTCGGACGCTTTACAGCACCCATGGTCACGGGGGGACTGAGGTGACAGTTGTCCCGATGTCATAGTTAACCCGGAGTACCTTCAGCTTTTAATTATTATTTGTAGTCCGATCTACGCAGAAAGAGCTTACTGTGTCTTGAAACCGATCACGTAACCAACCAGAGTTACACGGTAGGTACCTGGTAGTAATCCATATTCATGCACTACTGAAATCTTTTTATTCGAGTCTGGATGTATTGGAATGTTCTTATCGTTCTGGCGTTCTTACAAGATTTTGTCTATGATGCTGCGGATAGACTCTTTGTTTCCTTTGTATCTAAGTGACACTTTCTGTCGGATACTCCTGTCTGTTCTGTCAGCTTGAAAAACATTATTCCTGCTTCTCGCTGAAGTTGCTTTACTAGTGGTAGGTACGGTGGTACCTACGAGGGCCAATTATTCTGCCGTGAAGCAGTAGTGTGCAAACATTACTGTGTTTCGCTCTGAAGGGCATTGAGAGCTAGCGTAATCACTGGGCCTATGAGACTTAAGACTGGATGAGGGTGATGGGCGCAGTGTGATGTCACACATAAATGTGACACGGCACTATTTAAGGGCAGACGTTGCATTTGAAACTAGAAAAACATTCACCTGATGGTAACTGCAACGTCTGCCCATAGCAAATGCTGTGTCACCCAGAACATTTCTATGTGACTTTACACTGCGCCCAAAACCCTAAGACATCTCAGTTCGTAAGTCTCATATGCCCAGTGATATCACTAGCTCACAGTGCCCTTCAGACCGAAACACATAAATCTTTGTACACTACTGCTTCACGGCAGAATAACTGGCCTAAAGTGGTACCTACCTAGACGGATTCCTGCACAGGAATCCTACCTAATTAAGAACAAAGTCTTATGTTGGTTGTACCTTTTGTTCGCAGGCGTCAGAAAATGACAAGAACGCGTTGGAAATCCAGAGGGCGCTGTGGGACACCTTTCAAGCCAATCGGGTCGCAAATGGATTCGACGTGGGTGAGCGAAACAACTGTTAAACATGTAGCTATAATAAAGTACCAGTGAAATATATATTTCACTGGTGGTAGGACTCCTATGCAGGAGTCCGTCTAGGCAGGTACCACCCCAGGGCCAGTTATTCTGCCGTGAAGCAGTAGTGTGCAAACATTACTGTGTTTCGGTTTGAAGGGCACTGTGAGCTAGCGTAATCACTGGGCATTTGAGACTTAAGAACTGATGTCTCAGGGTGACGGGCGCAGTGTGGTGTCACACAGAAATATTCTGGGTGACACACCATTTGTTGTGGGCAAACGTTGCAGTTACCACCTACCTTTTGCTCGTTTCGTCACTTTATACAGTAAAAAAAAAAGTTGTATTAAACACAAAGTTACAACAAAGTTGTGCGGAACAAGTATTAGTCGTGTACACATAGCTTTAATAAAGCCTTCAATATACATGTATATATAATTATCTGAAATAATATATGAAACCTCAGACTACTGTTTTTTTTTTATGTTAGAGGAGGCAAACGAGCAGGTGGCTCACGTGATGGTAAGTGATCACCGCCGCCCATGAACATCTACAATACCAGAGGAATAGCAGATGCGTTGCCGGCCTTTGAGGAAGGAATAGGCTCTTTTTTTCTTGAAGGTCCCTAAGTCGTACAATGCTATAAGGAAATTATGTCAAATTAAGACTTATAAAATAGATCTGTAATATTCAAATTAATAAGTATTAGTCATAAATAAAATAGTAGTATTAGTAATAAATAAACATATTATATCGAAATACACAGAAGTGAACGGAGAGGCAAACAGGCACTAAATGAACGCCGTTGGCCGAAAAATTACCGCCTGTGATTGGTCGACCAATAGGACGGCCCGTTTAAAAGTGCAACGTCTGTCTGACACCTCACTGCACTCTTCACTCTGAGACTTCAGTTCTTAAGTTTCATATGCCCAGTGATTACGCCAGCTCTCAGTGCACTTCAGACACTGTAATGTTTGCACACAACCGCTTCACGGCAGAATAACTACATAGGAATCCTACCACCAGTAAATTATTATTGAATTATCAATTAATTAAAAAGACAACGACTCAGTACCTAATATAGTTGCTGAATATCTATCTATAGAATTTCTGAGAAATAAACCCTGTTCTAGTGCGATATGGCGGACTCTTCTGTGCTTTACTGTGCTATGTTCCCAGCACACACAAATCTCTCTCGTTTCTAGGCAGTTGGTGACATTAAAACGTTAAAAAGAAATAAGGGACAATGGTTTTCACTTTTTCCAGTTCCTCCAGAACAGGGCTGTAACGGCACCGTGGCTGAAACGGAGGAGCCTCCGATACTGGAACTGTGCGCGGACAAAGACGCCTGCGTCCTGGAACTGGACGAAGCCGAAGATGTAAGTATGGTGGAGTTATGATGTTCTTTCATAACTTTTTCATTCACTACAACCAGTTTTTATTTTTTTATTGGTGACGAGACGAGCAAAACGTTCACCTGATGCTAAGTGCAACGTCTGCCCATAGCAAATGCTGTGTTCACTCAGAACATTTCTGTGTGACACCACATTACGCCCGTCTCCCTGAGACATCAGTTCTTAAGTCACATATGCCCAGTGATTACATTAGCTCTCATTGCCCTTCAAACCGAAATATCTTACATAGGAATCCAACAACTAGTAACAAAGACTCTTTTTATTTATCTAAAAAGTAAAAAAGTAAAGTTTCAGCCTATCTATGTCCCACTGCTGAGCACCGGCCTCCTCTCATTTCTGAGAGGGTTTTGGAGCTAGGAAGAATCCGCCACGCTGCTCCAATGCGGGTTGGCGGACTGCACATGTCTTAGAAATATTTTTTATTTCACAGACATGCAGGTTTCCTCACGATATTATCCTTCACCGCCGAGCACGTGGTAAACCAGCACTTATAATTGCAATTATCAATTTTAGTGGTGCCGGCACCGGGAATCGAACCCAGGTCACTCGCATACTATGAAATTTATAGCGAGCGCCTATCCCCTGAGCTACCACGGCTAATTAATAATATTTATATATTTTATTTAAATAATAATATAATATATCTATAAATAAATAATAACCAAATAATAACCTATACTAATATTATAAATCCGTAAGTAACTCTCTCAATCCCTCTGACTGTTTGTTACCTTTTGACGGGTCTTGACGAGACGAAACTGGACGAAATTCGGAAAATCAAATAGTTCCCACGCGATATTTAAACTAAAAAACTTTAATATAAAACAGATAATTTTGGCGGTGTGGTGGCGGCGTAAGAAGACCTCACCCCATATTATTGGGAATTATTTATTATATGGGAAAAAGGCGTGACAATATGTATGTACAATGTTGTTTTCCCTTCTCCCTTCCTTCTTCCCTTCGTTTGTTTTCCCTCTGTCAACTTTTACGACACCCACGGGATGACGCGATTTACAGACTTTCGTTGTTTTTAAACTTTAATTTAGTTGTTATACATTTTTTTTCTTGCTTTGCGGGGCTAAGGGCGGTGGCATTCCTTCGTAGGCCTAGGGCTGCCGGGGTGCGTCTGCGTCTATGTCTGCGGTGTTACGTCACTGATATTACGATAGCCACACGTCAGTCGAGCCTGGTGATTACGGCAAACCATCCCAACATGAGAAAGAACTTTATCTATTCAGCCTTTATTCAGAATAACACCATAGTATGCAATGCTGTAGTGACACCGAACCACGACCAAAAATCTTACCCCCCATTGCGTTCCCATTGAGTATAGAGACACTGCGTGTGGGAACGCAATGGGGAGTGAGATTTGTTGATCGTGGATCGCCACCCGTCACGTCTCGTTTCCTAGGGGGCGAAAAGTGGGATGCGCGTGTGGGCTCTGCCTACCCCTTTTTAGGGAAAATGCGTGAGTCTATGTATGTATGCATGAATACATATGGATATCTTTTTTTGTATCGTGGTGTGCAGGTGGAGACAGCAAAATCACTGTCAGTCCGTCACAGCAGCATGCAGGTGTACTCGAGTGAACTGCGCGCGGCCCGCGCTCCGCCGCACGCCTTCATGCAGGTGTGTCACTGTTGTGTAGTTGTGTGCAGGTGGTGGCAGCTGCAGTGTGATGAATTCTTAAAATATGCTAATGTATTTTGGCGGCTCTTCTTCTTGCTCTTTTTTTGATCATAGCAATTAACAACCAAATCGAACCATTTTTGCCAATGTCAAGTAATAATTAAATTAATACGACCAATAGTAAAAATATAGACTTTTACTGACTACATATTTGTAAGACTATTGGTGGCAAAACGAAAAGCTATTGGTCTTGTATTGAATTTTCCAATCACTGTATACTTTCTGATTGGTATCCGATAGAGTAGAATAGCACCTACCTCTTTCCTACCGAGGTGTCGTAAGAGGCGACTACAGTATTGTACGGACAGCCTTTACTGCTACTATACTGCTCGTGGGAACGCAATGGGGGAGTAAGATTTTTCAATTCATACCAAAATGGCGGTGATGTGGTTCGCCACCCGTCGCGCCATGTTTTCCGCGGGGGCAAACGATGGGATACGTGTGGCATCAGCCCACCCCTTATATGGGAAAAAGGCGCATCTGTTTCTATGTACACTGTCACGAGCATTTGCTGCATAATAAACTATCAATATTAAACGTCAAATCTCGAAATATACACAGAAATTACAAAAATCAATAAAAACAAAAGTCTTTTCTCAACTCTATTCGAGTTGGCGCCAAAAGTCGTTTGAAACCTCTATTTGTGTTGGCGCCAAAAGTCCTTCGTCAACTCTATTGGATTTGGCGCCAAAAGTCGTTTGTCGTCTCTATAGGTATGGCGGGCGAGATTAGGCACTTGCGGCGGAGGAGAGAGGTTAACGGCTCGCGCGCTGTCCGGCGCCGCGTACAAGCTGCGGCGCCTGCTGCCCGCCGCGCTCGCCGCGCCCACCTTCCACCTGGACCTGCCCGAGGTAACGCTGCCTCTTTTTTTTATTTTTTTTTATTTGATAAAGTGTCGAGACGAGCAAAACGTTCACCTGATGGTACGCGCAACGTTTGCTCATAACAGATGCTGTGTTACTCAGAATATATCTGTGTAGCATCACACTGCGCCGGTCACCCTGAGACATAAGTTCTTAAGTCTCATATGGCCAGTGATTACGCTAGCTCTCAGTGCCCTTCAGACCGAAACACAGTAATGTTTGCACACTACTGCTTCACGGCAGAATAACTGGCCCTGGGGTGGTACTTACCTAGACGGATTCCTGCTCGCTTGAGGTACTCGTGCTCTACAGGTACATTATACGTACCTAACAAATGCACTACGGGTACACTACATGAACACTACGGTGCACTACGGGTACACTACATGAACACTACGGTGAACTGCGAGTACACTACATGTGCGCTACAGATGCACTACCGGGACACTGAATGAGCACTACGGTGCACTACGGGTACGTAACATGATCACTAATGGTGGCCTACGGGTACACTACACTACATGAGTACTACGATGCACTACGAGTATACTACATGAGCACTAAGGGTACAGTTCATGTACGCTACGTGTGCACTTAATGCACATTCCAAAGAGAAGAAATATACTATAAGCACAGTACATGTATACTACAATTTGACTACAGGTACACTATAAAACTACATTACACTATTAAAACACAGCACGTACACTGTGCATTTGTAAAGTCTTCCTCTTCGACTTTTAACAACAAGGAAAACTTTCGAATGCTGTCCATCTGAAGCTACCAACTGTGCAGGAGATATCGTAATGCCACAAGTGTATGCGCAAAAGTAGAGGTACTCCATTGTACTAACCTGCTTGCGTAAGATTTAATACTCATACGAGAGAGACTAGGATGCAGTATAAGAGACACAGGGCAAAATATAACTAGAACTGAATACCAACAATTTATGTTTTTTGCACAAATCTTGGTCCCGACTGGGATTTTAATATACGGCGGAGTAGAGTAGTAATAGTAGTAGTAGTTGTTTTTTTTTATTATAGAAGATAGTGACGAGACGAGGAAAACGTTCACCTGATTGTAAGTGCAACGGCTGTCCATAATACTGTGCCATCCAGAACAATTCTGCGTGGCATCACACTGCGCCCGTCACCTTCAGACATCAGTTCTTGAATCTCATATGCCCTGTAATAACTCTAGCTTTCCCTGCTCTTCAGACCGAAACACAGTAATGTTTGTGCACTATTACACTTCCAATTTGCAGAAACACTAACCCTGCGGCTGTACCTAACTAGACGGATTCCTGCTTAGGAATCCTATAGTAAAAACGACGGTACGGCTTAGTAGAAGGTACTTCGACCACTAGACCACGTGGTCCGTCCAAGTGATTTTCTACTACAGTACATAAACTTGACTGACCTATTTATTCAGGATTTTTATTAAGTTTTGTTAAAAATATGATCTATTATTTTACTTCAATTGTTCTTAACATTTGTGTGATGTCTATCTATGCAACTTATGCTTAGTGATTAAGTTTTTTTCACTTTTTTCCAGGATGAAATTCAATTGGTCGTGTCAGGGACGGCTATACCTCTAATGGGAGTAGGTCGTTCAGAAGCACAGAACAGTACGCCGGGCTCCATGCCGACCACAGAGGCAGATGATGACATCTTCGCACTGGACGAGGAACAGCTAGTCAAGCCTGTTCCGGAACTGATGGATGATAAATCTAATGCCGGACAAGTGAGTATTTAATTTATCGACAGCACCAAATGTTATTGGCAAAATCTTTATAAGGCGTTTGACTACGTAAAGCACAATATTTTATTTGTAAACTTTAATATTACAGTATTGATGAACCGGGATTGATGCTTTATCTTCTTGTCTTTTAACCCGATAAATTAATTTAAATTTGTAACTAACAAAAAATAACAAGATAAAAGGTTGTCATCAGATTCTGTGGTAAAAGTGGGTGTGCATAAGGATCTGTTTTTAGTCCATTTCTATTTTTGAAATATCTATTTATTCTTCGAAGTAAGTCAGTTATATTTCAGTTGCCCTACTTTCTTATAATGTTACTTATTAAATCTTTAGATATCCTCATTTTTGTTAATTTAGTTACAATTTGTAATTTTAAGCTACATAAATACATACAGTCACGCTTCTTTCCACTTGCTATCATCATGATACACAACGTTCGCTTCTTTTACTTTTATTAGCGTTTTTATACAAGCTCGCCGGTGGCGGGTACTTTTAACGTGGTCTTTCTTCAAAAAGTCTCCGATCTGATCATGATGCGTACGCCTTTGCCGGCTTGCCCATTCACACTCGCCTCATAAATCTGTTTCGCCAATCTTCTTTCATTCATCCTCTCTACGTGTCCAAACCATCTAACCATCCCTTTCTCTATCTTTGTCACTACATTTTCAACCACACCGCAAAGTTCCCTAATCACACTTTTACTCACTTTGTCGGTCAAAGTTACTCCAGCTATACTAACTTGTCATTTCCACAGCATTAGTCTTACTTTCATGCTTTTACTGCCCGATCCAACATGCACTATACATAAGTGTGGGGACCAGTAATCCCCCATGGTCAGCCATGCTAGCTAATGGCACAGAAAAGAATTAACATTGGAGCAGCTCAATCAACATTGGTAATTTTGCGATGACTGATGAACTTTCGTAGTCTCATGTTCAATTGCGTATTATTAATTTGCAGATGGATTGGATTGTCTATTAATTTCATTATTTTTATTTAACAATTTTAGGAGAATTAGAACTGTTGAGTAGGAGTTCAGTACGTGTCGAGCAGGTTGAAAAAAAACAACATTGAGTCGCGGAGTTTTTATTTCCTATTGCTATGCCATGTATATACATTTAAATTGGTTACACAAGTCGCCGAGTCTGGGCGCATCATTCGCTCTCGGTGCGGACAGATCAGAGCACGAGTCTGGTTTGTGAATCTTCCTTAGCTCTGATTGGTGGCTCATTTTACAAATTCTTATGACCATATAAGGCCATTACTTAAAGCGTTCTCATATTATGCAAATTCGATTGATTTTAACTTTATACATTACTAACCAGAGAAATTCTATAAGCTGCTAGTGTAAGACAATATTTATATAAGTTTAATATGACTTAATGGCTCATACAAATTATTATTTACATAAGATCGCTAACGATCGCTAACAGTTTATATAAGATTGTGTCTATTTAAGATTCCTAATAGTTTATTTATAGATTGCTAATAGTTTATTTATAGATTGCTAATACTTCATATATAGATTGCCAACAACAACAAATTGATTATTCAAAAACATGCATTTTGGGTAATCTATAACTTAGGGGTACGCTTCAATCACCACCAATCTGAGTATTTTGGGTCAGTCATATTTTATGTTGCTATTCCGAGTCATCTGTCGAGATTTTTCTAGAACATCCCTTCTCCATCCCATCTGAATGAAATAAAAAAATAGAAAATCGGAAGAATCATTGGGATTTGTGCTGATGGTGCACACTGGATGTTATGGTATTTCTACATCGATTATCAAAGGTTGGAATAGTATTTTAACTATATTCGCAACTTAAACTGGCATATTCCCTTCATCACGAAGGCGTTGTTATATCTTTGGCTGACACAATTACTAAACACTTACACGGTAAGTCTTAATGTCCGACTATCTTTTTATTTTTCTAAAGTATTTGACACTGTCTCCGTGCTAATCCTGTTAGACCAGTTGAAGAGTAGCTACCCATTTCCGTTGCCACATTTATCTGCTAAACTTTACAAACCGTAGATACTAGACAGCTTGTAAAAATTGACGACATTTGCAGTGGTAATGACGATTTGTGTTATGGAATACCACAAGGTAGCATATTAGGTTCTACCTAATTTCGATTCTATTCAAACGGCCTTTGTCCAACTACAAAACCTACATGCACGTAGATGGTACAGCATTTGTCGTTTATGGTAATACTACGCACTCTTAAATTTTTTAAAACGAAATCTATGACATTACTATGAAATTAAAACATAAACACACAGTTTCTTTAATCTACTCCTCACTTGTTCCTGTAAGACGACCGCGAGAACCGATCATATTAAATACTGTATAGACATTGACAGTGCATGTCGTCGGTCTTGTTAGAGAATCTATTTAATTACGTTTACGAATTATTAGATAATATGTTAGGATTATTTAATCTTATCTGTAGTATTCTTTATGCAATCAATTATTAGCGGATAGGTGTCCGGCAGAGTAGAAAAGGACCTAACTCCTTCCTACCGTGTCATTAGAGGGACTAAGTTATTGTACGGACTGTCATTCGTGCTAAATAATACTATAATTTGCTATGCTGTCATTATACTGCTCGTGGGGACGTAATTGGGAGTAAGAAATCTTTTGAAGGAAAGAAAGTTAATTTGTTAAGATCGTAACGTCTGATTTTAAAACGAGGCATTATCAAGTGATATTGACTCTACGACAGTCAGCCGCCAACTCGGCACTTTGGGCTCTTCAAAACTAGGGAATATACATCATTTTCTTTCCTTCATTGAAATGGATTTCCGCAAAGTAACGTCTGATTCTATTAACTAAGAATTTTTTGAATCGTTATGTTCTTCTGGCCGATTTCGTGCTCGGCGACAACTTCCGAATACTGTCGGAAGCTATCAACTGCGCAGGAGATATTATAGTGCCACGCAAACACACGCAAACGTCTCTACTTACCCGCGGTGTACGATGTATTGCGACTAATGCGATAACATCGGAGGAAGGCTACAATGCTGAGTCAGAAAGACGGGACAATCACAATATAACCAGACTTGAAAACCAACTATTTGTGTTTTAGCACAAATGTTGGCTCCGGCTGCGATTCGACCTCAGGACTCGCGGCGTAGAAGTCAGGTACTTTGACGACTAGGCCGGCGGTTAGACTATTACCACTCTTCGAACTCTTACCAAAATGGCGGCGATATGTCGTCTTGTTTATCGCGGGGGGGAAGAGTAGCCTACGGGTGTGGTCTCTGCCTACCCCTTCTATGGGAAAAAGGCGCGACTGTATGTATGAAAACGAGTGAGAGTTTCCGTAGCTTAGTGTATTGATCAGTTCGGTTGCGCGTTGTTCAGGCGCCGGCGCGTGTGGCGCTGACGACGCTGTGCGGCGTGCCCGGCGCGCGGGCGCGGCGCCTGTGCGCGCTGCGCCTGCTGTTCGTGCGCGAGACCACGGCCGTGCGCGAGCTGGGCGGGCTCAGCGGCTTCCTGCACACCTTCGCCTGCGAGGTGCGCCCCCGTCACGTGTAGCGTTAGTGTCGTGTCGGTGCAGCACTCGCGCGCCTGCTGTTCGTGCGCGAGACCACGGCCGTGCGCGAGCTGGGCGGGCTCAGCGGCTTCCTGCACACCTTCGCCTGCGAGGTGCGCCCCCGTCACGTGTAGCGTTAGTGTCGTGTCGGTGCAGCACTCGCGCGCCTGCTGTTCGTGCGCGAGACCACGGCCGTGCGCGAGCTGGGCGGGCTCAGCGGCTTCCTGCACACCTTCGCCTGCGAGGTGCGCCCCCGTCACGTGTAGCGTTAGTGTCGTGTCGGTGCAGCACTCGCGCGCCTGCTGTTCGTGCGCGAGACCACGGCCGTGCGCGAGCTGGGCGGGCTCAGCGGCTTCCTGCACACCTTCGCCTGCGAGGTGCGCCCCCGTCACGTGTAGCGTTAGTGTCGTGTCGGTGCAGCACTCGCGCGCCTGCTGTTCGTGCGCGAGACCACGGCCGTGCGCGAGCTGGGCGGGCTCAGCGGCTTCCTGCACACCTTCGCCTGCGAGGTGCGCCCCCGTCACGTGTAGCGTTAGTGTCGTGTCGGTGCAGCACTCGCGCGCCTGCTGTTCGTGCGCGAGACCACGGCCGTGCGCGAGCTGGGCGGGCTCAGCGGCTTCCTGCACACCTTCGCCTGCGAGGTGCGCCCCCGTCACGTGTAGCGTTAGTGTCGTGTCGGTGCAGCACTCGCGCGCCTGCTGTTCGTGCGCGAGACCACGGCCGTGCGCGAGCTGGGCGGGCTCAGCGGCTTCCTGCACACCTTCGCCTGCGAGGTGCGCCCCCGTCACGTGTAGCGTTAGTGTCGTGTCGGTGCAGCACTCGCGCGCCTGCTGTTCGTGCGCGAGACCACGGCCGTGCGCGAGCTGGGCGGGCTCAGCGGCTTCCTGCACACCTTCGCCTGCGAGGTGCGCTCCCGTCACGTGTAGCGTTAGTGTCGTGTCGGTGTAAGCAAGGGCGAAAAGTTAGTCACGTGAATAGCCCCTTATATGGAAAAAAGGCGTGACTGTATGTATGTACGAGGGGTGATCCAAAAGTAATGATAATCAGTTATTTCTAGTGCACACAAAAATACAAAAAAATTTCAGTCACTTACTCAGTTAACCACTAGTTCAGGGAAAAAAAATCATATAAATAGGCCACGATTCCCGGGAGCTACATTCATTTGAATACGGACTGTCAAGGAGTGAACATCAAAATGGAAAAACACGAAATCAGAGCTGTCATTAAATACCTCTGCTTGAAAAAAATGTCTACCAAAGACATACACAGCGACTTGGTGGAAACATTAGGGGACTCTTCTCCTCCATATTCCACAGTTGCACGCTGGGCTAAGGAGTTTAAGTTGGGAAGAACATCGACGGAAGACGAACACCGCGAAGGACGCCCATCGACGTCCCTCACTGAAGAAAATGTGAAAAAAGTTGAAGAAGTTGTATTGGAAGATCGAAGAGTGACTATCAGGCATGTAGCTGAGGTCACAGGGATCTCATATGGCAGCATTCAAAGAATCCTTGCGAACGAATTGCATATGAGAAAGGTCTCCGCGCGTTGGGTACCGAAAATGTTAAACGACGAGCAAAAGAAGAAACGAGTCGACATGTCAAGAGCAAATCTCGAAAAGTTCCAGGCAGACAAGGATAATTTTTTGTCACGTTTTGTGACCATGGACGAGACCTGGATCCACCATTTTGATCCTGAAACAAAACAACAATCGATGACATGGAAACGATCCGATGAACCGACGCCGAAGAAATTCAAAGTGTCAAGCTCAGCAGGGAAGGTTATGGCGTCTGTTTTTTGGGACGCTGAAGGAATAATCATGGTGGACTACTTGGAAAAGGGGGCCACTATTACAGGCTCCTACTATGCAGAACAAATAAGAAGATTGCGGGAGGCTATTAAGGAGAAAAGGCGAGGCAAACTGCGGGCTGGAGTGCTGTTCCATCAAGACAACGCACCGGTTCACAAAGCTGCAATTGCCATGGCTGCCATTCAGGAAGCGGGCTTTGAGCTGGTGGAACACCCCCCCTATTCACCAGATCTAGCCCCCAGCGACTTCTATCTCTTTCCACGACTCAAGGAACACCTCCGAGGCAAGAAATTTGACGATGATAGCGACGTGATGGCCGCGGTTGAGGACTTTTTTGAGAGTCAAGATAAAGATTTTTTTTCTAAGGGAATTTTAGGATTAGAAAAGAGATGGACTAAATGTATAGACTTGCTAGGAGACTATGTTGAGAAATAAATTTATTTATTTATTTTATTCATTGTGTTTATTATTGATTATCATTACTTTTGGATCACCCCTCGTAGGTATCACCCCAGGCCAGTTATTCTGCCGTGAAGCAGTAGTGTGAAAACATTACCTTTTAGGTGAGTTGCATTATAAAATACTCTGCAATAAGTACCTTATATATGTTTAATTATACATTAATATTTATAGATTTAATGTAATGTTATAAATGGAATCTCAGAAGCAGTGTAAATGCGAGGTTTGTTTTTGCAAAACGTGAACGCCTTGCACGATGTTTTGTTTGGATCGGGTTGCAGTTGTAACCGTAACACTCTTTCGGGAAATATATGGTCTAAATCCCCCACCCCATCTCATCCCATGGGTGTAAGAATTTAACAGAGGGAAAATAAAAACCAGGAAGGTCAGCAGAACAGTCAACAGAGGGAAAACAAAAACCAAGAGTTGGGCAGCAGCATCTTCCTGGAACATCTGAATAAATAAACTGCGGTTGCCATACCGTGGCCTGCCCAGCGTGGCAACATTGGCTAAATACCCCCAAAATAGAAGCTATAAGCTTTTGTGGCAGCCTATGGGGGAGCCGTGTGGTGGCGACTTTGCCGTGGGTGTCAGCATCTTCGTGGAACATCTGAATAATTAAACTGCGGTTGCCAACCCGCCTGCCATGCGTGGCAACTATGGCAAAATCCTCCAAAAATGACAGCTGCAAACTTTTGTCGCAATCTATGGGGGAGGCTTATGTTCAGCAGTAGACTAGTAATAGGCTGAGATGATTAATGGTTTTTGAAATAAAATAAAGCATGATGGTATTGCAGACTTTTTATTTAAGGAGAAAAAGTTGAACAGCTTAAAAAGTTTATCACAAAGTTTTCGAGAGACGGAAAGTGTGACGGTGATATTGAGCGAAGAGTGTCGGCAGGAAATTAAGTGTTTGGGCCTCGGAATAACTTTATGAGTAGCGAGAAAATATCTTAAAAGGCACGACCAGCTGTACATAGAGAAGTACTAGCCCCCACACTTATGTATAGTAGTGAATGTTGTGTTTGGAGCATGAAAGTAAGATCAATGACGTGGAAATTTGAAGTTTGAGCAGTATAGCTAGAGTGGCTTTGATGGACTAAGTGATAAGGGAATGTTGTGGTGTGGTAGATGTAGTGACAAAGATAGAGAAAGGGATGCTTAGATGGTTTGGTCACGTAGATAGGATGGATAAAAGAAGATTTATGAAACAGATTTATTAGGCGAGTGTAAATAGGCAAGTCGGAAAGGGTCGACGTAGGCGAACGTATCACTATCAGATCGGAGTCATTTTAACGCAAGCGACTAGCTTGTATGAAAAAGCTAATGAAACTACAAGAAGCGAAAGATGTGTGTCAGGATCGTAGCGAGTGGAAAAATGTGTTCTTTGCTTACCCCAATGGGAAAGGGGCGTATCAAATATTTCGGACAGGACTCAACTTGGGAACTTCAGTTTGAGATGAGACTCGAGGGTTAGTGGGGCACCTAAAGGATCTTATCCTATATTGTAGCGCACTGGTCAGCATGGAACACTTTAATGTTTCTCATGCAACTTATGTATTAGTAAATTACCGCTTCCCAGTTCCATCCTGAATTGAATTTTACAAGTCTTGCCCTCCTCTTTGTGAATCAGACTAATAAATATTAAGATTACAAACTTTTTAATGAATATGTGTTCGTCAATATTTACATACGCAAAGAGAGAGTCCCATCTCGAACTGAATTTTCCAGGTCGTGTCCGCCTCCTTATGAATCAGATGCTTATAAATATCAGGTGTAGGACTTTTTACGACTATGGTTGTACGTAACTGGATTTGTTCTTGGAGTAAGCGTTGCGTTGTTAGTACCATTCCTTACAGATATGGCGAGAAGCTAGAATTTGTTTCACTAAACAAAAACCCATTTTTCCTCAGGTTTTAGCAATAGTGCGTGCCTACACAGCTGCTTTGGGTGGCAACACACTCACATCGTTCTATATAACGCAACTTATGTTGCAAGACAATGCACACAAGAATCAGGTAACTAGACTTTTTTTTATATTACGCTATTATCTTCGAATTTTTAACAAATTTTAAACTTATTTTACGGATTTTACCGTGTCTAATTTTACAATTTACAACCCGACGTTTCGAGTGCTTTACTGCTAGCATGATCACGGGATAAAATCCGTAAAACGAGTTTCATTTAAATGTGTAGTGTTCGCGTAAATATAAGAAATCAAAATTGAAACTGCTAGCCGCGTTGTTACAGCGTAAGGAACTTACCGATCCTTTTAATCCCGTCAGTGTAGTAAGAGTCAATCATGGGAAATGTTAGAAAAAGTTGCCGCTTCCTTAGATTCTTTATCATCATCATTCCAGCCCACACCAGTCCACTGCTGAACATGGCCTCCCCCATTGATTACGAAATAACACAGTCCTATCTGCGCTAGCTGCTACGATGCTGCCATTCGAGTACTTTTCTTCCCCAACGGTTATCACTTCTATGAGTTTTGCCCATTGCCACTTTCAGCTTAATCATCATCATCGTCATTTCAGCCTATCACTGGTCAACTGCTGAACATAGGCATCCCCCCAAGTTTGTAGCTCTCATTTTGGGGGGATAATGTCATAGTTGCCATGCTTGGCAGGCGGGTTGGCAACCGCAGCAACCCATCTTGTGGTTTTAATTTTCCTTCTGTCGACTTTTACGACACCATCGGGATGAGATGGAGCTTCCGCTTAATATGGTCAATTGGCTGAAAATGTCAACTAAGGAAAATTTCCATTGTCTGTTCATCATTGTTTTCATAAGCCTATAATAGTCTGGACAGATATCAAAGAAGGATTTGTTTTCTATGAAATTTAAGAGCCCGGCTTCTGAGCTATCACTGCTCATAAATGTGCATGTTGCAAAAGGCCCTGTAAAGATCAAAAGCTTTTCAACTTGCGAAGCGAAATCGATTATCAACTTATTGCCAACTTTCATTCAGTTATTTATTGAGTAAAATATATAACTAACCCCCTTACTAATAAACGTTGTATAGCGGTTATATACTTATACAATGCTTTGTCTTCTTCTTTGGTATGTCAAATTACTGATGACAGAAAGAGCTTTTCACCATATATTTTTCATTAGTAAGGCTGTTAATAAATAACAATGAAATGATCGTAACAATTTTGTTTAATTTTAGGGTCAGTGTCTGCTCTCAGTTGGCGGAGACGTCGTTCACGTTACTTATTAGTTATCAACCGCATCTTACATATCTAATTATACTGTTTCTCTTTAGTCAATATTTCTCTTAGTATTTTTCACGTTTATATGATGTAGGAGAGTTTTGTAACATTTAATCTACGATTGGACTGACTACATACTAACTTGGAAATGTACGTTGATTGGAATTTATAACTTGACAATTTTCAAATTTTCATTTTTTTTTTAAGTTGAAATGTGTAGGTTTATTTATAGGGATTTTTTAATTTACGATATTGTAATATACCCAAGATTGGAATCATGACAATTTGTTAGTTTATATTTTGAATTAATGGCGCTTTACTAATCAAGTTATATTCACATATCAAATTCAAGAGAAGTAAACTGTTTAGGTATATAATATACTCAAAATTTATTCTTAATGTAAATTTAACAACACTTTTTTTTAATAAAATAAAAATCGACGAATCAAAGAATATCATTTGCAAATGAATAAAATTGTTCTTAAATTGTTAAATAATTTCTTGAATTGTTATAATTATCCTGCCAAATCTTTGCTAAATAGTTTAGAATTTATACTGGAGAAAAAACTAAATTCTTACCTAAAACAATCTAACTTGATAAAGCCTGAGTAACGTCGAAATATTTGCCTTTACTACCAAAAGAATTATTTGCAATAAGACGGATTTATTTTATGTCTTGCCACAATATATTATGTACTAATATTTGGAAGTCTTTACCGTGTTTTTACGCTTTATATTTTTAAATGGATTACAAAGGGTTGAATTGTTGTATTTTACTCATTTTGTACATATGTTTAAGTTAAGTTGAAAAACAGTCTAAATTTTATAATAAAGGAGTGTTTCGCATTTAGTGATAAATCAAGAACATCACCAAAATCTTTCGAATGTATGCTGTACATGCAGGGGTTTTACGCAGTTTGTAATTGTGCTGTATGTATTCAAGATTATTAAATATGTTTAATCATTAATTTTAATCACATTTTGACAATTAAACAAAGTCAAGATGAACAAGATACTATTTTGCAAAAATACCTATAAGATAAAGTAGCGGTCCAAAAAAACTTACTTGGGGAACGCTTTCCGCTAAGTTTCGAGTATATATATTTCTTATACCTTTGATTCAAGTGAACATATTAATGGCCTGCAAGTTGGTCGCATCATAATCGAATTTGTTAGAGGATCATAAGAATTGCTTATTAGTTTTGTATAAATTTTAATTAGTTGCGATCACGGATACACAGGCCTTTTTAAAACGCATGCCATTAAAATTTTAAGTACTAAGCTTATTCGACTGTGGAAACTAAAATTCATTGACTTAGAATTCATCATCATCATCATCATCATTTAGGCCTATCACTAGTCCACTGCTGAACATAGTTTGTAGCTCTCATTTTGGGGGGATTTGACCATAGTTGCCACGCTTGGCAGGCGGGTTGGCAACCGCAGTTTATTTATGATTTATTACAGATGTTCCAGGAAGATGCTGCTACTTATCTTCTGGTTTTCATTTTCCCTCTGTCGACTTTCACGACACCCACGGGATGAGATGGGGTGGTAGATTCTCGTGAGCCGCTGCCACACGGCGCCTGAATTACAAATTAAAAAAAAAACACAAAGACAAGGCGACAGTAAAAAATGATCAACACTTTTACTTCGTCTTTCTATTTTGTAATACGAATTATGTTAAATGGGCAATACAATGCTGTTTTGAATTTGCATTATTTCCTAAATCTTATCAAGTGGCCCTGAATTAAATCAAGGTCTCGATTATTAAACATTTTAAAATCATTGAGTTATTTTGTCCGCCGATGGGTGTCCGGCAGAGTAGAATAGCACCTACCTCTTTCCTACCAAGGTGTCGTAAGAGGGCGACTAAGGTACGGCGGACAGCCTTTATTCGTGCAGACCAATACCATATTATGTAATGCTGTCACTTTACTGCTCATGGGATCGCAATAGGGACTAAGAATTTTTTTGACTCTTAACCAAAATGGCGGCGACGTGGTTCCCCGTCACGTCTCGGTTCCCACGAAGGCGAAAAGTGGGCTACGTGTTTGACCTCCGCCTACCTCATTTATATGAGAAAAAGGCGTGACTATGTATCTATGTACGAGTCATGTATGACGAGCTATGTAGGACGCCTCAACTTGATTGTTTGTTACACGAGTTACGGTGCACGCACTGAAACTCGTTTAGTATGTGCCTGGCGCTTGCCCCAACGCCACTTTTACTTTTCGAATAAAATGCCTTTATGTGTACTAAGGTATAATTGAAACAACTCAAGAAACACAAGTAAATTCCGAGCAGAGATTTTTACTCGTATAGTCACTATATTATCGACAAAACACACAATTTTATTTTGTCAACTAGCGCCGGCAGCCATGTTTCGGTGAAATTCATAGACTTACAACATTTCTTTACGCAGACGTGACACTAGTCTGAGACTACTATATGTCATGAGAAATATAGTATATATATGTATACATACATATACATACATATACATGTCAAATGTAATGCTAAATAATAACAGACAATAAAATTATTATTTCTATTAAAAGTTTTCCTCGGCCGGACAACGAAAAAAGCCATGGATTAAAAAAATCAGAAGAATCGCAGCGACGTATTTCATTTCAGTTTATTCATGCATATATATTGTACACGATCAAAAATTCATCAAACTAGATTACAATACTTAACGAAAACTAACTAAAGTTATATTATTTTTAAAGAAATTGAAATACCGTGTTGTAGTTGAAATACTCTTTTTAATTATTTCCCATGTACGCTCAGTGTCAAATAGGCAGAATAAACAGATTGTCGCATCTGTTCGCACTGATTGTTATCTATGAGAACATAAACCCATGAGAATGCGCATGCGCGATGCGAGCGGGAGTAACGCGCATGCGCCGCATATCATCGAGCTACGCGACATATTTTGTTTGAAATTGCTTCTCCATTACGTAGTACATAATCACTGAAATGTTTAAAACCCCGGTGTTCCTGTATTGGATTTTTAAATCATTTAATTTTGACATATAATGACATTGTGTTTACAATTTTTATGGGTATATAAAACTGTCTTAGGAAAATATGCCAATAATTCAAATCAATATAAAAAATACATATTTTTATGACCATTGACTGGAATTCAAAATTCTATAAACTGAATTGCTTGAATAAAATTTTATTTCAATGAGATGATTGCGGTTTTCCTGCCCACCTTCAATGTCTGTATGTCTATTATATGGAAATATAATCATTACAAATACTGTTTTGTTTCATTTAAAGCCTCGAATTGAATGCAATTTTAGCGCAATACTATAAAATAACCAAAGTACTTTGTGATGTGATGCTTGACGTTGTTGATTTTTTTTTCTCTTTAGTTCTTAAAATATTATTAAAAATTAAATGAAATGAAAATTCTTTATTTTTCTTTTTTTTTTCAACATAAAAATATATTTTTTGTCAAACGTAATTTTTTACAATCTACCACCGTTTCGTAAAGAGGTTACTTAGTCTGTGCAGACCGAGAAGAAACAGGCGAAAGGAACTCCGCACGGATCCTCTTGCCATAAATGAGTGTTTTCTGATGTGCAAACGACATTCAACCTAAGGGTGGTCAAGCAATTATGTGGTCGGCTGTACATGACGATAAACACTTTACTTAGACAATCTCTATTTACTCCGGACACATGTATAAATAGTAATGTAATATGGAGAATGGAATATTGGAAGTTAGTAATGGATATAGATAGGGGAGGATGAAAAATCTTGCAGCTTGTCACAAATATGTATTTATTTATTTATTAATAACGTTACAATATTAAATATTCTTGCTTATCAAACGAAACGCGACGAAATGTTGACAACAATAGTATTATATTACTTAAAACTATTAATACTTGGATGAATAAGCACATTCCATCGTTTTAATCTATACTTATCGTTTATTCTATTAAATTTAGAGAAAGAGAGGTTTCACGTTCGTACTGGTCGACGTCACGCACATTAAATGTTAATGAGATTGACATTGCATCGCGTTCGGATAGTCGCCTTAGTTTTAACATTACAAGGAACTTTCTTAAAACGTTTTGGACAAAGTACAACTTATAAATCGAATTGAATAATGCGAAATGATTAAACAAATGTCTGGACTATCCTCAAGCCTCGTCGCTGCGTTTCGGTTAGGTTTGTGTTGCGAGGGAGTGGTGGCGCAGCGGGCGGCCAACGCGTCAGCGCCGACGCCCGAAGCGGAGGAAGGAGTGAACGACGTCTTGCCTCTTCATGCCGGTATCCAGCAGTTGAGGGTAGTCGCGGACTAGAGCTGAAAACATGGAAGATTTTTTTTTATTAGTTAAAGTGATGAAACGAGCAAAACATTCACCTGATGGTAAGTGCAACGTCTGCCCATAACAAATGCTGTGTCACCCAGAAAATTTCTGTGTGACACCACACTGTGCCAGTCACCCTGAGACATAAGTTCTTAAGTCTCATATGCCCAGTGATTACGCTAGCTCACAGTGCCCTTCAAACTGAAACACAGTAATGTTTGCACACTACTGCTTCACGGCAGAATAACTGGCCCTGGGGTGGTATCTACCTAGACAGATTCAATCCTACTTTACTATAACGAACTTTGCGCATACCGCCATAACAGGTGTGATTTATTAACTACCTTCTTATAATCAATGTCATTTCATTTAATGGGTGTAGGGGTTTCCAAACAACAGAAATAAATATCTAGACCAGGGGTGCTCAACCAGTCGATCGCGATCGACCGTTTATCATAATGTGTTATACAGTGTGATTGTGCTCTCCTTCCCAGAAAAGTTAGGGTGTGATAGGTGGGTGGAATATTAATTGACTATCTTTTGCTTTACTAGAGTCTCGCACATCCAACAAACAACATATACCTAAGACATCTTACCCTGCAGCGGCAATAAATAAAACTTAAATATAAGTAAAATAAACATGCCACGGTCTGCTATTTCACCTACCTATCACACCCTACTTTTTCTGAGAAGAAGTGAACGAAAACTCTGTATATACATTTATATTTTTACTGGTGTTAGGATTCCTATGCATGAATCCGCCTAGGTAGGTACCACCCCAGGGTCGGTTATTCTGCCGTGAGGCAGTAGTGTGCAAACATTACTGTGTTTCGGTTTGAAGGGCACTGTGAGCTAGCGTAATCACTGGGCATTTGAGACTTGGGAACTTATTTTTTCTTTTCTGAGAGCTACAACTTTTGTGGCAATCTATAGGGGAGACCTATGTTCAGCAGTGGACTAGTGATAGGCTCAAATGATGATGATGATGATGAACTTATTTTTAGGGTGATGGGCACAGTGTGGTGTCACACACAAATTTTCTGGGTGTCACAGCATTTGTTATGGGCAGACGTTGCACTTACCATCAGATGAACGTTTTGCTCGTTTCATCACTTTATCGAATAAAAAAAATGTAATATCTATGCCACGATACTAGACGACAATCCTGCATCACACATACTTGCAGCCTCTCAGAGTCGATCGATCGTAGATCAACAATATTAAGGTAGATCGTCAGCAGTTCAAGTTTGAACACAACAACACAAATATACCGCACTAACTACGAAGGCTGCCATGACCAAACTAGTGCTTAATTCAAACAACACCGTTAGAGGCACCGGTAGGGTTCTAAGTTCTAAACATGCTAAACTGCAGGGAACTGGATCGCCTCGCCGGTAAATAATCAACTGAATGTAGGATTCCAATGCAGAAATAAGTCTAGGTAGGTACTACAATTATTCTACCGTGAAGCAGTAGTGTGCAAATGAACAAAATTCATTACTGTGTTTCGGTCTGAAGGGCACTTAGAGGTAGTGTAATTACTGGGCATATGTGACTTACGAACTGATGTCTCAGGGTGACGGGCATGAGTAGTGCCACACAGAATTTTCTTGGTTGGCTCAGCAATTATCCAAATATGTCCTTTAAATAGTTGAAAACCTGTGATGGAATTACAGACTACTGGGCATACCATCATAGTCTTCAACATGTATGGATGAAGGTCTATATGCCACTGACGTCATAATCGAGTGGTCTGGTCTGGAGCTTGCCGATACATGAGTTCTGCATGGTTCTAGCTGTATTGTGATTATCTTGCTGTGTCTTTGATACTGCATCTAGCCCTCCAATCTTATCGCCTATGGTTTTCGTCAGATATAGAAAGGTAAAGATGAGTGAGTGTCTCCGTATTTACTCTTGTATTAATAGCACTATAGTATATCTTACGCAAACCTTCGTGAAATCCATGCGAAAGCGGGCATAATGATAACATTATGTCACAGGATCAAAATACATTCTATTGAATTAAACTCGTTTGTCACTCTCTCATTAGCAAGGCAAGTAACAGCCTTTAAATGTCCCACTGCTGACACAGGCCTCCTCTCATTTCTGTGAGTATAGAGAAGAATCCGCCTCGCTACTCTAATACGAGTTGGAAGACTATCCAGTCCTCGGCATATTTTTGTTCCTCAGACTCAGATTTCCACACGATGTTTTCCTTCGCTTCAATTTAAGAGCTGTCGACTCCGGAGATCAAACTCAGGTCCGGCCCCTGAGCTACCACGGCTAATACTCTAACAATTGAAAGAAAAAAATATATACCTTGATATTCAGGAACCTGTTCACCAGCAGCTTCAGCGTACAACTCGAGGAAGGTATTGAGGGCCTGGCAAAAGCGTGCGGCGCGCGGGTCGTCCTCTGCGGCGCCGGCGCACAGCTGTGCAGGAGCCGCCAGCGCGCAGCCCGCTAACAACGCCAACACCGCGCACATCGCCAGCCGACTCCATTCGTTACTGCAAACATTTATCATCATCAGTTCCGCAATTTGTCCACAGCATACACAGCCTTATTGGCGTATATTGGGTTATTTTCCAGGGAGGCCGCGGAAAAGATGCCGAATCCACGCAATACTATTCTTCCGTGTCGTTATGTAATGCACCAAATGGACTTTAATGTCTTATTTTCTCGAGATTGTTTATTTCAAAGTGTTTTTGTGTGATACTGGTGGTAGGATTCCTATGCAGGAATCCGTCTAGGTAGGTACCCCATGGCCAGTTATTCTGCCGTGAAGCAGTAGTGTGCAAACATTACTGTGTTTCGGTATGGGCACTGTGAGCTAGCGTAATCACTGGGCATATGAGACTTAAGAACTGATGTCTTAGGGTGACGGGCGCAGTGTAGTGTCACACAGAATTGTTCTGGGTGACATAGCATTTGTTATGGGTAGACGTTGCACTTTACATCAGGAGAACGTTTTGCTCGTTTCGTCACTCTATCCAATAAAAAAAAAGAATAACTGACTGCTCTAGAATTAGGTGGGAACCAGACAGTTCTGGAGTGGGCACGGCCACCCTTCTATATACGCCCATGCATAGCCTCTTCCGGATTCGCTACTCTTAGATGCTATACTTTCCTCATACAATGACAGTATTCTCAAAAAGGGCGGTACAGCTTTAGCGGTCACTCTATGCAGTATCATTCTTTATAAACATTCGATTCAATTGTGTTAGCTACGAGTATATATACCTGTTGTAACTGAGTAGTTGTGATTAAAAAAAGTTTACATCCTGTTAATTTCCCACTGCCGAGCAATGATCTCTCATTTCTAAAAGAGTTATAAAGCTCTGCCATGCAGGGTTTCCCTCGTATGTTTTCTTTCGCAGCTGAGCTCGTGGTACATCAGCACTTAAAATTGCAATTAATAATTTTATTGGTGCCGGTACCGGGGTCACGCGTACCGTGACTTTAAAAGCGTGCGCCTCTCACTCCTCGGGAAATCTAATATTAGTTGGACAAGAGAGTTGATTTCCTTGTTAATATTTTAAACCTAAACTGTGCCATTACCTCGTCAGTTGTGATTATATATAAGCCTAATTTTCCAAAAATAAACGAGCACTATTATAAAATTGTAAATTTCTTCTGATAAAATATGCGCATTCATTGAACTTTAGGATGTTGCAAACAACAAAAACAAGAAAACAAAATCAGCGAAATTCACCGGTAACCGCCAGAAACTACTACCTATTAAAAATGTATATAATTAATACATTACACAAGTTTGCCCAAACGCCCATTCATCAATTGAAAAAAAATTACGGCAATTATTTTATATTGTCTTTTTCATGGTTATAAGGTAATCAACCTGACGTAAAGAAACGTATACAGCCTCTTTGCTAAGCCATCCACAAAATTCTATATTCGTCTTACTCTTGTACTTAATTGGATTTAATTCCGAGTTCGCCGTGAGCTCTGAGATTACGTATCTGGTATGCTTAATAACTTAATTTTGTTATAAGTTATGTTATTATCAGTATAAATAGTAATTTATCTATATATTAAATATAATAAAAATATAAATTACACGTGCCTGTACATTTTGCGAAATTAATGATTGAGGGGGGGTTAAAAATGAGTAACTAAATACATTTCTATAATTTTTAGAACTGTTTGCCAGACTGTCTGTTTGTTTGTGAACGCCTGTTAGTTGCCGCACGCCGAGAAGGTCCGAACATTGAATGCTCAGGTCAGGGAAGTACCATGCCGTACGGCGGAATGATGTGGTACGCTTATTTTGCACGGGCGAAACCGCGGAGCACAGCCAGTATACAAAGTCATAGTCAAAGTCAAAATTTCTTTATTCAATTTGAATCTCAGAACGTCAAAATCTACAGCGGTTCAAATAATGACCTTCTCAGAGAAGAACCGGTCGGAAACTCTGGGGTCTTTCTTTATTCAATGCCGTATTACATAATGTCATTTAAAGATTACAAAAAAAAATACATCATAAATTTAGTAGCCAGGGGGTTTGCAAGTGCAGAGTATGAGTTATTTCCACACATCTTTGTCCTCTATAGAATTATCTATTTTATATTACGCTTTATCTAATAATATAACGCGAGACGTCTAAATAACAGAATTGTTTTGGTATTTTGTAGTGAGAAGTACCTTATAGGGAACGAGCGTGAAATACAATGAAATGTAAATTAATTATCTTTGTAGTATTTTGTATTTTTATTATAAATTAAAATTTCATACTTGACACATTTTACAATCTCAAACCGTTTTTTTTAATGGGGTTCGTACTATTTGTTCATCTAGCGGAGACTAAAGAGACAAAAGAAACTTGACAGCGATCCTCCGATCAAATCCGTAAAATTAGTTTCATTTAAATGTGTAGTGTTCGCGTAAATATCATTAAGCGATCCTCCTGTTTTATTCTTTCTATCAAACACATTTTAAATTAATTTTTGAGTAAATAATATCAACTATATAGAATAGTTGGAGGCATGCTGTGTGATAAGATTTCATAAAAGACAAATTCCTATGCTACGTTTACTCCTCTATTTTGTCTTCATTAATAGTGGCAGAAAAGAAATAGTCATCATCATCATTTCAATCCATCACAAGTTCAAGTTTAACCGATATCCGCTGGGGAAGCAAGGTTCTCGAGTTGCAATCTCGTATCGGTAAACGTAGTGTAGGGCGACCACCTACTAGATGAAGGACAACCTCCATGCTTTAGTGGGAAGTCGGTGGAAACAGGTGGAACGAGACCGTGTTTTGTGTCTATGGGTGGCTCTTAAGCCGGCACTCAGTGTAGCCTCTTAAGAGATTCTACCACCCCATCTCATCACGTGGGTGTCGCAAAAGTCGACAGAGAGAAAATGAAAACCAGGAGATGGACAGCAGCATCTTCCTGGAACATCTGAATAAATAAACTGTGGTCGCCAACCCGCCTGCCTAGCGTGGCAACTATGGCAATATCCCCCCAAAACGAGAGCTACTTTTGTGACAAACTATGGGGGAAGCCTATGTTCAGTAATGGACTAGTGATAGGCTGCTATGATGATGATGAGTATGGATTACTAAAATTGTTCTGAGATTTTTAGTGCTGATTTACCACGTGATCAGCGGGGAAGGAAAACATCGCGAGGAAACCTGCGAATCCGAGGAATAGAAATATTTCGAGGACATTTGGAGTCCGCAAACCCGCATTGGAGCAGCATGGTGGACTTCCCGCTCCAAAACCCTTTCAGAAATGAGAGGCGTCCTGTGCTCAGCAGTGGGACATTTATAGGCTGTGTTACTTTACTAGTTTTGCCTCGACAACCCTATCTCTGTGCCTCTTTTGACAAAGGCGTCCGTTTGACCATTTTTCACTTTTACTGGCCACTCTTGTCCACTTGCAACCTGTGAAATCGTCAAACCATCTTGTGGATGGCCCAACTCATTTCCTTTCCCTGTTTCTTGTGAAGCAGTGCATTATTGTCGTGAATGACCATTTGCCGTGCCCGTGATCGGATGTTATGCCCACTTCCACTTTAGTTTTGTGATGGTTACTCTAATATCTTTTGTTTTCATGTATTTCTATATAGTTGTAGTTGTAGTTCTTTCTCTATCTGATAATCTTAGATCAGTGTTAACTCACCCAGTCCTTAAATAATGATTTGAGCTTTGATTCAATTCAGGACCCACGATTCAATAGGTACGATAACTACTAAGCCACGACGTCGTCAAATGTTAACTTACAAATGGAACATATTCCGTCCATATTTGGAAATATGTTCCATTATGGCGGATGACGTAACACCTACTTTAAAGTCTGGTTAATATTGCTGGGTGAACGAGATTTTTATATAACGAATCACTTTCTCTGGGACCCGTTCATGTTTAGTGTACAATATTAAACACAGCAGCTACAATATCTTTTAAAGTGCCTTTTGACTGTGGCGAGGTTTATTGGTTTGATAAAATAAAGAAATAGTTCAAAATTAATGTTTAATTGTTTAAAAAAAAAATCGCGAATTATTTTAACAACATTACATATTACTGCAGATTCTTTCATTATACGGTTTATATCATAAGGTTTATTTGTAACTAGCTATGCCCCGCGATTTCACCCGCGAAAAAAAACCGACCCGATCGATGATATACATATATATACTACCCTATTTGAATCGGATTTTGAAGTTTTCATTTTTTTGCGCGGAACCTTAATTATTTTTCAAAAATTAAAGTAGCCTTGGTTACCCGCTATAATATCATAATCAGCTATCTGTCAGTGAAAGTCCCGTCAAAATCGGTCCAGCCGTTTCGAAGATTAGCCGGAACCAATAGACAGTTTTTTATTTTTCTTGTAAGTACCGTAGTAAAAAGCTGTTACTTTTTTATCACACAGACACTTCAATTTTATTTATTTGTATAGATTTGATATGTTATTTGCATTTCTATATTATTGTAAGCTCATAAGTTTATCTAAACTAAACTAAGAATATTCTAAAGATAAAATATTTGATTTTTGTATGTTTGGTTGTAATTAATAAACTCAAAAACTACTGAACCGATTTTAAAAATTATTTCGCCTATGTACAGCTGCATTATCAGCGAGTAACATGAGTAGTTTTTAATAAAAAAAAACTGAGATCCCTTCGAAAATTGCTGTGATGTAAGTCAAGGTACCAAAAATTTACTAATAAAAGTCATTATATAGCGTGCGCTGCAAAAACTATTGATGATAAATAAAAAAATGTACTTCATTTTCATAATACTCATCATTACTCACAAGAAAGTCCGCGAGGCTATATGTCTAACTTATTATAGTTAAGTCACAATAACCGCTTTTTGTTTAAATTAGTCAATCAAAATACGGGTGGAATCGAAAGATGACATTTGTATCATGATATTAATCCTTATCCTACTAAATAGTTTCATAGTCAAGATTGATTATGTACATGTAAATTCCTCTTTAAATTATTCGAATCGGACCTATCGTTTAGAAGTTACGACAGGTATAAAAATGCTAAAAGTAAGAAAAATGCTGCGGTGTGAGCGAACAGCCATACGCTCGCCCGCGCTACCCACGAATATACTATCACCTATTATTTACTTACCTACTCACACCATTTTTTGTAAACTAGAAATAGTGGTTTGTAATTTTAATTGTATATTTTTTTAATTTTAAACTTTGAAACGCTCTATAAAAAATACAGCGGCCGCGATGAACGCCGCGTCGCCGCCCGGCTACATGCAACTTGGGCATCAGCATCGAGATGCGCGGCTCCCGGTCGAGAGCAGTCGTTTTATTTTGCTACCACGACAACAAATATTGTATACAAGAAAGCTCTAAGCGACTAAACCTTTATGGCTTATGTTCCCATAAATAAAACATTATTTTGGTAAAATAATGTAATCTTACTTGACCAGCTCCAGAGCCGCTGATGAGAACAGTCGCTACAAAAAATGTTAGTGTAAGGAATTGACGCTGTTTGATTTGTCCTTATTGTTCTATTTGTTACTAATTTATCTTTCTAATACCTACTCGTGCGAAGCCGGGGCGGAACGCTAGTTCATAATGTTTTTAGTTTTACGTATTCAATTATCTTCAATGGTTGTAAGGAGCCTGACACGCGATCTTTTAACTTAATAAACTAAGGTGACCTGTAATTCGAATCGCTATAGTGCTTGTAATGAAATCCGTAAGCACAAGATATTCGAGCCGAGCCTCCATTCCAGGAGACAATTTTCCCTCACCTTTGCGTATCTTTAGCTTTGTACTCGGCTTACAAAATACACAAGGCGTGTGAGAATATCTGCAAATTGCAATTCTTTGTTATATTATCGCACTGTGAAGCGTGTTTGGTGTTATGCATGTGTAAAAGAACTATGTTTTTACTGGTGGTAGGATTCCTATGCAGGAATACGTCTGGTAGTGGTTAGTCCGCATAGGAATCCGTCTAGTTACCACCCCAGGCCAGTTATGCTGCGCTGAAGCAGTAGTGTGCACACATTACTGTGTTTCGGTTTGATCGGCACTGAGACCTAGCGTAATCACTGCGCATATGAGAGTTAAGAACTGATGTCTCAGGGTGACCGGCGAAGTGTAGTGTCACACAGAAATGTTCTGGGTGACATAGCGTTTTTTATGGACAGACTATTCACTTACCATCACAAGAACTTTTCGCTCGTTTCAATAAAAAAATATGAACCACTTGCTGACGCTCACGCTCAGCATATATCGTACCTGCTCTGCCCTGGGTTCGAATTTAAATCTTTGAAGATTGAAACATTGTGCCTTTTGCGTACTTTAATTTGCGAAAGACACAAGCTAATGCATATATTCTTGCGTCAGTTGCCTTGTATGCGGTATCCAAAATCTATGTTAACACCTCAGCATAACGCTGGAAAAAACTTTAGGACTGTTTCCATTAATAAATAAATAACAACTGGGGGGGTCATATAGAGTGCTCGAAAGTGAAAGTTATATTTTTATTTAATTCATTTAGTGTTTATTTTGAGTTTTGATGTTTAATATTGACAGAGATGAAGTTTTATTTTATTTGATAAAGTGACGGAATGATCAAAACGTTCACCTGATGGTAAGTGCAACGTCTGCCCATAACATGAAAATTTCTGATATGCGAACTATATATACATCTAAATATTACTATAAGTAGGAGAGGTCCTCCCCAGATCAGACCACCCGATCTGGCGGGTAGCTAGGGTAACCCTTTTCCTTGGCAATATCTTCTGCCAAAATAATGCAAACATGCTTTTCGTATTGTCTACATCTGCCCAACAATTCTTTAGTGAAAATAAACGATAATTTTCTATCGATGTTCTTACAAACTTTAAAGTCTTCTATCAAAGAAAGGACAAAAAAAAGTTTTTTTGTTGCTGATAACATAAAGCTATCTAAAGCTAAGCTATCTGGTGGTAGGATTCCTATGCAGGAATCCGTCTAGGTAGGTACCACCCCAGGGCCAGTTATTCTGCCGTGAAGCATTAGTGTGCAAGCATTACTGTGTTTCGGTTTGAACGGCACTGTGAGCTAGCGTAATCACTGGGTATTTGAGACTTAAAAACTGGTGTCTCAGGGTGACGGGCGCAGTGTGGTGTCACACAGAAATATTCTGGGTGACGTTGCACTTGCCATCAGGTGAACGTTTTGCTCGTTTCGTCACTTTATACAATAAAAAAAACACCGGTATTACTTATTTAAAATATATATATATATATGACTGAATACGACTTTCACACTGGCAGAAAGCTTACGACTAAGCTTACGAAAACTATAAAATTATGAATTAAGTTGCCGATTTTATTGTTTTGTATCGAATTAAGCTAGATAGAACTATAAAAATCTGTGATTTTTTATTGTGATAGTATATGATATTGCATTTAGAATAAATCATAATATTTATAGGTACTTGAACGGTGCTTGAATTTATTTCTCAATATCATGATAAAATCATAAATGATTAGTAATATATGCAAACCGAAAATTTTAACCGGCATAAACAGATAGTATATCATTTGCGAACCGTTTGCGACGTTTTGTGAAGTACAGGGAACTTATATTTAATGTGTTCTCTTCCAAGAAAGTTTAAAACAGTTTTTAAGAATGTGTCTGCGTTTATTCTTGATATTTTCTAGGATACTAGACATGCCTTAAATATGATTGATGTTTTATTATTATGTATATGATTATGATTAAAAAAAGACTTTATAAGAAGGGTTATTATAAAATTATTGATAGATAACCCCTGGGAATGAGGTGATCGCTGCCAAGCTATTTCTACATTTTTATAAAACTGCTGTATTTGTATATTTAAAATGACTGAAAAAAAATTCTTACTGGTTCTTCCCAGGACAGAGAGAGTTCTTTGCGAACAAGTGTAGCTTAAAAAAAATACGTTCAATGAGTATTATGTAAATGATCCATATTGAATAAAAAATATTCTATTCTATTCTATTCTATATATTTCTATGGCTGATAAGATAGTATGCCAATTAAACATTTGATGTGACAATGTCAATATACTAAAGTTTGAAGATGCAAACTGATGTCAATTTAAACAAAATATGTTATGGATCATATCCATCACAAAATCCTACTTTTGACAATTTTGATTAAAGTCGCAAAAGACCATTTCGTTATTTGACGGCTTTTTTTAAATGACCGCTATGGTAGGTTCAGTGTTAAAGAATTTTTATAAAAATATTTGTTTTAATTGTGTTGATTTATTATTTAACTTTAGTTAAATTTCGTGTTCGTTTCGTAACAAGACGTATTCCATAAGAGAATTTTATCAATACGACTGGGAAATGGTATAAAGTTTCAAGGACATGGTGACACTCGTAAAGCATCCCACAATACATTTCTCTTATTCGACTACGACGCGTAAGGGTCGAGACGGTGAAATGTAATGAAATGAAATGAAAATTCTCTATTTTTCGGCGTAAGAAATATAAATTTCGTTTGCCAAACGTCATTTCTTTACAATCTACCACCGTTTCGTAATGAGGTTCCTCTGATGGAGAAGAAACAGGCGAAAGAAACTCCGTAGGTATCCTCTATTTTGTTATTTTTTTTATCTTTGTTAAAAGTACATTATAAATAAATTTACCAGGAACAGTCTCATAGAAAACCAAAGCACGCTCCATGACACAATGTTATACAAGATTTAATAATAAATGAATTAATGCATTGCAAACTAAAGCAGAGCAGCCTCCACCAACAGCACCTGTTCACAAGTATGACGCATGTGGCAGCCATCGTCCTCCATTTCAAAGGGAAGTGTACGGCCCGCCGCCGCAAGCAGAGACAATAAAGCGAGCATGACATACTTAAGTCTACCAAACAAATTAACATTACTTAAATTATTGGATTTTACTTTACAGAGCGCACTTACAGTGTTCCACAAGACGATTTACATTTTTTTATTGTTTATAAAAACATTATTGTAATTACGAAGCTGCTTACTAAATTACGTTGACTACATTACGTGGTTATGACACGGCAAAGTAACTTGAATAAGATTAATTTCGACTAGAATGTCAAACCAAGACCCTCGACTCAACAAAGAAGAACTATGAACTATGCCCCGTACCAGAATTTCTTGCGTATTGTGGTTGAGTTTTACAGACATAGATTTCATTCAACCTTAAGATTAGTAGTCCACAACACTTCGCCTCTTTCTTTGGTAACTCTTTTGTATCACAGGCTGCACTCCTCTGGAACTCCTTACCCGAAGACATTAGGAAGGTTTCTGATAAGCTGACGTTTAAAAGATTAATTCGAGAACATTTTTTTTAAATCATTCTGTGAGTTGATATCAACATTGCTATCATCGGTCATTCTGTAATATGTATGTATATGTGTATATATCAGTTTTACGTGTATGTATATATAATTGTATATATCTATGAATATATGTTAGTGTAATATGATTTTAAATATAATTATTATTGATTAGATATATTTTAGTCTCATTAGTGTAATGTTTTTATTAGTAAGTATTTATATTGTGAATTTACACATTGTAAAGCACATGTAACAATATCTCTTTACGCCTGGGGTTGACTGGAAGAGAATGCCAAAAGGCATTAAGTCCGTCCGTTTGTAATCCTTTTCTTATTAAATAAGGTGAATACAATAAAAAATAAATAAACAAATAAATTTCACATGTACAACAGAACCAGACCGGAAAACCTACGATTCGTATTTTTGCACAATTGTTGGTCCCGGTGTATTCGAACCCAGGAACCGCGGCGTAGAAGTAAGGTACTCCGATCACTACTCCATGCGGTCGCCACGATTTATCCGAAATACGTTTATTTTCACAGTTATTTTCAGTTCGTATTCAAGTACGTAAAAAGGCTGCACCGACACTTATATTACAACAAATCTCAAACACAATAAAATAAAACAATGGAATTTGGGCTCGAAAATACGCGACCCCAAGATTATTGGAATACCGCGACGCGTAACCCAAAACTTATTGGTTTCAGTATATCGACACTAAAAACGACATTTGGCGCGAAAGAGTCGCGGTCTAGTAAATAGTTTGTCTTTGGACGAGGATTCGAATTTACATTTTACTGCTAAAGTTAAGATATGGGTCGAATCAAGTTCCCATAAATGCGAACAAATTTCAACTTTTTATTTACGAGTATGTAACTAATTCAAATTACGCCATAATGTTTTGTGAAGTACAGGGAATTATATTATTATTTTTACTGGTGGTAAGATTCCTATGCAGGAATCCGTCTAGGTAGGTACCCCCCCCCCCCCCCCCCCAAAGCCAGTTATTCTGCCATGAAGCAGTAGTGTGCAAACATTACTGTGTTTCGGTTTGAAGGGCACTGAGATCTAGCGTATATATGAGACTTAAGAATTGATGTCTCTGGGTGACGATCGCAGTGTGAAATGTTCTGGATGACACAGCATTTGTTATGGGTAGACGTTGCACTTACCATGAGGTGAACTTCTTTCTGGTTACGTCCCTTTATTAAATAAAAAAAAAACATTGGGCATATGAGATTTAAAAACTGATATCTCGGGGTGACGGGCGCGATGTGGTGCCACACAGTTACATTTGTTGTGGGCAGACGTTGCACTTACCATCACGTGAACGTTTTGCTCGTCTCGTTACTTAACCCAATAAAAAAAAAAATTTTTTTAATAGACAAGCGCATTCCCGAAATTCCGCAATTTCGTACAATCTTGTACTGGTGATAGGATTCCCATGAATCCGTCTAGGTAGGTACCACCCCAAAGACGTTATTCTGCCGTGAAGCAATAATGTGTAAACATTACTGTTTCGGTCTGAAGGGCACTGAGAGGTAGTGTAATCACTGGGCATATGATACTTACGAGTAAGAACGTGTCTGGGTGATGGGAGCAGTACGGTGCCCCACACAAATATTCTGGGTGACACAGCATCTGTTATGAGCAGACGTTGCACTTACCTTCAGGTGAACGTTTTGCTCGTCTCGTCGCCTAATCCAATAAAAAAAAATGTTGAGAACGTTAGCCTAAAAGTTATTGTTTGTATGAATTAGCTGAAGTGTGATGGTTGCGTTCTGGCGACGGACATAGGATACTTTTTATCCCGAAAAATAAAATAGTTACCACGTCATAATTAAAAAACCTATAACCACGCGGACGAAGTCGCGGGCAACTACTTTTAAATATGAGTAAACGGACTCGCATACTCTTCCCAACAGTGGTCCGTTCGTGTGAACTTAAGTCCAATCGTAAACGGATGTGAATAAAATTAAGAAGAAAATGGCCTTCATACAAAAAAAAATGAACATAAATCTGTACTCAGCCACGAAACGGGACTTATTCCGAGGCGCCCCGTCCGCATTCGGATGAGACGTAATCCAGTGACAAACAGGCCGACCGAATATCCTTATTTAATCTGTTCGGTCTCTCACAAAGTCCGCTAAAGAACTTTTACCGCGCCGTTTCGCCCAATTTTGTCATTGTATTTCACCACTGAATACAGATTAAAAATGGGCTCGCGGTGTTTACAAGAAAGTGAAAGAAAATAAGGTTCTAACGGCTCTGTTAGCGAAGTGGCCAAGCACCTGCGGCACACTGTTTACGGAATTAAATTAACTTATTAGAACTAGGCGGTTGACGCTGTTTCCTAGTGATTTCTTTCTCTTCTACTCGTCGCAGGTTCGATTAACGCACGAGAAAAATATTTGTATGGTCTGTTGTCGTACGCGCACACACACAAATTGTATATGCTCAATCACCCAGACCAACTATCTGTAACACAAACATTTGTGCCGAGCGGGGTCGAACCCGCGACCGGTAGCGCTGAAACCAATCACTTAGGCATTACGTCCTAGTTTTAATAAAGCGCCTAGTTTTAATAAAATAGTATAACTCCGTTTTAGCACAGGTGACCTAGCGCTTGCCTCAAATTTTAAAGTACGCGAATGACCAGGGTTCGATTCCCGTTGCAAACACAGACGGACAGATCTATTTTAATTATTATCCAGACCGGTGACAGGCAGCAGATTCTAATGTTGCGAAAAGTGCTTGGCGATTTCGGCAAATCGCTCTAATCTTGGGAGATCCCTAAATCCAGCAGTGACATTAGTAAGGATTTCACGTTGGATCCGTTCGGACAGACAGTGAAGTCTCATGTTTTATTTATTATATGACTTTACATACGTAACAAAATGAATATAGGCGGACTTAATGCCTGAAGCATTCTCTACCTGTCTACTGCAAGCGGTGCAGAGATAAAATACGGAAGGTGTAGTTATTTGAAAAGGAAAAAAACACTCACAAACACTAAACTCAACAACAAAACAACTCAGAGTATATACTCTATATTAATGAATATGTGCATTAAATATATAATTAAAATTGTGGAAAAATTGTTGCTTAGACTATTCTGCCAAGTTATTTATAAGCAGTTCACGAACATTCATTTTGAACGAGCAGCGATTGGTAGCTGTTTTGTATATTAATTGATTTTATAAATTTAATGTAAGACTTCTATAAGTCTATCTAAGACTTCTTAATACTATATCTACACCGGAAGTGGAGTGAGAGTATTTTACACGTCATCACCACTTAGCTTTATAATACACAAAGTTAGGATGGGAAGTCCCCGGGGAGGATATGACTGTCGTCTGACGTCACCTCATTTAAAAAAAGAACATACGACGGTGAGTGAAAGGGAGAGACGGTGAACTTTTCACCGTGTCGTGACTGACTGCGGTAAAACCAAAGAACTTATGTGTCCGACATTGTATCCTAGCCTACCTCCGCTCTTGTCGCAAGAGTTTCATCGGTAAGCGAAACCGTCTCAATTCATATGACGATTTCATAACTAACCGGGAGAAACAGCAATCACTCGTACGACTTCGTTATTCGATAAACTATTTAGCCAATAAACCTTGAAAATACTCGTAATTTGAATTATATTTAGAACTCGTAATATTTACATAATGATTTCTTATATTTACGCGAATATTACCCTTTTTATGTAAACTACTTTTACTGATTTTATCGCGTTTAATTTTTAAACTATTTATAACCCGACGTTTCGAGTACTTTTCGAGGAGATGGTTGGGTATTACCACCGGCTTGGGAACCTATAATAAATTAAATTGAAAACCAAGCATACCACTGCAAGACTTCAAGATACTGTAAGCTCATTTTGCGTAGATAGGACCAAAAATAATAATGAAAAGCTGAATGTACCCCGGATTAACTATGACATCGGGACATCTGTCACCTCAGTCCCGCCGTGACCATGGGTGCCGTAAAGTACTCAAAACGTCGGGTTATAAATAGCTTAAAAATTAAAGGCGATAAAATCCGTAAAAGTAGTTTTATTAGTCGTGATGTTTACTTCAAAAGAAGTGCTTCAGGCGTTTTGCTTACTCGATATATCGGAGTCGTGACCCGATATCGTGTCGGATAGTGTGAAAGGCAAGCTTCGTCGAGATAAAGTCTTTGGTGCCGAAACATGGAGCACGAGCTGTACGAATTCAAAGAAGCTTGCTCTCTGCAATGGAAGGAGCTATGTTTTTGGTTTCGATGGTGGACAAAATTCGTAATGAAGTCAACCGAGGAACCAAAGACTCCGAAATGGCCTATCCAGTTTGCCGATCGATGTGGCAATGGGCAGGTCACATCTGCTGAATCCTACAGTGGGCCCGGGTTTAGGCAAACTTTGTGTGGAATGCTTCTTGTCTAGGCAGGCAGCAACAGGAAGTGCGAACCCGAAGATCGGACTATGTGGCACATTTTGGGAGATACATAAGGCCAGCAGTGGACTGCCGTAGGCTTACGATATAAGGCATTATACATTTTACGAATGTTACGGTGTCGTATCGGAACCCGATAACGATATCGTATCGGACAATATAAAAGCTTACAACTTACGGCTTAAGTAAAACTGACTCAAGTCAAGAAAGAAAATTAATATTAGACATAAGTTTCAAAGTTACTTCATATTGTTCTCTACTATATTTAGCGATTTGCCTTTTGTTCAGATTTTTGCAATTTTCTGAAGCAATCCTCAAAACGAGAAAACTATGCTACATAATACGAACTATACTATAATTTTGGAAGGTGTGGTAGTTAAGAAGCCGGAATACCAAAATTTGCTTACTGCTTTTTCGAGTTCTGATTTGCAGATCGCATAAATCAGAACTTTAGTGAGGAAAACTGCAACTAAGAAATAAAAAAAGTTGACATGTCTTGTCCGCAGTCTATATACTACACCGCATTGGAGCGTCGCGGAATCTACCCGGTTCTAAAAACCTTTAAAAAAGAGAGTATTCCTTTGCCTAGCTGTGGGAGATTTATAATCTGTATTTCTTTTTTTATAAGAGAAAGTGACGAAATCTTGGTGGTAGGATTCCTATGCAGGAATCCGTCTAGGTAGGTACCACCCCAGGGCCTGTTATTCTGCCGTGAAGCAGTAGTGTGAAACATTGCTGTGTTTCGATCTGAAGGGCACTGAGAGCTAGCGTAATCACTGGGCATATGAGACTTAAGAACTGATGTCTCAGGGTGACGGGCGCAATGTGGTGTCACACAGAAATTTTGTTATGACACAGCATTTGTTATGGGCAGACGTTGCACTTACCATCAGGTGAACGTTCTGCTCGTTCCGTCACTTTCATCAAATAAAAAATAAAAAAAACGAACAAAACGTTCATCTGATGCGTTCAATGACTATTGGTGATGGTGTATAGGTACAGTGACGAGGACATGAGAAGACCGCCAACCCGCAGCGTGGCGGACTCTTCTCGGCTGCAAAACTACATATATCAGAAATAAGCAGGCCTCCTCTTATTTCTGATATAGTATTGCAGCTTGCTCAGCAGTAGAACAATTATAGGCTATCTTTTACCATAAGTGCTGCAATACGCTCGAAAGATGGTGAACGGAGTTTATTAAAGGCGATAATATCCGTAAATTTTTATTCACTGTATATCAATACAAATAAAAAAAATTAAAGTGTCTGTTTGTAAAAAATATGATAAGCGTAAACGCTCCGCTGACTTTGATGACGACGATAAAATGCAATTACCGCGCAAAGTCTATATCGTCATAATTTTGAAAACTGTTGTTTCTTGCTCAAATCACTCGCGGTCTGGTATAAGAACGCATGCTCATTTTTTTTTTAGTTATTGGATAGAGTGACGATACGAGAAAAACGTTGACCTGATGAAAATTGCAACGTCTACCCATAACAAATGCTATGTCACCCAGAACATTTCTGTGTGATACTACACTGCGCCTAACACCTTGAGACATCAGTTCTTAAGTCTCATATTCCCAGTGATTACGCTAGCTCGCAGTGCTCTTCAAACAAATTATTTTATTACATTACAGTAGTGTGCAAAAAAGTAATGTTTGCACACTACTGTAATGTAATGTAATAATTCCATGTAATCCAGGTTGTCCGAAAAGACGAGATACTCGATAAACTTCTCGTTATTTATGATCGATGACGACTGCGTGGTCTAGTGGTTAGCGTACCTGACTATTACGTCGCGGGTCCCGGGCTCAAATCCCAGCCGGAGCCAACATTAGTATAAATGACAAATTGTTTGTTATCGGGTCTGGTTGTGTTGTGCATGTGAAAATATGTGTATGTAAAACGCACCTACGATACAGGAGAAATCTTACTGTGGCGCATCGTTTTTTTTTTATAAAAAAACGTGTTATTAAGGAAATAATCGACTGTCACATCTGTCAGTGTAAAGAGTCGCCTAAGACATACCTACGAATTGATGTCCTAATTTTAGGTTATGCCTAACTTAGGCGTGACATAACTAGGGTTGCCACCTTAAGGAACGAATAAAGTATTTTTCGATTCGGTAGAACAAAGATAAAGTACACAGCTAAAAAAGAGTACTCAATAATTTTTTACTTATTTATCTTCAAAAACATACTTTTTGATTGTTCGCAACGTTTAATAAATATTTGTCTTACTGGAAGATGGCCAAAGTATCTTTGTAATCAACTTTAGAATGTAATATACGATCGGTTCGTTTTTAATATCAATATTTTAATAACGATTAACGTTTAGTATTAATATGATTAATATTATTATTAGTTTTAAACATTAATATGGACATCAGTGTATTTAGTTTCATAACAGTTAGAGTTATGTAAATATATATTTATATTCTATAAATAGAAATTATATAAATAGTATAATAATAAGTATTTCAGCGTATTTTATTGGTGTTGTCCATACTAATATTATAAGTGACAAAGTCACTCTGTCCCTCCGCCTGTTTTTTACCTTTTCACGCTTCAACCGCTGAAGTGATTTTGACGAAATTTGGCACAGAGATTGCTTGCATCCTGGGGAAGGACATAGGATACTTTTCATTCCGGCTAATAAAATACTTCCCGCGACATATTTTAAAAACTGTTATCCGTGCGGACGACGTCGCGGGCATCAGCTCGTAGATATGTAGCTTGTTATTAAATATCCAGTGAAAACTATTCGATTTTGTGGAATAAAAAGTTAGGATACTTTATCCGTCTCCAGGATGCAAACTATCTCTGTGCCAAATTTTGTCAAGGTCCGTTTAGCGGTTGAGCCGTGAAAAGGTAACAAACAGACAGATGGACTGAGAGAGTTACTTTCGCATTTATAATATTAGTATGGATACTTACATGGAAAAGAGAACAATACTCTATTTTAGAGTACACACATAAAGATAACGGTTAGTGAAACATGTTTTTGCTCTAGGTAACTTCGAAATATTTAGACATCTGATTTAGGCGCATCTAAAGTTAGTGAAAGGGTCATTATACATTTTACATACATACATAAGATCACGACTGTATCCTATAAGGGGTAGTCAGAGACTGGGCACTCACTGCAAAAACAGATATGACTGCCACAATCCACGTTTCACCTAAATAATATAATGCACTTGTTGTGATAGGTGGTGAGCCCATCGCCACCATGCGCTGTTGGGTGCACAGTGGAGTTTAATTCCTTACTCGCCTTTTACGAGAGCCATTGGATGAGATGGAGTTGTAGTATTCTTTTAACTAGCCGCCACCACACGGCTCAGCCGCCACCACACGGCTCATTTGCATGAAGCCATAATGCGAAGTTTCCATCAGGTAAAAGCGTACAAGATCGTTCCAGATACTTTTGAAACTTGAAGGCCTGTTTTTTTAATTATTAATGAATCAAGCAATAACCGACGACACAATCCATCATGCACGGAGTCCAATACGAAAGTCTGACAAGTCGAAAACAGGTCCGGTGCTTTTTTTCGTACATTCCCGACCGACCCGTCCGGGAAATTATATGGATGATTCGTTAATTTGAGGTATTTGAACCTGAGAACTCGCTTCAACATGATCCTTTTCGAGGTATCGTTGTAACGTTCGTATTTTGTCATGTGCAATTTCAGTTTCATGTTTATATTTTGAGAGGCAAACTGACACTACTGAAAGGTTGTAAGAAAACCGTAAATATGTGGTGGGATTTCAAAGTAGCAATCAGTCTAGATTGGTCCCACCGTAATACCAGTTATTCTGCCGTCCAGACCTAGTGTGCAAACAATACAGTTTTTCGGTGTGAAAGGCTCTGATAGCAAGTGTGATTACTAGGAATATGGAACTGGAGAACTGAAGTCTAAGGGTGACGAGCGCAGTGTGATGCCATGGGATCGGTTATGGGCAGACGTTACCCTTAGCATCAGGTGAACGATTTGATCGTCTTGTCACTTTCTTTCATAAAAAAAAATCCATTTTAATTTTACCTATTAATTTATTGTTGAGTTAAAAGTGGGCGACGTCGAAAAAAGGACGTGATTTAACGTATATAATTATATGTTGAGTGAAAATTTTTTTGCAAGTTCATTTTGTGAGGCCTATGTCCAGCAGTGTACTCTAATTCTAGGTCTATAGTACTTGTCAAAACAAATCTAACGACCCAATCGTGAAGGAGCTATCTTGCTTAGTTAAGGAGTTCCTATAGTCAACTTCCGACTCCATTATCAGACCACCTCCATGGCATTGTCACCGAAGCGTAATCGGATATTGGAATATAGATCAAAAAAGTTCGACGCTCATTTAACTCTTAAAAAAAAAAATCGTATTGTGGTTCAAATATTTCAAGTCATTTCCATTTCAGATGAAAACAATCAGAAAAAATATTTTTCTTAATAACTACAAGTGCTAGATTTTTGATATGAAATACAAGAAACCAGTAGATACAATTCTCGACATACATATATATACATATACATAAGATCACGACTGTAACCCTGTATAAGGGGTAGTCAGAGACTGGGCACTCACTGCAAAAACAGATGACTGCCACAATCCACGTTTCACCAAAACAATATAATGCAATATAATGTGTTATAGGTGGTGAGCCCATCGCCACCATGCGCTGTTGGGTGCACAGTGCAGTTTAATTCCTTACTCGCCTTTTACGAGATCCATTGGATGAGATGGAGTGGTAGTATTCTTTTAACGAACCACACGGCTCAGTCACGATACAATACACAATTCTCGACACGATAAAAAACAAGCCGGTCTCGATACGTCAATTTTTTCGGGAGTTATTGTGACCACATCCATAAAAAAATCCAAATGTCCAGGTCAAATTTCGATACAAACAAAGCAGCAATATTAGATATTATTTAAAAATAATTTTAATGTATTAATATCACAAGGTGTGTTCTTGATATGAGTCTATTCAAAATAGCATATAAGTGCAATATAATTTAGAGGCATTTGAAGAGCGTCGAATCGCTTGACCTTGACATGTCGGGTATAAAACTATCTCACGCCGCTTCGCGCCATGACACGTGCAATGTACTTACAAGATTTGAACCGGAAAGTTAAATAAAAGTCTGTAAAAACATAGCTGTAGTTGCTGCGTAAGGAATTTAAGAAATTCAACTCAGCTCAAGCTGAGGCATTCATAACAATTAGCATCATATATTTTAATAAATGTATATAATTTTTTATCCAGCCAATATTCGCGTCAATGTTTAAACTCTTACATACAAACTCACGTCGTCGAGATAACCTCGTGGCTAGGAACGTCTACCTGTTTAATGTCCACTGATTTACCATGTGCTCAGTGGTAAAGAAAAACATGGACAGACACAAAGGATACCTGTACGATTGAGTAATAAAAAACATGTGAAGTTCCTACCCGTTTTGAAGCATCGTGGCAGACTCTTTCCACCTTCACAGGTCTCTCAAAAATGAGAACAAGGCTGTGCTCAGCAGTGGTACATTTATAGGCTGTTACTTTAACTGTCACCATTCAAAGATAAAAATTTGAAATTGCTTCAAAAATAATGTCGGATTCACATTTTTTTTAAATTACAGTCCGTATCATCTGCCTGTTCCGTATAACGCGGGTGAGTGTTTGGTTTTTTTGGTGATTCAGCACCTTGACCTAGCGCCGTGATGCATAATGACCGGATAGTGTTACGACATCTTCTGGAATGTTACATCCACATTTAAAAAAATCCTCGGTTATTCTAACAGTAAAAAAAATCTTTCTTTTTCTGTCAATACTCATCAGAAGCACTATATAACTAAAAAAAGAAATCTATTAAATATATTTTTTTTTAAATTACGCTAACTAGAAAACTGTCGGTATAGCGTTTTTATTGAATTTTGTTATTAGCCTGTATATTTCCAGTTTTGATGTTTAATATGCAGGTGGTAGGATTCCTATGCAGGAGTCCGTCTAGGTAGGTACCACCCCAGGGCCAGTTATTCTGCCGTGAAGCAGTACTGTGCAAGCATTGCTGTGTTTCGGTTTGAAGGGCACTGTGAGCTAGCGTAATCACTGGGCATATGAGACTTAAAAACCTATGTCTCAGGGTGATGGGCACAGTGTAGTGTCACACAGAAATTTTCTGGGTGGCACAGCATTTGTTATGGGCAGACGTTGCACTTACCATCAGTTGAACGTTTTGCTCGTTTCATCACTTTATGCAATAAAAAAATGCAGCAATTGCTCCTAAAAGTTTATAATGATTGGATGAATTCAAAACCGACATCTTGCTTTTCGTTTTGCCTATATCCGTCCAAAATAAAAAGTGAACTATCGTTTCAGTTCGTATTATTACAGCCGCGCATCTTTCATACGGTCGCACTTACTACGGTCCTGGGAAGCATCTATTGCTTCTTCTACTTTCATGAGTGTTTTCAAACAACCTTGTCGGTTGCGGGTACTTTAGACGTTGCTTTTCTTTCAAACGTCTGTGACTTATTCCTAATGTTATTATGTTCATACCTGAATGTGCTACTTCGTAAAAACACGTAAGAGAATTTACCACTGCATCTTGGCCCTAGGGCGTCGTTAAAGACGACACAGGGCAAAATTAAAACTGTCCATCTCGGGCAGCAAAAATTATAAATATTGTGTATCACTTCATTTTATCATTTAAAATTCAATCATTTTACAGACATCTTCTTCACTATGTTTTCATTCATTACCGAGCACGTGGTAAATCAGCACTTAAAATTGCAATTAACAATTTCAGTGATGCCGGCACCGGTAATCGAACCCATATCACTCTCGCCCATGTTAAAATAACTGCTCGACATATAAGCATTTATAATCAATCGGTAAACATTAATTAAGAATAACTAAAACATTTCAGTCAAATTCGTCCATGTATTTTTACTCTCATCGCGCTTAAAGAAGCCTAAAGTAAGCCTATCGTGGGCAATGCAGTACATCTTGAATTCATATATCAACAATACAAATTAATGTTGGAAATATATCACTTTTATGAGATAAGTTTGTCATTACGTCGCAATACATCGACCGCAGTTATTAAGTAAGTAATTATTTATTTCTTATCGCCTTTGTTCTATAAAAAGCTCGCCCGTAAGTTTCTCTGTTTGTTATGTTGGTACATTTAAAGATCGTCTAAATACCTCTCCGTGTGGTAGCGGCTTAAGAGTATCCCATCTCATACCGTGGGTATCGTAAAAGTCGACAGAGGGATAATAAAAACCAAGAGATGGGCACCAGTGTCTTCCTGGAACATTTGAATAAATAAACTGCGGTTGCCAACCCGCCTGCCAACCGTGGCAATTATGGCAAAGTCCCCCCAAGTTGAAAGCGACAAACTTTTGTGGCAATCTATGGGGGAGGCCTATGTTCAGCTGTGGACTAGTTTTGGGCTGAAATGATGATGATGCTATATACACCATGGACTTCTTAAACTTTTTACAAATTTAAATGGCAATATAAAGTAATTTGTAATTATACTACTATTGATATAATTTTAAAGAGAGCTTTATTTCTGAAAAATACTGTTTGATAATGTATTGTATGAATGGGTAAAACTTTTTTGACGGTTTCAATTTAAAAAGGCTACAAAATATAGTCAAATTAAAATAAATAATGAATTCAAAATGCCGTTTAAATACTTACAAATATGTCTTCATTAAACACTTATTCCCTTTTCAAAACACACAACCAAATGATTTTTAAATGACGTAAACAATTTAACATTTTTCATTTTTCCACTTTCGTTTATAAATAGTTATGAAAAATTAATGTTAAAAGTAAAATTAATTTATTGTGAGCGAGATCACAATGTTAATAGTGATGGGTGATATATTTTTAAACTTATCGACCGTTTATCGATTTATCCGCGTTACGCGTGCGCGTCGACAGGGGTAACTGGATGCTGACGTAGGGATCGCATCAATTTATCTCGAAGACAGCGGTGTAGAGATTAGAGATGCACATTATTATCGATGCGTAAATAACGAGACATATTATAGGACACACGCAGTACACTGTGCGCTTATTCATTCAGGGATGTCCGAGTTTTAGAGGTTGATTTGACTTTTTTTATTGTATGATATAAAATGAAAATTATAACTTAAACGCGGCTTTGTTTAAATTCATATAAAATTCAATTTTACTACGGTCATATCGTGCACAGTATTGAGTAGTTGTCGACGTGATCGAATATTGGCCGGAAGGACCTCACGCCTCCTTATCCCGTGGACGCCGTAGGAGTGGACTAAGGGCAATACTTGGATACATCAAACCTACCAACCGTCCGTAGAGAAATAAATATTGTATAATAAAATAACCAAAATCCAAATAAGCAAGACCAACACACACGCTAGTAACGGTCAGCTCATCCGCCTCCTAAGCGTGGCAATTACGGCAAATCCTCTCAACTTGAGAGAGGTTTTTCGGTTTGTACTTGTGGTGGGAATGCTATGCAAGAATATTCGCCTAGATGTTTTTTTTTTATTGTATAAAGTGACGAAACGAGCAAAACGTTCACCTGATGGTAAGTGCAACGTCCGCCCACAACAAATGCCGTGTCACCCAGAATATTTCTGCGTGACACCACACTGCGCTCGTCACCCTGAGACATCAGTTCTTAAGTCTCAAATGCCCAGTGATTACGCTACCTAACAGTGCCCTTCAAACCGAAACACAGTAATGCTTGCACACTACTGCTTCACGGCAGAATAATACGGCAGAGTAACACAATATGGGTGGTACCTACCTAGACGGATTCCTGCATAGGAATCCTACCACCAGTTTGTCCCAGTGCCAGTTATACTGCCATGAAGTAATGGTCCATAACTATCACTGTGTTTTGGTGAGAAGGACATAGAAACTGTTGTAATGACAGGTCATATGAGACTCAAAAACGGACTACACTTGTCTTTCGAATGTAAAGTTGTTGGAGAGATATCATGTTTTTTTTATTGGATATAGTGACGAGACGACCAAAACGTTCACATGATGGTAAGTGCAACGTCCGCCCATAACAAATTATGCGTCACCCAGAACAACGAGTGGCACCACCTTGAGACATCAGTTTTTAAGTCTCTTATGCCCAGTGATTACACCAGCTCTCAGTGCCCTTCAGACCGAGACAAAGTAAATATACACACTACTGCTTCACGGCAGAAAAACGATTCCGAAGACATTTGAAATCTGCCAACTCGCATTGGAGCAGAATGGCGGATTCTTCCCAGCTCCAAAACCCTATCGGAAATGAGAGGAGGCCTGTGCTCAGCAATAGAATGTTGCCTAAATCATATATACAAATAAATAAAATTAAAGTGTCTGTTTGTAGTAACAAAATAACAGTTTTTTTTATTAATCTTATGAAAGTATATAAGGTACTCATAAGAAGAAAACGATTTTTAAATATTTGTCTGTATGTCTGTTTGTTCCGGCTGATCTCCGAAACGACTAAACAGATTTTGACGGGATTTTCCCTGACAGATAGCTGATATTATAGCGGGTTACTTAGCCAGGAACCTGCAGGGCCCAGCTAGCTGAGTATATAATCACTTTAACATCAACCAAAAGGTTTTTCAACTTTAATCCGCTTCTGTTTATCGTGTAAAATATTAAATTTATTCGTTCATATCTTAATAAAACATTATTTAATAATGCAGTACCTATGTATTGTATCGACTATTAACAAGCACATCTTTAGAGAGTGCGTACGTGCGAATTTGCACGCAATGACCCTAAACGCACAGTATATCGCTGTATCACTATTCTTAAACTATTAAGAGGCAAATGCAGATGCGAAGACAAAACGAACGATTTTAGTCTCTACTAATACGATTTAAAATGCTAACATGTATCAAATCCACTTGGCGAATTAGCAACTTACTGTGATGAGTGTGAATCGAATTATAATTTTAATTTGTTCGTTTTTAAGTTATAAATGCTTTGTTTATATTTTGGCGCTTATGACTTTTTAACATGAAATTTGAAACAATGTTTAGCATCTAGATGCAATTGATCATGCGTTATTTTGAACCTAATTGGACTAGGCGTTTAAAACTATTAATTGTTAGCTTTAAGTCGTGTTACTAGAATTACATGGTTTGTTTTTTATTATTTTTATACCGACCATTAACTTTAAATGAATCGATAAAATCTTTCACTTCACTAAAGTGCTTGTGAAAGCTACATTTTTTATATACTCGTTCTTAGCAGTAAAATGTATACTCATCGACTCTCAGGAGGCAGTGACAAATGATTAATATACAATACGTAATTTTATCGGTTATACTATAATTATTCGTCTGTATATTTTTAATACGTATTAGTCGCAGCGGGTCCTGAGTTCAAATCCCTGTCGCAGTCATATGTGCAAAATCACATTTTGTTGATTTTCGGCTCTGGTTGTGTTGTTATTGTTCCCGTGTCTCTGACACTGCATCGTAGCCTACCTCCGATCTTATTGCATGAGCGTTATATCGAGCGCGTATACGTTGAGACGAGTTACAGCTCCTGTGTTTGCGCGTATACTTGTGGCACTAGAATGTCTCCTGCGAAGTTGTTAGTTGCCTACAGTATTCGAAAGCTGTCGCCGTGAGTGTGAAATTCGGCAAGAAGGATCATTGTTGATTTTTAACATTTTACGTTAATAGTGTGGCTTTGGACATACATACTACGCAACCTGAATAACATTAAAAAAATATTTTTTAATGTAATTACCAGGAACACACAAGTTAATAATGCACGGTAACTCATTCAAGCGGGAAATTGCACAATTATAACCTAAAAAAGTGCATAGTCTTCCTATTAAAAGTTATTCTATTAAACAAAGACTTTACAACAGAAGATAACACGGAGAGTATACGTCACAGAAGTGAAAATAAAGTACGAGTAATTAGATATTTGACTAAAATAAAAATAAATAAACATGAAGTATCAAAAATATTACTCGTTGCAAAATAACTGCTCAATATATAAAACAATATTAATTCATCGATTAACCGACTACTTTACTACTAAGTTACTATCATTATACTGCTCGTGGGAACGCATAAAAATGAAAATGGGCGGCGACGTGGTTCGCCACCCGTCACGTCTCGTTTCCCGCGGGGGCGAAAAGTGGTCTACGGTTGTGGTCTCTTCCTACCCCTTAATGGGATTGTATGTATTAATGTATTAATTCATAGATAAATATTAATTAAGAATTGCTAATGTTGTGGGAAAACGCTGTACTCAATTCGACCTTGGAATTTTACTCTCATCGCGAAAAGAAGTTTCACTTCAAAATATTATATTAATATGAAGAACCGTGGTGGAACAATTTTAAAGGTGCCGGCACTGAGGATCGAACGCGGGTCACTCCGTACTATGAAATTTAAGGTGAGCGTCCTGACCCTGAGTTACCACGACTCTTCACAGAAGAGTGATTAACATCACATATTAGGCAATAAATGTCAGATATTATAGCCTTGTGGTGGCGGATTAGAGAATCTACCACCCCAACTCATCCCGTGGGTTTCGTAAAAGTCGACAGAGGGAAAATACCAGGAGATGGGCAGCAGCATCCTCCGGGAATATCTGAAATAAACTGCAGTTGCCAACCCGCCTACAAAGCGTGGCAACTATGTAAAATGCCCCCAAAATGAGAGCTACAAACTTTTGTGGCAATCTACGGAGGAGGCTTATGTTCTGCAGTGGACTAGTGATAGGCTGAAATGATGATGATGATTATAGCCTTAGCAATTTGAAATACCGTTACAAAAATATTTCGGTTGCTTCTTTGCGCCCATGCCTTCGATCCCCTCTTTTGTTAGGACTCTGTAATGACACAAATTAGCGGCACTTCTAACTTGATAGCAGCCGTTTGCGTAACATAAAGCTTTAAATGCAGCGCAGCCGTTCCTAAGTCGTTAATTGAAAAGTAAGGCGACTTAGAAAATAGACTAAAATTATCTATGGAATTTAATTACATATCTGTCTTGACAGTGCTAAAATACATTCTCCTAACCTTTTATATGTAGTCCCATTCACATTTTTAGCGTAAGATTATTTAAAGTTAGAAGAAAGAAAGAAAGAAGAAATAAAAGTTTATTCGCCAAAAAGCCGCTGTCGTACAAAACATATATAAACAAACTAAAACGGTTGTGGTTACAACCAAAACGCTGATTTTCGGTGAAGACCGCTGGAGAATACCCTGGAAAATACTGCCTCAAGACCGGTTAAATGAGAAATTAAAATATAAATTATTTATCACTCGGAACAGTATTCACCAAAGACTCCGCGGACGACAAACACGCACAGACTAAGATAAGAAGATAAAAATAAGATGAAAACATAAATAGAATGAACGGCATTTTAAACACCTTTTTAGTGTCGTCAACATAAAAAAACAACTAGAAAATTTTGGTAATGCCTACATAAACATGAAACCTTGAAAAGGAAATAGGGATCAGTGCCTAAAAATGAATACAATAGGAACAAAGTTACTAATATTTTCTAATTGTGGTATTGAAATTTGGAGGATACAAAACGGAATTGTCCATAATTTGGAACTATTTAAATTTCAGATTTATTGCAGACAATTATTTTAATTACTCATAAAATCGTTAAAGCATTAGATGCAGCTTAAAGCCGACAACATGCGTCAGAGGAATAAGAACAAAATGGAGTCAAGTTTATGGCCCTTCTGGTTACCAATCTCGTAAACTCCAGCTTAATCTAAGCGATTCGTTCGATCTCGCATCTATAAATATAGATTGTAGATAACTATATACATTAATAATTTTTTCTCAATTATAGTTCGCTGTGAGAGATATTCGTATTTAATTATACATACAAAATTCACATTACATAAGGAACCATTCGCGCCAAAAGTTCGACCATTTTGTGTTCTCATATTTGGCGGATATTCATTTTAATTACCTACTTAGCAAAGTATTTACATTTTTATATTGCATTTAAAAATACTAGTGATCACTCTGTTGTCGAAATTCGACCGTAATTCAAAAAAAATATTTTGAATGTTATTGAGGCTTGCGTAATTATTTGCTGGCAACATTTTAAAATTCTTTGCCGACAATGTCTACTCGTGCGACTGTTTAAACCCAGACCTATTATATGCTTGACTTATTAATATGAACGTACATGATACATGTTTTATTTTGTTCAATTTAAATTATTTGTAACACGTATCATATATACATTTTAGCTTTCCCGCTTCTTCTCCATATAAACTTTAACTACTCCAAATCTCAAAATAATCCGTGCGCGAAATATGCTTAAAAAGGGGTACAATTTTCTCTTCACGTAAGAATATACGGAACATATAATCGTGACATACACATTAATGATGCCTTCTCAAGTATTATGCTTAATGCGAGATAGTCATTATTAAGTAAAAGAATAAATTACGCGAGAGGAGCGATTCGCGCCAAAAGCTCTGCCATTTTGTTTTTTCTTCTTATAAAAATGGCGACTATTTATTTGTGATATCCTTATTATTAAACTAAAATAATTTGTCTACGTCTGAATAAAATAAAATACGCATATCCATACATTCACGCCTTGTTCCCGTATAAGGTAGGCAGAGACGACAAACGAGACGTTACGGGTGGTGAACCACGTCGCCGCCAGTTTGGTACAAGGAAAGTAAGTTATTTTGCTAAGATCCGCATGCAAAATATAAAAATGGTGAATATTACCTAGTTTTACCTAGTATTGTAGTAGTTGGTGAAGGGTATCTGGTGGCGGTTCCTGGTGGCGGCGTTAGTTTGCTTGTGCACGCTACTGAGGAAGGGCGGGCGGTGCTCTTCAAAAAACTAGGTAATATAAACCATTTTTATATTTTGCATGCGGATCTTAGCAAAATAACTTACTTTCCTTGATTATAATGGATTTCCGCAAAGTAACGTCTGATTCTAATAAATACAGTGAAACCTGGTTAAGTGGGACCTGGATAAATGAGAAACCTCTATTATTGAGAGTTGCAACGAAGTCCCGGTTCTTTTTCATTAAATTACCTCTGTTAATGGGACTTTTTGAACCTGGTTAAATAAGATTTGAATTCTAAGACTTTTTCGATGTTTACCTCTATAATTGAGACTCTGTAGCTCAATTACCTGTATAAGTGAGACAAATTAATCAGGTTTCAACACGTTTTGACGTGTTTGTTTACATACATTTCTCGTTGTCTTTAGTTTTTGTCTTTATCTCATGTTTTGACCTGAAAACAAGGGAATAAAAGTGTACAAAATGTCCAAACGCAAATATAAAACGTTATCAGTATCTGAAAAATTAAAACTTCTATCACATTATGATTGTGGAAAGTCGCGTGATGAACTGTGTAGGGAGAATGACATACCAAAGTCATCCCTGTGTAGAATTATTAACAACAAAGAGAAAATTCGGTATCAGTGTATTGATGGAAAAGGAAAACTCAAACGAATACGAGCTGCAGAGTATCCTGAAGTTGACAAGTGTCTCTGTACATGGATAAAGCAGGTACGGAATAATAACATTCCAATAAGCGGACCAATGATCAAAGAGAAAGCTCAAGAATTTGCAAGTAAGCTCCATATTGATAATGGATGATAATGTACTCATTTCAGAGGAGCTCAATGATGATGACATAGTTGCTATGTATTCTTCTTTGGACACAGAAGAAGAAGAAGAAGAAGAAGACTGTGAAGAGACTCCAGTAAAAATTTCAAAGCGTGAGGCAATGGAAGCTTTAGAAACACATTTACACAAGTATTTCGAAATGTCAAATATTGATAATTCTAATATTTTTGATCAAATGTATTCTATCGAGAAACAGGTTTCAGCAACTAGCAATCAAATACAAACAAACATAACCGATTACTTTAAGTCATAAACTTTACCGTATTTTTTTTTTCAACGCAATACATTATGTTTGTACATTCATACCTACATTAAATTCATAACATCAAAAATACGCATTTTTATTAACATTTCCACCTCTAAAAATGGAATACCGGCACATTTCGACCTCTGTAAGCGGGGACCTCTGTAAATGAGACAACTATAAATTTAAACCTGTTTAATTGGAAAACTGGATTATTGAGAACCCTCAATAATTGGTACATATGTCTTGGTCCCTTGAGATCCCAATTAACCAGGTTTCACTGTATTTAGAATATGTACAAATTTTATATTAATATCTTTACACTTTTTAAGTCAATAAGCATTCCTACTAGTGTTGCCAGATTAAAATTTCGGTGCGGAACGTAATAAATAATCAAGAATTTGGTTTTCAAATCGGGACAGCTACAATGGCTTCAAAAAAACAGGTTTTTGTGGATCATCATTTATTTTTGTCGAACGGTCAGTTGTTTTTAAATGGTATGTTACCATTGGTTAGGTTAGGTCACAAGAAATAAAATAACACTTAAGCAAGCTAGATAAGTTTAGAGGTTAGCGAAAAGTCGCCCTTGATGGGACGTGCCGTGCAAATCGAGTCACCTGGCAACTCTGACTACTAATGACAGATAGAGGGCAGTGTTCCAGTTAGCTATAAATATTGAAGAATCTGAGGGTATTGAAACGTGATAGTTCCGCATCCCGATGCTCGCCTTAATTTTTATAGCACGCGTGTGGAAGCCAATAGGTAGTAGTAGGTAGAATAGCACATACTTGACTAAGGCATTGTACGGACAGCGTTTATTGGTGCTGAATAATACAAAAATATGCAATGTCATCACTATACTGCTCGTACTAAAATGGCGGCAACGTGCTTCGCTACCCGTCGCGTCTCGTTTCCCGCGGGGGCGAAAAGTGGACGTATGTATGTGACCACAGTTCTATTCCCCATGATAGCACCATCAAGTATTAAATCGGCGGTGAAGGAAAACATCGTGAGGAAACCGGCGTGTGTGAGTAATAGATATAATTCGTAAACTCAGGCAACCCGCATTGGAGTAGCGTGATGGCGAGGGGAATCCTATCCCAGTAGTGAAAAAATTACAGACTGTTAGTTTTATTGAAGGTATTTCACATAGTAAGCCATTTATTTATTTCACTGGCTATTTTAAATCTTGTAACAGCACACAGTTATAGTAGGAGACATTCCCATCTGTATCGGGTGTCACTGAAATAGATCTTTATTGCCCCCAATCTCTCCATCAATGGACCGCCAAAGGGTCGCGACCCGTAGTCGACATTACGTATGATTGACATGATGTAGTAACAGTTACAAGAAAGATGACTCAGGAACCTTTATCCCTTACAAAATACTTATAACCATACACAAGTTTTGCTTGCAAATCTATTGGCGTGTACTTTGAAAATGTACTAGCCAATCTATTGATTTTTTTTTAATTGCATAAAGTGAGGAAACGAGCAAAACGTTCACCCGATGGTTAGTGCAACGTCTGTCCAAAACAAATGCTGTGCCACCCAGAAAACTTCTGTGTGACACTACACTTTGCCCATGCTTCTGGCCGTCACCCTGAGACATAGGTTCTTAAGTCTCATATGCCCAGTGATTACGCTATCTCACAGTGCCCTTCAAACCGAAACACAGTAATGTTTGCACATATTGAAAATATTACCATGCAATAAAGTGAACAGGGATTTACCACATAAGTTAACAATTTAATTAACAGCTTTTAAATTTCCCACTGAGCACCAAAGTTGCCACCTGTACCGATTCTGCCTTCGATGGTCAGAGTACCTGACTTCTGCGCCGCGGGTCCTGGGTTCGAATTCCAGCCGGAGCCAACATTTGTGCCAAAACACAAATTGTTGGTATTCGGGTCTGGTTGTGCTGTGATTGTCCCCGTGTTTCTGACACTGCATCCTAGCCTGCCTCCGATCTTATCGCATCGGCGTTACATCGGGCGCGGGAAGCTTGGGACGAGTCAGTGCCTCTGTGTTTGCGCGTACACTTGTGGCACTATAATATCTCCTGCGCAGTTGATGACTTTCGACAGTATTCGGAAGTTGTCGCCGTGGTCGAAATCGGCTAGGGAGAACATCATCACCGCGTCCCGACGACCTATCAATTTTGTCCCAATTTTTGATAAGACACGACCGCTCAATTCACTCAGGCTCAAAGCACAAGGAACCCGTCACCAGCCGCAGACAGAGCTTGGCCTAAAGATATGTTGATGGATAACATCAACACGGACATGTCTGGCACGGAGTTTATAAATCAATATATAAATGACGAGGAATAAAAACGAAAAACGTTTTTATTTTCCTACAGTCAGATGGTCCTAATCGGTCCGAACTCAGATCGTCTTTGATGACTTCCGTTTCAGAGAGTTTCTGAAAAAGAGACCGTCACGTTGCTACATTGTTTAATGTAGCAACGTGACGGTCACGGGACACGGGACACGGTTGCAGGACTTAAGTCTTCGAAGTATTTTTTTCAAAGCAGGTTTCCACGCGATGTTCTTCTTCACTTCAAAGACGACGACTCCGATACAAACTGCATCCCCTTTTATAAACCCCTTAGGAGAAGAATTTTCAAAAATCCTTTCTTAGTGCTCACTCTCGTTATATAAGAAACTTTTGTGTAAAATTTCGTGCCTTTGACTCACCTTTGTAGGCAGAGCTTCGTCAGTCAGTGTTCAAGTTTTATTAAGCAGATAACACAGCAAGAAGCTCAGATACCTAATCGCGATTGTTTTTTATTTCACATCATTTCAAAGGGGTGATGTTCAATTCTAAAGGCGGGGTTGTTTTAATGGAATTTCCCCAGCTACATATAAAAATAAGAATGCTGACAACACTAATTGACATTGCATTGAAGTCAATGCAAAGTCAATTATATCGAGGGACCGAATTTCTAATCCCTAACAATGAATCAGACAGGGAATGATGAAGATGTGCTTCTGGCCGTATTTACACCACCTCGACAACTTCTGAATATTTTCGGTTTTTAATTTATTTTAAACATAAGCGCGGCTTTAATTTGCATTTTTGATATTATTATTTTAGTCCATGGCAGTTAAAATAATTTTCATAATATCTTAATAAGTGGTTTACAAAATTCATAGCTCTTTTTTACGTCATCTTATCTTACTACTATAATAAAACTGGAAAGTTATCATGTCTGAACGAATTAATCTTAGTAAATGCTAACCAATTAAAAAAATGTCTTTGGAATGAAATGAAAATTATTTATTCTTCAACTTCGTCGTCGTCGTTTCAGCCTATCACAAGTCCACTTCTGAACATTAGAGCTGTAGCAAACCGTATGTATTCGGTACCGAGTAACGAGTACGCCATCTAGTACCGAGTACCGAAACGTTACTCAAGAATGCATTTCGTTATTTCGTTACTTTCATATTTTCGTACTGATATTAGTTTGATTGAATTTTTGCAAGTACGTTCGTTGCGTTGATGCTTGAATTGAAACGGTTTGCTGATAGTGCGATAAACGCATGCGCGCGCTTAATTCGTGATTTTAAATACGTATGTTACAAAGGACGATGTTTGTTTACTGTTTATTTAGTTACTATAAGTAAAGGAATTGTTTAGACAAAGTTTGGGATTGGAAGAGAAACAAGGTAGTTAAGTATTTTTATACAAAATATTAATTAATGTAATAATATAACATAGATTTATGTTTTTGTTTTATACTATTGTCAATTAGTTTCACTAAAAATAATACTATAAGAGATATTATAATAAAGCCGTGTTAATGAGATAATGATAATTCTGTTCAGTTTTCAATTAGATCGTTGTGGTAATTAAATTACAGTTTACTTGTAGTTCTACCCACTTCCATATAAAATCAAATTAAATTTAGATTTACATAATATACACAAGTCAGGTTCAAAAAATGTAAAAGTTAAAATATTCACATTACGCAGCTAAATATGTAACGTATTAAGAATGTATTCTACAAAGTAGGTACGACCGACGCGACGTCGTCGATGCGATGTTATTTATTAGGTATCAAAAGTAACGAGTAACGAAACGATACGATAGTAACGAGTACTGATAGTTATAGTAACGAATATATCCGAGTACGCTTTTTTTCGTTACTTTTACACCACTACTGAACATAGGCCTCCCCATAGATTGCCACAAGTTTGTAGCTCGTATTTTGAGGGGATTTTGTCATAGTTGCCACGCTTGGCAGGCGGGTTGGCAACCGGAGTTTATTTATTCAGATGTTCCAGGAAGATGCTGCGGCCCAACGTAAGAAATATCAATTTGGATTTTCAAACGTGATTTGCTTTTCACAACCTACCACCGTTTCGTTATGAGGTTCTTCTGACTGAGAAGAAACTCCGTAGGTATCCCCTTTTTTCGTTTTATTTTTATCTTAGTGAATAGCACATTATACATAAATTTACAAAGAATATTCTCAAAGACAACCAAACCACGCTCCATGACAAAATGTTAAACGAGATTCAATAATAAATGTATATGATGCATTGCAAACTAGACCAGACCAACCTCCACCTATTAGATAGCCTCTTAACTGAAGACGGTTTTAAGCTTCATTATCGCAATAGCATAAAGTGTTATACTTTATGCTATGGCGATAATGAAGCGCGTTCCGAGAATCGAACATACCGAAAAGGACCGAACTGTGAAGAATGCTCAGGACAGTTAGGTTTTTTTATTGGATAATGTACGACGGGACGAGCAAAACGTTCACCCGATGGTTAGTGCAACGTCTGTCCAAAACAAATGCTGTATCACCCGGAATACTTCCGAGTGGTACTACTCTGCGCCCATCATCCTGAGACATCAGTTCTTAATTCTCATATACATAGTGATTGCACTAGCTCATAGTGCCCTTCAAACCGAAACAGTAATGTTTGCACACTACTGCTTCACGACTTATTTTACGCGGGTGAAATCGGGGAGCTCAGCGGGTATTTTTCAGATATACAGGCTTCCTCACGATGTAATCCTTCACCGCTAAGGGCGTGGTAAATTCGTAAAATTTTAGTTTCAGGGGTGCCGGCACATAAGATCGAACTGTGTCACTCGATTATTACGAAATTCAAAATGGGCGCCCGCTATTAAGCGCTGGCGATTATAATAATAATTATTAAAGCCCCTCAAGTGTCCATTACTGTTTCTCTTCCGTTCAGAAATACAGAACAGGAAGTAGATATATAATACAACTAAAATTTACACTACTGTATAAACCTCTTTGTTTATACAGAAGAACATTATACATTCAGAAGAGATAACAAGCAATGCGTAATATATTTGTTTACTACTGCGACATTATTATTGCGCATTATGTATCGCCAGTTAAATATAACTAGCACTAAAAACAACTAATTTATAATTAGCGGCACCTTCCTAATATTTAAGAGTTATTATTGGATGTGACGAGACGAGCAAAACGTTCACCTGATGGTAAGTGCAACGTCTGCCCATTAATGCTGTGTCATCCAGAACCTTTCTGTGTGGCACCGCATTGCGCCCGTCATCCGGAGACATCAGTTCTTACATGTCATATGCCCAGTGATTACACCCTCAGTGCAGTAAATTTTGCACACTACTGCTTCACGGCAGATTAACTGGCCCTGGGCCGGCCCTACCTGTACAAGCACAAGCTAGTAATGAGAGTTACTACCTAGACGGATTCCTGCTAAGAAATCTACCATCAGTATTGTATATTGTATTTTTTTTAAATGAATAACAAGTAAGAAATATCCCGCGGGGTTTTTTACTGGTTATTAATAGGGAAGAGGTATTCTTTGGTTCCTAGTCTACCTCCGATCTTATAGCATAAGTGTTACATCGGCCGCGGTAAGTTTCTATGTGTGAGTGCCCCTGTGTATGCGTGTAAACTTGTGGCACTGTAATATCTCCTAGGGAGTTGCTAGCTTATGCCGCTGTAGTCGAAAATCACTAATGTCGCATTGGCGACATGCGCGATTGCCGCTTAAAGAGTGACGATTATTAAGAGAGGCCTATATCAAGCAGCAACTTTTAATAGCTGATTTAACTAAATTTAATAGAAGGTTTAAACCGACTTCTAAAATGGAGGCGGTTATATGTTCATCTGAGTGTATTTTTTTTTATTCAACGTCATATACACTCTAGTATATAGGCGGACTTTATCCCTGAGGCATTCTCTACCAGTCTACCAAAGGGCGATACAGAGACTGGATAAGGTAGGCGTTGTAGGAAGTTAATATAGATTTTTTTTTTAAATAAATACATAATATATACTAAACATTTCCGCGACACTGAAACCTAGACTTTTGCAAAAGAAAACATAACAGCGAACGACATTAAATAAATAAATATGAACAAATATATAGATAAATAAAATACAAAATATATACATAAATACATATAAGATGTATAATATATAAGTAATTATATAATATTAAACAACTATTTCTGTGATGGTTCTGCCAATTTACCTTGGAAATGCTCACGAGCTTTCATTTTGAATGCGTAACAGTTTTTTTAATGTATGTTCACCGATATTTTTGTCAATTGTTGACGAATTTTATGAAATCTTTATTTTTCGAAAGGGTACATAGGAGTAGTCACATATCATTTTGTTCAAGTTCTGATGATGGGAAACGCTTAAGGACGTTTTGGAGCGGTACGGATTGCGTTGAAGTCGGTTCTTTGATTAAATAATTATGTATAATCACATTCATGTTAGGCGGACATAAAAAATATACTGTATAGTTTTCTGACTTACTGGCTGGTTACGTGTAATCGTTAAAGAATAATCATACTTTCTATATACTTTCATACTTTTTATTGTAGGTATTAATTGGTTTAGTTTCTTTTTTTTTATATTTTTGTACTTTACTTATATTTTTTATTATGAAACACTTTTGTGTACGTCCGTTCCTAGTAAATAAACGTTTTTTCTTTCTTTCTTTTTCTTCTATACTTTATTTTTTTATGTAGGGCCCATCTGGGCTTCGACACATTTTTGATGCATAAAGGCTTCCCAAACGTCTTATCGCAGGTAAATGAAATATATTCGTGCATAATATATGATATCAAGATGAGAAATAGGGTGGCCAAGTATTTTATGCAGTAACGCGGGACATTTGCTTAAATTTGTAACGTTGTAACATGTCTACAGATTTGTAGACATGTTACAGTTGACTAAATTAAATATAAAATAAAATAAATGACCGCTACCGTAGCCAAGACTAGCGGGGCCGCCGGAGACTAGGGGCCGTTCATTTGTTGTTACTCTCATATATGTTTTGCCACAGTTGCCACGTTTTGCAGGCGGATTCGCAACCACAATTTGTTTACTTGGATGTTACAGGAAGATGCTGCTGCCCATCTCCTGGCCTTCGTTTCTCTCTGTCGAATTTTACGACACCCACGGGACGAGATGGGGTGGTAGATTCTCTTGCCACACGGCCTTTTATATTTCAAATTTCTAATTTTGTAGTCATGTGACTATGAAGTTTCATATTTTAAAAAACAAATCGAAACAAAACAGCAACGCTCCGCAACGAGAACTTAGCTTTAAGAAAATGTATGACAATTTTTTTTTTAAATTAATTATATTTTTTATTTTGTTGCATTTTCATTAGCTTTAAGATGGTTTCAATAATTTCTTATTAACTCGCTTTTCTTCACAGAATTATCAAGATCTTTACATCACTACAGCCCATAACTAGTCCACTGCAGAACATAGGTATTCCCAATCTCATTTGCCATAGTTGCCACGCTTAGCAGACGGGTTGGCAACCGCAGTTTATTTATTTATATGTTTCAGGAAAATGCTGCTGCCCATCTTCTGGTCTTAATTTTCCCTCTGTCGACTTTTACAACACCCACGGATAAAGACGGAGTGGTAGATTATCTGGCCGCCACCACACGTTAATTATCAACTATCATGTTGCCAGTGATGACATATGGAACCGAGAACTGGTCCTTCACTGCGGGCCGCTTTAGGAAGCTCAGAGTCGCTCAGCGAGCTATGGAAAGAGCTGTGCTCGGAGTTTCTCTGCGTGATAAAATCCGTAACGATGATATCCGCAGCAGAACTAAAGTAACCTCTACCTACCTCAATGGAAAGAGGCGTGACTGTAGGACTGTACTGTATATATTATGTATGACGTTTTGCGTTAGTTATTTACACTCAACTTTGTTTGTATTTTTATAAAATAAACATGCGGAAAATTAATCCATACTAATAATATAAATGTTTTGATTTTTTTTATTTGAAACTTTTTCCACCCAAGAAAATTAAAAATCTTTCATCATTGCTTTCACGTATATTATTACAATCGAATCTTTGGCAGCTGAAGGTGCCAAGGAACAGGAAAGTTACCCGAGTCGGGTGGTCAGCTCTGGAGAGGACGTCGCCTCCAACCAGTAAACTTTGTGACTCTATATGTAGCGACATATATATCGCCACATGAGAAGCTCAAGAAGTGACAGGACAAAATTGGTTCCTTTTTTTCTAAGAAACCCTAGAAATGACAATTGTTTTAAAATTTACATTAATAGATTGGAATGTAATCGACCATAAAATTTTCGGCAACTGTGCCCGACCGCTTCCGAAAATTTGCGCGGGAATTTTATTCTTTGCTTTTTCTTTCGTCTATACTGTTATAATATTAGTCCAAAGAAATACTGGCGGCCCACGCTTCGCTCAAGTTTTAAGCTTTTTACATGTGTTGTTTTTTTCACGCGAAACTGGTTACTAAAAGTCACAATATTTTAAGGTTAACCTAACAAAAATTTGACTGTAACCCTTAACACGTTATCTATTTTAATAATTAGAATACAATTCTTCGTCTTAGTGTTGTCGTCTACAACGTTCCTGTGTACAAACATAACAGCAAAATATGTGATATAGAATTTTACAACGTAAAATGTTACACATATTAGTTTTAAAACTTGCGAAAATAACTTTTATGGGTAAATGGCAGAATGAGATATCATTTGGTTTATTTAATATTCAACCAAGCCCTGTGTTCAAAAACTGGTAACACTTCTTACTGGTGCGAGGATTCCTATGCAGGAATCCGTCTAGGTAGGTACCACCCCAGGGCGTTATTTCAGCCCCCCAGTTATTCTGTCGTGAAGCAGTAGTGTGCAAACATTACTGTGTTTCGGTTTGAAGGGCACTGTGAGCTAGCGTAATTATAGGGCATATGAGACTTAAGAACTGATGTCTCAGGGTGATGGGCACAGTGAGGTGTCACACAGTAATATTCTGGGTGACACAACCTTTGTTATGGGCAGACGTTGTACTTACCATCAGGTGAACATTTTGCTCGTTTCATCACTTTATACAATAAAAAAAAACTTATCGACTCATCCCAGCTCTAAAACCCTTTCAACAATTAAAGGACGCCATTTAAAGGCTATTTCTTAGGCTATTACTTTTACAGACATAAAAGTACATATATACATAAGATTACGACTGTATCCCATAAGAGGTAGTCAGAGACTGGGCACTCACTGCAAAAGCAGATGACTGCCACAATCCACGTTTCACCTAAACAATATAATGCACTTGGTGTAACACTAATGATAGGTGGTAAGCCCATCGCCACCATGCTATTGGGTGCACAGTGCAGTTTTATTCATTACTCGCCTTTTACGAGATCCATTGGATGAGATGGAGTGGTAGTATTCTTTTAACGAGCCGCCACCCCACGGCTTAAAAGTAATAGCGTTAAATATGGTAAAGTTTTTTTTTGAAAGGAAGTATTGACGAGACGATAAAGTCGCAATTATACTCGTCACCATGAGACAGTTGTCAAGTTTTTTTATTTATTGGATAAAGTGACAAGACGAGCAGAACCTTCACCTGATGGTAAATGCAACGTTTGCCCATAACAAATGCTGTGTCACCCAGAACATTTCCGTGTGGCACTTCACTGCGCCCGTCACCCAGAGACATCAGCGCTTAAGTCTCATATGCCCAGTGATTACACTAGCGCTTAGAGCCCTTCAGACCGAAACACATCGATGTTTGCACACTACTGATTCACGGCAGAATAACTGGCCGTGGGGTGGTTACTACCTAGACGGATTCCTGCATAGTTATCTGTCATAGATGCCTCGTAATTACACTCTCAGTGCCTTTCAAACCGAACACAGCTTAATGGCAGAATAACTGCCACTGCAGTTTTACCGAGACGGAATCCTGCATAGGAATTCTATAAGCATTAATCCCGCTAACCCACAGTGAAACAGCATGATTGATTCCCCATCTTAAGTTGCAAGGCAGCCTTATTTCTGCCGATTGGTGGGGGCTTAAGAGAATCTACCACCCTATCTCATCCCGTGAGTGCCGTAAAAGTCGACAAAGGGAAAATGAAAAACCAGCAGCATCTTCCTGGAACATCCGAATAAATAAACTGCAGTTGCCAACCCGCCTGCCAAGCGAGGCAACTATGGCAAAATCCCCCCAAAACGAGAGCTACAAACTTTTGAGGCAATCTATGGGGGAGGCCCATGTTCAGCAGTGGACTAGTGATAGGCTGAAATGATGATGATTACTTCTGCCGCGCAATTTTTTTTTAATTTTAACGGCAAACTAAAAACATTTAAGAGCGCCTTACAAAGTATATATTAGCAATTAAGTTCAGTAATGGGTTCTGAAACAAATTTCCTCTGTGCTTCAGGCATTTCAGCTATTTCGGTACGACACAAGCTTAACTTTAGTGTTATTAAAATTAAAGTTACTTAATGTAATATTGATATTCGACCAAGTGTTCTGGATGACACCGTAATTGCTGTGGGCAGGAGTGGCACTTATCATCGGGTGAACGACCTGCTTGCCGATAATTTCGATAAAAAAAGACTCCTCGAATCTTTATCCACTATACTGAGGGCAGGCCTATTCTCTTTATTCGTGTTTTGCCACATCTTCGAAAATATATTTATTCTGTTGACACGCCTTACTGCTAGAAGGATTTCTAAATTCCTGCGAAATCGAGCGACTTGAATCCAGGTCGCGTAATAAAAAAATAAAGCGTGCGCCATTGCAAAATGTGTTGAGCGACGATATTTTTTTGTAACACACAAAGATCTAAGTCTTTTTAGCTGATCTATAAGCAAACGATTAGTTTGTCATATTCGAAGGAATTTTATAAAGCTTTATCTTGTTATATCGAGTGACGCGAGAAAATGAGTGATGTTGTGACGTGTATCCGAAATTGATCGTACCTGAAATTACACGCTCGATTCCCGCGCTTTTTACGCCTATTTCTCATCGTGACTTAAATGAACCTGGCAGCTACCAAGTTAATATTCTATGTACTTTAATTTTACTGCATTCATGCGTTTAACAATTCTCCTGTCCCTTTCCGAATTCTGTCAACTTACCTTTTTTTACTACAATTAGTAATACGCCTTCTGACTGCAACAGCAGCTGTCAGCTATAAACATATGGATTTTTAGTAATAACTTATCATATCATTGCGAACGTAGCAAAAACTTCTAAACCTTGAAAAACATGCAGAGTAAAATTAAAGTTCTCTTTTACTGAAGTTCAGATGGACTGATGGAGACAAAACGAAATTCACTACAACCCCTATTACCTCCACATATCTGGATGTAGTATAATAAATTTCAAATAATATATATCTTCTTGCTATCTACATAAATATGCTAAGATCAGCAGCCTTTTGATGTCTCATTGCTGTTCACGGGTTCTTCAGATATGTAAGACGGTATTGAAACGGAAAGTGTTCACCACGCTGCTCCAAACTGCTGACGGATATAACATGTCGTAATATTTTGTTAATTCCTCACGATATTTTGCTTAACCAGCCGAGCTCGTGGTGAAACAGCGCTTATACTTTAAGCGCTGATTCATTTTTGCAACCGACATTTTAAGTCATACATCCAATAAATTGTCTCTCCATCGAAGTAATTAAAACCAAATCCTTGTGAGATTTTAATAAATATTGGTAACTTCATATAATGCTTGTCTGTTTCTTCTAAAGTATTTTGGCTAAAGTTCCGTACAGTACACGTGGAAACGAAAAGGTTGTTGCACTGAGAACGACCTCACTTCCTGTACGAAATGGTCAATCTGTGTGACAGGAACGAGTGCGGAATTCGACAATATGAACCAGCCCTCCCACGTGCGGGAGTAAACATCCACGTTCGAAACGAAAGGAAAATTGCTTAAGAATGTGTAATGAATATTTCTGTGCGTTTGATGAAACGCTGTATATAGTAGCACACAATAATGGCGCCATTTTCTTTGTTCTATCAAGTATATATTATGGATTGTTATTACATTGTACGAGTATGGTACAAAGGAGAGGCATACCCACGAAGGGACAGAGAGACTTACTTTCGCATTTATAATATAAGTATGGAAGTATGGATTATTTGTTTGTTTAAGGAAACGGTCGTACACTATTTTCCAGTGTCAAGTACCATATCCGTGGTTTTTTTTTATAGGAGAGGGGGCAAACGAGCAAATGGCTCACCTGATGGTAAGTGATCACCACCGCCCATGAACAACCGCAATACCAGAGGAATCACGGGTGCGTTGCCGGCCTTTGAGGAAGGAATAGGCTCTTTTCTCGTCGTATCGGTCCGGAAAAACCGCCGGCGGCAGCCGATTCCATAAAGTGGTCGTGCGTGGCAGAAAATTCCGCGAAAAACGCACTGTGGTGGAATGCCAACCATCCAGGTGGTGACCATGGAATTTTGTGTTCTGCCGCAAAGTGCGATGGTGAAAACCAGCGGCTGGAATTATTCCGAACAAAAATTCGGAATTACAAACAAAAATTAAGGAATAAATATACGATTTTATTTTGAGTTAAGTAGCAGTCTTCAGGCAGTGTCAGAGGTACGGGGACAATCACAACACAACCAACTTCGAATACCAACAATTTGTGATATTGCACTAATGTTCGTTTGGCTAGGATTCGAACCGAGAGCCCGCAGCGTATATTGTTCAGGGCCTCCTTACGCAAACATATAAGAAAGGCAAGAAACAAGAGCTCCTTCAAGTAGTTAGTTCGGGAGTACTTATTAAAAACAACAATAATTCTGACGACTACTTCCTACTATTATAATATGGTAATAATATATTATAATATGTGTCTATGTAAGTGTATGATATATATTATTATATGCATAACAGTTTTTTTTTATTTTTTTATTTGATAAAGTGACGGAACGAGTAAAACGTTCACCTAATGGTAAGTGCAACGTCTGCCCATAACAAATGCTGTGTCACTCAGAACATTTCGATCCGACACCACACTGCGCCCGTCACCCTGAGACATGAGCTCTTAAGTCACATATGCCCAGTGATTACGCTAGCTCTCAGTGCCCTTCAAACCGAAACACAGTAATGTTTGCACACTACTGCTTCACGGCAGTGCAGCAGCGTTAAAGGTGCGAAACTGTCTGGTTCCGCTATCTCCAATCCATCGCGTTTATGGCAGTTGTCCGTTTTTAAATGTTGATGGAGAAGGTAGAATAGGTATATCGGATTATTTTATTGAAAAAAAAAAAACTAACTAAACCTCTTTAATAATCGTCGATGTAAGAAATTTGAGAACTCATTAAAAATTGTGAAATTTAATCTTCAGATCAAAATTTTTCGTTCTTCTAATATCAATATCAATATGTATAACATAATAGATTTTTATTCTCTGTTCGTTTATGAATATTATACTCACTTAAAACCCAAGATATATCTATTTGGATCAACGAACAATAAAAAAACCCGCTGACAGTGCGGAGGTATTTTTTTACCACTACAACACTGCCACTACGAGAAACACACTACCGTAGTCGAGAGCACGACACGTGTTTCACCTCAAAACCGAAGCACAAAGTGATGTTGACTTTACCGACATACGCGACTAAGATTAAGGATACTTTACTAACAATAAAGCTCGGAGATCGACCTAGAAGTACATTAATAGTAAAATTGCAAAAGAAGATTTCCTACAAATCGCTTACAATTCGATGAAACGTCACGTTGAAGCTTTATTACCTCCCGTCCGTGTTCGGAGTCTGGTCACGACGCACCGACAGACGGACGATTTGTCACAATCATTGCGCTTATTGCAATGGGGTAAATTGTACTTTTACACAATTCACTCTATTTGTAACTAGTGACGTCATGTAATACCATGCTGCGTTAGTTACTTTTAGAAGCAGTCTGCGTTCAGAATACTATTGCACGTGTAATGGCGCGAAGCGGTGTGATAGAGTGCTTTTTTTTTTTGATAAAGTGATGAAAAGCAAAACATTCACCTGATGGTAAGTGCAACGTCTGCCCATAACAAATGCTGTGTCACCCAGAAAATTTCTGTGACACCACACTGCGCCCATCACCCTGAGACATAACTTCTTAAGTCTCATATGCCCAGTGATTACGCTAGCTCACAGTGCCCTTCAAACGGAAACACAGTAATGTTTGCACACTACTACTTCACGGCAGAATAACTGGCCCTGGGGTGGTACCTACCTAGACGGATTTCTGCAAAGGAATCCTACCCGTCATGTCAAGGTCAAGCGATTCGGCGGTTTTCAAATGCCTCTATCACAATTATATTGCACTTATATGCTAATATGAATAGACTTATATCAAGAAAACACTTTAATTAATTCATTAAAATTATTTTGCAACTTTGAAAAAAGAAAACAGTTTAAAAAAAATATACGTCAATTTTTTGAGAGTTATCGTGACCACATCCCTAAAAAATCCGGACGTCCACGTCAATTTTTTTTACTGTTTTCTTTTTTCAAAGTGGCAAAATAATGTTAATGAATTAATTAAAGTGTTTTCTTGAGACCGGATTTTTTTATCGTGTCCAGAATTTTATCTACTGGTTTCCTATTTCATATCAAAAGTCTAGTTTGTAGTTATTAAGAAAAATTATTTTTCCTTATTGTTTTCATCTGAATTGAAATTACTCGAAATATTTGAACCTCAAGACGATTTCTTTTTCTTAAGAGTTGAATGAGCGTCGTGAGACGTGCACTTTTTGATTTTCAAACTTTTGGTAACTAGTGACGCCATGTAGTCTGAGGTCAGAATACTATTTTTATTTTTGGGTGCGTTTAAGAGACAAAATGCACATGCACAACACAACCAGGCTAGAAAGTCAACAACATATGATTTTGGACAAATGTCGGTCTGGGATTCAAAACCAGGACATGCGGCAGTAGTCAAGTACTCTGACCACTAAGCTACGTGGCTGTCAATTTATTCTATAGAAAAAATGGGACGAGTTGCCAGAAAAATAGCTGTGTCACCCAGAACATTTCTTTGGGGCACCTTACTGTGCCCGTTCTCCTGAGACATCACTTCTTACGTCTCATATGCCCAGTAGCTCTTAGAGCCCATCAGACTGAAACACAGTAATGTTTGCACACTACTGCTACACGTGCTACAATAACTGGCCCTGCTGTGATACCTACTAGAAGGATTTCTGCATAGGAATCCTAACACTAATAAATACTAAGTAATTTAGCCAGGTTCTGGTTTTAATTTTTTTTTATTTAAGATGGTGACGAGATGAGCAAAATCATTCACGTCCATGACGTGAATGATTTTGCTCATCTCGTCACGCAAGCAACGTCTGCCCATAACAAATGCAGTGTCATCTAGAACTACCACGGCGGTGGTACCTATACGGTTCCTGCATAGTAATCCTACCACCAGTAGCTGAATGAAAGCAAAAAGCTAAATATTAATAATTCAACAGTAATTGGAGTAAGCTCCTCGCACCTTAAACGCCATTGCCCCTACCCGCTCTTAATTATTTAGGTCCTGCAAAATTATTTATTTTTAAAGTAGAAAGTGAAGAAACCGAGCAAATCCTTCACCTAACGGTAAGTGCAACGTCTGCCCATAACAAATTCTGTGTCACCCGGAATATATCTGTGTGGCACCACACCACGCCCGTTCCCCTGAGACGTCAGCTCTTAAGTCTCATACGCCCAGTGAACACTAGCTCTCAGTGCCCTTCGAACCGAAACACAGTAACGTTTGCACACTACTGTTTTATTAAACAGGCCAAATTATAAAAATTCGCTATTCGTTAAGAAATAACGTTTCAGTAGTCGTAACAATAGCATTGTTATTATTCTTTTGAGTTCCACTCGCTCGCTTTGCGCCACAGAGAGACGCAAAACGCTATTCACTGTTCCGAGGCACGTCAACCATGTAAGGATGAAATCTTCACGTGCTATATATTTTAAAATTCATATATTGATTTTTTTTAATAAATTTATAATGAAAAGTTTGAGAAGTATAGCTGGAGTGACTTTGATGGACAAACTAAGAAACAACGTGATAAGAGAACGTTGCGGTGTGGTAGAAGATGTAGTGACAAAGATAGAGAAAGGGATGCTTAGATGGTTTGGACACGTAGAGAGGATGGATGAAAGAAGATTGACGAAACAGATTTATGAGGCGAGTGTGAATGGGCAAGCCGGTAAGGGTCGACGTAGGCGAACGTATTACGATCAGATCGAAATCGTTTTGAGGAAAGGCCACGTCAAAAGTACCCGCAACCGACGAGCTTGTATGAAAACACTAATGAAAGTAGAGGAAGCTAAAGATGTGTGTCAGGATCGTAGCAAGTGGAAAGATGTGGTCTCTGCCTACCCCTATGGGAAAGAGGCGTGACTCTATGTATGTATGTATGTATATTGAGTATCTGTCAGTCTTGTCTTATACAGGCACCACCCAGACAAGTTATTCTGCCATGAAGCAGTAGGTGGAAACATTACTGTTTGGGTCAGAAGGGCGCAGCGGGGTATCACACAGAAATGTTCTGGGTGACACAACATTTTGCTGGTCCCGTTCTTCACTTCATCCTATAAAAAAAACCTGTCATAACATGTTGTTATACAATTTTGACACTACACAGTAATCTATTACGAACGAATATATGAGTCGAGTCCCTGACAAGTTATAAACGGGAGACATACAGCGCCTCTTAGCAAACGAAAAAATAGCATGGAGGTAGGTTAATTATAATAAACATAAACAGCATAAAAAGCACTGGTAATTAAAATGCTAATTCGCAATCTCTTTAATCCACGGTCTCTGTGATTTCGCGTGACGGTCACTTTTACCTTTCATTATAAAGTGACACATAGATCATGATGTGACTTGCATTTGCATTTCAAAGTGACAATTTACCTGAAACATAAGGTTATGCAACCTTATGCGTAGCGTTAGAGAGGATACCTGTTATAACGATTAACTAACTAATTAATGTAAGCTAATTTTAATAAATTTTCCGACGTGATTTGTATAAACGTTCTTTTCTCTTAAAAAAGAAACGACGTTCTGTCGTTTTACGGACATACATTGCACATTTACAACCACCAAGACCAGCCACGCCATTGCCATCGAAACCCACGACTCGTAGCGTAGAAGCCAGTCGCTTAGCACTGCGCCAACCGAGCTGATTTCTCTTGTTTATTTGTTTCTTGAAGATGAAACGTTGGTGATGAAAAGGTGAGGACGGTGTGACCTAGTGGTCAGAGCACCTGACTTCTACGCCGTGCTTCCAGTGTTGGATTCCCAGCCGAAGCAAAAACTCATACTGATTATTTTCCTTGTAAAACGCACTCACGACACAGGAGACAGAGCGTGGGGTAATGTTTTTTTTTTAAAGAAAAGGGTGCACTAAACTAAATACATGGTATAATATATAGTACATGCATTTATATGCTTAAAAGTTGACTCCAGCCATTAGTAATAAGTAATTCTGAGTTTACAAAAAACATAATTTTATTATTTTAATCTGTACCATCAATTCCAATAAAAGTTATGATGTTATTTTTACGAGATTTGTGTTTTTTTTTTAAAGATGAAGAACTAAATTTTAAATAAGCGTGGTTCGGTTAAAATTGAATTACTCAATGGTAAACGACGTTACACAACGAACTTATTTGGTATGATTACCATATTTATTCCCTGAGAAGTAATTAGCCGACTTGTAATTAACAAGGCTGAACGCGGTCGTGCCATTGCATAAAACCAACAACAATTCATCATGGCGACGCGTCAACTGTCACTGTCAGTTTTTGGAAATACGCGCGAACGGACTTTTAATAAGATTTTAGTGTAACTCTAGTTTCCAACTTTAAATGTTAAAATAAAACACAGCCACTTTGAACACGTAATATATATGTTAGCACGCGGCTTGGCGGCAGATTATGTACGAGTATATAATGGCGCCACGCCGAATGCAATTATCTTACAACTTTTATCTCGTTATAAAGTTGCAGAGTTTGTATGTTTGAACGTGCAAATATCAGAAAATTCTAATACAATTTAAAAAAATATTCTTGTATTATATATACTGTTTATCCAGGAAAGTTTTAAATTATACATTTTTATGATACGGCTTTAAGAAGCCGCACGGTGAACACCGACCCGAACACGAGAAGGGCCCAATTGTGAATGTCCGAATCAACGAGGTACCATGGCGTGGCAATCATTAGGTCGGCTTATTTTACACGGGCGAAATCGCAGGACACAGCTAATTTTTTATAAATATAATAGCCCTAGAATTTCTCCTCTATCAATGTCAATGTTTTGAACATAAAATGAATATGCACAGATGCCAGACCCAGAAACAATAATCTTTTAGGCCATACAAATATTTGACCAGTGAAGGAAACAAACCCAAAAACAAGCCACTGCGCTAATAAAGCCGTCAACATAGATAGTGGGTTTGTTGAGGAATGACCGAGTATAGCGGCTTAAAATGCTCCACAGCTGTGCTTCGTATGTGTGAGTCCGAAGATCTTATACGTAGAAACAGAGCATAATACGAGTAGCATTGCACCCACCACATTACAAAATAGAAAATAATTAAAATGATTTTGTTCAAAGTAAATTATTAATTACTTAACATATTTGTTATCTATTCAAATAAATAAAATTAAAGTGTCTGTTTGTAATAACAAAATAACAGGTTTCTTCAGGTAAATCAATGCTTGTTTAGGGTACTTTTAACAAAGGAGAAATAAAGGAGATTTATTAACAGAAAAAGGACGGAGGTGTGCACACAAGATATAAGTAAAAAGAAGAAAAAAAACACATATACAGTAAATAAAATAAAAAAATGAAATATATACAAAGATAGATAAATATATGTATATAAAAACCCGCAGAAGAAAACCACGCAAAAACAACACAGAATATATTACATAAGACACTGATTTAAGTAAAACAGTTTGTTTTTTAAAGGTTTCAATACTTTGAGCCTTTCTGACATGCAACGGAAGCGCTTCATAATTAGGGTTCCGAGCAAAAAAATAAAAATCCCAAAATGTTTGTATACCATCGATCGGGGTCGTAATTTTTACGCGGGTGAGTTCTTAAGTCTCAAATGCCCAGTGATTACAATAGCTGTCAGTGCCCTTCAGACCGAAACACAGTAATGTACTACTGCTTCACGGCAGAATAACTGGTCCTGCAGTAGTACCTAGACGGATTCCTGCCTAGAAATTCTACCACCAGTAATAAAAAGAGTTTGATTATTTCACTAAGAAGCTATATTGAGGAATATTCGAGATATATTTATTTTCGTTTAATTATTTGTACATCCGTGGTTGGAACTGCTCGGGATATTACAGTACCCGTAGCTAACACGAACGCTTTGTATTGACTGCGGTGTGTTAGTTTCCGTTGAATTTTAGCGACTCGAAATTAAGAAGCAAATTGCTTCTGTAAAACCCAAACACGTTGATTAAATACGTAGAAGAATATTTTATTATATTATCGGTAGCTAGGACCCGACCCGGTTTCGTGTCCAATTTGCTATCGAAGAAAATAAGACGTGCGCTTAGCAAAAAAATAGTAGTTATTAAAACTTGCGACAGCAGAACCGTCATACTCATCGACACTTTTTTATACATACATGAGATCACGACTGTATCCCATAAGGGGTTGTCAGAGACTCACTGCAAAAACAGATGACTGCAACATTCCACGTTTCACCAAAACAATATAATGCACTTGGTGTGATAAGTGGTGAGCCCATCACCACCATGCGCTGTTGGGTGCATAGTGCAGTTTAATTCCTTACTCGCCTTTTACGAGATCCAATGGATGAGATGGAGTGGTAGTATTCTTTTAACGAGCCGCCACCACACCACTTTTTTATTGATATTTGAATAATAGATAACAGAAAAACACCATCCAAATTTCCGACTTTGCCGTTGGATCAATTACATACATACATACACTCACGCCTTTTTCCCTTATAAGGGGTAGGCAGAGACAACACCCGTAACCCACTTTTCGCTTCCGCGTCGCGCCATTTTGATAGGAGTCATAAACTTCTTACCAGGGGGAACATAATGGGGATTGTGTTCCCACTGGTTCAAGCTGGTGTTTTATGGGATTGTTTGATGGACTGGTATTAACAACTCAGAATGATTTATTTATCATCAATTATCAGCCTATAAATGTCCCGCTGCTGAGCCAACAAGCCTCCTCTCGTTTCTGAAAGGGCTTGGGAGTCGGGAAACGTCCGCCACGCCGCTCCAATGCGGGTTGGCGGACTTCGCATGTCTTAGAAATATTTATTATTAAGGTGACATGCAGGTTTCTTCACGTTTTCCTTCACCACGTGGTAAATCGTCACTTAAAATTGCAATTAACAATTTTAGTGGTGCCGGCACCGGGAATCTAACCCAGGTCACTCGCGTACTATGAAATTAAGGGGAGTGCATAGCCCCTGAGCACATATAAGAAATACAAAATCATAGCACTTTGGGCTTAATCGACAAACATTAAACCTTCGTTTTAATTTCCACACACATCGAAATCAAAAACCAATCGGAGCTAAGATTTCCACGGGGAGCACCCACCGTTTGCGAATGGTCAATATTTGATACATTTATAAATTGACATTTCATTTTGTTTTTAATATACGACTGTTTCACGGTCTGGTTGCGGTTTGTTGAGGTGTGCCTCGAAAATTGGAATCCGTTTCAATTAGTGAGGCAAATTACTTTTTAAATGACGCTTGCTCTCTTATTAGGTATCAGAAACAAAGATCAGCTATTGTTTGAGCCGTGTGGTAATTGTAAAAAGAGAATCCATCATCGCCTCTCGTTCTGTAGATATCGTTGGAGGCAATCGTCCTCCCTCTTGGTTGAATGTACCACGGCGACAACTTCTGATTATGTTGGGAAACTATCAACTTAGGAGGAAATACTATAGTGCCATAAGTTCACGGACAAAGAGACACCACTCGTTCTAACCTATCCGCACGATGTGGCTTACGCGGTAAGATCAGAAGTTGTTTAGAAAGCAGTGTCAGATACACAGACCCGAAATAAAACAATTTGTGTTTTTGCACAAATTATGGCTCGAGCTGAGATTCCAAACCAGGACCCCATGCTGTTAAAGTCACGTATTCCACGGTCGTAATATTAAGTGAATTAGTTAACTTGAAGATGGAATGTAAACTCTCACTGCTGTAACCGGACATCCTTCAAAGCGTAGTAACTATGGCGACAGCTTACTGAATCTGTGAAGATTCGGTAGGCATTCATCATTTGAATTCATCAAGTGAAAGAATGTCAATTTTCCTGAAGCACTTAAATAGGTGTGAAATACACCGCCGTGTGCTAGCGGCCTAAGACAATCTACCACCCCATCCCATCCCGTGGGTGTCGTAAAAGTCGACAGAGGGAAATTAAAACCAGGAGATGGGCAGCAGCATCTTCCTGGAACATCTGATTAAATAAACTGCGGTTGCCAACCCGCCTGCCAAGCTTGGCAACTATGGCAAAATCCCAATATGAGAGCGACAACTTTTGTGGCTATCTATTGGGGAGGCCTATGTTCAGCAGTGGACTTGTGATAGGCTGAAACGACGGCGACGACCACTTACATAGGTCGGGGAACAATGTATCGGGGAAGTATCACGCCCTCACAAACCAGTGTAAAGTATCAACGTTGGGTAAAGGGAATCATTATCATCAATTCAGCCCATTACGGGAACACTGCTCAACGTAGACCTCCCCTCTAGACTGCTAAAAAAACACGATCCTGAACCACCTGCAACTATCGACTTCCCGCCAAAGGGTGCAGGTCGTCGCTAGGTCTAGTGGAGGGGCCTACACTGCGTTTGCTAGTACGAGGATACTTAACAACCTTTCTCCCCAACGGTTATCTGTTCTACGAAATATTTGGTGACCAATTGCCCCTTTTTTATTATTGGATAAGGTGACGAAACGAGCAAAATGTTCACCTGATGGTAAGTGCAACGTCTGCCCATAACAATGCTGTGTCACACGGAAAATTTCTGTGTGACACCAGAATGCGCCCGTCACCCTGAGACATCAGTTCTTAAGTCTCATATGCCCAGTGATTACGCTAGCTCTCAATGCCCTTCAAACCGAAACACAGTAATGTTTGCACAGTACTGCTTCACGGCAGAATAACTGGCCCTGGGGTGGTACCTACATAGACGGATTCCTGCACAGAAACTTTCTTGTACTTTAACTTTTTATATGAAATTTATATTGCATTAGCTGAACCGTCTCTACTTCAGAGCAGAAGAAGCTATTGTTATGTGAAAGTCTGAATAGAGACAAACTGCACCAGCCTGTTTACACATTTAGACGCCAACGTTCGTAAGACCCGTTCTTAGTGGAAGTCTATGTTGGGAAAGGATAAGTATGCCAAATTTCTGGCCAATAGGTGTTGTAGTTTCGGAGAAATCTTGATGAGAGTGGTTAAGCGCTTTTATAAGAGCATATATGTATTGCTAGCCGATGCCCGCGACTTCGTCTGCGTTGAGATGGGTTTTTTAAATATCCCTTAAAATAATATCCCGGAAAATATTTGCTTTTGTTCGTCCGTCTTCACGACGCAAGCTATGTTTGGGACAAATTTCGTCAAGATTCGTTCAGTGGTTGAACCGTGAAAAGGTAACAAACAGACAGAGGAAGTTACTTTCGCATATATATAATACTAACTGATGCCCGCGACTTCGTCCGCATGAATATTTAATGTTTCTTAAATATCCCGTCCGAACTATTTTATTTTCCGGAATAAAAAGTATCCTGTGTCCATTTTCAGGATGCAAGCTATCTCTGTGCCAAATTTCGTTAAGATCAGTTCAACGGTTTAACCGTGAAAATGTAACAAACAGACAGAGGGACAAAGAGAGTAACTTTTGCATTTATAATATTAGTATGGATATCTAAACTTTATAAATTAATTACATGTAAATTTTTACAATTGCGTACAGAAATATATGTAAGCTTCGGCTTTAATATAAAATTTTCCTGCAAACCTAACTATTGAATAGTGGAATTAAAATCCCAACAAGTTATTCGAGTTTCTAATTATTTTTTAAAAGTATTGGTTTTTAATTCGGCCTCCATCAACTTCTGAATTATTTCCAGTAATTGAAACGACTCGGACTTTAATATTTGTAATTAACTAGCGACCCGCCCCGGTTTCGCACGGGTGCAATTCACATAGAAGAAATTAAGAAGTGCGCTTAGCAAAAAAAAAATATTAAGTATTGAAAACAAAGCACAATAAAGAGTGAGTGAGAGTCAAACTGTCACTTTATATTGAGATTATAATACGAAAGTACTATCCAAATTTCCGACTTATCCAATGGATTTTCTTTTATACAAACTTTGTCCTGACATTTCTTTTATTTGATAAAGCGACGAGACGAACTAAAGGTTTACCTTATGGAAAGTCCAACGTCTGCCCACAACAGTGTGGTGCCACCCAGAACATTTCTGTGTGGGACCACACTGTGGCCGTCACCTTGAGACATCGGTTTTTAATTGTCCTATTCCCAGTGATCACACTAGCTCTAAGTGCCCTTCAGACCGAAACACAATAATGTTTGCACACTACCGCTTCACGGCAGAGTAACTGGCCTGGGTTGGTACTGACCTATGCGGATTCCTGCATAGGAATCCTACCACCAGTAGAATACAACAAAAAAAAATCAGCCAAATCGGTCGATTCGGCCGTTCTCTAGTGACGATCTTTTATAAAAAGAAGATAAATAGTAGATTTGTATTTTAAATACGTAGGGGTAAACGTTTTCACTCACTTATTTTTCACTCTATAGTTTATGTTTTAACTATTATTTAGAAATAAAAGTTAAATAACTTAAAGTTCCTGCGATTAGATTTCTTAATAAGAAACTCAGAACTGCAAGAGGAAGACAATCGATATGTAAAACTTTCTTCTAAGCTCAAATCGCCGTGGGGTCGCGGCTTAGGCGAATCTACCACCCCATTTAAACCCGTGGGTGTCGTAAAAGTGGAAAGAGGGAAAATTAAACCCAGAAGATGGGCAGCAGCATCTTCCTGGAACATCTTCTTTGGAACTCCTTGCCCGAAGACATCAGGAAAGCGCCCAATAAATACTCCTTTAAGAAGTTGGTCCGTGATCATTTAGCAGAGAATCATGAGAACATAAATAGTTCGTAATTGGTCACCGTTACTAGTGTGCATTTATTTATATTTATTTTATTTTACGTTTATTTATATTTATAATATGTATGTATACCGTATATATGTATATGTGTTTCGTATATATTTATATATGTAACTATATAAATATATATTAAAAAGACTACTGTATTATAAAAGACTTATTTATGAGTTATTTAGGTTTTTTTTTGGTCTTTCTTTCTTTCTTTCTCTGTTTTCCTTTATTGCTACACCTAATCAAAATCTCACCACTCCACGGGTTGACTAGGAGAAAATGGCCTAAATGCATTAAGTCCGCCCTTTGTATCCTTTTATTGTAAAGGAAGCAATAAAGATTTAAATAAATAAATAAACATGTGAATATTTTTTTTTATTCGATAAAGTAACGAGACGTGCAAAACGTTCACCTGATGGTGAGTGCAAGGTTTGCCCTTAACAAATCCTGCGTCACCCAGAACATTTCTGTGTGACGCCAACACTACGCCCGACACCCTGAGACATCAGTTCTTAAGTCTCATATGCCCAGTGATTACACTAGCTCACAGTGCCCTTCCAACCGAAATACAGTAATTTTTGCACACTACTGCTTCACGGCAGAATAACTGGCCCTGGGGTGGTACCTACCTAGATGAATTCCTGCATAGAAATCCTATCACCAGTAAAAAATAAACTGCGGTTGTCAACCCGCCTACCAAGCGTGGCAACTACGGCAAAATCCCTCCAAAATTAGAGCTACAAACTCGTGGCAGATTGCCACGGGAGGGGCCTAAGTTCAGCAGTGGACTAGTGGTAGGCTGAAATTATGATGATGATGAAGTCTAAGTCTAGAACACTTTATCCACAAATAGTAAATGTGGCAAGATTCCTTTGCAGAAATCCACTTAGATAGGTACCACCGCAGTGCCAGTTATTTTGCTGTCAAGCAGTAGTGTGCCAACACTAATGTGTTTCGGATTTAAGTGCATTGAAGCTAGTTTAATTATAGGGCATTACGATTTAAAACCAATGTCTTATAATATCGAGCTCAGTGCAGTTTACACAGGTGCTATGTAGATGCTTCACACTGCGCCCATCACCCTGAGACATCAGTTCTTTAGTCTCATGTCCAAAACAAATTACACTAGCTCTCAGTGCCATTCAGACCGAAACACATGTTTGCACACTACTGCTTCACAGATGAGGGATTCCTGCATAGGAATCTTACCACCAGTCCACCGAACGAAAATCCTTGGACGTGCTGTCGAAAATTGTAGCTGGAAATTATTTTAACATTTCTTAATTATCTTCAACAAACAGTATATTTATTTAGTATACAATTTAAGATCAGAAATTAATATAGTATATCGATTCAGTATACGTTAGTTACAAATAATAATCATTAGAATTAAATTTGCCATGAAAATTCGTTTAATGATTTATTTAAATGAAAATTATTTAGTGAATTCGGTGACAAACTTACCCTCCGTGCTATAATAAGTAATTAACAGAAATGTTGCCTAAATTTAGTTAAGAGTAACCCACGCAAAATTGTTGCCAATACCAAGTAATAAGCAAATTTTCCCTTGTATAGAGAATCGTTAACACTGGTATTGTTAAGCAGGAAACGTGATTCAATTATAACATTAGATTAAGTTTGTAAGTGTCCTTTAACCACTCCACGGTTTTTTTTAATCTAAATGTATAGTATAGCATATATTTTCATCAACAGTAACAAAAGAAATCCCGATATTTATGGTGCAATAATCTTGAAAGAATGTCATGTCACTAATGCCACTATGCGAGTAAGAAGAGTCCGCCAACAAGGAAGCAAACAGCGTGGTGTTCAAATCTCCAAAACATAAATGAGAGGAGGCCAGAGCTACGCTGTGGTCCATTCAATGGTTCATCATTATCATCATTTCAGCCTATCATTTCAGTCCACTGCTGAACATAGGCCTCCCCCATAGATTGCCACAAAAGTTTGCAGCTGTCATTTCGGAAGGGGGGGGGGGGTTGACATAGTTGCCACGCTTGGCAGGCGGGCTGGCAACTGCAGGTTATTTATTCAGATTTAATGGTTGTCACTTTGCAGTTCCTAGATAAATTTTCAATAAGTATGAAAGTTTGGTGATTGAAAGAGCACGGTCCAACATTTTACCGGTGTTGTAAAGGTTAAAGTCATTGATGTAAGATCTAGATGTGGAACTCTGTAATATTTCAATGTCAAAGTAATTAGCTAACTAATGGGAAATGTTGATTCAGTAATTCGATTTATTACCGTTAAGTTTTCCCGCTTAACATTAAAGGTCAGATTTTGATGTCGTTTGAATATTTCTAGAAGGAGCCTATTAAAACTGTTTGGAGCGTCGGAGTCGCGTTACACTGCGTATACTGGTTCGTAGTTGCCACTCGAATGCCTTTCTCCCCCAAAGTTTATTGGAGCTATGAGCTATATGACCGTCTTATTGCATGAGATATAAAAAAAATCGAAGACAACCCGCGTTCTTGCAGCGTGGCGGACACTTCCCGGCTCCAAAACCCTCTCAGAAATGACGAGACCTCTGCTCAGCAGTGGGACATTTAATGTTTGTTACTTTAATAAGACTTTATAGTTTCTAGAAAAATGTTCAATAAAGATCAAAGTTTGATGATTGAAAGAGCACGTTACAACATGTTACCGGTGTTATAGAGTTAAAGGTTAAAGTTATATTAGTCTTATACGCTGTTACTTCACTTTATTTTTAAAGAAACTGAATACGTGAGCAAAGTTTTCATAAGAATCGTCTATTTTTAGCTGATATTATTGATATTATAATATCGGTCGTAAAATTTAAAAGAAATAATATAACTACGTTAAAAAAAATTAGAAAGTTTAAAAATAACGTTTCATAATATCATGTGACAACCCTACTTAAAACTCTCAGGACTGATAAACGTCAACTCTCCGTACACCTGAAAATATCTTTCTTTCAAACATCGGTCCTAATTTTTTTATCTTTTAATTTAAAACAATCCTTTAGGAGTTGCACTTTAAAAGAAACTTAAAAAATAGCATATGGTTAACCTGATGGTAAGTGCGTCTGCGCCTAACAAATGCAGAACATTTCTGTGTGACACCACACTGCGCTCGTCACCCTGAGACATCAGTTCTTAAGTCTCATTTGCCCAGTGATACACAGTAATGTTTCCACGCTAATGCTTCACGACAGAAAAACTGACTGTAGCATAGGAAACCAAACAATAAAAAATACTCAATGGTGGAATCTATTTATTTTCAAAATTGTGAAACTTTGTTCGACGCTAAGAATTATCCCGGATCGCTTACAGACAAATTGCACATACATAAACACTCAGACCTGGAGCTGTCTGTGAGTCATTTTTAATATTTCTTACATGTAAGAATCGAACCTGTCACCCGTTTCGCCGTGGCCAATCGTTTTCTTAATCAAATAATGCTATGTGCTATATCTACTACCAAAAATTAATCAGTAGATTTTAATTTTTTTTCCGTCACACGATCCTATATCAGATGGCCGAGTCAAATTGTACAACTTTTCAAAAGTTTTTCAATTACGGAACATTTAAGTTTTAATAACCGAACATTATACTTTAGTTTTTTGTCACAAAGCGGAAAAAACTTTAAAAAACGAACGTTCTACGTTCCGTTAAAATAAATGTCATCATCACATCATCATCATTACTTCAGCCCATCACTAGTCCACTGTCGAACATAGGCCTCGCAGATTGCCACAAAAGTTTGTAGCTCTCATTTAGGGGGGATTTTGACGTAGTTGCCACGCTTGGCAGGCGGATTGGCAACCGCAAGTTTATTTATTCAGATGTTCCAGGAAGACGCTGCTGCCCATATTCTGGTTTTATTTTTCCCTCTGTCGACTTTTACGACACCCACGGGATGAGATGGAGTGGTAGATTCTCTGGATTTAATGTAAAATAAATGTGTTTTACATTAAATAATAAAGTTAATTGTAGAGTATTCTAAAACGACGAAATTCAACAATTTGACAGATAAACGAGGAAAAGGTATTTAAAGTATGCAATAACGATCTTCAAAGGGCCCTAAAAATTCCTTTAGCCCGAGTTTCTACTAGATTATCGCGTTTTAACTCGCAAATTCTTTCATTCGGTATATATTTTAGAAACATAATCAGAGACAAAGTCACTGTCGCTGCAATTAAAGTATCTATATTTTACATAGAGTAACGCCTCTTTCCCATAGGGGTAGGCAGAGACCACATCTTTCCACTTGCAACGATCCTGACACACATCTTTAGCTTCCTCTACTTTCATTGATGTTTTCATACAAGCTCGTCGGTTGCGAGTACTTTTGACGTGGCCTTTCCTTAAAGCGATTTCGATCTGATCGTGATACGTTCGCCTAAGTCGACCGTTACCGGCTTGCCCATTCACACTCGCCTCATAAATCGTATTTTTAAGTGAAATAAAAAATAATTAAGCAAAAATATGGTTACATCTATGGTTGATCACTTCTCTCAGTTCTAATAGACTTATTTCACTATTTTACTTTAAGTTGTTACCTAAATTATTTAGATACTCGAGATATTACAAAAAGTAGACAATTCATTATCAATGAAGCATTTTCTCTCTAACCATACATTTTCAGAATGCATCGTCTTGTTAATATTCCGTTAAATTATGCCTATTTAAAATATCTTTTGACAAAAGTTTTACAAACAAAACTTCAACCTCATTGCTCATTGATGTGAGTATTCATACATACAGTCACGCCTTCTTCCCATATAAGGGTTAGGCAGTGGCCACTCACGTTTCCTACTTTTCGCCCTCGCGGTAAACGAAACGTGACGGGCGGAGAACCACGCCGCCGCAATTTTGGTAAGAGTCAAAAACTTCTTACTTCCTATTGCGTTCCCACGAGCAGTATGGTGACAGCATTGCATATTAATATTACAGCGTTATCCTGCACGAATAAAAGCTGTCCTTACAATACCTTAGTCGCCTCTTACGACACCTCGGTAGGAAAGAGGTTGGTGCTATTCTACTCTGCCGGACACCTACCGGCTTTTCAACAGATACTTTTCCTGATTTAAACAGATTGGAAAATTAATCAACGATTCTTCAATGCACCATGAAACAGGTGTGGAAGTTTTGTAGAAACTAGTAGGGTTGCCAATTTTTAAACGTTTCTATTTCAACACTAGCTGAGTACCGCGGTCTCATCCACGTAAAAAAGCCGACCACATGATTGCGTCATACGGCATGGCATCTCACTGACCTATATCTGGTACATTATGGTCCACCCCAGGGCCAGTTGTTCTGCCGAGAAGCAGTAGTGTGCAAACACTACTGTGTTTCGGTTTGAAGGGCACTGTGAGCTAGCGTACTCACTGGGCATATGAGACTTAAGAACTTATGTCTCAGGATGATGGGCACAGTGTGGTGTCACACAGAAATTTTCTGGTTGACACAGCATTTGTTATGGGCAGACGTCGCACTTTCCATCAGTGAAGGTTTTGCACGTTTCATCATTTGATACAATAAAAAAAAAAAGTTGCGAGTGTCTGACACCGCTAATGTTAATTCGCCTGCCAAACATGGCAACTGGGGCAAATCCTCTCATATTGAGAATGGCCAGTTGTGGACTAAATAGTGTAAAAAGACTCGGCGTATCCTTAAGATGACGGTGGGATATTTCCTACAAGATGTGGAGTTTAGAAATTTGCGATATATTTCAAATCCGATTATTAGGATCATAGTGGATCGATCCTAAGTATCGAATAAAAAAATAAAATAAGACAATAGTTATAATATTTTGCGAGTAACATACCGAACTAAACTTTTTAAAACAATAACTTTGAATGAATCCAGCCTGTTACGACTCTCACATAAAATTAATTTAGCTGGCAAGAACAGTTGTTCTGGCGGTAAAGTTGCTTTTACCGACCGGAAACTAACTTGATGTCCAAACGAAGTTTCGTCGACTTTTGGCGCCCACTCGAAAAGTGGCGGTAGTTTTTTTTGCATTTTATAATTTTTGTGTATATTTAAGTATTTAAGTTTTGATTATAGTTTAATAAGCAACATGTGCTCGTGAGAGTGTACCTCTCAAGACCAAAATTGTACTTTTCGTTTTATCTTCATAAGTCCAGCAATTATTATTAAAAGTAAACTATCATTTTATTGTCGATCGAAATGAAGTCATTGTTAAAAGAAACGATAACTCAAAATTTGCAAAAATCGATTTTGTAGCTAATTACCAGGATCAAGAAGAAGAATCTTTTTGTCTTAAAAGATTTGACACTTCATAGTCAGAGTAGAGAGGTTTTTTTTTTACATTTTTCTACATTTACATTTTAAACAAAGGTTTGAGATCTGTCCACACTCGCTGTGCTCTTTATAGTTCATGTCTATTTAGAACATCGCGATCCGATTTCCGTCGCTATTGAATCGATTTGTTAAAAAATCGAATAGCATCGAATCGATCCAAAAAATGGTTGGGTCGTATACTCGCGATCCGATCCTCGGAAAGATCGCATCGGGCGCATCGTTAATGTTGTTTTATATTATTAATACAAAGTCATGTTACTCATTGACTTTTGGCGGCAAGTCGAAAAATGGCAGTAGTGTTTTTATTTAATTTTGTAATTTCTGTGTATATTTGGAGATTTGATGTTTAATATTGATAGTTTATTATGCAGCAAGTGCTCCTGAGAGTGTACAGTGATTGGAAAATTCAATTTAAGACCAAAATTGTGCTTTTCGTTTTGTCTCTATCAGTCCACCAAATCTTCAGTGAAAGTCAACTATCAATTTACTGTCGATCGAAATTTTGTATCTTGCTGCTGGAAGATTGTATAACTGGATATGTTACTTGACACTGGAAAATAGTTTATGACTGTTTCCATTAATAAATAAATAAATGTTACTCATTTCATATTCTGTTTTGTCTTTTAAATTCAAAGACTCTCGGTGTATAAGTCTCTGACGTTGAAACTATTAGCTGTTTTTGCATACTGATTAGCTAAATTTGCATTTTAATTATTAAATAACTCAACAGTATACAGTAGGGTCATAAGTATACTTGAGTGACATCAACAATCTACACAGATAAATAAAATAGAAGTGTCTGTCTGTGATTCCGCAATAAAGACTTATTTTTAATATCATATGGTTATTTGCAGGATATCAAAACTCAAACATGCGTTTTCAAACGTTAGCTCGTCTGCCTATATGTTTGTTTGTCCGTGCCGTGTCGATTTTTAGGTAGAGTTATCTAAGGTACTTTTTAATTCGACAATATTAAGGGTTCCCGCGTAAAATTTTAAACCTGTAGAAATTAGGGGCTATGCGGATGGAAATGTTACGCGAATTATTACATTTATAT